>JADMLL010000008.1:13998532-15239408 GCA_016920875.1 Columbicola columbae
GGAGGAGGAGGTTAAAGACTTTGCATGTTGCGTCACGTGACAGAGGGAGGCAGGGAAAACGCCCGTAATAAATAAGAAATAATGAATTATCCATATTTCGCTTCGATGTTTAGAAAGAGAGAGAGAGAGAGACTACAACTACAGTCGATCGTAAGAACTGAATATTGGACCATGGTAACCGAAAGTGGTATACGATATAGTAATATTTATTACTTATAATTATTTGTAATAAAAAATAATGTGTATATATAATATAGGTAATATATAAAAATTATATATTTAATTAATTATACATTATGTGTTATAACGGTTATTCGACAAGATGGACTTAAACCACTTTCAGTCAATCATGATGCCATTTTTACTGAAAATATTTTAACGACGAAACATTGACATTTTTGTAAGGTGGACTTAAGCCACTTTCAAAATATGCTCTTCACATCTACCGACAAGTTTAAACTGCACGAATCAAAATTTTATTCCTCTCCGCGTTTGATTTCAAGACCTAAAATTGGCTCAGTCCTTGAATATAGAGGCAGTTAGGGGTGGGTCTATGAAGGGGTGTGATGGAAAGCTTTTAGCTGCAATCAATTAACACAACACTTGCTCGCTTGTTCTCGCCATTTCCAACCTCCTCTCAGCTCCCTCCCTCCACTTCATCCCTGAAAAGCGATCCCAATCGTCATTTATAGGAATTTCCGGGGTGGGTGGTCAGACCGAGGGATGAATCAACCCCCTCCTCAAATATTCAGCTCCACCCCCTAACAACAATACTGGTTTCCGGTTTCAACCGTCGCTTTTCCGTTCTCACTATTCTTCCGTCTTCTACATTGTGGATGGAAATTCGAACAATTGCCAATCAGGATTTTGAAAATGAGGGATGAAGTTCTGGGGTGAAGGGGTGGGGTTGATAATCAAATTCAGAAACCTATTTCGGAGAAACAATATTATTCGTCCCGTTTTTGAGTTTTTCTTTTCGATTACGAAACCCAAAGTGTTATGTCTTTCTCTATCCTCCTCACTCCTCCTCTTCTTTTCATCTCCCATCCTTCATCGCGAAATAAATTCCAAAGAAAGTTCGGAAAATAGAAAAATAAAAATGAAGGAGGCAGAGAGAGTGGGAAGGGGGAGGAGGGCAGAAGAAGAAAAATTTTGTTTTCCCTTTCAGTCTTCGCCTTTCTTATTTTTCAATAAATTTAAAATTGAAAACCAAAACCAGGGAAACAAAATAAAAGGGAAGCAGAGAAGATGAAGAAGAAGAAGGTGGATAAGGTGGTGGCGGAGGAGGAGGAGGAGCGAAAGAAAACGGAAAATTTATGAGACCTGAAAGAAAAATTTTTTTCGGTGAAAATTTTTGAATTTTACCGGCTGCGATACGAAAGTCGGGGAGCTTTTCTCTCCCAACGTCTTTTCACTTTTCCTTTTTTTCCCCCTCTCTTCCTCTTTTCTTTTCTTGTCTTCTTTTTAATATCCTGAAATTCCATTCTCGAAAGACCTCGGATGGCCGAGTAAAAGGGGGCTCGAAAGATGAGATGTCTGAATGACAAGATGTCTTTCTCTGGAATTCTTCTTCCAACATGAAGTGAAATAAAATATTTAAAAATTTCCTTCCAAGATCTCACGCTAACATCACTTGTCATTTATTTATTTTCATACTGAAATTTAATTAGTACAATACAATTTGTTTATATACTGTATATTTTTATAAACTACTGCTAAAATTTTCGCTGTCATTCTTTGTTTATTATAGACTGTATACACTCCAATCTTAGGGTTTCTATCTTTTATGTCTTAAAATTTAAGGCATCCTGACTAAAAAGAAGTTTGATTTTGGCTCATTTGAAAGTGTGCATTATTTTTGAAACGAATTCCCGTTGAAACTGCGCAATATAAGAAATTCATTCATTGCAGGAGTGTGCAATTTTTACAAAATAAAATTTGTATGTGCGGGTATTGTTTTTGAAAGTAATTCACCTTGAAAGTGTGCAATATTTATGAAATGGATCTCTTACGGGAGTGTGCAATACTTTTGAAATGAGTTTCCAAAAGTTTGCAATTTCTCTGAAATGAATTTCATACGAGAGCCTGTGATTTTTTTAGTAAGTCATCACAGTGTGCAATATTTATGAAATGGGACCTATATGAGGGTGAGGACACTTTATGAAATGGATTCTTCACAAGAGTGTGCAACAGTTTTAAAATGAATGTCCATAGTTGTGTATTATTTTTGAAATGAATTACCGATAGAAGTTATTCGATTAAAGTGTGCAATATTTGTGAAATTGACTTGAAGTCTGGACCAAACTTCCTTCTACTGAAACTATCTTGAGGTGTGAAAGAGCGCGATACAAGCCTAAATTCGACTAAAAATAATTGTAGACGCCATGTTTATTGAGGATTGACAACATTACAAGGGCCGAGAAATATCCTAGTCAAGGTTTAGGTGGACCAATCACCAGAGTTTCAAGGACAAAACACTCAAGAATATACTGTATATATACAAAATGGAAATAAAAACACACAGATAGGTACTGTATAAATGAAAATGAAGATACAAAGACGTCTGAGGAATTAATGAACCTCGCAGATGGAATAATTATTGGACCATTTTTCATTTAAAAGGGTAAAATCGAGGCAAAAGCCTTTCACCCCCTCCTCGTCACGTGATTTTTTTAAAGCGAAAAGAACGACAGAACATATATCTATAAAAAAAGGTAGCAGACAAGAGGATAGATAAATCGATGAAAAATGGAGGAACTGGATAGATGGGCGAAAAAGGGTTTGAGGTCCCCGGAGAATTCATTGATGTATTTCTCTCTTAGTTAGACCTTGCAGGAATATGTTCGTTTAATGAGAAACTCAGACATCTAACGAGTCTAAGCCCGAGTGAATTGTGTATTAAAGTAGAAAGTTACACTCGAAACAAGGTATAACAGGACAGAAAGGAGGATGTGGGGGGTTGAGAAGGCTGTACGTTCTGCTGACTCACGTTTTTCTGATCGGAAGCGGAAATACTAAAGCAAAAGTGAACGAATGTTACTCCCTTAGAGTTAACAATTTCAAAATCCTCCACTGATTCAATTATCTACTTATTCAAGATGACTTTGAGAGTATATACGAAAACGTAGAATGGGCTTACTTAGACCAGGACTTAAAACGATTTGAATGTGATTTGAAGGACCAATCCAAACAATCCACCATCTCAAAGTAGGCGACAATCTCCTCAAAGTAGGTTAACGCGAAGACATTTCTTGAAATGAAAACAACATAAACCGCCCTTCCGTCCCACGAAGAAAACAGTTTGAAGCAAACAAACAGAGAAAAAACTATTAAAAAAGGTTGAGAGACGAGGAGGAGAGAGAGGAAGAGGAAACAGACTCATCTTCGCTAATAAAAAAAGGAAAGTAGGACAGAAAAAAGTATATAACGTCAAAATGATCGGAGAGATAAAATATACCAAGAGAAAATGAAAGAAGAAAACAGTTTTTGGACGTCTTCCTTCTTCCCAGGCTCCATTTCAACAAGTTAAACTAATTTTTTTGAGAGAGAATGGGTGGTGGAGTTAGAAGGAGGAGGTGGTGGAGGTGGAGGAGAGAGTGGCTTGCTAAACGGATCAACAAGTTACGAAGAAAATGTTCGCCAGAGTAGGAAGAACTTCGACTTAACGTCTTCCAGCACTTTTTGTTTTTAAACTTCCCTCGAGGAGATAATTTATTTATTTTCATCTTAATGCCAAGAAAGTGCCTCCTCCAGGCACTGGTACCACCTGTTACAAACCTAAGTTTATATCCTCTTGAATTTCTTTTATTTATTTATCTACCCAACGTTGCACGGTTATACATTTTACTTAATTGCATAATATATAATTAATATCTACACATTAAATATTAATATTATTTTTCTATTTATTTTACTTAATTAAAAACTTCGACCCGTAAAAAGATATAAACGGCCTATTGTAATAACGTAGGAAAATGGGTCTTCATATTTGGACGTCGTTAACATTTTTTGGTCAGATATCTGACGAAGAGAATGTGTAAAGGTATATATACGGATGGTAGTGTTCAACAGTATAGTGTGTTAAAGTGAGAGACCTAAATTGGAGAATGTTGAACGTCTCTGGTAAATGCTAACACTTCAAAGACTAAAGATTTTGTCACATTTTTATACCAAATTAATTGAAAATGAATACATAACCAAATTAATTTTTAAAAATGAACGCTCGGGATAAAACCAAAATATACAGTAATTAAATGCGACAACAAATATACAACAAATAAATAAACAAATAAGCAGTGTAAGTCTGCAACCGGCTGTAATAAAAAGTGATGCGTGAGCTGCGCTTGTTATTTGAAGTGGGACGTTATATACTGTATTATGATATACAAAGTTTTTTATCCGTTGATTTATACCCAGTCAGTTAAAAACAATATGAGTCGTATGATTTGTAGTTTACTTCAATGTAGGTTGTAGTTCCTAATTTTACATAAATATGAAAACTTTCTAGTGAGATTTGAAGGAAGAAAGGTTGGGCTGTGACACATCAAGTACGTAGCGCGTTATTTTGGTGTGAGTGTGTTAAAAATTTTGTTCAGAAACAAATCGTCACCACAGTGTTCTCACAAATTTCATTTCGGGAGAAAACGCGTTTTATGTCACCCATGGGTCCACCTGAGATTTATGCTCTTCGGGATGGGATTGTGGATGGAGGGGTGAAGAGGAAGAGGAAAGGGGCTGAAGGCGGAGGTTGGGATGCTGGTGAAAGCTTAAGAAACCTATTTTGAGCATCTTTCAGCCGCGAGCCTCCACTTCCGCTAACTCATTTTCCGCGTGAACGGAATCAAAAGGAATTTTCTATTTATATTCCGGGCACACGATCGGATTCGTTTTCTTTCCTTTTGTTGCCCGAACTTGTTCCTGGAAATCTCCAAATGCATTGGATTTTCCTCATCCAAAGGATGGAATGAAAAAAGACGAGGAGGAAGATGGGGCGGGGGTGGGTAAGAACAGAAATATCCGAGTCGTCTTCTTCTTTTTTTGGGGAAATCCTTCATTTTGACTTTTTCCTTTCCCGGAAAAAATTCTCGTCTTGAATGATTTGGAATCTTTCCGTTAAATAAGCAAAATGGTTTCCGTTTCTCCTTCCTCCTCCTCTCTCATCTCTCTTATCCTCGACATACTTGTACGAAATAAATTCTTTCCTTTTTTTGTTCTCTCGCTTATTCGTTTCCTCCTTTTTCTCCTGTCGTTTAGATAATTTATGTAGATAAGTTGATTGATGTTGTTGGAACGTCGTTCCGTTTCCGTTGCGATTCGCTTCGGTTATTTTGGGAAACTAGTCGTTGCCTCTCCTGATACCGATGGTGATGGGTGTTGTTGATGTTTAAATGGTGTCCGGAAGGTTTTGGCCCAGTTTTGTTTTTGGGAGGTTAGCGAGCTCAGTTTGTGTTTTCTGAAATAGGTTTTGTTTCACACTCTTTTCATTTTGTAATAATCTCTTTCTCAGGGTCGAAACAATAAATAAATAAGTTCGCTGAGAAGGTTAGTGGTCGAGGGATTAGAGTCCTCTACTATCGATCCAAGTGTTTTGGGTTCGATTCCCGTCAGAGCAATTTGTCCAACTCTGGATTCCCCTGGTTTAACCCATCTCTCGTGTTTAAAATGCTAAATAGACATCTTTAGAAAGCTCCTAATCTTGGTCGGACTAGCCTTGGAGATAAAACTTGGCTTTCTTACCTCAGAAACAGACTCCAACTTAAAATTTTACTCAAATTTTGGCAACACTTGTATTGTCAAACTGGTGGGTACTCAAGAAACACATGAAGTATCTAAAAAAAGGATTGAGAGCCGTCAACGAGAACAATAGTCAACTGGATTACATTAAGATCCGTTTCATCATTTAAATGAATTTTCCTCAGATTTGTAGAAGAGAAATGGAAAAGAAATTTTTTTATAAGAGAAATTGATTTTCAAGAGATTTACACTGCCTTTCTTACTTATTCAGCGATGGATCTTCTTCTCTGACAGAAGAAAAGATCTGAAAGAAAGTTTTTTTGTTCATTTGTACATCATCAAGGAAATTCTACCTTCTTTTTTGCTGTTTATCTCAAGTTAGATGAGAGGGAAAAAACCTCCAAATCGTTCCCCAGACATTTGAATGAGTGAGGAGTTAAGAAGTCAAAGAAGGAGATAAAAATCTTCACAAGAAAAATTAGATTCTCTTTTAAAAGACAGAAAAAAAAAGAAAAGTTTTGATAACATACAAACTGAGTTGAAGAATAAGCTTTTTACATCACATATTAGTACATGCCTAGTTATAGTATAATTAGTTCTTTTAAAAAAACTGTATACAAGGCGATATTGCAACACCAGAGAAGAGTACATAATGGGAAACACAATTAATGCAAAAGGGAGTGAGAGGTATCATATATCTGTTACATTAAATAAAAAAAGCTCTACAGATCAGCATATTTTGGGAATATTTTACTTTGCAATAGCAAAATCTATACTCAGTTATGCCACAGACACCTGGGTCAGTGCAGGGAACTATCAATTAAAGGCCATAGAACTATTACAAAACCAAATTATGAAGCCAATGGCTCCTTAAAACTAACTCACCTGTACTCGAATACCAATTCAACAATGTACTCTCACTACTACAATTACATCACTTCCAACACATGTTCCCTTATACTACACATCACATCCTACACATTCTCACTTGCAACACACTTAACTTACACAAAAAAAGAAAACAGTTTAAGAAAATCACAGAGAAATTATTAAAACATCAAACCCCTGTGTTCGTTCAAAAGTTGAATATAATTCTACAAATACTCACTACGATGAGGTTGTTGCCTCTTTGTTTCAAAACACTATGCATATATACACTTCCTTTTCCTTTGTATCTCTTATTTGTATAAATTTTGATATAAATTTAGGTGTTAAAATTTATATGTTGATAATAACAGTTTGTAAAATGAAATTATGACTATTAACACAACCTAATATGAAGAAGAAGAAGAAACAGGCTAGAAGAATACATTGTAATTAGTTTTAAATGTAATTAACCATAAATGGAAAGAAACAAAGGTGAAAAACTGAGTTAACAAAACTTATAAAAGCAATATGCTTCATGTTGATAATTATTTTAACATAATTATAAATTAATTTATTACCTATTTTGTATTATCATCAAATTATTTATGTTATATTTTACAATTTTAAAATGTTTTCCTTGCAAGATTATAAGAAAATAAAAAATCAGAAGTCAACGTTCAAAGAATTTAAACTTGTCAAGACTTAATTACAACTCATTTAATTTATTTTGTAGATTTTGTTTACTTACAGGTTGAGCACTGATAATTTATAACTTCATGTCTAATGGTGTTCTTGTAATCTTACACAACAAAACCATTCGAAAGGAAAAATAAAAAATTTTGGTGAAATGTAACAACACTGAAGGAAGCAACCACAACACGGCAAACTCGCTTTTGCTTCCTGTAATCTGATTGGTTCGTGAGTAAAATGACGTCATTAGAGTAACGACATTTTTAAGTGTCGTTTGATTTTGACGTTCTTTTTTTTTTGCTCGCATCAATAAATCCCTTGTTATTTGGTGAATTTGGAATATTTAAATTAAAGGGAAGTGAAGTGATTTTTGATGTAATAACAAGGCTCTTAGTTGTGTGTTTATTTTTGAAGAAGTATTTTAACTTCAGGGATTGTGTTCGTCGTTGTCTCTTCGTTTTTGGGAGCATTTGTAAGTAACGAACCTCATGGTCTTTTTTCTTGTATAAATTTGAACCTGAATATTTTTCCTAAACAATAGATCTTTTAAATTTATCATAAATCTCTATTTTATTATATTTCTTTATTTATTAAATTTCATTTTATGATATTTCTACTTATGTACTGAATATAATTAGTGATGCTTATTTTGTAGCATTGTCAATCACGCAGATACATTTTATAATAACATTCATATTACATTTGTGTGACTGCTGAAGACAGACTTTAACATAACAAAAGTCAGTATTGCTTTAATTAGTTATATATTTCGGTTGAATAAGAAATTCTCGAACTGTAATAACGGTCACAATAGGTATACCATAAGAAGAATACACTCAGGCTAGTGTTTGTTCAAGGGAGCCAGAAACTTCGTGACAAAGATTTAAAAAAAGCAATTTAAGCTATGATCATCTTCGTGACAAGTGTTTCAAAAGGTTCTGTGAATTTTATACTAAATTCTGAGGTTCTGCCATATGGCACACTCAACACCATCTTTACAGTTTAGGTTACAATCACTTCGTCAATAGAAGTTTTGTCAGATACCTTGGGACGTTCCTGTCCTTGGAAAAGACTTGACTTATGCGGTAATTTATATTATATATAAGCTTTATAACAGTTAGAAAAAATAATTTTTAAACCTCAATATGTCATTTACAAAAATGAATACAAACTATTACTAAAATCGGAAATATGTAATTGTCACTTTGCACTTTGACTACATTTCAACTGTTCCAATTTTCTTTGCCTTATACTAGGTCTACGGGAAAGTTCTGTACGTTTTTAGAATAATACGAAAGTGTAAGTATGTCATACCTTAACACTATGACGTCTGCTGGCCCCACTGTGGGGTCATGAAAATTGCATCCGTTGACCGCCCGTGACCCCACGGTGGTGCCATGAAATGTATCACAAACACAACCGGCTGAGTCCCGGTGACCTCACATTCAGAAATTATTGCGCATGCGTCGCTGGCGATCGTATACTTATTTACACATGTGGACGATTACCACTAAAGTTCATACGTCGTGAAGTTAAAATATTGATGCTCAGGCAGCATGAGAGTCAGTTCCAACGGCACCGAGATGGAAAAATTTACATTAGACCTCCGGACGTCATAGTGTTAAATAATCTTTATTGAATAATATAATTGTCATCATTATTTATGACTTATGCTCGATGTTGTCAAAAAAAGTGCTTTGCTTTTACGGTATCGTTGTCGATTAAAGATGGCCGCCCAGAACGAGGCTCATCAGAAAGGTAAAAATCACCTAGTTGACATTTGTCGAATCATTTTCTGTAAGTTTAATGAGAAACCGTCCTTCATCCAACACCTTGTACAGATTATCTACTCCTTCTGTATTTTTATTATTTGAATTCATACAAAATACAGTGACTTAAATGAACTTCAAATCCGTAAATCAGTCAATCAGTTAGTTAATACTAACATGACCTATATTCGTTTAAGTTCATTTACTAGGTCAGCATGTACGCTGTAAAGGTGATAAAATGAGAGGACCAAAAAGCGTCAAATGAATATTCCAAACTCGTTCAAACTTGATGTTACATTTTCGGACAGAAGTTTCCGGTAGACCTAATATTTTTTATTCTCTTTACTTACTACAACTTTTCTTTCTTATCTATCTCTGCCACTTAACTATTCTATTATCTTTACCCAAGACACTGGTCTTTTCTCCAGATAAAAGCCTATAATGTCAAAACCAACTACTCGTTAGTCTAAAACTTAGAAACAAATGGCAGTTAAATAGAGCAAAACCAATAATTTTGATCTCTCATGATGTTATATAAATGTGATTTGAAAGCTCTGATTTCCCAGAACATGATTATTTATTTATGTAGAAATCACAAATTTCAGTTGGTTTTCTAAATTGTCTAAGGACACGATATCTCGTTTCCAAACGATTTCTACCGTTGTTTTGCTTTTTATTTTCAGTTTTTGTGTTTCTTTCTTTCTTTCTTTTTTTTATGAATAAAACTTATCCAATTATACTTTAAGAAGCTTTTTATGTACTTGAAAGTTAAATTTTTCACTAATGAAACTCGATCTTCGTCTGACTAAAGAGGATTTTCAGGGATTTTAATTTCTTCTTTTTTTATCTTGATTTATTCATTTTTCCTTATAATGAAAATTTCTTTTTCAATTTCTTATTAAAATGCGTGAACCTAACAAGATTCCCTTTTTTTCTTCTTTCTCCTTCTTCTTTCATATTTTATCATGGAGGAAAGTATAAAAGAAGGAAAGCTGTCGTCGTGACGGGAAGAAAACCGGGAATGAAGTTAAATAAATAAGATTCGGTCACGTGACTTTGAAACATGTTATTAAAAACCTGTCGCGATATTCTTACTGTCAAAACCAGTTTTTCTTTCTTTCTTTCTTTCTTTTAGAAACTTCTGGCAAAAGGCAAAACATTCCCGCTTTTTCTCTCTCCTATACCGGGAAACTTTTAAGTTGTTCAATTTTCCATTTTGACCTCGTTGGGAATTGAAAAATTTTCGAGATTGAGAAAAAGAAATTTTGGCATCCACCCTCCCCTTTCACCCTTAACGAGAAACGATTCGAATCAACCCGAAAAAAATCATTTCGGTAAAAGTTCAAAGGATCCACATTCTTGACATAACTGACCTTGTTATCTGATGGTTTGATGTGGTTTTGGGCGAGGAAAGGGTTCTAGGACGATGCGCCTAAATGCCCCACGCTCATGTGCGTGTTTGTAAAAACAGCGTCCTTCCTGTCGTGATGACTTTCTAGAATTTTCTTTTTTCTATTTGAGTAATTTTTGTTTATGTTTTAGTGCTGACCTTATTGAGAGTAGTGTAGTGCTTAATATCAAAAGGAACTAAAGATGAAAGTGACAAAGAGCCTACCGGAGTTGGTGTAAGGAATTGACTGGCACTGGGATCAGGTGATCCGGTGCTATAATCGTATAACCACTTATACATTTATGGTGAGTATTGCATACATTATACTAATCTCTTAATGTTAGTGCCTTACTCTCGAACCATCTGAAGATGGTTATTGAAAATATTTTTTTTGATGAATAATCATGTATACATTCTCATTTATTTATTTGCATATTTATATACTGTACTTAGTGATGTGTTCAGATATTTTCTATATTTGTTTACTCTTTAATTTATAAATTTTTGGTTAGTTTTGTTCTTTTTTATTTACTTCGTAATTCAGAGTTGGTAACTTTTTATATTCTATAGGTGGCGGTGTGTGTGTAGTTTTCTTATTTAGTTGTTTATTTTACTGTATAGCTGCTTGCCGCCTTAGTCGTTTATATATATTTATTGATTTTTATTACTTTTCATTTTCTTATTTATAAATTCATTTGTTTTTATTTTTTTGTTTGGTTTGTTTATTATTATTTGTCTATTTATTTACCTTTTCTCATAAATAATGCATAAATTCTTTAATCCAAAGTTTGCATATTTATATATGTAGTGCTGCGTTTAGAAATTTATTCATTTTTATTACTTTTCAATTAATTGTTTGCATATTTATTATTTGTTTACTATTTTATTTACACATTTTTGGTCAGTTTTGATCAATTTATTTATTTACTTCATAATTCAGGGCAGTTATGACTATATCTTCTTGTTAAATCTTTGTAATTGATGTTTATTTACTGTTTTTCTTTTACTTACTTAATTTTGTTTATGTTTAATAATCTATTAACATTATGACGTCCGGAGGTTTAATGTAAATTTTTCATCTCGTTGGAAAGCTGCTGAGCATCAATATTTTAAATTCACGACATATGAACTTTAGTGGTAATCGTCTACATGTGTAAATAAGTATAAGATCGCCAGCGACGCATGCGTAATAATTTCTGAATTGTCTCAGCCGGTTGTTATATTTACCGTCTGGCAGTCAACGAAACTATAAGATGCCAGCGACGCATAAGTAAATTTAAATTTCTGAACGAGAGGTAAATCTATATATGCTGCTATACCTTGTAAATATTGTGTATACTAAATGATGGAATTAAACTCATAGTTATAATTACTGCATAATGTGTAAATAATGCAGTCGGAGTTAAATCCTCCTCCGTATCTGTGATACGGTGAAAAATGGAATTAAAACTCAACTACAACTACTACATAATTAGGTGCTCTAAATAATTTGTAGGAGATATTGTATCATCTGAGAACAGTATAAAATTAGGACTATAGTGTATAATTATTGTAGCGAGCGTTTTGTGGGTCTCGTTTTGTATATTTTGAAGTTGCATTGTGATTTAGTATTATGGTATTAGTGCGTGGTAGGTGGTGTGGTCTAGTTAATGCTTTACCGACCGATTAGAGGGATAGCTGAGTCCTTATGAATCTTCTACATTTTCTTAATATCGGACTAATTAAAACGTAACAATATACCTAAAGTGGTCTACGGGCGCCACAATGTCGACTGACGTAAGTTTGCAACCCCTGATCTATTGAGTTTTAATCACAAACCCTCTTCAGCGTCTCCACTTTCCACTTCTACAGTCTTCCAAGAAAGCTCTCTCCAACACCTTTCTCTTACACTTTTATATTTAAAAAAAAATTTTTTAATAAAACCTCGAAAACTTTCGCAAGCGAGATTTATATCAAAAGTTGATCGTATAGAAAGTGAAAGGAGAAAGAAATAACCGTTATGGATACGATATGCAGTGCCGGGGGTAGGAATTCCCTTGACGAAGAGAAAAACCAAAATGGAGGACGAGAAAAAAACAAAATTAAAGCCAGGAATGTTTCTCCTCCCACTCTCCTCAATTTTTTTTCTTTCTTTCTTTTTCTCTTTTTAAAGTCATCGATAATAAAGGTTTAAAACGCGTTCGTGTCATTGGAGGCTGTGGACTGTGGGCTATGGGCTAAGGGCCAAAGGGATGGAGGGGGCGGTGGAGGGTTTGGAAAAAAGTTTTCCTCGGTTTTTACGATCGCTCTTGGGGAAATGTATTCCTTCTTCATCAAGGCTTTGAATTTTATGATTCCATTCGTCGTAAAAATGAAATTCGATTGATTTGTGGAAAAGAGGACGAAGACTTGAAAGAATTTAAAAAGAGAGAGGAGAGGAGAAGAGGAGGAGGAGAGTGGAAATTAAGCCGATAAAAAAACTTTTACAGCGTGTTTGTATCACTATAAAAAACTGATAATAAAAAAATAAATAAATAAAAATTAAATAAGGATTTGTGATAAGTTTTGTAGTTTGGGGAGATTTTTTTTACGCGGTACCATTCTCTCATTCCCGAGCTTAGATTTTTTTTTTACGAGAGAAGGATTTTAGAATTCCCTAATAGACGGCTCCGAAAAGTCTGCTGGATAAGAGAAAACAAAAATTATTTAAAAGGCTTTGGGATTTAAAGTCTCTAAAGGTCTTTCCTTCGTACAGAGCTCACGTCGTGCTTTAGATCATGAGTGTCCAACGTGTAGCTCGAAGCAGCCATGTAAGCATCCGGAGTGTCTTTCATCATCTTTCGTTGGTCTCTACTTAAAGATGAGTTTGTCAGTTAAGATGACGAGGCTGTAGAAAGCATGCTCGGGGGAATCGAACGATATGGAGGAAGAGTGGTAAATAATCTGTCCCAAAAGTTCTCGGAATTATTTTCTTGTAGGTGGCAACGCTGGTCATTGCTTTATACGGAGTAATTAGTTTGAGGGAAGGATCTAAGCTTCGAAACGAGGAGGACAGTTTCTAAGCTGTGGTATTAAATAAACGATGGGTTAAAAACCATTCCGGTTATTTTCGGGACAGACAGTGTACAAAACTGTATAACATAAACCTGAAACCAGAACTTCGACTCTTGCCAGGCGAATCATTTGCCGCGACAGTAGTATCGACATAAAAGTAACACAACTGGGTTCCTGTGGGTCCGATTGTATTTTGACACAAAGGTACAAGTCTTCGAAGCAGATAGCAGAAGAACGAAGAACAGACGACGATGAAACAACCCACAGCTGAAAAACTTAGAAAGTTATACCAGATAATGACGGATCTTCAAAGGTTGGACACCACTGTATTAGCGATATAAAAAACACAGGCGCCATTTTATATTCGAATCATTTAAAAACCTTTCTCTTTGTTTGTGAACGTATGCCATCCCGCAAATGAAAATCCAAAATGCGATCACCATTAATCTCCAAAAGCCAACAGCAACAGCCAAACGACCTTGATTTCGAAAGTAAAAATCTCACTGCAGGAGCAGGAGGAGGAGCTAGGGAAAGTGACTGAAGGGCACACGTTGTATTTGTGTTAAGGTTGGTTAACAGACACGTTTGGAAATGCGTGACCGGTGGTTAAGACAGGATATAATAAAAAAAATTTTGGCGGGAAAGAGGGCGGAGGGCTTTCCGGTTTCGCTCTGACACTTTGATGAGTAAATGTGGCGTAGCGTTTTTTAAAAAGATAATGTTCACTAGATAAAAGAGTGGATAAAAACAAAACCGATGAGGATGGACAGACAGCTCGGGTTTAAACAATGACCTGCAGGGGAAAATCGGATTTTTTTATGCGGTTTTAAGTTATCTTCATGCACGGTCGTGGATGTTGTTGGCCGTTCTCTTTGAGTTTCCCAAACTGTAGATTAGTGTTTATTGCTGTTGCACTGGATAGATAGTGGATCGTTAGATGTTAGATAAGTTTTGTGATTGTTGGTGCGCCTAAAAATCGCAATGTGTTTGAGAGAGGATGCTAGAACTCTCTGCTGTATTTCTGGCGGCAACCAGTGACCTTACCTTTGACCTTTCGAAAAGGTTTTAGGATAAAACCTAACACAATTACTGATTTCCTTTTTTTATCCAGAAACTCCGGGGAAAGGAAGTCGCTCAAGGGTGCCGAAAGCTTTAGCGCAGGTTCTACATAATCACCGCCAGAGGGGAAAGGAAGAGAAAGGAGGAAGGCAATGATTTAATGAGAAAAATTTCCTCGAGGGCTTACAGGAGGAAAAAGGTGTTCGGGAGAGGAGAAAGCGGAAGTGGGAGAGGGTATGATGACGTCATATTTCCATAAAAACTCGATTGTTTTCTAATTTTCCCGGAGATTTGCATCCGGAATCCTGTATCCGTTGTTTCTTCCTCGAGAACGTCGATGGTGATGGTGGTGGTGGTGGTTGGAGGTGATGTGGCGTAGTAAGGTGGGGGTGGTGGTGGAAACCTCTTCACTTTTGGTAAATGGTTCGTGTAAATGAATCCGAGATTCGAGGCAATCTCATTAAACTTGGATAAATTTCGTTAGAGTGTAGTTTGTTTGTTTTAAAACATTTCATGCAGGCGTTTTTGGGAGGAGGTCGCAGCGGAGAAGAGGCCAGGGTGACGTGGGGTGGGGGTGGTAGAGGTGAAGCCCAAAGGGATCCCGCCGAGTGAAGGGCATTATTGATTGCTCTGTTCTCTCAGAAGACCGGAGGAATTGGAACACAACCGGTCTCGCCTGACGTGTCTAACCGGAAACAACGCTTTCCAAAGGGATTTGGCTTTTTTGGGCCCTTAAAATGGTTTTTTATTAGATCGAAAATGTAATTTAATAATTTTCATTTCCTGGGCCCACTTGTGGTTTACTATTTTCATTTCCTCTCTCTCTCTTTTGTTTCTTTTGTCTCTTCTCGTTGTTTCTTCCTCTTTTTAGGTTTCTCTATTTATTTTATTTTATTTTTCTTTCAGCTACTCTGACACTCTCTCTTCCATTTTGTTTTAACTTCGCTTTTGTCCTTCTTATTTTATTTTAGTATTTTCTTATCTTTGTTCCTTCCATTTCTTTTCATGTTCTTTAATTCTCTCGTATTTTTCTTTCTATCAGTTTTTATAACATTCTTTCACTTTTTTGTCCTCATATGGTCCCTCTTCTTTATCTGTTTATTTATTCGTCCCTCTTCCTCTTATTCTTTCTTCTTAAAGTTGTCCCGGTCTCTCTCTTTTTATGTTTCTTAATTTTTTTATTTAGCTCTGCTATGTTTTTTGTTTTGTAGTTCTTTCTCATCTGCGTTTCTCTCATCTTTCTTTCTTTTCTTTTATTAGTTTTTGTATCTTTAAGTAGTCCTGATAATCTCTCTCTTTTGCGATTCATTTCTCTTTCATTCAGCACTACTTAGTAGACACTATTTTCTTTCAAAAGTATTTTATCCTTGTTTCTTTCATTTTTCTTTGTTCTTCCAGCACTCTTCCTCTCCCTTTTTATCACTAATGTCTGTCAAACAAATTAGCCGCTTGCATTTTAAAAACACATCAAACTGACAGACACCAGATTGAAATTGACGTCAGTGAACACAACAGAAAAAGAAAAGAAAAATTTATCTGCCAAATCCTCTGACGACTATTTCAATTTCGAAAATAATAAACCAAACAGAAGTTCCACATTTCTTAGCGAATTGTAATCAGCAAAAGGCATTTGACAGCCTAAGGGAAAATCACAAACAGAAAAGTAAACGAATGACTAATGTCGCTCGAACAGACACAAAGTCCTTGAGAGTCTTTCGCCATGTTTAAATACTCCAAGAAGAGAAATTCTGATGGGGAGTTGATAAATTTTTGAACACACTTCAACGCAGGAAATTTCACAGCTAGTGTAATGGATCCAGTGACTGACTGACTGAGTGATTGATTGATTGGCTCGTTTTTACGCTTTTAAATGAAGACAAGTTGAATTTGAATTAGAGTCAGTTGTCATCGGAGGTCGTTTTTGAAAACATAACTAATACTAATCGACTAAGTATAATATTTTAAAAACTTACCGATATCCAGATAAAAAATGGCGGCTACGAGAGCTAGATAAAAGGCGAGAGTTTCCATGTTTTCATCTGAAAGGAAAATAAATGATTTAATTAGAAACCAGGCGTTAACCTTGACGAAGTGAATTAAATCAAGTAGAGAAACTGGAGAATGAGTTTCATCCGGCTCGTTTTTCTCGATGAATTTTCTTTGCCGGAAAACAAATTTGGCGGTCGGTGTTCCCTTTTCGAATTAGCATCTGGAAATCTCGAGCCCTGCCCTTGATGTTTCCCAACTTTTGGAAGGTCTGCTTTTGAATTCTGCTCCTCGAAAACAAGGTTTTTTGGACATTTTACCGTTTTCCCGTTTTAATTGGTTTATTCAATTTAATTAAAGAGGAGTCTAATGGAATTTGAGAGAGAAAAGAGGCAAAAACTAGCCAAATCCAAGGCCAAAAAACAGGAAAAATGGCAAAAGTGCAAGATAAAGAAAGCAAACTTGAGACACCAAGCAGTTGTTAGGTCCTTATAGGGGGTTTGATCTGTCGTACGGACCATTGTCGTAACCCTGGAGGCGGATGAGTGAAAAAGTAGGACAGAGTAGGAATAAGAAAAGAACAGTGAGATGACAAAAAAGAAAAGGAAAGAATGAGTGAAAAGGGAATACGGGAAGAAAGAAAAAGAGAGAAGGAGTAGAGAAGGAAAAGCGAAGAAGTAAGAAAAGGAAAATAAGTAGATGAGGATGAAGTTGAACAAAAAGAAAGATCAGGGGGAGAAATTATAGGAAGAGTAGAAAGATAGATACATAGAAAGTTGAGAAAGTTGGTTGGATGGATAAGGAGGCGATACAGACTATATACAACTAGAAGAAGTGTGTGTTGAGTCAAGTGGTTTGTATCATTTTGTACGTCGTTGATCCTGTGGTTTGTCGAAGAGAAGAAAATAAAACCAAAAAAAGTTTTGGAAAAAGAAAATGCAGAAGAAATAAAAGAAAGAGAAGATGAATGAAGAAAGTATAAAATAGAAATACAAGATATCAATATAACTAAATGAAAACGAAAGCAGATAACCAGAGAGAATATGGGAAAAGATTTAGAAGTTAACAAGAACAAATAAGAAGAGAGAAACGCGTAAATATGGGAAGAAGGAGAAAGTGTTAAGAGAAAATACAGATGAAATGTACCGACCGGCGAAAAGGAAACAAAATAGGCGGACTGAAGAGGTAAAAATAAAACAAGTAATGTTAACAGAAATTAGAAAATATCAAAGAACACAGAAAGTAGACAGCAAAAGTACAAAAAGAAGAAAAAGAGAGGTTACCAGAAAACATTTCAAACAGGAAGACATACAGATATAGCCAGAAATAAGGGGGGAAAGTGTAAGAAAGAACAAGGACATGGGGAAAGAAGCATGAAAGGAGAAAGAAAAGGAAAAAACCAAAATAATGGGGAACTACAAAGCAGAAAGGAAGAAGGAAAGCAGGAAAGGAAACAGAAAATAATGAAATGCTGATGACATCAACCCAATTAGCCAAAAGAACAAGCTGACAACAAAGACAAGAAAGCATCTGATGCTGATCACCTGTAATGGGAAGAAAGGAGAACACCGGGAAATGATGTTCCATCTGACAGACTACTATAAAAGAAGAACAAACAGCAAAAATAAAAGAAAACAAGAAGGGAGGTTCATTGAATAAAAAGTAGGAGAGAAGAAAGGGGAGTAAACAAGAAAAAAATACAAAAACAACAGAAAGCGGACCTAAAAAAGCAGAAAAGGAAAAAAAGAAAAAAAGGCCTATCAGCAAGAAGAAAACAAAACCGGAAGTAAACAGTAAAATGCTGATGACGTTCAACAAGGAGAAAGAAAGACACCGGAAACGGTCCAGTTCAGAAAAGCGACAAAGTCAAAGTCAAACCTTTCTAGCCGTCTTCCTTCCGAATTCTGATTTATTTTTTCCACCCCTCGGAAGGGGATTATGTTCGTTTCCGGTTCGTTTGATTGATTGCCTCGTTAAAACCGCGTCTCTTCCACCCGAAATAATTTCACGTAAATGGAAGAACGAAAACCTTTTTCGACTTTTTTCCCTTCCCCGCTCCCCCGTCTTCTTCATCTTCTTTTTCTTTCTGCTATTCACACTTCGACTTTTCGACCTTTCAAAATTCCTAAACGTGAGCGAGGTCACAATTTGATGACGTCGAAAGAATATTAATGGTGGACTAAGTCTGAGTAGCGGAGAGGCGGGGAAGTGTTTGTGGTGTAAGTGGTGTTGGTGTTGGGAGGAAGGGGTTAAGAATGATATGGAAAGAACGACAGAGGTTTTCGTACGACAGCAAAGATAGAATCAAGTTTTTTCTTTCTTTCCTTTACTCCCTCTTTTCCTCCTCTAACCTATCCCGCCAAATGTAGATCCGTTTTTTTGTCATGTTGTCCTCTGGGTCCGATTAGATTATGGCCGATTTTGTGTGATTTATCACGTTCGAAAAAGAATTTCTAGTTTTTTCTAGAATGGAAATCACACCTTTCGATATCTGTCCGTGACCTAATCTTTAATTCGGAAAAGACGACGTGTGGTCTAAGAACTCGATGATCGTGAAAAGAGGTGGTCTCTTCTTTCGCAGCCTTCCTGTAGATTGCAGTATATCCTTTAAATATATACATCTAGGTTGCTTAGGCCTTAATCCACCCTATATATACAAGTATTATCTGTATAATATACTTATTGTTTATATATTTATATATAGCTATTGGTGTACAGTTTTTGTATTAGTTAAAGCTTAAACCTTTTAGCTTAAACTTAAAGCTAAAACCCCTTTTAGGGATAGAGCTAGGTTTTGCAGGGAAAAGAGCCTGATTTAACTAGATTATTGAGTCAAAATCTAAAAATATCTATTTGGGAGTAGGTTGGTAACTAGTGTTTACATTTAAATTAACTCAGATTAAGAACTTTTCGCCAAATTAAACCGGAAATGAATAAGAGAGAAAGGGACAGAGTAAAAGTGGGAGGAGGTGTTGAAATGATGAAAAAGAAAACGGAAACAAAAAAAAGGGGGGATTTGAAAATAAATCGGAAAAGCGGAAATTGAAGTCGGTAGTGCAAGATTCCGAATGAAAGTTTTAATTGAATTGCATTCGAAAGCATTCAGCTTTGAAAAAGGGTTTTCTAAAGCTTTTCCCAAAAAGCTCGATTGACGAATTAATTTATTTTGGTTTTTTGTAATGATTTTCGATGAGAAAACCTTTTTCCAAAAAGGGGGAAGAGGGAGCTGGGGGTGAAAAGGGTTACGGGACTCAGAAGGAGGAATTGATCAATTTGGAAATTTCGAAAGTTTTAGGGCTGTTGGAAAGCTTTTTCCAAATTGAGCTCTCTAACTCGTTATTCTTCGTTCGATGTTGAGGATTTTTATTGATCGTTTAATCTTCCGGTATTTCGGTTCTCTTTGCTGCTTCCTTTTTCCTCTTCTTCTTCGTCTCCTCTTTGCTCGAAGGTAGATTTTCCCATCGCAGACGTGTTTTCTTCATTTGTCTCTCGTCTGCTATTATCAATATATATGAGTACTGCATAGCTGATAAACATTTCTGTCGTTTTCTCCATTTCCGGTTTCTCGTGAGCTGTTTTTCTTTCTTTCTTCAATCCACCTTCAACCTGTCCTCTAAGCTTTGGTTGGATTTTAGTTTTCTTCTACTTCCTCTCAGAGCTCGTTGTCTTTGGCTTAACCACGCCCGTTTCGATAGGCTATTTTGTTATAGCAACTTTAGTCTACATTTTAAATTTATTGTTATATATTTAATTATTTATATTTTCATATTATTATTATTTGGATTATCTAAACTTATTGTTCATTGTTGTCTTTTATAGAATATAACGGATGGAAAGCTCCCTGGAACACACTTCACAATCTGCTTGGAGGAAAATCCTGGATTTGGAATTTGAGGTACTTAGTATATAAATTGTTATTCATTATCAGGTCTTGTTTTATGCGATTGTTACGTTTCAGTGACTTCTATAACTGATTATAGTTTTAGCAAGTTAATTGTCTTGAAGATTTGCTATTTTGCTTTTTAAAAATGGTTGAAGTCACTGAAGGGTTTACAGACAGGTATGTTAGTGATCAAACAGCAGATGGGAATCACCCAACATTCATAATTTACGTGGAAATTCATACAGTAAGTACCTAGAGTTGCAAAATAGATACACTATAGGCCTGCTATTAGGCTTATATAATAAAAAAAATCGCATTAAACGAGACTTAGCTCCATGCAAAATGAATTATAATCGTTATGCATGGTTTCTAAAATGACTCTAGTCTACCTGTTTACATTTTGTGTACAATTTATTAACTCTAATAACATATATTTATTAATGTTATTGTAATGAAGGACATAACCTTTTACGTGTAAAAAAAATTTTTTTGAATGGGAATCTTAAATCGCATAAAAATAATCCTCAAAACTTTTTTTACCGTCCTTTCTGTTGAGTCTTTACTAACTTTTCCTTGCGATGTTTAGATCTCCTTTAAGGTTTAATATTATTCGGTTCTTTGTTCCTGAGTCGAGGTATTGTTTTAGGGTTTGGCATTGTTTCACTTTTAAATGGTTCAAACGCGTCTGTGTTTTGTGGTAGGCATTCGAGAACTCTTTTGACCGGAAACGAATCCACGGCCGTGATGGAAAGCTCTTTATAATAAATCCCTGTTCCGTAAATTTTTTATTTTGGAACGGAAGGAAGAAAAGTCGGGAGCTTTTCCAAACCTTTTTTTTCAAATTCGACTCTGACTTATAGTCCCATCCGTTCAAATGAATGGAAGGCGTTTTTCCTCTCGCTTTTCCTATATCCTTCGACAAAAACAAACATATTTTCCTTCGAGGCCGGGGAAGGGATATGGGCGGGGGGGAGGTGAAACAGTTTTCCCAAAACGGAAAAAAAGTTTTCCAATTATAATTTAGTGTTTATGGCTTGTTTTTGTCTGAATGAAAGGTTTTATTCTTTCCTTTGCACTGGCTGAAGCCGCATTTCCAACCTATCTCTCCTTAACTCTCTACTTCCTCCTCTCTCTCTCTCTCTTTTTTTTCATTTTCTCTCATCTCCTTTGTTGAACGAGTTAATTAAGTGTCCGTTTGTCCTCCCCTCTTGTCCCGTTTTCCTTTAATTACGCGTAGTGCGTGACCCGTTCTCAACTGTCCTCGCTCTCATAATCGACTCCGTTCTCATTCCATTTCAACAGTGATGACGTTTTCGGAGATTGACAGACGTATTTCTGAATGGAAGTTTCGGTTTTTGCCTTCCTTCCATCCCCAACCCCCATCCCCTTTTGAGCGTTTTGTAAAACCGTTTTTCGTCGTCTTATTTTTCATGTTCTGCGAATTGTTTTTGGATGTTTACCTGCCCCCTTCTCTCTTTTACTTTGTTCAAATCTTCGTTTTCTCACCTTTGTCAAGCCTCTCTAGCCTACTTTACAACCTGATCCCCCGTTGACGTTGACGAGGTTATCGTGTTTGGATTTGACGTTTTCTGACGTCTTGCGTCTTCTTATTTTTGTTTTTGTTATCCTCTGCGTCTTATGAAAACAAGAACATAGCTACCTAGATGTGGATGAGATGTACCTAGCTTGAAGGTGTGTTTGTTCATTTTCTCTATGGTGTGTCACCTTATAGCTTAAGCCTGCGGACTCTTTTGCCGATTTATCTGTCTTTAGGTGAATCGAAAACATGTTTCCTTGACTTCCCTTCAAACTTTCTGCCTTATGACCTTGAGTGACAAGTCGGTTACACCCTCTGAAAAGTACTACTTAGCACATGAACCATCCAGTTGGATGTTACTTCCTCAAAGGGGGCTGTAGAAGAGCATAGCCCCTCTATGGTATGTCCACGGTGCCTGGATTGAAGTTCAGTTGTCAGGTCTGGAAATGACCTGCTGACTCGGCTACCTTTTGGTTTTTTGGTTTTCGCTGCAAAGAATCTCATCCAGGATTTTGGTCGCTTTTTGTGTCTTTACCCATAAACTTTAATCTATTGGGATTATGGTGTTATTGATAATTGAGTTATTGGGAAGTCGTTATCTGGATTAAAGTTCTGTTGTGAGGTTTGGAATTGTTCCTGTTAACTGGATTCTCTTTTCCTGATTTTTCGTTTTAAGAGCTCCAGATCAACAGGAAAACACAAACATTTTCACATGATTGGAAGCCATTCCAATCATAAATTAATTATGTCTCTCATGCCTATTATTTATTTATTTATTTAATGTTATTTCATCCCTCAAAAGGCTATGGGGTGTTCATGGATAAATTTTGCCCAGGATAAGGGTTTCCAGTCCTCAAAATTTTTTTTTAACTTTTTCAATTTTTCGAACTTCCGCTTCGTTCTTTCTGTTTCGTCATTCTCCAAACTCAAAATTAGTTCGAAGAAAGGATGTCATAAATGAGAGAAACGAATTATAATTTCCAAGTTTTATAATTTGTATAAATTCCTTCGCCGAAAGGTATTAAGGGAACAAATTCAAGTGTCGTGCTCTTTGCGGGAGACGAGAAAATGGGAAAGTTAAAACAAATTTAAAGAGTTGGAAAATTTATCTCAAATTAATTTTTGTTTACCTTTGTCTACAACAAAGAGTTTAAAACAAAAGAGAGAGAGAGAGAGATGTCAGAGAGAAGGAAACTCCATTTCGAAACACTCACACAAAAAAAGAGAGAAAAAAAAATTTTTTTCTCACAAAAATGGAAACTCAAGGAAGAATTTTAACAATTTTCAGAAAATTGAGATGAATGATTTAGACGAAGAATCGTAAATGTTTTTGCGGAATCTTCTCTCGAAACAAGGTTGCCAGCTTCATTATTTAGAGAGAGAAAAACGGCGGGAAATTAAAATTGAACGCATTTCATTTGCTTTCCGGAAATTCGTTTTTAGAACTACTCGGATTTTAATTTTGGTTTGTGTTTGAGTATGGGGGTGGGAGGGGGGAATGAAGAATAGAAGTCTCTAAGTTTTTTTTGGGAGGTGGGTGGGTGGGAGATGAATTAAGTCTACTCCTCTCAATTCGCCAAATGAAAGCTCTCGGTCTGGAAAAGTGAATTTGAAGTCTTTAATTATCCTTCCTCTTTCCTCAGTCAGATGAATTCAAAGGACAAAAGCGGCGGTTGGTGTGGCTGGAAAAGTTTCTAGTCTAATCCGCATTTTGATGATGTTAGGCACGAAATTGCCCATGTTTTCCACGCCCGCATCCATACTCACTCCCATCGGCGAAATGAAGATGTAGTCTTTCGATTTGATTTGTCTATCTATCTTCCTTTTCCCTCTTCCTCATTATCGTGCAAAAGATTTTATCGTCGGATATTTTGAATACAGCGAAAGAGATGGTAGAATGCTATCTAAATGACAGACGTGACGTATGATGTGAAAGACACGCTTGAAGAAGCGAAGAAAACAAAAAGCGAGAGAGAGGAGATGAGGGAATAATCTTTTAAATAAACATAACCATGGAGTCACATAAAATCGGAATCACTCAGCTCATTGCTGATTCCCTCAATCAAAAAATTATTCAACAAAATTGGTTGAATTATCGTTTTAGAGGATTAGCCGCGCCTAATCTGCGATTTGTACTCTTTGTTAGCGGTTTGGGATTTGTGTTCGTGTTTCATCAAAAAAATTTTTTAACGAAGTCTAAGAAGATTTATCTCTTCATTGGTATACGATTAATGGATCTGTCACTTTATACATTTTTTTAATAGTCCCATACTAACTGCTACCTGTCTCTGAGTGCAAGATATTATAGTCGGTGGAATTAGCATTGAGGGGTTTTATATAGCAGTAGGCTGCCCAAAAAGTCATTTTGACTGCTTTACAGATATGCTTAGTATAGATTCTCATAAATTTCAGTCTTTCGTGTGCTAGAAAGCAGATCAATGTCCCAGACCTAGGGTTGAATAAGAGGAGTGAGGATGATTTGCATCACTATATCAAATATCACACTCTCTCATACACAAAGCTTGTTTCGTCCTAAAATATTTAAAACTTTCATCGAGTTTTCCTTTCAAAAATAATGCACACTTTAACGAAGATCTCATTTTAAAAGTATTGCACACTCCTGAGAAGAACTCATTTCAAAAGTACCGCACACTTTTATGGAGATCTTAATTCCAAAAATTTTAGAAACGTTGGGTCGAAGGGTTCCCTTTCATAAGTATTGCACACTTCCAGCTGATTCGAAGCCAAAGTTCAGTTCCCCGCAAATGGCTTCAGGTAGAAAAGAAAGCAAAACGTTTGCCTCGATGAAAGTGTGCATTACTTTTGAAACCAGTTCTTCTCAGAGGCGTGCAATACTTTTGGAATGAGTTCTTCGTAAGAGTGTGCATTATATTTGAAAAGAAGACTCAACGAAAATGTTACAAAATCAACGCAGAGATTTGTATTACTTAAGAAATGAATTCTTCTTAGAATTGTGTTTTATTGTCCGAAAGAGTACTTTTAAGGAGTGTGCATTACTTTCGAAAGGAATTTGAGGAAAACCCGAAACCTGTTTGTTTTTACCGAGCCTAAAAAAAAAAGTCAGAACGTCTAACAACAATTTGAAAAGTTTGTAATTGAGGACCGGAAATGAGGAACTTTGTGATCGGAATTTAATATTAAACAAATAACCCTGGAAATCTCCAGATTCTTTCGTTTTTTTTTGTCTGACGTAACTTTTACTTCTTTTTTTTACTTTCTCTTACTTTCTTCCTAATTTTCCTCCTCCCCTCCTTTCCCTTTCTCCTTCCCTTCCCTTCCTTTCTATTGAAAATCTCTTCGTCCGATAGCCTCAGGTACAAAACTAAGTTTCGATTTCCTTTTTTTCCTCCTTTAATTTTCATCAATTGTTTTAAATTTCCCGGTTAACTCGAAAATGAAATTTTCCCTTCTTCCTTGAAGGAGATTTTGTCTTTCGGCTTTTGGTCTTGCTCGGCAAAGAATCTCCAACCAGGATTTTGGTGGCTTAAATTTTTTTCTGATTTTGGGTTCGGATTTTCGGGGGCAGGAACTTCGTTTTCTTTACTCATAAACCCTAATCTTTTGGGATTATAGAGTGTTTGCGATGACAGAGGATTAATTATTTATTGTTAATTGAGTTTGTTGGGCATCCGAAAGTCGTTGTTACCTGGATTAATACCAGAAAGTCCAAAACTTTATCTACCTATAGTAAGCATGCTTGTAAAACAGTCAAAATTCGCAAAAGCGAAGTAGCTAAGACAGTTTGGCCACGTTATCTGCATTTCGGAATTGAGACACCCCAAAGAGCCTAAGAAAGGAACGAGACAACGGAGGAGACCATGAAATGGTCCAAAACCACTTGCAGAAAAGGAGAGTCACACTGAACGATGCCAGAGACTGGAAAGGTTGGAGCCACCTATGCAACTCCTCAACACCGTAAGGTACAAGAGAAGTGAAATGAATTGTGTAGTGGTTTCTTCTGCTAAATGCTCCGGACTTTGGTCAAGAAAGACTCCGGGCAACGACCTCAAATTCAGCCGGACTTTAGTGTTAAATGAACGAGCCAAGAACAAAAGTTGATGATGCCCCCGATGGTGTTTCGCTCGCATCCATGATAATAATGATCAAAAACGGAAATGAATCGAATCAATAATTCACATGACGGTGGTTTGTGGTTGTTAGAGAGAGAGAGAGAGAGAAGGAGGTGAGGAAGAGAAACTGATATAATTGGTGTAAAGTTACCACGACCTTCGCACGGGCTATGGAAACCTTTTAGCTATTAAGCCTCAAAACAAAAGATGACGTCACGTTTCGGGAACGAATTTCGGAATCTAATGAAGTTGTTAATGTTTGTTGTAAATAATGAGATAATAACGGCTGGGTACATAGAGCCTTCGATGATACATGTGAATGGTGGTGATAACGTGCAATGAATCGAACGCATCTGTCCTCCCATAGAGGAAAATTGAAAATTGGGGGACCGCAACGGATAAGAGTTGAATTTAATTATGACATATAGTTGGATCATATTGCTTATCCCCAACTAATAACTATAATAAATAATATAAAGTGATGTCATGAGACTAATGTTATCACCTTATTCTAGCGGAAATCACATTCTCAGGTACGCGCACCCTCTGTAGGGTTTCACCTTTAGTTCGCTTTAATATTAATCGCTCTTTGTGGTTTTTTGTAGTATTACTAATTACTATTTGACGTAGGTAGTTGATGCATTATATTAATCAATTAATGTCCTACAGGAGTCGTCTTTCAACCTTTCACCCGATTTCCACTTAATCACATAAATTGCTTTTTCCTCATTCCAAGCACAGTCTTTCAAATGTGACTGTTACTTCCTCTCCATCTTCTTTGTTGTCAGAATTTTATCTTTAAAATTTTATTTGTTGGTTGGTTGTTCGTAATTAAGGTACATAAGGACGAAGGATGGGGTGGGGGTGAGGTAGCAAGGGTTGAGTCACACGCTTTTAAACACGGACTTAGTCTCAAATTAGCGTCGACCTAGTTTTAACATTATAATCACGTGAGCACTTATGCTCCAGTTGCCACTTTTGATTTAAATTCGGACTCTCGGTTTTGCGTTTCCGCGCTCTCTTGGCCCCGCGCGCCCACCACATCCATCCTTCCCAGTCAAAAATTTATATCATTTCACGTTCCGACAATAAAGAAAAAAGAATTTAATTAAAAAATAAAAATAAAAACCGAAAAACATTCGAGGCACTGGGTCCAGAGTGAGGGGCGGTGGGTGGCGGTGAGGGAACATGGCGCCCGAAAATGTAAAAATGAAAAAAAAGAGAAACGGGGTCGAATTTGAGGGAGGAAAAGGACCGAGAGGAGGGAACAAGTCAAAAGGTGAAATTAAGTTGTGAAAGCTTTTGAAGGAAAAATAATTTTTTTTTTAAATTTTCTGCTTTTCAGCGAAATAGGGAAAAGAAAAAAAAAGAGGATAAATTGACCTTAACTAAAGGAACCTTTTTCGAACCTCTCCTCTTTCCACTTCCCTATCTCCTCTCTCTCTCTCTGCCAAAAGGAAAATAAAATTTAAATTTTGTTTGATTTTTACAGAGAGAGTGTGTGTGAAAAAAAAAGCGAAAAAACTTTTATTTCAAAATTGCTTTTTGACTCCTGTTCCGTTTCCCATTCCTCCTCCTCCGCCTCTTCTTTTTCCTATTTTCCTCTTTCACTTTGAATAAAATACCTTAAGGCGTGTTCTTCTGGGCTGTGACTAAGCGGAGAAAAAAAGGGAAAGAAATTTTCAACCTGGATTTGCTCGAAATAACACTTTGACTTTAAGCGTGGAAGAAAAACTTTCATTTGAAGTCTTAGATCGCTCTGCCAACTCTGTTGGAAAAGCTCTTTCCATCGAATAAGAAACCCCGCTAAAAATAGTCGTGGATGATGACACGTTCGCTGGTTTCTGGGTCTCGCGCGTTCATTTTGAGAACGTGATAACTGTTATAAGCCTCCCATAAAACCCTCAAAGAATTTATGTGTCTATAACATTTTAAATCAAAACTCGTTTTATGCGATTTATTTCTAACATGTTTCAAAGTTATGCGAATTTACATCTACACCAACCAAACAACCAACCTCCTTTCTGTATAAAACGATAGGTTCAGCCAGACAATTGCTCAGGAACTTCGACAGGAGGGAGCAACAATTATTTCCAGGCTCTTCCTGTATTGAACTCCTTTCCAAATTCTGCAGACCGGAAATTCATCAAAATAATAGATGATGTCATCTATCTCTCTCAACTTTTTGAGATAAGAGTTTTCGTATCTTCGGTTACGGAGAGAGGGAGGGAAGAGAGAAAGCTTCATTGTGCCTGAACAAGCTCGCTTCTAATTAATTATTCATTAGCAAATAATAATAAAAGAGGAGATAACTCGAGGAGATGAAACTACAGAGAATAGAAAGGAAGAGTACGAGATTGAAGATTGTAATCAAGGAACCTTCGAGGTTGAATGTGTTTATCAAAAGACTTTTCTCTTCCTCGTCTTCTTCTTCTCCTCATCTCCTTCTTTCGTTTTTAACAGGATAATTCTAATCCATCTATCTTCCTACTCATTTTCAATGAAAAAGAAGTAATCTTCTCTTTTGGGTAGTACAGGCAGAAGGAATTGATATAAAGATTTTTAATAAAATGAAAAAAGATCGAATCCGAATATAAAAAAGCAAAAATGGCGGATCGGGAGATGAGAAAAGATGAAAATCCTGTGAATAGATGAGGTTGGCACGGTGATGATTATTCGAGATATATCCTCTCTCTCTCTCCTCTCCTCACCCATCTCCCGCAGAAGAACTTTTATCGAGTTTAATCCTCATTCTATTCACCCCTTCCCCAAAACCCCCCAAACCACCCTCAACCACCAAATCCCGAAAACGGGAGCCGAAATTTCTACTTCCGGTGTCGCATCTTTACGGGAAATATTTTGGAAAATGAAAATTTATGCCCCTTCGGAGCTTTTTTTTTTTACCGGATTTAATCTTCTATTTTGTGCTGCGATCGATACGGGGGCGCTTTTTCCTTTGCCCCCTTTGCCCCCACTGTCTCCTCCTCCTCCCCAAAAAAACTTTCTTAAAACTTCATTGACGGTAATGAAAATGGATTTTCCCTTTTTATGTGTGTCAGTGAGATTGGACCTTAATGGTCATCTTTCTTTCTAACTTCTTCTTCGTCTTTGTTCGCTTGTTCTCTTCTGCATCTACTTCTGTTTTGTATTTGCTGGTCGTTTCTGTTGTTGTTGATTCTGACCTTTTGTGACATGTTGAACATCTTGTTACTTGGGTTATAATCTAATTTTTGCGTTTACCTTTCGACGATTTTTTCTTTCCTCCATTTTCTTATTCTTTCTGTCTTCATATTTCTGTTGCAATAGTTGTCAGAAATATGGAGTACACGATTTTCTCTTTCTTGTCTCTTTTCCTTATCATTTTGTTGTTGAAAGAATCCAGAATTGTCTGGAATGTAATTGGAGTTGAAATATGGAAGGCTGTGATTGAATGGTCAAACCACCTAATTGGAGAAGTGGTGCTTCCAAGCCACCTCTCACATCCTGTCATATTCTAGCATAGGCGGACGACGGCCTAGGAAATCTAGGGCCCGTAACTTTTGGGGCCCTGAAATTAGGTTTTTAATTTTTTAAGTAGGTGTCATGACTGAAAAATAGGTTCGGAATTGCAATGTTGCCTAAGACAAGCCTTATTCCACCCTGTGTCCAAGGGTAACAAAATGGTATTAAAACACACCCAAAAAAGTTAAGCTTTCGTTTCAAAACTAATGCACACTTTGTTTGAGGTTTCTTTTCATAAATATTGCACACTACTATGGAAGGCCTGCATTTGAGTGGTCAAGTGGTCAACCAGCAATTTGATAGTTGATAGAGCTCTCTTTTTCATCCGATTCAACTCAAGATCCATTTCAAAAATACTGCACACTGCTATCAAGATTTCATTTCGAAACTAATTATACTTATAAAAGTATAAACAGTATAGGTAAACAAAATATTAATATTAGACTGCCTAATAAGTCATTTTGACTGCACTATGGGTAACCTTAGTAAAGGTTTACAAAAGCTTCGGTCTCCTCATTGTTAAAACTCAGCAATTTTTAAACCAAAAATAGTTTCCACATATTTTCACATAAGTAATGTCTTCTCGAGTAAAATTTTTTACTTACAGACACGTGTCAGCATAAAATATTAAACGTGACACACAATCAATTTCTCAACCAATCAAAAAACGCATTTGAACGGGACGAAAATCTCCCGACAGCAAGCCCAAGGGAGTCGATCGAGAGGGAGGGGGGGTACCTTTGAATCGTAGATCAGTCCATCTGTCGACCTTTTGACTTATCATTTCAGACTACCTTCTGGACTTTCATTTCCGGTCAGATTATTTCCAGGGGAAGAACCGAATTATTCGGTTCAGTTGAGTAACTCTCTTTCGTATATATTTGGCCTTTTTGATGGAAAAAAATTTTTTTCTTCTTCTTCTCTTGCTTTTCAAAATGTCTGCAAGGCAGAAGGGAGGAGGGATGTTAGCAATGTTTGTTTAAACAGAATGGTAGAAACGGAAATTATTCATGGAATAACTTTTTGGAAGAGAGATAGAGGGCAGGAGGGCGGGAGGGAGGTAGTCGTTTATTAAATTCTCGAGATAATAAATATTTAATAAAAGTCTCATCAGTGTTTCGACTGTGAAATTAATATTATAACTAATTTTCCCTTGCTAATCAGATAAATGTTTTAATTTGTCTTTGGAAAATTCTTTCTCTCGCTCAGCTGTCTACTCTTCTTCTTCTGCTTTTTGTTTCTCTTCTTTCAAAAGCAAAAGAATTCTTTTTGTCTTATTTCATAATGAAACCATTCATTTAGGCGCGTTATATGGCGATTTAGAACGTGCGTTTGATGTATACTGTATATACTGACTTAGAGACTATAGATTGATCTAAACTGAACAATCAGAATATAATTATCATAATTATTTACAAATAGCACAAAACTTTCAGTATAAGTATAGATCCGGTCAAATTTTATATAGGTAGGTGGTCATTATTACATTTTTCGATTTCTGACATCGATGGCTGATGAACATTTTGGATACAGTGTGCTGTACTTTTGAAATGAACTACCCAAGACAGTGAGTGGTATTTATGAAATGAAATAAGCAGCATTGTGTCCAGTATTTGTGAAATGAGCTAACCCAGCCTGTGTGCAATACTTCTGAATTGAACTAAGCAAGTGAGCAATATTTATAAAATAAATCTTCATAAACATTGCAAAATGTTTATGAAATGAATGTTCCTAGATAGTGTACAATAGGCACATCCCTAGGGCCCGGAATCACAGTGTAGTTTATAGGTCGCTATAGCCTTAGTCTGCCACTGGTCTGAATCCATATCCTTCACAATTTTTATAAATTAGATAAACCTGACATCATCTGGTCGGTTAGAAGAGTTTGTGATAATTTCAATGTTGACAACATCTTTCTTCATCTACTCTTTTTTGCCCGCCCTCTCCCATCTTCACAGTCTGAACGGGGGAGAAGGGGGAAAACCACTTGGAACCTTAGTCTCAGAATTGGTTTGTTCATCCACTCAACTAACAAGACATGCTTTTTTGCACTACAGCAAGAAGACGGAGTAAGAGACGTAGAAGAGAAGGAAAGACGACGTGAAAGCATAGATGATATAAGTGGAAGGGAAAGACGTCACATTTGATTAAACTTCTCCGGTTGTCTGCTCAAATGAATCACCGACGGGATTCCTTCGTCTCGTCAATCTTCATTTTATATCAAAATTAAAAATTTCATTTTTCTCCTCACCGCTCCTCCTCCTCCTCCCACAAGCCGCCAACTTTCTTTTTGGAGAAAGAGGAAAGAAAGAAGAAAAGACTCCAGGAAATGCGGTTTCTCTCTCTCAATTTGAAACTTTCCGGAGGAAGGAAAGGAAAGGAACGCCATTCTTATTTTTGATTACTTTTCCATTTTCCATTTTCGCGGGTCACGTTCTCGGCCCCTCGTCCCACCCCCACCCCCACAGTTTTCACGATTTACGTCCGGTATTAAAAACATAAATTTTCAAAGGAGTCATAACGGACGAGGATTGAACGAAACCAAGAAACGAGTAACTCATAACAATAACGGGTAAACAAGATGGCGGACTAATAATTTATAAGGTCGCAAGTTGACGCTCGATCATAGAGTAAACAAACGCAACGGATCCAAAATATGTTTTGTTCTGGTTTCTTGAGGTTGTAAAGTCTGGCTTAATCAAATATTTGGACCCGAGTTGCGATTTCCGGTTTCGTTTTTTGTAGCCAACGTAACAGATGGAGTAAGTAGATGAAAGATATAGAGGAGCGGAAGAAGCGGAACTTATGTTGGAAGATGAATAATAACTTTAGATTTTGTTTTCTTTTCTATTTTTAGGATTTTCGGTTGAGCGGAATGGGAGTAGATAAAAGATAATTTGTAGTGAGAGAGAGAGGAGCAAGACTACAACAAATTTCGGTACAAGGAATGTAGTGCACTTGGTTTTGCTAGAGGTAAGTTCAAGTAAGAATAGTTATAGCGGAGTGATTGTGAAAGGTAGAACTGATGTCGTAAGTGGTGGACTAAGGCTAAAGCGAACCCAAGGCAACACTATAATTCCGGGCCTAGCTTGCGTAGGCCTTAGTCTGAACGTTGATGTCGTACATATGTTTTTTGTTGTGGACTCTACAGTGATAGTGGAAGAAGAAAGATCGAGTTAGGACTAACTATAGTTGAAGGTGTGCTCCCCAATGTGTACTGAGGCTGACGGAATGCAACTTTCCCCAGGATAGTAGCTCGAAAGCTTCATAACAAAAACTCACCAACACTCATCCACCTATAAAAAGAACGAGAGAGAGGGCAAAGAAGAGTAGACGAACGTCTTCTTCCACTTAATACTGCGGAACCGAACGGTTCAATAAATCCGTTTGGTATTTTCAGCGTTTTCCTCTTAAAATTTCCGTTTAGAAAGCCATTAGCGAACGTCGGAAACTTTCTCCCCTGAAAACTTGCAACCTAAAACCTTTTCCTAAATGGAAGAAAAAGAGGACAGGGGAGTGATGGTGGTGGATGTGTGAGTGGTGGGTGGGGGATGGAAGACTTAATTTATCGTCGTCATTCCTCCGGACCAAGGACAAAAAAAGGTAGGAAGACGAACGGACGGCAACAGGTGCTTCGTACTGGAAAACCTTCTCGAAAAACCAAGGAGATCATAAAAACCGAAAGCCGAGAGGAAAATGTCGGACAAGATGGCGGAGAGAAGGGGGTGGCAGGTAATGTTTTGACCGAACGGTTACCAGGCGACAAAACAAAAAAAAATCAATTTTTCGGAGGGAAAGGAAAACCGCGTGGAAAATGCAAGAGGAAGAGAATGAAGGTCGAACCCGAAATTCTGGTTTTTTATATTTTGACAGCCTCTCCTCCATCACCACCACCTTCTCCTCTTCCTCCCTTTGTATGGATTCTCTAAAAAAATTTTTTTTCATGTCGCTTTCTAAAGCTTTTGAAAAATGAAATTCAGAATTTTTAAACCCCATTGTTCCGGCGTAGTTTTGTAAGAAATAATTGCTTACTCGTAAGCTAAGCGTGCGACAGATTTTAAATGTTTCAGTCAAGATGTAAAGTTGAATTTTTTTGATTTGTTTTTATGTTCATTACTGAAAAACAAGAAAACAAATTAAAAATGATTTTCTCCTCTTACGCCCCTGCCACTCCTGTTGTTTGCAGATCCTTCTTCTGTCTGGTTTGAAAATCCTGTTGTTTGCTGACTTCTCAACCGTTACGTTCTGTTTGTCGTTTTTATTTTTATTTTAAAATCGTTTAGGTCATGTCGATTGACCAAGTATTATGTGGTGTCTGTGGTGTGGTGGTTATGTTCCAGACTAAGAAGTTATAGTCGCGAGTCCAATTCCTCCTCCCGTGTCTTGTTATACCCCCAAAAAGGTGAAAAGCCAAATATACAATATTGTATATATGTCTTGGTAAAAGTGATGAATCGGGAAATATATAATTCCTGGCGATTATTCATAATCACCAAATCACAATTAGGTTTAGTTAATGTGACAAATTACTGAATATTTATCACATTTACCGGTTAGTTTATTAAATATCCAAGCTCTAATAAGTAATATAATAATTGTTTGCTTAGAATAGGAGTTAAATATTTTATAAAGCAACCGGTAAATGTGATAATTATTCAGTGATTTCATACATTTATCAAGCTTAGTTGATGGTTATGCATAAGATGCCGGGAATTATGTATATTTGCCTGATTTATCACTTTTACCGTTAGATGCATGAGGTTTAACGCACAGAACCGATATTACTTTCCGATCCATCTTCCAACTGTTTTTAATGTTCCTTTTCTTCTGTTTTCTTTGGCTTTGAAATCTGACTCTTTTTTGCCTCGCGCTGTTGTAGGTCCCTTTGGGTGATTCCTAGTATCGTTAGATCTTCCTCTGTCTCCAGTAAGCAAGTCCATCTTGTCTTCTTCTTTGGAAAGTACTGAAAGGCTTTGTTGGTCAGTCTTTCCATATGTATCCTGATCAAAAGGCAATTCTTGTCTTCTCTGATGTCGGGTATATTATATCTTCTGTCTGCTGTTTTATTCTCACTGTTGGCCTGTGACTTCGGTCTTCTTTCGTCTGTTGTTTGTTCCGCTGTCGTTTTCTCTCCCTTTGGTCTTTATTCCTTTATTATCTCTTTGGTTTTTCTTTATTACTTTCCCTCGTTCTAATCTCTCACGACATTATTTAACTTTAGAACTTACTTACTCATACCCATCTCCCCGTCTTTGAAGTAGTTTTTAAGAGGAGAACAACACCAAGTTTTCTCATAAACTTCAGCAACTGCCTCCCTAGCCTCTACCCTCCCCCGCCTCCACTCCGACAGCGCCGTCCTCATTTTAATTACGAAGACCCAGGGATCATAAACTAAAATTTACGAGGCTTTCTGATTAAAATCGGTGCTTGCGAGGGGATCGGAGGGTTGACCGAATTCGCGTGATTAAGCTCGAATGGCCTCCTTCCTCCCTTACCCTCTCCTCCCCCCTCCCTCACGTGTTTTAGATACCGATTCAGTGAAAGAAGTAGTGAAAAAGGTTTTCCCACAGCAACAGGGGGAGAGGGAAACGATGAGAGCGGGTGGTAGGTGTGTTAGTGGGACAGGGAGTCAGCAGAAGTTATGAATTTTTATTGCTGTTTGGAGGGCTGTGGAGGGAGGGGGGTGAAAGGTCACTTTTGGAACTGTCGAAAAAATTTTCATCCCCCTTCTTCAGTCCTGTGGGAGGTTGTGAGCTTTTTTGAAGTGATTTCGTTTGCTTTTCTTCCTCTCAGTATTTGTCAGCAGTTTGTTTTTACCTCTCCACCTCTATCTCTCCCTTTGTCTCTTCCCATCTCTTCGGAGTTTATTCTCTGCTGTCATATTTTGTTGGCTTTTTTAATGTTTGTTTAATTAATTTTTTTTTCTCATTCCTCTGGTTTATAGATTATCTGTCTGTCGGTCTGCTGTTTTTAGTCTTCTTTCTCTCATTCGTGTCATATTCTGTTATTGGGTTTTTAAGTTCTGAATTTATTCCTTGTGCAAATAAAATTTTGACTTATTCTTTATTTACTTTCTGAGGTTCTGTGCTGTCGTAGATAACTGTTATCTCTTAGCTTCGGTTTTGATTTTTGTTTTCTTTTCTCAAAAACCCATCGTCATTTCTCTCTCAGTCTCTATTGAACTTTTTCTGTTCGATCTGTTTTACTAGATTTTCGACGATGCGACAGGAGAGTGGTAAAGACAAACCGCGTTAACGTAAAACCGCATAAATAAAGACCAGTTTTTTAGATTTATAAAGTTGTAGAAAGTTTTAGAAAAATATTTCCCTTCCTGTCTCCTCTTTTCTTGCCTATTCTGTTCTCGCGTTTTTCTCTCTCGATCTTCCTCCTCTCTCTTTTCGCTTGTTTCTCTTCTTATTTTTCTCCCCGTTTCTTCTACTCTTCGCTTTTCCTCTCTCTCCTCTTCACTTTCTTTCGTCCCTTCTTCTCGCTCTTTTCATTATTTTGAACATTTTCCTTCTATTCTGGTATCTTTTCTTCTTTCTTTTCTTTCTCTCCCTCTCTTTTTCTAATTCCGTCCTTTTTTCCTTCTCTCTTATCTCCTTTCTCTTGCATTGTCTGTTCTCTCTCCGCTTCTTCTTCTCTTTTCCTTTCCTCCTGTTTCTTTTGTCTACGATTTTTGTTTTCTCCTTTTCTCTTCCCCTGTCTTTTCTTTTTAAATGAGTTAGAAATAACCTTTTCAGTTTATGGAGTTGGGGAGTGATTTGGCAAGGCAAAAAAACACCGAAGAGATGCTAAGACAAATGAATTCCTTGCCAAGAAATTTCTAAACCGGAAGTAGGAGAGAAGGAAGAGGATTTTCCGGTAAGGAAGTCAGAAAACCATTTGAAACCGTTCACTTCATTCCTTTTTTTTGTCTGAGTGACGAACAAACCGAATAATTTTCTAAGTGAAAAGGAGGAAGGGAAGGACGAGAAACGAGGAAGAATAGAAGGAGAAGAGAAGGAGGAGATGGAGAAAGGACAGAGCTTTGATGCGAAAATTTAATAAAAAAAAAAGGGAAAAGCAGAGGAAGAAATAAATCCAAATAAATAATCACAATCCGAAGAAATCTTTCTTTTCTCGTCTCTCATCCTTCTTTCCTTTCTTTTTATTTTCTGTCTTTTCTTCTCCTACGTTTTCCCTCCCCTCTCCCTCTCTTCCTCCTTTGTCCTTCACCTCTTTTACCTCCTTTAGTCTTTCTTTTGTTCGAAAATGATTTAACCTCATAAAGTGAATCTTTTTTATACGATGTCAGTGTGGAAGGAGAGGGAGGAGTGGTGGCAGAGGGGAGGAAGGGAGAGGCAGAAGAAGCGGAATTTTTTTGTGAAAAGGAAAGTTGAGATGAAGGACGTGAAAGGTCTCGAGGAAATTCATCACATTGAGGAGACGGAGAAGGAGAAGATGGAGGGAATGAAACGTGTGCGTACCATCTTAAATTGGTTCAACCATGACAGACACAATAAAACCCGTTCAAGCAAACGCTCTTCATCCGGGAGGCAGCCCCCACCACGACTCCTCCCGAACGGAGTCTTTTTTTATGACGTGAACAATGGAACGAATGCGAAACGTGTGTTACTAAAAAGGAAAAAAAAGACATGGAATAAATGGAAAATGGCGGAAGTGAATTGAAAGGAAAAAAAGCAAAATCGGTTCCGAAGTCGGGATTTTGTGAGCGGAGATGAGAGGAAACGAATAAACAAAATTTAAAAACGAATCAGTCATAGAGTAAATAAACATGTCAACTGATGAGCAAAACTGTCAGGATAACTGATATGTAAAAGAAAATTTTTTTAAGTAACGGAATCGAGTCTCCGTTTCTACAAGTTGTGCACGGTCTTGAAGTTATCCAGTCACCTCTTCTTTCAGAACAAAAATTTTCTGTGAATTATAAAATGATTCCTCTCTTAACTACAACGACATTATTAAAAGTAACAATTTATTTTTTGAAGAATATTCTCCATCAAATGCCACTTACCAACAGGGAAGGATTTCGGTATTTGTTTGAAGGTGTCATTTCAAAAATATTGCACCAAGATTCCATTACACTACCGGAAATTTATTAAAATAAATTTCATTTCAACATTTTTGAATTCGTATTTCACCCGAAATTGTTTTTCTGTTTTAATTTTTGAAAATTCTAAGAATACATAAATTTTCCTTCCAACTAAATAGGTTGACTTTGTCAACTAACATTAAAAATTGATTTCGGGTCTTAAATTACTTCACGAAAATAAAAACTTTTACAGGGGCTCAATTTACAAACGGAAGTGTCTTTGAAACGTATCCAACGCGTAAAACGAAACCTCGTTATAGCTGAGACCCGCAAAGATTCGGATTCATCACGAGCCAAAGTAAACAAGTTCAAAGTAGAAAACGTTGGGCGGCATTGACATTAAACTTGGTGCGGTTAAGAGGACTGTAAATGCTTCCTCGTCCTCACCTTCCTTCTCGGCAAAGAAAATGAATCCAAAACGTGCACACAGGAAGAAGAAAAATGGTCAAAGCTTTTGGAAGATGGCGGAAATAAAACTTTTTTAATGTTGGAAACAAAACAAAAAAAAATTAAATTAGCAACCGACATCACGGATCCAGGCTCAGTTTCCTCGGTTTCCAGGAAGATTTCAGAGGTGAAAATTCTCGGGTGGAAAGTTATTAAAACGGGTGATTGAAGCGAGGCAAAGGAGGAAGAGGAGGAGTTGGGAATGAAGGAGAGAGAGAGAGAGAGAAAAATCCTGTCGGTGCAAAAATGAGTTTAGAAAAGAGAAATGAACGCATCAAAAGCTGAGGCAACCTTTTCTTCACTCAATTTTCCTCTTTCTTTTCGTCTAATTTGAATTTCCTCTCTTTCCTTACTCCGTCCCTGCTCCTACACCTTCTTCACTCTCTCTCCCTTATTTGAATTAATGTGATGGAGAAGCTTTTATATGAAGAAAATGCCAAAATCACCCAGGTCGCTGGCGGAAAAACTCAAAACTCTAGTTAAGGGAAAGGAGGAGGAGAGAAACTTGGCGGCCATGTTTGTTTTGGAGTTTTTATTTATTTATTTATTTTTTTTATAGACTAATTTGGCTAATCCTCGCCCTTTCTTCGAGAATCTCGTCAGCAGAACTTTCCGACAGAAGGAAGTCGAAGAAGGTTGGAAGGATAGAAGTTTTTAAGGAAGACATATTCACCGCTTTCTATGAGGTAAGTGAGAGAGGGTTATTGGGGTGAGGGGGGGGTATTTAAAGAAAATTCTTTAGAACTTCTTCGAAAGTTTTTTTTTAATTATTTATTATTTTTTTAGTAGAAGGAATTTTTTTTCTTGGAAGGCGGTGGATGGGGAAAGGAGTTCTGTATGAAAAGCTTTCTAAATTGTGCTTTCAACTTTTTTTTGCTCACAATGGCGTTCATTAAATTGTTTTTGGAGTGTTGAGATGTTTCGCAAGAGTTTTTAATCCTGTCATTATTAGTCGTGTCACGGAGCGGAAGAAGTGCGAACCTTTTTTCCCACCTTTTTGTCCTTTTTTTTTAAAAATATGTGATTTATAAACATTCTCTCTCGCTCTATGGTTGACCAGTGAAGTGTTACGTTAGCAATGAGTTAAACTGTCGATCGAAACGACTGACCAACTGAGGACAGTTCCACGATCAAAGCTCAACTTACAGCCACCAATACCTCAATTTTGGAAATACTTGAACTAAAAGTCACCACTGAAAACTACAAAAACCATTCCGAGCTCTTTTGAGACAAACCCTTGAGATCGGGACAACAACTTACCGACAGATTCAAGACCTGTTCATTGTCGTATTTACTGTGAACGGACATTTAACACTATGGCGTTCCTTGGCTGAGTGCCGATGGCTCCGCGCTGGTGCTACTCGGAAATTATGCGCATTCATCTACGGCTGTATTGTGTATTCAAAACTGTGGAACGAAAGTTATTGTTGCATGTTCTGTTTAACTAACAGTAAATAACATAGTAGAAACTTTTTATTTTCTTAAAAACCTTGCCCAAAGACATGGGAACTAAGATTAGTAAACATGAACCTAGAAAAAACGCCGGCTCCTGGCGAATTATTTAAGTCAGTTTCACCGGCACCGACACGATCTAAAATAGGATAGACGACCGGACGCCATAGTGTTAAACATAACTTTAAAGTTTGGAATAAACACGATCAAGCCAATAATATTGATCATTGATTCATTACTCAAACGTTAAAAACCAAAAACTCAAGTGACAGCCAGTTTTGAGATTAGTACAAACACAAGTCGTGTACAAGTCACAGGACAGTCAGCCTTTGAAGTCAATCCAATATTTTTACCAACGAATTCAGGACCGCTGTCTCTACTGCAAAACGTATATTACAGTGTACGTAATGTAAACAGCTCATTTGCTTCTTATACGAGTTTTAAAACAAAAATCAGCGATAGTCTGGCCTTGAGATTTAGAGGAAATTTGGTTTTAAGCGTCACTGAACAGGAGATTACTGTGTCCGTTGATGAAACTGTATTCTTGGTTAATTTACAGTACAGATGGCGAAGAATTTGGCTCTGCACTCTTGTTAAGAGCTACTAAAACTGTTGTTACTCCTCCTGTTTAAAATATTGTCGATGTAGGCCGATTTTCTGATAGTACAATTGAAGCATACACCACCCCTACCAAAGGGACGTGTTCATCCTCGTCTAAACTACAAAATTTTCATTGATTCCCTTTGCTACCTATCACCTGTCTTCAAGCACTAGACACCATATAGTTGCTCGAACTAGTTTTGAGGGTTTAAGTCTGGAAAGCAGGCCAGCGTCTTAGTCCCATGGTTTAGGAAGCTACTATAAATAACCATACACCTACAATTTTGTCCTCAGGTACAGTTAAGATGAGCAGATTCCTCCCGCTCCACAATCACGATTTTCAACGCCGCCTGCCGGTCATTTTGGAACTACATCATCCAGAATAATCCAAGTCAAACATAAATTGGGATTTTGTCCATCCTCCAATTCTGCTGATTCTGGGTGAGTCTCGTAATTTTCCTGTTGTATAAATTCTCTCTCCCTGTCGCCACCCCCTCCTCCTCTCTCTCCTCTCGAGTGATCGTTTTGCAACGACCCCCGAACCAATCAAATCATCAAATATTGATCATTCAGCCTTTGATCCGTCATTCGAATTTTCAAATTTTCCAAACATGACGGAAAACTAATTTTTCACACGCGTGATAATCGAAAGGAAAATTTGACAACAGTCATAAACATAAAATAAACTAATCAATTTATAAAAATAAATAATAATCGAAAGGAGAGGAAAAAGCGATAAATGAGTAGATAAATAAATAAATAAAAGGGAAAAAGAAAATTTATGCGTTGTTTCACGGATGAGTAGATACGGGACGACAGGAACGGAAACAGGCGTACTTCCGAACAATAAACAGATGAAGAGCGTAACACACACAAAAAAACAACAACAACAGCAAAACAAAAAAGAGAAATTATCCAAATGGAAAATTCCTGTTTCCAAATAATATTGTCTAAAGGCCACAAAATTAAATTATCTGTGTGATTATGAAAAAGGCGCCGAAAAAGGGCGGGAAATGAGTTACAAAACGGAAATAGAAAATGTTGATTTCAATTTTTGAATGTTTCCATTATTTAGATCAGTGGTTACCAATTTTTTTGACCTTCCGAACCTTTTTTAGAATACAGACACCCCCGGACCCCTGAAAGAGCTACAGAAACTGGTGGTATTAAATTTATAGATAAAAAACATTGTTTGCTCACGGGCCTGAAAATTCTAGCTACGCCATTGACTAGACTTCTTGTATACACTGACATTGCTCTTGAAGACTAACATCCATTAAGTTCACCAGCACTTAAGTTGCTATAAATCCCACAGCTTTACATATCGAACGAGTTTATATCTGAAGACTTGTTATCTACACTTCGAAGACATAATCACACTCATTACAACAGACTCACCGTGGTTATCTATCCCAACACTAATTACTCTCTTAATGAAAAGGTGGTACTATGGGAAAACACTCAAGTCTAGGATTATGAAAGGTTTCCGCGAACAATGGCTGGCTCAAACTATACTCCCACAGTTTTTTTGTCTTCCTTTCGCCTAACCTTTGTCAAAACTCGCCTGATAATGATTGTAGGTCGTTGTTGCGGTTCCCTTTTGAAATCCCTTTTCTCCCTACCGCTCGTTTAAAACTAACTTTTATCCGACGATGCTTTATCGCAGGCACAGAGACGGGATATCATTCGGTTTCAACAGCAGCGAAAACCACAGCAAGATTAAATAACATCTCTCGACGCAAATCCCACTTTTAGACTTTTGTCATGACACCTCGAACGTAATTAAAATCAGCTCGAAATCAGTCTCGTTATTTAACAGCCTAAACACCTAATCCACGACAGAACCAAAAAATCGAAAATCTGTCGCCTTCGACAGACCAAAAACCAAAAAAAAAACAACAACAGAAAACAAAACGAAACAGCAGCAATAACCCGCAAAAGAGCTTTGGAAGTGACGTCACACACTAATAAATTCTTCGCTTTATAACTGTTTTGTGTCTCATAAATTTTATTACGTATAAAATTTAAGGTGCTTTTAATATGAAAACCTCTCAGAATTTAAATATTAATAAAAGAGGAGAAGGGTACGGGGGCGGAGGGGGAAGGGTTTATAACTCAAACAAATTTTTTTATTATAAATATAAAAATGACCGACGACAAAACGGTCGGTCATCGACGGTGGAAAAACCGTTTTGTTTGTTATCCCTTTACTCTGGAAATTTTTTTTTTCACCAAAAATATATTTTAGTATAAAACCTCAAGAATTTTACAATCGTATGGATTAACCGGATCGTAGGGATTAATTGAGGATTTAATTAAATTATTGATCGTTATTAATAAAATAGTATAAATGGATGCTCGGTTTGACATCGTTTAGGGTAAATTCGTTTTTTTATTTTATTAATTCCTTGTTATTTATTTATTTTTCCGATCTTTATTTATTAATTTAATTATCCACTGATTATTTATTAATTAGATTTTGTAGTATATATTTATTTTCGCTCTATCAAGTAACGTATTCTACACAAGCGTCTGTGTAACGATTTACGTGTTTTAAGTGTTGTGCTGAGCTTCTTAAACGTAACATAGCGAATATTAACACTAACTAAGGATGAACCCACATGATGTTATTGAAAGATAAGTCGAAAGAACCCACAGGCAAAAAGGAGGAAGGCCCAGATTGTCATGACCGAAGCAGGGAACAAATCCTGGCAAGAAATAGGGGTCCTCGCCAAGAACAGTGTTTACTGGGGCTGTTTTGTGAGTGTCCCATGCCAGAGGTCGGTAAAGCCGGAGCTACATGGACTCTTTTATTCCTGGGCTGTGGCCCTTCCATAAAATGCTTAGTACAGGCCCTGAGTATCGTATATGAACTAAATACTATATTTGTGTAAATATGATACCACTTTATTTAATATAATTCTACGAAATTTAAGGACACATAGTCATTAAAGCTATAGACTCTAGACTCTAATTCAAGGCTCTAAGCTCTAAATGTTGCTCTAGCGTCAAGAGCTCTTGAGCAACATTTATAAAATTAATCGTTCACGAAAGTGTGCACTATTTATGAAATTAATTTACTTTTATACCATATACTTATTATATGTACTAAAAATGTTTATTACTTGTGAAAATTTTTGTCACAGCTTGTGTGATGCTTACTGTGGTGTGCGATTCATTTCAAAACTAATGCGCAGCGTCCATGAGTAATTTCTTTCAAAAGTAATGCACAATTTGATGCAGAATTCATTACAAAAACAATGTAGTACAGAATTCATTTCATAAATATTCATAATCCAAGACTTACAGTATTTAGTAAAGGCAAGCTCGAGAGTACTTTTAGCTCTAATTATAAAGATGTCTCGGCAAAGCTTGTCTCTACAAAGAAAATTTTAAAAATGGCTTTTTGAACAAATTTCAGTTTTGCTTGGTATAAATTTGGCTCTTAGGGTTTGCCGACCACTCCTTGCCTTATGCTCTCCATCGAGCAGGATTGATTGAACCTAACAGAGAGAGAACGCACCTGAGTGCGTTTAGTGACTAGAGTTAGATTAGTGTGTGTGTTCATCAGTTTCATAGAAGAGGTTATACTAATTATATTTTCTCAGCAAACTGAATAAGCTACCTTGAAATCTATTATTATATACAAAGAAATGAGATGATTAATATACTAATCTCATCCAGAGTATGTAACAAACAAAATTTTTTTCAGTAAATTCGATTCAGTCATGGATCTAGTTACTATAAATCCAAAATCACTTTCTGTAAGTCAAATTCACCGTAATTTTGGGGGGGGGGTAGGAGGAAGCTACAAACACTATCAAAACGTGACAACGACCGAGTAAAAACTTTCCCAAATTGCCTCCCCAACCTTTTGTAGGAAGTTTAAAAGCGAAAAATCGGGGAGAAATTGCGTTTTGCGCGCGTTCAGTCTTAGAAGGAAGAAGAAAGTCAAAGCTTAATTAACGATAAAAATGTCGTCGTTCCCGCTGTCGTCGTTCCTGCCGTCGCCGCCGCCGCAGCCATCATCATCGTCTCCTTCGTTGAAATCGTTTTCCGGTTTCCTCCTGTATCAAATTTCCGTTTTGTTCATTTTCTCAAAGTTTAAACCTGGATTACATCGATTTCTAAAACATCGCTGTCTTCATAAAACTCCATCCTCCGACCTTTTTTTACGCGGTTCGTCAGAACTTTTAGGCGCGTTAAAACGGAAATTCGATTTCTTTTTGTCTTGTGCTTCTTTAAACGAACTATAATCAAAGAAAGTTAATTTTTGAATTGTTTATCACAAAGAAAACTTCAAAACAAACAAGATCCGGTTTTAAAGAAAAGAGAAAAAAGCTTTTAACGGTTATTTTTAGAAAATTGTGTGTGGATTTCTGTCGTCGCCATGTTCTAAAAATAAAGGCAGAAAGAAAAAGAAATTCGCGTAATTAAAAACCCTTTTTGACTCGGTTTCCCATTTCCGGATGGAATCCGAGGAGAGTTCATTTTCGAAATTTCGAATTCCGAGGAGGACCGTGGGGCGGGGGGTAACGAAGGGCAAAGAGGTTCCGTCATCAAATATTCAAACCGATTTCTGTCCCCCGACTTGTTCATCTGTCTGTCGGCACTGTTACTCCTCTTGTGCGGGTTATGTTGCCAGCCAAGGGAATCGGGTTTTGACGAGCCTTTGACGCGAAGTCTTTCTTACACAGGCCTGGAATGAGTAATTTCCCGTGGAAAATCGATTTTCCTCCGGAAAATGATTAAAAAATTATTTTTGGAATCTCGCGAGACGCTATCTCCGCGCAAAATTTTCGATTACAATTCCGACGACGACGTCAGAATTTTGTTTTATTTTAATGGAAGCTCGTTATTGCTTCACAAATGAGTCGTTTGCTTTGAAAGTGATCTAACTCATAACTATGATTTCTACGTTGTAACTAATTTAAAAATGAAATGGATGACATAAAACCGTGAATTATTAATACGGACAAAAAAGGTTTTTTGTTTTGGAGGAAGAACCGGATTTAAGCCATTTTCAAAATTAACACGTTAAATGTTTTAATAAGATTAACAATTTATGAGGACAACCTTTTTGCAAACCTTTGTAAATTTGTATCCACACAAAACAAACACAATAATAACTTACACCTACAAACCCATACAAGAATACAAACTGTTAATATATAATATAATACGAAAAGTTAATAAAAGAGCAAGAGGTCAGCCATTGGAGAGATAACAACAACATGAGAGAGAGAACAAAATCCCAGGATCCATTAGTCAATTTCAAAGACTTCTACCTCGCTTATTATTGATTTTTCCAAACTTTAGCTTAATGGTATACTCAAAATCGTTGATTTGCCTAAATTGGGCCCCTCAAAATCCACAATAATTTTTTTGTAATAAAGAAAATCAACACAGGCACATACACTATTGTTGTTTTTGGACCCTGAACCCATTTTTACGACTATAACCAAACTTGGGTGACTTTGGTAAAACAAAATCAAGTAAATATTTAAATATTATATTAATATATATTTTAATACAATGCTAGGTTTGGTTTTTAGATGATGATGATATGCTGCAGAGGAATTTCAGCTTCACTTTAATCAGTGTAGTACTTTTCTGGTTGTTGGATGTGTTGTGTTGATGAATTGACAAACCGAAAATGACATATAATAGTATATTTTCTTTGGTATATTTTTTAGGGTTAGATATTATTATAATTTATAATAATGCTGATAGTCTATGGTTATAAATTAGTCGAGATACCGATTGAAATCTTTGCACAATGGCTTACAGGTATAGGTTTTTAGTATTTTGAGGATTTAATTAACAGAAAGAAAGTTTTAAGTATAAAACAAAAGTATAAATGCAATTCAGACAGGCGTGTTTTTTTAGAAACAGAAAACTAGGAATCAGGTGACCAGACATACACGAACATGACGTCATAAAAGGAAAACTAGAAAAACTAGGTTTCCGGTTTAAACCCAAGGTAAAGACACATAGAGAGTAGTCTGAAAGAAAAAGAGTAGCCGGATAAATTATAATTGAGTACTGAAGGAAACAACAGGAGAAAAAAAGTGAAGTCATGATTCATAAATGACCAGAACGGAAAGAAAATTTTTGTTTCTATAATCAAAAATAAAGCAAATTCAATAAACGACCTCAAGAGGCAAGCCAAAAGTAAAATGTCGTTAAATTTAGTGTTGATTTGTTCGAAAGATTTAATTCAAAGTTAAAATAAAAACAGTTAAAAAGGTTGTACAGTTAAAACTTACGCCGATTTCCAAGTAAACGGTTTTAATAAGTCTTGATTATCCGAATTAAAACAAAAACAAAACAACAACAAAAAGAAAAACGGATTCCACAAACTCTGTCAAGTTGACACGGTTAACGGAAATATCGATGACGTCATCACGATATGAAGAGAAATTTTTTTTCAAGAGTTTGCCATCCTGACTTGAGTTCGTTATCCGTGTTTTTGTCGTTGCTGTGTTTTTCAATTTCGTTTTATATTTTTAGTGAATAGAAAACGATTTACTGGGGGGCAAGTCGATACTTTCGTTTTTGTTTCATCCCTCCAACCCCCTTCACGGATGTCTTCGTTTAGTTTTATTCTTCTAAATTGCTTTGTCACAAGTGATTCCTTTGTGGAAACGACATTTGCGTGAAGTTCACAATAACAGGTAATGAAATCCGCCGCCATATTTGTTTCATTCAAAATTTACTCGAGTTTCTTTAGAAAACGTTTTCCTTTTGTTTTCCCTTCTTTTTTGTTTGTTTGTGTTTGTGACTTTTTTGAAGGATCTCTCTTGTTTTTGTCTAAACTCTAGTTTGTTCGATTTAATTATAAAAAATTGTTTTCGCCTTTAATTTAATTACGAGTTCTCATTAGAGGAAAGAAAGGGTGATTAACTTTTAAATGATGAGTTTTTTTTTTAATTTGCATAATTGTTTTAAAAGCTCGTTTATTCTTACTGTTATCATTATGATTTTCTTAATTTTCTCAATTAGTATAATGTTTCTTATTAATGATAATATTTTTAAAGTAAATATTAAGTGGGTTTGTAATTTTAACGGTTTTTGGATCTTTTCGAATCGTTTATGGAGAATGGTTAACTCAGGTGGATGTGGGTTTCGGATATGTGGATGTCGATTTTGAGAGTGATGACTGTTGTGCAAATTATTTCCAGAATCCTTGACGGTTTGTTGGGTTTTATGGTGAGTCCACCTGGGACTTTTTTTTTGATTTCTCTCAGTATTTTCTGTTCTTGATAAAAAAAGTTTTTCATTTGAAAATTCATTACTTTTGAATGGAATTGTTCAATCAAGGGTGCAATATTTTTGGGATGAGTCACTCATTCAAATTTGTATTACTTTAGAAGTGACATCGTTAATAAGTGTGCCTTACTGTCGAACTTAATTATTTATTCAAGTCTGCATTTGAGTGTTTGAGAGTGCAATACTTATGAAATGAACTCCTCATTCAAGTATGAATTACTTTTGGGATGAGTCCTTCATTCAAATTCGGTGATTAATCTTCAAGTTAAATCATCACTCAAGTGTGCAGGACTTTCAAAATGAGCTCTTCGGTCAAGTGCGCTTCATTTTATACAAGTTCACCGGAAGTTATTTATGATAGGTCTTATCGTCCTAACAGTTGCTCGGGATGATGAATGATTTTATAAACTTTCGAGGAAAAGGAAACAAACCCACCCCTTCACTTTTCCATTTCACCTTTTTCCTTTTCTACAGAAGTAAAATCTGCTGAAGGATGGAAAGCCGTGGTCAAACACGAAGGCCTCCCTCCATTTTTGTTCTTTCAAGGACACAGAGAGAATCGGAGAGAAAACAACCGCCAACAAACACACACAAACATGTCTTTGATTTGCATTCAAAATTTATGCAACGAAGGCTCTAAAGGAAAAGGCCCAAAATTTATATATAAAAAGGAGCAGAGGGAGGCGGGGTAAGTCGGTCGGTTGGTCAGGAGGATAGTGCGGGGATCGAGGTGAAACGAAATCCATTTTTTTTCTGCCTCTCTGTATTTTTCTTTCCCGACAGACCGTCCGTCAAGTTTCGAAGAAAAAAAAATTTTCTTTATTTCTTTCAAGTGTCCCACATCCACCTCCGTGTGTTGGCGAGGTTTTGGGCTTTTTGAGAAGGCGGTGGGTAGGAGCAGAAAAGAAGAAAACAACAAAAAAGTTCTTTCTTTAATATTTCTCCTTGTTATTCATCGAAAACGTGGGCTTTCCCACCGTAAGAACATGCAAAGAGTTTATTTTGAAAGTTGCCTAAGTACATATTTCGTAATTTTGAAATTATTATTATATTTTATTAAATATATACAATATAATGACATATTGTATATGTATATGAAATATTATAGTATAATTTATATAGAATATTTCTTATATATAATATATTGTACAATATTTGTAAGAAAATAAAAGTTTTATGAAAACAATACATGAAATAAAAAAATTATATATAATAAATATTATATGTATATATACTATAAAATTTCATATGTATCATTATACATCAAATAAAATTTAATAACAATTTTAAAAACCTCGAAATATGCACTTAGACCACTTTCAAAATAAACTCCTGTATGTGCTGACGGTGGGGAAAGCTTACATTGTCACTACAATATATATTTATAATAATAGAAATCATTTTTGATGAAACAGGTTAATAAACATGTTCCCACCGGACCGTTTTTTGAAAATTTTCCGTTCACGCTGCGTGGGGCATACACTCTCCACGCTTGTATGAGGGCATGAGCAATAGTATTAAGATGCCCATAATGGACTGTATAATGAATTTGCAAAAATTCCTGATTGAAAAATTGTATCATCCGGTTTGAATGTGTGAGGCGTATACGCCCCGTATGAATATATATATATAATCATAGTGCAGTGCATTTAATACAATAATATATTTATATCACATATAATTTTTCTGTTTGTTATTATATTATTTTTTGACGTCACAACACCACTCTAAAGTTTTTCTAATATATTAATATTAATAATTAGAATAAAGAAGGGGAACCGGAAGTTGGGATTTCCTTTAAATCTCTTTTTTTGCTTGGAAATTTCGTTTTTCTTTTATGTACCTTTGTAAGAAAATTTTCTTTTTTCCATTTTGAAATGTTTTTTTCTTTTTGTTTTTGTTTGGAATTTCGAATTTTACCGATTTCCTTTTAAGAAAAGAAAATTTTCAATAAACAAAGCAAAACCAGAAGCATCTGTACCCCTCCCTTCTTCCCTCTCTCCTTCGTCTTCCTTTTCCTCAACTCTGTTTTGGAAATAAATATTATTATATTAGAGAAAGGAAAAGCAAAAAGTCTTGTCGGTTCTTATTTATTTATTTTTGTTTTATTATTTAACGTTTCAATTTAGCGGGGAGGTCTGTGGTGTAATAATTAAAGAGCCCGACTATATTGTGGGAAGTTATGGTGGTGAGTCGAGGTCGAATCCTCTCCTGCATCCTGAGGGAGAGAAACGGGAGAAAAACTCGGTTACATATTTATAATTTTGCTTCAATATGACTGTGAACTTGTTGTTAGTGCCTGGAAGCGGAAATACACAAAAACCGCAACGGAAATATTTATACTTTGTTGATGAGAAAGGGAAGTGGAAAGGAAGAGAAGGGGAATGGGAGGATATTTCAAAAATAATGCACACTTGAATGAAGGATTAATTTCAGAAATGATAGACACGAAGACGACACGAAGAACTCACAGTCACTACACTACTAACACTAGAACGACACAGACACTAGAACGAAGTGATGCACAGTTGAATGGACAGTTCCTTTTAAAAGTACTGCACACTAGTTTGTATAGTTTTTTTTAAAAGTGATGAACACTTGAAGGAACAACTCATTTCAAAAGTAATGCGCACTTCTGAGTTCTAACTAAGGTGACAAATTTAATCAAAGTTATTATCATCTACTGACACTTCCATAAATTTTATTTTAAAAAAAATTCCAAACGATTTATTTTAAAAGTGATATAAACCTACACTATATACGCCTATATATAGAAAGTGGAAGTGGGAGGATATCCCACTTTTAAAATAAAATTTATGGAAGTGTCGGTAGATGACAATAACTTTTGAAATTGAATTTTGATTCATCTGTGCATTATTTTTGAAATGAGTTCTCCAATCAAGTGTGACGCACTTTTGAAATAAATTCTTCATTCAAGTTTACAGTACTTTTAAAAGGAGCTATTCATTCAACTGTGCATTACTTTTGAAACGAATTCTTTATTGCAGTGTTTTTTATCTGAAAATTAGCTATACAGTTTCATAAGAAGTTATTTATGACTCAACTAAATAGTTAGTCAGGGTTACAAATGAGATTTATATAGACTTTAGAGACAGTGCACGAAACTTGGTTAACACCAGAAGTCATTTTGACTGCTTTCTAGATATCCTTAGTATAGGTGCACACTAATTTCAGTCCTTCTAGTGTTAAAGGGCCAGAGTTCTCATCATGGCAGAGAGGTGTATGGTCCAAATTTGGACCAATGAGATTTATTTGGGTGAAGAATAAAGAAAAATCGTTGCCCAATTTTTGTATTAATATTTATTTATTGTTAATAATAATAAAAATAATTTGGACTTCCTTTAGATGAAATTGACCTTTTGAATTTTCAATTTGTTGGCTGCATTGATAAATGTTTCCTTCGAATATTAATGTATAAACTGTACAAAATTAATTAATGAATCATTAATATGTATGACACGTGCGCTCGGTACTAAAATGTGTGATGTATGAATATGTTAAATGTTTTAATTGTAATTAAGGTAATTAGTGTTGTTGTTATTGTAGTGTGGTCCATTTGTGGGTCTTTGTTCCATTATTGCCGGTTGCCTTTGTGTGTTGGCGATGTGGAATTAAAGGAATTAACGGTTAATCTTTTGAGACCTGGTGGGTGATACTGGAGATTGGAAGGATGTTAGTTTGTTGGAACGGTTTTGGAGAACGGTAGGCCAACACCGAACAGCGAGGATTTTTATTCAGAGTTGTTTATAAAAAATTTTAACCATCACAACAAATCGTGTTCCCAGCCACGTCAATACCGCCATTTTGTCGTCTGCCGTCTTGAGGGAAATTTATTCCCCACAAAGAGTATATTAGCAGAATTGCGTGGCATTAGTTCCTCAGTTTGGTGTTGATGTTTACAGCGATTAGATCAATGGAACGTTTAATTGTTTAAGTTTCCAAGAGTACCAGTTACTGTCTAGTGTATTACAGTGTCGGAATTAGGTGGTTTGTGATTGAAAACAGTCGAATTCTGAACTAACTAGTAAAATATATTGATATCGTGCGACGACTTGTTTCGTCCGGGTTGCACGTGTTTTATTTGGTCGACACATAACAAATAATTCGACAAGGATACAGACACTCTACTGTATTCTTAAAATGTGGTTTTGATTAACGCATGAATAACAGTCGTCAGTAACTGTTTTATGGACAACATAAGTAAGGTTCACCAGAACTAGTGTAACAATAAAGTCGCGATGTCAGTGAAATACACTATTTGATGATTACTTACATATTATAGATTTATTCAAACGTTATTATGTTTTGTATAATAGTCTTAACGAAATATCAGTCTCAACGAAACCTATTCACTCAGTGGCGGCTCCATACCACTACGTTATGGAACTCCAACTTTTATCGCGTCATTCGTGGCGGTTACAGTGTTGTGTTTGTGTTGCAGTTGTGCAGTGTCTTCCAGTGCAGTATTGTGTTGTTGTAATGTAGCAAGAAAATGTTTCAAAGAAAAGAAGAAACAGCAATCGAAGTTGAAGAACGTCAAGGTGGATGATATGTAAGAGACAAACCCTCAACGAAGGTAAGTTCTATGTGCATGATAGGTTGATGTAACCCAAACCAGATAAAGGCAAGAAGAGAAGTGTATACCTCAGAGAAAAATGAAACAGAAGTTCAGAAAGACGTGTAGCAAAGAGTTTGGCCAAGGGCAAGACAAAGTGATTAAAGACGAGCAGGGAATTTTGTCGAATAATGGGGAAAAAAGTCAAATTTTCCTGAGATTGGTTTGAGGGGAGTGGTAGAGCTGAGTGTAGAAGGGAAATTCTCATTAGTCGGAAACTGTTGAACATTCGCTGGATAAACATAAATCGGAAGAGGAGGACGGATGGAGGGAGGAGAGAGGGAGGTAAGAAGAAAGTTCTCCTGAATCTCTCTCTCTCTCTTCCTTATCTCGTGTCGCGCCGGGTTTGTGCTCGGTTTTAATGTCTTTCTGGGCCTTATTTGCATTCGAGCTAATAGCCCGTTAAATAATAAATATTTAACGTTTTCTCTAATTCAGAAAAGTTTTTTCTGCCCCTTTTCGGACGAGTTAGAGTGAAAGCTTTTCCCTCAAAAGGAAAGGAAGAAATGAGTAATTAAAAGTTTATCAGCTTTCTTTTCTTTATTTTTCTCTTTCTCGCCATCTTTTCTTATTTCTTTGTCTCTTTTAAAATTTTTTCCCAGCTTTCATCCTTTGTCTTTTACTGACTCTTCTTTAGCCTTTCTGTTCTTATTCCTTTGTCGGCTTCTTTTCTTTTGCCTGTTTGAACATTTTTTAATTTCTTTTTAAGTCTTTTATTCCTTTAAGCGTTTTTTAGATTCTTTTTCTTTTACTTTTTTGTTTTCTGCTTTCTCTTCCATTCTGTTTTTAATTCATCCTCTTTTCTTTTGTTTTTGTTGTTCTTCCTTTGTATGCTGTATTTCTCTTCGAATTTTTGTCTCCTACCTCGTTTTGTTTTCTCTCTTCTATTCTGTTTACTCTCTTAATGGTTTTTTGACTCCTTTTTTTGGTTTTCTAATGTTTCGAAGTATGTAAATCAGTTTTTGATCATCTTTTCATTTGCTTACACCTCCCATTGATTTTTCTTGCTTCTGTCTTCTTTTTATTCCGCTTTGTTTTTGATCTTTTTTTTTATCGTTTCGGACACTTCCTCAAACTTCCTCCCGGCTTCTTTTCGTCTTCTTCATTACTCCTTTATCTTTTTACTATGTTCTCTCTTTCTCTTCTCGGACCACGCTTTCCTTGTCTTCATCCTGACTCTAGGAAGAACACGTAGGATTTTGTTTGTTTCGTACCTTGTCTTGCTGTGTGAGTCCATGTTCTTCAGGATCTTTTTTGGTTTCTAGAAACCACGCCAGTGTTGTCTTTTTCTCCTGGATCTGGAAGATCTTATTTGTTAGTTTACCTAGATCCATTATAGACCTTTTGTTCTTTATCTACTTCAGTTTCATGTTTTCTACCTTTTTATCTGTTTATCTGTTCGTTTCATCTTTTGAATTTTTCTTGAATTTTTTCACCTTTTTGTTTGCTTGATTTGAATCCTTGGTCTGCTACGTTGTGTTGATGGGATTGATTAATGATTTCTTAGGGCCAAACCACAAAATTCGTTTTGGAAACTGATTGGAGAGAAGGAAGTAAAGTTTGTGACCGTTAGGATAGTTTAAAATGAGACCCAAATGGCGTGTCGTCACGTCAGCTAAAACACCAACCCTTTAAATGAGGTTTTAAACTTTCTAAGTCTGTTGACTGATTGATTGATTGATCGATCGATTGGGGTTCTGGTCGTTGGAAGTTTCTCGTCGTTTTTTTGTTGTTTTACTGTCATTGTTCAGTGCGAGGAAGGAATCCGTCTTTAAGACGTTTGAATGTTCTAACATCATGATGGTTGGTCTATTTCCTTTGTCGAAATGTGTCAGTAGAAAAACCAAAACGGAATGACGATTAAACCATAAAATAGAAGATGGGAAGTTAAAAGACATAACAGAAAGAATCAGAGTTTCTAGTCGGTATCTCACCAAAACACGCCGTCAAGTCCCGCCTCAACACAAAATCCATTGCAGAGACTTCCGGGAAATAGGCCACAAACCTAAGTTACGGGGGTTGGACTCTACTTCGTGGTTCCAGTCAACTTCATAGTCAGCGGTAATAAATCGAGGAAAACCAAAAAGGTAAGAGAAACGAAAGCGGGTATCGGAGGGAAGCGGCGGAAAGTCGGAGAAAATTCCAAGTCAACCGGAAGAAGAGAATGGGAGGAAGGAAGAGAGGCCGGAAATGACGTTTTAGAATCGATTTCGAATGAAAAGTATTTTTTCGGAGATTTTCCCGGAGTGTAGGTCCTCTCGAAAATCCCTTCTATTCAATTTTTTATTGGAGAAAAAAAGTTTTTCTTCGACTTAGAAAGCTTTACTACCTTCGCTACCTCCTCCCACCCTCCCCTCGTTCTTTCTTTTCTTTTTGTCTTGCTGACGGCTTCCCTTTTTCTTTTCTGTTTGTTGTTTTGGAGTCTGGAAAAGGTCGTAAATCGTTAATAGTGTACACCCATAAAATCACCAATTTCGAAGTTTTTCGAAGATGGTTTTGTTAAGGAAAAGTGTTTTATCACCGCCTTTTTGGATCTCTCTTCCTGAAATTTTGAAAAATTTGTGTGTTGGCTGTGTAAAAGTTTGATTCAAAGCTAAGATTAGTGGGGGTCGGGGCTGGAGGTGTGAGAGTTTGGAAACTGGACTAAAGAAGTTGTCGACTTCGTCTCTCGGTTTCCTCCTCCTTGTCGCTGTTTTTCCTGTTGTCGTCTCTTGAGGTCAAAAGGTTTGTTTGGGTCAACGGAAGGACTTTGAGTTTGCCTGGGTTTTGTGTTTCCGGTGGATTTTCTTGTTGATCGAAGTGTCAAGGTCTGATTTGGTTTTAGGTTCCTTTTTGCTTTCATGACTTCTTTCCTTTATCGATTTCGTTATTCTCCGTTTTTCTCGTAACTACTTCTGCACTTCCGTTCAATGCAATTCCTTTGCCTCTCAGACTTCAAGGAGTGTGCTCTCGATTAAAAATTAAAATTTAATTCTCGCAGAAAAAAAAAATTTTACGAGCCGCCGAAAATTTTCTTTTATTTTCGTTTATTCAAATATTCATGACTGATGCGTTTTGTCAAAAGCTTGTTTCACTCTCTAAAGCTCCTTTTTTGATTTTCTTTCTTTCCTCCTCCTTCTCCTCCTCCTGCTTATTCTCATTCTCACCCAACGAACAAATAAAAATTAAAAAATGCAAATCTCAAAGCTCTGATTCAAATCTCTTTTATTTTTCTATTCAAATTCCTGTCTATCTATTCTTCTTTTCATCAGATTCTAAGTTTCAGATCCGTTTTATAAAACATACGATGAAAGTGATGGTAATTAAAAAAAGGAAAGTTGGTGGCAGTCATTTGGTTTCTTGGTTTCCTTCTTTATGAATTATTAAATGACTCGTTAAAACCAGGTACGGAAATGAATCGGTGAAATTATTGTAAAAGTATAATTTATTTCCCGGTTATGTTATTATACTATAGGCCTATTACATAATTTTTCCTTATTTCGCCCGAAAGGCATTATGGGTACAGATACGTATTACATGATAAAGTTTTAAATCCAATCGGTTAAGCCTCAGATGTTAAGAATAGTACAAAGGCCTGCACTCAGTCTAGATTGACTGTAAGATTAAATATACAGTATTACAGCTAGAAAAGTCGGAAGTTTAAAAATCTTTAGTCCTAGAATCGGTCTGAGTTTGGTGGCTAAGAGCTTAAGAAAAAGGTTACCGTATAAATTAGAAGTCGGGACACCGGGCAGATACATGGAAGCAAAAGACAGCAGAGCAATGGAGAAAGAGTAGACAAATAAATAGATAAATAAAACAAAGATATGCAAGTGGATTAGCTGAAACTGAAACTAAAAATAAAATAAACTAGTTCAACGATTGGACGAGTTTTTAACCCATTAACGTTTTCGGTCCCCGCTAACGCCCTGCCACTCTCTGTTTGTCTTCCTTTGTTGTTTTTTATAGCAGATGAAGTATAAAGTGGCTGTATATAAACGTTCTTATATGTATAAATAGATAACTTAAGGTAAACATTAAAAAAAATTATTTTTAAATGCCGAATTTTCTATTGCTTCTACGATTTCAGTTGAGTTGTATACATTAGATCCCCGTGTCCTCAAATTAGGATACCAATTTCCCGGAAAACCGTACAAAAATTTAAAGGAAAATTTGGAGAAATGTCGTTTTTCATACCAGACTTCAAGAGGAGTTCCAGTAATTTCTGAAAACCGATTTATATACCTGGGCGTTAATGAGTTAATGTATGCGTGGATGAATTTTGTTAGTTCCGAGAAGGGCACATAATAAATAATATTATTTATTGTATTTGGAAATATGAAATTTGTTTAATTATAAGAAATTTTAGAAATATTGAATTGGTTGAAATTGCGCGCGCTTTCCCTGATTTCCGTTTCTTGTTGTTCGAAAGCAGCAAACATAAAAAAGGGAAACAAAAAAGGCCGATTTATTTCGGTTTGAAATGTTTTGAGAAAACTCTTTACAGAGGTTCCACCGCCCTCTTTACTCTCCTTCCTACCCCCCTTCGTGCTGTTGCCTTTCTCTCCGTGTTGTCCAGTCCCAAAAGGTTTTCTACCTTTTTATTTAGGACTTGGCAGATATATCCAAAGTCAAACTGAAAACCCGGTTTTTCCCAACACTTTTCCCTCCTGCTTACTGTTTTTTTTTCTTCTTTTTCTTTCTTTTCTCTTTTCTTCCTTTTTTCTCTCTTTCTGCTTTTACCTTAATTAAACTCATTCTTCAAAAGAGGAAAAAAGTAAAAATTGGATTCTTTCCCCCGTTTCTCGCTCTCTCTCTCTCTCTGTTTTTCCGAAATTTAAATTTTGTTTATGTTTTTTTGTGCTTTTCATCATTCTGTATTTACCAACCCTGCTCCTGTCCTCTCCATCCCCTCCTCTCCACCGTCTTCCTTTCAACCCTTTGACCTTACCTACTTCATATCCCTTTTTCCTCCGAAACATTAGTCCTCTACCTTTTTATGAATATTTTCCGAGAATTTTGTTTTAATAATACCTTGTGGTCTTTGCGAATTACCTGCTGTTGGTGTTCTTGTTACTTTCCCGTGACGTGGTTTAGCAGATTATTAGTGTCACGTGACTGTTTTACCTATTTTTGGGTGTCAGTCTCTTTAGCTTTGGTTTGGTCTTTGTGTTGAAATTTCAAGTTGGAACTTGAGAGTTTTGCTGTGGTGTGTTTAAATTTAGTTAGGTCTTGTTGTGGTTTTGCTCAACCGGAAATCGCGTTGGGAAAACATTTTAAGTCGATCGAAGTCGGAAGTCTTGATTGCGCTTTTAACGGATTTATCCTTGTAAACTGTCGTTGTTGATACAGTGTACAAATCTCGAACAGAAGAAAATTTGGAAAGGAAGTGAAGATGTTTAATTTTGTTCTTGTTATGTTGTTCGAGAAGGTAAAACTATATACAGTATGTTTTATAGACTCTATATCGTTGCGAAAGACCTTTTTTGTCATAAATATACGTTTGTTTACTTAGTTCATTTCATAAATGATGCACATTTGTTTGGTTTCTTCATTTCGTACACACTTTCTAGGAGCATTCGTTCCATAAATACTGCACACTTTAACCGTTATTTCAAAAGTAATGCACAAGCTGTCATGGTCGAAGAGGAGCATTTTATAAAAGAGGAGCTTAATCACCTGCTTGTTGTTTCGGCAATACGCAGTGGCGGACTAAGGTTAAAGCAGGAGTTAGGCAGCATTGTAGGTGTGGGCCATTTTTCAGTCATGACACAGGCACTAAGCACGTGCCAAAGTAGCCTAAGTCTTAGTCCGCCCATATAATTTTATAGATTTATGTTTGAATACTATAATTTGAGGTTAATTTGTCAAATATTCTGTTCGCGTAAAAATAATCCCCGCGCACAAAAGGACTCACGAAATATTAAATTAGCACAAAGACTTCAATTAAACTCTGATCACCAAGAGGGATGACTTCTTGCCGTCTCTAATTCGATTTTAGTGACAAATCCAAGACACAATCTGGTGAAAAGGATGGCAGCCATCCCCCTCTCTCCCCTCCAACCCCCGTGGCCCAACATTCTAATAACTCATCAAGACTTATGAGTTTCTTTTGTAAGTTCTGTTGACGGAAACATTATTTCTTCTCTCCTCTTCAGTTAAAAAGGAAAGGGCAGGGCGAAAGGGAAGGAAAAGTCTGGTGGGGGTTGGGGGTTGGGGGGTAAGGAAAGGAACGAAAACCCACGAAGATTACCGTAAGTTTGGCAATTTTTCATTTTCCCTTTGTTTCTGTTCTTTTTTTCTTTTTCTTATCATCATCGCCAAGTTTCGCGGTTTCTTTTTCTTTCTTAGCTTCACGTCGTCGTGACAGACATACACACTCACACACAAAAGGAGGAGAGGGCAAAAGGAAACGGAAATGAAATAAAAAAGATGAGGGTTTCATTTAATCTGAAAATTCTTGTGTCATTTATAAAAGGCAGCTCGACTTTGAGAATTTTTTTTTCAGTTGGTCGGTTGGCAAATTATGGATTCATAAAAATGAAAGGAAGATGAAAGGAATGCGATGAAATGAAAATTATTTTATTGACGGTTACAAAAAAGAATTCAGTTATTTCCGGTTCGTTGAAATAACGGATACGGGGAGTTTGTCAAACGATAATTTTGTCTTGGGCTCGTCCTTTCCTCCCGATTTGCACTAAAACGGAAATGGATGAACATCTTTTGATGTCTCTTGTTCTCTCTGTCTCTCTGGATCTTCTGTTTTTAAAGCCTTTCAAATGACCACGTTGAGGACAGTGCAGGTTTTGCTATGTAGCGCCAACGGGCTTTATCTGGCGATTGATTTTGGTGTTTCGCTCAGTTCGCTGTGCTTTCATGTAGGCAGGCGTCCCTTAAGCCCCTTGGTTTTGATGTTTGTTGTGCCTTATTTCAATTTTATCTGTAGCTGATTTCAGTGCTGTTGTTTGGTTAGCTCATTTCAATATTTTTACACATCGTCATGCTTAGTTCATTTCAAGTGTTACACATTGTCTTGGTGAGTTTATTTCACTTTCTAGGAGCATTCGTGTCATAAATATTGCACAATATTACAAGTGATTTCATTTCATAAATACTGCACACTTAAACCGTTATTAAAGAAATAATTCACAAGTTCTTTTGGTCGAAGAGGAGCTTTTTGTAAAAGAGGAGCTTAATCACCCGCTTGTTGTTTTGACAATACACAGTGGTGGACTAAGATTAAAACGGACATTAGGCAACATTGTAATTCTGGGCCTATTTTTCAGTCATGATATTTACTTTAAAAAATGAAAACCTAATTTTCGGGCCCCATTCATCTGGCAATATCCTCGCGGTAACATCGTATGATATGGTGTTGATGCTCTGAATTAGTCTGATGAAGCAGAGATCTTTACAGCCTCTTCAGTTTACGAATGTTCAGTCCGTTCAGCTATATTTAATAACCAAAAAGTATATATTTATATAATATACAAAAATTGAACGTCACAAATTTACTAAAACCCAAAAAGGGAATCAATAACAATTTTTTGAGAATCCGCCATCTTGTTTTCTATTTCTAATAACGAAAACAACGTGGAAACTGGGGAGAAAGTTGAGGGAATTTTCCGAAGAAAAAATTTTCGAAATTATTAATTAAAGCTTCTTTGGATGCTTTTAACGTGAGCAAAAATTTTCACCTTTAATTATTCGAGGACTTATCACGAAAAACTTGAGAAGATTCCGTTAAAAGTTTCGATCTCATTATGGCGTCACTCAACCCTTCCTTCTATCCACCCGACTCGACCTCCACCGCCTTCTCCACCGATCTCGTTCTCCTAATAAAAAATTAACGAGAGGTATCAAAGTCTGAGTAATAATACCCAAAGAAAATCGTTTTTCTTCGTCTTGTTTTAAATAAAACATAAACGAACGTGGAAAATAAATAAATAATAAACGGGTAAGTGAGAGAGTTTTGAATGTGTTTGTTTTAAAAACAATTTTAACTTCTAACGGGCGGATGAAATAAACGAAAAAGAAAACAAAAACAACGGAAGTAAATATACGAACAAAAAACAAAGATGGCTTCTCAGTTCTAGGAAACTTTATTTGGTTAAATTTTTTTTTCATTATTTTTTAAAAAAAGGAAGGAAGAAATAGGAAGTTGGAAAAACATTTTAGCTTTTATTGTTATTTCCATGAAAAACGGAGCAGTCGGTCGAGAGTTCGTTTATGAAAACAAAAAAAAATGGAAGACAATTCGTTTTCAACTCACTTAAGAGTTTTTGTTTTATTTTTTTTATTTTCGGATTCTCGTGAAAGATAATAACTAAAAGAACCCGTGTAATTTACTTATGATTAGGTCTGATGATTGCGAGAGTGGTTTTGGGGGTCTCTGATTTAGGATAGTGATGGAGACACCTAGGTCGTATTGGGCTCATTGGGTTAGTGGCACACCTGTGGTAGAAAGGATGCAAGAGGATATAGGATTGAAAGATTCTGTATTTGTGTTGGAATTTTTGTTTTGGTTTGGAAGACTTGACCTCCCTTTTGGGTCTTACAACTTTTACTTCTTCAGCACTTAGTCCTAGAACAGTGGTCGGAAAACTCGTCATCCAAAAGAGCCATACAAAATTGAAACTTATTAAAAGAGCTTGGACATATTTGTTTAGTATTTACCGGTTTTCATAATCACCAAAGGTGCTTTCAGAGGAGGATCAAGGAGGAGGAGGGGTTTCTTCTTCAACAGTTCAGACGACACCTCATCTCGACCACTAGGCGTTATGTTCGTATACCATGATTTATCATAGCCGTAAAAATTTATGAAAATGTAAAGAAAACATTGAGATAAGAAAGAAGTTAAGTTTATATCCTGTGGCCGCTTGACCCACCAGTGTCCAAGTTTTTGGAAATTTATGTCTACCTATTATATATTATAATTAGCACAAAATGTAGGTGATTTACAACACACTGATGATTGGTGATTGTAATTTACTGATGACTGGTGGTGATTTACAATAACTGCCGGTCCCCACGAATAACACACCATTTCCGGTGCGGTCGTCAATGTGTTATTTTAAAACTTGGTATCGTACTTATATTAATATAAGGATAATGTTAAATAATATAAATAATAGTCCGAGCCTGCACTGAACATTTTATGGAAGAGCCACAGTCAAGAAGCAAAAGAGGCGCACTTTGCCGACCCCTGCCTACAAGCTTTCATAATTTTTATAGTCAGAACCGCTATCGACCTGGTCTCTCAAATATTCGCTATTTAACTCTTCTTTTAACATCCTGTTGATGAAAAAGATCAAAAGATTCAAAGATTTTTCGAAAATAGTGAGAAATTCGGTTCTAGTTTGTGTAGAATTTATGTAATAAATTAATTTCATGTGATCTGACTCATGGGTCTTAGGTTCGTCTATCTAGACGAGTGGTTCCCAGCCTTTTTTTACCCATGAACCACCTTGTTAATAAGTTATACACACCACTGTGGTTGTAATTGACAAATTCACTAGAAATGAGTGTCATCAATGCCCACACGCAAAAGCTGTAACATAGCGCTCAGTACTTAAGTGACCTACTGTATTTTAAGCTCTCTACTCTATTTGTGTGGTAATCAGGACGTAAATATAGCGAACGTTGTATGTATTGCTATTTCTTTTAATTTCCATAATACGAAAGGATGTAGTTTTGAGTTTTGCTCAACCCTGATACTAGGAGCTACCCGTTTGGAAACCTGTGTCGTGGTTTTGTTAGAAAGTCTGAAGAGATGACTGTTTACAGTTACAGCAATGAATTTACAACACATAATATACATACTAAAAGGATAGTGTTCATAACCCTTTACTACCCTCACCCCCAAAATAAACTATCAAAAGGATGAATCGGGAACAGAAAACCTGATCGAAATGTTATAAACATATGGTATAGTGGTAATTGGAAATTATTCTCATTGGGAAACTCAAAAACTTAAAAAGTCATTTCCCCGCCTCCTCCCTCCGTCATCATCTCTCTCTCCTTCGATCAACGTCGAAAATTTCCGCCATTTTCTATTTAGCTCGGAACTAAATTATAAAATTTAATTTTAGAAACTTCGCGCGACGTTCCATTTGATTCCGTCCCGGATTAAGTTCTGTTCCCATGTGAGAGAAAGAGAGAGGATGATGGCGCCGGGGGAGAGGTGGTGGTAGGAGGACACCTCCCAACAAAATATTTCAAAACTGAGTAATTAGGCATTTCAAAGCTTCATTCCGTAGCTTTACCGGAGAAATTTTTCTTGTCTCTGTGTCCCAGAACTTGGAGGGAAGGACCGAGGAGAAAATTGTCACGTGACATCAGACTTAATTAATTTGTGACTCAGCAATTTTTTTTACCCTTTCCTGTGGGGTATGGTGGTGGAGGAGGTGGAATTTTAATTGGAAAGCCGCTGCCGAGTAGGTTTCTTATTCAAATCCCAAAGCTTTTTGTCTTCCACCTCTTGAAAGCTCATCAGGTCCCTTGGGCTCGTATTTATAAAAGTTTCTTAATACACGAGCTACGAATATAATGTCTGACACTTGTTGATACGAAAACCGACCTCAAAAGATGAAGAAGGTGAAGGTGGAAAGACAGACCTTGAAGATAAAGGCCCCACGGTGTTATCGTTATAGCAATAGAGTCCTTATTTATTGCTAAATATTAATTCGGTGACACGCCAGGTTTTGGATTTTCAATATATAGCCTACAATACAGAGTAAAACATTCGCTTGCTTATATTATATCGTTTAAATGAATCAACGTAATATACAAAACTTTCTTTATATATCAATATCAAAGGTATTCAAGTTTAGGAGAAAGCACAGCTTGTATACAGTATATATTTCCTTAAAATATCAAAAAATAATATGAATTTTGTCTTCCAATGTCTTCAATCGGACTTTCCGCTGAGAACTGAAATTCCATGGCCTCCGGAATCAGTCTCTTCCTACCGACATGTTATATAATATAATTTATTTTCGGTTTTTATATTTTATCATCATTGGATTTAGTGTATTTTAATGGATTTTGTTTCTTTATCACTTTATTTGTCCAATTATATATATAAATAATTTACACTCCCACAGTGTATATTTTGCAATATCTAGTTGCGTATTTATGATTATAAATTTCATAAATAATGCACACTTTTGAGAGTTTTCAGGTATAATTCGTCTCATTAACATTAATGATTTTATGTACTCGAAAACAGGATCGAAGCATTCGAGACGTGGCTCTACCAACAAATGCTCACGATTAATTATGGAAGGAAAAAGGCGACCTGGCAGGCGAAAGACCTTGTGGCTGAAGAATCTTCGGGAGTGGTCAGTTGGACTCTGCATCCCAGTTCCGTGCAGACGCCTCCAAGGTAATAATCAGCATGATGGTATCCAATCTCATCGCGGAGCGGGTAGGAAGAAGAAGTAGATGTATGTACCAATATGTCAACAAGTTATTTCATAAATAATGCACAAAAAAAGTTAATTTACTATAAATCGTTGATTACACGACACATATAATATAAATACAGGATGTGCTGATGAATGTTGTTGAAAAAAATTATATATCGATGTATATATTTAAAGGATATACTGCAATCTATTACTCTGCCATTGAGACCTTCACATTAAAATGAGAACGCGGATTCTCTGATGTTACGTTCTCCTGGTTCTTCTGTATGGGTACAAAGGATGGACGCTGACGAGGGCCCCAGAGAGAAGAATTGAAGCCTTTAGATGTGATGAAGATGTGGCTTTACCGCCCCAATGCTTCAAATAGCCTGGACGAGATGAATGACTAACGTGGAAGTGCTAACCCGTATGGGCAAAGAGGAGGAGTTGCTGTACGAAGTTAAGCGCATGAAACTGCAATACTTCGGACACATACTGCTAAGCAACAAATACAAACTAGTCCAGCTCATCGTGGACGGGAAAATAGAGGGAAAGCGACGCCCCGGAAGACGGAAAACTTCGTGGCTCAAGAACGTAAGAGGTTCGGCAGGACATCCGCCGCCCTATACCGAGCGACAGCATCCAAATTGCCATAGCCCTGTTGATTGCCAACCTTCGACGCGGAAACGCTACATGATGATGGTAATGACTGTAATTTATAGGAACGTAGTGCAAGAACAGACCATCCTCTTCTCGATCTTAGACCACAAGTCATCTTTTTCTTCAGGCGAAAAAAGGGATAATTATATTATATGTATATTAAAAATAATATCACATTGAACGAGTAGAAGAAAGAAGCAAAACTCATTTAAAGTTATATGTATAGTATAAAAAGATTTTTCGGTTTAATTTTATTCTATTTCTAGAGAGAAAGAGAGAAGAATAAAAAGCGGAAAAAGAAAAAAAATTTTTTAAAGTGTCATCTTTTCAACTTGAACAAAAAAAAGTTGAAAAACTTTCATATTATTATATTATTATTAGAGATTCTGGAAAAAAAGTTTGCCGATAAATTGCTCTCTTAAGTCGGATTGAGAGAGAGAGAGAGAGAGAGAGAGAGAGAGAGAGAGATGGAAGGAAAAGTCAAAGATCATCTTGAAGATTTATGTGACCTAAAAGTCGTTAGATTCGCACTCGACTGCACCACATGTTACGATCACTTCCGGTTTTATTATTAATTTTATCTTTTTTTATTTTTCCTATTAGGCTAACTAGTGGCACTATCTTCTCGTTGATGGGCCTTTTGTTTGTTTCATAAATAATGCACACTTTGGAATGGATATTTGAAAACTATTGCGTGGTGTGATTATATAATTGCAAATAAACCATCGAGCGGAAACTGCTGTAATACGTTTATAGCGACAACTGCATTCAAGCAGCCCTTTTGAACTAGGCGCGATTGACATAGTGCAAAACAAAATTTGGCGCAAGTGGGCGCTGGTGCATTTCCTCACTCCTTGAAGTTTTTGTTCTGATCCGAACAATATTTTTGTCTTTGGTGAAAATTTGCTATTAATGGCGCTCATGGCGCAGTATACCAGTGTTCTATTTTGAGAACAGTTGGACAATATTCACTATTCATGCTAACGGGGTAAATGTAGCCTGTCTGTGGACAGTTGGATTGATGGTTTGCATGATCTGACTCTCCATAGAGGTCTAAACTTCTATAATGATATGGTGGTGTTGGAATAAATTGGGTCGTCTTGTCTCTAACTATGACTATATCCTTTTGATTTCCATACAGTTGTCCCAGTTGCTTATAAGGACCTGTAGATTGTTGGGTTATTCACGTCCCTGATCTTGCATACATGAGTTAGCAAACCTATGTAGGCTACGTTTATGTTGGCTTAGTGTATGCTGGGCGCTACCACACATCTCACCATTTATGTACAACTAGAAATCCGTTTCTTTTTTGTTACAGATTCTAGTCAGATAAATACAGAGACAATTCGGTAGGTGGAAAAGGCTACTGTCCTCAATAGAAGAAAATGGTCATCGTCATTCAATAGCACTATAGTCCTGTGTGGACCTCAAGACAATAGTACGGAACAAAGTTATGTCTGGGTGCTGTGGTGGAGTTCTCGCTGTAAGTACTGTCACTTCTGTACCAGCTAAGGACCTTCATTTTACCAATCTTTCGAACCTGCCAACTTTGTCATTTTGTGTTTCTTGCTATCTGTCCTTCTGGATAAATTTTCTAGAAGACATTTACAGAAAGAAGTTGTCTTGCGTTTTGACATGCCCTACTGTAACCTCATGTCCATCACTTCTTATACTCGAATACTTGTAATTACTTGTATGAAAATTAACTTCCGGTTGGGGATGGTTTGCACGCATGGAAACGTGATGGACGTGTGAGCATTTTTTCAAGGTCAAAACCTCACAGGCGGCCATGATCAAAAGCACCAAAACACCAGATAATTATTAACTACAGTAATTAAAAAGTTTAAACAAAAACCAGACACTTACGTGCAAGTCAACTTATTGTTCTCATGGGTTGTTGAGACGGACCGAAAAGAAGTAAATAAAGTTCAAACGATCAATTAAAAACTTGTTTAAGACAAAAGTAAACAATTTTCGGTTTTTTGGGGGGCCGGAAGGAAGGTAGAGACAGAAAGACAGAAAAACTGACCGCGAAACTGTTTACATGACGCTTCGAGTTTTTCGGTTTTTTGGTTTTTAATGTATCCGGGAGTTGGAAGAAGAAAATATTTGAGTTTTGAAAAAATGAAATCGCGATGAACGCGGCAACAGCGGCGTTCGAACGGTTAACCGACAAAGCGCGACGGGATTCGGTCCGAAAGCCAAGTTCCGACTGCAGACGAGGCCGAAACAGAAGTCGTACGCACGCGCTTTTCACCTTTTCCACGTGTCCGGTCGGTCGAGATATCCGAGATCTCGACGATGGTTCCCCTTGAAAGAGACTCTAAATCGATTTGAATATTTGGCTGTCGCTAGGTACGACTTCCGCCATTTTTTTCCAGAGGAGAGGTTCTGGGACTGAGTGCACTTTTTCTCAGAGCCTGTTGACACAACAATCCTACTCATACTGTTTGTACTGTATATCATCTTGTATATCGGAAATATTTGATTCGCTGGTCACCTTGTCGTTGTGTCACCCATCTTTGGACTAACCTAACTTATAACTAAGAGCACACCTGTCCATCCCCGGAAATGAGCGGAGAAAGTCCGATCTCATCATGTGACCTGCTGAAAGCCGAACAGACTCTTTAGGGTCTGTCCCGTCCGACACTTACATCGAGAAATTTAGAGACCCAGGATGCGGGACCCCACCAAAGTCATCCAAACATCGTTGGTGACTGTAGGTAAGGTGGCAACCTAAAGGAAAGTCGTAGCTGCTGCGGCCAGTTACTTCTTTCTCTCTAACAGTCTAGTAGACCATCTATAAATTCGCTTTCCTTCTTATTTTTATGTATGATGCTGAGATGTGGGGACCAGGCGTCGACCATATCTACGTCATCAAATTCTTTGACAGAATTCAGCGATCCTTTCTCGTCTCCACTTCTGGTTTCACTTTCTGGTTTCATACATATTCTCTGCCTTCTCTCCCTTTTCCTCCTTTCCCCTGTTACCTCAGACATTCATATAATCCAGAAGCTACATAAAATACGATCCAGCCCATCCTTCTTAGTCTTCTTTCCCGATGACCGTCTTCTGAGCATTAGTCCCCCGGCAGTCTTCTCCTACCATCCAGTACTTCTTACTCCACTTCTTTCCTCCTTCTCGCTCCCGTTGACTCCATTCACGCCTACCTATGCGACGTTCAAACCCACGCAAACCCTGGCTCCGCTTTTCTCCCATTTTTCCATCCCGCCTACTCATCTCCGCTTATTGCTGCTCCGTTCACTTCCACTTGTTTCTATCTCCTGCTCTTCTTTTCAATGCCTCGCTTTTTGTTCCCTCTGGCCACGACCCATTCCTGTTCTAACTAGCCGCTCTCTTACTCCTAACTGCCCTTGTAACAACTCCTCCCCCCAGACTTCCAGCCGGCCCGTCGTACCACATCTCTCTGCAAAGAGAAAGGCTCGGACTAGTTTCAGGGTTTACCCTACTGCTAGCCCCAAGCCCCATAGGCAGTGGTGGTGACAACGATTGTAGCTCAGGGGGAAATGATGTCGTGCTGCAGATTCAAGCCTGACCAACTCCTGTCTTTGGAACCCAGAAACCAAAGCAGGCAAAGCCTATCCCGAAAACCCCAGGCTTCTACGGCCAATCAGGAGAGAAGCTGTTGCACTGTCGGCCACTCCCGACGGCGAACTGATGACCACGTCGCAGACGTGGCCAGGGCAAATCAGTGTGATTAATTCCCTCCAATGTCGCCGATGTCTCCAGCAGGGGTACGTCAAGGCCTCCTGCACATCAGCTGTATATAAGCTACCGTAAGCTACCAATGCGGCAAACCGAAGCACAAAGTACGGTACTGTACGGAGTTCTCAGGGCTTGCGACCTAAACTATGTCGGCGGCTGGGATAGGCCACCGAGTCCTATGGGATGAAATCTGGGCTATCTTAAGTCGTCAGGTGGGACAAGATTGCTGATGATTGGTGGTAGTGTTCTCCCGAGGAGGCTCACCCAGAGACCTAGGACCCTTTTTTTCCAGGGGAAACCTCTCGAAGGCTGTCCGTCCTGCCTTTAGGGGGGGGGCAGGAGGGAGTAGGTAGGATTTGCACCTGCTAAAACCCCTGAGTGGGCACCATCTAGGCTCGGACGGTGAGACCCGGGAACCCGTGAAAAATCTACCGCAATCCTACCTCGCCCGGCGATGTCGTTATACAGTCTAATCCCTTCTCTCTGTCTGGAGTTGGTCCAAACACCAGACTGCTCTTCCGCAAACGCTTTATTTCGGAAACCCATCCAAGTTAATCCGGGGTGCAATCCCGGAGGGTACCGCGACCCTCCCTTTCCCGAACTCGTTCGACCTCCTCCTTCAGCAACATCACCTCCTCGCAGAAGGAGGAGAATGCAGCCCAGTTTCCCTCGCTCTCTAGGATCCCCCGTATGATCGTCGGGAGGGAGAGATCCTGGCCCATTACTGCTCAGAGCGTCCCATCTGCCCTAACCACGCCGGGCATACACCCAGCGTATGCTCAGCCGTGTCCTCCAAAGACGGGTAGTGGTGGTAACGCATCGTCGAATCTGTCCTAATACGCCACAGGAACCCCCCGAAGCATCCATACCCGGTGAGCACCTGCGTCATTCTGTAGGTCAGGACACCCTATTTTCGATCCAACCAGCGGCTAAACACTGGTTGGATTGCCCTAGGGATCCTCTGACCAGGACCGGAGTCTTGAGCCAGCCGATCTCGCCACATCCAGATCAGGACCCTTTGGGCTTGTCCCGAGAAGGCCCCGCCGGTTGCCTCCCTGCTGACGAACATGGATTTGTACGACTCCGCCAGGAGGTCGATCGGAGGACCCCCAGTACGCCCACTACTGTTCCAGAGATGGTTCTGTACCCCCGCTAGAACCTGAGACCGACCAGGCGTCGGACCCCACCGAACGAGTCGAAGAGAGGCCCTAGATCCGGCAAGTGCACCGGCCCACGGTAGCCCCCACAGCCCCGGCGATGACCAATTGCTTGACCCATTCTCCTAGGTTGGGGAGCTACCGTCCTGAAGTGGGATTCAAAATCCCACCTACTCAAGAAGGAGCCCCAAATTATTCATCCGAGACCCCACCCTATCGTGACCCACCTGCAAGTGGAATGCGGGGGACGTCGCCTGGATCCACGGAACCACATACTTTCGGTCTTGTGCGGCGCCGCCCGCAGCCCCAGTTCGTGGATCCTTTCGACGACTCGCTCCGTGGACACCTCTGCGAGTGCTAATACCCCAGACCATCTCTCCCCCGTCGCCACCACCAGCGTGTCATCAGCATAGCACGTGATGAAGACGCCAGGGGGGAGATAAGTCCTTAGAACTGTGTCGTAAGCGATGTTCCACAGGAGCGGTTCAAGAACCGATCCCTGCGGAACACCGCACGACACAGACCGGCGCACCAATCGGCCGTACCCGCTCTCTGCGACGATCCACCGATCCCGAGAAAAGGGGCAACCCAACAGAACCCGGAGACGTCGTCGGAAAGAAACCCAAAACTCAACCCAACCCAACCCAACCCACCCAGAGGCTTTGGTTGGCTCAAGCCTAGAACTACTGGAATCGCAAATAATTTTATTTAAAAAAGCGGGAAAAGGAAACGGAAGTAAATGAAAATCACTAAATAATTCTTAAACTTATTTATTAAAAAAATTTTTTTTGTTCCTTAATTTAAAATTTTAATTTACAAAATAATTTGAGGGTGATTTCAACCCCTCGATTAAAAAAAAAATCAGTCGATCTTTTTCTACAAAACCTTAAATCCGCGTTTACGTCGATTGGAATTTTTATTTATTTTTGCGTTCCGGCGGAAATTAATCGCTTACATTGCAGCTACCAAATGCGAAAGCTCACCACTCAGCTCTGTTTTGGGTCTTTCCTTCTAACATCCGGTCTTAAATTCATCCTTTTGGGGAGAATTGTACCCAAAACGGAACCTAGTGGTGAGGATTTAAAATTTGGACTCTTCTTTCAGCTTCCGGTCCTCAGTCCGGTCCGGTCCCTTTGATATAATTGATGAGCGCGGTTGGGTTGGAAAGCGTTCCGGATGTCGTGCGGCTGGTTTTGTAATAGCTGACACACCGGAAGCACAAATCTTTATGAAATCGTTGTAAAGCTTTCTTTGGATGATTTCCGCACGACATCCGGAAGGCATTCTCCACGCCATGAGCCTAAACATGGGGTTTAAAGGCCAAGCCCAGCCTTGTGTCACAAGTCAACCGGTTATACAGTAAAAGCTCGTTATTCGCGGTATATACCAAGCAATATATTAAGGATGCCGACGCCCAGTCTTCCGCGACTTGGTGTCGGCATCCTTCGGGTACTGCCGACAATTAGCTTATACGAAGGGTAGCTAAATGGACTGTACGTCTCGCGCGCGCCATGGTTTCTGTGTTGCGCGCTCCCGCGAATAAGGAACCTTTAGTGTATAACAACATAAAACAGATAGGGGAAACAGGGTCAAAGTTCAAACGACAGGAACCCTATTTCACGTTTATTTAATCGCGAACCCCCCCGCCCGATAACTTCCACGCCAACAGCGCGATTAGCTGAGACGTGCTAAATCCAGTTTTCGGGCGTTCGCGATAAATTTCCGGCGAACCACAAAAAGGAACAAATGACATATAAATTTTTGTTTCACTCCGATCGACGCAAAACCGCGCGCTTTTATAAATACAAAAAAATCTACAAAAGACCAAAAAAAAATTCTGTCGGAAAAATTTTCTTCCTTTGATTAAAGGCCAATGGGAGAGGTAGGGGAGAGAGGGATGGGTGGAGTACACACCAGAAAACCTTGAAATAGCTCGGTGATTGGTCCATAAAACAGGGATTCTGTGCGTCTGTTCGGAATTAATAATCGCCTCATTTATTACAAATTACTATTAAAGCTTAATAAATGGACAAAATCACGTTTATGTTACACAAAAATGGCGGTCGGATCGGGGAATCACGTCGTTCGACACGTTCGAACCACGATTAAGCGGAAGAGAGGGGGGGGACGAGGGGGGGGACATTTATGTTATTTATTAAAAAAAGTTCACAACCTATCTTAAGTACCATTTATACACCGGGACGTTCGAGAGAAGAAAATCTTCCTGTTTCAAACAAGTTCAAAGACGTTCGCTCAGTTTTTTTCCTGGGCGGTTATGTTTAGCTTATAGCAAAACTCGTCTTTTAATATTAAATGGTTTTCTTCAAAAGTTTGAAGCGGTGATTGAAAGGGTCCTATATACAGGGACTTTTTGGGGGATTAAGGGGGTTGATGAGAGGGGGTGGTTTGAGGAAGGGAAATCAAAGTTTCCTTTGTCCTGGTTGCGAGTATCCAGCCGCCGGTGATGATTTCCATCTTCCACGGATCTTCTTCCGCGAACACATTCACACACTTCTTTTGTACACGCGCGCACTTCAAACGAGGATAGTCAACACGTCGACGGACCCCCCGCGATCCACGTGCGGTGAGGGTTGCTGTAACGTCCTAGACCCGGGCGACGTCGTCGCGTTTTTCAAGTTAATTATGCTCTTGGCGAAGTCTTTATGCGTCACTGAGTCCTCGAACGTGCCCGCCGTATTGTTTCGTACGTCCGCGTTCTGCGGCTTGTACAGAAGGATTTGACTCGAACGGTGAGAGCTGGACGCGACGGCCAGGTGACCCAGTCTCTCTTCGAGCGCGAGTTTTTCCGCCGCCGTCAGCCTTTCCTCGAGCGAGTTTCTCTTTGACGCAGAGTTTGTCCCGCGAGTCTTTCACCTCTTCGAACTTCTTCTCCCGGCATTCGGATTTTGGATCGTTTTCGCTGATCATTTCCAGCATTTCCGAACTGGTGTCTGATTGACCTAAAGACGATAAGGGACGGACGAGGCTTACTTTCGGCGCCTAGAACCACATAAATGAAAACAAAAATTAGATTCGTTTAAGACAAAGACTTCAAACAGAACACAAGAAAGATCCGACACTCACCAAGTCAACAGCGCTCACAGAAGGTTTCATCAGAAAGCTTTTGGGACTTCTCAAACTGCCCAAATTGGCCAAGCTCCCTCCGATCGCGTTTAGACTCTCGTCTCTCAAAGGATTCGTGTATCTCCTCAGGTTCTCTTCATTCTGGAGATTGTTCGACTTCTCATCATCGTGATTCCGACTGCATGAGTCTGAGAGAGCTCCCGAACTCATGGACACGACATCTCGTCTAAGCTGATGCCAGTAGAACAAGGAAGCGAGAGCAGCTGCAGCGACGAGGATGACAACGACGCAGACGAGTGCTATCAGGTATCCGTTCCCTTGCTTGTCTTCGCTCACTAGCGCCGTTTCTACCTTGACTTCGACGATGGCGGCTAGAGAAAGTGCGGAAGCTTTTCGACTGATGGATTCTCCAAGAACGCGAACGGCTTCTGCGACGATCTGACTCTGAGTTTGACTCTTCCTGGCCAAAGACTGCAACAGAGGATGATTCTAGGTCTAGGAAACAATAAGCTGAAATCTTTAAGGGTGATTTAGAGAGATGAACTCACCACTGTGACTTCGATGGTGTCGTTGTAGCCTTGCTTGAGATCGCAAAGAATGACTAAAGCATCCTGACGTCGGACCAACGCTTGATGAGCGACAGCCAGACGTCTCAAATCGATGCAAAGGGTTTCCGTCGTCACTCCGGTGTTCAGCCTTGATTTTTCCACGAGAAGCGTCAACCTGGCGCAGGAATTGCTGAGAACGGCTTGATTAGGCCAACAGGAAACAGGAGCCGGAAAAGACGGAGGCCCCACACGGCGATTGCTTTCGAAATCTCGACATTCACCCCAGGGGGCGCACACGGGGCTTAGACAGGACTCCCGGGGTGAAGGCACGCACACTTGATTAACGTTACAGGTGACCGCGTCGCGAGATCGTGGAAGTGAGGCTAAACAATTGCCGAGACCGCACCATACTTGCGTGCAAGACGACACGCCGGAAGTGCAGGTGCACGTGTTACAAGAGTTCATCCAAGTCGAGTTATCTGCGAAGTATTGTCCTTCCCAAAAGCAGGAACCTCTTGCGTAGGCCAACTCCTCAACTGAAAGACAAAACAAATTTTTGAATTTGGTGCGAAAATTTAAAAAATCTCCCGCCAAAATGAATCGACATAAACGCAACCCTTACTTAGTTCACATCTGGTTCCGGTTCTGCCTGGCGGACATTTACACTTGAACTCTCCGATGGAATCGATGCAGGTGGAACCATGAGCACATGGACCGGAAGCGCATTCATTGACATTAATCCGACAATCGGGGCCCGCAAAACCTGGCGCACACTCACACAAAAACCAGTTGACTCCGTCGATGCATCGTCCTCCATTCAAGCAAGGCTGTGGAGAGCAATCATCGATATCGTGCTGACAGTTCTGTCCCTCGAACCCTTCCTTACAAATACACGTGTAATAGTTTCCCGTGTTGAGACAGGTTCCGCCATTTTGACACGGATACGACTTGCAGGCGTTATTCTTGGCTGCAAGAAAGGACGATCATAAGCACTGAGTACAAAGGGAGAGAACGGATGAGAGAGAGAGGAAGATGAGGGGACTCACCTATGTGGCACGTGGTTCCTTCCCAATCGGGAGGACATCGGCAAACATAAGTGTTGCCCAGCATCCATTTTTCCACGCATCGCAACTGTCTTGTAAGCTGCACGTCTTCCGTTCCGTTTCGACACGGATTCGGTTCGCATTCGTTTTTATCTGTAACAATAAACTGGAATTAGTTTTACCGAAAAACTTGAAGAACATGATTGACGCCATTTTATACAGTATTACAACAAATATCCAGAAAATATAAAAATAAAACAAATGCAAAATATAAGCGAGAACACTAGCGCCATCTATTGGATTCAGTTTAAACCAATTTAATTTCTGTAGTTTAAAAAAACTGCGACAGATGGCAGTCTCTTCGACAACAAACCGTTACAAAAGCTCTTACCTATGGAACATATTTCGCCTTCCCATCCTTCTTCACAAATGCACTGGAAGGAATGGACCTTGTCCACGCAGGTACCCCCATTCAGGCACGGATTCATCGTGCAGTCGTTAATATCTGAAAAACAAAACCCAAAATCATGAAATCCCTCCAATTTCGACTCAGAGTCTTTACTTAATCCACAGCCCTCAAACATCATACTTACTCTCATGGCAGTATTTGCCGGTGTAGCCAGGGTCACAAACACATCGGAAACCGCCTTCCGTTTGACCCACGCATCTTCCGTGTCCTCCGCAAACTCTCGCCTTCGACACGAGTCCTCTGCTTATGTTGGTCATGGCGACAGGCATCGCGCATCCATCGAAAACTGTTAACAGAACCCCCAATAAAATTAGACATTTTATCCTTCCACTTCCGGTTTAGGTTTGTGTTCATTTCTTTAAATTTGACTCACCGTTGCATGGTTGCGTCGCGCATTTTGTCCTGGGAATGCTGCAGTTCTTTCCGATCCAGTTATCCGGACACCTGCAGTAGTAATCCGATTGTGTGTTGAAACATGGAGCACCGTTCTCACATGGGTTCGGAGTGCAGTGATCTCGATCGATCTGAAAATTGATATGATGTCATGAGTTAGTTATTATTACTTTATTAATTATTTCTACTAAATCCAAAAATGGCGGAGACGTCTTTGCCTACTTCAAACTTTTCTGTTATGGTTCACCAGATGAATAGTGATTCTAACAAAAAATGAAAGAGAAAGGGAGAACGAAGGTGAGAGGATGAGGAAGGGAAGAGAAGAGAAGAAGAAGTAATTGAGAAACGTTTATAAAAATATACGTTTAAATCGAGAAGAATGAAAAAAAAAGAAAATTAATTCGATTTCAAGTGAGAACAAGTTCAGGGGGGAAAGAAAAACCGCCCAAGATTCCAAAACCACCGCCTTCACTTGTGACAGTCCAAAAGAAAAAAGAGAAGACAGACGGACAGGGAAACCGTTTCTGTGAGAAGTTGTTGACTGGCGAGCTAACCAAACCGCCACTGTCACGGACTAAACGCCGACCGGGCCGTAATTAAAAATGTCAGAACCTCAAATGGGAATCCATTCAAAATGGCCGACGCAAATCCGTCAGCAGGAGTTTATAGGCGTCCCACTCTCTCCTCCCATGGACACTCACCTCGCATTGGGAACCGCTGTATCCGACGGGACATATGCAACGGTACCCGTCCACCAGGTCGACACATTCGCCTCCGTTCTGACATGGATTACTCTCGCACTCGTCTATATCTGTAGCGCAGTCTCTTCCGGTGTATCCAGGCATGCAGGCGCAATGATAGTCGGACACGAGATCGATGCAGGTGGCTCCGTGTTGACACTGACCGACACAATCGTTCACATTATGCTCGCAGTTCTTACCCGACCAACCTTTCTGACATTTACACTGATAGTCGCCGACGAGGTTCTGACAGGAGATGGCGTTCGTGCACGGATTCTCTTTGCATTCGTCGACATCTGAAAAACAATTTTTATGTATTAGTGCTAACCCCGAGGGTCGAGAGGAAACGGGCATTTGGGAAGGGGGGACTTACCAATGTGACACGCGTAGCCTTCCCAACCCTGAGGACAACTGCACTGAAATTTGTTGACGAGATCAACGCAGGTTCCGCCATTGAGACAAGGAGAAGACTTGCATTCGTCGATATCTATAACAAAACAAAAATCAAATGTAAGGTCAGACAAAACCAAATTTTTATCACCAAAGACACATTATGGCACATTCGCCAAACGTGGCGCTGAGGCTCTAAATAATCTGTATTTAATATTTCAAAAAAAGCAGCAACACGAAGGAATACGAGAAAAGCTTAAAGTTGGCTTAAGTTATATGTTACCGCGTTCGTACCTACTGAATTAAACAAAGTGCATGAGACTAAATCTGCAAGAAGGATGACACGCACAGATACTGTATCTACCTACTGTACATCTCGTATATATTTTTTAATTCGAGGGAGGGAGGGGAACGAAACTAGGGTAAGAACGCAAGACTGTATAAAAGTATCCGAGTTATACTCAGCATCTGAACTCTCCTATCAATCAAATTGGTGGATAACATTCGAAAGGTTGATCACCCCTGACCCAAGACAATACTTCTTATGAGAGACCTAAAAAATTAATTTTTCGCAAATTCTATAAAGATTCATCTCTTCATTCATTTACGTTTCAGCACTATAAACATACGGACCGTGATTAATTTTTCGGGGCCCATCTTCAGGGAGAAACTCAGAAACCAGTGAAATAAGAAACTTTTAGGGCAAAACCTCATAAAGTTTTTTTGTATTAAAAACAAATTTCTATCGAATATCTTCTGAGATATTTTTAGAGGCCTTTTAGAAAATCAGTGAAAACGGCAAAACTGTAGACAATTTGTTTAACACGTTGACGACCGCTTGACCCACGAGTGAGGCGAAAAAATGTTCTTTAGGGCCGTTTTTACACCTGTTGGCATAATTTTCCCCCTGGGACCGCTTAACCCAACCGTGGTCAAGTTTTTGAAGTTTTATACAGGGGTTAAATAATGCCGTCATCATATTATTGAATAGCTATCTATAGTTTATATTGTGAGTTAAGGGTCGGAAAATCTGAAAAAAAATTTTTTTTTAAGTGACTGGCGTTGTAACTCTCACCTGACTCTTTTCTCATAATTCCAAATGAATTAAGGTTTTTGTAGTGTTTGTAATGTGATTTGATAAAACTAAGCGGTTAAAATTGTTAATCCGTATATAATTCAATCCTAACAACTTGTAAAGAAGGTTTAAAACAATTCAAACAAAAATGAACGACAACGTAAGGAAAAAACCGTTGAGAATGTTATGTGTTCGTAAATTCAAAAAATCGGACTCAAAGGGTTTTTTGAAACTGTTTCGAAACGTTAGAGAAAGGGTTTGATACGGAGAAGGTATGAGTGAAATGAAAATGTGTTCGAAAATTCGATTTTTTCGTTGTGAAAGGTTGCAGACGGTTTTGAAACATTTGGAGGGGAGTTGTTTAAACACGTTTGACCGTTAAAATGGGGGAATGGCGGATTTTAAAGATCGGATTAAGAAAAAGTTTCAAATTTTTGTTGTCGGGCCCTTTTAGAAAACCAACTATTTTGTATTATACGGAGGATTTGGAGAATTTTAAGGCTAAAACCTCTCAAATAATTAATAAAAAAGAATTCTTACGGACTATACCCGAACCCTTGTTTCCCAATACCGCCACCGTGGCAGCACACTCACCACATAGAGAGAGAGACTCCCGCAGGTTCGTTCATCCTTCTTATCAAACATAATAATTAACTAAATTAATCTTTTTCCAGACCGAAATCCGGATCGGAAGGTTTATTTCAAAAAATTTTTCACATCACCCAGGGTCCGTCCATCCGTCCGTTTGTCCGCCATGTTCTTTTGTGTTCGGAAACAAAACAAAAATAGAAAAAGAAGTTGAAAGACATTTGTAAGAAGTCAAAGTCCAAGTCCGAAGGGAAGTTTTCTTTTCTTTTTAAATCTCATAAGTTTATTTTTGGGAAAGGTGGTGGAGAGGAGGGAGGGAGAGAGGAGACCCCGGAGCCCCCGCAACTGTCACAATGAAACCCAAAAGATGACAAGACTTTTTATTATTCGAATTATGACGGCCATTCAAATCGTTTTCTGATTCATCCCATCTATTGTTGGAATTTACCTTTTGTTTATTGCATTCTTCTCCTTCTTCTTCTTCTTTTCTTCTTCGTCTTCTCTGTACCTTTTCCCTCCACCTCTTCTCTTCGGCATTCTTTCCTTTGATTATCTCCTCCTCCTCCTCTTCGTCTACTCTCGTTTTTCAGGCTCATAACCCAACCTCCGAAACCCTTTCCCTTGTTCCTACCACCTCCCCGCACCCATCTTTTGTTGTTCTCCTGTCTTGTTACTATTTCTTTTCTTCTTTTTTTCCCTCTTTTTTCGGGGATTTTCTTCTTCTTCTTTTTAATTAATTGTGTTAACAAGCGAATTAGCGTCAGAGGTTTGGTGGTCTTTGATGTGTTAATGGTGGCATGATTTGGACGAATGTCCTGCCCTGGGAGTGACGTGGACACATTTTTTTTTGTTTTCTTTCAATCTGTGTTCTATTTTTGACAGGAGTTTTGAGAAGAAAAAGAAATTTTTTTTGAAGAGGACGGGTAGGAGGAGTAGAGGAGGAGGAGATTTCTAACGCGGTATCACATAGTCTTTGAAGGTGAGGAGAGGGGAAGAGAGGAGAGAGAATTGAGTTGTCTTGTCTTTGTTGTCGTTCGTAACGGGTTTTTCAGAATGTTGTGATGACGTTTGAGAGAAGGCGGTGGTTTTATTGGGATTTTTTTCTGCTTTTTTCGGAAAAGAGGTGATGAACAGTGATCAAACCCTTCGACACGATTCCAAAAACTTCCAGAATATTGGGTAGTATTAAGGTGGACCGGAAGATAATGTCGGTTTTGTGCGTAACACCTAATATATGTTACCGTAAAAGTGATCAATCGGACTAATATATATATTCCCGGCGATTATTCATATTCACCAACCAATCTTGGCAATACAAATGACTGAACTTTTATCACATTTACCGGCTAGTTCATCAGACCAAGTCAAACTTGTACGAGTCATTTCATAAATAATGCACACTAACACAAATAATCCATTTCCAAAAAAATATTGCAAGGACTCTAGTATACCCCTTTCATAAATATTGCACTCTTTCTCTCGGAACTCATTTCATAAATACTCCACACGTTCTTGGATGACTCGTGACAATTGACAGTTACAGTAAAAGTGATAAATCATGCGAATATAAAATTATTTGCCTGCGATTATTCGTATTCACCAACTTATCCTGGTCAATGTGACAAATTACAGGATATTTATCACAATTGCTGACCAGTTTTTCCAACTCGTAATCTGAGAAAACTTCCATTAAATTCCACATTTCAAGTTGGGGATTTTATAAACTGGCCAGTAAATGTGATAAATATTGAAAAATTGGTCATATTAACTAAGAGTAGTTGGTGATTATGAATTATCGCCGGGAAATCATTATAGATTAGCATGATTCATCACTTTTACCGTAAATTCAATCCTCATAAAATAATTCATCAAGAACGTGTGCAGTATTTATGAAATGACTCCTTATTATTATGGGAAAATTCTTATTTAGGAGGTAGGGGGCTAACCCAAAGGACGTGTCTTGTTAGTGGAAAGTGCACTCATACACCGGGTATAAATTCAAGGCGGTTCCCTGGGGTTTTTAAAGGACTAATAATATAGGAGGCACTTTACAAAGATGGCAGTGGTTAATAAGTATAGCGGATAGTGCGTAGTTTAGTATCTTAAAGAATTATTAACAGAGTTAGTAGTGGAAGTAGGAAAATAATTAAGACTCACAATCTTACTGGTTGTGAAATTGAGAATTAATTCTTCGTACATCGAGATCGAGGTGAAAAGGTCACGTGACACATAAAGACTAACGTAAACGATGAGTAAACCAAGAGACATGACCAATATTTAAATGACTTCCATTTTGTGAGAGTTGGTATGATGATTTGAATCTTTAGGGAACTCTCAGCGCAGCATCCCAGCCCACTGGACCACTAACAGTAGGAAATTGGTAAAAACTTTAAATTTCACGTTCACCAACATTTGAAAACAAAAAAAACACCACCGACACCCCGATACGAAAATTCTTAAATCCGGTTAAGCTCTAGCCGACATCTCTTCCTTCCGGCGACTCTCCTCTTCTCTCCTCTCATCCTCCTTCGGGAAACAAAATTGGTTTTTTCTCAGAAAGACGCGAACAAATAAGGTAAGGCACGTTTACAACACATACTCACGGAATTAAGGCATTATTATTTTTCTATCAAAGAAAAAAAAAAAGAATAAAATAAAAATTGGACAATTATTCCGAGCCGAAAAATCAAATTGCACACTGTTAAGCTCCTCCGAATATCACGCGGCCGAGCCTTGAAAGACGTTTCACAACATTCGTCCAACCTCCATACATCCAGTCTTCTTACGTTAAACCGGCAAGAAGACAGAAGCATGTCCAGGTCGCTTCGTAACCTATTATTTTCTTTAGGTTTAAATTAATTGGATTTTCGAGAAGGTATCTTGAGCGTTTCCTGGCCTGACAGTGCCGTGTTCAGGTGGTCTTCCCCTCCCCGCCCCACCGCCTCCAATCCCCCCGCTCGTACCCGCTTATTTATTATTATTTTCTTGAATTAATATCTTCGACCACAAAACTCGCGTCACGATTTCTCGTTTAAAATAAGTTCGGCTACGACGACAACGACGGTAGGTTTATTAGAAAACGATGTCAGGGCCGTATCTGGCTTTCATTTTCTCATCGACTCATCGCTGAGCTTTTTATTCACTCAACAAAACCACCGGGTGATAGATCGACTTAGGGTATAAAACTTTGCGAGTGAGATGGTGTCCAAGAGAATAGAAAAAAATGGCGAGTGATAAAAGACCACCGCCTTCATTAACAAAGAATTCCCTTTTAATTAATTAATTAATTAATTCAAAACAGAAAAAAATTAACATTCTTCGTTTTAATGAAAAACAAGTCGGAAGTTTTAATTTTGTATGAAAACCGTTTTTCTCTCTCAAATTTACGAGTCAGTCAGTCGAGTGTTCCACGAACGAACGGAAGTCATTCTCATCGGACAATTAACATAAATTAATTTTGCGTGATTAACGGTAACGAATATGGAAAATAGAGCCTCCTCCTCTCTCCGCCCCAACACCACCTCAAAAAAACATGAGAACACACACGAGCGTGAAAAGAACCAAATGAAGACAAAAACGACAAAAAAAATGTTTCTCGACCACACATTCGGATCTTATTTATACTAGAACTACATTTATACTCTTATTCATATTACAATCTCAAGAGGGAAAAGCTCTGTAAATTTAAGTAGACGAAGACGAGAGTGAGAATGAAAGAATCAAACAAACAGAGGCACAAATGAAAAAAGGAACAATCATCAGCGCTCCTAGCAGCGCTTTTCACAACTACATCTGACAGACTACAAACTTGAACATTTGTCAGAAGACAACAGACAAAGATGAAAATAGCGCGAAATTTAAATTTCAGACATTCTCACAACAGCCATGAATTGGAAAACGCTTTGAAACATAGCCAAACAGGACATTAGAGTTATTTAGAAGAGACAAAAATTTGGGAGACAAAGTTGATAGAAACGTCTTGGTTTCAGAGATACAATTTTAAAACAAAAATGGCGCGAATTTCAAATTGTGAAAATTTTAAAGGGAAAGCGGGACATCAGGAAAAACGCTACCCAACCGGAAGTAAATATTTTGTGGATAAGAAAGTAATACCGTATATTTATTTGTTACGGTAATAAATCGGGCTAGTATATATATAATTGTATAATTTCTGGCAGTTATTCTGAGTATTTATCACATTTACCAGCTAGTTTATACAATATAAAACTCGTAATGAGTAATTTAGTACAAGTTTGCTCTGAATAGAGTTCGGTATTTTATATACTGCCGGTAAATGTGAAAAATTACTGAAAATTTACCACATTAACCAAGTTTACCTGGTGAATATGAATAATCGCCGAAAATTATATACATATTTGCCAGATTTATCACTTTTATTGAACATAAATTAGGTTTAACTCTCAAAACCGACATTGTGTTTTGGTTCAACTAATTCTACCCAATATTCTGGAAGCTCTGAGGAATCGGGCTAATATAAATAATTCTCGGCGATTTTTCAAATTACCACGTAACTATAGGTTATTTCATAAATGTTGCACATTGTCTCTCATAACTCATTTCATAAATACTGCGCACGTTCTTGGACGACTCATTTCATGAGAATTGAAATAGCGTGAAATTTACGGTAAATGTGATAAATCATGCGAATATATAATGATTTCCCGGCGATTATTTATAATCGTCAACTAAGCTTGGTTAACGTATAAATTACTGAATATTTATCACATTTACCAGTGAGTTTATAAAATCTGCAGCTCGTAATGATAATTTAATAAATTTTGCTCAGATTACAAGTTAAATATTTTTTAAGCTAACCGGTAAATTTGATAAGTATTTAATAATTTTTCACATTAACCCAGCTTGGTTAGTTATTATGAATATTCGTCGAGAATTATATATAGTAGCCCGAATAATCACTTTTACCGCAACATATATTAGGTGTAAAGCACAGAACCGACATTATTATCTATTCCGTCTTATAAAAGTAGATAAGAAAACCAATAGATAGACAAATAATTTATACTTAATATAATTAGGGGAGAGAAACGACAGAAAAAACTCCAAAAAGCGAAAACTAAGAGAAAGTAAACAAGACAAATAGAAGACAGGAAGAAATTCGTGAGAAACCGGCAAATTGTAGTTAGAAGCATAAACCTAAAGCCAAAAATAAAGATATAATTAAAGAAAGATGAACGCAACAAAGAAGATAGATAGACAGATAGATAAGAAAGAAAAGCTAATAAAGAAACAACAGTCAATTATTACAACACCTTTCGGATAAATCTCAAAAAAAAAGATTTATTTCCATCTATTGTCGCGCCCAGTCTACCGGTAGATTCCGTTTCCGGTGGCAAAATAAAACCAAAATACCCCCAAGGTCCCAGGTGATGAGTAGTAGCCCCAATCCGAATGTGTGATTATTAACAAGTGGAGAGTAGACGCCACTGATGGAAGATGAAAGATGGACCGCATCATCGCATCACACACTAAATTATGTTTCCTTCATTTAAACATAAATTAAATTGTGTTTATCTTATTAACCGAGCCAAGTTGGTATTCGTGTTTTTCTTTTTCCTTTCATTTTTCTTTCCTTTGAAAATTCGATTCGTGGTTCCACTCGGACGATCACCCCTCACCCGATCATCATCCTTTGGGAATCTGCATGGAAACGGCCACCAACAGATTGCAGACTTTCCACAGCCCAGACCTCAATTAAACCATCCACGCTTTCCTTTAGGGTTGTGTGTATATCTTCTACACTCCTTTTATACTTGTGTTATGTATTTCTCTTGTTATACTTGTTGTTTTCTTTATAACACGCTTCCTTAGTCTCAACCTTCTACTTCTTCTTCTCTAAGTCTCTTCTTTGTTACTTCTGTCTTTCAGTTTTTCTTTTAGTCTTATGCCATTGTAGCTCTATCTGTGTAATTTCCAGTCCGTTTAAGCTTCCCCCGTGTTCAGAAATTATGCAGGTTTTGTCTTCTTCTTCACCAAGTAAGCTTGGTCGATGTGATAAATTCCTGCATATTTATCATATTTACCGGTTAGTGTATAAAGTATCCAACTCGTACTGGAAAATTTAATAAAAGGGTAAGACATCGGAAGCGTTTCTGAAACTACGATTCTGCTGGGAGCGCAAGTACTCACCGAAGGAGTCAGTAACTGGATGAACGTTATACGGTAAGCTAGCCATTTTTGATTTTCCAACTACCGAATAATTTCAAGCACAGGTGAGATAGATAGATGCGTTAAGGAAGTCATAGAGTAGCTAAATCTGGAGTGTGTTAGTAAATAAACTTCATCCTAACCCCATGTTCTGTGGTGACAGACTCGCGGTAAATCTTTGTTATGTCATCTTCCTGTCTACTAGCAATTTATCCTGTTCATCTTTCATCGCTAAATCTATTTCTCGTAGATCTTTCTACCAATTTCTACGTAATTTGTCTATTTCTCTTAATCACTCTTCTGGTAAAACGAATTTCATATACCTCCTTTCCATGATAACTTATTTATTTTTATCTTTTGTTAATTTATTAATCTATTTTTTAATTAACGACTTATGTATCTATTTATTGACTTTTTATTATCTATTTTCTGTTCGCTTCCTGTTTGGGAGACTTTCTCGAAACCTGATTTCTGTGACAATGTATAATAAATACAAAATTTGAATTTCGCGCCATTTTTACCCTGCCACCCCTTTCCTGTCATCTTATTCTAAGACGTTGCCGTTAGTTTGGAAAGATCACCACCAGAAGCTCCACCATCGCCTTTCTTGATTCTTAAAAGACAACCTACTGTCCAGGTAGGTCATCGATGGGAGTCAGGAACTTTCCAAGTCGTAAAAAAAATTCCAGGTTCTCAGGATTTTTTTATTTATTTTTTAATTTTGATTGAACCCATCGATAGAAACGAAGTCGGGCGTTTTTTCTCTTTTAATATTGTATTCTTCCTTCCTTCCACCGCCTCCACCATCCCTCCCTCCCCTCAGGTTAAGAAGACGGGAGTCATGGTCCACGTTCAATTCCCCAACACGATCAAGGTAGAATTCCTTCCTCGGAAGTTATATTTTGTAATTAAGTTTTGCGGGCGTGGATCCGCCGAAAGAGAACCACGTACTCTCTTTGGAACAATACAGAACGATGGGTACCCCGAGTACAGTTCGACTCCTTAGGTGAATGCCAACACCCATAACGAACTCTCGACGAGACCTCCGTTTCTCTCATTTCTTCCATCTACTTCTTCTTCTTCTTGTTCTCTCCTCGACCTTTCCCGATGATTTAGTGTGATCGTGACATTTGATTTGATGTAATTGCCGGTTTTCTGAATTGTGTGCGGAGGCTACTTTGATCACCGGTGTCTACCTTCTTTTCTTTTCTTTTTCTTCAACTTTGATTTACTGTTGGTTTGTTACCGTTTCATCTTTTTTTTTGTTTTTGTTGGAACTTGATCAAACCCCCCACGTTTTAATTATTATTTCTCAAGACGTAGAAACAAAATTGGATTTCTCTTTTTGAGAACTGAGGAAGAAGGATAGGTGGAAATGAGTGATTTAGAGTAGAACGGTCCAGTGGGGGTCAAAAGAATCGTCATATTCGGTTGAGTCGATGGAAAGATGGATGTCATTCACTAATCCCTTAGCCTAATTTTGTGTTAGTAACTTCTGGACTAAGCTAGGTGACTATAGACCTCAGTGACAGCACGAATGTGTTCTGGCAACTTCTCGCACTCAATTTGTGTGTTGCTGTTGGTTGGTGTAATTCGGAAACTTTTACTGTTGTGCCAGAATAAAAGAGAACAGAAAAGGCTCGACTAGATTTTTATGTAACCGCGGAACCACGAACCTAGTGATTCACCGCCTAACTATTCTCAAGCCTGAACCTGCCTCTGAGTTTGTAGGTACCTATCTCGGATATTAATCTTCATCTTTTTTCCTTTCCTAGGCATCTGAAAAAAATTGATATTCCCGCCTACTTCCCCTCCCCCGTTTTTTAATTCTACCTGAGAGGAAAACACAACATCAACATCACTCCACCCAGCCTCCTTGTCGGATCAAGAAGGTACCTACTGCGAAAAATTCAGAAGGCGACCTTTAAAAGGTTCGGAACCTGCAACCGAGTTGGCTTCTCAACTACCCTCCTACATCCACCCTCATCCGAGGGTTGTTTATAAAATATTTTAGGTACTTACTCGTTCGACAGGTTTGACCTGTCCATCCGGGAGCGCAGGTGCATGAGAACTGTCCGTTCGAGCCTAATTCCTGACAAGTGCCGCCGTTTCCGCAGGGACTAGTCGCGCAGGGATTCTCGACGATTTCGCAATTGGCACCAGAGAATCCTTCCGGACAGGTACACAGGTATTGATCCGGAGCTGTGTTCTCGCAGGTTCCGCCATTGAGACAAGGTTCGTGCGTTCCACAATAATTGAGATCTGAAATGAGATCAACGACACTAATTAATAAAAAGACAAACGAGAAACGTGACTTATTCTCCCGTTCAAACCTGAATGCCTACACTACCAGGAAAGAAACCGCGGGAAAGATGTCACAGACACGAAACCAAAACCACGTTAAAGCCACCGAATTAAGCTAATCTATCAGAAAACAGTTCAAAAGCCAAAAATCCGATGCTAATTAAGACTAAGACGGGGATTAAAACCGAGATTAAGGATTAAGTGCGTATTAATCAAATCCGAATGATAATCTCTTGCAACCATTTTGTTCTCATTTGGATCCTGGCACGCAGGCCAGTCGCTTTTTTCGGCAACTTTATTTACGAGTCCGTCTGTCAAACCTTTTACGAAATCCGAGTTCCACTTCATCCTCGTATTTCTTCTTTCCCAAAGACACATGGCCATAAACAAACCAAAATATGTCAACTTCTTTCCGTCAAAAGCAAAAAAAAAGACGAAATTTCTCTTTTTCCCAACTCAAAAACGAGTTTTAGCATTTGCGAATTAATGAGTTGACGAGTCCGAGGGAATAACCCCGGAGGTTTGTTTTACGACTGTCCGTTCGTTGGTCTGTCTGTCTGTCTAGATTGCTCACTCACTTCCCTACGATGAAAAGCTTTGTATTAAAAAAGGTTTCCCACACAGTAAATGAATTCTCGCTTTCCATATCCGGTTTTGTGGTGGTATCAACGTCCTTAGAAAGTTAGAAATAGTTGTTTATATAAGTGTGCATTACTTATGAAACGAGTTTTGCCAGAACTGAGCATTATTTTTGAAATGACTTCTTCATAAAAGTCTGCACTCATGAAATATAATTATGCGTTTGCCGTCTTAGAAATGCTGCACCTACATTGCTCTTCGAAGTGGCTCCTGGAAGTGTGCATAATTTTTGAAATGACTTTTTGACAAAAGCGTGCAAAACCTTATGAAATTAATTTGTCTCAAATGACAAATAATGCACAGATTCCGGCAAAACATAGATTTAGAGTTTAACAGAGATTTAATTCAGAATAATTCCACTCATTCAACACGAACTCATTTCATAAATAATGCACACTTCCAAGAGTTATTTACCCATAACACATATAATACGGCAAACAAACGCATCACTCTCATTCCAATTCATCCATCTTCTCTTGACTTTAACCAAAAGCAACCCTTTTAAACAAACTTAGAAATAAATAATTATCTATAATTAATAAAACAAATAATAATATTAATAAATAATCTATTAATAACAAAAACAACAAATTATTAATTGCAATTAGCAAACCAAAACAAAACAAAGCGAATTTTAAGAGTGCTCAAAACCAGTAAACTGTTTTTATCTTTCTCTCTCTCTCTCTTTCTTTCTTTCTAATTATTCTGCTGAGAAAACCTGAGAAGACGGTGAGGGTGTGAATAAGAATTAGAGAAACAATTCAACAATTAGACTTAAATACTAAAATGGCGAATTAGACTAATTTTTCCTTTTCGAGAACTTTAAAATTAAGTTAGCGAGATCCTCTAATTAGAGGCATTCATCTACTGTCCGCCCAATGTGTTCTGCTTTTCATTTGAGCTCTTTCTTCCTCCTCCTCTCTCCTTCCCAGTTCTTCAGGTTTAGACTGGGAGATCGAAGAAGGCGGTGGGAAGGGAGGGGCAGGGAAAGGGTTGGAGAAGGCTCTGAAATTTGTTTGACGCTCACCTGTGAAAACCAAGTTCCTTCGTCCGTTTTCCCCGTAAGGAAAAATAACTGATATTAATTAGTCACGTTTTCAATAAATGGATGATTTGAATGGATACATCACGAGGTTTGACTCATGATTGAGGACAACCCCTCCCTTTTGCCTCCTCTCTCCTCTCCTCCCTTACTCAGTCCCTCCTTTCACTCCCTTTTGGCTCCGGGTCATATTGTAGAAATCCGTTTACGTCGGTTTAGAATTCGAAAAAAAAATTTCTTTACTCGTATGATTGAGTGGAAAAGGATTGACAGACAGACAGACAAACTGACAGACCGACGGATTTATCGGTTTGAATCCGCCATTTTTCTTTTTTTGTTTCTGAGGCAGATGAATGAATCGACGAAAATTAACAAATTGTCTGCGTCTGGAAGGCTGGAGAATATATCGTGGCGTTCTCAGGTTCAAAGTTCTCTGTTTCTATCTCGACCTAGCTTTTGTTTCATCCCAAACGACGGTGTCGAGCCTATTATAGGACCTGAATGTCCCAAAAGTTTCCGGAATGATCGCGCTTCAGGCCTTTTTTTGCGCGCGATCGAACCAAACCGAACGAGAGAGCAAATTGAAAGAAACCCTGGGAACGAGAAGTGTGAATTTGAAGGACGCCAGTGTCCTACCCAAAAAGTCTTCTAATCTCTACACTGGTAGGTATGAGAAGAAGGACTAAGTAAGCAAGTAAGTGATAACCACGAAAGCTGACGTTTGCGACACGAGTCACCAAAAAAAATTTTCATTCAGGGAACTTTTGAATCATCCCCATCATCTGTTACAACCCTCCCGTTGTTCTTACTCTGTGCCAATCACCCGCTAAGGTGGTGTGGTTAGCTCTCATTGAAATTTAACGGAAAGTCTAACAGTTAGCGAGTGAGTTAGCAAGAGACAAAGACATCCATTTTGAACAAACAAACGTATAAACGGGAAGCAATTACACGTTGACAAAAGCTTCGTTTGTCCGTCGGGACAAGTGTCTGACCTGCGATTCTGTTTCATTCCACGTGGATTCGTGTCAGTCTCGAGGACACAGCAGTACGGTCTTCAATTTTTTTGGCTGAAAGTTTGTAACTATTGCCTGCTAAAACAGAGAGATTCTAGAGGAGATGATGCGTTGGGAATTAGCCAAAACACCCTAAATCTCTTCTGTGCTTCTGAGAGGCACTAACCTCTTTACAAAACTAACTTATATTCCGATTTATGGACGACACTGACTACTGTCTAAAGGTTACAGCCAAAGCGGGAAGTGGCCAAGGGGCATGAATAAAGTCTGATGGTCCTTCAAGCGTCCAGTGCTAAATGATCGCAATTCTTTGGCCAAAGCACGACGCACTGATTCAAGAGTTAAAAATTTTTTTTGACAATTTCAGCAACGTTTCGTTTCATAATTATTGCACACAGTCCATTATTTAATATCATTTCACGAATGCAGCACATTGTGTAAGAGTTAATTTCAAAAATATTGCACACTTTCATCGAGAATTCCTTCTTCAAAACTCAAATTTGTGGTGTGATAAGCTCATTTCATAAATAATGCACACTTTTACTCTAATCTCCTAACAATAATCAATTCTTAAGTGATGCACAATTTGAGGAACATATGATTCACATCCGAAGACCAGCCTACAGTTTCCACATCAGCCTTTCAACTTAGCAACAAATGGCGTCACTACCTAACGCCCAATATAAGTAAGTCAAAACCCCAAGAATTTGTTTCGTTCTAGTATTACAAAATTCCAAAATGAAGGACAAACGGGCCGAACAGACCTCCAACACAACCCCGGAGGAAATTTAATCTCGAAAAGGAAAAAGAACCCAAAAAAGGGCTGCGTAAGCCACTCGAAAAAAGGATTTTCCCAGATGTAACCCTCCTCCTCGGTTACATGGCTCTCGTGGAGGGTCACCCATCAACTGAGAAGACACAATAAACAAAAAAATGTAACAAGTGTTAAGCCTTTGTGGTTTCCTTCCTTTTTTTCTCTTCGTTATTAATCCGATTACCCCTGTCTTTCTCCAGGGACTTATTCATAAGGGGATTAATCAAAACGAACAGGGATTACTTCGACCAGAAAAACATAAAAAACGAAGACAGAAAGACATCCATCGATCGAATCGAACTCTGTAGAACGAAACAAAAGCTTGGATGGGATGGGAGAAGGGAACTGTTTCAGTGTGACACGACGTCAAAACAAACAAAGACATTCGACTTACCCTGGTCACACAATATCCCGCCCCAATTGGTGTCGCATATGCACTGCCAAGGCGTTCCGTTACAGTATCCATGCTTGCAACCCGGGTACGGAGAACACTGATCACAAAACTCTCCTCGCCAACCTAGACGACAGCTGTTGTCAACAAAAAAAAAAACAAATTTTAATAAAAAACCAAAGTTGGTACAATCCAACCGAAAATTTATTAATTTGGGAGATTGTGTCATTCTGCCACGACCAGAGGAAACGAATTCGATGTCAGCCCCCCCACCCCAAACCCCAAACCACCCTACCCTGCTTAAAATTAAGACAAAAAAAGATTTTCCAACATGTAAATTATTCTCGTTAAGAAACCCGAAATGGGTAAATAAAATCCGGTGGAAAGACATAAACAAGGCAATAATCGGATGCGTGTGGCCCCCGACTAAATGGCTTCCTCAAGATGGCTTTTTTCCAGACAAATATCTTTATTTGTTTTCTCTCATTTGAATATTCTTCATTATAAAAAATAATCTCGTTTGCTACGACTTCGAAATGAAACAGGTTTCGACTTGCTCCAGCCCGTTACGCTCACACACAAAAGAATTTTCCTTAATTACTCTCCTCGAATTCATTGGAGAGAAAAAGCCAAACCCAAAACGAAAGCTCAGTCGCGGTCGCCATTCTTCTGCCACGTCTCAATTTACCACCACCACTCCGCCACCTCCTCCTCCTCCTCACATCCACGTCATGCCAAAATACGCACTGATAAACAAAATGAATTTGTTTACACGGGCTCACCGCACGCTTCATTACAAAAGACAAATATGGCGTCGCTCTCGTGTGAAGTTGAAAACCGACGTTTTGTACCTAAAAATCGGCGAAGGAAACTCGCTTTCCACAACCGGAACCTAAATCCCTTTCGGTCGGGGTATGCTGCACTGAGTATACCAATCCACCCTTGGGAGAAGGACGCTGTCGACAGGTTTCTAGAGGAAGAATGTATACTATCTGAATGGCTATACAAATATTAATTATCCACTTCCGGTATCTCTCTATCTGTCTATTCTTCCCTTATTTCTTTCTTTTCTTTTTTACTTCACCTTTCTCCACTCATTTTCTCTCTTCTCTTCCCTTTCCCTGTTTTGTCATGGTTATCGACAACAACTTTTGATGAGTTACTTCCCCTTCAACCCATTTCAGCGAGGAGATGGAGGTGGATTGGGCACACTCTTCACCGGGGACAAGAGAAAATCATCCCACCAAGCCCTCAACTGGAATCCACAAGAAAGCCGAAGAGGAGGAAGACCAAGGAAGACGTGGAGGGGAACGGCTGAAGAAGAGCTGGTTGCAGCAAAGAAAACACCTCAACCGAGTCCAATGGCGGACCCTTGTACATGCCCTATGAGTCAAATTGGTTGCAATTAGGCCCACCAATAAGTATTATTGCCAAGTAAGAAATTCAGATACTGATATCTATTAGAATGACTTGTCTACAGACATCAACCGAAGACAAAAGACAGGAGTACAGTTTCGCTAAAGAAACATTTGTGTTAACGTTAATGAAATCACTTTCTCAACGAGTCGTACAGAAAGCACTCAGACAGATCAAGGAGTATAGCAAGAAAATGGATTATCTAAGATAACTTTAAAGAAAAAACGATCGGATCAATGGTGTGGTGAGGACGGTGAGAAAAAAACAAAAAGAGTGGAAGGTACAGGGAGGGAGGGAGGAGGTACAAGAGGTAGAGAAATCAAAAAAAAGGAACAGAGAGAGAGAGGGGGGGGCAACAGGGTGCACTGGACAACATCGAAATCCCGGAATTATGTTCCCTCAGTTGGAAAAACATAAAAGTGGATTAACAAATGAAAAAGAGAAAAGCACTCGTCCGGGTACTTTGTGGGCTTCAAGTGTTTTCATTTCGACCTGGAATGTTATTCCAACTAATAGTCGAGTTGTCCTGAGTATTTGTTCGCCAAACAAAGAGTTTAATGTTAGAGTGGCAGGTAGCCTACGTCAAGTGAGGCCAACAAATGTGCTGTCTTAACCTTACTCTCCTTCCCCTAACCCTCCACCCTCCTCCTCCATCCTCCTTCCCATTCTCTCTCTCTCTCTCTCTTCGGCTCCGTTCTGGAAGAATTGCCAAATGAGAAGTTTTTTCTTCTTTTACAAACCGCTCGCTCGTTTCACTCTTTTCATTCAAACGCGTTTCCGGTGAAAGAACGACCCAAAACAAAGTTCAGAGCCTTGAACGATCTTTCTCTTTTCAATTCATCCATTAGGATGATCATGATTTGGGTTTCTTTTCCCAACCGAATAACCGGGAGGCAGATGACACAACCAAATGGAAAAGTCTGAAGATACTTACTCGCAGTCGCCTGGCTGATCGCATTTGCCATGGAGAGGATGGCATCCAGTCTTACACACAGCTGAAAAAGAAAACAAAGAAAATTTTAAAAACTCAAAACGAGGAAATAGATGAAAGAAGCAGGACAAGGAAGACAAGAGATAGAAAGACAGACAGTGGTGAAGGGAAAAAAATAGTTTTTCACATAAAAAGAGAAACCTAAGGTTCTCAGCCTCGTTTCTGTTCGAAACAATCGACAAACAAAAAAAGAAAATATTTAATCGGGGATCACAATCATCGATCGGCTGAGACCACAATTTCCAGGGTCAACTCTGTTGACCCCCCGAGAGCCCAGCACGATTCTTTAATTCATTGGAAAACTCATTTTCTACTCTTTCGACTTCTTTTATAACATTTCCTCGACAGTCTGCCTTCTCCTTCATTCCTCCATCCGAATTCCTTTCATCTTTCTACCGTTTCCACATCTCCCTTTCGACGTTTCTCACGACGCCTTCAAAGGACAAGACACGAAAGGGAAACGTCCGAGAAGGCTACGAAATCCTTTCTCCTTGTTATTAATAATCATTCTTTTGACATTCTTTCAAATCAGGAGTCCAAGACCCTGAGATCATATCGAAATGAAAGTTGAAATGATTGTCAGATTGGTTAAGAAATTTAGAACGAAGATTGGAAGAAACATTTCTACCTAGGAACAAGAATAGGATACCCATGGTAAAGTGAAAAAGAAGGCAAATATGGAAATTGATGGGAAACAGAAGAACGGGGGCAAAAAAGTAAAAACAGTCCCAAACAGAAAAGAAAAACAACAAGAACAGAATCATGAAGGAAAGATAAAACAGAAAAAAAATATAGAAAAGAAGGAGAAAAACTAAAACAAAAAAGGAAGAAAGACAGAAGGTCAGGCAATATTTGAAAAATTTAAGAATTCATCTTCTTATGTCTATCCTTCTATATTTTACGTTAAGCTTTCTCTTGAGTCTGTCTACTGTCTCATCTATGAATCGATTAGGACTGTAGTTCAATTTCTAGAACTTTTATAACATTGGTCATCTTCTTCCTTCGTCTATTATTTGTTTCTGCTTTCTAGTATATTTCTTCTTGCCATTCTTTTGAGGTTTTCATCTACTCTACAAAAGATGGGAACTTTATCATCTATTACTATTCTTTTATACTTCATTTCAGATCTTCTCTTGAGTTTTCTACTAACTCCTCAGTCATTCTATTGGAAAATAAAACAGAAACCAAACAAGGAAACAAGTACAACAAGACAAAAATAAAGAGAAAAGGGAGAGCAAAAAAACAAGAAGCAGAACAGAAAAAGAAGAAAAGAGAATAAAAACATTAAAATGATAAAGGAGAGAATGAATTAGAAGAAAAGAAACCAAAGAAGGAAAACAAGACAAAACTAAAGAGGAAAAGAAGAGAAGAATAAAAATAGAAGAAAAAATAGAAAACAAAGAAAATAGACGAAAAAGAACGGAAGAATCAGAAAAAGCTGAAAGAAAAAAAAACGAGGGCAAGAACGTAAAAATGATACAGAAGGGACTGAATTTGAAGGGAAGAAGCCAAAGAAGGTGACAAAGTAGAACTAAACAAGATTGAAGAGAAAAGAGGGGGCAGGATAAAAAACAAATGAAAAGTAGAAAACAAACAAAGAAAAGAGCAGATAGAGAAGGATTGAAGAAAGAAAACAAAACAGGCCAGAAAAAGATGAAACAAAAACAAGAAGCAGAACAAATAAGCAAAAAGTAGGCTAACAACCCAAAGCTTAGAAACGATCCAAAAAGGTTCTCAAGACAGCCATCAGGTTCGAGCCCCAACACCAAAACCTCCCGTCCTTCCGAACACTCACCAACATCACAATTGGGTCCTTTCCATCCTTCGATGCACTTCTTATCCCCGTTCCTATCACAGATATAATGGCCAAAGTTATCGTCTCTCGGCTTGCAAAACTTGGTACACGTCTGATTGAAATGGTAAATATCGCACTGAACCCGAATCCTGTAGGTGAGTTGAGCAGTCTGTCCAGGATGATTCAACAGGTGCCATTCAACGCTCGGATCGATGATCCCGGAGAAATTTGTCTCTTCGATTATTCCATTCGTAACTAAAATCAAAATCCAACCATCACTCGCCGCCTTCTACCGACTACAACAGGCTTTCAGTGAAGAGACCAACAAATCACTTACCTGGCAATGTGTAGTTGTTGAAATCGACAGCCTGGAGTATGAGAGTGAAGGATCTCTGCAAAGACAGAAAAAGAAAAAATTATTTAAATTGAATTGAAGTAGGGCAACAGTGTCCATGTGGGCTCCAGAGTGAGTTTGGGGGCGCGACTAACCGCCACTCATCACTGTTTATCTTTGCATTACATATTAGAATGTGTCTTCGGAGTCTGGTCAGGTGTACACCTCATTCCCTATGTTTACACTTGATGGCACCACGTTTCGTTATTAAATTCCTTTCTTCCCGTTCTTTGTTCCTCCTCCTCCTTCTTGCTGCCTCAAACCAACATCAATTTCAACCGGGAAACTCATCATTCCAACTCAACACTATCTCCAGGCGAGTCAGTGGGAGGGGGAAACCGAGAGAGAAAGATGTCGACAAACATTTTCGCTAATGGGAGGATCAGTTAACACGAGGAAGACCCAGCGGTGGTTCCAGCCACCGCACACGTTGGTTCAGCCAGCAGGAGATGCACCGGATCTCCCATCGCCAACGTATCAATTAATTCTTCCTCCTCTTCCTCCTCCTCTCCGACTTGTTTCTTTCTTTTTCGCTCGAATAAACCGAATTCATAAAGACGAGGAGGAAGAAAATACGGAGGAAGAAGAACAAGAAGAGAGGAGAGGAGGAGGAGGGGGAACGAAAATTTTAATTTAAAATCTCGATCCTCGGCAATTAAAAAGTTCAACGTGTTAATTGAGCAATTGTCCCTTTGGAGGAGGCCCCCTTCTTCCACCTTTTCCACGGGGTCACCTTTTTTAACTTAACGCCCTGGTTTAATTGCCTCATTTGGACAAAAGCGAATTTACCTCCCGTTTCCTCCTCCTCCTCCTCTTCCTCTATTCCCTCAACCTCTCACTTCCTCTCGGATTGTAAAAGAAAAATTAAAAAATCAAAAAAAAACTTGAAACATTAAACCCGGGTGTTAAATTTCTCGAGCAAAGAAGACTTTTTTGTTTTATTTTGCTTTCCTCAGTCACCGACCCACATCTATTCTTCTATCCACCCATCTATCTATCATCTTTTTCAAACTCACATTCGTCACTTTGTTGTTTCCAACTCAACGTCATCAGCAAAAAAATTAAGGGAAATTTGTTTTGGTACTAATTTCCGGTTACCGTTTGAATATTTGCTCAATGACGTCATTTCCTGTTTGATTTTTCTTTGAAATGACGTGAGGAAAGAGAGAGAAAGAAAGGTTTGGTTTGATTTGGTTTTTCATTTCCCAATCGTCTTCATTTTGTGGACGAGTATCCGGGTTCTAGGCAATGAGGCCCCCTCGGGCCAAATCGAGGAAAACAAATGTTTGATGTACTTTAGCCATGGCTGGCACTTAAACGCGAATCGTTCAAACAATTTGTCTTGCATGGCTTACAATTTGAGAATTTCAATCTATAAAAATTATTCAGGAATTTAGTTGACCGGATTAAAAGGGAATGATGGACCTCCAAGAGCCATCTTCGATGATGATGGTAAAACATGAATCTTTCTTGCTCATTTCAAGGACTTGAACTATTTCAGGGAGCGACATCGTCTCTCTGATTCTCTCTTCTCTCTCTTTTCCCTTCCGTCTCCCAAGTCTCTATTTTCTCACACTAAATCACTCATTCCATCTAAGATCCTAACAAGCCTTCACAAAACATTAGCTATTACTAACAAACACGACCTGAGAAGGATTATGAAGCCTAGTCACCTAAACTCTGAAAAGCGAGTACACTAAGAACAAACAAAGTATAAAGAAAATACGATGAAAAAGCGATAACATAGAGGTTAAAGAGAAAGCAATAACACAAGGTCAGCACAATTGAAAACTAACCAAAACAAAGTCAGAGAGGAGGTGAAATCGAAAAATCAAATAAAAGAAATGAGGAGAGAGAAATAATAACAAAGTAAAAAACAAGAAAAGAAGGAAACGTTACAGAGAAGATAAAACCAAAAAGCAAACTAAAAGAAAAAATCACGGAGCCAACACTCACCTCATCAAACCCTTTCACAGCCGCCGTTTAAACCATTCTCCTAATTTCGCAATTTCAATGCTTAATTTAAAATAAAAACACCCAAAACACACACACAAACACATATTAAGATTAACAAAAAACTGTTTTCCTCCACAACTCCACTTTTCCTCATTTTACACCAATTTAACTTGAAATAACTTCAAATCACCAAAACGAAATCCGCCATATTTAATTTTTTCCCCGTTTACATTTTCATAAAGACCTGTCGTCGAAAATTATTTGCTTAATTAATACAAAAATACCATTTTCTAGCTAAAAACATTCGAATTTCTTACACCACGGTTTTTTATCTCGACGGATCCTCCTCCTTTTTTTATTTAAACATAATTTTTAAAAGTAATCAATCAGAAATGATAGAAAAAAACGAAATCAAAACCACAGCGTCGGTTTATGTATTTGTACTAATCTCGAAACGTGTAAGAAGTGTCAATCACCACCGCCTTCTACATTAGACGAAAGATTTTTGACGTGTTGAAAACGGACGCGAAAAAAAACAAAAACAAAACATTTTTTCGTTTCTCAGTAACGAATTGTGAAAGAAAAAAACGTTGGGTCTGTCTTTTTTATGAGAAATAGTTTTTGTTGGAGTAAATTTCCATTTCCGGTTTTGTTTTTTATTCGCGAAATGTCAGTGGATTTGAAATTGGATTTAATATTAAAAGGGTCTATATGACCGGGGGGTGTTTTTGGCGTGTTCGTTACGATTTTGAATTTTAACTGCAGGGTTTCTGTCTCTATGACCTCCATTTAGGTTTGTTCGAATATGTGGTCGGTTTTTATAACGTCTTTTCGGCGGATTTGATAGAAATAAATAAAAACTAACAAAAGACGGGGAGTTTTTGTCCAGTTTAATTTTCCTCGTGGGATTATCAATTTTTCGCGGTTTTTTAAAAAGGATTATTATTCGTTCTCGCGGGTACAAAGTCTCCCCCTTCCTCTCTCTCGTCTTTAATTTGTTATCGCCGTTTCCCATCCTTCATTTTGTTTTTTTTGTATGAGTTTTTCCTTTAAAAAAAAAGGAGTTTCGTCGAGACAATTTACGTGAAGGAAATTTTCGCGGTTTGAATGAAAATAACATTGTCCATTATAGAATGAAGCGGGGGGAAACCTGGCATTGTTTTAATACGTCAGGCATCAAACTCTTCAAAGTGAAGACATGACTTTGCTGTTTTTAAATGACAGTTCAAGTGTGGAGCACCATGCGTACACTCAGAGACATGGCAAAACCTTATTTTCACACCTATCCACCTAGTGGGGGTTCTCATACACGACTACCACCAGATTGAGGATGTTTCCTTTGAGGTTTGAGCCACCAGCTATTGGAAAGGTTTGTGGGACCAAGCACACTGTCGCCAGATAAAGGTTTCATCTTTAGGTGTTGTTGAGAGGAGTTGTAGTTGCTGTAGGACTGCATATGGATAATGGAGGACGATGCTGACAAATTGTAATTTGTAGTAGATGTTGGGAGGTTGGCGTTTTGGGTAGTGTTTGACCAGAGTAAACGTGTTTGAGGAGTATTGGACCGAAGACAGGTTTCAGTGTCCGTCACTGTACACTTCATACAAATATAAAAATTTCTTTAAATCTCATTATGTGTATTTTTTTGTATGTGTGTGTAACGGTGGGTAAATAACCCATTTTGTTTGGTGTTTTTTCTTCTTTTTGTTGAGAGTTAAATCGTTTCGCTTTAACCATCCCACCGATTTCTTCTTCTTCTTCTCCTACCTTCCAGTCCTCCTTCTCCTCCTCATCTCCTTCCTCCATACATCTTCTTTTATTGAACTCCCGTTCTCAATCATCGAGATATACTACCCTCAGGATAGATAGCCTTTTGCCTCTTAATCGTGCCTGTCAGAAGAGAGAGAGACGGAAGTCATCACCCACGAAGTCTTCTTCAAATCCAATCCATTACGGGGTGATGGTGGTTCTCAACAATGATTGATGACGCTTTCAAAGTTGGTAACAAGTCCTTCGGAGTTTGGGAGTTGGAAAACAACAAAATCATTTTCGGACTTCTAAGTTCCCACACGATTTCCAGTTCGCACTCGGGAAGGTGTGGTCCGAAATTATTTCTGCCTAAAATGTCACGGCCTTCTCATTTGGTGTTTTGGTGGAGGATACCATCAACAACAATCCTTTCGCTTTCGCCATCAATAGAGACCTAATTCAAGCCGGCAGCGGGGAAAGGGTGCGGGTGTGGGAGGAGATGAGGAGAGAGAGAGATTGGAGGATCTCCGCCCTTTCATCGCCCATCCGTCCGTCCTTCCAATCTGTCTTGGAAGGAGATGGATTCAACATCTTTTCAAAAAAGATTTTTTATCGACGTTTTCGATCAGGGAGGAAGAAGAAGAAGAAGACGAGAAAGAAGAAGAAATAAAATAAAATAAAAAGGTTTTTTGGCTTCGTAATTACACATCGAATTTAGGTTGTCAATATATTTTAAATTTTTCAGTCGGGGCCCCAGGGCCTTACGTGGCTTGTCAATCAATTTGAACAAGAATTTCAACACGAACAACTCAAAGTCATTAGTAACTGGACTTGGGATTAATCGGCCCCGAAATCCGATCAGATCGTCTTCGTCATCTGGCTCCCACCACCCTCTTCCCTCCTCCTCCGCCTCCTCTTCCTCCATCTCCTCCTCCTTAACCAAACTCCTAAATATTTTTGTTGCTACGGTTCAGGTTCAGGTAGGTTTCAGTGCGGAGTCATCTTCTCATCGGGGGTTCAAAAGTAGGGAGTAGATGTGCCTTGATGTTTTCGATTTTTTGGAAGCTTTTCTTCTCTTCTACCAAAAGAGAGGGGATTCATCTTCTTTTTTTTCCTGTCCTTCTATATTCTACTTAAATATTCCCTTGAGTCTGTCTGCTGTCTTATCTATTATTTGATTAGGGTTGCTATCAAGTTTCTAGAGCTTTTTTCTCTTCTTCTGTACAATCTGTCCTCTTCTTAGTTTTTCTACTGCTGTTCTCAGCTGTGTACTACTTTTCCTTCTTTTGAGATTCCATCTACTGTATCAAGAGATGGAAATTCATCTTTTCGTCTACCCCCTTTTTTTTACATTTTTCCTAAGATCTTCTCTCGAAGTCTTCTACTATCGTTTAATTACGATGATTTCATACATTTTCATATTATTGAAACACTATGTCATCTTCTTCTAACGCTAGTGTGTGGTTTCTATTATTTATATCTTCCTTTCTCTACCTATCATCCATTTATCTATCATCTACTACGAAGCATTACATATTTGCTTGCTTTTTTGTTTTTGTCTTTAACTCTTTCCTGTCCTGAAGTTGTTTGTCTTTGCAGTTTCTATCTATTCTTGGAGAAGATGAATTTCATTTGTTTGGTTTGGTTCCTGTCTTATTGGCAAGTAGATTTGTTTGTGAGAAGAAAATTTTCCTTATTCATTTAGGTTTGGTCGTTATCTACTTTCTTATCTATTATGACTCATCTATTATGAGAAGGAATTTTTTGGAGAAGATAGATTTGGTTTTATAAAGTGAAACCTGTTGGTTGGGGAAATAATTTGCCACATGAGCAACAAAAGAGACAGAAAGACAAAACGGAAATGACAAGTTGAGTAGATGGCGATCGAGTGAGAGAAAGAGACAGAGAGAAGAAGATAGATAAAGAGAGATAGATGGTTTTATTAATCCAACGAAAAAAATTAAGCAACCTAATTGGAGAGTCAAGATTCTTGTTTAATGATCGAAATCCCTCGCCAATATCGATGAACGAGAAAAGAAGAAGACAGCAGATGAAGAAGAGGAAGAAGAAGAAGACAGTAGATGGAAGGAGGAGGAGAAGAAGGGAAAACGGGTTTGGTAATTCGGCAATAATTCTTTAAAATATTTTTCGGGCACTTTCTCGCTCGTTTTCGACATTCGCCTTCTTCTTCTTCTTCATCTTCTGCTTCCTGCCTGACCTTGAATCTTTTCGTTTGTTAATATTAATTTGCCTCGAGGGCGAGAGCGGAGGTTCAGGTTTCAGGTTCTTTTGGGGGGGTGGTGGCGGCTCCTCGAATTAGTGACCCCAGCCTGAGGCGAAAACACCCAGCCGGTGAGTTGGAGACGTTTTTCATCTTCTTTAGTCTTCTTCATTATGCTGTTTCCCTTTCTTCTTTCATCACTTCCGGTATAATACTTCCGTTTAGGCTATCCTGGTCTACCTACTTATGTTTGTTTATTACCTTTGGTTTTCCTTTTGTTGCTTCTGTACCTTCTTCCGTTTCCCTTGGTTCAGTTTCATCACTTCCGGTTTCTTACTCCCGTTTTATCTTTGAGACTCTTTCTCTTCTGAAGCTATACCTGTCTGTCTTCTTCGATTTGTTGATTTCCTTTTGACTTTGATCTTTTCTTTTTGTTGTTTATGTTTCTTCTTCCGTTTCTCTTGCTTCCATTTCATCTTTTCCGGTTTCTTACTTTACTCAGACAGTCCCTCATTCATATTTTGATGTTGTCTCACAGTTTGTATGGTGCTTTGTTCCTTCTTTATCTTCTTTAACATGTTAGATTCTTACTTTCGATAAGTTATTCTGCCTTTCTTTTTGTTTTTAGTGTCTTCTGTCGATCGTCTCTCTCTCATCTATTGGTTTATTGTCTTCTACCTCCTCTCATGGCGCTTTCTGTTATCTACCATGTCTATTCCATCTCTTTTGTGTTATTACCACATCTATGTTTACTGTCATTCTCAGTACTTCCCTTCAAGTTGCATTTTCTCCTCTTTTTCTGGTTTCGTTCCCAGATTCATTGTCCGTTCTTTCATTTCGGTTACTTTTTATTAATCTCTGTACCTCAAATTTTTTAAAAATCTGTTGTTGCGCTTAATGATGCTTCTCTCTACTTAGGTTTTGAGGGTATTTCCGGTCTGTTCTCGCCAGTGTTTCCTTTTTGTCTCAATTTCGCGTCTTGTTCCACCTCATTTCTTTTTCCGTCCCTGACAAGTAGGCGTGTGCATGTCTGGCCGAATAGGATATCGTTTAAACTTTTTTGTGTCTGTCCTTGGAATCCATTCGGTTTCGTTGAAGAATCTAAATAAAAGCTACAATCCGACTGTTTCCGGTGTAATCATTTATCCAGTTTCATCCTTCTCATATCTACTTCCTGTTAGCATTATCATCCTTCCGCGTTACGCGTTTAAATGATGTAGGTCGAAAAGTTTGGCTTGTCGGAAAGCGCCTCGAACGCCTTTCAGACAATCGAGGACGACCTTGTAGGACTTGAGACGACGGAGACGATCGGACTACGCTCCTGATTCACGAATCTGCCATTCTCGATTTCTTTTCTGTTTGTTTTTGTTCTTTAATGACGGATTGGGTTTTGCGGTCCGGAGTCCTCCGACCCATTGTAGTTTATCTTAATTAACGTCGACGTCCTCGGATTGTGTGTCTGTCTGTCTACTCGTTTCCATTCCGCTCTGTCTTTTAATTTCATTAATCGAAATAGCCTAATGATTGGAATCAGGTACAGTAATTAGGGATTCGTGTCTCTTTGTCTTTTCGGGTATGTTGACCTAGAAATTTTGCCTTTCTGCTCTGTTCCGCTTTTTCTTTGTAATTGTTCGAGAAATAGGAGTTTAGGTTCCTGTTCCTCCTCGTTTTCAATGCCATTCCTGCTTTCTCATATCATGTTCTGTTCTCCTTCTGTTCTTGAGCTTTATTCTTCCATTATAATCGTTGTTATTAGACTTTTCCACTCTTTCCTGTTCCCTTCTTTTATCTTCCTTTTGTTTCTAATTGGGTTTTGAGTTTACTCTTATCTCTTCTTTTCAACCTTTGCTTGTTGTATATGGATACTCTGCTCCTTCTCTTCTAATACAGCTCTGTTCGGTGTATTCTTTTCTCTGTTCTACCTTTTGAATTTGTGAGTTCTGTTCTCTTCTCTGGCATATTCCTGCGTCTTGCTGTTTCTCCTATTTTTTACAATTCTGTATTTGAGCTTTATTCTTTCCTTCTTGCTGTGTTAATTCTGAGTTGATATCCACATTTTTTGATTTTCTTCTCTTATATAACGCTGTTTGATCTGTTCATTTCTCTGCTCTTCTTTTGGGAGTTCTGTTCCCTTCTCTTGTCTTCCTTTTGTTTGTTGTTTCAAATTAAGTTTTGAGTTACTGTTCCTTCTTTTCAATCTTCCCTTGTTTTATGTAATTATTCTGTGCGGTGTGTTGGTTCTGTTCTCTTAGAGTCTCCTTTTTGTTTTCGTTTAGGTTATGTTAACCCTTGTTATCAATATATATCTGTTGGATGTGTTCTTTTCTCTGCTCTACTTCTTGACCTTGTGAAATCTGTTCTCTTCTCTTTTTTGCTCTTCTTGCTGCTCCTCTAAGTTTTGATGGTTTTGCTTTCTCACTTCTCGTCAATCCTTTTGTTTATAAATATGATGGGTTGTGTTCTACTCCTCGATCTTAGATCACTTCTAGGTATCTTTCATTTCCTCTCTAAACATTTTCCTGTTAATTCCTTGTTCTTCTTCTATATTTTACTTCCCTAAGCTTCTTATAAGACACATCACAATTTCGTTTCCTTCATGTCTGATTCCTCTGAAGCAGCTTGGAGGAAAGAAAAGGAGATTTCTGACAACGACACTCACTCATTATCTATTACTAATTTATCTATAAAACATCTTAAAAGGAAGATGGGTTCTTGGGTGAAGTTCTGTCTCTTCCCTTTGACCTCTCGAGTGTCTTTTTCAAATCTTTCCGATCTTCTACCTTCTGGGAATTGGCTACCAGTCTTCCTCTCAAAACCATACTCATCTTTTCACACGGTTTAGTAATCAAAGACATCAATCAACCCTTCCATCTATCTGTCTATCTATCATTTTCGAAGGTTTTTCCCTTTTACCTCATGTCCCTTTGAACTTTCACCTCCCGTTAACGGTTTGCTTCCGAATTTGGGAGAAAGGTGTCACACTATCGAAAGAGTATAGAAGAAGAAGAAGATGGCGAAGTACAGTTAATTCCAGCTGGGATTATTAATGAGTGTATGGGTTCACGAAGGTGCGACTTGGGTCTTAGCTCCTCTCCCGATGGGTTTTGTTACATTTTCGGTGGTCCCCCAGTTCTGTATGAAAGCAACGGTAACATGAAAAACGTGTCTGTTACAAATTGAAATGTTCTTAAGTGTCTGATCGTGACTTCAAATTTCATCGACTTCGAAAAAGGCCAAAAGGAAGAAGAACCTGGGAGGGGGCGCACGCAGGATCCATAATAAGCCGTTAATTGTTTATTTCCGCTTTTGCCCTTCGGGGGCCCTTCCTTCATTTACCATTCACGCTCCTCGGGAGAGTCGGTTAAATGAGGCCAGACAAACACCTGGATTTCGTGAAACGGAATTAACGATTCCAACCAAAGGAAATTTGTCGCCGCCATGTTGTCATCGAGTTAATTAATCAAGACGCCTGAAGGAAATTTTCTTTTATTGGAAACGTTCCTCCTTGGACTCGTCCCAACCCGAGTCTTCCCAACAGCTCGGAATTTATCGTTTCGTTTCGGGTTTTGATCGCGCCTAGCCATTTCTCTTTTTATTATTATTATCGATATTTTAATCTAGGCAGGTTTTCGCACGCCACGAGATGGCATTTTTGGCACTTTTGATTAATTTGACAGCATCCCAACGTTCCTAAGTCCGAATTCTTGATGTATTGGCCTTTGGAGAAGAAGAAGAAAAATTTTTACGGTTCTTAGAAATGCCAAGATGGCGGATTATGAATCGAGTTTTCTTTTTTTAATCGAAGAGTCTTCTCTTTCTCCTCGTATGTCTTGTTTTGTACGTTTTGTTTCCTCAAGTATTCGATCGTTTGGTGTTGTTGGTGATGGTGAGGAGGCGGAGTGGGGACAGCTCGGATTTCTGCGGGTTTCGCTGCAACATTTTTCGTTTTTGTTCGCGGTTGTCTTCTTGTCTATACATCTTTCTTTGTCTACTCTTACAATATTCAAAATTTTAAGCTTTGATAGACGTCGTGTTAACCCTGTTTTCCTGTTTTCCCTGTTTCCTTATACAGTGGATTAGGAAGATAGACGGACGAAGGGACCAAACACTTTTCAAACTCACTATGGCAGTTAGCGAAAAAAATTTTTGACACAGTTGCTGGGTTGCAGGGGGTTGGATTGTGATGAACCTTGAACGGGACGTTCAAGGTCAAACCCAAGTTCATCACAATCCAACCCCCTGCAACCCAGCAACTGTGTCAAAATTTTTCGCTAACTGCCATAGTTCCAGAGAAATTCGACTGGAGACATTAAAATACACCACCCTCTATATATTATTATAATATATATATATGACATAAAATATACTGTTATACTGTAAACTAACCTATCAGAGGCGTGAAAATGCTGAGTTCTAACACTAAACAAAAGATGGAGACACGATGGAGAGATATAAAAACCGCATAACTTCAAAGACCATAATTTAACTTAATTTAAACTAGGAAAAACCGCATAAAACGAGACCGCACTATAGAGTTTATCAAGAGACAGAACAAGAAAACGCCGAAAAAGATTGAAGTTAGAAACAAATGTGGAGGAGAGGAGAAAGAAGAAGAAGAAAGGAAGCGAAATAGTTTGAACCAAAAAGATGAAAGAGCGGTAGTCAGGGTGAGTAGATAGACAAGGACGGTCGAATCCAAATTCCTTTCCTCATGAGTTCCCTCCGCCTTTTCCCTTATTTGCCACCGGAAAGAAAACCTTAAACCTTAAATAACCTTTTCAGGGTTTAACTCGCATACTTTCTAATCAATAAAAGGGTTCATGATCTCTCAGTTAAACTCTAGATAAAATCTAGATAAAAACAAAAATGCCAAAGTCATTTCTCGTTGGAGGAAGAATTCGAAAAAGGCGAGTGTATGAGAGTGTGAGTGCTCTTTCTCTCTGTATGAGTGAAAGGTTTTGGTTACGAACCAACCACTGAGGACCATCTTTCTAATGTTCCAAAAAACTACAAAAAGATTAATCTATCATAGAAAAAAGATAAAGAGATAACGGCCGAATAGTGTTTCTCATCTCCTCGTACTGTTTACAGAGACATACAGTTCGTCAACTTTTCTCTGTTTCCAAAGATTCTCAACTGGGAGCGAAACACCATAAACCCAAAACGAAAAAGAAGAACAAAAACTGTTTTCGGTGGCAAACGATTTGCGGTTAGAACTAAGGCGAAACGCAAAATGGCGGACAATATGAACCGGGAATAAAGGAGAAGGGTTTTGACAGGTGAAAACCGCAAAAACTGATGAGGATCAAGTGGTCGGAGGATTGTCTTTTGACCTTCTTCCTCTCTTCTTCGCTTCTTTTTGGTTTCTTGTGGCTTTTCGAGTTAGAGGATAGCGAACGGAAGAGATTAGCCGAACGTGTTTTGGTGAGTTAGGTTTTGCGTTTCCTACGAGCTCTACATCCGGTGTTTAACTGTAATTTTCGGCGGCCTGAACCTGGTTCCTTTGTTCATCATTATTCGGAGTAATGTCTTATTTTTATGCGAATTCAAACTTACGCGAAACCTGTTAATACACCTACAACTTGCCAGTGTGCATTATTTATGAAACCATCACCCTCTTCTTCACTATGTCTTCCAAACCATGATTCATCTTAAACACTCCACGACACAAACGACGTTCATGGATGACCTCATGTCATTAACTTAGGTTTCAGGTCAGGCAGTAAGAGAGAGAGAGAGAGAGACAGACGCGTTACTTCAACAAAGAGGAGATGATAGAAAGAGAAGAGAAACAAAAGATGATTAAACAGAGAGAGGGAGATACAACAAACCTTTTGCTCGTTCCTCTCTGTCTGTCTATCTGTCTCTGTCTCTCTCTCGACTCCCTTCAGAATACACTTAAAGGTCTGAATAAACAAAACGAACATTTAAACAAGAAGGTGAGAAGAAGAAGAAGTGGTGGTGGTAGTAGTACGAGAACTTGGAGGAGAAACCGGTTAGCCATCGGTGTCCCGGGGAGCGCGGGGCTCGGGGGGACCGACCATGTTTTTCTCGAATTACATTCGGTGAGGGCCCTCTATCACGGTTAAGTTGTTTATTTCGTGAAATGATTAATAGCAAAAATTTATTTAAGAATCACACTTGAATTAGTCCATATACTAGTGTTTGTACAGGGTTTTATGAATAGCCCTCGACTGATGAGATTTTTTCAACTTCGTGACTGTAATGTAGAACAATTGTCATCTCTCTCTCTCTCTCCTTCCTTCTTCTTCACCTTCTCTACCGCCCTCATCTCTCTCTCTCTCTCTCTTCTTTTCCTTTGGATGCGTGGGAGGGAGTATTCATTCATTTGTTTCTTTGATTTCCCATCTCCTCCTCCACCTCCTTCTCCCTCCCTACCCATCTCGCTTTTCCTCTTTTTTTGTTTTTGGGCCTTCGAGTATGTGAAGGTTTTAAGCCCTATTATGCCCTTTCTTATGTTTCTACTCAACAAAATTTTGAAGGTGTAGAAATGATTCATAATCAACTTCCGTCATGCTGGAAGACTGTCACCCATTATCACCCATTTCCGGTTTCAAAATTATTACTGTAACCATGTTACCAATTCAAACTTCTCATCAGAACACCTTTCCCCAAGTGTTTGAGACTTACACACAGGTTCGAACTTGCACGGAATAACCTTAGCCTAAAATTCTGAATCTTATCCATAAATGATGGAGAGACCTCTATTTTATCAGTATAAAGAACTTGAAGGAGTCATTTCATAAATAATGCACACTTTAATAAACTGTATTTATAATTCAATTAAAAATTTTCTAGGATGAGGGGCTGTGGAGTTAGGAAGTGTAAAACCGTTGGGTTGTCATAAATATACATATTTTGAATGAAGTGTGCATTATTTATGAAATGACCCCTTCAAGTTCTTTATGCTCACAAAATAGACATCTCTCCATAATTTATGAAACGATTTCTTGACAAAACTCTGCAAACCATCTTATCCATAAGTTAAATTATCTGTATATACGTATATGTGACAATATAACACCTATTTTCAAAAAATATATGTCTCACATGACTTTGTATTTATATTATTTATATTTTGGTATAAGATTTATAAAACCCCGGGAAATGATAAACCGGAAACGTCACGTCTGTTAAACCTCACTTAAATTTATTGTATAAAACAAAATCTGGCTGTTAATGCATCTACAACATCTGGCGGTGTGCATTACTTATGAAAAATATGACATTCATACGTATATCTATATATTATATAATATTATGACCTCTATCATTATCTAACTCGAAACCTAAAGTTGGAAATGACGGGAAGACATTTGTCCGGAAGAGATTTCAACCCTAAACGGTGAGTCACAGGTGAGAGGGTGTGTTGGAGTTGACACCAAAGCGAATCGATGGGTAACCCACACACAGAGACACATGAGGAAAGCCCAGTCGTTAAGAGACAAGAGAGCGGTAGGTAGGTAGACGTAGAGAGAAGGCTGGGCCGATGATTGATTATGGAGGTGACCGTTAATGTCTGCGGAATGAAGTGTTGATGATTTAAGGGCCCTCAAGAGTGGAACAAATCCCTTCAGAATTACTTTTACCAACTTTGATTGTGCGTCCGTGACCCAACAACCGTTTCAAATATTACATTTCAATATTTAAAATAAAATAAAAGGAAAATAAAAAGAAATTCCTTTGTTAACACCCACCTTCCGTTTTCCCAGCTTCTTCATCTTCCCGACCTGCTGAACCACCTTACCCCCCGCGTACCACCACCTCCGCCATTCTCTCTGTCCCTCTTCCTCTCCTTACCCAGACCAGACAATTAAAATGAAATTTATACTGTTTTCGGACGGTTCCCACGTGACTAAGTGCCAACCATCTAATGTTACGCTCGTCTGTGACACATACCTTTTGCGACGTGTTTCCAGCCCAACGCAAGTATTGTCACGGGGGAGGGGTGGGGGTGAAGATACCCGTTTAGCTCAAGATGAGGCCCCGTTCCAAAAGTTCCCGAAATTATATTCGACTGAACTTATTTAGATTCAGATATCAGTTCTTCGTCTTCTCTCTGTCTGTGAGCAAACCCATCAACGAAGCCACCGGGTCCCTCAACAATTTTAATACATTTCGTCTTATTGTCCTATTTTGAAGACATCATTTTGTTCATCACTTCCTGTAGTTATCTGACAACAGCATTTGAAGGAAAAGCTTAACGTACCTAGAAGGCAATTTGGGTTTGTGAGTTGGAAACCGATTTTAGGTAGCAAATTTGAGTCTGTAACCATTGTTTGGAGTCACTGAAGACTCAAATTACATAGACCATGTACCCAACTGTCCGTGAGTGAAATTTCATTCCGTTCGCACGACGCCCAATTAGTTCTTGCCCTCTAAATAGGACAGTGGGAGGGTGTGGTAAACTTGAGTGTCTAATAAGGACCTCCCAATAGCACCATTTCTTCACAAAAACAAAATTTGGCAACGAAGCCAGTTAAACAATGTCAGCAATGATCTAAAACCAAGATTGTTCAAAACCTCTGGATCAGGTTGTAGTGTTTCAGGTTCCAGGACCTCAGTCACACATCGGGCATCGAAGGGAACGCGGATTCAAATTCAAAAGACAGGTTCACGCATGTGAATAATGCTTCAAAACACTCATTTAATTACCCCCGAGGCTCTTTTAAGCTTGACTCAGTAGAATTCCATTCGTTCGGGTTGCCAGCCTGCCCGCCTGCCTGCCTGCCTGCATGCATACCTGACTGCCTCACTATCTCCTCCTTTACCGAAATTAAAATGAGTCAGAGAGAGAGAGTCCGACTAACTAATTTAAGACGGGAGGAGAACCAGTTCGAAGGGAGAAAAGGTCAAAATGCTGCCTCATTCAGGTGCAAAACCGCGAGAGGAAGAAGGCGGTTGATTTATTTCAAACAGGTCGCAACCTGGGAAGGTAGAGTGGTGGTAGGTAGGTAGGTGAGTGGGGGTCATACCGAACAAGAGTTTTCGCAATGACAAGGACTTTTGAAATGAGTTGACGTGTGAAATAACAAACAAGACAAATCGGAAGGAACGAGAGCGGATTGTTGTTGTTGTTGTCGTTCTTGTTAGGCCAACTCAGTCCGCCCACGACTAGTAGTATGGCTGGTAGCAAGAATAGAAAACTATGTCATTTGAACCGCACAGAGGCCCTGAGAGTGATTTACGTGGGAAAAAATGTTGAGACTCATTAAGGAAACCGCATGTCCAAACCAAAAGGAAAATTGACTTTCAATTAAGACAAAAACCTGAAACCAATCCTGAAATCGTCAGCTGCCAAACGATAAGCCATTCAATTACAGCGAAATTTGACAAATTATCATTTTCGGGAATCCCGGTGGACGACAGTTACTTTTCCAGGTGTAACCCGGTTGGCTTAGGAATTTTATTCTCACTTCTCATTTCCGTTAACGACTTTCTTGTGTCCGTGTCACGTGATTTCGGTTCCAAGTCTTCAATTTAAATTTTGTGATATAAAAATGACTGAGAGTTTGATTGTATTACGTGAAAACTGTTATGTCGTTGGTGAGTGTTCCAGTTGTACGGATTATTTTTATGCGATTTGAACATTTTTATTATAGGCTATCCCTTTTGTAAATTAAAAAAATGGAATTTAATTGATATAGTATATGCAAATTTAATATACAGTATGTATGTCATACGAATTTATAACTGGGTCTTTGAAATTTTAAAAAGACGTGTCAGTACACTGGAAATATATGTGTAGATGTATCTTCTTATAAAGAACAAAACGAATTTTCCTTCTGCGAATTTCTGACTTTGTTAAAAAATTTAAACACTTTCCTTTAGACTCAAATTTATTAAACAATCAAGACTATGGTTGATTAAAAATGAGGGATGAAAGGTCATTTCAAAAATAATGCACACTCAACTTCGTTGAGTTTTGCCTACTATTTGGGGTTGGTACTGTTGCTGTTGTACTTGTGTGTAGCTCGCAACTTCTTCCTGACTTTGTATTTTATCTAAAAACTTTTTACACAAATTTAAAAAGGCATTACAGTCCGTATGGAATTTATAGGGAAATGTCATCTTATAAAAAACCAACTTTTCTTTCTGGAAAATGTGTGAATTTTGTTTGAAATTAAAAAAAAATAAATTTAACAAATTTGGATTTTAATCGCTGGACGGGAGGTAGAAAACAAATGAGTCATTTCATAAATAATGCACACCAACTACTCTTTATTCTGTTGTTTAATTAGGTTGTTGATATTTCACTGCTAATTTTTTCAAATCTTCTTTCTAATTAGCTCGGCTAATGGTCAGCTGGTTTATGTAACAACTCAAACTGATGAATAGACACTCGAGCGAAAGAATGGAAACTCATAAATCATAAATTGCAACATGGAAAACCCACCGAACGATTTCCAGTAGGTATAAGATGAAAGAGAAGATCAGTACAAGTGAGATAAAGAGAGAGAATGAGAGAGAGGTTGGAGCGATCGCTTATCTACTTCAATACAAACAAAAAGAAGTTTATGGCTGTTGAAATAATAGTCAGGATGACAAATAGTAGTAGGCGGTGAAAGGCATTGTGCTCTGCAACTAATGGGCCCTAATGATCTCCCTGTCACACCAACAATGGACCGACCGCCTTATGGTGGTAGCCGCTCGACGATCTTTTTTTATTATCTTGTCTTATGTCTGTTGAGACGTTACGTGATCGACTTTTCTCATCTTTATGCTATCTCCGTATGACGTTTCCTTGATTCCTGTAAGAGCTTGGCGTTTGGTTGAGTAGCGGGTGGCTGGGTTGGGTTGCTCGAAAGGAGCCATGTCAGTGGAAACGGAATCGAGTTGGAAACCTGGTGACAAGTCTCCTCCGTACCTGAGTCGTCGCATTCATTCAGGTTTTGATGTTCTCGGAAAACAAAAACGACCATCACTCACAAAAATATGTAAATTAATGAGGTTTTCAAAATCGAATGAGAGGAAGTTTAGTGGCCAATAAATTTGGGAAATGTTGATCCATTAACGTCGATTCCAATGTCTTTATCCGTGATGTTTACCAAATTATGCCTGGAAATTTATTCGTCGAGAATTATTCCGAGAAGATGGTCTCTTCTGCTTCTGCTGTGACAACAACCACGGGATCTCACTCCCACTCGCTTTCTTCGCTAAAAGTACATCGTCATCACGTGACTGACCGGCTTTTTTCGTGTCCTCCTACCTCCCTGCTGATTCTTTGACCTTTTTGGAGTCTCATGTCCAACCTCTTTCAATTGGAAACTCTTTCGAAGTCCATTTATTCAACTTTCTATCTTTTCTTTGACTCTGTGGGGAAGTTGAAACCGATTTCCATGGCAGTGCGTGTGTTTAAGGTCCTCACTCCTCTTTTCTACACCTCATAAAAGAATTTTGCAGCAGAGCTTGAGTCACCTAAACCTCCTGTCTTTTGACAAAATTCTTCTGTCTACTATGAGGGGAGGAATTCCTTCTCCTCCATTCATTTAATAGGAAGATGGAAAGACGAAGAAAAGGAATAAATGAATGAATGACGATCTCAGGGCAGACAGCTCGGTTCCAAAGATGAGAAGACAAGGCGATAAAATAGATACAAAAAAGAGAAAGAGGAGAGGTGTGCGGGGAGAAGAGAGAGAAAAGGAAAAATTAAGAAGAGAAGTAGATATTCACCTTGATTTAATTCACCTGTCACAAGAAAGAGAGCGAAGGAAACGGTAGAGAGAGAGAGAGAGAGAGACGAAGAGGTAGAGAGTCACAAGAGGAGGAAGGGAGGAGGAAAGACGGAGGCACCAACCGATAAAATGGGTAACTTTTGAAGATAAAGTTGAATTAATTTACAGCCTTGTTTATGGAAATCTACTGTACTTTTTATGTACACATTGACATGTTAACGGCTTGTATTTTATTACGTTTCAAATAAGAGGAACCTGCCACTTGGGCCTCCCAATTCGAGAGCAAAACCTGAGGACAACGACGACGACGATGAGGAGGACGATTAGCGCTGCCATTCGAAGCCACCCAGTCTACTCGGGTGCCCGGTTGACCTCTTCGCCTTTCATTCGCCTTCCTCTCTCTCTCTATCTGCTATCTTATCATCTCCCAATCATTTTAAGTTCAAGGCTGTTGAGACTCTTTTATTTTACGACCCATTTCCTGTCATCGAACAACCGGAAATGTAGGCAAAACTGAATTCAAGTCTTAACATAGGATGATCCTCACAACTAAAGAGTACCGCGGGTAAAGAAGAAAGACCCAAAGATTCGTCCAATCAGGAAGAAGAAAATATGACGTCACCAACAGCAGACTGTGATAAATGCACGACACTGAGTTAACCCAACTCAAACCACAGAAATGAATTGCAAATGGAGAGAAGACGTGACAACAACATTCTATAACCCACAAACATGATTCAAAAATTAGGGTCGGGAGAAAACTCTTTACTAACAATAGTCAGCAATAAATAAAAATCGGAAATAGAAATAAAAAGAGATTTTTATGAGAGCGGTCGGGTTCCTTGGGAAATGCCGTTTGGATTTCGTCTCCGGGGCCCCAGAGTGCCACCCATTCGAACCATCTCCGGTTTTTAAATTTAAATAACGGTTTTTAAGGGCTACGAAGAGGACGTCTTTTGGGGATTCGCGCCCTTGTAAAAAAATGAATGATGAATCCCCAGGGGTGGACATAACAAAGAATCCGAATCGAACACCGCATGCCTTCGCCACTTGTTCACATGCGCGTTCGCTCCATTTATTGTTTATTGTTGTTTTATGTCCGTCCTAACCACGGCCAGATGTCTTCTTCATCCATCCTCCGTCTTTTCCACTTGAAAGAGGACAACTTTGGACCCTGTACAACTGTACACCGAATCTCAGACAGTCTGGATGTTTTTAAACCCTGACCTCATCTATCTTAATGTCAACACAGAATCAAATTAAAGTCCTACTACAGCCGCCATTTTCTCATTAACGGTAACATTATACCGTGTTTGGATGGAATCTCAAAAGGAGATGAAAAAGTAGGGAAAGAAATTCAAATTGGATTTGATTCTTATCTCTCGCATAATTACGGTCAAGTTGTCCGTGATGGGCAAAATGAGTTTAACCTGTGTTCGTCCTATTGTCCTCTTTTTAGTACAGAAGCTCTTTTCCAGCTGGTCTTGCTCGAAAAAAAGCCACCGTAGCACTTTGTAGTTATATCACTATAATATACGACGCAAAGAAACCAGGTTCTTTGATATACCTGAGAGATATACTGGGTTTTGTGACTTGAGAGCACACTTTTATTGGTTTCTGTATAGTTGGTGATGAGTTTAGACTTGTCGTGGTGATTAGTAGTAACCGAGAGACTCGGGCCTTGTAAGCCATCTGGAGTTTCAATGATGGTGTAACCCATTAGGGGTCCAAATCGCACGAATAAATGCAACGAAGTTGTTGAGATTATTAAGCGAATGGATGATCAATGTATAAGATAAGATATATTAATATATAAGCAAATATAATGACGTGAAAAAAACCATCATAGTAGTCATATTATGATGATCACACACTGGTACCAACACAAAAGTTCGACTATGTCCGACTAGACTGAATTTTTTTCGCATTGCCTTCGAAACAGAACGCTGCGATGATATGGCATAAACAGTGTCTTATGGGAACCTCTAATAAAATAATTTCAACAAAAAAATTAAAATTCTTCACAAACTTCGAACCTAACGGGTTAATATTACGAATCATTAACTTTTGTAAAATCCGTCTTTTGAAACAATCGATTTCCGTTTCCGCCTTTGAAAATAGCGCACGCGCGTAAACAACTGAATGTGGGAAATTTTGGTTTGTGTTGTCCTTTCGTCAAAAATACAAAAAATTATTGTTTCGTCATTTCCATCTCGTCGACAAAAATAAACAAATTCAACAATTAAAAACGCACGCCGGCGTGACAAATTAATTCTTAAAAGGCGGTGATGAGGTGACAAAACCGCCGCCGCCGCTGCCACCGAGATCATCTTCCCACCGGATGGAAGACAATAGAAAGCCACCAACATGAAAATCCATTTTTGCACGTTTTTCATATTAAAATCAGTTTTGAGTTTCCGGTTTTGCGTAAAATTGTAATAAAATGGTCTGGCGGTCTCCAAAGAGGATATTTTGACACGTTTCTCTGTTTATTTATTTATTTTGAGGATGATGGATTAAAAGTGTTGGAGAGTGTGGGAGTCGCGGGAATTTTTGAGAAACCAAAAAACTTTGAGGAGAAACTCTAGAAGTGTGCTAAAGAAGATTCAATTTTACTGACTCGCATACGTACCGACATCTTAGATTTGACAAAGAAATTTTAGTTCGAATAACAAAACACCAGGCAATTACACTAGACCTTAACCAGAGAGAGAATAAACGAAAATCAGTGTGCATTATTTATGAAATGATGCCCTTGCTTCTTACCTCACACTCAGGGACTAAAACCCAAACGTCACTTATGTAATCAATCAATCGTTCGTTTGGTTTAATTATAAAAGAAGTAGTTCAAAATTTAAAACAAAAATTTACGATTCCCAAAAAGAAAAACCATTTTTCATAAGAAGAAAAGCTTCTCAATAAATTTGATTTAAATCGAGAGGTCTTTTTAAATTTGCGTACAAAGTTTTTGATAAAATAAAATGGAAAGGAGTCGCGAACTTCACACAAACTGTTTGTAACGAAACAAGTACAACAGTAATAGTATGAACACCAACTACCAGACGAAAACGTGACAAAAACTCACAAAAACAAAGATGAGTGTGCATTATTTATGAAATACATGATCTCAGGGCACAGATCCTTCAGATACTTTACAAAATAGGGAAGACACAAACTCCCAACTGCGAGTAATGTATGTCAAGAAAGGACAACGCACAACACACCCTAGCCAACACTCCCGCATGGAACGAACAGAGAGTGTGCGTTATTTATGAAATGAGCCTTTCGTCCTTCACTTTCTCTCAACTAATCACAATTCAGACTGTTCAATAAAAGGAAAAGACTTCAAATTTTTACAACAAAGTCCGAAATTCGCAGGAGGAAAATTCGTTTTCTTCATGTTTAAGAAGATACATCTACACATCTATTTCCAGTGTAGTTACACGCCTTTTAAAATTCCAAAGACCCAGTTATCAAGACACACATAAAATGGACACAGGAAAATCGTTAATGGAAATGAGAATCCAGAAAAACATTTCTAACCTAACCACGTTAAACCTGGAAAAGTGTTATCCACCGTCAGTCGTCTCAAAATTCCCAAACAATTGTCGAATTTTTCATACAGAGTTTCCGCCATCTTTGTTTCTTTAATTTGGGACTCGTTTCGCTCCTCACCTCCACCAGCGTCCTCAACAAAAATGAATTAAATTCAAATTAAATTTGTTTAAATTAAAATAAATAAATAAAAAAACAAGAAAAGAGAACATCCATGGTTAATTGGAGTTAATGAGAGAAAAAATTGAAGCTAAACACTGACCGCGCCATTTTTATTATTAAACGAAAATAGAAAATGAGTGGAGTCCCAAAAATAAATAAATAAAAAAGAGGAGAAGTGACTTGCAAACGAAATAAGAAATAAGTGAAGCGTGAAGTTCAATAAAAATTATATTTTGCCAACAATAATTGTTCGTGCAGGGCCGTTCAGACATTACGGCCGAAATAAATAAAAATAAAAATAAAAATGTCCGGAGGAACTGAAGAACTGGAACTTTTTAATTTTTGCCAACTGGTCTTCACCGCGGGGTCTTCTTCAATCTCTTTTCTCACGAAGATTTCTTATTTCGAAACCGTTTTTATTTTTTTTATTTTTTTCTTCCTCTTCTTCTTTCTAAACGGTTCTTAACAGAATCCTTTTCCTTCTCTTCCCATCTCCCAACCATCCTCCTCCACCCCAACCTTCTCCCATCGTGTAAACAGACACAAACAACAAAAAGGTATAGAGAGTGAGAGAAACGCAAAAAAAGAGACATACAAAGAGAGATAGTTATAGAAAGAGACAGTTTGAGAAAAAGAGAAAGAAAATGAAATTTATAAAAGAGTTAGAGGGCGAGAGGGAGGATGTATAGGGGATGAAGAAGAGGGAAAGCTCTGACAGAACTGTATAGACATATAGACACAAAAACAAAAAAGAGAGACAAAGAGGAGCAAGAAAAGCGAAAACGAAACAGTCAACAAAAAAACATTAAACAAAAAATTAAAATTTTGGGCAATCATTCACTTGTCCCACCGACAAAAAAATCGATAAAAAAATTCTTTCACAATAGAATGAATCAAAACCTATCAATTAAACCTTCACCCCCACCCCTACCCCCGCGTATCACAAAAAGGAAAAATCCGCCGAGACGCCGACTATGACAATCATTAGAGTTCTGCGTCATTGAGCAAATGACATTCCAAACACCTTCACACTTAAATTACTTCTGACGAGACAAAACAATCTACTCTCAGGACCTCAATCTACTCTTTTCACTTTTAACGTTTACCTTCTCACCATCTATCCACCCATCCATCCATCCATCCATCTACTCCAGGATTTCTCCTCATAAAACGGTTCATTACAAAATCAAAAAGATGGTTATACAAGTAGGTTCCCTGGTTTCGAATTTTAGACAGAGACAAACAAAACTTTTGTGTGAAAGTAGATCATCTATTCTTCTAGCCGTCTTTCAAATTTCTCTCATCCTCTTTATTTGATTTCTGTCCTCTCGCCTTCTAGTACTATCACGTGTTACGTTACAGCCCTGTTCTAGCGCCACGTTTAAAATTAATTTGGTAACAATGACGTAAATTGGGAATTGTAGGTTTAGCTTATGGGTTTGGACCCCCGAATAACCCTCACACAGGGTAACAATGAGCGCTTTTGATTATTTTGGTTTTTTCAATTTCTGCTGTCGGTCCTAAATTTGTGAATGAACATTAAAATCAATCAAAAAACTTATAAAATTAAAAAGGCAGCATAATTAGTGAAAGATTTTGTCTATTTTGAAAATGGTTGTTGGGTGGTAGTAATTATTGTCAGTGATTTAATTATTTAATTATTTATTTATTTGTCTCATTTTTGTATTAATATTAAATAATAATGTCAATACTAAACCTAATAAGAACTATTATAGGAACCCAAAAAAATTAGGTCCAATTTTGAAAGGACAAAATGAAGAAGTCTGTGGCTTTCGATTTTATATCATATTTTTAAGTTATGAAATAGATTAATGATAGAAGTGTGCAATATTTATGAAATGGGTTCCGTAAATGATTGTGTATTATTTATGAAATAAACTCGTAATGAAACTGTGCATTATTTCTGAAACAGATTCCTGCTCAAACTGTGCAGTATTTAAAAAAAAAGGATTCCTTACAAAAGTGGCCAATGTTTTTGTGAAATAATCTTGAGTGAATGCGTGCACTATTTTTTGAAATAGGCTTGTCGTAAAAGTGGACAATATTTAAGAGATAAATTTCTTAGAGAAGTGTGCAATATTTATGAAATGAATATTTATAAAAATATCCGATAAAATGGTGTTTAAAGTTAAATGTACGTTTTCAACAGCTATCTCGGTAGCCGTTACCTCTAGAATCTACTTCGCCCTGTCTTTTCCCATTCCTGACGTGTCTCTCTGTACCTCGGTACCTTTTATTCCCTGAATTTACCTCTAATCTCTCTTTCTGTCTTCTAATTTATCCAAGTCTTTACCTTCTAAAGAGCTTTTTATTTATCTATTCACTCTTCTTTTTGTCTTCTGTTGTGTGTTAACCACCTCCACCAAACCCAAACCTGACTAGACCAAAACAAAACAAGGTAGCTTGTGTCTTGACTCAAACTTGATCCAATTCTCAGTCACAAAATACCAAAACCTAACCCGCATAACCCACTTCAATCAAAAAAGCCACCAAAATCCTTTCACCAAAAAGGAACCAGCCAACAACAAACGACTAACAGTAAAAAGAAAAAAAGGAGAACAAACCTCAAAAAAAAGAAAAAATTATCATACAAGACACCAAGGGAAGAAGAAGAGGAGGAAAACGCACGCACGCGGAGTTCACGTCACTACAAATGACCATCTGGGAAAAAGAAAGAAAGAGAGAGAGAGAGATTCGCGAGAAAACTATTCACGCAAAAAAAAATTTAATTTAATTACAAGAGAAAGAAAGATGGCGGCGCATTTTCTCATCGTGCAGCGTCTTTCAAAAAGAATTTCTGTGAAAGGGAGAAAAAAAAAGAAGAAACGCCAACAAACGTCTGCCAACTTTTTATCCAAATCGCTGACAGTTTCATATTAGGAAGCAACACAAAAAAAATCTCACATGGAAAATTAATAGTTTAAATAAATTAAAAGAAAAAAAAACTCGCCATTTTGATTATTCTTATTCAAAACGCGTGGAACCGTTATTTCGAACCCAATTCAAAAAAGCAGCAACTTAGCTCACGGAAAAACACAAAACCACACGCGTAAGCTAAACATCGGCACAACCAAACGAACACATTCCACAACTCCATTCCAGGTTAATTGATTTCTTTTTTGAATTTTTCGGAAAGTTTTTTGAGATTTGAAATTTTAACAAGAGACAGAGAGAGTCAAAATGACTCACAATACCACAGTATGTGTGTCTTAGAATGGCCGACCTGCCAAAAAATTTAAAAAGATAAAAATAAAAAAAGGAACGAAATGTAATGAGTGTGAGCGAGAAGAAAAAAACGTTTTTTCTGTTTCAGTTGTGCCAACTTCTAAATTAGTTGGATTTCCGTCCCGTAGGTGGCATTTATCATTCGACGGGAGAGAGACGGAAGAGAGAACGTAAGGATAATTAGTCCCATGACATATGGGAAGTGCAAGATTCGGTCTTGATTCCGTTTCTGTCTCATTATTCATATTATACAAAAAAATTCGTGAGATTTATGGCTGTGAGAGTGAGGAAGAAGTTCTAACCCTTTTGCACTTGTGGACTTTTTTTACGCGAACGAGCCAACGTCTAGAGATTTTGTGGAGCAGTGCTGTTCAATTTCTTGCTTGTTGATAAAAGTGTACAATATTTATGAAATGGGTAGCTTATAGGAGTGTGCTGTATTTATGAAATGAACTCATAATGCAACTATGCAATATTTGCAAAATAGATTTCACATAAGAGAGTGCAATATTTATGAAATAGATTCCTTATAAAATGTGAAGTATTTATGAAATGAGCCTATCTGAAAGTATACAATATACAGTATATGTACTAGACTTGCGTCTAGTATTTGTGGTTTGCTGAGTTTCTCGACGTTTCCTTTGCGTCCTAAAAGGGCTTAACATAGGTTTGGGAAAAAGTAGCTGAAACGCGTCCAAAGAGACAAGTGCAATGAGAGATTGATGAAAAGGGTGACTAAGAACCGTTTGCGACAATGACTCGGATCAGAAATCAAGTGGATGACAAAGGAGAGAAACCGAGGGGGTTCGACAGAAAGATTTTAAGGGGATGAAATGAATAGTTTATTGTCCTTTCATTAGCGTGACATTATTCTTAACTCAACCAGATTAATACCTTTGTTCTAGGGGGGAGGAACGGGAGACAGGGAACGGGATTGTCCTATAAATGTCACAATACGACTCACGAGGGAGAAGTGAAGTGAACTGAACCAAACCTCGAAAAACTAAAAACCCAAATGCCTATAATGACCTCCGAACATGGGTCACGGTTGTGACGACCCTTATCCCCCGTGCCCCGCTTCCCCGTATCCTACCTCCTTTCTCTCGGATCTATTGTTACCCACTTTCAATTAAGCTTTACATCCTAATTGACTCCAAACGAACTCCGAATGATATTTTGAGGTCGCCAAGGATCAACCCGATGTCTTCTACTAAGACAAGTGGTCGCCCGCCGGTTTGTGTGTAGATCATTTTCTGCACGAACCCGAACCCGACACACACATACACAGGACTCGTTAACGAGATGAAACGGGATTGGACGTCGATGATGATGAGCTGATCCCCCCCCCGTAGCCGGAAATACTGGTCAGGTTTATGGATCACCATGTTACTTAAACGAAGTGATATGTCTTCTTATAGTTCATAAAGCAAATCTCAAGACAAAATAGTCGAAATCGCATAAAAGAAGGCCGCGTATAAATAGACTTCTATAATAAACACATTTGATCAAACGATTACTTCTCAGATTTTGTGTTTAGGGTACGTATGCACCTTGTCACCGGGTCCCTTCAGCAGTAGTATACTTCTTACACACTTTAGTCGAGTTGTAACACTCAAAATTCGGTTTGTAGTTGTGAAAAGTAAGTTGTGGGTATGATCGTATACCTTATCCCAAAAGAATTGCACGCTCCTGTCAGGAACTCATTTCATAAATATTGCAAACTTTTCTCAAGAATCTATTTCAAAAATGCTGCACACTTTCAATAAAAGTTCTTTCCATAAATAATGCGCACTTATGGAGGCCTTAATTTACGAACCCTTTTCGCAGTTAAATGTAAATTTGTATGAAAAGTATGAAACATACACAGCTGTTTAGCAATCTGTATAATTTATTGATAAAGTCACTAAAAGTGCTAGTATTCAGTATAATAAACAGAACTACCAACATTCCGTAAACAAATTAATTTGAATCGAATCATTCGAATTCAATTTCTCGTTCAGCCCTTCAGGCGATGATTCAATTAAAGCTTTGAGAAGCTTTTCCTTTAAACACCTGGTCCCGAAAAAAAATTTTTTTTGTGTGAATCTCTCATGAAGGTACAAGACTCAATTAGTATAACTCACCCCCTCATCCTCCTCCCCGAAACTACCACAAAAAATCCTCCCCCCGCCCGTCTCATCGTTTCCTTCTCTTAACCCGAAGACATATTCTGTCAACGGTTTCTCTTCCAGCAACAGCTGGACTTCATCCAGACTAATGATCCGGCACGAGGCACTTATTTTTTTATCACCCCCAAAAATGTTTTTCTTTCTTTTTTAACCATCATCTTCCTCATCCCTTAGGCGAGTGTTGAAGAGCGTTTCGGGTCATTTCCAAAAAGGTTTTTTCTTTCCTTTCTTCAGAAGCATGCGGATTTTTTTTTAATGTCACCCCTAATTACACACGAACAACCTCCCTCATCGGCTGCTTTTTTCTGTTTCTCTAAGTTACATCCCTTATGTGTCGACGTTCGGGATTGAATTACATGCTCCCGAACAGTTTTTTGGTTTCTCTCTCTCTCTGTCGCCGATGATTGAGTTACGATAAAAATAAAAGAAAAGAATCTTTTTTAAAAACTTCTTAAAAAGTTTCTCCTCCCCCTCATCTTCTCTCCTCTCATGTCAAGTTTAAATAAAATCAATTTTACGGTTGTTCGACAATAATCCCTGCTTCGCAACGTTTTTTTTTTAAATAATGGCGCCAGATAAACGGTTTCGAAAATATTCTTTCTCATCTCTTTAAACGCTTCTTTTCTAAAATATTATCTGTAACTAACGGATAACGAACCAGAATTAGGAAGAAGTTATCTCAAGTTATCTCTTATACAGTGGACTCGAGTCTTGTGACGCGGATTCGTTCAAAGTGCCAAAAAACAGTTCAAATCTCTTCCATTTCCGGTTTTGTGTCAAAATCTCGTTTCTCCCATTTCAAAGGAGTTTGTTAGCGGGAAACATTCGATTCATCATGGTAGGAAACCTCAAACAATCCGCCGCCGCCGCCATGTTTCCACCCTTCTGATGTCTAAAAATACGCTCCGACGATATGAAACAAGCATCATCTTTGTCAGAAGGCGAAGAAGAAAAAAAAGGTGAAGGAAGAGACACCTCGTTAAAAGATATGAAATATGATGGGTCGGAGGACCGAAAATAGCAAAAAAAAATGGAGGAAGACAGATGGTGTCGATATTTGACGAGTGGAAAGGGGTGAAGAGGAAGAAGATGGCGATGAAGATGATGATGATTAGAAATATGATGTTGTTAGTCCTTCGGCACCAAGCTTGAAAGTCGGCTGAAGCTTTTTGGAAAGGAGGCAGCGTTCCCTCTTAGGAAAGATTAATTGGGATTAAAAATTGAAAGCGCGTGGGTCCTTCATCACGTGGCCTGGGCCCGAAAGCTTCTCATGGCGGCGATACGTAACCGTGACAAATGTTACGAAAAAACGATTTTTTGCGACTAATTGTCATAAATCGGCGGAGTGTAAAGCCCTAATTAGTGTAAAAAGGGGATGTGAAAGCACCCACACCCCCAACCCCCGAGAGAAATTCATTATGTGAATGCACGTGGTATTCTCTCCAATGTCATCACAAGCGCACACGTCACGTGGAAATCTTTTCTTCCTTTGATCTCGCTTTGTTAACATTGTTTTCGTCTCTCGTATTACGATTCGTTTCCTTTTGTCTATCCTAATAATATCAATATGATGGATTAGCATCCATATCCGGATTAAATCTGATATCCGGTTTTGAAACTGTTTAAACTGTGAGTCACGATACGAGAACCTAATCCGCACACTTCAAACGTTAATTGTATATGTTACCGGCGAAGACATGTCTTCCCATTTTTCACAAAACAAATCTCGTGGCGAAATATTAACATCACAAATCAAATTCGCATAAAATGAGACCGCATGTAAATAGTTTGATGCTTTTTTTGGTTCACCAAACCTCCCGACAGTGTCTTAAGCACTTTTATGAATTCATTTGCCACCTTGACACAGGGTTCCTGCAGCAGTGCTGTACTTCTTATATAGCTGTCACACTTTTGTCGAGTTTGTAACACTCAACATCTGGTTTATATATGTGACAAAGTTTGAAATGCCGTCATTCTATAAAATGGCTAGGCATCGTTGAAACGTTTTTTCTTCCTATTGGTAGGTTTGTAGGAGAGGGAACTGTATGTACGCTAGGATGTGTAAAGGAAGCTTGATCATGTTATACAAGGTCTCCCCCAAAAGTCAGATTTTAGTAGTTGGCAACGGGATTCGAAGAAGTTGGTGATTTGAAAAAGTTGGCAAAACTAACTCTGTACTGTACTCTAACTGTAGTACTCTACACAATGCCAAGATATTCCGTGGAATTCTAGGTTTCCAGGTTTCATAACATATACAGCCATACACACAACTTATAAAGAACTAGTTTATAAGAATTTTGAGTGTCACAACTGGACAAGAACTTACAACAAAACGAGACTGGCTATGAAACCAAAATAGACGTAAAGAGAGAGAAAGACATACTGTATGACCAGGAACGAACTAAGGCCAACCTAAACACGTGTCTTTCCTCCGTAATATTTGAGACCCAGAATTATCATATTGACTAGAGCCCACTTTAGCCTTAATCCGTCACAGTATCCAAGGGTAACAAAACGGTATTAAAACGCACACCAAAAAATAACTATGGCTTTGTTTCAAATTTTCAGAAAAGCATAGTTCAAAATTCAGTGAAGTAGCCAACACCCCCAAAAGAAAAAAGTAAAAGAAGAAACGGTAGGCCTAATGAAATTATTCAGGTTCTTAGTGACCCAGTGTTTAATATATAGTATATAATTTCAAGCAAGACAACTCCCGCGTAAGTAGTCATTAATATAAAATTCACTTTTTGTACTAAAGAAATCGGTTTAAAAACAAATCTTTGGAACTCGAATGAATTTTACAAATGTTCGACAAAAATCCCGGAGCGCCGACAATATTTCAAGATTTTCGCACCGAAAGATGGTAAACCACTTTTTACCGTTTTTACCAAAAACCCTTCTGGACATTCTTTCAAAATCTCAAAAGTCGATTAATGATTTCTTAAGAGTTGGCAAATGGATTTTACTTTGTCGAATTCACACAAAAGAAAATATTTCGGAAGATTTATTGCGGTTAGAAAGTTGAAATTTGTTTTCTTTTGACGATGGGCCTAAACTCCTGTCACTGACTTTCTGCCTTTTCAATTTTTTAATTAATCCGCTTGCGTACCTTTGTGGATTCCACACCACCCGAACCGGTGAAGGTACAGAAAACAGGACGAAAACGTTCTTTTCAAATGTCACCTGTTCAACGGTTAGCATTTCCGTCTTTTGGGCGTCGACCTGAGAATTTCCAGATGGAAATCGGTTTGATTTGTTTAAAGATAACGGGAAAAAATTTTTTGAAGTGGGAAAAGCGTTCTCCTCCTCCTTCAGAGAAAAGAAATTAATTAAATTCAAATTTTCGATTATGGCGTCTGAGCGCCGACAAATCCTCGAGATCAGGCCAGGGAATCCGTTGCCGGTGGACACCATAAAAAGAAACTCTTCTTTCGTTGTGTATCCTCCGCATTGACAGAAATCAAGAAAAAAGTCGTCACTGAAATTCTTTTCTGTCATCTCCAGACAACATTTCTGTCCGGAGACCCGGTTCCGTACGAGGATGATAAGTTCGTTCGATAAGGGGACTCGTTTCCCCCGCGCGGGACGTGGGGTCACAGCCGAATTTTACTCATTTGGGCTCGTCTCCTTCGTCCGGTTCCTTCCTCAATTAATTTACATTAATTTGCAATACAAAAAAACCCCAAAAAATGAATTCGTAATCTCTTGTCAACTCCCTTGTTTTTCCTGTCACGTTTTGTGTGCCTCCGACTTTTAAGCCATACCAAAGGCCTAGTATTCACACCCAACAACCACCAAACTATTCTCGTGGGACGCATCCAAACACTTCCCTTATAACCAACAAGCCACGTGACATCGTTAAATAAAATAACCTTCACCACAAATTATGTGACATCTCAATTTTTTTAATGAACTTAAAACCCATTTCCCAAACAGACGGTCCTAATCATGGTCAAAAACGTGTTCAAATCATTCTTACCATTCAAACAAAATCCGGCATATTTGTTTCAGTTCGTTGGCATTTTTGTTATTAAAAAAAAAATTTCTATTTAAAGCATTAAAACAAAAACCAACCACGTTTTCTATATTCCAGTAAAAATAAATTATATTATTTATTTACTTTTTACTAAACACCAAATAAATGAATAAATAAATAAATAATCAAATAATTCTTCAACTTCAGTTCAAAATATGTAAGTCAACGTGTGTTCGAAAATTCATAAAAACAAATTGTTTCAAAACCATTTCTGAACGAACCTTTTTTCTAATTGGCTCTTTCCTATTGTGACGTCATCGAAAGGATTCCGATTTGCGCACAGGCTGGTGTTGTTCCATTTAACGGTCGTTTTACATTCGAACGGAATTATCAACGTTTTTTTCTTCTCGATTAAAATTATCTTTTGAAAAGAATTCAGTAGTTTAAAGTCGGGGTAATAAAAGGAAAAAACAAATTTACACAGTTCGAAATTTCAGATGCAAGAATTCAACCGGATGTGACGTATTTCCCTTTTTTTTGTTTTAAGGTAAGGGAAGAGAGAGAGAAGAAAAAAATTAATCAGAGTTTTTGCTAACGATTCCAAACGTCTTATTTATATTTATAAAGGTTTTTTTCTTTGAATTTCAAGACCTGTTTTTCGAATAGTTCTACCTGAAATTCATGCGAGTTTAAGAAAAATTAAAAGGAGAAAAAAAAATATTCTGATAAATAATTAAACAAAAAAAGAAAATTTTGCAAGCTTGAGAGAGAAAAAAAGCTGAAATTTATAAAGACAACCTGAGAGTGAGACAGGCAGGACCCGACCTGAATGAGGTAAAACAAGTTATTTATTAAAATTATTAGGTAGAAGGTTTTTTTCCTCTGGAAATTAAATTCCACCATTTAGGAATATTTAATTGGGTTAAATTATTGGATATTTTCAGAGACATTTAATTAACGAAATTGAGATTTTTTTTTATCCTCTCTCGGTGTTCTCGTTAACAATTTTCTGACTGCAAATCTTTTTTTTCCTCGTCTCGGTTGCTTCGGTCGATCGTTTGTTTTGTCATTTTTTGTCTGATGTTTAAGTGTGATAATAAGGCGATGAAAAATGATGGAAATTTGAATGAGTTGTGGGATGAACGGATGGCGGCAGGGGGGGGGCAAATGATTGGTTGACTAGTTTTTTAGTTCGCCTAATTGATAGTCGATCATTAGGGCCATGTATTCATAAGCTGAGGTTAATTTGTGATTAATTTAGTGTTAGATTTCGTGTACAATTAGCCAATGCTTATTTCTTCTCAATGTTCTGCAAATTTTATTTTGAAGGCAGTCTCCCCCGAGTAGGCCAAAATTTATTTCGGGAACTTTTGGAACAGGCTCTAAGAAAAGTCGTCAGACGTACGACTTCCGTGAAGATGAGGAAATCAGGGCAGAGGGAGGGGAAGGGGAGAGATGAAGATAACCGTTTAGCTCAATACGGTTCTTCGTTGGCTCCGTTGATTCGTAGGAATAATAAAGTTACCGACAGAAATACTTTTCACACACACTCAAAGAGAGACCAACGCCACCCAACACACCACTAACCTCCCAGCCCAAAGTTCAGTCTTTTCATCTAGCGTTTCTCACTACACAAAACTCTTTCAGAGAACGTTTGGGACGGTCTACAAGAAGTTGCCCGACGAATTGGCTTTAGATTAAGAAAACCGAAAATGCAGAAAGGTAGAAAAAAAGAAAATACAAAACCTTAAACCACCTCGAATTTACGAGAAATGAATTTAGATCATTTTCAGAATAAGCAATCCATTGTTCTGTCAAAAATATTTTTACTTCCAATAAAACAACAACTCTGTGTCAACAAAATGAAATTTAAACGAAGTCTTAATTTAAATATTTGAACAAAAGTAACGGGTAGTTGAGTGAAAACTGTAATGGCGGCTTCTCTCCTTCAAAAATTTGAACTTGTATCTCTTGACGCTGTGCTACTGTACTGAAATCGTGAAAGTGTTACCGCTTTGGGAGTTATGCACATATATGGATGAAGAGTAGACAAAAATACCAATTTCAAATTAACAGGTAAGAAATGACTGGGAATGATTGGTTGAGAAACACTTTTCCAAAGACTTCAAAAAGAAGGAGAAGAAAGACAAACTGAAAACGATGTTGAGATCAATCAAATATCTAAAGAAGGACATCGTTTTGGGTTTTAATGTCTCAATGTCAAGGAAGTTTATCTTAGGTCCACTACTAAAGGAAATCAGGCCAGGAGAGGAGCCATAAAAAAAGAGACAAAAATGGCAAATCGAGTACAGAAGTCCGAAGATGAAGATGTCCAACCGAAATTAGAGGGATTCTCAGAATGAAGACATCAAAATTTTTTTTTTCAAAAGATAAGAATGCGGTCTAAACCAGTTGGAGGAGAAGAGTTGAGTCCGGGTACAAATTTCCTGCCGAACCATGAAAGAGTTATTAACGGTTATGTTCTTCCTCTCCCTCGTCTCTCATGACCTCCCTTTTGCTGGTGAAACATCTGCCAAAGACAATGGCCACGGTTGACTGTGTACGCGTGTGTGTGGAGAAAGAAGTAGAAACAGACGAAGAAGGGTGTTGGTGTCGCTTTTACAAAACTCAGTCAATATTCGAAAAGGCCAAAAGATGAACGCGGATGAACAAAGTTCAGCACGACTAAGGTGAACTTGAAAGAGTTTAATGACTGATAGACAAACAGACACAAACAAAATGGTGTCGGAAAGTCAAGATGCATAACTAATTTCCGTTTCTCTTTTTATGAAAAAAAAAGAAAGAAAGATCCTCCTCCTCCTGAGAAGATGAAAGAATCCATAGAAGAAGAAAAAGAAGAAAACATCTGTGCACGGGAGGAAATTCATTTTGAATAACAATCAGGCTAATAGGTGGCAATTAGGCAATTTAGGTTGGGCTGACCTTGAGATGGAAAAAAAAGGCGCTGAGCACGAAAGGTTTAATAAGGCAAACATCCTCCGAAACGATTCGATGATTTTGTTACAGTTTCCTCTCCATCTCCCTCCTCCTCCAAGTCAATGCACCTTTGCTTTCTCCTTCGATCCCTCGCAAAACGCTTATGCCCTCTTATCTTCTATAGAATCCGTTCCAAAGTTCCGGAGACAATAAACTGACCGACGTCAACCATCATTTGTTTCATCAAAGTAGTAGAAGCAATAAAGTCTGAAAGAGATTCTGGAAAAGGCTTCAACAGGGCTATATTTGAGCCGTATTTTGAAAGTGGACTAGGTTCATAGGACTTAGACCACTTTCAAAATACGGCTCATTTATATCAAGTTTTTATCCTATTTTTTCGTCCTTTTTGGGGGAGATACGGGAGGAGGATTTGAATTCGAGACCTTAACTTCTAAGTATGGCAGTGAATCAGTACATCACAGACCAACCGTGGCTCATTTATGGTCAGAAACTGTCTCAAATGTTCCCGGAATGAGTTTTTGTATTTCAATATCAGTTTATGATCTTGTAAGAAATTTTCAAAGCCCCGTCTGTCATTACCGTTTCGGAACTTAGATTTTCCACCAATTCCTATAGTCAAGGTTGCCAAATACCAAAAAACGTTCTGGGAATTGGTAAGGGTTCTGAAAGAGGTAAGAAAACAACCAAGAAAATGGAAGTTGCTGTGACAAGATCATTCTAAAAATCTTCCGCACCATAAAAGAGTGAGAGAGGCGACAATCAGACGACTACTTTTAAAGGTGGACATGAAACTCAAGGAAAACAGATTCGAGAAACTTTTCAAACCCAAAAGAACATCCTTTAAAGGAACCAAAACTCATCCAAGAAATCGTGCAAATCGAATAACACCCACAAACAGACAACAATAACAACTTCATCGAAAACAACAAAAACAACAACAACAACAAATTAAAACAAGCCTTGCTAAAAAGGCGAAAACACGAACAAAATAGATCAAAAAAGCGATGATAAAAAGGAGAGAGAGAGGAAGATGGCGGGGTGGTGGGACAGAGAGGTAAAGGGAGCCAGCGGGCCCTCTGGGCGTATTACAAAGCATTCGGTCGTAGCCAAAACCATAACCACGAATCAACGAGATTAGGTTATGAATGAAGTGTTTTGTATTATCCCGGGGGAACAAACGTTTAATCAAACACCATCTACTTTTCTAGGTGGTTCTGGATAAAAGACCGTGCTACCGATTTTCGGTAGAGAAACACCCCGGAGCTCTCTTTCGCGTGACCGTTTTCCTCGACTCGCAACCAACTATGATGTGCACCTGTATTTGTGTGTTCGACTATCCAACCGTTTTTGTATCGAACGCCGTTCATCTCCTCTCATTTCCTTCTCGTTTCTCAACTGAAATTATAGCTATATAAACGCTCTTTCCTGCTTCTCATTTCCTTCTGTTTTTGTCTTCACCAACTTCTTCAGTTGGTACCAGAAACCACAGAACCTGTAAATGGTTATGATTTTGCGGTTTAACCGAGTAATTTATCAAGCACTTCTCTCTCTCTGGTGGTTGTTGTTGTTGTTGAAGACAAAAAAATCGTTTTGTTGTACGATTTCTTTCTTCTCCTCTCTTTTGTGTCTGCGGCCGTTTGTAACAATTTCTTGAAGAGTTCGTTGGTAGCAATTCTCGTCCTATTTTTCTTTGTCTTTCGAATCCTAATCTCGATGAGTTTTATTCACGGTGGTTTTTGTTTCTTCCCGAATTAACTTTTTTTGAACGTGTTTATCAAACTCCAAAACCTTTGGGATCTAGTGTCATAGCTTATACAAAGACCAAACGACGACAGAAAATGGCGAACTGGGCTGATGACATCTTATAACCAAATATTTATATCTGTAACAGTTCCTCTTTGTCCTAGTCACAAATCATTTCCTCTTTTTAAAAGTCAGCAACATCACCTCATCCTCTCTCAAAACCAGACTTCCTTCCACTGAGGATGCGCCCAGGTTCAAAAAAAAAGAAGACTCATCACCGGAGGAAAGCTAACAACAGAGACAACTTTCTCACCCAAAACCAAAAAATTTGATTTAAATAACCTTAAAGAACTAACATGACTAACATCGAAAAATGTTTCAAAACAGGTTTCGAATGCAAAAAAAAACGGATTCTCCTTCCCCCCGTACCCCGCCAACTATTAAGCAAGAGATTAAACCGAGCCGAAGTTTTTCTCACACGAAAGACTGGAGGAAGAGATAGGACAGGGGAGGTGAAGGGAAGGGAGAGGACGAAGGCTCGATAAAATCCGGATAACGATTTGATGAAAAATGACGAAATCTCCAAAGGGTTTTCTAATTACAAAGAGAACACAAAATAAAATCAGACGATATCGGGTTAAGAAAGAAAAAAAAGAGAAACAAAATGGGAGGTACGACAGGGAGGGTAGGAGGGGGGAGGAAGGTAGAGAGCAGAAGAAGCAGAAGAGAGAACCAAAGAAATGGCAACCGAGTCGTAAATTTGTTTAAAAAAAAGATTAAAAACCATAAAACTAGCATGTAAATAAGTTTAACTTTTCAAATTGTTTTATCCAATTAAGAGGTTTCCAACTTTTTTCCCTCTCCGTCTTCTTTTTATGATTATCACCGCACAAAAAAAAACTTAATCGAATGTCTTTTCAAAAAAGAAATCTCAAATCTCCACCATACCCCATTCACCAGCCTCCTCAACCCCGGCGAGGAAAAAAAAGAAGAAGCAGGTAACAACAACCTGAAACATTCAAATAAAGAAGAAGAAGAAGGAAAACACAAGGAGGCTGCGATCGAGAAATCGATTTGATGTTTATCGAACAATTATCATCGAGACTCGCGAGTGTTTTTTCGATTTTCACGTCAAATAAAATGGAAGCGGATTTTTTTCTCTCTCGGTTTCAGGTTGCCGTCAACCTTTTTTTCTGGTTTTTTGTTTAGGACGGTTGCGGCTACTGAGAAGGTAACGTTTGATAGGAATCTTAAATTTTGAAAGAGGGGGTTACAGTTTGGTTTTTGATTTTTTTTGAGGCCTAAATTAAAGACGGTAAAACGGAAAACGAAATTAATTCGTATCAAGTTGAGGTTAGGCTATTGGGGAAGAGATTTAGAATTCACCAAAAGGCATAGAATAAATAAACAACACTGACAATAGGTGAATACAGTTAAGTTTCAGTCAATCTTTTATTCGATTGTGCAGTATTTATGAAATGAATCATTTGTCTAAGTGTGCATTACTTATGAAACGGGTTTCAGAACAAGGTGTGCAATATTTTTGAAATGAACACTCCATTCAATTGTGCAATATTTATAAAATGAGTTCATCCTAAAAAGTGTGCATTATTTATGAAATGAATTATTTGCATAAGTGTGCATGAAACGGGTTTTAGAGGAATGTGTGCAATATTTTTGAAATTAAAGCAAAACAGAACCTTATACAGTTAAACTTAGTTTCTTAGGTATACATTTTTTTATATGTATCTAGTTTATAATCCGCAATTGAATAGCGATGAAGAAAATCAAAACTGGATATAGATAATTATTAATAGATAAAATTTTACTCTGTTAAGCCTACTTTATTAAAAATAATTTTTGGGTTCTTTCAGGAACACCGAATTTGGTTTATTATTTGGGAGTCTGAAGAAATCTCGATGCAGATCAGATAGATAGGTAGATAATTAGGTAGGCCTATTTCCAATCGAGCTTGGTGGTATATATAAATATAAAACTCTATATATTTTAGAGATAAAAAAATGGTTTAATTTGTTTGATTTGAAGACGGTCTCGTTTTATCTATTTGGGGGCGGTAGGGGGTGTTAATATAAATTAAAACAGATACAGACAATTCCACTAACAGAACAAAATGAAATATTAACCGAGTTAGGTTAGCTTTCAGAATATCAAAAGGAATTTTTGTTTTCAAGATTGTTGTGTCTAGTCCAGTTGGAAACTGGAAAAGTGGTGAAAATATTCTAAAAAAGATGTGGATAATTATTTAACAGAAAACCAATCGATACAAGATAAAATATAATCCAGTTGAGGTTAGTTTTTTGGAGATAAAAATCTGGTTTTATAAATTTTATTTTGTGGGATCGAAAGGAGTATAATCTAAAATAGGTATAGATAATTGATTAATAGATGAGATATTATCTTGTTTCAATACTTAAAATTTATTTATCTATGAGAGAGAGAGGATGAAGATTCTGACACAAAATCATGCTAAGTTGGCGATTGGTTAAAAACCGAAAATGTGATGGGAATAGATAAAGAAGTAGAGAATAGAGTATTAGAGAATATAAAAGAACAACAAAGTATTAAAAACGTATAAAAAGGAAATTTGTCTTGTTCAACTCGTCTAAGGTCGACAGGTACGTTTCAGGGGAAATAACACCCGATTGCAAATTGAAATAATTTATATTATGAAAAAGGTTTTTTAGTAGTCCGGGTTCAGGCACCACCTTGATTATGGGTTTCGGTACCAACAATACCCGACAACTCTTTTAATTAATAATGATTATCTCCATTTCATTTTTTTCCTTCGTCCTGGTGGCGGTGGTGGTTTCGGGTTAGTCTCATCCGAGTGGCGTCTATCCTCATTTTCATCTCATTGAGTATACACGTGATTGTGATGCCGTACCATCGAGGATGTGGGCGAGAGTTGGTCTTTGGACTATTGTCGTATTGAACTTGAGACTATTTTCATTCAGTTAGTCAGAAAGACAAGATACTTATTGATGTAATACTAATCTACCCAGGCTTTGTCAGTTCTTTTGGATCAGGTTCAAACCCTTTCAATGTTAGTTCCGGTACTGTATAACCTTTGCAAATACACCAACGGAAATAAGCGCAGGTCTTGTTGGGGGTTTATTATTATACTAATTACTATAATATTATTAAATTAATATAAATTTGCTATATTATTAACGCTAGAAAGACTGAAACTTATAAGCGCCTATACTAAACATACCTGTAGAGCAGTCAAAATGACTTCCTTTTGCAAAAGTTTGGGGCCTCCATTGGGTTAACACCGCTTTCGTAACCCATCATCTTTGCTTATTCGAAGACATCTATTGCAATATAACAACTACAGGTTGCCTGTTGCTTCTGTTGGAGATTACGCTTATATCCTAACGTTTGCGAATGCGGGACCTGTCCCAAAAGTTCCCGGAATGATTTCAATAAAAATTGGAATAAATCTCGCGGGTGCGCCACCAATGCTCTACAAAATTCCCCTCCAGAATTCTCTCGATGGAGTTGTAATGGAAATGCCGTGATGGTAGTGAAACAAACTATTTTCTGAGTATTTAAATGAGTATAATAACAGAATTTGGCTAAAATGCAAACTGAGTCTCAAGGATAATTTTAACTGTCATCGTCTCAATCGTCTCTACAAAATCTCTCTCTAGCCCAATGATCACGCAAGGCTTCATGCCACTAAGAAAATAAGGATGCCGACCAAATACAGCTAGCGAAAGCCTGTTAGCCCAGATACCGGTTATAGACTATTGTCAGAAGTAGAAAAGGAGGCTAATGTCGAAACCTCACGTGGGAAAATCCCTTCCCGTAAAGAACAAAAACCAATTTGAAACGAATCTCTCGACACAAATAACAAAATAATAATTTAGAACAAATATGGCGACCGATGAAGTTATAAATGAAAGAAAATAAATAAAAAAAAAGTTCACACTAAATTATGAAATCAAATATAATTCCGAATGAAAAGTCAAAAGAGAAGCTGGAAGAAGAGGAGAAGGAGATAGAGAGAGAGAGAGAAACAATGAATAAGATTTAGACCACCCAAACAATAAAACAAGTCCATTGGTAGTCGTGTGGAAGGAAGGCCATGACCAGACCATCAACAGTCTTCGACTCGAAATGAGTGAAACAAGAGAATATTTTTATGGGACGATAATTTTTCCTTTCATTCAACACCATCACCATGTCGAATCCCCTCATCCCAACGCTTAACTACAAATTAATTATTTTTCTTCTTCTTTTTATTCTCTCTTCACCTCCATCTTGTGTCTCTCAATATCCCTTTCCAGTGTTACCACCCACGGAAAACACAAAACGAAAAAATAAATCCCCATAGAGAATGAGAGAGAACCAAAAATCAAATCCATAGAGAAGGTGAACAACAGAAAGGTTTCATTCTATATGGTGGATGGATTCTATTTTAACCCTTTGCACCCGAGAAACGAGGTTTGATACACAAATTCCTGTCATTGTTTTTGTTTAGTTTATTTCAACCGGGTTTCCAATTTATTTCTGTATAATACTATGATTATAGTATACTATTATATTTTAGAATTATGTCTTTAAAAGGAGGTGAAACGTCCTTGTCTGAAGTGCGTTCATAACCGCGAAAGGGAGGCTGCGTATTTGACATCATCCCAAGCTTCATTGTCGAGACAGAAGAATTACTTGATTTTCATAAGTATTGCACACTGCTATTCAAAATTCATTTCATAATATCGTACACTCTCATATGGAATCCATTTCATAAATATTGCACACCAACACACCAAAATTCATTTCAAAAATACTGCACACTAACATTTCAGAAAAAATGCACACTTGTCGAGGGATCTATTTCAAAAATAATGCACACTTTCATCAAAATGTCATTTTTCAAAAATAATAAAACAGAAGCTCAATCACTCTCGTTTGTCTGGATGACAACTTTTATACTTTTATAAATGTATATTTAAAAGTTTTGTGGCATGTCACGTCACGAGTATGACATTCACCAAAATCCTGCACAAAGTGTCTAGTGGTTGTTGGTTCGTTGGCTCGAATCATAGGCCTCGAGGGCAAAGGGTTAAGTTGCCTTGTTTGTTTGTTCGTTTGTTTTGTTTGTTTTTCCCTTTTTTGTTCGTCATTTTGAGCAAACCCTTTCCTTTGTTCCCCTTTTTTGGGTAATCGCCTTCTACCTTTTGTTTGAATGAGAAATTTTTGACGGATCTCCGATAAGTGACCGTAGATAATCTTCTATTATTATCCATAGTCATAATAATTAATACAAGATAATCAAGCGATTCATCACGGCTTTCCGTCCTCGTAATTGGATGAATCGAGCGAACCTTATTTCTTTTTTTTACTCTAAATTATTTCCATACAGTATAATTATACTAAACGAGTTTTTTGTCACAAAATTGACTTTCTGATGGAGTTTGTCTGAGGGGATTTCGGTGGTTGAAACTTTTGTGGGAGAAGTTGATGGTTGGTGTCGATTGATTTTTAAAGTTGGTATAACTTTCTTATTTTGTGTCTGTGTTTCAGTCCTCCGGGAGTTCTGAGTCCTAGGTTTCAGTATAACTGTGTATTGTTTTGACGTCATCACCGTAACATTTATGGCTATTACTCGTTATTTTCTAACAGCGGTTATTATGGTTGCGAGTTAATAACGCCACCCAAAAAACTTTCGTTAGCCCGTTCAGTTTTGGACTTTCCATTCTTGTTTAAGCGATTTGCTAACCACTCCAGTTAACACTTCGAAACAGCTGTTATGTTCGAATGAGCATTCATTCCTAATTCACCTGGGTTATTGCATAGATTTATGATAAATATCACGGCAAAAGTATTCGAAGGTTTAAGAGCTGACGGAATAGTTCTAATTCTGGTTTTCACATACATACCACCCCGGAAAAACGCGACAGAATCTTTGTTACCACAACAAGTTTGGCACAGTCGGTAAAATTCAGTCGAGAAGTTAGTACCAAAATTCAAGACAAAGACTTCAAAACAGCTGATTGGAACACTTTTTACGGCGAAAAACATAGCAGGAGGAAGAAATCATGGCCGTCACAACGGCCATAAGGTTTTTATTTAAATTTAGGGCCGTAAACAGCATTGTGATTTAAAAGAGTTTAGTGATAGCTCACCACCCGCGACAGGTTAGTTTTATAAACTAGCCGGTAAATGTGATAAATATCTAGTAATTTGTCGCTTTTACCAAGTTTATTTGGTAGTTATAAATAATTACCTGCATAACTTTCCTCATTTAATAATTTTACCGTAACTTAAGTAACAAAATCCACAAGAAATAGCTACGAGATGGGTATATAGTGGGATAATAGTGTCAGAATTGGTGCAATGGGTTACAATGACACAAGAAGCGTAAAAGCCGCAGGAACCCAACCCAACAGCGGTATTCGATTCAGCTTTCTGTCAGTCAACGACTCTCTCCAACTATTCAGAGTCATAGAGTAAATAACACCGGGGAACAATCATGAATTAAAAATGGCGTCTCACGTTTCCAACGAAACAAAAAACCAAATATTTCGTTAAAAATCGATTCATCACTTCCCCTCCAGACGGTTTAATTGGACAACAAAAAATTGATCATCGAAACTGGAACGCGGTCACGTCACAAAAGAGGAAGACAGAAGAAGATGATGAGAGACAAACGACGACAACATCTGCTGGGAAAATTAGAAAAAATCATTTCAGACGACTCCCTTCACTATTGTTCTCAGGATAGAATTAGTTTGACGATTAACCGCAAACCCTCACCGCCTTCTACTACCTCTCCCTAGAGAGAGAGAGAGACGGGAAAAAAACTTTTCATTGGATACAAACAACCGAAAACCATAACAAATTCATTCGGATTAGTCACCAAAACCCAAAACCCACCCAAGGAAGGCAGAAATCATCTTTGTCGTCAGGTAGTAATGAATGAAGGGGTTGAGGAGAAGGAGGAGGAGGGTAGTCGAGAGGAATGTTCACCCAAATTCCCAGTAGGACATGACGGGGAAAAAAGTTTGTTTCGATTCGCCACGGGTTTTAAACCGAGCATGACTCACTTATCGACCTCGGTCAGCATCAATGTGACCTTAAGATGGCGATCGGATTCAGTGCGTGTATACATATACTCATACCCGGGTATGAATAATAACAAACAAGAGACCTCTACGGTGAGATATCCACCCTGACAAGAAAATCCAGTTTCCTTATATGAGAAACGAATGCGAGATCGTTTGTTATCTTAATGTTGTTTAATTTAAAACATCAAAGATCGAAGATACGGATTCTGGGACACCCAAAGAGCGATTGGCTATGCGTCCGAAAGCACCCGAGGATAGCTAGCACACACACACAGGGACCACAACCCAAACCAAAAGACAATAAACCGTTTGTTTCCAGAATCCCCACCTCTCTCCTCTCCTTCCTCACCAACCTTAAATCAGTTTGTCGATGGTGTTGCCGTTCGTCGGCTGTTTTTCGTTTGTTCGGTTGTTTGTTGCATCTCAATTAAGCCGGTAGCCCGATGTGTGTGTGTGTTTTTGTTACCGCCTTTTGCCCGTCAGCGAATTTGTTATTAATGTGTTCGTTTGGAGGCCTTTTCTATTGTGTTTTGGGTAGTCGCGGGAGGATTTGATAATGTCGACACCTGTTTTCCTCTCTCTTTCGCTCTTTCTTTGGTCCGAGAATGATGTTATCGTTGGCTCGTGGTTCTCGTTTAGAGGCGGTGTGTGTATGTCAGGGTGTTGAGTTGATTGTTTTGAGGTGTTGTTCAATCTAACTCATCTTCTCTTTTGTCGAGCTATTATTCTTCCTCCCTCCTCTCTCCTCCATCTTTTTCTTTCATGATTATTATTCTATTTATCATGTTCTGTATTCATCTGTCTTCTTTAGTCCTCTACTTCTTACCCATTCTTTTCATCTCTTCGTTCCCTCTGAATTTGTATCTTCGCACTTCTAGTAAGCTTTCCAACCGTTCATTACCATCCTTCTCTTGGCTCTTTGGAACTGTTTACTACATTATACGGTGGTACGATTCGGTATACTCGGTACGTCCCATGACGTAATCACTCATCGTGGGAATTAGCTGACTTACACAATATGGCGTCATCATCAACTTAGAATATACAAAACTATTTCCTGTCAGATTGTGATCTCTACCTTTTCTTAGTCAGCACTTTTTTTCTTGTGTATATCTTCAGATCCACCTTTCAAATCAAAAGTTTGTTCTTATCATCACATCTAGATTTTTGACTTCCATTTTTCTACCAAATCTAAACCGCCATGAAATTGATCTCAACCACAAAGAAAGTGGTGCTATTACTCCACACTACCCTACTTTTTTATAATTTATAAGCAATACATACTATTATAGAACTAGGAATGTATACTTTTATACACAATCCATTTTATAACCATTGCACAGTCACAGACACAATTTGTTTCATAAATACTGCACACTCGCACACAATTCATCGGGAAAGGAAGAATACGCGTGAGAAGCACATGGATATTTGATCCAAGTTTTACAGTAACGGGTTCCACAAAATAAATTAAAAGTAGCTCGCGAGTGTAGGCACTAGTATATACTGTATATAGTCTGCCAACATAGAACGCAAAAGGTGACGAAAGCCTGATATATATATTCAGAAATTTATCTTGATCACCGTCAGATGGATTTGTTTTTCAAAACCAAGTACGTGTAAAAGAGAGGAAGAGGGGAAGATAAAATTTGGAAAATAAAAATAAAAATCGGGGAAAAGAATCGTGAGAACAACGAAAAACAAAACCCAAAAATTTTTATGATAATGAGAGAGTCCCAACGGGGAAAGGAAAAAGGCCGGAGGGGCCAAAAGTAGCGAGCAGATGAGCAAACAAACCTGACACGAGATTTGACAAATGGGATTATGAGGGATTAACGGTTTTTCGAATATTTTCATTTTATTAAAAAGGAATTTATGAGAAGGAGATTAAATATTGAAAAAGACGGGAGGCCCCAAAAGATACGAATCGGGTCCCCAAGTTTCGGACGCATCATTCATGTGACGTCTTCCTCCAACCTGCAAAACATTCCGTGTTTGACCATCACTCCGACCACAACCAGAGAAGAGATTAATAAAACAAGACTTGAACAAAACAAAAACAAACAAACAAACGTAGCAATCCGATGGCCGATAGGCAAAACAAACTATAATTAGACGTTCCCATCATTCCAATTTAGGGCTTCGACTTCACAATGAAAACCGTTATCGTTATAAGAAACAACATTAACCCGATTCTGACCGCACAATGAGCATCGAGGGAGAAGTGAAGAAGAGGAGAGCAAGGCGAAGACGAAAATAGATAAAAAGCCACCGGCGATGTTGAGGGGGGTCTTAAAACTGACCAAAAAAGCACCTCAGGGACTGACCTACTACCTGCCAAGAGTGATTACCAACACGATGACATTTCCCGTCTTACCCAGTCTACTATTAACCACAATGGAACTATAAAAATGATGGAAGAAGAAGACCGATGAAGAAAGTTGCAAAAAAAGAGAGAGGGAGAGGGGCAGAAGGCAAAGGTTTCAGTTTTTGCGGTAATATTATTATGTATAACGTTGAATCGCTATCGTTTATAGGTTTGATACGGTTGTATAACTTTATACAGTATCTTAGAAGAAGGCACGTTACGTATGTTATATATAGAGGGAAGTGTCTTGAGTAATGTGATGCCAAGATGATAATAAGGTTTATAAGTATTATTTAACATAAAATTTGTATAAAAAATAGAAAACATATATTATTGAAATATATTATGATAAAAAATAGTATATAACTGAAATATAAGATTCATAAATACTTAAAATCGGGGGAAAATCACATCATGGCAAGAGAGAAAAACAGAGTGAGAGAACAATATGCACATGAACGGAAAAACGAAAATCACAAAATTCAAAAACTGGGAGAAGGGGAAGATTATATACAGAAGGGAAAGAGAGAGAGAGTGGAATAGAAAAGAAAAAGAAAAAGATAGAAAAAAAAGAGAAAAGGGCAGAGAAAGAGGAAGAAGGACAACAGCAGAGAGAGAGAGAGGAACAGAGAGAAAGGAAGAAAGGCAAAAACAGAGAGAAATACGAAATCTTTCAAACCTTTCAATCAAAAAAAAGGAAAATTTTTATATCCGCAAACCGTAAACGCTTTTCCTCTCGTTCAAACTCCCAAACAACCCATTTTCTAGCTAAAAACTAAATGACAATCAAAACAATATCGATTCCCAAGGATTCAACGTTTTCAAACGATTACCATTTGCGCGCCTTTTTCTTTAAATTCCCAATTTCCGGATTTTCGACTTTGGACAGTTTCAAAACCCAACCTCGCGCGAGACCTTTATCACTCTCTCAATTAATTATTACTTTCCGTGCAAAACGTTAATTTCGTTGTTTGATCTTGTTTGGGATTTCGTATTCATTTAATAATAGGTTTTCTATTTTGGTAGAAGAGGGGTAGTGCGGGGGGGCAAAGGGGCCTACAGGCCAAAGGGAGGAGGGTTCAAACTCGATTTTTTCAGTTTTGCTCCCATTCCTCTCACGTATCAATCAAAACGCGTTTCGCTTTTTTTAGTAGACAGAGAGAGGGGGCATCTTCTAGTCCCTTTTCTTCTTTTTGTCTTCCGGCGTTTTCTTCATCACCAAAATTTCGTTATTCCCTTTCGCTTCTCTCACTTTTTTTCTCTATTCTCTCATTTCATTTCCCTTTCACCCCTTTTAAGTGTTTCTTCCTTTGAGCGATTTTAACTCCGGTTTTGGGTTTCCATTTCGCTGTCTTATTTCGTCAATGTCAGATTGAAGCTTGTCTGCTTGCTTTCACACCACTCCTTGTTTTTTTGGTCTTTTCCAATCCCAGCCCCGTTTCGTATGTCTAAAAAGAGACGACTTCCGGTTTGTTGTGTCTTTGATACTTCTCGCTATCAACTTCCAAAATTCGCTTTCTTTCACAAGAAGTCTGATACATTCCAAGATTGTGGAATAGCCAGAAGCTGGTGGCAGCCAACTTCCGGTCTGACGTTTCGTGATCGTTTCAAAACTCACGAGAAACAAAAAAAAACGGAGTTTAAAACCCCGAGGGGAGTGATTGATTGATTGATTGATTTTAATAGAGAAAATTATGGCATTTAACTAGTAGAAGAAGAAGATGGAGGATGCAAAAAAAATGAAGAAGAACGACCTAACGAAAAAAAAAAAACCAATTCACACTGGAAAACACGTTGTGTAAACACGATTGGGATGTTGAGGATTTGCCACTAAAGCAGGTTCGAAGTGAAGAAGGTAACAGCTGAAGAGTGAATAAGGAGGAAGAAGGAAGAAAGGAGAAGAAGAAGGAGGAAGAGGAGGCAATGAGCAAAGCAAACAATACACCGATGGGGAAAAATTGTTGCTTTGTTGTTGCAGGTTTGCCTTCTTTTCTTCTTCTTTTTTTTGATGGACAAAAAATGACTCGGTACATTTCGACACATCCAACTCGTTCTGTTCTTCGAATATGAGTGCAATTCTCGGGTTGGACAACGTGAAAACCGAAACAGATAAGAAAACGTGTTTCAATGAAAATGGAATTCAATCAGTTAAAAATTACATCACGTACTCTTGTTGGATTACGTCCGAGAATGTTATTCAAATTAGTTTACCAGGTGTCCGAGAGGAGACACTGGAGGAAGGAAATCTTTCACGCTTTGTTTTGAGTGCTTCGCCTTTTTTTATTTTTGCCATTCTTCATTTTTCCCCTCTCGTTCTCACCCCTATTTTATAACAACCCTTATTTGCCTTGAAATCCCCAAAACAAAGAATATATAAAAAAAACTTACCCGAATTTGATACGATGCGATCTTTAAAATCCGCCATTCCCCCATTTTAACGGTCAAACGTGTTTAAACAACTCCCCTCCAAATGTTTCAAAACCGTCTGTAACCTTTCACAACGAAAAAATCGAATTTTCGAACACACTTTCATTTCACTCATACCTTCCCCGTATCAAACCCTTTCTCTAACGTTTCGAAACAGTTTCAAAAAACCCTTTAGGTCCGATTTTTTGAATTTACGAACACATTCTATTCTCAGCGGTTTTTTCCTTGCGTTTTCGCTCATTTTTGTTTTGAATTGTTTTAAACAGTTCTTGTCTTCTTTACAAGTTGTTAGGAATGAATTATATACGGATTAACAATTCTAACCGTTTAGTTTTATCAAGCCACATTACAAACACTACAAAAAACCTTAATTCATTTGGAATTATGAGAAAAAAGTCAGGTTGGAATTACAACGTTACTCACTTTAAATTGTTAACAAAAGGTAACAATAGAAAGAAATTTTTTTAAAACAATAAATCGCATTTTAAAATATTTAATAAAGTGATTATCTAAATATAAATAATATAAATAATACAATTAAACTGAAAACTAAAAAGTGCAGAGTGTGCATGCCCATTACTTATGAAATAAACCTGTTATAAGCGTGCAATAATTATGAAAGAAATTATCACTCAAAATAGTGTCTTATTCATGAAAAACTAAAATCCCAATTAAGTGTGTAGTAATTATGAAATGAGTTCTACTGGAAATGATTTACTTCTTATACGGAAGTGTGCATTATAAAACGCCCACCGGTTAAAGATGAGTATTTTTATTCAAGTGCTACTAAAAATTGTGCAATATTTATGAAATGAATCGTATGTAAGTGTAAAATATTTATAAAATGGATTCTGTGTAACAGTGTGCATTATTTATGAAAGCAACATTTGATGCACTACGAATATAGTCCCATAATTGCTTATAAATCATAAGTTACGAATTCGGAAAAAGTTGTGAAAGAAAATTATTTTGAACCGAAGACTGTGAAGCACTCTGTGACAGTGAGGGTTTTAATTTAAGTTCAATTATTTATTTATTTATTTATTCTACACCCAATTTATATTTTTAAAGAAATGAATTTAAATTGACTAAAAAAACGCGAGAGAGGTGGCGGGAAGGGGGAACCGCCGAAAGGACAAGAGGAATGCTTTAGGGCCGACATTAGTGCAGAGACTATAAATTTAAGCTTATTATCATAAAAGCCAAAAATTAACTTCAAATTAATTAAAATTAATTTTAAAAGTCTCGGGGAAAATTTAATTTCAATTTTTTTCCTACCTTCTTATACAAAAAAAAATTTCCTTGGGGGGAATCCATCCGGGACTCAAAACCCACACAAATCTCAAGTAGTAGCATAAAATAAGTTCCTCAAGTAGGTGGACAAGTTCGATGATTTTTCGACATCACGAGAGCGTGCATTACTTTTGAAATTAATTCCTGCGCGGAGTGTGCAATATTTTGGAAATGAATGCACCTGGGAATTGTGCAAAATTTATGAAACGAATGCTCGTAGAAATTGTAATTTTTTAAAAATAAATATTCTTCGATAAAATGCAACATTTATGAAACAAATTCCCATAGAAAGTGTGCAATATTTTTGAAATAAATATTCCTAGGTATCGTGCAATTTTTATAGAACGAATGCTCCTGAAAATTATGGTAATTTTATGAAACAAATACCCATGGAAAGCGTGCAATATTTTTGAAACGAATACTACTGAAAATTGTGCAATACTTTTGAAACGAATGCTCGTAGAAAACTTACAGTATCTTTTGAAACGGGCACCCCTGAAAATCGAGAAATATTTATGGAATGAAGGCTGGGGCCTCTCTAATGTGGAGGCTCTCCTGAAAATTGTGCAATGTTTGTGAAACGAATTCTTACAGAAAGTGTGCAATATTTTTGAAATAAATATCCCTAGACATTGTGCAACATTTCAGGAACAAATGGTCATAGAAAGTGTGCAATATTTATGATAAGAATGGTTTTTCGTAAAAATATGACGCACTGTAACAACCCAATGTATACTGTACATAATTTTAAGTTTGAAAAGTGTCGCGAAAGTGGACTATGATACAAATACAAGAGAAGCAGTTTCGGTCACCATTTAATGAAAAATTTGTTTAAAAATTTCGGCGTTTTAAGTGTCCGACCAGAATAAGAAACGAATTCATCATCATCATTATCATCGTTTCTTTAAGCAGCATCATCATCATCACCGTGTCGTCATCATCGAAAACCTAATTTTTATAATGATAACCGAATTATTTTAAACAAAGGAGATGGTAAATTATCATATAATTAACATCCGTAAAGAAAAGATTGTCAGTCAGAGTCAACGCGGAAGAGTTTTCTCGCCTGACGTTTTGTACAAAAGGAAAAAAAATTTTTCCGTCTGTCTGTCTCTCTTTCTTTCTTTTTTTCTTTCTTCTGTCTTTCGCCGTCATCTTCGATTGTGGTACGATTCAAATGCCCTTTTTTATTTAAATTTAAAAATCAACAGACATGTTGGATTTCCAGACAGATGGATGTGTCATTAGCCAAGGTTTCTTCCTTCTTTTTTTGATTTCTTTTGCGGAAGATACGCTTTCGGGGAGCCAAACTCAAATTTTATTTGTGGGTTTCGCCCAATTCAAATGCTTCCCCCTCTCACCCTCCCTCGATTTAAATTTTTTTTAAATTTCGTAAGTGATGCACACTTTTAACAAGACTTCATTTCATAAATATTGCACACAACAAGTGCATAATGTACTGAATACAGTTTTAAGCCCACTTACAGTACTTTTAAGAAACTATATCTAACCACCAGATCGGTGTCTTAATTCTACCAACCTCATAATCGTTTTGAGTTCTCTTTACGGGAAAATGGATGTTGAGAGAAGGCCTTACAGCTGCAAATTGTACTCATACAGTGCTGTATATTATGTCTAGCATAATATAATAGTTATAAGCCGTATAATTTAGTAATATATGCGACAATCATTTTATAACTAATGCTACTATAATAAGACCTCATTTCATAATTAATGCACATCACTAGTGAATACTGTATACAATTTTAAGCTCACTTACAGTACTTTTTAGAGCTTGTACCTAGTCAACAGATAAGTGTCTCAACCCTAAGCATTTTTAGAAAAAAATCGTTTTGACTTCTTTCCGAGTGGAAGATGGATATTGAGAGAAGGCGTTACAGTTGCGAATAGAACTCATACAGTACCATTTAACATAAATTCAACATCGCAATGAAATAATATTTCACATCTCATTAGTAATGTATGCAACGACCGTTACAATCTCAGAGACATGCTTCAACTCGCACAAATTGATCTGATAATCACGTTATATGGGACAGAACATGATTTCCAGTTATGCGAAACGTATCCCCCAGTATTGTGCTGGAGTCTGGGAAGAATTAGGTCAAAATGAGAGAGAGGCAGAGGAAGTGAATGTTGATGGTGAGGAAAATGAGCTAATAGTAAGACTATTTCATATGAAATACGTTTTTGAAATATTGTATTCCAACGTAAGCGTTTTAGTTGTTAGGAGTGACACGAACATGATAGTCGTTTCATAAATAATGCACATTAAACGTTATTTATTTATATTTGATTATGTTTTATTGAGTGTTGATCTAACAAACGGGTTTAAATCCTTAAAAAGGCACTTCATCGGTATTGTTATTAAAGTTTTTACGTCTTTATAGTCTGTAGTTTGTATCTGTAGTTCTGCCCGTTTTTAAATTTATACAAAAGTATAAATGTATCATATCTTAAGTAATAATTTAAATACCACCATTATTTATGGCTTATTTTTACAGGCAATGTCTGATATTGTCATACAAAGGTTTTATTGTATGATCTTGACAGTATCGTTGTCGATTGAAAATGGCCACACAGAAGTGAATTTCTCGAACCATCTTCTGCAAGTTTTATGAGAAACTGTATCTTCGTTCAACCCCTTGAACGAATTATCTACTCCTCCTGTATCATTCATATTGGAATTCATACAAAATACAGTGGCTTCAATGAACTTCAAATCTGCCAATCAGTCAATCCGTTCATATTTAATACAAACATGAATCATATTCGTTTTGGTTCATTAGCTAGGTCAGTATAAGTGTAGGTGGTAGGACGAGAAAACCAAAAAAAGCGTTAAATGAATGTACAGAAACGTGTTCAAACTTGATGTAACATTATCGGACAGAACTTTCCGGTAGACCTAATATTTACCCAAAGATGTTGGAACATGTTGAAAGATTCACCATCGACAAGTGACATCTGTAGTCGTGACATATCACCGACTATCTACTACTCGTGCTGTCAGTGGTAACAGCAAGTAAGAGGTTGTGGAGTAAGTGAACTCTCCAGAGTTTGGTTGAAATCCGATAATAATAATAATAATAATAATAATAATTCACTTGTTAGATTGTTAATTATTATAATAACGAATTATTTATTAAAATTTGAGAGTAAGCGAAGTGAGAATTCATTCAAAAGGAGTGGTTATGGTTGATCCGAATCAAAGGAAACGCGTTTCATGACTGGAAGGAAGGAAATTGTAACGAAAACCGTTGGAAGTGATGGCGGACGACCTCAACAACATTCGGTTTCGTTCTTTTAATAAAATGAATAATTCCGAGAATAAAAAGGAAAAAGATTAGTAAACGTTTTGAAAAGATGTTAATTACGGGAGATCAGGCGATGGGGAACTCATCGCCCCGGGGCAAAGGACCCCGAACAGTTGCCCCAAAAGAAAGAGAGAGAGAGAGAGAGAGAGAGTGGTTCCGTGTTACCGAACTAAGGAATCAATGTCCACGCACACGCACTCACCTAAACCTTGAATTTTAAGCTCGGAATCGGTCTTTTCCACTTTTACCTCATCTTCTTTTATTAATTCCCTCAAATTTGTTTAAATATTAAACCTGAAAATTTGGCAAGATGGCCTCGGGGCAGTCACTCACTCATTCAAAAGAAAAAGTTTGAAACAAACTCACCGTCCAGCTGAAGGAAAACGGAAGTACGAGCTTTCCATGAGCGCTCTCTGGATCTGCAAGTCGAAACGAGTTCCCGCCCAAAACGGGACTGCTCGTGTTCCCAAAGGAACAGGATCCGATGGAAGTGACGTTGATCTGATATTCCTTCAGACACACTCGAAAGTATGTGTGACACTCAAACGGACATGGTTTCGTGTGAACGATTCCTCCGCAGCACTTCCCCGATGCGAGTTCTCCTCGGTAGTTGGTTACTTCGATAATTTCTAACTCGAAGAATCCTCTGCCCAGAACGCTCTGCAATAGAAATACGAGGTTTGTGGTTAAAAACGAGTCACGTGACTTATCGAAAGCAGTAAAAAGTCTTTTGGTTGTCGGAGGACTCCATGGACCCGACTCAAGGTCTGTAAGTAGACGGTGGATTCCATGGGTGTTGGGTGACCTTTAATCAGGTATCCAGACACCAGCGGACACCATAACGCAAGAATTACTTTTTCTAATTTTGTTTTCGAAGGAGAAGACAGAAAGGAAAGGTAAATTGGAAAAAGATTTAAAAAGAAATCTCGTTCAAAGATGGATTACGACTAACACCCACGACTTCTTTTCTAAGGCCCTCCAAATATACCCACGGTGTATGGATGCATGACAGGGCATGCGTGCTGGAATCCTGCCCGATAGACAGCGGGGTGTCCATACTCTTTTAACATTCATTGCACAAATAAATTGAGTTTTATAAACGCTTTTTAACTCGCTCTCCAACCCATCTATCTCTCCTTCTCCCGTCTACTCACCCATCTTCTTTGGAACTTAGCGCCTAACAAGCCACCAGCCCGCAAGAACCTCACCCGGACGGAGGACCTTCCATCTACTCGACCACCATATTTCCATCAACTTGAAGGATTAAACAAATTGGGGAAGAGCGAGTGAACAAAAGATGATGAGCGAGTGACGTGTCTATCGCGATGGACTCGTCCGTCTGTCAGGAGACTTGCCTCGGAGGATTTTCGCTTTTTTAGGTTCGTTCAACCTGATTTTGCAGAATCTTTGTGGGCCGACTCAAAACCCACCTAAATTAATTAATTTAAATCGGTTCGGATTAATCTTTTAATCGATTCCTCCTTTAAATGAAGGGCCCCGAAACCAGGCTCTAGAGAAACCTGGTTCGTCGCCGTCATCGTCATCCTTGATGGCCCTCCCATTTCGACTACTCTCTTCAAACCACTACCTCAGTTTAGTTTCGAACTGACTTTATCACCAACTTCCGGTTTACGTTTGCACGATGACTACTCCAAACTATTTATCACAAATTAATTTCCGTAAAAATGGGTTCCAGTGAAAACCTAAATAAATTTTCTCGCATAAAATAAATCTCCGTTCTATATGTAGGATCAAAGCAATTATCATTCCTCTCTGTCTTATAAACAATTTCAAATGTCTACTTCCGGTAACAAAAAGGTCTCCAAAGGAAGAAAAGAAGCTTTTCCGGTTTGTATAACTTTCGCTAAGAAGACATGAACACTCAAAGGGGAAGATCAGAGAGCAAAAAGACGTTAAAGAAAAAGGTTCGAACGGAAACCGAAAATCGAAATCGAAAAAGCGGAGACAGGATGGTTTTAAAAGAGACTGGTTTCCAGGAAATGAATGAGAGAAGAAGAGGAGATGAGCAAGTGAGAGATGGTTGGAAGGAAGAAATTTGTAGTCGTGCACCTGTATCATCAGGTATTCGCAGGTGGTCTCCGCCTTCAGAGAAAATTAAAAGGAAAACGAAAAAAAATTTTTTTTGGTTTTCTGTTTTGTTTCCTTTTGATTATCAAGGACCAACCCCCTCGTGACTGTGAGAGTGTTCAATTTACGAGAGCAAATATCAACGGTTTGCTCAAAATCAACTCACGTAATACCGAATTGACTATAAGGAACTTTCTTTCACATAATCTAAATCTTCTGAACTTCAGCACTCACAAAATTTTGAGTTTAGAATGACCAATTTCCTTTAAAAATTTAAACTTTTAAAACAAATAGACTATTATCAACCCAATCCAAGCCAGATATTAACTGTAGCAAAAACTGATGACTGACTGTCACAATATAAAAACTCAAAGAACCTTGACATTGTTAAAAGTCAACTAAAGAAATCTTGATTATGGCCTTACAGAAAAGTTTCATAGCAATTATTAGTCTTTGCTGAAGTTTACTAAATACATCCTTTAATGACAGCAAAATGATCATTGGGTAAGTCTTCATTCAATACATACAAAAAAATTTCTTTATTAGAAATGATCACCAAAGGACAAGTTAAGGAGCTATGGATTGCTGTAAAAACTAAAAATTGAATGAAAATTTGCTAAAATATCTAACTGTAGCAAAAATCCAATAAAAATGTTAACACATAGCAAAACCTTAGGTCAACACATCTTGATCGTTTCAATAGTAGGGTTATCACACCTCGATCACGGGACAGATAATTTTTTTTTCTCTAAATTTTGACTCTACTAACAGCTTTTTTGGTTAACTTTTGATGGTGACAAAATTAATAAGAATCTTTGAATGTAGTAAAAGAGAGGATCTTCCTTATAGCAGCAAAAGTATATTCCATCTTCTCTAAACCTAACCCTAGCAAAAATATTGATCTTAACAAGACGTCAGCAAAAATTTTTTTTTCGATATTTGTTACCAAATGACGAGTTAAAAAGTTACAGATTGTTTCAAATAAATAAAACCTTAGCAAATTAATAAAAATTCGCAAAAATATTTAACCGTAGCAAAAAAAGTCAATAAAGGATGTTTTAACATAGAATTAAACCTTAACTCAATAAATCTTGACAACTGTACGATTCAAGTTATGGAATCTTGATCACAGAACTAAAAAATAATTTTTTAAAGTAAACATTAACCCCAGCAAAATTTAACCACAAAAATTAACCTAAGAAGCTATTAATAAATTAAACCTTGACCCTAGGATGAAAAAAAAAGAGTTTTCTCTAAGGTAACAAAAAATGTTTCCCTGAAAATAAAATTTTAAATGTAAACATAAGCAAAATAAAAATAATCTAGTCGAACCCTAACAATAGCAAAATTATCTACCTAAGAAATCTTTAGTGCTTTTAAAATATGTCCTCAGCAAAAATTAACCAAAGAACGAAGACCAAAACTCAAGATTAATGAAATTAGGTTTTGCTATAAGCTAAGATCCTGGTGTTAACTATTTGCTATGATTAGGGTATAACTCGGTCAAATTTTGTATTTGTGAATAAGTAAAATTAAGAAGAAAATTTGTTTTAATGATGATAAGTTGAGTTTTTGAAACAGCCTGTTGTGAATTTATGACACGTGACTAAAAATAAGCAGAAGACGTGAGAGAGGGTATATGAACGCCAGCAATTCTGTAAAAATGTGATAGGACAGCGAGAATGGACTTAGAACTGAGAATCGGGATCTTACTCGGCGGCCACGGATTCTCTTGTCTCTTCAAACGTTGGCCTAACTAGTCGAGCAGAAGACAAGGTTTTTACATTTTAGTGTGGGAATGACGTTGGAGTCCGCTTATCAAAGAAGAATTTCCTGAAATTTTTGTTAGGTACCTCTGGTTTACCACGGAATTTAATTTCTTCATCATTAGAACCTTTTTTTTTGCTCCCCTCAACCTGTTGTGTTTTGATAACATCACAAATGATTGATTTCCTCATTATCTACCGTTTTTGTCTTTTTCCCTTTCTACCCTCCCCCACCGCTCTTCTTCTTCTAAAAATTCTTTCAAAAGACGCTTACTTGTTTCACCTCCCATCCGTCCGTCCGTCCGTCCCTCCCCCGACTTATCGACATTTTTCCTTCTTCAACCTCAAACTTTCTTTTGGAGATAGTTTCACGACTGACGATTATGATTAATTAAAAGAAGATTTTCGGTTTAGAGTGACTGCTTACAAAGTCCTTTTTGCCCTGGTTCAAAGCAACCTATCTCTTCCTCACCATTTAGAAGTGTAGGATTCTCAAATTTTTACCAAAAAGACTTTTGCTGCTGTTAATATTCTCAGAGGATTTTTAGACCTCCCGGAAAGTTCTGTCCGATAATGTTACATCAAGTTTGAACACGTTTCTCTATATATTCATTTAACCTTTTTGGTTTTCTCGTTTTATCACCTATACAGTATATATACAGACCTAGGAAATGAACTGAAATTAATATGATTCAGGTTAGTAATAACTAAGAACGGATTGGCTAAGAGACAGATTTGAAGTCTATTTAAGCCACTGTATTTTGTGCAAATTCAAATAAGAAAGATACAGGAGTAGATAATTTGTCCAAAAGGTTGGATGAAGAGACAGTTTCTCATAAAACTTACAGAACATGATTCGAGAAATTTCAACTAAATGGTTTTGACCTGTCTGATGAGTATAACTCTGGGCGGCCGTCTTTAATCGACGACTATACAGTCAAGATCATGTTACAGTAAAACCTTTTGACATCAGACATTACCGATATGAAAAATCATAACCAATGGTGACAATTATATTATTTGATGAAAATTATTTAAGATGTGATTCACTTATACTTTTGTATTATTGCAAAAACGGACAAAACTTTCCGGTACACCTAATATTTATAAAAATAAAAAAATAAAAATTTAAATTTCAAAAATCAAAACAAATTAAATGACTTTGAGGTCAAATACCTTGTAAACAATTTCACAACACAGAAACAAACAAAACACAACACAAAACTGTAACTGTAATTGCTTGAAACATATACAATCGGACTTTTCGACCACCTGACCTCCGCGGATATCTTCACCCAACTGAGGAGCTAATCCCACGTAAGTTTGTTTTTATACTGTTTTCGGGGATAAATTTCCCTGCTGTAGACGACAAAATGGCGGTATGTACGTGGTTCGAGATACAGGTGGAGCCACAGTTCCCAGGTGTTGGTTTTATAAATTTCCCTGAAAATGTTTCCGCGGTATTTAAGCTTAACTGTTAAAGTCTAAGAATAAAATGAAAATGTATTTGGCTGATTTTTGCTAAGGACAACATGAATTTTGCCAAGACTAAGACTGGCTGAAAAATTTTTGTACATCAAACACTATGACTGAGATGAGATGACACTAGACTGAGGTCTTCTTGTTAAGATTTTTGATATTTTGCTTTAAATAATACTAGATTTTGCTTTCCTCAGAATATTCTCTTACTAATTTTTATTAAAAGCTCTTTTTGCTGTCGTAAATACTCGGTAAGGATTTATTCTAAAACAAAATTTACTCGAATGACTTCTTGCTAAAGTTAGAATTCAAAATTAATAAATTTTGCTAAGATAAATATTAGCTGGGAATTTCAATTTTATTTTTGTTAGTGTTAAGAGATTCTTTTGGGTGAATTTTGCTAAGGCTAATACTTACTAAAAAAATTTGTTTAGTTTGAACACGATTTGACCAAATTTAGGTTTTGCTGTATGTACCAAACTTCTGATTCTTACTGAAGTCTTTTTATTATTTATTAATATTCGCTGAGGATTTTTTTCTAAAATGATTTCTCAGGGCTAACTTTTTGCTAAGGTTAAAATTTTGGTGAAGTGAGCTTTTGCTGCAATAAATATTTGATTGCTCATTGATTTTCGTTTCAACTCCATTTTCAGAATTTTAAAGGGTGAAGTTTTGTTTCGACACTTACAGAGGATTTTGGCTGTTGTCAGTTGTTTGATGAGTATAAGTTGCTGTAATCAATAAATCTTCAATGAAGTCAACACATTTCTATAGCAAATCTTTACCTCAGCAAAGGATTATTCGAAGACCTGGCCTGACCTGGCTAAAGGGCAATTCACCAAACCATATGCAACAGTTTCAAGAAAAAATCTTAACCAAAGCAAAAACGTAGGTTAAAAGCTAACAAAAACAAAAATGTCGAACTTGATGAAGAACCGTAACAACCGGAAATGAAAAAAACATAAGAAATGAAGAACCAGCAGGAAAGCAGACATTAATTCTCTCACCAAAAAGGCACAACAGGACGCATTCCAAGAAGAAGACCATGATTAGACAAAAATTCATCAAACACCCGTTCTACAACAGATCAGACAAAACCTGAACAACAACAACGACAACAACAAACCGGAAACGCGATCGATTCGAGACGTTTCATTCATATCTCAAGAGTTCAACGGTGACCGAAGTCTTTCTTTTTACGAGCTTCCGATAACGTAAACCATAAAAGTTTAGGTTCGTAGTCCGACGAAGGGCAGTCAACAGCCTTCCTTCGCCACTCCACTCCTCTCCTCTGGTCTCACAGTAAGAAAGGAGAGGCGGAAGAAGACGACAAACAATCAAAGGCGTTCTCATCAACATGTCCGCCGATCGATTTTGACCTGGTCAAGGAATTTAATCTCTTCTCTTGTTTCAGGTACGGAGTAGGGGAGAGCGGGGACGGGTGGGGAGGTTTTCTTGTAAAATTTGTAACGTCCTTTCGCGACATCCATTCTTTCTTAATTATCTTCTTCTCTTCCATCTTCTTTATCTAACGCCGATGGATAATTAATCGTCGGACTTGACTTTTTCGACAGTCGTTTGTTTCCCCCGTGTCGCCGCCATCATGTCCAGAATAAATAAATAAATATTTTGAGAATGAGTCAAGAGGAAATTCTAGCGACTTTGGGAACCTTTTGCCACCATTCATTTCCGGAAATGAATGAAAGAAATAGGAAACGGTCGGTTTGACCACCGCCTCATCTTTTTTTTTGGTTATCAGAAAAGGTCAAGGAAACAAACACAAACTGCAGACGGATCGTAAAACAAGAAGAAAAGGTTCAGTTTAAAGGAAGAGAGTTCATAACCTATTTTTAAAGTTCACCTAATCAACTTCCCGTTTCCTCAAAACAACTCTAACGGCAGCAATTTCAGCAGTGAAGTTTAAGTTTTCCAACGAATTTTGAGAGTCAAAAAGTCAGAGCCGGAGGATAACTATCTTTGCCTGCTGCTTCAAATTCGAAGAAACCAAATACAACAATAAGTCAGAGGTGACAAAGTACCAAATTCGAAGAAAGGAAAAAGTATAAAAGAAAAATGAGGAAAGAGAGAAGGAGAGTAACCCAAAGAGAGGAATGCAGAGACAGAAATAAAAAACAGAAACAGAAGACAGTAAAAATATGAGAAGGACAAAGGACAAGAGTAAGAAATGAAGCAAAAGGGTAGAGACAGGAATATACAACAGAAAGAAGAAGAGACAGAAAGATATAAAGCAAAAAGAATCAGAAAACGATGAAGAAAGAGCAACAAGAATTCAACAAGGAGGGTAAGAGCAAGAAAGAGATTCTAGAGGAGCGAAGAAAGAAGATGTAAGGCAAAAGAATAAAGGCAGAGTAAGTAGTAAGAAATGTATTTCAGAGAAAGAAAAGAATAAGAAGAAGATATGAAGCAAATACAGAAGATTAAGAACAAAGGAAAGAAAGAAGGAAGCAGTACAAGGAGTCCACAGAGGAAGAAGGGGAAACAAGCAGAATTGAGGAGAATGAAGAAAGCAGAATAAGACCACGAAGAAGAATCCAGACCAAGAAACAAGAACATCATGTAGACTGGAAACTAATATCAAATATTACGGCAAAAATGATAAATCTGGCGAAAATATATACAACTCCGGCTATTCATAATCACCGACTACGCTGGTAAATGTGATAACTTCCTGAGTATTCATCACATTCACCGGCGAGTTTATATAATGTTCGACTAAATAGATAATTCAATAAAGGTTCGCTCAGATTACGATTTGAATATTTTATAAATTAGTCGGTAAATGTGATAAATAGTCAGCAATTTGTTAAATTTACCAAGATTACTTGGTGATTACGAGCAATTGCCGGAATTATATATATATTTGCACAATTTATCACATTTACCGGTTAGTTTTAAAAATCTTTTAAACAGAGAGTTTAATAAAACTTTGCTAAGATTTCGAGTTGGATATTTTATAAACTAGCCGGTAAAACTGATAAATAATCATTAATTGGTCAAATAACCAAGACTAGTTGCGTGATTATAGATAATCGCTGGGAACTATACATATACTCTCGATTTATCACTTTTACCGTAAATATATATTTAATGTAAAACGAATATAGTCGACATTTTCGGGTCTATAAGCTAATAGTTTGAAAGAGGAATAAAGAGGCTAAAACAAAGATGCAGAGGAGCAAAAATGGTAAAAGGATAAGACCGAGAAGGTAGAATGAAGGATGAAGGAGAGGAGGAGGAGAGAGAACACAATCCGAAACAAAAAAAAGACAACGAAGAAGAAGAAGGAGGAGAAGAAGAAAAAAAAGTAAAAAAGACTATCTGAACGTGATCAGAACCGGTGTCAACCTGGGTACAAGGTGATCAATTTTGTTATGGCAATGATCGGGCATATCCATGTACCTTGCTCAGGCCGGCAGTTGCCTAATTAGAGAATTCCTCAGTGTTATATCACATCTGACGGATTACAAAATCTCAAATTATGTGGTGGTAGCGTCGAGGGAACCTCATTAACGACATACAGACCGAGACAGAGAGAGAAGGCTAGCAGAAGAAGAAGAAGACGACGACGAACAAGACAACGAAGGAGGAGGAGGAGGACACAAAAGATGGTATCGGATCAAGAGTAGATTGGGAAGAGATTGAGCACTCGTCAGGAAAGGAGAAGACAAAAAAAATTTGTTTTCGGCTTTTGAATGATTCGCTTCGCTTCTTTAAATTCTCCTTTGAATCATTCAAATCCGGGCCCACTTTTTTTGGGGCCCCATCCAGACCGTAGTCATGACCAGACCTGTTTCTTTTTCCTTTTCCGGGGAGAAGAGGAGGCTGTGTGTTCTTGTTTTTGGTTTCTCTTTGCCATTATAGCTTTCTTCTAACTCTAACCATTTTCATTTTCTTCTATGTCTTCCTAGATATTTCTATTATCTACTTCCGTCTTTTGATGAAGATCAATCCCTTAAGTTTGTTTTAGAGATTTAAGGGCATAAAAGAGCTCGACAGTCACTCAGAGCCTGAATCACTGACACCTAAGAAACCGATGAATCGATAAACACTATAAGGCCGGAATACTTTCTAAAAACGCAAAACTCATCGTCTTACCCAACGTTTAAGCTGTTGTAGAGAACCAGAGAGGTACCAAGGAAGAAAAGAAAACTAGACAGTTACAATTCATAATCAAATTGTAGTGCATATTATAATCTCACAGCATAAGACTTTGGTTAAATACACTGAATGTCAAACGAGATAACTCGTCGTTTGGTGTTCTTGGTTACTTTTTTAAGTAGCCAAAAACTGACGAATATGACTTTATCGCAACGATATGATTTAAAAGTGATCTACACTAAGATCACGGGATATTTACTGGAAATAGATCTTTCACCTAATTGTGCATTATTTTTGAAATAAGACTTTTCATTTAGCCAATAGAGGATGAAGTGTACACTATCTCATTAAGGCTTGTACTATTTTTGAAATAAGATTTGTCATTCTAGTGTGCATTACTTTTGAAATAAGATTTCTGTACAAAATGAGACCTATCTCCTTTGAAATGAAAGCTCTCTCTAAGAGTGTGTTATTTTTAAGACTAACCATCGTCATTGTAGTGTGCATCACTTTTGAACTAAGAGCCCTATGATAGTTTGCTGTCGTGACGAAAATAAGCTTCAGAAATGCTAAATCGAGGCGTTCAAATTCAAAATCAAAATTTTTAACGCTGACTACGAACTATTTTTTAGTTAGTAAGTATTTGCTAAGCCAAAACCTCAGCCACGAGTTATCTCGTAGCTATATCTTATGATTAAATTAATTACATTTAACTGTCTCCATATAGCCTGAGAGTCACAATTATCAATTAACAAATTCAAATGATAAAAATTTGGCGGTTTGATAAAGTCGCAGGGAAATTTTTGATTTTAAAGAAAACGAAAAAATTCCCTGTCGCACGAATTCCTGTCGTAACCGAAAATACCGCCAAAATTTGAATAGCCTGCGGAACGAATTTTTCGTAATCCATGAAAATTTATTTTTGGTTTATGAATTTGAATAAAATAAAATTTTCAAAAATTTAAACTGATGGTATTTAAAATCTTTCTAAATTTTTTAAAGCCCTTTCGAAAAATAAATTTTTAAAATTAAAATTGAAGTAAAAAAAAAGTTTAAAAATATTTTTAGTGGGCATTGATGCAAACCTGAGTCTCCTTCTTCACCGAAACTTGTAATTTTCGTTTTAAAATTCATCCGACGGACATTTTTAATTTTTTATTTTATTTATTTATTTGAACATAACTTTTAAATTATTTATTTTATTTATTGTAAGAAGTTTAAAAGAAATTTTTTTTCAAATTTTGTTTTGTTTAGTTTCGGATTTTTAAAACATAAAATTTTTCTTTTGAAAAAAGACACCGTATTTCAAAAATAATGCACACAGGAGTGGAGTATGTCATTTCACAAAAAATGCACACTAGAATGGGGGAATCTTCTCTTGAAAATAGTGCACACTCGAAGGGAGATCTTATTTTCAAAATTGATCAAAACTGGAATGAATGGTCTTATTTCAAAAGTAATGCACACTAAAATGACGATGTTTAGTTTAAAAAAATAATGCACACTCAAAGACAGGTCTCATTTTAAAATTAATGAGGAATCTTCTTTCAAAAATAATGCACATTTTAATGAGAGAATGTACATTTCATCCTTTATAGGCCAAATGAAAAGTCTCATTTCAAAAATGATGCACACTCGAAGGCGATCTTATTTGAAATTTAATGCAAGTTGAAAGGAGGACTTTATTTCAAAAATATTGCACATTCTGATAACAGATTTTACCGACTACAGTGGAATGAAAAAGCTTAGTTTCAAAATACTGTACACAAATAATCAAATTATAAATCTTCTCTCGAAAATAGTGCACACTCGAAGAGAGATCCATTTCATATTTAATGCACACTGGAGAAATAATCATTTCATAGATAATCTAAATAAATAAAGATGTAAAGGCATAGATTCTAGTTCAAAATTAATGAACATTGGAATGGAGGATCTTGTTTCAAAAATAGTGCACATTTTGATGACAGATTTTGTTTTACAAATAACGCAAACCAGAATGAAGACTTTTAGTTTCAAAAATTCTGCACACTTAGGAGGAAGAATTATTTCGTAAATAATCTAAATAAACACTGAAAAGTCATACTAGATTACAAATCTTCTTTCAAAAGTAGTGCACATTCTGACAACAGATCTGATTTTACAAACTACACTAAAATGAAGACGTTTAGTTTCAAAAATACTGCAAACATAAAAGAAATAATTATTTCATAAACAGTTCAAATAGATAAATTAGCGCTATAAGCTATGCGTTATTAGAGATTTTATTTCAAAATAAATGCACACTGGAGTAAAGAGTACCTCATTTCACAAATAATGGGCACCAAAATGGTGGATCTTCATTCGAAAACAGTGCGCATTCGACCTTATTTTTAAAATTAATTCTAACTGGAATGAAGGATGTATTTCAAAATTAATGCACACTTGTGTAAAAGATTTGTTTCACCAACATGAGCGCCCGACAATAATAATTCAACTGCACTACACATAGCAACGAACAAATTTTTAAGCGACATACCGAATCCATAATCCTAATAAAATAGTTACGTTAGTTAGTTACTGGTACTGACGGAATAAAAGGTTTTAGACATTTAAAGAAGAGGACTAGACATTTAAAATTTTAAAATCCCCTTCAACAAAAACGTTTTCAAATTTTTTTTGTCAACCGGCAGGAAACGTGTTAGCCTAAGTTAGTTCAGGTGATGGTAACCCTACAATGAATAGTCACGGACTCATGAATACCCTTTTCAGTTTAATGAGGGTGCATATGCCACCAGGTTGGCGCCCACTTTTCGGCTTCTCCTTACCATCTTGTACAAAATTCACTTCAAAACTAACCGGATTACCACAAAAAACTGCCAAACAGATCCTCGCTACCATGTGCTGACGACCAACCTCAACATAACTCTTTCAGACTTGTTAACAGTTTTTACAGAGAGTTCCTTAGGTTCTAGCGCCACAGCAGAGACGCAGTAATTACGGTTGGTGCCTTGCAACCAGTAACGGTTGGTAACTTTGCATAAACATCAATTAAACGTAACTCTCAATAAAGTTAATTAATTCTAGAATGTTCTCGGCTGTGTAACTAATAAGACCCCACAACATGTTAGAAAAGTCGTTAACCGTTTTTTTCTTTCTTTCTTTCCTTCTGATATGTTCTTACAACTTGATAACATTTCCTCTTAATCATGGTCAAATCACTTTTTATGTCTTTTTATTTAAAACAATTCAAAAGTGCACTCGGGATGTGCTTACTCTGTGCACCCATTTAAAGTTGCTGTTAGTCATGTTCTTCGTTGGTTGTTTCCCCGCTCAAACAAAATTTAACTGTTACGTCCAGACCTTAGATTCGCCCCTGATGGCATTTTAACTGAACTGAAGTCTCGTTTTAACTTCGATAATTTTTGTACCAAATGAAAATACGAAGAAAGTGTGCATTAATTATGAAATAAGGCTCTTCAGATGTGCATTATTAATGAAAAGACTTCTGTGAATAAGCGGGCAATTTTTATGAAGTGAATTCTTCCAAGAGAGTGTGAATTGTCTTTCAAGGAAATACTTTCAGAATATGTGCAGGACTTATGAAATGATTTTCCTACGGAAGCGTGCAGTATTTATGAAATGAATTCCTCAAGAAATTGTGCACTAATTATGAAATGAATTGATCCAAAAGACTGTTCATTGTTTTTGAGGTAAACACTTATAGAATATGTGCAGGACTTTTGAAATGATTTTCCTACGAAAGTGTGCAGTTTATATGAAATGAATTTGGATTATTTATGAAACAAGTTCTGCAAGTAAGTGTGCAGTATTTATGAAATAATAAATCCAAAAGAGTGTCTGAATTGTAGATCCTCCTAGAATATGGGCAGCACTTATGAAATTAATTTCCTACGGAAGTGTGCATTATTTATGAAGCGGGTTTTTGCGAATATTTGTGCAGTATTTATGAAATAAATTTCTCAATAAATTGTGCAGTAATTATGAAATGAATACAAAAGAGTGTTGGTTGTCTTTGAAAGAAATGCGTCTAGAATATTTTGCAGTACTTAAGACATGATTTTCGTTCTGAAATGTGCTTCACTTATGAAACGAGTTCTGGAAATAAGTGTGCAGTATTTATGAAATGATAAATCTAGGAAAGTGTGAATCCATTATTTTCGAGGTAAATTTTTCTAAAATATGTGCAGTACTTATGAAATGAATTACTCCAAGAAAGCGTGAATGGTTTTCTAAGCAAATTCTCTTACAATATGTGCAATACTTATGAAATAATTTTCCCCAAGAAATGTGCAGTTTTTATGAAATTCCTCAACTAAGTGTGCATCACTTATGAAACAAATTTGTGAGTAAATGTGCACAGGTAATGAAATGATAAATCCAGGAGAGTGTGAATGGTTGTCAAAGTAAATTCTCCTAGAATATGACCCGTACTAACGAAATGTTTTTCCCAAGGAAAGTGTGCATTATTTATGAAAGGAATACTTCTAAAAAGCGGAAAACAATCAAACGCCACGAAAACATGGCAAACCTACCTGAATCTTGAACAAGATAAAGACAAACACGAGGAGATAATATCCATGGCACATTTTTGATGATCGGGGCCTCATTTTTGAAATGAGGCCCATACACGTGGGGAAAAGCCGGGTTTTGGAATAAACGCAAACACCAAAAACAGAGAAAAAGAAAAAATAGGACGGAGAGAGAGAAGAGAGAGAGATAGAGAGGAAAAGACGAGGAATCCTGGGGAGGAGGCTGAGGGCAAAGGGAAATCACTTCCTCATCTTATTCTTCTCCTTCCGGAATTTCGAGTGTTTCCGCCGGTTAATCATAATCCTCTTTGTTCAAAGACGAGTTATCCTTTTTTATTTTGGCAAAAAACTCACAAGACAAAAGCGCGACACTAAAGAAGACACACAAAACACACTCACGGTTTTTTAAATCGAGGGACGTATTAAGGAAATAATCAACGCAAACCGAAAACGAACGTCAAACAACTGTCATGGCGTGCGGGGGGAAAACCGTTGAATTTGAAATAAAAAAGGAGCCGAAAAACACGAGAATACGCGAACCGCCGGTGTTTTATCCAGGAACCCCTTTTTACCAAACACGCTCTCGTTGATAATATATTTCGTAACGGTTTTTCCTCCTGTTTGGTGTGGGTCAACCCCTCGACGTGTTAAACGCACTTATACACAAAACACAGCACTCACAAGGAACCCCAAATAGTATTATATGAAACGAGCGATAGTTCGCAATACACATCCGCCGCCGCCTTCGTACCACGACAAACAGCCACTGTATGAAAGTGCTGGAGGTGCCTGCCTCGGGCTTTGCGCATGCGTGTTTAACAACGAGCCGGCGGGCCAATCCGAGAGCGAGATCTCCGATTCTGGTTGTGGTTGCTTGCGCTCTGGAGGATTTTGTCCTCGGCTGGACAAACGTGGCATTGCATCTGGTCGTCAAGTGGTTCCACACGCTCAACCCTCTTGCTGACGGTTTCGTCTTTTCTTCTCAGCTTGTTTTTCGTGTTCTACTTCCGCTCTTTCTTGTTTTCTTGTTAAATCGTCTTCTGGATTCCAGTCTTGTCGGTTTAATTACTTCAGTATGATGTCTTATTGTCCCTGAATTTGATTTGGTGTCTATCCAATTTTGTCTCTCTCTAGCCTTGTGGTAGCTGTTATCCAAATCATCCAAAATGAGTTGGGGTTTCATTTTGCTGGGGAGAACTTCCCGTCAAAACTTTTTCTGATGTTCGAGTGTAGGTGGTGGATCCTTACCGGAATCGAGCAACCACAAACCTAACATACAAAACCCAACCAAACCAAAGGTGTTAGGCTGCGTCTTAACCTCCCCCTCAACCCATCCTAGTCAGCACTTACCTGGCCGTTATACCTGGAAGTACACTGGATCGTGTGACTCGAGACCGAATCTTTTGTGTTTGGTGGTTCGTTACGACTGACAGACTCTAGCCAGCTATACCACCCATCCAACTATCCTTAAAACAGGACACTGGGAAGATGTGTTAAATTTGGAAGTATTATGACAACCCCAAACAACACGATTCCATCTAAGACAAGACCAAATCCCTCCGGAGGGTCAATTCGTCCGGGAATCAAACCCAGACTCCAACTACCAAAGAAGCAAAGAGGCTATGCACCTGTCCGAGAACATGCACTGTTTAATACCTTGGAGGATACCTGTTAAATGCAGCCTCCCGCGCTCCTCTGCCCTTCAGGCTATTCTTTGTCTTCTCATCTTCTTTTAAAAACTGAACTCGTCTCCTCTTCATGTTCTCGCCATGGCAAGATCTCATCTTCTTAGCTTCTTCGGTGGAGTGGGGAGGAGGGAAGACGGACGGACGGACCCGCTGACTCGTTTTATAAGTTTTCTATATTTGCGTTTCCAGTACCTTTAAGGTACGGACTAATTGGTTTTTTTTTTTAACAACTTTTTGTTGTTCCCAGCCTCGCAATAATTTCCAGAAGGTCGACTGATTTCATCTGATCCGGTCATGATCGGTTTAGTCCCCCCAAAACGTAACGTCTGGTGCCAAAAACTCTCCCTAACCGTCATTTTAATTATCATTTAATTAATTAATTAATAATTAATTTTCAGGTTTTTGAGTTTAAGGTTCAGGAGACCTTTAAACTTTATTACGCAATTGCAACATCAACCAAAAATCCTGGAAAGGAGGGCGGTTCGCAGCAGAAAACCGAAAAAACCAAAGTGCGGCGTTCAAAAGGACACGGAGGCCTTGTCTTCTGCTGGTTTCGCACTCACCGCCCACTAAAAAATAGAAGAAAAAATCTAAATTAGGCGTCAAAAGGTCAGTAAACTAATTTTCAAAAGTCAAACTGAGCTCCACTTATAATGGCCCCGGTAATTAAAAATAATAATGATGATGGCGGTGATGATGATGATGATGAGTTTGAGGTGCAAATCGTCGCAATTGAGAAAGTTTTGGGGAGTTTGGAGGGAGAAGAAGAAGGAAGATGGAGAAATGGAGAGAAGAAGGTACGAAAGGGTGTTTCGGACACCGGATTACACGGTGTTGAGGTCTTTGGATGAAGAGAGGTAGGAGGGTGATAATGAGCTTGAAGAACACAACAGAATGGATGAAGAAAAGAAACAAAGAAAAAGAAGAAAGAGGAAAAGGAAAGAAGAGAAAAGAGAAGAAGGAAACAAAAAGGAGAAAGAGAAAGGGGAGGAGAATAAAAAATGGAGAGGAGAGAGAGGAAGGAGAGGAGGAAGCAGAAGAGAGGAAGAGGAGAAAAGAAAACGAAGAGAAAAAGGAGACGTAAAAAGAGGAGGAAGAGACCGATGAGGAGAAGAAGAAGTAATAAAGTGAGGAGACAAAAAGACCATGATGGAGTGGTAGATTGCATGATGTTAGGTCTTTGGCGACGATCAACTTGGAGACATGACACCGGAATGAGTTTGTCGGGTGAAGGAAAAAGAAGGTTTGTAGGAAACAGTGAAGGATTGGTGTACCAGAGAGGAAGAGGAAGAGGAGAGGGGAGGGAGGAGGTGAAGAAAGGAAAAACATTTTCACGAAATTCTTACGAATTAATTGGAGTTATTAATCGCGCGAGTGAGCGTTGATGGCGAAAGCATGTTGCGAGGCATTAAAAAAGGGCCCCAACCACCTGGCCACCCATTGAGAGAAACATTATCGCGACGGGGATTTCGGTGAACAAATTACCCGTAAAGGAAAGCTACACCCCGAGGTTGGTCGAGATGAATCACATGATGAGACAGAGAGAGAGAGGAACAGGGACAGGGAAAGGGTTTGGAGAAACCGTTTCGGAATTTAACGGGAAAAGGAAATAGACGAGGTCATCGTCAAGAACAAGACAACACCTCGGGGTGCTAGTCACACCCTAACAATAGTACTAACAAGACAGAGAGCCACTTCCACGTAGACGTCACACTCCTACCGGTAGAAACCATACCCCCATCACAAAACCAACGGTATGTTCACCTAATAGCAAAGCTTTACCGCAAACATCGAGTTGTGCGAATTTCTTCCAAGTTGCGCGATTCCCTTTAACAAAACTTCTGAAATGAACTCTACATGAATGTGTGCAATATTTATAAAGTAAATTCTTCACACATGTGTGCATTATTTTTGAGAAGGATTCCAGACCAGGGTGTGCAATATTTATGAAAAGCCAATAGTTCTACGGCCACGGCCTTTAAACTCGACATATTGCCAGAATCGAAGCTTCTCGTTCCAGGCTATGGGCTAATTTCAGAGAAGAAACTTTATCTCCATTTGATATTATATAATTCTAAGATATTAAATTATATTATAATCAATATAATCATAAGATTATTGTGAAAATAAACCAGAAACCCGCTTTAAAGAAACAGAAAATATAGCTGCGTTCCAACAAAGCGGTTATAATGTGTGTCACCTCTCGATTTGAAGGGGTTAAAATAAGAATCGCATAACTTCAAATCGGGTAAAATGCCTCGTACATAATGAAGACTGGCTATCTAGTCTATCAAATTTTTTTTGTTAAAATAATTTTTCTTATGCGTTAAGATTCGATTGATCCAGTCATCTGACAGACAGTTTCTTTACTTTCTAGACAGCCAGGTTCAAGTAGCGTTCATTTCATAAATATTGCACACTATCTTGAGGATTTAGTTTTTATTTCCTTTTAGTCTACAGTATTCTAAGATGTTCGGTTCTATTCATTATATTGATATTCCAATAATATAACAAAAAAATTTACGTGATGCAAAATTTATAAGAAAACCTAAGAAGACATATCGTTACATATAAATCACATGGGTAATACATAATATTAATATTTAACAAAGAAAAATTATTTTTGAACTTCGACTAATGTGGCAAAACGTGAAAAGAGGGCTAACTGCACTCTGGTGACACGTTATGTGGAGTTTGTGTAGGAATTTAGCGACTTGTTTTAAATAGCCTACACCGCGTAAAAAAAGATCCGACAGCATTTTTGATGGTTTTGAGTAAATGCAGAGTAAATTTTGCGATTTCTTTGATTCCTTTCAAGAGATTCTTTCACTTCCGGACACAACCCAGAAGGGAAATGTCACTAACACATAGCTATTATACGGTGATGTGATTGGTTAGATTAAGGAAGTAGGAAAAGACGAGCAAGAGCTTACAGGGCTTACAGAGAGAAGAGAAGGAAGAAGATGTGGAAGATGGGGAGAGAGACAGAAGAGAGAGAGAGAGAGAGAAATGAATGAAAAGAAACAAAAAAAGATGATTTTGCGGTTCTACCGATGTCGAGACTTGAGACTCGGAGTTCACAAGATAGGCTATTACATTACAAATTGTTAGAAAGACTCAGAAGGGAGACTCACGAGCTGCGATTCAACAAGGAGATAATGTCAACCCAAAGTGTTTTCTTCACAGGCCCAACACACAATTCATGATTAAACTTTCAGCACCTGAGATTCGCTTTTCGGGGCCCCTTTTTATCATCATCTGAATTATCGTTTATTTCCAGCATCATTGTCACCCTTTCCTCCTTCTTTCTTTTCTATCTATTTCCTCTCGCTGGGGGTTTCCCTCAATGCTTTTGGATCCCTTTCGACTTTGTTTTCCTCCGTTTCCGGTTCCTGATTACAGTTTTCCGTTTTTATACACTTGCACGGGTGAATCCGTTAACTTCTTGTTCTCGATGTTGCTTTCTGAGTTTTAAAAAGTCTCGATGAAGCTTTTATGAGTTTTTTTCTAAATGGATCTGTGTTACGGTAAAAGTGATAAATCGAGCGAATATATATCGTCCCCGGCGACTAATAATAATCACCAACTAAGCTTGGTGAATGTGATAAATTACTGAATATTTATCACATTTACCGGCTAGTTTATAAAATATCCAACTCGTAATCTGAGCAAACTTTTATTAAATTTCATTACAAGTTCGAAATTTCATAAACTACCCGGTAAGTGTGATAAATATCGTTTTATTTCGATCAAAGGGGCTCCAACTCTCAACCATAACACTTGCGTCTTCAGTCAGATAACCTGGAGGGTTCAGTCTACAATGAGAATGATTCAGATTACAACTTCATAAAGAGATGTGGGGCACCTCATCCCAATCCTCATCAAGAGGTCAGGGGCCCATCATCCTCTCCTGCCTCCCCACATCTCTGGTCAAGCCCATTTACTAAATTTCACATAAATTTTTTCCGCTCATTTATCTCATTTAGTAGCATTTTTACCTTTTTCATATTTTTAAAAGAAATCTTTTTTAAATTGGTTTGTGGATTGAGCATGGCTGCCACCTTTAAAAAATTAAAAGTCTTTTTGATTATATTTGTTTTTTTTTGCAAAATGGCGGCGGTTAATTGTCTCCAAGGGGTTGTACGGTTTATTTATTTTTTAATTTTTGTAATTTTTTGAACTATAGTCTTAAGTGTTATTGTGACCTAACATACTGGACGTCATATTACTTAAGACACTGCCTTCTATTTCTGTTTGTACCAAAGTTTTTCTCTTTGATCTTTTTCTTTCTTTTTGTTTTAGCCGTCTTTGTATCGTGTGATTCTCGTTCTTTCTGTTGTGATGCGTTAGTACTCAATTCCTCCCTCTCTTTCTTTTTTCTATCTATCTTTTGTTCCCTTTCTTTCTCTTATATACTGTATATTTCTTTCTCTTCCTCTGTTCTCTTTTTCTTGCTTTTTCCACCTATCTATCTCTCTTACTTTTGTTTTGTTTCTATTAACCTCCCTATTTTTCGTTCTTTATTTTCTGTCTTCTCCACCCTTACCCTGTTTTGTTCTCTTTTCCTCATATCCATATTTCTTACTTTTTGTTTTGTTTCTATCTTCCTCTCCTCCACGCTCTGTTTTATGTCTTTTCTACGTCTCTTCTTCTTTATCTGTTAGACAAAAAGTCTTCACTCTCTTTATCTTTTAGAGTTTATCTATTTCTCTCTCTTATTTTTTCCTATTTATTTATCCCTCCTTTCCTCTATTTTATCTTCTTTACCTTTCTATCTCTCTTCCTTTCTTTTCCATTTTAAACCTCACTCTCTTTTTCTTTGTTTCTTTCTCTCCCTGACTTTGTGTTCCTTGTTTTTCAGTGACTGTGCTTTCTTTATTTGTAAACTTTGTACATGTACTAAATATTCAAAATCTTATATTAATATAGTCTAAAGTGTACTTGACCACATATTACTTGAACATTATTTTATATAATAACTTCCCCCTCTCCTTCTAAAACACTGTATAAATATTTATATCGACTGTATCGAGCCTATAAATGATAGGAAATCAACAATATGTATACTAATATTAATATAGGGGGTAAGAGTGGTAAGAGAGAGGTTTTGATGGTAGAACGAAAGGAGAACTCGAGTGAGGGGAAAGTGACAAGAAAATGGAGATATTGCGTTGTGTTCAGACAGTCATCAGAGAGATTAAAGGCGATTAAAAGGGGCTTAAGACATGTTCAGCGATCGGGGCCCTATCGATCCATCTAAATGAGAGCTCAATGGGATATGATGGCCCATTCGCAATTAATATGATATATCATGCAGAATGCCGCGTGGTCGTATCAAGATGGTCGTGAGCTTGAGGAATGAAGACTGTTTAGGATCGAAGAAAAGGAATAAAAGGCTTCCAGCTGGGACAATCTTCGCTCTCGGACTCGGTGCCGTACCGTGGCCTCCTCCCCCTCCTCTCATCCTCATCTTCATCGGGGCCCCGAGACTAAATTAAGTGAATGTTGTCCTGATCGCGTTTTCGAATCCTCTTCAACTCCCTCATAGATACCTGATTCACACTGCCCACTACTACAACTACTACAACTCTTCCTCTCGAAGTTTCTGTAATTAAATCGCCCTTGTTCCTCTCTCCGTCTCTCCAATGACCGGACTCCGACAAGTTTTCTGTTTTGTTGCTCGTTTTCCTTTTTTTCTTCATTAAGTTGGTACGTGTGTTCCTTCGCTTCTTTTCTGTTTTCATCTCTTTTTTGTTCTGGTTTAGTTTAATTCCAATTTTCAGCTTTTTGTGATCCAGTCTTTTTTCTTGCGTTTTGGGCCGTTTTATGTTGTAACATCTTCTGCACCTTCTCTCTTTCTTCTTTCATTTTGTTCTTTTTTCTCTTCCTTTCGATTTTTCTCGCTTTTCTTTATTCTATTCGTCTTTCTCTCGGTCTTTTCTCAGAATCGGTCCCACTAATTGTACAGATTATGGATAAGAATTCACTACTAAAGGAAAATTTAGTCTATCTAAAGTAGTTCCTTTAGAGGCCATAACTGTAACAAATCTCAGCAAGCGGGTTGGCAAGATTACACAACAGCGGCAGAGCCCTCCTGGAAACCGTTTCCAGGTGGTATAATCTGAAAGGTACACCGGAGGGGAGACAACTAACCCGTCTCAGACAGTAGTATGGCCGATTCCTACCTTGTTCGAAGACTAAATCACTCAAAAGTTACAAAGAAGACAAATCCGGAACTGGCGAGTACTTAGGTTTGGGAAGGATGGCAGTGCCCTAGCCCAGGATCATCCGAAGTGGAAAAGTCTTCTAACCTCGACACCGCAAAGTATAAGAAGAAAGACTTCTTAACTGTCTTCCCAATTGGTAGACAAACGTTAAACAAAAAATTCTTCTTAACAGTTAGGAAGGAAATACCAGAGCGAGGGATGAGTGACCGTTTTGTAATCTTCAAAGAGGGCGGGGGCGGAAAACGGTTTGCAATTTCATTTCTCCTCCTCCCTCCCCCAAAATCTACTTCTGCGGGTTTCGTGAGAACAAAATAAAAATCTTTGCTAAAGAAATCGTGGCACTGCTCTCGCAACATTTCAACACGAACAATAAATTTCTTCCACAAGGGCGTAACATAGGATTTTAATTTATGGGAACCGTGGTCCCTCTCTTACCTTGTCCGTTCGTCAAAAAATGGGGAAAACAATGTTGCCAACGGAATTCACAAAACACTCGAGATCTGCGGTTGTAGTAGTAGTTGTTGTAGTTGCGGTTTTCACCCTTCACCGTTCGAAATCGAGTTTCGTTGAAGAAGTTGATCTGAAATTAGAGAGAGAGAGAGGTCTCTTTAACTACCGGTCGGTCGGTGGATGGGTTGGCTGGTTGGTTGGTTGGTGGGTTGTTGCACCTGACAGGTAGGCAGCCCAGAGCAGACAACCCAGGGAAAAGAAATGATTAATTGCATAATTTTCCATAAGGGCTCTCTGTAATTTTTAAATTATCTTCTTTTCTTTCTCATTCCGCGTTCCAATTCGGTTCGCCCTTTTGGATTAGCCGCCATCTTTGATTTTATATTTTAATTAAAAGCTCCGTGCTCGACAGCTTTGGACTGTTTTAGAAGGTTTTCACATCTCTAAACAAATAATGATATTTAACTTCGTGTCTTGTAATTCGAGTTTGCTACAACACCGGAAATCGGGATTTAAAGACGTTCAGGCGAACCGTTCGGAAAAGTCCAAAGGCTAAGAGTTACCTTGGTTGCCATTATTTTAGACAGAATTCCTCATTGAACTGTGCAATATTAATGGAATGAATCATCCGTACAAGTGAGCATTACTTATGACATTTCTCCCGCCAAAAAACAGTGCATTATTTATGAATGAATGCCACCTACGAGATAACTCGTGGTTTGGTGTTCTTGGTTATTTGTTAAGTTGAAACTGACGAATATGACTTAATCGCAACAATGTGGTGGATGCTTTTGAAAGCGATCTACACTAAGATCACGGGTTATTTACCGGAAATAGATCTTTCACCTAAATGTGCATTGTTTTTGAATTGAGTCTTTTCGCTTGGCCTTTAAAGGATGAAGTGTACACTCTCTCATTCAAGCGTGCACTATTTTTGAAAGAAGATTTCTCTCTACATTGTTTTTGAAACTAAGCATCGTCACTTTAGTCTGTACATAATTAGTGTTAGTGTTTCCTCCTCAACTGTACATTATTTTTGATAAGAATTTTACACGTGTGCATTTCATAAATGTTTTGCATTTCTTTTAGAATTACCTCAAAAACATCGTGGGAGTCAATGCAATAACTGGCCAAAAAAAAACGTTAACAACGAGCAGAAACCCTTGACTTTAAATGTCAGGAAGCAGTCACGGCTTTTCCACCGCCTTCTATACCACTCTCACCACCACCTCCACAGCAACGATCCCTTTCACACTTCTTATCGTTCTTAATAAACGCTTTTTAATTTATTTCTCACGTCCACTTTTCTTTCCATATTGACAATTTTATTGGCAGAAATAAATTCGATTCTCGAAATCGGTCGATTAATCGAAAGGGAAACGATTGCGTAAAACGATATGAATAACAATTTGGGAAAGAGAAATGGCTCCTTGAGCTGAGCTGAAATTCTTTTTATGCGAGGGATTTTGAATGGGTCGGAGTGTTTTTGGCGGTCATTTCGAGATGAATCGGAGGACGTGAGAGTGAGGTTGATCAAACAATGAGGGATGAGTGGGCGAGAGAGAGAAGACAGAGAGTTGAAACGATGAAAGAGTGATGCAAGGTGATGCCAACACCGACAAACCGTCCAACGAAGAGAGGTAATTAAACATATGCGAAGGATAATGGATCAATTACTATGGCGCGAGAACGTTTTAGAATAATTACTCGATCGAGAAATGAGTGCGCAGTATGTCGAAAGAGATCATCGAATCGGAGTTCGCACGCTCTCGGTTTCTTTTTGGAAATCTCTAAACCCCCACTCTCCCGCTCTCCTACCCCTAAACCATTTCCACACTCCCGCTTTCAGACTCTCCTATTAGGGGTTGATAACGATGACGTCATTCTGCAGACCGGTACGTCTTCCCTTAACCAAATGTGGTTGGAGGACGCAGAGAAGCAGAGAATCTAGAAAACAGGCGCGGAGAAAGGGAAAATCGTTGTAAAACACCGATACAACAAAGGAATTTTGAGAAACATCAATTTGAAACGGATTTCGAGGTTTATAGTTTTAGTTAATCTCTATAAAGTGGAGTAGTATGTGAAAAAGACCTCAGCAGACTTTTAGACTAAATTAGTTACGGGTAACTTTTGGCAATCACCGCCTTTCAAATCAAATTTCTGGTTGAGTGAGAGAGATTTCTTTCTGATTACTCACACGTTTTCCTCTTCTTTTACAGCTCAAGACATCCTCGTTGGAAGAAAGTTCGGTTTCAACTCCAAGAAATTATCTATAAAATGAATACATTAGGAAAATGTGCAATATTTATGAAACGAGATCTTCAAGGAAGTGAGCATTGACTATGAAATTGTTATTCCTAGAACGTGTGCAGTAATAACGAAATAAATTTTCCCAAAATGTGTGCCTTAATTATGAAATGAGTTCCTCAAGAAAGTGTGCATTACTTTTGAAACTAGTTCCTAAAGGAACTGTGTATTACTTTTGAAACGGGTTCTTGAAGAAAGTGTGCATTAATTATGAAATGAGTTCCTCATGAAAGTGTGCACTAACCATAAAAACCCAAAGAACGACGCCAGAGTACAAGGATGTGTATGATCCGAAATTCTGGTTCAAGCGTGCGCGTCTATTGGTCTACGCCTTAGGAATCACAAACTATTTTCCCATCCTCACCCACTCCTCCACCGCGCCCCCTCTCCCCTCCTCCCTCGACCACTGCTTCTGAATAACAATACTTGACCTCATTAACCGGATGATTTCTTCTTCTTCTTCTATTTTGATTGGAGACCGCCATTTGCCTCTTTTTTCTTTCTAAAGGTTTTCCCACCTTCAACGATCCTCTACCATCTTCCCTCTTCCTTCTTCCCTACCTTCCTCTCTACCAAAGAAATGAATGAACCAAGTCAAAGTCTTTTGAGGTCTACCGCAGCTCAACAATGGTCTTGTGAATTCGGTAAACAACCAATTTATTAAGTGTTTATAAAACAATGGACTTTATAGAAATCCATCATTAACCTTTAAGACCTAGAAGATGTGAAAGAAACAGACAGACAAACATAAGACAGGAAGAAGTAGGAGGAAGAGGAAGAGCCTGCGTGACTCGTCATAATCCGAAGAATAAGAGAAGAAGGCGAGAAAACAGACAAAAGATGATATTCCATAGAAATGTATAAAAACAGAAAACTGTGATCAGGAACCGAAAACGAAGGAAAACAAAGTGGAAAAAGACACAACGGATTCAAAAGCATAGTGTAGGCAACTACCAGTGAAAGGAAACAGAAAGAAAGAAGAGAAAGGAGGAGGAAAGGAGACAATGATGTTGGAAATAAGCCATCAGTCAGATGACGATGAAAATGGGCCCCGAAAAGCGAATCTCAGGTGCTTAAAGTTTAATCATGTTGGACCTGTGAAGAAAACACAATTTGTGTCCGACATCCTGTTATACCTCTTCAGCTCTAATACTAACTCAGCAAAGGTAATCTACTTCAAAAGTACTGCACACTTTCTTCAGGAACTGGTTTTAAAAGTAATGCACACTTCCTTGTGAAAATCTCCCACGAATAATACATAATTTTTTGTGGAACTACTTTCATAAATAATGCACAAATTCTTGGAAAATTGATTTCGTTATTACTGCACAAGTTCCAAAAGCTTTCATTGTATAGTAAGTGCACACTTCCTTGAGGAACTAGTTTCAAAAGTAATGCACACTTTCTTCAGGGACCATTTTTATAAGTATTGCACATTTTCTTGAGGGACTCATTTCATAAATAGTGCACACATTTTGGGAAAATTTATTCCGTTATTTCTGCACACGTCTTAGAAATAACAATGTCATAGGTAATACTCACTTCCTTGAAAAACTCATCTCATAACTATTGCACATTTTCCTGGTGTATTCATTTCACAGAATTTGAAGAGTACAGCAAAGATACTCTAATTTGGATGTGGACTGCGACGCAAAAATTCGTTCCAGAATCTTCCAAAAGTTCCTGTCCTCGTTTTCTCAGCTCCGTTTCACATCCAGACCGCGAAGGAGGGAATCGTTTAGTAATCAGAAGACGTATGCCCACCGCCGCCAAAAGATATGATAATTTGGCAGGATCATGCATCACGTGTATTGATATTCAGGTGAGGTATCATCATTCGAGAGAAAGAGAGAGAGAGAGAGAAAGAAAAGAACATCTATTTCTCTTTTTCTTCTTTTTTCAGTCAGACAGAGAGAGAGAGAGAGGTAGGTACATGATTCAGGACGAATTCAGCTCACACAGAGGAGGGCCGAGGTTAACCCTTTTGACATTTGTTAGGCCTCCGTTTTCAATGTCACTGCCATCCGATGAATTTTTCTTCCGCTAATTATATTCCTCTTAAAGGATATATATATCTTCATTGTGGTCCGAGGTTCCAAGGAGTGGTTCCTCTCCTCTCTCTCCCTCTCGCCACTCGCTTCCTCCTCTTCCTCCTCTCCTCTCTACGTTTCATTCACGATTTTTTTGTTGACGAAATTTTCCCACAAAAACTAAAAAGAAAACTCATTTTTGACATTACTCATCCTTTCCTTCCTCTCCTCCTCCTCCTTTTTCCCTCTTTCACTTATGTCCTCTGTTTTTTCTTCATTCTAATTCCTCCAGGTTCGTTTGTAGAAGGCTCATGGGTCCATAAGGGTTTTAATTTCCGGCGGACTAGGAATCAGGTCGCTTTCAGTTCGGAGGTAGTTTCCCACTTCAAAAAAAAGCTCTTTCACAAATATTGCACACTTTCTTGAGGAACTCATTTCATAAGTAACGCACACACTAAAGAACCTCCCTGCAAGTTATGTTTAGTGGAATATTTTTTCTGCTCTCTTCTTCCTTTGGGGATTGAAACTGTTCCTCTTCCGCCACTAAGGCCGTTGACCTGTCCCATCGGCACTTGACCTATTACCTTCGACCGAGGCGCCCTGACATACTGCTTCCTTGGACATCTGCGGTTTTAGTTCCCTGAACCGCCATTCTCAATGCCTCTCGTCCTCCAAATCGCCGCTGATTGCTCGCGACTGCTTATTACTCAGCATTACACCGCTTATTTTGCAGCAACCCTCCACATCTAGAGACCTTCCCAGAGCCGCGTGGCATTCAGCCATGCCTCCTGAATGTGCGGGACGCCCAGCCTGGGAAAAAATCTAGAGCGCTTCATGATTTTGCATTCCATTTTTCATAAATAGTGCACAATTTAGTGAGGAATTCATTTCATAAGTAATGTACAGAAGACAGAACCTTTTTGCCATTTTTGGATGATTATCACCAAGATACCCCCTATGATGGTGTAGAGGGTAAATGTCGGAGGAAATCTCTTCTGTCAAATGAATTCACATAACATTCGTTAAATCCGCTTCTGGGATTTAGTACTTTATCCTTGAACACAACATACAGTATATATTTGTTTTAGACATTTAGATTTTGGAACTGAAGTCAACCCCCTTCGACCCAGATGACGGTCCGACTGACAATCATAAAACTTTGCAACCAGGTGAGGTTATTCGTTTTAACCAGATAAGGTTAAAACTTTATAAAAACCGTTAAAAAATTCGTTAAAACGTGTTGCGACATGTTCGATCTCTCCATTTTGAATTAAATAAAAACTTCAAACGTTTTTTGTCACAAATTTAACGTTTTTTTGTCTGTTTTGTTTTGATTTAATTTAAATTTGTCGATGGCTTTTGAGATTTTCTTCGTGACAGGTTCCTCGGTTCACATCTCGGGTTGTTCACACTTCACAGTTTATTCAGTTAATTCGTGTTTTGTCATGCAGGTTTCCAATTGTCTTTTTAGAAAAAAATTAAATAAACGTGTTATAATTTGGATGAATCGAACGGCGAGGACACCGACAAACAAAAGAAATGTTTAAACGGGTTTTTGCACGTTCGGAGGCGGCGGTGGTGGTGGCCGGTGGACGGGGACGCTACGCCGCCAAATTGAAATAAATCAAATTTGATTCGGTGAAATGCCGCGGAAGCGGTATTCTAATCATTTTTCAGGCATGAGTGTACCTGAAATTTTTCTGTTTTCCTTTTACACAGTCCAATCCACCATATTCATTTCATTTTTTGTCAATGAATCAATCAACGGCGATGAGACTTTGTCCGATACTGAAACACCCTCATGGATGGTGTGTTTTGAGCTGGAAATGGATTCCGGTGACTGAAATGATTTCCAACTCAAACTGGCTGTCGGTGTGTGGCCAGACTTCCATCATTCAGCGATATAAAGTTGAGTGCTTGTAAACCACTTCATTGACTCACCCTTAGATGACAAATTTTTCGATTTTACCGATATTAAATGAGTATGTCTTCTTACGGTGCGAAGTTACAAATTTATTCGAAAAAGAGAACAAAGTCAGGAAGTTTGATGACGGATGTAAGTGTGCGGTATTAATGAGAAATAGGTGACTAGAATTTCAGAGATGATAGTGATGGGAGATGTACCACAATTTTAGACGTGATAACAAAACGAAATTAGCCTTCTAGGCACGAATCAGCAGACCTACAGCCAAAATAGGTGCCTGTCCTCCTGACCAAGGCAATACAGGTAGCAACTGAGTGAAGAACAGAAGGACGAAGAAAAAATAGAGCGTAGCAGAATGACTATAGATAGAAATAAAGCCCAAACAGAATTTCAGAGAAAAGCGAAGATGGCAGACATAGAACAAGGCTTGAATTGTGCATTACATTCTGCATTGTGCGTTCATCATAGTGTGCAATATTTTTGAAATGGATTATTAATTAAAATATCTACTATTTACGAAATAACTTTGTCTCTAAAGTAGGTGCTATCTACAAATTGAAGTCTTCTTGAAAATGTGCATTATTTATGAAATGAATTCAACACGAAAGTGTTCCAATAGGTGTGCATTACTTATGAAGTGAGCAGAATTGAAACTCGATATAAAGAGAAATGTGCAATATTTAAGAAACAGATTCGGTATAAAAGTGTGCATTACTTTTGAAACGAGTCATAAAGTCGATCTGAGTTCAAATATTGGGAAGAGGAAGTAATCATAAGAAGACATATTTATCAATAATATTGCAAAGACGTGTCGGTCTTCTTTGAATTCCGCAAAACACCGTTTGGAGTGAAAATTCGTCAATATCAAAATGGAACGGAAAACAATTCGCGTAAAAAGAGACCTGATAATACTTTATGTTGAGTTTGGGCGTGGCAGCTTTGTTGAGCTTCGTGTTTGTTTTGTCATCTGTCTTTCTTAAGCTTCCTCGCGATTCCTTTTGTTGTCTCTTTTCTTTGACTTTCCTTCTTTTGTTTGTTTCTTTTTTTTCCGATTTCGGTTTCCAACTTGTCTGGCCATTTATGGCCTCGTCGTCTTTTCTCTTGTTGTGTCTTGTCCTGAGCTGCTTTTTGCTTTGCTTCTGTCATTAGCCTGCTGACCACGTTTTACTTCTCAGTTCTTTGTTTCTCGACCCTTTTACCTAATCTTTGTCTGATATCTCGATGATGGATTAACTATCATTAGTCTGGTTGTTAAGAAGTCAAAGTTGTGATAATACTTCGTCGCCATTTTCTTTTTCCCCTCTGTGTCTGATTTACCCATCTTCATCTATCCTCTGTCCTTGTTACCTCCCAGTCCTTGCCCCGGATTCTCAGGAAACTTGACCGTAACTTAATACCTCTCAAGCCACGTCTTGGCTCATTATTCCGGTGATTTTTCATCCTGAGAACCAGTCACTGTCTTTCGCAAACACAATCAGACATCGAAGACTCCCATCTCATGTATCAGGCATAGTTTCAACGCCCGAACCAACGCCCAGCTTTCTGGATTTTTATCAAAGACTCGTGCGAGGGGGTTGATAAAGATGGTTCCTGGCGTTCGGAGGGCGATTTTAAATTAAATGGGAGCACCTGGAAGCCACTTTAAAAATGGTGACAACCCTAATTGGTTGAGTATAGTTTAATGGCGTCTTGATAAGATAGTTGAAGTTTGAAAGCTTTTTCCCGAAAGCTGAGGGGATGAAGTCATCGGTGGTGTATGCTGTGTTTCATTTTTTCATTACCACATTGCCTGGAGGTGATTGTGTTTGGCTGTATAGACGTCTAACCGGCGAAATGTCTGAGTCTAGTTTCAGAGTTGAATGGTGTCTACTTTGGAAGAGGAAAAAGCTGTTTCATAAATATTGCACACAGTTTTCCTAATGTCAATTTTATATAAATCAGATTTATTCAAGAAGACAAATGTGAAGAAAAGAGTTGTTAAAAAAAGAGTCATTTCAAAAGTAATGCACACTTTTACACTGAATTTATTTCTAAAATATTGCACGTTTTGGGCTGCAATTTTTCTTTCACTGAGGTTTCAATTCTGCTCACTTCATAAATAGTGCACACCTATTTGATCACTTTCGTGTTGAACCCATTTCATAAATAATGCACATTTTTAAGAAGACTTCAGTTTGCAAGATGTGCCCACATAGGGAATGACTTAGTAACCATGACGCGAGTAGGTGTCATCTTGATATAAGCTCCCACAGAGGTGGATTGTGGAGCTGGAAAAACGCCCACAACGAGCCACGACCCTTTGGCTCTTTCACTCAAATTAATATGTCCATAATAGCGACGCACAACAAAGACTTACGGGAATCATGCGCTATTAAACCTAACCGCATGTGCTGCGTTATGCGTACCATCGAGTTTCTCATGATTCGCATAAGTCGGAGAGAGCGCGGCGGTTAAAAGCCAATTGTCCCTCTGTACCACCTCCTTCACCACCACTTCCATCTCCTCCCTCTTTCTTCTTCTTCTTCTTACACGCTCGGCGTTTCCTTCGTATAAATCATTCCATCACAGTGACAGTTACTCGATAACGATCAAAATGTTGTAATAAAATGATGGAATAGATGTCTGGTCCGTGTGTTGTTCAACATTTAGAGAACCTGCCCTTAATTCTCCTTATCTACTCCGTTAATTCGATTTTCTTCTTTAATGGTGGCTTTTAATGGAGCCGGGGGGTTGGGGAAGGCGGGGGGATGAAAAAGGAGTTTCGGGAACCCTGGACCCGTGCGCCTGTGTTTGTATCCCCGTCACGTGGCTCCTATTGATGCCGTCCCCTTCTCTTTTCTCTTCTTTTCATCTCTTTCTTTATCTACTTCTCTCTTTCATTCTCCTTTTGATTCTCTTCTTGTTCCGAAAGTCTATTTTTCTCGTCTTCATATTCTTCTTCCTTCTCCTCGTCTACGTCTCGTCTTCGGGGTTTCTTCTTGGCATTTTTTTCTTAGTTTCCCTTCTCGTATCTTTCAATTTGTGTCTGCTGTAGTTGTTCTTCTTCAGTTAGTCTTGCCTTTTTATTGACGAAATGAGTTCTTTTGTGCTAGTGTGCAAAATTAATGAAACGATTTTTTTGTATTAGTGTGCAATACCTACGAAACAGATTCTTTATGGTGTGCAATATTTATGAAATAAAATCCTGGCATCAGCGTGCAACATTTATAAAATGAAATGCTCTGTATTAGTGTGCATAACGTATGAAATAGGAGAGAAACCGTAGTAAAGCAAAAACTTAAGGCCACCAAATGGTGCCTTGAGATAAGATGAATGAGGTAAGTGAGAATGCGACAGAATGTGTTGAGAGTGGCTTGAGCAAAAGACAACTGCTTGAGGTGGTAGTAATAAGCATTGATACCACTCCGGTTATCATCTGACATATGTCAGCGATTTAAATTTGAGAGCAAAAGTTGCGGAAAAGCGTAAGTGGCGTCAGTAAACAGAAGAGAGTTTTGTTGTTGTAGTTCACAAACATTCAATTAAACCATGATTAGTCTTAGAACACGACTAGCACTAAAACAATAGCGAGTAAATGACTCGTAACAATCATATCCATTCAATCATTTCATTCATTCATTCGTTCCAACTGAAATTTGCATGAAATATTTCGATAATAACGCCAAAACGATATTTAAATGATGACGATAAATGGCGGGAAAATTTTATTCGAGGGAGGTAGGCGTCGGACGGGGGTTTCTGAGAGAACCAAAAAAAATTTCTGGTTTTTCTCTTTGAAAAGGAATTACCTCCTCAAAAAAAAGAAAACGAAATTAAGAAAATAAGGTGAAGAAGAAGAAGATGATGAAAAAAAAAAGGTTTGATGCTGACAAATTAATGCCAAAAAAGACGAGACAATGTAAATCGTTGACTCATGAAGCATAACGACCCACAAGTCCGGTCTCATTATCACAAACCTTTGTTTATTTAGTCCCAAATGATGAGTCTCCTCCCTCGCCCTCCTCCTCCTCAACCTCTGCTCTGCCATCTGTTCTCCTCTCCTCGGGGCCATTCCTGCTAAATCGGTACCCAAGAAATAGTCGCAGAGTCATTCTCGGACAAAATTTTCACCTTTTTAATTTTTTCTTCGTCTCCTGCTCACAGCCTTCCTTCATAACCCCTCACACCCCCGTCCACATCCCTTCGGGGTTTTCTTTGTTAGTACCTGAAATTGTTGGTCGGATCAGTTCCTTCTTCTTTGATTTTCTTTTCCGAAATTTTTGTAACTGACCACAAAGTGTTGTGTTTGTGTTATTTAGAAAAGCGCCAAGTCAGCAGATGTTTTGTTGCTCCATGCCGAATGATGAGAAGAAGGGAAAGACAAACCACGGCAGCAGCTGACAGAACTTTGGTCGTGCTAATAAAGAAGAGAAGAAAAGTTGGGTCAATTTCACGTGTTTAGAAGGTGGTGTGTTGATTAAGCAACCCTGCACCAAACCCTTAGAATCCTAGAATGATTACTATGATCGATCCCTGCCCTAAGTCAACAATTAAAAAATTCTCTTAGCGGAAGGTCAATTATTCCGTAGCCCATTTTGACCTTGGACTTCACCTGCAACCCCTTAAATCCCTTAACACGTGTGTGATTTCGACGGAAGACACGTGTACCTTAAGGTCTGACAGATCACTCATTAGCTTAATTACGTTTAATTGATTTCCCATTCAGACGCGTTTCCTACCCTTCTGGTAAGTTGTTCGGGGTGGGGGGTGTAGCTTGATTATGTATCATACACTTTGACTAGTTTCTGCTACATCTGTCCGTCTTCTCCCCCCCTTCCCAACAACTTTCTATGACGGATGTTTTGGGTGTTAGGCTGAGTCATTTGTCATCCGATCGGGAAACCGGTTTCTCTTCTACACGGTCTTGCGTTTTGATCTACTTTCCTGTAAAAATAAATCACAAAGGGATTAATTTGGTGGTAAGGGGTGGGTGGGAGGAACTCAAAAATGGAAAACACTGTCTTCATAAACAAGAACCTAAAATTAATCGTTTCGGAAAACAGGTTTCAATGTGAAAGTTTATTTCTTCCGAAAGATGAACGAGAGAATCACGAGAGAGAGGAAAATCGAAAAACCACGGTCGGACGATTCAAATCACCAAACGAATCGATAAAAGGAGTGGAGAGAGGAGGAGGAGGTTGGAGGAAGAACTGGAGGAAGGAGGCAATCGGCGGAAAGTCAAACCGTTTTTATTGAGCAAGACACCGAAAATAATGGAAGGGAATCGTGAGCAGAGTCCAAGTCTCCCGATTTCACGGGTAAAAAATTTCTGTCAAAGGTATTTAGCCAGAGGTTTAATATATTACGGAGGCAAAAAGTCGTAAAAAGCACCTTAGAGCACCACCGAAAAGGTGGACGGGGAGGGGAAGGGGGTACCTGGGAGCGAGCCCACCTGAAATGACGCTCGTATCCGACAGGTTTTGCCAACTGCGAGACGAGTTTTGATCTGTTTCCGTTGTTTTCAACATTTTGTACCCTTCCCATTGGTTTTTTTTCGGATTTAGGTCTCGTTTTATGCGATGGTTAGTTCCTAAGTGGATGCTTGAATTGATATTCATGACATCCGTTCAATGATTAGAACGAAACAAGAGTGGGATGAACTAGCGAAAGCGACCTCCAAAAGAAAGAACTCAAGGTCGCATAGAAGAACATCCAAATCCCAACATCCCAAACAATCAAAAGAAAGTTTCCTCAACTCCACCCACCCATCCTGGCCGACGTTATCCTTCAAATTCAAATCGAAATCAAAAATCGTTACGAATCATCATCATCATCATCGGTTTCGTTTCCTCTCACGCCCTCCCTCTCCACCGACCGCCTAAAACAAAAAAAGAATAGAAAGCTGACCATGAAGACATAAACCCAGATGAACAAGCCCGGTCAAAGGTGACACAAGAACTCCATCGGCAACCGGGTGGCCTGAGAAGCTCTGGGCGTGTCCGTTTAAGACAACTCCGAGGGGAAAATCGGGGCCAAAAGAATAACAAGGTAATGTATTCCACGTAACAAGGATCGCGAAAGGGAGAGAGAGAGAGAGAGAGATTTTGCAAAATTACAGAAGAGAGAGGGAAGGAGAGAGAGAGAGCGAAGGTGAAAACGAAAAGAAAAAATCAAAGTAACGGAAGGGGCCGTAAAGGCGGACGACGGGGCCGCAGCGTGAAAACACATGTTAAATGATTGCCCCGGCGAGATTCCTTGTAGCAGAGGGCGGGGCAGTTCTCCTTGGCCCCTCGGGTCACCTTTTGGAAGCCCTCAGGCAACTCAGGTACTATAATTTAATTATTTAACTTTTAAAAATTAAACCGAAATTTTCTTTTTTTCTATATCTACGAAAACAAGTTCAAACAAGAATTCCGAGTCGAAAAACTCGAAAGTTAAAAAGATAAAAAAATCTCAGAAGGGAAATTTGTCGACGTTTCGACAAAACATTTTTTTTTACTACAAACTCTCATCCGAAGCTTGTTTAAACATGAGCGAGGAAACGTGGGAATGAGATCGGAACCCGTCAAAACAGCGACAAGATTTGTTTATACTTCTCCTAGGGAGATGCGACCGGTTTGACCAAGTATGGTTGCTACACATACCGATTCTGTCAGCAATGGGAAAGTATTAAAGAAAGGAGAGCCTAACACTTAACCCAAGCACAGATATACTATATACTATAACCTTAACACTAGATTGCCCAAGGAAGTCATTTTGACTGATTTGCAGGTATGCTTAGTAGAGGTGCGCATAAGTTTCTATCCTTCTAGCATTAAACCTGAAACACTAAAGTACAACGGCAATAGTGCTACAACAGAAACCTCAACCGCAACCCCAAGGCATCTGCTGCCCCGAACTCCAAACCATAAATTTTAGTTTTAAAGGTAACTATTTGAAACTAAGAATAAAGTCTCAACTACAGAAAACCAAAAATGATGTTGGAACCATACATCAAACCCAAAGCATCCTGTTTTTTAACTAAACCCAAAAAGAACCCCTTTTACATAAGAGAAATACCTGCCACGTTTCTCTTCTAAACGGTCAAAGTCTCACAAACAGTAAGTGTTAGATGGGTAAAATTTACGACTGAAAAGAATTTCTTAACCACAGGAAACCAAAAATTCTGCTGGAAATACACCACAAAGCCAAACCATTCTTTTTTCAACTAAACCCAAAAAGAGGTCCTTTTACGTAAGATAAATATCTGGTATGAAACTCTTCTTAACAAAACCTTTAGTTTTATATAAGTTAAGTTGGTAAAGGTCTGAGAAACAGTAAATGTTGGCGATAACCTAAAGAAGAAAGCAAGTAGTTAGTAAAAAAGTGACCGGAAATGAGAAGAAGAAGATAATAAGCGGTGATTTGAGAGGAGATACAGACTCGCCAGTTTACAACCAACCATCTGAAGAGTCTAAAGAAGGAAATACCTCACTGTTAGCCACAACTGTTAGGTGTATAACAGAGGAAGTAGAATGTTACTATTTAATTGAGAACTAAACCACAAAAGATGGCCTTTTACATAAGGCAAACATCTGCTACGTGTATTTTCTTAACAAGTCTTTGGTTTTATACAAGTTAAGTTGGTAAAGGTCTGAGAAACAGTAAGTGTTTGGCGGCATATAGTTCATAAAAGGGTCACCGGAAGTGAGAGGAAGAAGAGATGAGACGTCAATATGAGAGGAAATATCCTTGGCAGATGACTACCAACCTAGGAAATTTAAAACAAATCTTCAGGTCACCGAGTCAAAACATCCGAAACCGCAATTTGGGTAGTGACACATAAGAACCTACCTTCCGGTCGAAATGAAACATACAATCTCCTCACAATCTGGATGAAGTATTTTTAAAATACCAAACTCCTAACCTAACGCAAAAGATGATGACAGACAGAAATGAGCAAAGATGTCCTTCCTCCTCCTCCTCCTCCGCCTTCTTCCAGAAGAAAAAACTCGAAACTACAAAAGGCGGGGTTTTTAGCGTAATCACAGCACAAACATGTGATAATCGATGTAACAATAATGTGCGATTATGAAACACATTGTAGTATTGTAGTACCAAAACGTGAGATCGGTTTTCAGTGTAATGATCTGTCCGTGCCCTTGCTTTTCCACGCGACCGAGGACAGACGGACGTTTTATTCCCAACTAAGACGGTCGACTTCATTTTCCAATTTCCCTTGTTTCCGCGGCCATTTTCCCAGCGGATATAAATTTAAAATAATTGCGCGAGGCTGAGGTTCAGGTCTCAACCGTTCCTCGTTCCTGGTAATTTATTTATTTATCGGGTTTAGTGGCAGCCGTGTGTCGGGTTTCCGCCGCGGTTCGACCTTTGTCCTCCTTGGTTACGCCACTGCTCCATAAACTAAACACAACACAACAAAAATAAATGATTTCAGGTTGGCCGTACAAGGTACGAACACAACACCAAAACAAAACCGTCGGATTTGGTTTTTGTCTTGTTGTTTCGCCTTTTCTTGTTCAGGTTCCTCCGACTTTTTCCAAACCGGTTTCCTACTCCCCCCTACCTCCGCTCCAGAGAGTCACAGCCGTCCAAATAATCGTTTTCTCTCGTTTTTTAATTATGGAAGTCCATAAGCCGCCACACCCCTCCATGGGAATGATTCCGAACCAATTCCCATGACAATCTAACTGTGATTTAATGAAATATTTGAAATTCGTTAACTCGAACCACGATCTCTTTCTGCCTGCCTTTCACTCGGGGCAGGTCTGTGCCTGAGCTATGCGAGGTGATCGGAATGAACCAAATTGCAACATTCGGGAGGTTCAGGTTCGTGATCTTTTGTTCTTTCGCTTTCTTTTCTCTCGACTTGCTTTCCTTTCCTTTTTTTTATTTGTCTTTTGACACGCGTGACTCCTGCTACAATATATCGGTTCCTGTTTTCCTTTCAGCCTCAACGATGTTTTCTGTATTCGAGTTGGTTTTCGTTCCCACAGGATGTCACTACTGCATCGTTATAACGTCATCACAGATCACTTTGATCAAGAGAAAACTGCTAAAGACTATAGAAAAATTACAAAAAAAAATTTTCTTCCTCGTCAGCCATTGTTTCCAACTACACAGTCTCATTCCGGGAACTTTTGGGACAGGTCCTTTACCATTTCTGCAGATGTGATGAACTGTCCGAGCTTTCGATTCAGAAAAGCTTAAATTTTCCCACAATTTTGTTTCTTCCCTTAATTATCAAAATATCAGTTTACGTCCGAAGCTTTTTCCCGTCAGCCATCGTTGCAAATTCCGCGAACTTTTCGGACAGACCCTTCACTATTTCTGGAGTGCTGACGGATGGTACGAGCTTTCGATTCAGAGTAATTTTTTGACGGTTTCGTGTATTCTTTTGTCACACTCATCAACGACATGCTTGATGTCATGATCAGACTAAAGCCCAGGCAACCTAGCCACGTGTCTAGGGCCCGAAAATTAGATTTTTGACTTTTTAAGTAAGTGTCACGACTGAAAAACAGGCCCGAAATTACAGTGTTGCCTTTTCCACTTATATGTTTTCCTTAACCCTAAGTAGATACAGGACCTCAGAATCCACACAAATATTCTAGAGTTTGGAATGAGTGACAGTAAACCAGCAAAGACATATGAACTTTGGTGAAAGTAACCGACAGTAATGCTACATCAGGGAGTGAAATCTAATATAACCACAACAGCGACAAGCATAAGCTGCTCATACATTTCAAAGACACATATTCCAATTCTAAACTCAGAACAAAGCACCTCTCACCCAACTAGCAAGTAGAAAAGTCCGGAAACCTCCCCAAAATTGTTTCAAAATTTTCCGAACAAAATATGAAGTTTGATTTAGGGTGTTCAGGATAAACGAAGCGCCGCAGCTACAAAACTGACGCAGTAACCAAGCTCTCTATAAAGATATTCGGTAATATTGTAGCCGGTAAATTTGTAGCTTATCAATTAATTATCACTCTATATATAGTCAATTTCGAAAAGATCTCGACTATATTATTAACAAGATATAACATGTTCCAAGGTGTACTTCCTTATTTGAGCGACTAGCTGTAGTTCCGGTCACTCATTCGTTTTCTCACAATCAAACAAACCTCCCTCTTCGTTGCTCTTTTAAAAACCGAAACACCTCCAAATCAAGGAGGGCAATAAAGTTAATCATAATAATAAAACAAGAAGAAAACAGCTAACAGACATAAAACCCGCGCCGCCATTTTGACAAAACATTCAATTAACAATACAAAGTCTTTCAAACTTATAAGACTGAGTGTTTTCTTTAGGCGACTGTTCTAAATCGTACTGTCACGGCTTCATTCATAGGTAATAGTCTTTCACTGGCATAAGAACAGGAGTGGCCAGCCCAAATGATATTGCAGACGCGTATAAAAGTATATATCCCGGAATCTTGAGTCATGAAATTGTGTCAAAATGAACTTCAAAAACCCCGCCACAAAATTCGTTGCAACAGAGCCAGTGACCGTTACAAAATCGGGAGCAATTAAAAAGGAAAAAATCGTCCGAATTTCCTTCTCCCCCCCAGGGCCCCACTCAAACCTCCCTCTTGCCCCTCAAGCCCCAAAGTAATTGGCTCACGGCTCACAGACACGAAACCAACTCGACTTTTTCAAAAAGAAAAAAAAATGATTTAGTTTCCTTTTATAAATAAAAACCAAAATGAAAAAAAAGTTAGAGAATTCCGAACGAGATCTCGATTTTTCGAGTCGAAGGTCGAATCGCCATCGATCGAATCTAAAAGAAGGAGGAGAGCGAGGAAAAAAATGGAGAAGGAAATAATAATAATAAAAAAAGAAATCAAATCGGAATTCGTGGAAATCCCAACAACGAGATCAGCCCCGAGAAAACGTTTTTGAAAGATCGTTCACGATTCGGCAGGCAAAATGGAAGCGATTCGATAAACAAAACAAAAAAAAATTTTTCTTCTACTTTTCAGGGGTTGGCTGCCTGCCTGCGTGTCTTCATTTCCACGCCACATTTTCCCCGGTCAGGAGAAGACGTTTCAGTCATCCGACTGACTGATGGACAAACGGACAGACTTTAGGAAGAGTGAGTAGAAAAAAATTCACGACTTCTTCTAAGCTTTAAACCCTCCGCCACCGCCTTCCTCCGGGGAGTCACAAAAAGGCGGGAGAAAGGGAGGGAGAGGGAAAAAGAAACGCGTTTTGCTTCTTAATTAGAGCACGAAGTTTGTAATCGTTCATCGGCCGCCATTTTTGATTTTCCTCGCTTTGATTTTTTTGTTCGGATAATTAAAAATCGGTTTGTGAAACTTGAAACATTTTAAACGACTCGACACACTTTTCTAGAAGAAAGCTAGAACGTCAAAACATTTCCACCGCCTTCTTTGTTGAATGTCACCCTCGTTCCGCCATCTTTGTTTTTTTTCCTTTGGTTTTGTAGTTTGAAAGCTTTTCTCGGGGGTTTTGAAGTTTTTCTTTGTGAATGTGTTCTTCGGCAATGTTTTGGTCATACTATAGTTACTTCCGGTGTTAGTATTGCTCGGTATTGTATATTTGATCTGTTTTGGCTTGTAGAAAGAATCTCGTTCTCATTAAAAAATTCAGGTTGGCTGTGCTTGGCGATGCTTTCCATAAAATTTCACATTTTGTCATCTTTTCTCCTTTCAGCATTGATAGAATAACAAATTTTCCGTCATAATGTCTTACAATAAAATTAGGACATTGGGGAAGTGGAATCTTATCCTTCTTATGTTTCTTCCTCCTTTTCTTCTTTGGCTTTATCTGATTAAACCTTCGCAGCGTCTTTTTGCGTTTCCTCCGAGTTTCTTGACGTTTTTGTATTAATTAGGTCTGAGTGTAAACAGACAGTCATTAGGGTTTTGCACTGAAAATTTCTTTCTCATTTTCTATTTTTGCTGTTTCCAACTGTTTTTGGTTGACTTTGTCTTTTTTCTACTTCCTTTATAAAGTTCTTTTAAATCCTTCTTCTATTCCACTGCTTCCACATCTATTATTCATCTTCTGCATCTCCTATTCTACCTTTTTTGAATTATTATCCACCTTTTTCCTCCTGTTCTTTATTCCTTCTCCTTCTTGTTGCATTTTCTCTTTTTTTGTTATTTATTACTCTTGCATTTCTATTGCGTTTGTTCATTTATGTGCAAAATTTATTTCTTCTAAGGAACTTTAAGTAAAAAGACGAGTTAAAATTTCCGCATAAGTACTGAGATTCCAGTAGAAAGTAAATGTCTTTGGCGGTTGGATTGCGACTCTTGATCGTAGAATAAAGCGCAGTGAAGTTTGATCACAAATAGTTTTATCTTAAACTATAGCTAACTGACTAGACTGGCAGACCGCTTTGTCGGACAATTAAGATTTCTCTGGAAATCGAAATGACAACTTTACTCAAATTACAAACACAAATACGCTATTGACTGTTTAACACGTTCACGCCATGAGTCGCACTAGACTGTCTCATCGAGCGACGTGGGCCACCGATGGTACGTAGGCAATCGATTGTGATTTGAATTAGACTGAAAATTAAAATAATGAAAATTTAACGACTGTTCATTAACAAACATTTAATATTGCGGTAAAACAGTCCCGCCTCACAGGAAAAAATGCCAATATTCGACCGGGTCTTAAACGAACTTAAAATCACCGTAGAAAATGAGACCTCTACGTAAATAAATATCAGTGTGCAATTTTTATGAAATGAGACACACGATTCCATCTCCGAATTTTCCAAAACTATGTTGTCGCATTAGAAAATAAAATAATAAAATCAGATTCCCAATCAACCGTGCACTCTAGTGTGAGTTTTATATGTCATTGGAATGAACTAACACGTCTTCTTACATTTCATTATCGAAGGTAACGACAAACTAAAAGTTTTTTAATGATAAAACTTATTTACTAATGTAATCCTAATGAAACGATAAGTCTTTTTACACTTAAAAAAAAAATAAAGAAAGAGATTCAAAAATTAAAAATCGCACAACTTCAAATACAATTCGCGCATAAATTAATTATTATTATTTGGCACTAGAGCTTATTCAGAGGCTTGGGCGAGAACCAATCAACGCTGCTCACCGAGCCCGGTTCACTATTACGGTCTTCTAGCTACGGATTTCCAGTGCTTCCAGGTTCTCTTCTGTCGTTTTCTCCAAAGTTTTTTTTTGAATGCCTGGGCCGGTATTCCCTTCCTTTCCATCTTGGTTAGGTGTCCAGTCCACCTCACCTCCGTATACAGCTGAGGATACTTAAACAGATCCTAAATTTCCGCATTGGTTCGGAGGCGCCAACTATCGTTCCTCTGTAGATCTTAGAAATTTTCCTTTTCCATCCGCCCAGGAGATGTTTTCCCTAAGTCGTTAGAATCCACCGCATAAATTAATACTCACGCTCAATACCACACAGTTCTGCGACATTCAAAGTGCGTCACGTTTGCTAAAAAGCTTGCAAAATATTTTCCCAAAAAAAAAATTTTATTGATCAAGATTACAGGTGAAAATCCAAGTGCCGTAAAAAAGCAAATTAATAAATAATAAAGATGGCGGCGCTTTCGAGCTCCAATTAAATTTAGAGAAAAACAAATTGGTTCGAAATTTGTTTAAAAATTTGTAGACTTATTTAAAGTAAATGATGTTTTTAATTATTTTTTAAACGTAATAAACGTTTAATAATAAAAATTAATTGGAAAATAAAAATTCTGTTTTTAATAGTTTTAATACTCGGCTCACTGTTATAGTTGCCTCGGTAATAAAAATTTTTCTTTTAATTCCTCAGAACAAAAAAAAAGTTGTATTTAATAAAATTCTTTAAAAAGAAAAGAGAATTTTTGTCTCTTTATTTATTTATAATTTTCCTTGAGTGAGGTCATTTTTCTCTTATTAAAAATAAAAGTGAAACACATATATCATTCATGTTGGCTTCGTTTGAATAGTGGAACGTGTTTAGACAAAGCTGTCTTGGTTGTGTGAGAGAATTTATATTTGAGTTGGCACCCCTGTCCATTTAGTTCCGTTCGATTCCTTTGGAGAATGCTGACTTTAGTTTTTTCAAATTTCTTTTAGAGCCACTCTTGGTTTTGTTTCATTTTTAAAATGATTGATGTCGTAAACTTTACTTTAAAGAAGAAAAATAAGAGGAGGTATAAAAGAAGAAAGTAGACAAAGATAAGGAGGAAAAAAGGAGAATAGAAGAAAGAGGCTGTAAAGAGAAATGAGAAAAGTGTAAAAGGGAGAGAAGATGCCAAAGAAAAAAAAGGAGCTGAAAGAATTAGGATTTGAAGAAACAGAAAGTAGAAGCAGATAAAAATAGAATGGGACAAGGTAGTAGAAAAGAAAAGATACCAAAACAATAAAAGAAGAAATATGAGGTGAAAAAGGTAGAAGAAAGGCTGGAAAGAGAAATTGGAAAAATAAACGTGTAAAAGGAGGATAAAGATGGTAAGAGAGGGGATTGGATAGGATAAAGAAGTGAGAAAAGCAAAAAAATAAAAGAACGAAATATATAAGGAAGAAAAATAATCTAAAACAGACAGAAAAAGAATGAAAAGGAAAAAGACAAAATCGCTAAAACAAGAAGGAAAAGTGAAAAATAAGCTCAAAGAAGAAAGAAAAGAAAAGGAGATCAGAAGAAAAGAGATCAGAAAAGCAGAACAGAAAACAGGAAAAAAGTAAGGACAAAACGGATTGAGGAAAGCAGAAGAGAAACAAAAAATATGGGAAAACAGGAAGGAAAAAAAAGACAACATGAGAAGAATAGGAAGGATATGAAAGAAAGAAAAAGGAAAAAGGACAAAATGAAGAAGAAAAAAACAGAAGACAAATAAGAGAAAAAAAAGAAATAAAAGGAACCTAAGACTATAAACAAAAGCAAATAAAATAATAAAAGGAAGAGTGGAGAACAAAAGACGGGAAACCAAAGAGACAAAAGAAGAATCAAAAGAATAAAAAGTATAAAAGAGAATAGAAGACGATAATCAAGACAGAAATAAAAGAAAAGGTAAAAATAAAGAAGAAATAAAAGAAGATATAGTAATGGTATAATAATAGTATATATAGAAAAAGTAGAAGATGTAAAAGAATAAAAGATAGATACAAAGGATATCAAGACATGAACATGATCCGTTATTTCGTTGAAACCGATTTGTATTTTCGTAAATATGGCTGCACAAAATTCGTCGAAGCCGAAAAAAAGGTAAACCAGAAAAAAGAAGAAGAAAAGAAAAGACGAAGAAGAAGAAGGGAGGAGGGTGAAGAATAAGAAAAGATGTTGACAGAAGACTCGTAATCGAATCACTGAATAATGTGTTATTAGTGATAATTTTCGGGTCTCTAATGACGGACGTCGATTTGAATGAGTGACTTGCCGTTTTCTGCTGTCGCTCTCTCCCCCACCGCCTTCTACTTCTAATTCCTTTCCTCTCCTTTCGGATTTTTTCTTTAAATATTTTCAAACAGAAAAAAAAATAACAAACGAAATACCTCAGGGCAGTTCAAAAAAAATTTTTTTTTTTGCAAATTCCAACTTTATCGTGGCATCAGACGGAAACGTCCGCCAGGTCGCCATCATCCCTCTAAATGTTTATAGACATCACAACCTTCCAATGTCTCCTTTTGCTTTCCGGGCATCTTCTTCGGTCTTTAGATTTTTTTTGGCCTATTTTTGTTCAATTTCCTTACTTTCTTTCCCTCCATTTTTGAATCTGAATACAGAGTCCGTTCTCAAAATTTTGTAAATGGTATTCTTGTAGGTCCTTCAATGTATGGGAGAAACGTCATCAACGATGCATCGAAGCAAGAAAAGAATACATCGGAAAAAATTCTAAAAAGTTTGTAAACTGAACTTGAATAACTGATTTTTAAAAATCATTCTGGAAACTTTTTCTGGAAAGAAAAGCGAAAGGCAGGAAAAGATGGGGAATAAGAGGGAAAGCCAAAAGGAAAGTACGTATATGAGGAAGAGATAGAAAAAGGGAATGAGAATGACTGAAGAAAAGAGAAGCAAAAAGTAGGGGAGGAAGGAAAGAAGGTAAAAAGGGGAAAGATGGGAGAATAAGGGGAAAAGATCATAAAGTACAAGAAGAGGAGATCAAAAAGGAACAAAGGAGTTGAGAAAACTACTAGTAATAAAGAACAGAGTAAGAGGAATAAAGAATAGAAGAAGTATTAAATACAACACATAGAAGAAGGAAGAGAAAAGTAAAAAAAAGGCAGAAGAAAACAGAAAAAGAAGGAGAATAATGAGATGCAGAAGAACAAGTAAAAGAAGATGACAAAAAAGACAAGAAGTATACAAAGAAACAGTAAATTATAATATAATATAAAAGGAATAAGTTATATATGAACAAGAGAAGTGAGATAATGGGGGGTATAAACAAAGTATTATAATAAAAGAAGGAAAATAAGAACCTTCACCGCCTTCTAATGTTCATTATCGTTACACCTTCTTCCATCTTATTTGCTTTCCGGCTTTCCTTTTTAACTTCACCACTTCTTCCACGCTTTTCCTCATCTTCAGGTATCGACTCTCTTAATTTCTTATACCCAACACTTCAACCCTCCGCCTTTCTCATTCAAACCCTCCATCTTCCTCCTTTCCATAACAATTTCCCAAATTCACTCACCTTCACCCCCGGATCTTCACCAAACAAGATTCTTCATTCTTTCATCTCTTCACATATGTTAATAATTTTATCGGGTCCAACGAATCCCACGCCTAAACTATGATAGTTGTGATTATACTGGCCGACGAGATTTTTTTCCTACCTGCAATAAACAGCATCCCAATCAATTAATTTAACGCATAATTTGAGTGGACTGGTATGGATTTGAAATCCCCACGACTTGAGTGCCTTCGAGTTTTCTCGTTCTTCAGACAATGTTTGACCGTTTTATTATAACCTGTTCTCGTTGCAATGGCGCGTAAACATTTTTTCCCTTTCCTTTTTTTTGTGTAGAATTAATGACTCCTTGTTTGGCAATATCTGTCACGAAAGTGAATCTGACATAAAAATTTTCTTTATCTCTTTATAAATTTTTGTTACAACTTACAAAAAAGGTAAAATTTAATGCTCTCGTAATTAGTGTAGATAATTTAACCTTTTTAATTACCTTATGGAAATTTGGGATTTATTTTAAATTCTTTTTTCTCTGTTTTTGGTTTTGAACTAAAAAAAAAGTGAGAAACAAAAAGAAAATTGTTTTGAGAACATAAAAGGTTTTAACGGTTTTCAATATGGCGGAGGCTCGGCCTCGCTGCAAAGATTCTGTTTACCCCTCTAGTTGGGGAGAAGGAAGCAGGCGGCGCTGTTGTCGCAGCGGAGAAAACTAAAATGCAGACGTTGACATTACTGTTTCTCTTTTTTCAAACTCAACATTTTTTATAAGCTATCATTCTATTTCTTCCAACATGTACTAGATTTTTGTTTTGTGTTTCGTTTCAGTCTTATCTTTCACCTTTGCCATCATTTTTCCTGTCTGCTCTCTGCTTCTTTTCTTCCGCCCTTCCCTTAAATCAAACTTATTAGACAAATGCTATTCTTTGATATCTACTTTTGTCCACTTTTTCCTTTTCTACTTCTTTTACCTTTTGCTCTCCTACTTTTTGTGTTGCAATTTCTTTTGTTTTATTATTTACTACTTTCTCCTTTATAATAATATTATATTTGTCGCCTTTCGGTATTAAAATAACATAACAAAACATTCTGCACTTTTTCTCTTCTTCTTCATTTTTCATTTTCAGAGGCTTCTAGCTTCATTCCATCCTTTGCCTCAGTACGGTAGGTAAGTAGAAAGATATTCCGATGGTTTTGTATCCAGGGTTAGCCTTAGGTTTTTCTATTCTTTCATGCTGTTCTTGAATTTGATTTTCTTCGTCTCTTAATACTAGTTCTTCCACAATTTTTCTTCTTTTCTCCACGTTCTTCTTGAACACCATTTCATTCGAAGTATTTTAGCCTTTCCTTTTTGTTTTAGCTGCTCTTTATCTATTCCAGCTACACATTCTCTTTGATTCCGTCCTTGGTTTCCTCTCGTATTTTGCAGCTCTCTTTCCGCTTTCTATTTCTAAAAGGCTTCTTTCAATCTCTTCCAGCACTATATAATTGAATGTTAAAAATTATTTCTTCTAGTCAAAAATTTAGGTTCTCAGAAAATCTACGTCATCTGACATGTTTCTGATGATACTTGTTGTATCTTGGAACGTTAATTTTATTATTATTAAGTTATATTGTCTTTTTCATGTACATTTTAAATTAAATTTTACAAAAACTTTAACCACAAAACCAGATATGTTACTAAGTATATGTTACTTCTAATCCCGGGCTACTCCTGCCACGTCTCAATCCAACAACGTTTAGTTTCTCACTAAAATAATATAGTAAGAAACTAGACGAGAAAAAATAAAAACAAGATAAAAACCAAAAGAAAAGAAAAATTAAGATGAATATAATAATATACTCATCTTTATTTTTCTCTTCTTTTGTTGTTTTTAGTTATCAGTTAGGTTTCTGTCGTTTTCCCTCCAGCATCAAGCACATTTTTCTTCTATTAATTCCATTCTGTTTCTAGCCTTCTTCTGCCACAAATCAATCCAACAACGTCTAGTTTCTTATTATAGTATATTTAAATCTCAATTTTCTCTTTTTCTTGTTTTTTGTTATATTTTCGGCTTCTGTCGTTTTTTCTTCAGCATTAACCATTTTGTTGGTAGTCCAAATTAAAGTTAAAAATTTTCCGTAAACAAAAAGAAAATAATATAACGAGATAAATAGAAAAATTTTCGATTTTTCTGTTGACACGAGATGTCGAGGTAGCTCATTCACAAATTCCAATTGAATATTAATTAAATTTCAAAAATGATTTACCAAGAAGACGAAGAGACAGACAACGCAACTTTTGCTCATTTTAAATGACAGCGCTAATAAAAAATAAAAATAAAAAAATTTTCTTTTATTTGCAAATCAAAAGTTTAATTGACGGAATAATAATTCTCCTAACGCGCATGCGCACAAAAGAAGTGAACGCATTTCAATTCTGAATTGAGTTTTTTTGCTTTCTTCGTGGCTCCAGGCGTCCTTACTTCAAAAAAAACAAAGACACTTATGGTTGTTCAAAAATGAAATGACGGAAGTGAATCCTAATCGCGTGTGTAAGAAAAATGGTGGAAGATTTCCTACCAAAAAAGTTGGAGAGATAAAGACAAATAATTTGTTTTGTAGATTATGATAGATAGATGATCAATAAATGGGAATTATGTGATTTAAATGGGGATAGAACTTACTTTTGAACGGTGTCTTTTGAAAGTGGTGTAGGTCCAGCAGGAAAAAACAGAAGAATATTATTACATAGCATAAAAGCTCTCACACAATTCTTATACAATCCTCCTGTTGAGAATTCTACTCAAAACCCGTTTCAAGTTTTTGAATGGTGCTAATGCTTCCAGAAGAGGACACTGCGCTAGAAATTTCTCCAGTAACCACTTGTACAGGCAATCGTTCGCTGTTAGTTTAATCTAACCTTTGCCAAAGTTTTAACTGACTTAGTAACTAATCGATGTTGAAACTGATCAACTCCCGAAAGCACTGATGGCCAACCTACAAAGTTTTCTGTACGAAATATTTGAATTTTACTGTGGTCCTCTTGATACATAACCTCTTCATAAGGCCCGGTAACATTTAGACACTTAGTTAAGAGAGAGAGAGCCCTCCTCTTTTTCTTCTGGTCTTTTTCTTTTCCGGCAGTACTCTCTCATTTTTCTGACTGTGTTCTTGCTTTTCCGTTTCTGTCCATTTTGTCCTCTTTTCCGCTCTGGTTTGCGCTGGAAACTCCTGTTTCCTATTTTTTTCCTCTCAGGGTGCCTCGTCTTTGTACGTCCCCTGTTGTGATCCCTGCTTCTCAGGTCTTTTTCAGTTCCCACGAACCATTCCGGCTTTCTTTTCCTGTTGAGGAAGTGTTTGAAGACCCAGTTGGTCAGCTTACTGAGTCCTTTCTCGCCAGGTGTCCGTAGAAGGCGATTCTTCTCTTTCGGTTCACGTCAGTTATCTTTGGTTTAAGTTGGTAAAGTTCTTGACTGTGACGTCTTCTATAATCGTTATTGTCTTTAGCACGACCCAGGGTTTCTCGTTCTTTGGCTTCCAATTTCTCCATCAGACCTTTCCTCCTCATTGACAGGCATTCTACCGCATACAGGGCCACAGGGCGTACTACTACCTTGTAGTGTTGAAACTTGAAACAGTGTCACTTAGTGTTGTTGTCTTGAAACAAAAAATTCGAATTCGGTTACGTGCTTACTATTAATTTTGGAAAAAATTATTTATACTCTCTGTATGTATGTCTATGTTTGTTTTCTGTTTCTTGTTTTAACATCAGTTTTATTTCTTTCTTCTATCCTCCGCTGGTTCTTCTACTACCATTAGGCTTTCACCCTTGCTTGTTCCCTTTAGTACCATTTCCTCTTCAAGTATTCGGTACACATTAGCAAACGATAATAATAATAATAAAATTACAACTTAATGCTAAAGACAAAGAACTATTAAAATCAAAAGCTTTAGTATATGTTAAGTATAGAAAATCAAACTTTTATACGTCAATTTTGGCAAAAATAAAGACCTCAATTTTCTCAAATACTCATGGACAATTATTTTAATAGTCGATTTTTTGTGGTTCAGGTTCAGGTTCGCCAATCGTTTTGAGAGTTCTAAAAAACAGCGAGGTATGCTGAGAGGATTATTACTCATTTAAAACGATCACCGTTTGCGTTAGGACGGAGTGCGAGAAGAAGGAACGCGCCTAAAAAATGTTAAGGGGAGATACCAGGCAGGATCAGGTTGAGGCGGATGTGTAAAGAAAACGAAAATAATTTATTTATATATTTCGGGTGAGTACCTGGAGGGAAAAGAAGCGATCGGATGCAGATTTATGAAACGGGCATTCATCACTGAATAAGAAATGGTCAGTGGCACCAAACGGCGACCATTTTAATTATGTTTATAGATGAGCTGATCTTCAGTGTGCGCCGCCATTTTCATTAAGAAAAATAAATTTTGTTTTCTCTTTAACGACGACCCCAGAGTTCAAAGGTCACTCTTCCTCCCTTTAAATACTTGCCCACGAAGATTCTCGACGGGATTTTTTCCTTTATTTTCTAGGGGTTACCAAAACACTTACTTTTTCGAGTTGAAAGACCCCGACCCGCCATATTTGTTTCCTTTTTGTCCGCGTCAAAGTTCGTGGGCGAACGTTTAAACAAAACAAAACCAAACAAAAAAAAACTCGGCGTGGCATCTTGAAAAGACTTTATTAGTAACCGCCAAAATCCTTTTTCTTTTTTTTTTATCCTTTCTTTTCTCTTGAATTTGTCTTTTCAGCTCTATTTAGTTCTTTCGGACGAAAGAAATCCGGGACGTGACTGAGAAACGCATTTTTAGCATCGATTTCCTGTTAGATCAGGTTTTATAAAGAATAATAAACGTCTTTTTATTGACTCCGCAGGAATCGAAGCGATTCGACGCCATCTTGGCTGATTTTTTTCTCCTCTCTTCTTTTAACCGTCATCCCGGGCGAAAGATTATTAATTTTATGAAATCTGTCAAGGAGTCAAGAGAGCTAAGAGTTATTCGAACGAAAAGAAAACGATTCGGGATGTCGGCAGGGAGTCTGAAAACCTCGCTTGCGACGGCACCCTTTCAGTTGGGGAGGCGAAATCGGTCTTTTTTTATGCGGTGATTGTAGGACTGAGAAGTCACCCCCGCCAATTTAGAATTTTCCCAGCTTTTGTTATTTATGTTATGCTTACGTAACAATGACATCTTTCTTCTTATTTTTCCATAAAACAAGTTATCCTTTTTGTCAATTGTCCATTTCCATTTTTCTTTTGGTCTTCTTCTTTTTCCTTTCTTTTTTGCCAATACTCCCTCATTTTTTTACTGCGTCCTGTCTTTCTTCTGTCCTCTTCAACCCAGTTTTCAGCTTTGGTTTGTTCTGGGAACTCGTGCTTCCTATTTCCTCTTCAGGATGTCCCGCTTTTGTACGTTTTCTGTTGTGATCCCTATTGCTCTAAGGTCTTTTTCAGTTTCCACGACCCACGACGGCTCGGTTTTTCTGTTGATGAAGTGTTTAAATATAATTTACTTATATTATAATTTAGTTTCTCATATTTTATATTTTGCTGGCCAGCCAATTCTCAAAATAGTGGAGAGCGATCGGTTAAAGTCGGAAGAAGGAATCACTACTATGCGGCTGCGTATGGGCTTGTTTATGTAATAAATCCTAGCTAATGTCGTGCAGTATTTATGAAATTAATTCCATTCCAAAATGTGAATTATGTATGAAATAAGATTTTTATAAAAATCTGGGCTACTCGAAAAAAAATTTTTCGTTTTATGAGTGCTCATCACGTATGACTAATGAACTTACGAATGAATTCATTTGAACTCTTCAACAAAGTGTGCAGTATTTATGAAATGATATTACTGTCAAAATGTATGACATTTATGGAACCGATTCTCGATAATTATCTAAAATTTTACCCAAAAATGGGGAATGGTCGTTAGGAAAGTCAAAGTCCATAAAAGAGTGTAGTGCCTAAAGATGATGACTTGGGCACCAGTTTCTTACTGGCCTCTCTGTCCTACTTCCCGGATTATACTAAAAGTCGACTTCTATGACGAACTAGTTTGACGAAAGTACTAGGTAAAACGACTGGGGACAAAACTCAAAATGAAACAATAGCCAGAGGAGATGCTAGAAGAACACAACTAATGGATGTTAAATTGAAAACACGTCAAACAACACCTATTCAAACAAGCCAAAAGTCTTCAAAATTGATAAAGAAGACACACCAAAGAAGTTAAAAGAGAAAGAAAGGAAAACAACAAGATGGATACAAATCAGCAAAAAAAGAAAGAAAAAAGAAGGAAAGAACGCGAGAACCATTTCCCACCGAAATCAATGTTAATCATTTGCCAAAAGAACATTTCAAAAACAATGTGCAACAACATACACTTATCAAAGAACGGAGGCAGAAGAGGAGGAAGAAGAAGAAAAGACGAGAAGGGAGGAGAGAAGGAAGAGGAGGAGAGAGAGAGACAAAAAAAACCTCTTAATTGAACCGAATGTTGTGAATGACAGGCTCAATCATTTTTAGCAGTTTGGTTGAAGACCCAGAACTCGGGTTCGTTAGGAAATCCTAAGTGAGAGGTGGCTGACTGGCTGACCGGTTGGCTAGTTGACTGGACTCTCTGACTTTTTATTACGAGCAGCAACGCACAAAAAAATAAGGAGCAGGCAGGCAGACATTTAAAAATAGTAATAATTTCGTTTACGAGTAATATTTTGCATGCATTATTAATGATGGTGGCCAATGGGTGTTGACTGCTACCTGATGAGTCGACGAATTGCTTAAATAAAAAACTTGATGGGCACTGCTCGGAGGTGATTACGTCGTTCGATGGTGGAACCTAAATCATCGCCTCTCTTTCCAATTTCCATTTCCTCTACATCTCTCTCTTTCTCCGCTTCTTGAGAACTAACGTCAAGATAGAATTAGATTGAGGTATATGACCATCTTCCGACTAACTCTTAATAACACCACCTCAAAGAGAGTGACCTCGTGAGAGATGAAAATGGACAAAGGCAAGAGCACAGAAAGGAATCCTAAGAATGAGGGAAAACTATAACAACTTGCTAAAAAAGGCAAAAAAAGAAAGAAACAGAGAAACAACAGATTATGGAGAATACCTTCACAGAATTAGGTCTGATACAGAAGAGCTTTATCTGGAGAAGAAACCTATGTCTTAGTCTCAGAGTTACAGAACACAAGTAGAGTGATATGGCGTGCGCACACTAATTGGCTAACCCACGCTTTCATGAAGAACTAATTTCATAAATAGAACACTTTTATACGATAGTCTATTTCATAACAGATGCACACTTTCATCGAAAACTCATTTCAAAAATGATGCACACGTTTAAGAATATTCACATCAAAAATACTGTACACTTCCTTAAACATCTCATTTCAAAAATATTGCATCCTTTCTTACAATTTTCATTTCATAAGTAATACACACTTTAGAGAGAATTCATTTCAAAAATTTTGCACACTTTGATGATAGATCCATTTCTATGAATCCGATAGGACCATCACTTCCTTTTTTTTTGGTCCATTAACCAGCTCTGACTTCGATTTATCCTCAGAAACCAGTCCTTCCGGGTCCTATTTTTAAGGGAGCTCATCACTTGAAGTATGTTTTTATGTAAATTAGAGTTATAGCTGAGTTTTAATCCCGTTCTCACCCTTTTCAGGAATAAAAGGACCCAGGAGGAAAATTTGAACTCGTGACTGTAACTTCTTAGACAGGCACTTAAACCACTACACCTCAGACATCCTGAGTCAGCTAAATTATGTTAAAGATTACATCTGACTCTACGTCAGCTCTGAGGTGGTGAGCTTTGGAATGAATTCTTTGGTGAAAGGACACTGGATAATCCATTATAGCTAAGAAAAAATGGCGGAAAACAGGATGGGGTGATATTCACCCAAATGGGTTTTGAACCCACGACCCGCTCAATGATAGCTGAGTCCTCCGAGGCCCATCAGGTCTCTTAATTAATTAATTAATTGATTGATTAACATTTACTTTTTCTAAATTAGAAATATAAAGCTAAGCAAGATAGGATTCGTTGACGAAGATCAAGAGCGCTGCCAAAGGTAGAAAATTGAACTATGAAGCGTCAAAAATTAAAAAATTTGATTTTGTTCGGTCGGATGCGGGTCACTTTCGACTTTCTCTACGGGTTTAAGTCGATTATGTTCTTTTTGTTTTAAAAAAAGCTGAAGGAGTTTAAATCATTGAAATTCCGTCTTTTCTTCGGAACAAGAGCCCCTGCTGAGAATGTAAAAAATTTCCGAAATAAAACGACTTATTACATTACACATATTCGTGACATGTGAAAAAAGGCGTAAACGAAACCAAAATTAGTTTCTAATAATTTCATTAATTCACGTCAATACGCGAGCTCAACCTAAATTTTTATTCTGTTATGGTTGTCGAATTATTTTCGTTTTCCTTTTAAAAGGGAGAAAAAGTGTTTCCATCTTTTGTTTCGTTTTCAATTTTCATCCATCCTCCACCCTCTTCTTTATTCTTCAAGTCTATATTTTGAGTTTTACATTCCCAATTTCAAGTCACTGTTGACTTATGAGGCTGATCCACCTTTCTCTCTTCACTCATTACTTTCTTCTTCCCCCATCTTCTCTTCTTCTCCTTCCCCATCTCTTCTCAGTTCCTCTTGATTCTCCTCTCTTTTCCTCCTCCCTTTCTTTCACTCTTTTCATCCCACAAACCACCAAGGAGTATTACACTCCCCGTTTCTTATGACCAGGTGTGAACAGCTTTGCCAACAATCAAGTAAGATCCAAGATGGCGATAAACCTAAGGTGTGATTTTGATTCCTGTTGCTACTGAGAATGATATTTAGCAGCACACTGTGTGCAGGGTTTGTCTTAAAAGTTCCCGGAATTAGTTTATTCTGGCCAGCCGAACAGAGCTTCGGACAAAAATTCTTCTCAAAGCCCTGAAAAGATTGCAAACTGACACTGAATAATTGATTAAAAACAAACAACATTATTCCGGAAACTTTTGGGACAAATTCTGTATTATATCGCTGACCCTGAAAGAGATAATAAATTAAAGCAACTCATTTCAAGTCACAAGAGAAATTTGAGTCATCAATCCAAAGCCAGAAAGAAAGAATTAAAAAGAAAGAAAGAGACTAACTACAAGACAACGAAGCAGACAGAAAAACAGCAAAAATGCACTAAAGCTAAGAGGATAAAAGAACAGAGCAGACATTTCAAAAATAAAAAACCAAAGACAACCATAACCCGGACAAAAGGAAACATACACGCAGACACCAAACGAAAAAACGCAAACCAAATTCCTTACAAAACCGGAAGTCGGACACAACCACAACCAACCATAACACCAACAAGAAAAGGACTTTCCGACCAAAAATGAACACATTTGTGACTTAAAACAATTATATCCATGTAAACGAAGGAGATGAAGATGAAACGGAGGGCAGAAGGAAAGACACGCGGGGGGCAACGGTTTCAGGAACGTACCGGCGAAGAATCCCTGGGAAAGTAGTCTACTTGACCGGATTAGGTCTAATTCTAATAATCAAAACCCGGTAACCGGTAAACACTTAATTACATTTCCAATCTTCATTGTGTGCTTTAAGTTCATTTACTTTTAATTTCCAACAACCCGGAGGACGCACTCAACAATTTCTACCTCCGAGACCAGTTTTCAACATTTTTTTTTGTTTTCGATCGTCTCCTCTCCACCAAAAGTGGTTCTCTTCACGTGAGGAAACAAAACAAAACAAAAAAAACTTCACACAGAGATCGGGTGCTGGATTGTAGTAGAGGCGGTTTCAATGCCCCCCTGAACATTATGTAACATTACAAACCGAATCGGCCGCCGTCGAAAATGCTTTGCCTTGGGTTGGGTTGGGTTCAGATTGCGTAAGACTACCAAACTCCGGATGGGAAATGGATTCCATCGGACAGGTTTCAGAAGAAAGGATTGAAACCTAAAAGGGAAAGGTATGTGATACGTCTCGATATATGTGTAAATGCCACGCGCGCGTTTAATTTCTCTATGAACTCAAACAGCGGACTTTTCTTTATGAACGCTAAACACCTCCTCGCCGACTGTTGAACGGTTTCAGTTCAAGAGAGATACTCTCCTTCTTTCTTTCCTCCCAATTTCTCCCACCTTCTTCTGTTCTTTTTCTTTCTTCCTCTTTCATTCAATCTTTCCTCGTCTCTCTCTCTCTGTCTAAATATTTCTTCCCATCTCTTATTTTTTCTTTCTCGTTCATTTCTTCTTTTCTCTTTCTTCCTCTCTGACTATTTCGCTTAATATTTATGACTTTCTCACCCTCTCTGTCTTTCTTCGTCGCGTACTCATTCGTTTTCCCTTTCTCTTCCTTTCTTATTTTTCTCTTTTTACTCAACTCCCTCTGCACTTCGTTCCCTTATTACTCCTCTTCTCTCCTCCGTGTTCCTTTTTTGTTTTCTTCTTCCTTCACTGTTTCTTTAAACACCTCTTTCACTCTTCCTCTTCTATTCTGTATTTCTCTTTTCCTTCCTTTCCTATTTATTCTTTTCTTCTTTACCTTTCTTCTCTTACTTTCTAAATTTCTATCTCTTTTCCTCTCTTTTCGTCTTTCTTCCTCCTTCACTGTTTCCTTTGTCCCCAGGCAATATGGCCTCTGGTTCGCTTCTCCAAAAATTAAGTTATTAAGAAAAAAAAGAAGTTAACACTAACTCGAGAATATCGTGGTGCTAATAAGAGTTTAATTGTTTTCGCAGACTTGTGAAAGACGAATGTCTCTGAACGTGTGCGTGTGAGTATATGAGCATGTGGGAAGTTCTAAAAATCCGTGAACACGTTACCGAGGTGACGTCATTTCGTCTTTAAATACTCCATGAAGTATCCGAAATAAATTATTAACTTCCGTTTCCGGTTCTGATCGTTAACATTAGATTTCAGCAGAAGTCATTTTGACTGCTTTATAGGTATGTTTATAATAGGTACATAAAATTTTAGTAGATCTTGTGTTAAAAACTAAAATGCCTGAATGAGGATATAGTCTAGCTTCCGACAAAGATAAAGGGTAGAAAAGCAAGTTCAAACAACCTTAGGGGATGAAATTTTTCGAGCTAACACACATAATTTCGATGTTACAAAAACCAAAAACACAAAACAAAGTTTTGATGGAAACTTCCTCGAAAGAGAGAGAGATCCAAATAGCGTGCTGCTGGTATCCATCATGGCTGCCGGCTCACGAGATCGTGACATGCCCCCAGACCCTGCCCCTGCCTCGGGGGCCAGTTTGTCCATCAGTACCGTATATATCCTCACTTTCGTTCCACCGCTTCCTTTAAAAACTCATTTCTCTTGCCCTTAGTTCTTTTACAAATCGGATCTTCTTAATTGAATGAAATCATTTTTGAATTTACAAACAAAACAACAGTGTGCAATATTTATAAAAGCAATTCCACATGAAAGTGTGCAGCATTAATGAAAGAAATTCAATATGAAAGTGTGCAATATTTAAAAAAGCAATTCCATGCAAAAGTGTGCAATTTTATGAAAAAAATTCCATTGAAAAATAAGCGCACAAAAAAAAACTAATCCCAGTTCGTCTTTTTAGATAAATATTGATAGTTAAAGAAATGCTTTTAGATCTTTTTTTACGCGATCAGGATTACTGTTACTGTTAATCCTTTCATATAACTTTTCAAAACAAAAATCTACTTTTACATCATTCCTCTCCTCACCTCCACCCCCAAAAAATCAGAAATTCTCAAATTCAAGTTTTAAACAAACCGGAGACACTTCCCTGTTTACTAACTCTATGGACAGGATCCTCATACCGTTTTAGGGTCAATCAAAATGTTATCTTTTATACCTTCGTCCCTGATTGCAGTCAGTCTTGGTTGTGGTCACTGAAAACCTATCATGATCTTTTCATCTTGGGTTGGTATCTCTGAGAATCGATCAGAGAACTTTCTATTTCCTTCTTCTTCGTTTGAAGTTTTTGTTTTTAAACACGTTTTGGAGGTTTTCCAATTTTCCCCCTTGCCTCCGAACTTTTTCCATTTTTTTATTTATGAGAAGCGGGGGCACGAATTCGTTTTTTCTTCTTCATCTCCTCTTCATTGAATACTCTCAGGTGAGCAAGGTATTTCCCTTTGTGCTTCCTTTTGCTCTCGTCCGACTCGGACTATTTCGGACCTTGATACTGAGATAGAAATCATCATCTTTCTACAATTTCAAAAGTTTTACTTTAATTGAATCGGATCGACAAACGGAACAGTGACTCATCACTAACTTTGCCGATGGGCTGTCTCGACGTTCTCCCGAGAAACCACGATCTTGCTCTAAACCTTTCCTCTCTTTACCAAAACCTTTCCTATCATGTCATACCTGAAACAGAAATTATGTCTTAGATGAAGTGATGAAGCTTACTCACGCACTAGAAAAAAGACAAAAAGCGGGATGTTAAGTAGTTGGTCTGGCTTTAAAGGGACCAAATAACTAGAGAACAGAACAGTGTCTTAGTCTCAGGAAATGAGTAAACGGATGTGACTGAAGGCACAGCCTGTATGGTAGGAAAAGACATGAAAGAGAGGAAGGATAGGGAAGAGAGAATAGAAGAGGTTCAAAGGTCATGATAGGAAGGGATATAATGAAATAGACAAGAAGAAAGGAAAGAAAAGAGGGCAGAGAGAAGAAGGGAAAAGTGGAAGACAGAAAGTAGTCCTAAAGTATTTTGGATTTGGGATTTAAATGAAAATTCAAAAGTGTGCAATATTTATGAAATAACACCCACAAAAACAAATCAAAAACATTCATCTCAGTCGTTACTTCAGTTGACAAACGAATAATTAAACACGTCCAACTTTTTTTACGCGATTAGGAGCCTTTTGACTCTTAATTCATTCACACTGCTTGGTGAGAAAACATTAATAAATGTTTCTTCTTACGAAAAGAATTTTTCCTGATATTTTGTCTCGGTTTTATGACTGATATTTATTGAATTAATAAATAAATTCGAATGGTTAAAAAAATTTGTGAAAGACCATGCTTATTTTATAAGTACTGCACATAAAAATTTAAATAAAAACGACGAAACCGCCAGATTGCCAAGTCAGCCGCCAAAATTTGTACATTATTGGTGAAATTAGTCCTTCATATGTGTTTGTTATTTATAAAATGAAATTTTGAGAAAAATGTGCATTATTTTTGAAACAGATTCCTGACCAAAGTGTGTAATATTTATGAAAAAAATTTCATAAGAAAGTGTTCAGTATTTATGAAAGGAATCCCATGTGAAACTATACAATATTTTTTAAAGAAATTCCATATGAAATGTGCAAAATTTATGAAAGACTTTCCTTGCCAAAATGTGCAGTATTTATGAAAGAAATTCAACCGTGAAACCTTAAAAACTTCTTCCATTTTTCTAAGACAAAAGATAACCCCCAAAAACGAAAAAGGAAATTTTCCAAAAAGAAAAACCTCACCCAAAACAACCAAAATCCTATACTCTGATGTAATTCAAACGAGAAACGCAGAAAACCGGCCATATTGGATGACGAATAAGAAATTCCAGGAATTTGGGATGACGTCACAACACTTAAAATTTATTTACTCCCATTTTGAAAGTCGTAAATTTAAATTAAAACTAAAAAGCTAATTCGCAATATAAGATCCGCTCCTGCCATTTTCTTTTTATTGAACCAAATTATAAAAAAAGAAAGAAACAAATTTTTTTTGTTGTTAAAGTTGGCAATATTCTTGCATAACAACCAATTATTCACCTGACCAAATTAGGTTATAAAGCCAAAAAAAGAAAGAAATTACGGCATCTTGATTAAGATCCTTAATAATTTATTATGTTTATTAATTGCTTGAAAAGACAATTATATTATTTATCTAGATCATTATCTAGTCTCGAATTACGACTACAACGATCCCCGGAATCATTTTTTATTTATTTATTGTTCCAATTCTGTCTTGTTAGTTCCAAAGCGAGATATCTCGCTACTCCCTCCCAAAACTCAAACCAGTTTGCTCCTTCTCGAACGTTTCTCTCCATTTGTGACAATCGAACGTTTACAAAACAAAATTTCCGTTCAAATTCGTGTCAACAAATCCTTTTATTATTATTTTTATTTTTAAAAATGTCGCGAAACAAAATTTCCCATTGAAAAAAAAATTTTTTTTTAATTATTTATTTATTTGCTTTTTGTCTCTGTTGGTGAATATTTCGAATATGGCAAATTACGAGCAGCTCTTCCTTTTGGAAGTCCTAGTCGATCGAGTGAAATTGCTGACGAGAGCTTTGGAAGCATTTGCTCCCGAGTGTGAGGATGAACCGGACACTCCCGTTCGGATCCGGGTTAAATTCAGCGATTTCCCGTGTTTCGAGATAACTCAGGACTTGGCTCCGCCTTCCAAGGAAAGAAATAATTCCGATCCTTTGACGACTCCCATCATTTTCAGCTCTGGAAAATCCTGCATGTTTCCCATGGACCCGGAACAGTTGATGCAGGACTTGATCAAGTATCCAATGGCGGTGAGCGTTTTTAAGAAGAATCCCGAACTACCGCTACCGGAAATAATAGGACAGACGAAGGTGAGAGAAATGGGTTTCAACCCGACAGATTTAGATTTCTTTTTACTGGGAACAAGCTACATGTTTACAGTGCTCCACTAATGAAATGATGGTTCTTCTTACTTTTCACGAAATGATTTAACAATTCGTGCCGATTTTTAAGGAAAAATATAGCCCAACTGTTGCTATATATCAGACATGTCAAACTCTTAGTTGACCATGCTCGACTCTTTTAGTAGATTTAGTTGAAGGATTTATTATTATTAAGTCAATAATGTGACACTTTCTTTTTTCTACTCACAATAATAGATCAAAATAGATTTTTAATGTGTACACATGATTCGTTTCATAAATAATGCACGATAAATCATTTCATTGTCGTACGAAGTAGCTATCCCATGCAAGCTTTGATGATCTTTACGATTGAGGCCTTGATGAAAGTTTTACTACCTATCCGAAACTTCATGTCATGTTATGATTTTATTATAAAATGCAAATCGCTTCAAATTATTAAAAACTATAACGAGACCTCACAAATTCAAATTTTTAAAATGACTCATTCATAAACATGCCACGGTTTTCAAGTCCGAGGTTGGAGAAAAAAAATTTGCGACGTGGACAGTAAGTTCAAAGGATATCGAAGAGCATGGTTGAGGACTCCAACAAAGACATTCAAAGAATACAAAAAAAATTCTTTTCCAGATTCCCCTGGGAGATTACATGTCGAACATCATCAAAAGGGCATCGGAATGGTCTCTCGAAGAACCGTTAAGCGAAATCATTCAAGACACGTTCCCGTTGAGAAACGCACAAGAACAGGACGTCGGAACGATAACGATGCTCATCAGGTTGACGTGTTTCGGCAAAACGATCATCACCAAGTTTCAGATAGCCGACAACAAGAAATCCTTTCTGTTCAAGAATGCAAAAACCCAAGATTACGAGTTCAAGTGTAAGAAATGCATGCCGGGTCAACCGATTCTACGTACGCGACCCAACTACGGTGGCGGCGGTGAGGAAACGGAAGAAGAAGAACCCGGGTGGGACGAAGAAAATTTCGGAATGGAAGGAACACTCCCGTGTGTCGAAAAACCACAGATGATGGATCGATATCAGGAGACATCATTTCTCGAACCGTCACAAATCCCACAGTCGTCATATCTACCCATGAACAAAGACATGTACAGCCAAGGTCCCGGGTTCCAAAAACACGAAGTAAGTAAAGGTCAGACGAATCTTGGTTTCCGTTTCGATTTCGTTTTTCTAAAAGCTCAAGGGGTATAAAATTATATTTTTTTATTATTGCAGTTCCAGGGACCAGGGTTCACGGCAAGCATGGAAGTGACCTATCCAGACGACGGTCAGGGCAACACAAACGCGATGTTATCACCCCCCGTCGAATCTCAATCGACACCCGTCGTTAAGAAAGAGAAGGAAAAAGGAAAATCGAGAGGGAAAAGCCTAGATTCGAAAAAAGTCGACCTGACCAACGGAGTCAAATTGGAAGCAACTAAAAGAAAGAAACGAACTAAATTCCACGTGCCTCAGGGGATCGCCTACCCTGGAGTCATATTGGGACACAAGTATTGTGTGAATCAAGGTCCTCCGGTTCCCGCCAAAAACGGATGGGCGTGGAGAACGTCTGTTCCCTATGGAATGAAAGTAAGTTTCCTCTAAAGACATCTTTTATCTTCCTAAAATATCAGACCCCAACGTGCTTTGACACTCCCAACTTGTTCAAAGCACTCTACACACCCCCTCTCACGGTGAATTTCTGTATTCTTTTGGTTCCAAAAACTTTTTCCTTTCCCAACTTCCGGTTTTAAACACGCAAGCGAGAGGAGGTGCTTACCTGCTGACAGAAACAATTCCTCAAATCTTTTGTTTTTGCCTCTACCTTCAAATTATTTCAAATACTCATGCCTATCTCGCTTTCGGGTTTAATTCCAGCCGGAAGATGTGAGAGGACGAAGGCCCGGAGCTTTTTTGAAACAAGCCTGGGCGACGTTGAAAGCCATGGAAGAACTTAGGAAAATGGGTAAAAGGAAAAAGGTTAAAAGGGTTCCCGTACTTCCTGACACCAGGAAGACGACCGTTCACATTCACAGGATCAAAGGAGTGTACCACGTAACTCTGAACCCGGTTAAAGGTCCCGATGACAAGGAAGACCCGGAACCTGTTGTATACACTCTCGAAAGACCGGAAGATGGTTCGGATGTCTCGGAACTCGAACTCGATTTAACCGTTCCCGATCCACCCTATCCACCTCCGCCCGAATTGAAACATCAAGCTCAACAATTCTGCGAAGAAGATCTTCCACTTATACAACCGAAACCGGTATTTATAAAGAAGAAAAAGAAAAAAGAAAAAGCAACCGAAGCAACTTCGAATAGTGGTAAGAAAAAGCCGTCATCGGCGAAAAGCGGGGGAAGCGCCAAAAGTAAAAAGGAAAAAGAACCAGCCCCCAAGGTTCCAATCAAAGGCAAAGAACCTCCCCCGGAGAAAGATGCTTCTAAAAAAAATCAACCACAAAAGAAAGGAGCAGCAGCACCTGCGAAAAAGGGTGCAGATAAAGGTAAAGGAGGACCTAGCAAAGGAGCTCCTTCTGGAAAAGCGGGACCAAGTAAAGGAGCGCCTGCTGGGAAAGCAGGACCAAGCAAAGGATCTAAGCAACCACCGCCTCCACCACCTCAGTCAGAAACTGTAGATAGTAAAGGAAGGAAAAAGGGAAAAGGAAAGAAGAAAGGAGATGACGATGATGATGTCTACCCTTGGGAAGACTGGATAATGAAATTAAAATGCAAAAACAAGCAAAGTCCTGATGACATTAATTAGTATAATTACTCTATTAGATAGAAAGAAAGATAATAAAGACACGAAGCCTGTTGCCATACTTTTATACTGTCTTACAAATCGGAGCTATGCCTCTCCTTCCTCCCAGCTATTATATATTTAGACTATACAACCCCCTCCTTCCACATCTTGTTTCACCGGAAACATAAAAATGAGATTCAAACTCAAATTCGATTTTCTGAACGAAACATGCAGCGGAAGTCTCTCATCAACCCTGAGGGCCGTCCATACCTTGTTCTTCGTGATTAGGTGGGATATGCAACGAGTATAAGTTAGTTATACTTTATATATACTGATGTATTGATATACACTAATAATAAGTGTGGAAATTCGGTTGCGATTTGACATGCATACACGTTGTCAACACACTCATCATAGTTGACAACTGAAGGAACTTACCGTCTGGAACAGGTACAGAGACCCAGGTCGGGTCGTTCCAGATCGGTGATATAATTAAATAATCCTTTCTTACAACGGATTCGCACGTCGAGGTTGTAAAATGATTTAAAAATAAATTTCACCTCGAATTGGTCACGTGGGCGTTTTCGGGTTCACACACATAAACCAGTCGACACACATTCACGCGTGGGTGTGAGGCGGATAACGTATGGTTATGCGGTCTTTAAGGTCAGTCCATGTTCCGTGGGATTATTCGCACATCTTGACCAGTCTCAATAAAGCGAAAGTCGCCGATAGTTCAAACCAGAGTCACACAAAACTATATTAAATTCCGAATATTATGATTTACGCCGGATGTTGTCATGACCATATACGTGGCGAAATATTTTTTCCCCAACTCGACCTTCTCATCGAAACAGTGAATGGAATCACCTTTGTCGAGTAGTTGACACATTCTTCGTCTTTGAAGTTGAACCCGACCTCAGAAGGTGAGATTTGTTATGAAATATTCACTCAGTATAAAGTATGTGAAGCTTATACTCCCGATAACCACTCACAAACCGAGTCAGATGGTCTATTTACCAAGGTAGCTCTAATCAAGTGTCGATGACTTCATACAGTCCCGAATAAAATTCTTTTCTGATGAAAAACAAACCGCACAACTTTGAAATTGTCATTTTTCCCTAAAAAAAGCAAATTGGTTTCAAATGTTTGTCTTAATCTGAAAACAACACTAAGGCGCAATTAGACCAATCTACCTATACAACTGTTGTACATGTTGCCTAACTACTTGTACCAAAAGTACTCAACTTCTTACATCTCTTTGATAAATAATATAGAAACAACCACTACATTGTAGTTTTCTTTCATAGTTTTGCATAGTTTGTTCATGCTTTGCCACTACAAATTCACCTAAATTCCAAAGAAGCTAAGCTCAAATTTCGATTTTAAAAATTTGGCTAAACTTAAGTTTCTTCTGTACATCGTTAAAACTAAACAAATTTGGCACCGTGAAGCAGACATTTGGGTCTTTCTATGATCCTCCTTCCAATGCCACTTTTGTGAGTCGCCTTCCTTTTTTGGGTGTATGACCCGCTCAAATCTTACAATAATAATGATGAACATTGAATAGGAAGATATATATAATATATTACGGGAAAAGTGATAAATCGGATATTACGTATAATTGCCAGTCATTTTATAAACTAGTCAGTAAATTTTACCAATTGACTTCTCACATTTACCAAATTATGGTGAATTTGAATAATCTCCGGGAATTATATTGTAAATATATCGGCTCGAGCCGCAACATATACATAAATTAAACACGAAAATTTCCTGCAGTCAATTCGATACAGTGACATTTCTCATCATATACTTTCAAGATTATAAAAGTAAATTTTTTTTTCTAAAAAATATATATTCAAAAAGGTTTTTGTATATCAAATAAGCAGTATTGTGCTTATCGCTTTTGAGAAACAAACATGCTCATATTTACACCTTTTTTTTATCTTAACAAATCCAGCGACACACAGAATATTTGTTTCACAAAAAAAACTTTTCAAAGTATATTATTTTTATATCATTCCAACCTACGATGGTTAATGTCAGTTGTAACTGACTCGAAGGTATTTGCGAAATGAAAATTAGGCGAAAAAGTCCAGACACATTAGACTAAACACAAGACAATAATAATGAAGAAGATGATGCACCTAGTGTCAATGAGGACGATTGAGAAACTTAAACAATATATTACAGTATTTGAAAAATTTTAACTAAATTCCAGAAGACATTATAAAATTATGAAATTCTGGCTTGGGTAAAAAAAGACCAGTTCGTCCTTGGCTACTTAATAACATCACAGACAATTGCAATTATTAAAGTCTACGTATGTCAGGGGTGTTAAACTCGAAGGCAGAGATGGACATTGATTTGTTTTGCGGTTCACCTAAAATTAAGCATTGTTTGTTCGTTTAGTTTTCGAGTTTGACACCCCACGCTGTAAGTTATTATTATTATTGTTATTTGTATTAAGTAAAATTAAGTAAATTGTGAGTAGATAAAAAGTATAAAAACTTTGTGACAAGTGTTTAAATACCCTCATCTGAATAGAACGGAGATCGCCAAATGTGCATGTCGGCATGTGGCTCCACATGCAGACTTCTACTCCTTTACTGTGGTTCTTCCATAAAATGTTTAGTGCACGCCCTGAGTATTGCGTATTACCTAAATATTATCTTTATATAAGTATAACACCAAGTTTTATGTAATGTATTTCTACCAAATTTAAGGACAGATAGTCATGAAAGTGACAAGCTCAAGAGCATCATTTATGAGATTTAACTGTTCATAGAAGTGTGCACTATTTATGAAATCAATTCTACTTTTATGTCATATATTTATTATAAAAATGTCTCAGCAAGGCTGCTTTCTACAAAGAAATTTAGAAAAATGGCTCTTGGAACAAATTTTAGTTTTAAATGGTTTAGATTTGGCTCTTTGAAGGATGAGTTTGACCACTGGTAAAGAATGACTATTAACAATGTAAATAATACATAAAACTAATAAGAGTTGAGAGTTTAACAGACAAGCATTATACAGTTTTCAGTATCTCAACTGATAAATAAAAATTTTCATTTAGTTCTGAAGCTTGCCAGGTAAAAAGAAATAATAAAATTGGTTATATAGTTTATAAACTAGTATAAACAATAAAAAGTGGTGCTTAGTTATAAATATATTGTAGTGAACCTGATGATGGTTATGAATAATCAAGTACATAAAATAAACAACCAATTACTCAGTCAACTTAGCTTTATTCTCACAAAACAACCAATAAGTGTGACATCCTTATCAGGGAACCAACAATAACCCTTACCAACTACTCATTGAAGCTGTCCCCAAGGTGACTCATCATACTTCTTGTCTTCTGATACTGATATCATGTCCCAACTTGTCAACTAACTTATATAATATTCCACAGGCATACCTACTAATGTATATATATAAATAACTAATATAAATAATGCATAAGTAATGATTATTTTTACTTACTTAAACATACAAATAAACATCTTTTGAAGATACATAGACCAATAGACCAAACCATAGTCAAGACCAAGAGCTTAGGTAAATGATTTAAAAGCATTACAGCTATTACTGATAAAAATCTTTACGACCCAGAGTAGGACGATTGGTGTTTATGATAATCCTAGACGAAACTGCATGGGTTTTATTTATTTCAGAAACGATCCAAAGACTGGGAACCTGGAGACATTCCACCGGAAATATTAGAACTCATAGAACTAAGTCGCGAAAAGAGAGGTCTTCCACCGCCCAAAGTAAACTCGAAAACGAAGAGAAGAAAAAGCAGTGAACTGATACCACTACCGGAAAGAATAGAAGGAAGGCCTCCAACTCTTCACATCCATCGTCACAAGGCCTCATACCACGTGACCATGTATCCGGTCGTCCAGCCTGGAGACGAATACAAAGACATAAAACAACCTCTCAAGTTCACCATTAACAGACCCGAAAACGACAGCGATTTCGACAGTGAATCCGATCTCGAATTCGAATTTGATGTTCCGGAGCCTGATACAGCTATACAAATGGTTAACCATCAAACTCAGTACAACCCGAAAGACTGTCCGCCCCCACCCCGCCGCCACCACCTCCACCAAAACCGGAAAAACCTCCCACAGCAGCAAAACCGGATAAAAAGGGAAAACGTGGCAAAAAATAAACGCATCTCTATTGTTTAGTATCACTGTTTTTAAAAGTAAGTTTTCTACTGTTGTATATTGTAAAATATTAACTCAAATAAAATAAAAAAATTCAAACAACTGGACATGCTCACCTGAAAATACCCTCATGGACCTAATTTATATAATCCTTTGCACAAATCAACATTAAATTCTAACAACTAAACTGATGTACTTTTAAATACTTAGAAAATGACACTGTTTCATAATTAAATTATTATAATTAACACCAAAATTCTTTTTGTTTTTACGTTTTCAAATAATTTCAATTTGCCATTTTTAACGTACATTTAGAATCCAAACTAATTCCAACGATCAACGCCAGAGCGAGTTACTAAAAATTTAATTTTCAAATGTTTTCAACCTTGTTTCATGCTTTAATTACACGAATATCATTTTATTAAAATTTCATAAGTTATACAAAGCAAATTTTATTCACTGGGAGGTATTAAATTAATTCCACTCCAAATGTTTTTATCACTCTAAATAAAGACAACATAATTCTTTTCGAGTCTTTCCAAACATTTTTCAGTATCCTTTTACCTATCATTCAGTTTTATGTTTTTATCGTATGAAAATTTTTAAAGAATTTGGTATTATTCGAGCATGAGAAATTATATTTAGTTTGTCTGAATATCCATCGAATTGTATTTTCTTTTACTTTTTACACACCTCCAACAGTGGTTTTTAAATCGATTTATTTCAACAAAAGTAACTTTTAAAAAAGCAAAATGAGTGATAAAGTTAGTGATAAAATTTGTGATATGAAAATAATTCCTTTGAAGGAGTCCAAATACATGAAGCCGTTACGAGCTGAGTTTCAAATAAATGGGAAGCAAAAATATTGGGATTTTTTATCAGTTCAAAACAGGTAATAAAATTTGATTAACTGTGATAAAGTTAGCCAGAGGATTGCTCAAGAGGATAAATATAAGTTTTGTAAATTGTTAATGTAATTTTTTTCCTTCCAGTGTTTTCATTCTTATTTACAATGTCACTCGTAAAGTTCTTGTATTTGTTCGTCAGTTTCGACCAGGTGGGTTTGAAGTGTAACAGTTCACTTACAGCTTGTTTAGGGTTTGTTGAATATCTAACAAATGCTTTGTTGTTCTCTTTCAGCCTTGTATCTTGCTCAAATTCCAGATGTAAAAGAGGGAATGGTAATAGACACAGAGAAGTATAATCTGTCAAGAGGATATACATTAGAACTTTGTGCAGGTCTTATTGATAGAGATGCTAAAGCTGTTGAAATAGCTAGAGAAGAAATTTTAGAAGAATGTGGTTATGATGTTCCTGTAACAAGTTTGAGGGAACTGTTTAGGTTAAGGTAAATTTCTTTTTGTCATTTTTTAAGACCAAATGAAATCCGCTGAGTAAAGTTGGTGGTGTTCATAATTTGATAACATTTTTACAGAGCTATTGGAATCACTGGTCAAATCAAAATACTGTACTATGTTGAAGTGACAGACAGTCAACGAGTTTCATCAGGTGGTGGTTTAAGAGAAGAAGGAGAATTCATAGAAGTAATTGAATTGACAGTACCAGAAGTCAAGAAATACTTAGACTCAAAAGATATTTTGAGTTCTCCTTTATTCCTTGCTGCTATGCAGTGGTTTTTACAAAACATATCTAATTGTTAATTGTGTATGTTAATTTATAAAATCAACTTTTTAATTATTGAATGCAAAATTGTTTTTTTATTTATTTTTAAGTTTTAATATTGTTTTTATGAAATCTCTTAATTATTTTATCCAGTCTTTAATTATTGTTTAAGTAATAACATAAACTGGGAGTCAGTGGGTGGGGAGAATGTTAATTTTAAATGTAGCTCTTGCATTTCTGTAGTTCAATTAGGTCCTGAATATTGTAAGCACATCAGACACCCATTCTTTAAGTATTATTTTAAAGGTTTAGATTGAATATGATTAAAAAAAAGAAAGAAAATTATCTAGATATAAGTTTTAGGTAATCCATTTCAATATAATCTTCCTGTCATCCATTTCAAGGGGGAAGTTTGCATGTTTCTAAAACTTTTGAAGCTGTTTAGACAGTGAAGAGAGTGTTAGTCCCAAGGTCACTCTAGAAGCATTGAGGAAAAAGAAATCCTGTCCCTCTGATGGTGGCCAGTGTATGAGTTCACAAGCAAGAGTCATGACAATAGCATGTATTTAGCTTTCATCAATTTGAGTAAAATAAAGTTTATTCAGAACTTAAAATAGCTAGTTTATTTTTATTTTAACCATCCAAAACAACCCACTACAGGTCATTTGTTATCATACTTTCCAGATCTGAAGTATTTGATAACATGACGAAAACAAGGCATAAAAAGCCTTCATACCTATAAGCACAACCATGGTTATATCTTTGAGAAGGAATCAAGGTTTTGATTTTAGTAAGAAATTTCTCATTCACAATTTACTCATTTTCTATATTTCATATAATAAATGAACATGCATTATACACTGTGTGCAAAAACTCACATTTTGAGTCACCTACAACCCCAACAAAAAGTCTAAAACATTTAAAGCATATCAGACATCTAAAGTTGAAGCCAAATGAAGCTGTGGGTATCTTCACTTGTAAAACTGAGCCTAAGATGTTTACCACATCAATTATGAATATTAAGCCAGACACCAACAAATCATCTTAACGTCATATCCAAAAACAACTAAACTGACATTATCTTTTTTGGTAGAAGAATATTTATTGACTCACTTAGTTGCAGTCAAACACAAAAGCCATTTTTGGAGAAAGAGGAAAGCAAGAATTAACCTAAATGACAGAAAATTTGTAATTTTGAGTCTACATTTATTTATTAGCCCCAACAAATCTAAATTAAATTAACTGAAATAAAACAGAACACTTTCAAAATCATATTGACTATTGTAAACATTAATTACATTCTAAAACTGACTTCAACATCTCATGTCTCTGGTGGTACTTCCAAACCAGCAGATTTGGCCAGTTCTCGTTCTTCATCTACAAAAGAAACAAAAAACAAAATTGGTCTTAGTACATCAATTTTAGCCAAAAAGCAACAAGACAAAAATTTATGGAAAAAAAACAAACCCCTTTGTTTCTTCAATGCTGCTGCTTTTTGTTTAGCCTCACGCTCTGGCCTAGTTCTCTCCAGTTCGTCTAGCCTTTTCTTTTCTTTTCTATTCAGAGCGCTTAGCCGAACACTTCCATAAGTGATCCCGGCAATAAGAAAGGACCATCTTGCAGCCTAACACATAATTCTTCGAATTATTATCGAATACATATTTAACAATAAAAAAACCGGATAGGAAACTTTGGAAGGAGGACTGAAATTACTTACGAAAGGACTTTTAATGTCGGTCTTGGGAAAATGGGAAACCAAGGAAGGTAGGAGTAAATCTGAAACTTAAATAAAATCCTTCTTTATTAGTTGTGTTTTGGTTAATGAAAAATAAACAACAAAAATGGTGTAACTGATATAATACTGAAATAAATAGAATTTTAGAAAATACCTTGATAAGGGGCGAAATCCTACCAGGAGGTTGAGCAGCCATTTTTTGTGAAGAAAATTTTTTCAGGGGCAGAGCTCTCGCTCCTGCCACGACAAATAGAAAAGTGACGAAGCCTCCGAGTTCAAACAATTTCTTAAGCTTTAAAAACCGATTTCATTTTTTTACTTTTATTTACCTAACTAAATAACTCGAGGTATAAAATGTGGGAGACAAGAGAACTATAGTAAATAAAGTAAATCGTAATAATCAGATAACTTTATTCAGTTAAAAAAAGTTTACTGAGGCGGCTCCCAATTAGGGGGAAACTCCACACCAACCAACTCTCCAAAAAATAGTAAGGTTTCTGAAAAAAAATGAAATCATAATATTAAGTTTTGCGATATCAAATTATAAGTATATGCTAATCATTATCAAACTCACCACTTGTCAAATATTCAAAAAATTATAAAGACTAAATGAGACGTCCTAAAAACTAACAGGCAACCTACAACGCATGGATGAAGTAACAATACACATAAGTCATAACAAGGAAAGTGAAAACAGTACACGAGTCAATATGAAGGTGAAACAAATACTATGTTGCCAGGATGCACTTAGGTCATACACTCTTAACATCAGCAATTTACGATAAGTGGATCTTGATAAAAAAATTTCTCATCCAGTTACCTTTATAAGTTCTTCTTGTGAGTTCTTTTTCACGTTCACGCCTTCTTTCAATTGCTTGGCGTCGTAATACACGCTCCTTTATTTCGAGCCTTTCGAGAACAGCTCTTTTATTCGATCCATAAAAATTCCCCCAAAGCAAAAAAGACCATCTCACGAACTGTAAACATAAATTTATTTCAATTCAAATCTGAAGGAGCCGCGATGACTGACTATCGAGATTTAAGGTTTATGTCATTGAAAATTTAAAATACGAACGATTTAATTAAAACAGATTGTGACAATACCTTAATCGTGGGTGAAATTTTCCCTGGAGCTTGAAGTGATTTCATTTATAAAATACGTTAAAAAAATATTTCCAACGGAAACAGTCGTCTATTAAATTTGGTGGCAAAGCCTCCGCGATCTAATTTTTTCTTTTATTAATCTTATTTGATTTAAGTCGGGAAATAAATATTCAAAAAAAAAACTTGTTGCATTCTTAATTTAATGGCACTAAAAATTCTAAAATTTATTTATCAATTATAAAATTCATAAATTTTACGGTGGAAAAAAAAATATGTTTGGTTCTGTAACAAATGCAAACGAAGAAATCTTTGAAAACGACTCCCGCCTACGTAAGAATCATTCGTCTGACGAAACCTCTGCCTAGTGACCAAAATGGCGTTGTTGTGGAACGTTGTGTCTCTTAGCTTTTCTTTATTTTATACACCGCTTTTGATGTTTTTATTGGGTATGATTTTTTTAGCATCGATAGGAAAATCCTTAGGAGTCAGACGATTATACATAAAAATATTAATCAAAATGTTTGAGGTAAATAATTATTTTTATTAGTTTTTCTTCCACTTAAATTTTATTTTTCCCTTAATGCTACCCATTTCCTTTTATGCATTTCATTAATACTTATTTTTAATTTATTCACAGTTTTCCCTTTAGAAACTTGATTTCTGATACACGTTAAACGGTATTTTTTGAAATGTATGTTACGAACTATAGGGTGAAATGTTTCGTCAAATATTGAATGGTCTTAAAATTGACGAAATTTAAAACGTCATCTCGTAATAAATTTTTGATATATGCCTCTTGTATGCTATTTGAATATTTTTTTTTTTAATTTCGTGTAATATTTTACCAGCAACCTGAAACTCTGATAGCCTTAAGTCGATTCCTTGTTCTGTTTAACCTTCTGTTGGTCATTTATCAAAACATTTTGGATCTGAAGTTTCTGTCCTTATTAAAACCATATTTTGCTGTCAGGATCAATAACCAAAAAGTATTTTCCTGGACTCTGACTTTTAATAACTTTTAACTTCCTATTTATATTTTCTTATTTAACTGCTCATGATGTAAAACTTTAATGAAATTTTTGGTTGTTTGTTTCAATTTAATAGATTGAGTGGAAATTTCTACCTCAAAACATTATCAGTATCTGGGGGGTGCAAAGTTTGTGATTCACAATATAAGATTCATCTATGTTTTGAAACTCAAACATGATTCATCTTTTCTTCATGCAGTTCCTAATATACATGTCGGTCTCTTGAACATGGTTCAAGGTTTAGCCTTGTTTGCTTTCCAAGTACATTGTCAAAGTTATGCTTTGGCCATTAATTTCAAATAATTAATCTCACCTGTATAATCCATTTAATTCCTTATAAATAATCCATAGCTCTACTGTAATCCTTTTATTTATCCTAATTAATAAATTAGTGATAAATATGATTGGTAAGTTGACTATTGAAATTGATTTTAACGAATCTTATTAGAATGAGAAGGAACAAATTTACTCAGGGTGTTGGTGCAATTTGTCCACCTGCCTGCCCACTTCCCTTTTTATTTTTAAAATTTTAATTGTAGTATTTATTTTTATTTGCTTTACAATTAGTAATTAAAATAAACTTGTAGTGTAAATACCAAGGTCAAAGTGATAAAATGATATCACATTATTTTCGGTTGCCACAACAATAACATGTGGATTATAATATAAAGCAAAGAAAATTTCCCATAGCGATTATATATAATAATAGGAGAAATTTTAATTTTGTCAAAAATTTGTTTTGTTAACTTTTTTTGATTTGATTTTGGTTTCAGTATGGGAAACAACACATTGAAATAGCTCAGAAAGTCAAGGAAGGAAGCAGAGAAGGTTCAGATGATGAGGATGAGGGTGGTGGAGGGTCAGATGGAGATGGTGGTAACAACAACAATGCAGGGAGATTGGCCAAAACCAATTCTGTAGTTATCAGCAGGGAGAACCTAATCCTTGTGCCTGACCCTGAACTCAATTACACAGGAAATAATAATTTACAAGTTCCCAAAGTCCAGCCAGGTCACATAAATAATGTGAGTGTTTGTGGATTGTGTGACAAAAACAAAATTTTTAAAAAATGATTCATTCTTATATTAATAAGTGGGAGTATTTATAGTCAAACACAACCATGTGACTGATAAGAGTTTCTGTTGTGATTTAGACATGTTATGAGGTGAATTAATGTCAAAATAAATTATTCAGAGTGAGAAATTTAAAGTATTTTTACAAAATGTTGATGCCATAGATTAAACAGGTGAAATTGTTTCAAACGTTTGCTCGAATCATTTATTTGATTGATGATATTGATGTTCCATTTGTTTCTCCTCTCAACATTTCAATCAAAATGCAAGTCATTGTCCTTTTTATTTGTCTAAACATGATAAAACTCTGACACCAGGTTGTGAATTAGTTATAATGTCTCTAACTACCCAATATTAATTACTTGATAATTATTCAACCACAAATAAATTTAAAATGATAAATGAAAATCCTTTTTTTTCTTATTCAGGGTAACTTACCCAACAACGCCGACGTTCCCAACCACGTCACAAAAGTAGTTGAGCCTCCCAAAAGAGAATTTGAGCTTTCAGATTGTCTAGATTACATCAGAACTGGAGTTGAGGCCATAATCGAAGATCAGGTCACGTCTCGATTCGAAGCGGAAGAACTCAAATCGTGGAATTTGTTAACAAGAACAAATCACCATTACGAATTCATTAGCTGGAGACTAACAGTGATATGGATGTTTGGATTTCTCATGAGATATACATTTCTGTTGCCTCTTAGAGTCATGATATGCTTTTTTGGGGTATGTTACTTGATTTTCTGTTTTCTTAAGCTGTTTTTAACGAATGTGAGTTTGATAAATTTTGAGTTAGGAATATCATTATTAATTTATCAATGATTCATTTATTATTATTTAGTTAGTTATTTCAATCTTTTTTTGAGTGGCTGAAGAAATTATTGGTGATTGGATGTCTTAAAGTCTTTCTTAACTATTTACAGCTTATTTTTTAAGGAAGCATGAGAAAATCATGGAGAAACCAGTATCATTTCCTTGAGGTGTTTCTTAACAATAATTTTATTGAAATTAATTGTCATGAGTCATTTAAATCATTTAATTTGTTAAGGTTTTGTGGTTGTTATGTGGTTTATCTTTTTTATCATTCACTGATGCTTGAATGGTTTGTCATGACTTAAACCATAATTCCATATGAGTGCTTAATGATAAAGGAGTTAAATTAATTATATAGTAGAATTGTTAAAAATGAAAATTAATATTGATTAACATTTATTAAATTGAAATGTTGGGTTTTAAAAGTTAATAAATCAGAAGGGGGGGAAACACTTACAACAGGTAGCCTGGCTTGTGATTACCACTATGTTGGTTGGACATCTACCCAATGGAAAATTGAAAGTTTGGTTAAACGATCGCGTCACTCTGATCGCTTTTCGAATACTTTTGAGAAGCTTTTCAGCAGTGGTTACGTTTCACAATAAGGAAAACAGACCCAAGAAAGGCGGGCTTTGCGTGGCGAATCATACGACCACTTGGGACGTGGCCTTACTCTCAACGGACATGACGTATTCTTTGGTTAGTAAAGCTAAAAAGGGTGTGACGTCATCACTATTGAGATTTTTTGCGGAGGGGTTGGCACGCTTTGAAGTGGACACGATTTGACGTATTCTTAACGGTTTTTTATATTCCAAATTGTGATTGATTTGAAAGAAATTTGGGGTTTTTTCGGTAGTCTTTTGAAATATTGTTTCACATTTTGTTTTTTTTTAAATATCAAGCACGCTGGGGTTGTGTTGCTTTGTCTTATTCTAAATTTTTGTGTCTTTTCAATCAAAAAATAGTAAAAATATTCATTATCAAGCGTTTAGTCTGTTACTTTGTCGGTTTTTAATAATCGTCAATATTTATCGGACACTTTATGTGCTTCTAGGAGTCAAGGTTTTAGTAACGGATAAATGGCAAGACAACTGATTATAAAATTAACGTAATTGAGTAGTGATTATATCTCTAATGAGTCTTATGTAAAGAATTCACTTGATTTTATAAAGATGGTTTTCTTTGGTGCACAAAATTTTCATTGTTAAAATGTTATTTTGGGAATATCACAATACAGTCAAGTATTTCTAACTGAAGTATTGTTTGTAAGTTTCGGTTCCACCGTTTGCATTATTGTTTTGTTATTATTGAGTTTATGGTTTGCCTTTTTATCATTTGAGTGTGTTGATAGTTTGTCATGAATTAAATTCAAGGTTTCAGTACTCACTACAAACATGACCAAAAACGGTCAAATGTAAGGATGTCTGAGAGTTGTATTGAAAAATGGTACTTTGAGCTTCTGAAAAGCTGAAACTAATGGTGGGACAGGTTACATTATGTTATTACTTGATTTTTGGGGTTTTTGGGAAACTAGAGACTTTTCTAGAATCATTTGTATTAGTTCTGATAAGCATGAATTTGATAAAAATTTATTTTAGGGCTTGTTAGCCTTCTGTGATGAGGTTTGTTCATTGTTTCATTTGATTCTGATGTATTTAATACTCGTTTGTGAAAGGTGGTATTTTAAAATTCAGAAATGAACGGTTTTAGTTGTTTGGTTGTTTTCTCGACTGAGGAACAGTTGTTTGTTGTCACACACAACAGTTGTTGAGGTTTTTGAGGAGAATTAGTTTTTGATTGTGGTGAGTTTAGTTTCGTGTCCGAGAATTTGATTTATGTTTCGGATGAGAATAGGCTTTACTTTTGTGGTGAGGATGATACACAACCAGAGCTATCTAAACTTAATAATATTTGGGGACTGGACACTCAGTTCAAGAACAGGTTGGGTTGGGTTTTATCCAAATCATTGGACATTTAATGAAAGGTTATTGTCACCAGTATTATTATACAGGGAGATTATTATAATATGGTTGGATTTTGTTAACGCTTTTGTTAAGGGAATCGTTGCTGTTGTCGTTATTGTCCTTGGTGCCTATTTGTTCGCTTTGTTAATTTCAGACACTCTGGTTAACTCTGTGCACGGCCATCGTTGGCTATTTCCCTGAGGGTGAATTAAAACGTTGGCTTAATCGTCACGTCTCAATAATGTGCTTTGGAGTATTGTCGAGCGCTTTGTCAGCGGTGATCACGTACCACAACGAAGAGAATCGGCCGAAAAATGGGATTTGCGTTGCCAACCACACATCGCCGATTGACGTTTTGGTTCTTGCCTGTGATAATTGTTATGCTTTGGTATGTTTTTCAAGGCTTTTCTTTCCTCTTTTTTAATGCCGTGATCCCTTTTGGGGACAAATCAAGCTTCTACGGTGTCAATTTGACCCGCTTTGATGTTCTAATTTTAGATGTAGTTGCTTGATCTCTTGAGCTTTTGTTTAAAAAACAGTGAAACCAAAAGAGTTTTCTATTTTGTTTCTTTGTTTTGTTTTATAGATCGGTCAAAGACATGGCGGGTTTTTAGGAATACTACAAAGGGCCCTTGCTCGGGCCTCACCACATATCTGGTTTGAAAGATCAGAAGTGAAAGATAGGCACGCGGTCGCCAAAAGGTTGAAAGAACACGTTTCCGACGAGAACAAACCTCCCATATTGATATTTCCGGAGGGCACTTGCATAAATAATACATCGGTTATGCAGTTCAAGAAGGGAAGTTTCGAAGTCGGTGGAACAGTCTATCCAGTTGCGATAAAGGTGAGCCTTTGCTGCTATCGTAGAAGCTTGATAAGTTCTTATTTATATAACTATTAGGTAGACCGGAAAATAATGTCGGTTCTGTGTGTTACACCTAATATATGTTACGTTAAAAATAATAAATCGGGCAAATATATACAATTTCCGGCGATTAATCATAATCACCAACTAATCGTGGTTGATGTGAAAAATTCCTGAATATTTCCCACATTTACCGACTAGTTTGTAAAATTTTTAACTTAAAATGGGAAATTCAATAAAAGTTTGCTCAGATTACAAGTTTGATATTTTATGAACCAACTGGTAAATGTGATAAATAGTCAGTAATTTATCACATTTACCTAGCTTAGTTGGTGACTATAAATAATCTCTCGGAATTATGTATAAATTCGACAGATTTATCGCTTTTACCGTAGCACATATGCAATATTACTATCCAGCCCACATATTATATAGCGGGAACTATAGTTTTGTACCTTTGTTAGGTGTTTTAACACAGTTTGTGTGAGCCAATGAGTTAATGTAACATCTTATATTCATTTCTTTTTCAAAAATTTCTGATCATTTTATAAGATGGTGACAAACCTAAACAAAATTTGTTTACTTTTTGTTGAATTTAACTAAAAATTTAATTAATAGTGTATTCATGTTAGTTTGTGGATCTGTATCAGAAAACTAGGCAGATTTTAGCCAGGTTTCTACGCTAATTACTTCAAGTTAGGCGTCAAATATTATTCTTGAGTTTGTCCGTTTGAATCTTAAGTTTCACCTAGCAATAATTATATTTTAATATCATTAATCCGAATGCTGTACATATTTGTGGGTGATTTCCTGTATTTTCTTTCCTGTTTATTTCGTAAATGATGCACACTTTCAGCAATGTATTTAGTATAATACTTATACAGAGGTTTCGTACAAGATCGGTAGGTTGACTTTGACGTATACTGTAAGGGATACCCACAAACTAACAAATATTAATATGTAGTATGTTTAGAATATTTATTTATTTATTCATTGTTGTGGCAGTATGATCCCCGGTTCGGAGATGCATTTTGGAATAGCAGCAAATACTCGATGCTTCAATATTTATACTGCATGATGACTAGTTGGGCCATTGTTTGCGACGTGTGGTACCTTCCCCCAATGGAACAAAAAGAAGGAGAGAGTTCAATAGACTTTGCCAATAGAGTTAAGCGAGCCATTTCGGAACAAGGAGGTTTAGTGGATTTGATGTGGTGAGTAAACTAAATCTTAAGAACTGGAAATAATCATCAAAAAAAAAATGGAAGGAAGCTTGAAATTAATATTTTTCTCCTTTGTTTGCTAGGGACGGTCAGTTAAAAAGATCTGCGGTGAAGAAGGAATGGAAAGAGAAGCAGCAAGAGGAATTCAGCAAAAGACTGAAAGTGGAATAGTTATTAGAACGTTCACAACAGCTATTCAAATCGGCATAATGACGGAAGCTTTAAAAAGGAAAGCGCACTGCCTGGATCCCCTGGCCCTCACACACTCTTGAGTTGTTAGTTTTATTGTGACGATTTGGGATGATTTAGGATCAGTCGTTTTCTTATTATTTTTAATATTATTTCTTTTGAGTGTCTAAAAACGCGGAAGTTAATCAGAACATGATTGGAAGACATTGGAAGACGAGGTTTTTATTCCTCCCATTAATTCCTCTCTTTCAAAGAGAACCAGAAAGAGGTTAGAGGTTTTTGGTTGTTGTTCTGGTTCGGTTTGTGAGACATGGTTCCTCAAAGAGGAAACTAAATAACACCTGTAATAAATTTAAGAGTGCAAAGATGTGAGGATTTGACTTTGGGAATGTGGTTTGGAGGTTAGTTTACTATATACTCTCTTTGACTCAGGTTTTCCCGATCCTGGGTTGGGTTTCTTTTCCTCAATCAAGACCCTTCTCTCCTGGTCGAAAGAAAACCTTTTTGGGTTTGAATTATCCCCTAGATATTTCATGTTAAAAATCAAAGCAAAATTCTATTTTTATTATTTGTTGTTGGTGAGAATGCATTCCACAAAACTCAGTACTTTTGTACTCAAAAGACTTCCGGGAAATTTTTTTTTTTGTTTATTAGGGTTTGCACTTTATTTTTTGTTTCCCTTCAAATTCAAGTTCTTTTGCACCATTTGGCTCTCCGACTTTTTGAGTGGATTTAGTATATACCTGTTATTTATTTTTTTGTGCTTTTTTTTTTACCATTTTGTTTTGTTAATAACGAATTGTCTATATTATACGAGGTATATTTATATATATATATAAGTGTTTTATTTATATTATCACTAATTGGTTATCCTTGAGTTACGCAGTGTTATTAAAACTTTTTTATTTATTCCACTGAGTTTGCACATCTCTCCTGAACAAGTATGACCTTCTTAAAATTGTTACTTACATGATTAGTATGTTGTTTAACATTTGCTTCTACACTGATGATATAAACATATCAAAATTGGTGAAAGGGGTGTTGCTGTTTATTTTGAACAGCATGCTGTTTCTCTCTATATACTAAAATGGTGATTCTTGGCATTTTTAATGTCGTAATCACGAAAACCTGCTATGAGGTTTGCTGAAAACCCAGTAGTTTAGTGTGTAACTCATATGCTTTATCTGATTTCATTTTTTAAGGAGAAAAACCACCCATCACAATGGTAGTACTAATATATGGGGAGTTTGTACTGATTGATCAAAATGTTTTTATGACTATGAATTCATCATAAAATGGTTTTATAATGTCATCCTTCCTGGAAGGTGGTCGCTGTCAGAATTAATTTAAACTCTACTGACATTTAATACTAACCAAATTTATCCTTCTGAATTTAATAATATAAACTAATGAAAACCAAGAATGTTCCGAATAGTACCTTTGCAATTTCTACCGCCATTAATGGCTGAATTATTAGAGAAAAAATCAATTGTCACAACTTTTTTTATTAGTTTAGTCGTTCACTACAAAGTGATTAATAGCAGTGATACTTTATTACTTCAATTAACAACATAAATTGGTGGTATTATTAAATTTTAATTAATTATACCAAGAATAACTGAGTGAAGACGCCATTTGAAAACACTTCTAACGGTCGGCGGGTACTTTCGGTTACGTTCGACTATTTTCGTTAAGTTCCGGTTGTATTTATCAATGAAGCGGTGACAAATGCCGGTGCTTCCGGACGAGTATCAGTTTTAATTTGGGAGCCAGAGTGGTAAGCTAATAATAAGATGTTATACTCAAATTATTATTTTTGTTGAGTTTTATTTTGTCATTTTTTTTAAATTTTCTTTTGAGTGAAATAAGGTAAATAATTGACAAAACAAGAGTGACAGGTAATTATTTTTAATAATTAAAATAAGTTGTAATAAGGTGGTTTTAATAAGAATCTTGTTTTTATATATCATCTATCATGTGTGAAACATTTCAGTTAATAACCCCAATTTTTACAGATTTTTTTTGCGGCTTGTTACAATACTAAATGTACATATGTCATCACGAGTTCATAGCCATTAACCAAAAGTAATTTAACAATTTACCATTACTTGCTTGATTTTTGCTCATCAACTTATTGGTGCTTCCTTCAACCAGTTGTTTCAGTATCTCCAGTTTCCAGACTAGTTAGTGTATCCAGTTTTATTTGACTTGTGACTGATCTTTTTAAGTTGTAGAAGTCTCTTTATCAGTTTTTATCTTAATTGGTCTGGCAGACAGCAAATTTTTTTTTCTTGGTAAAACCCAACTTTTTGGCCTCTTGTCTTTCTCAATTCAGCACTTCCATTAACAAGTCATTATCTCAACACAACTAGCATCATAATAAGCAGAAAAATAGAATATAAACAATCAATATAAAGCAAACACATATTTTTATATATATATTTATGTATAAAAAAATTATTACAAATATTCGTTGAAAACCTTCAGCTTAATTGCAACCAAGAAAGACTTTTATTCAAATAAGTCCGATAAGGACTTCGTCTTACTCACCACATAATAATAATTACAATAATAAAGCTGCCTTTCCTCTATACATATCTCATTTATATTAATAAACTTAAAACTATTAAAAATATTTTCAAACAAGGCTATCTTTTGATTGTAAGGAAAACAAAAGTGAAAGATTTCGAATCCCATTGACTTTTCTTGGCAGTGATTTGAATCAACTATCAGATGTAGCAAATGAATTGTTACAAAATTTGGTACTATACTTATTTATTAATCAAGTCATAGAAAAATAACTACATCTCCTTTTTTGTTTTCGTTTTCCAATCCAAACCAGCAGATGTTAATAAGTACTTAATAAGAAACAAAAACCAAAAAACTTTCTCTATACACAATTTTTAATTACAAATTCAGTCTAAAGCAAAAACACATTAATTATTAGAAGTAAACTAATCTTGCATCTGCTGGATTCTGTTCTATGGGACAGTAAGGACATTTTAACCTGAAAATAAACAAAATCATGGAATCAGTAACTTATGACGTCATTGAAACATTCGAAATCATAATTATCATAAACACTCACTTATTTCCACTCGTCAGCTTGTTGAGAGCATCCCTTGAAATCACATGACCACAAACTAATCTCATAGGTGGATTTGATTCAGTGCTTTGTTGCCTGAGTATGGGACAAGCAAATACAGAATGATAAAGGTTTTCCTGACCCAAATCGATTTCGATCTGTAAAGTTGATTTAATTAAATTGAGTTAGTGCTTATAAATAATTTGAGAAACAAATTGTGAGTTTGGTTGAGAAGTGAAAGGACTTACCGGAAGTTCGTCTTTTCCATTCCAGATACCAGTTACTTGACGTTGCAACATGACCTGGTTTATATTCAACAATGCAGGCAGAGCTGTGCAACCGGCATTCACGCTGAGTATTGAGAAAAAATTTAATTGGTAATTTATATCAATTAAAAGTTACTCGAATATGTTTCCTGAATAAAGAACCATCTTTTTGATTCGAATATTGAGTTTTATGAAATTCTCATCATATCCAGTAGTAAGTAGGTAGTAGATAGCATGATAGGTAATAGAAAAGGATATATACCCTAAAGGTCTGTATCCTGGGTAGTACCACTGGTTATTATGAGAATCTTCTTACAGTTTATCAAGATAATCTAGGCCAACCCTCTCATCACTAAGAACTGCAGTTTTTCTTGCAAGAAAAATTTTAACCCTTTGTACTCAAGTGGTGACTCATTTACCACATGGTATTTGACATTTAATCTTTTGAACAGAATGATTATAGTATAATTTTATATTTCAGAATTATATCTCTCAAAATGGATTTAAAATTTTCTGAAAGCAGTTATCAAAACCTTTAAAAAGTCAAAGGAGATTTCAACAACCAATTTCAAAATACTTGTGTAAGTAATATTGTAACTAACATGTACATGAAATAAAGATATCTCTCCCCCCCAAAACAAATACTAGTGAAAAAATTATTTACCATACAGAGAGAGGACTGTCAACACTTAAACCAAGCAATGTGCAAGCATCCTTTGTGAAGATTTCATAAATCTCGGCCCAAAGAGTTGGATCCAAAAGATAATGATAAGGTGATGAAGCTAATCCTTGTGGCAAGTACAAAAACATTCCCATCAAACTTTGGATTTCTGTTTCAAAAGCAAAAACAAATTTAAATATCCCTGTAAAATTGTTTGCATTACACTAATTTCTATATTTGCGATCATTTCCAACCTTTTTCATGTCTGTGAACAAATTGATGAAAATATTTTCGAGCATACTGAACAGCTTCATTTTGCTTAGCCAAACCACCTTGTAGTAGTCCTATGAAATGTAATCTATGCAATTTAAATTCTAAACTAGAGTTCTGAGCTTCGAGACTCTCTCTTCGAGCTCTGGCCCATTCTAGAGCTGGCCCTAAATCGTGTTGTCTTAAACAGTCTAAGATTTTGTTGAGTTCCGTGAATGGTTCTTTTCCCCCTTCTTCTGTTTTGATTCCAGCTTCCTTAGATAATTCCTCAGCTATTTCTAGCATTCCCTGCCTATAGAAATGCTGGCATATGACTTGATTTAATAACTGAATCTTTTCAGCTCCAGCGAATACATCCTCTCTACTCGTCGATGCAAAATCGGAAACGAAATTCTACAAAGACAAAATGTAAACAAGTCAAGGTGATGACCCTGGTGAGGAATGACCCCAACGGTGAGTTGAAAAACTGTTTCACGGTAACTGACAGTGACGTGTGTCGAGTTAATGAAAATGTCGTACTCACTCTATCTATTGCTTTGCCCACTTTCGACACGGTGCTGTGCAGATCCCTGTGATCGGCAGCTAGTCTGTGAACGGATTCTCGAACCCTGTTCACTGTTTGTTTCATTATTAAAATTTGAGCTACGGTGAGCTCGTGACCAGGAGGACCTAGCAATGTAAAAGAAGAAGACAATGGGTGCAATGAACAGAAAACATTGTTACAAAACGAACACAGAAAACAAAGAATGACTCATAACATTTGGACGTATCTTCCATGTCCCTTGTAATACTCACTTTCATCGATTTTTTTCTTAAGCGCCTCTATGTGATTTGACAAATCTCGTAAAGTTTTCTCCGAATGTTCATGGATTCCGCTGAATTTTGTTATTACTTTATCAACTTCTCTTTCAACTGCGTTGCACGCCTCCATATTTGTTGTTTTTCAGACGTCATCAATATCGTGTGCGCGTTTGTTGAAGAGTTAACGATGACGTATTTGGTTTAGAAATGATCGACGTTTTTAATTAACTCTCTTATTTTGCTAGAAAACTTTTTAAAAAATAAATTCCACTAGATTTCAAACGACCGACGTTGTCCCTGACTCAATTCCACCCCCAAAAAATTGATAATCAATCCCGGACGGGTCATGTAAATTACAAGGGAGCGCTACAATTTTCATAGCAGAAGACATCCCAGAGCCGCCATTTTAGATTTGTTCATTTAAGTTGAAAGTCTGCCGCCTTTTTTGTCTCCAGGTCCGTTCTCTTGTTTTTTTATTTAAAAATAGATTTTCATGACTTTAATGGATTTATTTGTAAATTAATATTTCGATCTTGAACGCTTATAATTGGTCGTGAGTAAAATTTGTATTACTTTTTCAAAAGAAATCATCTTGGCTGAATCAGTCTTGGTTGAGCTGTTTGTAATACTTCTAAGTGGGCTTTGTGCAAGTGGATTTTGGAAGTCAATTTTTTATGGGTTTCGAGAAAATAAGAGATTTGCAAATAAGTCAGTTAAAAAATCTAATTGAATGGTGTTATATTGGGGTGCTTCTAATTTAATATCAAGTAATTTGATTATATAAATGACTTGTATGAATGTAACATAATTTTGGCGCCCAAAATGGCCAAAGGACGCCTTCAGATTTTATCAGTAGTGTTAGCCGTCTGATACCAATTACGAAAAATTAATTATTTCTCCAAATATTTGAAGTAATAGTCCAATTTTACTTTAAATTAAGCATAAGGTAGAAGTAACAATTATTTATTTATTAATTTTTGTTTAGTAAATTTTTATTTAATGGAAATATTTAGATTTTTGGAGAAAAATCTTACCTGGTCTTAAAGATTAATATTTCACTTTATAGTTACCTTTATTCATTTATCATTAATTTTTTATTATCTTCTTCTTATAGTTACAATTAACTTCTATTCTACGTTTCCTTACTACACTATACTATTCTCTCTTTACTTTCTAATTGAATTCCAAGCTAAATATTTTATTCACTTCTTGGGGCTGAAAAACTTATTTCACTCTTCTTAAATTCCTACTGTATAACTATCTGACTTCTTACTCTTTCTTTCTTTTTCTTTTATTCTCTTTTTACTACTCTGTATTACATTATCCTCACCTACTAACCAGGTTTCCTTTGTCCAATTACTGAGGTTAAGACACTTCTGTTGTGTAAGTAAAAGCCCTTGTTGCTTGATTCATTACTTACTGTCTTGAACTTTGAGATACTTGGGTGTAAAAAATTAAAAAAAATTCTAAGTAAACATATTAAATTTAATTAATCACAAGTTATGTTTAAATTTGTTCCACTTTCAAATTTAATTCTCCAAAGTAAAAAAAGACAAAGTTTTATTGTCAGATTTCCTCGAATCATATTCTGATCTGTTCACCATCAATAAAATGAATGTTAGTTTCTATTGTTAGTTGTAATTGGAATTATTAGTAAGTAATAAAGTACTTTCCTTTTCAGGTGGTAGATTGGGGAGTGAATCTGATTAAAAGAAAATTTTAGAAGAGTGAAAGGGTGTCATTTCCTCTCTTAAGAAATAGTGTGATCATAAAAATGGAGTTCTAACCAGAAATAATATCTGGTTGAGAGTATGGAGGAGGAAGTTGTACATAAGGTAAGCACTTATTTTGTTTAATATACTTGACCATTTTATTTATTTTATTTTGCGTTTACTAAGGAACTACAATCTAAATAAGTAAATAAAAGTGGTACAACCAGATTCTTTGATTCGACTTTGTCCAAGATTTGTTATGTACAATAGTCCATAAAACTGTTGTTTTAGAGATTAGAGGTTTTGTTTCTCTCTTATTCATTACATTTTATCATATTTTCTATCTGGTTTGATTAGTATGGTTTAAACTTACACTTCACCCATGAAAATGATATTAATTACCTCACTTAAATGTTTTTATACTGGTTATTGATGCTGATGGTGATTATAATTTTGTTTGATATTTTTTTGAAGGTTTTAAGTTGGTTTGGTAATTTTATTAGGTTGAAAAATAATTTAATTACTTAATTTTGCTCTTGATTTATTAGTTGATAGGTTTTTATTTTTTTTATGTACTTACATAGATATGAGGCAGTCATGATGTTCTTCATTCTTCCTAAAATTTGGTCTTTTTTTAACTTCTACCTTACCTAAGTTTTTATATCCTTTAAATTGTCTTTATACTATTTCTTACATCTCTCTTTTCCATTGTTCTCATTTTAAAACTTCCTTCTGCCTTTTATATATCATTCTTCTATTAGTAGTTCGTCCTAATCACCCTATACTCATCTCTAATACAGTAGTTAACACACAAGCCTACTAACTACTTAATGCATTTTATTAGACATAGGTGGGAGTTAACGTTGGTTTTTACTTCTTCTTTCCCCTGCTAACTAAGCTTCAACTTGGGACACCAAATAGTTGTTAGGTCGGTGTAGGAGGTTTGATTTGAGGTACGTAACCCCAGGGGTGGTGGAAAAGTAGGAAAGAGAAAAGAATAGTGAGATAGTAAAAGAAAAGAAGAGTGAATGAGTCGAGAAGGGAACAATAAGAGTTAAGAAAGAGAAAATAAGTAGAAGAGGATGAAGTAGAACAAAAAGGAAGAACAGGGGAGGTTAATTATAGGAAGAGTAGACAGATAGATTGATAGAAAGTTGGTTGGATGGATAAGGAGTCGTGATAGACTAGAATGTCGTGTTCTTCTTTCCTGTTGTATCTCATTCTTCCAGCATGTCCAAACCACTCTATCTCTTATCTCTCATCCTGAAGCTAAAACTTTTCCAGACAAAACCCTCAAAACTGAACCTACCAACTTAATGCCCCATATCAGATAGAGGTGGATGTTAGCATGAGGTTTAACAAATAAAATATTTTTGATTGTTACCATAGCAACAGGAATCAATAATCAATACAAAAATTAGAAATTTAGTATTTCAATTTAAGTTAATTAAGTTTCAGTTTTGTTCCCAAATCAAACATTGCGACTAATTTGGGGAAGGGGGAGAATTTAGCGTTGATAAAATGGCCATACAGTTATGAAGTATTAATATTTGAATTGATGGATCTGTAAATAGAAAATAACTTCACATCAAACCCTTATTTTATATTTATATATATTTTGTTACATGAAAGTAAAATGTCAATTAAAACATCAGATTTGAACAACTAATAAATGAAATAAAGAAATCCATATTCATCTTCTTAATAACTAAAACCTAAAGTCTGATGGTTTGTATACAAAAACAAAACTCTTTCTGCAGCCTTTTCATAAAAAAAAGAAAACATGACAGCACACAATGATGCTCACACATCACTCAACGATTTATCAAGTAGAAAATTGTGAAAGATAGTTGAATCAGAGAGAGAGAGAAGAAATTTCACTTTTAGCCAATTAAGACGAGGTGTGAAAAGCATTCAATAGCCCAATTTCATTAAATTATTTCAACAAAATACTGTTTTGTAATTGTTTTAACATTTAAAGCTGCCGTTATGCAAAAATCCTGAAAAAATGTTTATTTATTCTATAAAAATGAGAGAGGTTGAGATCGCACAATTTAAAATCGAAAATTGCCTCACTCCCTCTAAAAAATCACAAATACTTTTTGTATTTGATAATTACGGCTTCCATACGTCATATGTCTGATAAATTACACTTGGACGCCGTAGATGCCTTAACGTAAAAGTTTTGTGGCGGTTGGTGGTCGACCGTTAAGATTTTGTAAGGTTGTGATGGCGACATTGTTTTGCGGTTTTGGTTTTTTTATTTTTGAAATAAAGATTTCGTATTTTCAGACAAGTCAAGTGAAATTATGGTGATATGTCGTACGTCACGTGGTTTTTGCTGATTTAAAAAAAAGATTTGTTCGTTAGTTGTTCATTTCAAAATTTTGTTTTGATTTTCAAATTCGTTTCCGTTGTAACGATGATTTTATCGAATGGAACGAGTTTCGCACCCCCTAGTGGACAAAGCTTGAATTAATTAATTTCGTCGACCATTTTCTTGACTTCAGGTACTTAAATTATTTTGTTGATGTTAAAAAAAAATTTAAATAATTTCGCGGATGAGAATTTAGGCGGCAGGGGGTTGTGCCTCTTCAAATTTTTGGAAAATCACAGATTCCAGAGTCTCTTCACATCTCACACACAAAAAAAAATTATAATTAAAACAAAAAGGTTCAGCTGAGTGCGAGCAAAGGTTCTAGAAAATCCTTTCCGGCTTCTTTATTCTTATAGTAGGATTTCTTTTGTTTGTTCAGCTTTTCTTGTTTTAGAAGAGCGAGCTTTCTCTTATGTAAAGACTGTTTCTTCTGTACTGTCGTGTCTTCCGTCGTCGTCGGCGAGCTTTCACCGTCTTCGTCTCGATCTAGTAAAGCCAATTGTTCGAAGATGTTTTTCGGTTTGTTTATGTTCCCGGGTGTGATAGTTTGACCCTCGTCGGATTTCGTTGCGTTTTTGTTCACGTAAACGACGACATATTCCGAATAGGAAGCCTTCGTGGGCGTGTTTATGTCGGCGAAATCCCTGAAGTTAGCGAAAAAGTCACCGGATGAATATTTCTGAGGTCGAGGATTGGACGAATATGGTCTTCCGTGACCGTTGTTGGAGTAATGAGGACTGAAAAGACCTCCGTATTCATCGTCTTCGTTGTAATATGTACCTGGAAGGAATTTGAGTAATTTTAATTAGTCGTTTTATGTCAATACAAGGACAAAATGGCCGCCGTTAGGGTCATTTCGGGGTTTTGCTTTACCTCCTCTTAAAACTCCGAAGTTTCCGGAGCCTAAAATATTCGTAGAAATGGCATCGTCTTCTATAGTTATTGGAATCTTGTACGAACTTTCCCTGTAAGCTCTGAACGGATTATAGTCAGGGCCTAGACTATGGGAAGATCTCGGTTTGCTATAGAACGGCTCCTGAAAAGACACCAAAAGTAAGTTGAAACGTGAGCGGAAGCATTAAAAACTCATCACACGGTTCCATGGGTATGTCTCACGTGCCTGATGAAACAATTGGTGAGGTCTCGAATGTCCTAAAGAGAAAACAGGAGCGAAGGAAGGAAAGAAATGCTGTCCCATTTGCTGATTGTCTTTTGTCGCAGTAGTGGTTTCTACTTTCTTGGGAGATTCACTTGCGGTCGTTGATTTGACTTCCGTTTTCTCGATTTCGATTGGTTCCATGTACATGTCGCTGTCGTCTTCCTCTTGAGAGGCCGATGTTCCCGCGTCCGCATCTCTCCTCTTGCGATTACGTTGCAAATCATCTTCCGAAGGAGGTGGATCCTGGAAAAGTCATCGATCGAGTGAGCATTATCAGTGAATTAGATAAAATTATACCGGAAGGAAAGAAAATACCTGTCGAACGTTAAAATCGGAGGAATAAACAGGTCTGGACGTGACGACCTGTGTTATGTCTGGATGGCTGGAGGAGTGAGCCCCGTTTCCAACATCCCTTCTTTGAATATCTGAAAAAAAATGAAAGAAGACGTGAGATAGTGAAGAATTGGTTGGGGGTCTCTCAAACTCTCGTGACGTCCGGAACCAGTTCTGGTGGTCGACTTGGGTCAAAGCTGGACAACGACAATTAAAAAAGAAAAACAACTTCATCATCATTGTGTAACACTTGAATGGTTATTGTAACAACCCGACAATGAAATATTCCCTCGGAGGACACTCGTCCGAAGGTACTTTACTCCGCTCTGGCTACTTTACTCAACATTTTGATTGCCTGTCATCGTTTATCTACGAAACATGGATAATATTTAATTGAAACGAAGACATAAACAGGCGTAACCTTAAAAGAAAAACCTTTTTTGTTTTGTTTTGATGTCTCAATTTGTCGACTAATCTCTAGTTCTTAAGTGCACCCGGTTGTAAAAGCCTAACCATTTTGAAAAATGATTTGATTGTCGTTTTGTTTGTCGTTTGGTCAATGGAAGGAAGTAGAAATGTCGGTCGGAAAGGTTTGGAACCAGATTCAAGTTCCCAAAATGATTTTTGTTTGTAGTTGGCAACGCTTAAAAATAGGATGAAACTTCTGGAAGAAGGAATTTGGGAGTGTTGAGGGGATATATGAGCTTCGAAGCGAAAGCCGGTTTCCGGAAATTTTTGGGACAGATCATGTGTTTAATTTAGAAGGCAGAAGGGTAAAAGGAAATTTCGAAAGTGGTTTTCATCTCTTCATTCCTTTGTGTTTCTGGTGATCTGATTGATTGGTGCCTTCAGCTCTAAAATAGCGAGGACAGAAAGGCGGGTGGAAATGAAACAGGAAGAGAGGAGGAGAAAAGAATATGAGGAAGACGAGAAAGACGAAATGAAGGAGACAACAACAGTTGAAGAATACCTAAAAGGAGAAGAGGTAAGAAGCAGGGCCCAAAGCACCGACGCATGAGTCAGCAGACTTTCGACACTCAAAGAACACAACATCTCCATTTCTGACTACAAACCAACGGTTCGGCTCGCCTAAAGCTCTTTGCCTCCTCCTCCTTCATCTTGACCACCAGAAAAATTCCACTTAACTCCCTCCTGTGACGTATCAATAGTTTTTATAGTTTCTCGATAAAAATCAAATTAATTGCGTCCGAGCGTCCTTCTCGTTTCACCTTGATCGTAGTCTCATCTCGCTTCCGCTCCGCCCGTCATTCTCCCAGAATCCTAATAACAATGAAAGGAGTCAAAGAGACTCGGAGGAATGACTCGTGACTTTCGACTCGGTCGTGGGTTCCATCTAACGACTCGAGAAAGGTCCATTACTCAATTTCTTGTGGAACACTTTCTCGACTTGCATCTCCAGTCGTCGACGAATGTGGTTCCAGGAAGTGAAATTCCGGTTTGTGACATAACCTGCCAATAATATTTTTTTGTTTTCTTTTTTTCTTCGAGATGACACTTCCACTTGTTTTCGATGTCATCCTTTTTTTTCCTAAAATATCTTTTCATTGTCCACGTGGAAATCGGAGGGGTTCATAGTCGTGGCGTACAATCTTCCTCCCAGGTGAAGGGAGAGGAAGAAAAAGTGAAACCAAAATCGGATTTCTCTTGTTGGGTCGTTACTAACAGAAGCAAGATGGTAACAGGAGGTGAACGTAGTTGGATCTGACTTCACTTCCGACAAAGAATCCGTCCAACTTTCTACTGCTGGACTTATTTGTCTTTTGATAGCTTAGTCAGTGAACCGAAAGAGAAAAAACAAAAATTTTCTTTCTTTCACTGATAAGATTTGTCTCCTTCGTCTGTTCTTCTTTTCTTCTTCTCTCTGATAATTAGATAAAAAAATGTTTTTATGAAAGGATTTGGTGTTGTCTTGATAACAAGTGTTGTGCCGTCTTCATGTCTGCTGGGAATGGAGGATTTAGAGGTCAGCAACCTATTAGATAGTCAGAGTACCAAGTTAACTTCACACTCGTTAATTTATCTACAGTTAAAGCATTAACTTACATACTTGTCACTTATGTAACGTCTTCTGTTATGCGTTAACAAGGTTTATCTCATAAGTATTGCACACCTTGAAGTGAAAATTTGATTTTATAAACAACGCCGAACTATTTATTTGTTTATTAATTTAAACGGATCCTAGGTGATACTGACAATGCTCACTTATGTAATCACCTTTTATTAGCTTATTTCGTTCCATTGTCCTCTTTTGAGGACAAAACCCATCAGATGTCTAGTTATTTTCGATCCACAAAAAGCACTCTGCAATTATCTTGGCTGTAATATGTGACGGAAAAGAACCGGACATCTTGCTGTACCTTCCAGGTACACTGAATCTAGCCACTTGAGGGTGAGTTTCTTGCATTGTTTATGCTTGGTAGCAAATTCAGACTTGTTACGGTGGCTTGCAGTAACTGAGAAACTCAGGTCATGTACCCAACTGTCAACACCCAAATTTCATTCGGTTCACTTGAGCGGAATTTTTCCGACAGTCCTCAAAATAGGACATTGGGGTGATGGGGTATAATTAACGAGATCACCCACTCCAATAGCGCGATTTCTCCAAATAAATTAAAACTCCTCGCAAAAAATTGGAGTGAAACTGGTTATTTGGTTTACGGCTTTATAGTTACAATCAACAAACCCCGTTTTTACGCGTGTTTTAAGCTGAGCGTTTAGAAAATCAAATTGTGTTTGTCTCTGCTTCGCATAAATAAGAGATCTGATTACATTTCATTCATGTTTTTAACTTAATTTAGTCAGTACTGCTCAAAGGAATTAAATAAAATTTACAGTTTGTAGGATAATTGAAATTACGTCACTGAGAATCTTTTGAAAGTAGAGTATCAATCTTTAATTTAATGGCTGATGGATGTTGGTAGTAATCCTTATCACCTTTTTCCAAACCTAATTCAAACGCGGACGTTGAAGGAAGGCTTTGGATAAGTTTAGGAAATTTAAAATGAAAACTTTTTGGTTTAGTATATAAGGATGTGAGAGGAAGCTTAAATTCACGACCATAACTTGTCAAGTCAGGTGATTTGACCACCATACCACAGGCCTACCCAGGTCAATTTGGAAACCTAGGTGAGACAAACCTAGAAACCGAACTGGTGGGTTTTTTTATCGACAGGTACATCTGAACTTATAATTAGGTGTGCATTATTTATGAAACGACCTAAAATTCACCGAAGAAGTTTGTTGTTTCCAAATTCACGGTGACGAAATGACATGTCCTCTCCTCCTAATTTATTGTAATGGATGATGGTGTCTTCTTAAATTTCTCAAAAATATTTTTTTATCAAGTGCGAATCACGTGACCTCAAATCTTGCAAGAACTAACCAGACAGTCTTAGAAAGTTGGGGGTTTTTATGTTTTATCACATTATTAGATTTCGGTTGAGTCTGTGGGTGATTTTTGGGAGGTCACGTGACTTAGACTTTTGCAAAAAATCGCGTTTAAAGAGACTTGCAAAAACTAAACATCAGACTGAGACAGGCTTAGAGCTTTTGAAGTTTTTGATTTACTATAACGGTGCTTGATTTCAGCAGATCCGGTCAACTTTGGGAGTCACGTGACCTGAACATAATCGAAAAATCGCGTAAAAAGAGACTTGACAGTCCTAAAAATAGAAAACCTCCTGATTTCTTGTTTTTACACAACATTCGTCTTGTTTTAATGAATTTGTTCGTCAAACTCGTCAGTCCTTAAACGTTCAGTTATCTCCTTCATCAATTGTTGACCTTGATGACCTCTTCAACTCTTCGAAAGTCAATCCGGAAATCGAAAACCTCCGAGTTCACAGACGTCGAATACTACATCGGCTCGGGAAGACCACCCATTGTCTAAACATGTACATATCCACATGTCAACGTCAGTTCCCCCAGGGGCACCCATGCAGCTTCCAAGATAAATAGATGCGCGTGTACGTCGTTCACGAGGAATCGAACCAAACAAAGTAACAACGACGCCATGAATACTGTTACGGACTTAGGTTCCCTCGCTCCCTCCTTCCTCTCTCTCGTAAATTGTGTAATGGAATTGGAATTAGGTTAAAGGGAACCCAAAGAGGGAGGAGGAGGAGGAGAAATTAGCCTAAATGCGAATTGCAGAAGACTTTTTTGTTGTTGCTATTGAAGTAGTTTGGTGACTTCCAGCTATTCAAGTGAAGGGTGTATAAGTACCATCTGGGCTTAACGCCAAGTAATTTTAATAGATAAACACCCAGCTGGATGAGTAGATAGATAGAGAGCCTCCCCCCTCTCTCACTCGCGGTGAGAAAGAGATCACAATGAAGCTAACTTCAATCTCGAGAGGAGTAAAACGATTGTTTTGCAATAAATTCTTATTAAATGGTGTTGCGGGTTATTTATTTATTAATAACAGTATTAGCAACAACAACAACAACCGAAGACAATAATTATTATCTTCGTGACTGGTGATTGCGACTGGTTGAATGAATTTGCGCGGTTTGTCGCTTTTGCGGTTGGCAACCAAATGACCGATCAACGGGAGTCTTAAGCCAGCCGAGGGGGGTAATTTAGGTTTTTGTTTCCATCAGGAAAAGGGTGAGGAAGAGGAGGAGAAGGTGGTGGTTTGAAGGTTGTTGTGGGCGCGTGAAGAGAAGAATGTTTTCTGGCTACCGAAGTAGGAAGTGCAAACGATAGAGAGATGACGAGTGATCTCGTTAAGCGTCCCTGATTTTATTTAAAATTTTTCATCATCATCATCACCGACTTCAAGTATTTCTCGACTAGTTTTATTTTTTTATTGTTGGGCCGTTATAATAAAAAAAATAAAATATGGTAATAAATAAATAAATTCTTCAAACGCCTACCTGTTTGTTTAATTGAAGAAACTTTTAAAAGGTGTTCCCTTGTTGGCAGACCTAGAAATAAAAAATGAGAACAAAATGAGGATTGGAAGAATGGCTATGACAGTTTCATGGGTCATTTGCAATCATGACAATCGTAAATTCTTTTACTGTTGGTAGATGCAATTGAAGTAAGTCACAATGTCATTTTTTGGATGTGGGCGGAATGCAAATCCTTACTGCCACATCTGACAGACGTAATGATGGACTTAAGTATTTTATGGGTGTATTACAGACCGCGTAAAAAAAGTTAAAAAACTATCACGGATTTTTCATTTTATATTTTGTAAAAAACAATCCGACAAAAGTGCAAACGTTTTGAACTGAACTTTTTTACGCGGTTTATAATAAACACGTAAATCATCTTAATAATGGTTATGATCAATTTCTATATCTTGGTGTAACGACCGTAAAACACAAATTGCGCGTAAAATGAGACCCTGTCAATATTGTCACAGTTATGAAAAGAACTTTATTAAATTGTGCATTATTTATGGAAGGCATTACAGGTCAAAGTGTGCAATATTTATGAAATAGACTTCGTATAAAATTGTACAATAATTATGAAATGAATTTCTGATCAGTATAGTATTTATGAAACGAATTTTTTTTACAGTACTGTGTAATATTTATGACACTGGTGGTTTTTACAAGTGTGTTATATTTATAAAATGAATTTATTATGTGTGTGCAGCATTTATGAAAATAGAGCGGGTAACTTCCCACGACTTCCAACCTGTCTTTGTTAAAAATATTTTTATTCTTCTTTTCTTTTCGTCTCATTATTTATTTATTTTCCATTCTGTCCTGATTTATTACTCAAACAATTGTCTCAGCCTTGTTCTGGTTTGAGTCAATTAACAAATTATAATATATCACTAGTATCCTAAGAAGACTAAATATCTTATTTAAATGATAATAACAGCTCAATCATCTTAGGAAAACATTTTTAAAGATTTTCGTTTCAATTTAAAAAATCACATTTATCAAAAAATGTTTTTCTTTTTTTCGGTTTTAAGAGTAAGGACAAAGGCAAAATGACCCTTTCATAAATATTGCACACTTGAACTAGAATTTCTTTTCAAAAATATTGCATACTTTGACCACAACTCCTTTCAAAAATATTGCACACTTTGACCTGAAACTTCTTTCATAAATATTGTATACATATTGTATACACTGTGACTAGAAATGTTTTTCATTATTGTGACAAGATTTTGACAGGAATCTATTTCAAAAATAATGCACAAGAAAGTTCATTTTATAAATAACCCACACTTATGAAGGACTCATTTCAGAAGTATTGTGCAAACTATGTTGTTTTTATAAAATGATTGAAACAGGAGCTTAATCTCTCGCGGTTGTTTTGGAAGCTGCTATGATTTTATACTGTATATATGTATAAACTCATAAAATGCTCAAATTTAAATGTACTGTGTGTTTAAGTTCGTTCGGTTTTAAGTAAGGAAATTCATAAAAGACAGCAGAAAGCCTGTAGCTGGTGTTTCGTTCGCGCATAATAACACCTCGAGTGCAAAGGACCAACAGGTGACGGTGTGCTTAAACTGCTAGGTTCCGAAAGGTATAAGAGAATCCTTGATATCAAGGCAGCACAGATAAAACGAAGAACACACTTAAGTGTAGGGAAAAGATCTCGAACATCCGGTCGGGTTAAGAGATAAATTTTTCCGTCTAGACGAAAATCTTAATATGGCGTAATAGCCGACCAAGTAACCACATTAGCGTGTTACAACTACATCCGGTTTGAGTGGATACAACCAAACAAAACACCCGATCTATATAGATTAATAAATATACGTAAAAAAATTATTTTGGAAACTTAAAAAATCTCGAAATCAACAAACCGAAATGCCAACGGTCATCTCATTCATTAGTTTTAGTCATTAACTATTAAAAAAAATTTTTTTCTTTTCGATTATATTGACCGTACATAGTAGTGGTGCCATAATACTTCACCTGAAAATCGGTTCTAGTTATTAATTATAACTTTTTCGAACAAGTTATTAAATTAAACGTAAAAGGAAATTTATTTATTTATTTATTTATTTTTATTAGCCTCTCTGACGTTGTTATTATCTTAGTTTTCCACTCATAAAGTAGGGAAAGAAGATTATAGAGGGAGAGAGAGAGAACTATGGGCTCTTTTAATATTTATTCGGTTATTTACACAATATCATGATATTATTATATTGAACTGACGTAACCTTTTTTCAGGGTTAATCAACACCTCCTTATGCTATCACTACAGCCTCTTTCTGTAAAAATGTATCCAGAAATTTTGCTTAGTTTTCTAACATGATGTTGTCGGTTTCCTACAGTTTTATACTCTTCTATTTTCAAGGAGGTACCTCTAAAGTTACATATATACTATGCTGTTTCATCCCCACCATAAAGCACACATATCCTCGTCCCAATCTCTCTCCTGGGCGCCTCCCAAATATTAATATATCTCCAGAGCCTTCATTTGGCAATTTCTCTTCTTTCCTCCAGGTTTTATATACTGTATGTACATATTCTTCTCCGTTTTCTGGGTGTTCCACACTCTAGCACTTACTGATTTCTGTCTTTTATTTTTTCTCATCACCACTGTCCTTTGTTCACGTTCTTTCTCCTTCCTCTTAATATCTTCAACGTTCCCTCCCTCTATTTTTGCAATAATTATTTATTAAAAGCAACAGCCTACACTAGGGGTGAGCAACCTTTTTAGTCAACGGGCCAATTTAAATTGTAAAATTTTTTTGGGCTGGCCGAACATAAAGGACTACACTAATTTGTAGGAAAACTTAATTTTGAATAAAAAAAACTATAATATTACCTTTTTGACGATAATATTACACTCACGTCTTTCAAGAAATACAAGAATTGCTGAAGTTGCTAGTCAACAGCTTACCACTCTGACTGATTGTCTGACAGGAGCAAGCACAATCAAGCCCACACAGTCGTTCATATTCCAGGTTTGAACAAACCACCAAGAAGTGAGTAACTCATCACAAAAAATTGTTTCTGTTGAGTATGTACTACTATTTTATTATAATTAGTTTTTTTAAACAATATATTGATAGGAAAAAGTCGATAAAATAAATTGAATTTTAGAAATTCTTGGCGGGCCGCATGTTGCTCACCCCTGAACTACACAAAAGTTTTTCCTTTCATTAGAACTCTTCGGGTAGATTATAAAAGGTTTCATTTATATTATATTTGTATCTAAGTGTTGTCTATTTTGGACACTCGGTCAAGAAATGTCTGACATTATCGTTTTACTGTTAAGTGGCAGTCTCTACAGATAGCACCCTCAGTTATGGCAAAATTACAATGATCCGACAGCAACCGAGTTGTATAGTTGTTAATATCAATATTTTTGAATTTGTCTCTTTATAACTGAGGGGAAAAATTTATATGATGTGTAGCTTTTTTTACTAGTTTTTACTGATTTTGCCATTTTTCGAAAATATCGGTCCCAATCGCTTCATTGTTCTCTGTATTGTAAACATTGCCGTCTTTAAATTGCAGCTTGTAATGAGTGTCTTGTGTTGTTGCTGTATATGCTAAATAAAAGCGGTGTCTGGAGAGAGAGCTATGATAGACAAAAACAGATTTTTGGTTTTTTTTACATAAGAAGAAAAAAATGATTGAAACTGTTGCATAACAAAACCTCGTTAACGAAGAAGGCAAAAGATTGGACTTAATTTTTGATGGAAAAATGTTGATGTTAAAATTAGTGTAATTAGCGCATCCTAAATATTGAGGACTGTTTTTTACAGAATTGGAGTTTTTTTCTTTTTTTTCGAAAAAGTAATTCAGTTGAAATCAGTCTCTCTCTCTTTTTCTCTCAAATCCTCCCTTAAAAGGAATTCATTTAGCTATATGGTAAACATGGTGAAAGAATTTTTTAATTCTTGAATTGCATTACACTTAATAATGTTGATATTTATGTCGTAAATGTTATATTGATAAGTTGTTGTAAATGTTGTTGTTTCAAGGTGTAATTCGTTTCCCTGGAAAAATCGCAAAAGGATTTCTTTTATTGGGAAAATTTATCGATTGATTGGCTCAAATCTTTCGTTGTAGAAGTGATTCTGAACTTATTTTTTGTCACATCGCATTTTCAATAATTTAAAAATTTGGCGGCAAACAAGCAATTAGATAAATTAAAAACTTAGTTAATGAGCTGTCGTACCTATATACGATATATTTATCTTATTTATGTATATTTATTTCAAGTTCTGCTTTCTGTACTTCTTGATGCATACTCAAGCTGCAAGGCATTTTATAAAAATCTTCTCCGCGTTTTTACTGTATGCATTCGTAAAATTTGTCGCACAGTAACAGTGATTGAGAATCATTGCTTTATATTATAGAATTATTTGAATTAAGTAAGTTTTCGAAATTAACCTTTGGAACTCAAAAGGTGATTCTTCTGATTCTGGCATTTTTGTTGTTTCCTTGAAAGAGGTTCTTTCTTTTTGTTTAATCCTGATTACAATGATTAATTACAGTATTTTCTTCTTCCGGTTCTCAGTTTATCTAGAGTTGGGCCTTCTCATACATTTTCTAGCTCACTCTGTTCTAGATTGTCGCTGTCTTTGGGAGGATTTTCAAATTCTCCTGCTGAACCTTTGACCACCACATTATTGGTGGCCTTCCTTGGCCCTGGGAAGTTGAGTGCCATCTTAACAGAATAGTCCTCCTCACCTCATGATATTCCTATACCATATCAACCTTTCTTCTTGTAATTCCTCAGTTATGGGGGTGACTTTCTTTGAGTCCCAGATCTGCTACGTATTTACCGTATTGAGGAGCATGACCTCTGTAGCCCATCCCAAAATTTTCAATGATTGTAGTATAATTTTATAAATTATGATTATTTGTCTTTGAAAGAATTTTATTATCTGAAATTAAACCTCCACCACGACTGCATTTTCGGCATTATTTTCCCAGGTCCGACTGAAGAAGCACTTGGTTTTCATAAATACTGCACATATTGGGTGAAAACATTTTCTATTTCTAAATATTATTCATTACTGTAAGAAATTTATTTTATTATTGTTACACACTCTTATAAGGAAATTCACGTCGGAAATACTGGACACATTAGCAGGAATTAACTTCCTAATTAATCCAAAAGGTTTCGCCGTTAAATGTTTTTATTTAATTAAATTTTGTATAAATGTGTAAAAAGTATAAATTTTTATATGTGTAATTTTAAGTTGCGAATTAACGGCGCTCAAAGTCTCTGGTTACTGGTTCGTACAAAAATTGTCTCGAATGCAGAGGGACGATTTAGATTCTTTATTTATTTATTTATTTTCGTTGATTCAAATTGTAGAAAGTTCAGAAAACTCGATTTCGGTTATGAACAAAGTATTCATTCAGGAAGAAATTCAATTTCTTGTGAGTGTCATCAAAACAAAATAAAAGGTTTTCTTTGACTACGTTCGCCATATTTGTTAACGGTCGATTTCTCATTTCCTGAAAAATTTTTCGAGATTTCTAAGCTTGTTTTTTTAATTAAAAAAATTATACACATAATTAAAAAAGAAATGTTGTTAAATCACCTAAAAGCGGGTACAAGGACACTTTCATAAATGTACATAAAATTTGTTTCAAAAAAGAGGGAAAAAAGCAAAAACCAAAAAAACATCGGTGCTCACATCAAAGAACGTGTTGAAAAAGTCAATACGTAAATTATTATTCATCGAGATTTCGATATTACGACTGGAACCACTGTTGTTATCGGTTTTTCGAACAACGTGAAACGTTCCCCTATCCTAACGAATTTCAAAAAAGTTTCGAAGACAAGAATTGACAGTTTCGTCGTAAGAGGAAGGTTTTAATTTTTTATTACAACTTCTCTTACATAATTCTATCTAGGCTTTTGTTTTGTTTGGTTTTTTGTGTTTTTTTCCCCCGTTATGAAGCAGAAACCAAGACTAAAACACGACAAAAAAATTTTGAGACTGGTTAACCGCACGTTTTTAATTGTGGAGTCGGCCATTTTTTTTCGATCGTTAATTAATTTTTTATGATTTTACGATTGGCGGACGACGAAAAAATCGTTTTATTTTTATTTCCTTATAAATATCATGGATGATTTGGACCTGCTTGTTATTTTTTATTAGTTTTGCAAATCAAATCAAAACTGTGTCTCTTCCCCCTCTTCACTCAAACCGCCCTCTCTTCTTCAGAGTAAATAAAAGTTACGAAAATGATAATTTAGGCTAATTATTTACTCGCTTTGCTAATTAAAACAGATAGCAAAGCAATTAACATTTTTTGAAATCATTTTCGTTTTCTTTATTTGATTCGGCATAACACAACCCGATGTGAACTTCACTGGAACCGAATCCATTTATTTAAAACCGTTTCGTAATTATCGGATCCAAAAAAAATTGGAGTGGCCACCTTTTTTTTCTGGGAGAGAGGGGGAAGGTCCGAAATTTGAGAAATGATTAAGCGATTTTATTAATTTGTAATGATTTTGTTTGTAACACTTACGACATGGTTTTTTTCGCGTGTTGTTTTCTGAAATTATGTCTTACTTTATGGAGTTTTGAAAAATCCCGGAGGCTTTGTTAAAGAAGACGGTTGAGAATTTTTGTTGAAAAATGGCGTCTGTGTGTTCCGATCAATTTGTTATTTGAAGAAGGAACTTGGTTATTGATTTATTAAATTAATCATTTGGTTGTAGCTTTTTCTTACACTACTGTTATTATAGTTAGAATTCATAATCAAAAGGCGGTTTTTAAATTAATTTCAATTTTTCACGGTTAAATATTCAAAATTTTGAATGATTATTAAATCGATTACAAAGCATGTCATAAAATTATTAAAACTTGCTCAATGAACAATTCTCGGGTGTTATTTAACGGATTTTAATCGTGGCCTCCGAACGCTTCATTTTCCTCAAATTTATGATTTATGAGATAAATCATTGATACCGACATCGTAACTCCGTCACCCTTGTTTTCAAGTCGAAGATTTGTAGTTGACTTCTGTTGGTTGTAGTAGTGCGTTAATTTTAGGTGGTTTCTTGGACTATGTAACCTTGTTTTGGGGTTTAATTTAACGTTTGTTTCAACCATTTCCGCCTTGGTTGTGGTTTGTACTTTTGTGTTGTCGTGGCTCACGATTTTTTTGTTGGTTGTAGATATAAATTCCTCATTTTCGGTGGTGTGGGAATTTTTAAGTTGGGTGGACTATGAAAGGAGTTTTAGGAGTTTCGATACTTCCCAGATAATTTTGGTCGTGATTGATGATGGATCGTTTGGGGCGTGTTGATGTACTTTCGCTGCATCTATGTTTGTGGTTTGTTGTTTTATTTTTAACCCGTCGTCCTAAATATTTTTTGTGAAATCTTTGATGTCCTCATAAGACCCTCTCACTCTTTAATTTGATGAGGTTAAATACTCCTACTGTCAATCGTTTTACAAGTGTATGACGTACAGGCTCAGCAGTGTCTTTAGGGAAGGTTTACTGCAGGATTTAAAAAATTCTGTGGTCACTACACCTATTCACTTTTCGGCCTTATTTCGGTGTACTACACAGAACCACGTTTTCAAGTACCTTTTTTCAAACGACATCACAACACAACAAAAAATGGAAAAGTTCTTTGAGTGTAGGAAGTATTTTGTGTGATACCTCAAAAACATCGTAAAATCGTTGTAGTGTTAAAACATCTACGGCGAATCCCTATATAGAATTCGGAGTAATCTTGACATTCTCAAAGTTAAGAAGATTGAGGATTGCTAGAAGACCCATAAAAAACATTTTTTATTTCTTCCTTATATTCCATCTATTGAGCCTTGAAGTTATTCCTAGATGTTACAGATTCTCGATTTTACGTTCTTTATCTGACTACAACATTTTCGTGCCGTTGTCCTTTTATTTATGTAATGTAATTAATAAAATTTTTGTATTTGTTTCCTTGGTGGATTTTATTGCGGTAAAAAGGCCGAGCACGTGGGGAAAAGAGAAATTTAGGGAAAAGTCAAGGGAAGATGCGGGAAATTCATGTCAGAAGTTATGCATAATTAGTAAACGCAAGAATGTGCATTACTTTTGAATTGAAGACTTCATGAATATGTGTGTTACTGTTGCAATAAATATCACAAATGTGTGAACTAATTTGGAGTAGAATCGTCATAATGATTGTACCTTACTTTTGAAATAAGCTCTTCGTAAAAATATCCATCATTTTAAAATAAACTTCAGTGTGTGTACTAGTTTTGAAATGGTGTTTTTGTGCGTTATTTTTAAAATAGTGTCTATATCAAAATGTGCATTACTTTTGAAATAAACTTCACCCTACATACTTTTGAAGTGATGTTCTCATCCAAATGGTTATCAAGGATTAAGGAAGTCTTCATTGAATTCGTGCTTCACTTTTGAAATAAAGAGTATAAAAGTGTGCGTTACTTTTGAAATAGTGTCTCGATCAAAATGTCTATCTCTCTGTAAATAAATCTTTATTTAAATGTGCGCATATAATGAAATTTTAATTATCGAAATAAACAAATATATTAATATATTACAGTATATTGATGTTTACTTCGAATAAAGGCCGCCAGATGGATCGCCAACCCTAAATTCAGGAGCTTTCATAAACGTCTATACCCTCGAAAACAAAAAGAGCGGTTGGAGGCCATTAATTCACTCAACCACAAAAAAAAATGTTGAGGCTGAAATCGTAGTGCGCGACTACAAATTACAACGTCCAGCCACCCGACTGATCCTTGTGGAATAGGAAAAGACAAAAAAGACCGAGACATGACTGATAGTATGCTCGAGTCACATAATGAACAGGAACTTTGTAAAAAGAAGTTTTTTAATCAGAAATTGATTTTCTATTGAAATTGTTTTGATCGGTGGGCAAGGGTCGGCGTATTTGTTATCTAACGCTTTATCTATCTGTCTATCTATCTACCTGCCTCCCAACATTTCCACACTGAATCTGAATAATTAGCAATTATCGTTTCCTGACTATGAAAACCGGAGTAGTCTGGAATGGTAAGAGACCATCGAGTTGTGGAGAGGGTATTGCACAATTGAGGCGGTTTTTGGTCATTTTTCGAAGCGCCGGCGGCGCAATTTTGGTTTTTCAATCGGAGGCGTCCGTTCTGATTTCCTTTTTCTTTCTTTTTTACCTTTTTATTAATGTTTCTGCAACCGGTCTTATGTAAGATAATTAATTTGGATGTACGATGTCTCGAGGGGATCCGTGTCTCAACTTGTAAGTCATCTCCTGATCGGGGTTAGGTTCTTTTGTTTTAGAGGACCCGCCTCTTTGATCAATTTCCCGGAGATTTTTTGATTGTTATTAATGTTGTGTTGGGAGCGCGCAGGGGGCGCCGTTAATACTTTCGTAGAATATTTAAAATTTAGAGTTTGATTGCCATCAGCGCCTTATTAAGGCTAAGGATGACGTGAGCAGATGGGGAATCCGATGTGTTATTTCGAAAGTGTTTTGGTTGAGTTTGAAAAATTCCAAAAAATTTATGGCCAAGTCAGATCAAGGTCCAACTGGTACCTAAATGTGAGGCAACCCTTTTTCGAGTTGCGTTGAAGTGTCTAATAATTTTCTTTGGGGGCGCACTACCCACAAATTCTGATTAGCTGCGATTTCTTTTCCAAACATAATCTTTTTGGTTAATCTGATGTTTGAAAATCTTGGGTGCCTTAAGTGATTTTAGAAAAGTTTTCGCGGTGCTCCGATTCCTCGACACACTCTAGAGCGTGTCAGTTATTATCAATAATTATGTTCTTATCAGCGCAGTAATAAGAATGATTATACGCACTCCTTTGTCTCGTCTTGCTACCGCCTTATTCATTTCATAATAGGCGATATCTCAGAAGTTTCAGAGAACGCTCACTTTAATTAACTATTTATTTCAAAAGAATTGCACACATTTGTGTAAACCTTATTTCAAAAGTAATGCACACTTTTGCAACCGCTTCAATTTAAAAATAAGGCGCTGTTCAAGTAAAACAAAAATCACGTAAATTTTTTTCAAAAGTTTTGACGAGGCCTCTCAAATAAAATTTCTTAGGGTACCGCGACCCGAAAAAGGTTTACGCGACTTTTTACTATAGTACAGTGTAGATGAGGCTGGTGTTGTCGATTGGTTTTGGCTTTAGCCTGAGGGAAGACCTTACCAAAATGAAGAGAGAAAGAGAGAAGGGAAGGGAAGAAGAGGAGGAAAAAAAACTTGAAGGCCTTTGATTGAGAACTGTCAGACTTTGAAATTAGCTTTTCTTAGACTAGTTTTCTAAATTTTTCATGAATTTTTTTTTGTTCGCTAAGGTGAACGGTATCTTCCTTTCTAAATGAAACACCTTTCGAAATATTATTCGAAGCAATTACTTCAATAAATAAATAAAAAAATAGGTTTTAGCATGGACCTTGAACGGCATTGAGTAGATTTAATGAGAAGGTTGTCAGATTTCATTTCCAATTGAATTGTCAAACTTGATTCAATTTAATTTTTTTATTTTGATTAGGTTCTCATGAAATTTTTGGCGGGAATGTAGAAATGATTTTGAAGTTGATCTTTCGAAATCCTTTCAAATGTTTGAAAATATCATCTTCTTTTACCCGCTGTCGGGGTTTTCTTGCTGTTGTGGTCACGGTTTTTTGCAAAATCAAATTCCTTCTTTTATGTAAACTATTTAACACGTTGACAACAGCATCGAAAATGGTGTGTTACTCCTAGAGCACGGCAGTTTAACCCCTACAAAATTTTTCTAAAACTCGGCCACGGGTGGGCCAAGCGGTCACAGGATATAAATTTAACTGATTTCGCTTTATACAATACCTCCTCGAGGGACAGAAGAACGTAATACTGTACATAAATTGTATTGGAATTGTGTTCACAAATGTCAATGCAGCCTCAATGAAAAACATGTTACTCGGCTCACCGGTGTGCCAAGTCGTTTTCTTGTACGTGACCCACGGGTGAATCGAGCGGTTGTCAACGTGTTAAATTGTCATTCATGGAATTTCTAAAATTTTATACGAATCGTCAAATGGTTTGACTAATTCGGCGACGGAGATTGTAACTTAACCTTGTTTCCCTAACACGTTGTACCACCAGTGGCTCACGAAGTACACCGTACGTACCGTTTGAACGTTTGAGGTATATTTTTTGCTATAGATAACATTTGCACTGATGAAACTTAATTGTGGTCAAGTTTATTTGAGGAAGCATTGATAGATTAAAAAATTTCTTAAGTTAAGTGTGGCGTTTTAATTCGAATGACTTAACTCAGCAAATTTTGCTAAGATCAATATTTACTGGCTTAAAAGGGAATTCTAAGAGGTTTAAACCCTAGTGAGAAAGCTTAATCAAGCACGGAACAGAATCCTGGCGACAAATTACTCTTGATGTTATGGATTCTTGAGTCTTTTCAACTTCGTTATGTGACAACCAAGGCCAAACCTTGATTTCTCCTTTATTAGCCCTAATTCTTAGGGTAGCGTCACACTAAACAAAGAAATACCTTTTGAAGAAAGGACATCCCATCTATTTGTCGCCCACCCTCACCGCAGGTTTACCTTTCCTTACAAGTTGTTGTCCAACCGGATGTTTACTATATTTCAATGTCTCATGAGTATTATGATTATATTTCATCTCGTTTTTAAGATGGCGTCGGAGAGATGATGTCTGGGAAAACCAAAGTCGCGGAGTGTTGGAAGCTCATAAAACCAAATTTGGCTCGAGGCTGAATCTGACGTTTTTATTCGACGACAATTTAAGGCGTTCGTGTTGTGGATGTGTTTCCTTGAATTGGCATGAGAACCTACAGGTTCGGTTAACAACTTCAACTTTAATTATTTATTTATTTGTGCGAATAAGTTAATTTCTAGAGGTTTTTGATTATTAAAGTCTAAGGTTTCCAGGCCAACTAGATTGTTCTACCTTCGTTCTCACTTTCAACCGGAGTTGATCGTCTTTGTTTTAGATCTAGTCTAATCTGGTCGCTCCTTCTAAGGCTTTTTCCCTCTTTCGCGTTCCCACCGATGTTGTTTCGGTTTCAAGTCTGGTTCACCTTCACCCACGTGACTCATTAACCCTCATATCGTGTTCCTAGTCATGAAAACCGATCTTTCAACAATTCCTTCGGGTTTGAATATCGCGGCAGTGCCCATCATTCAAAAATATGGCAAAAGACTTCCATAACTTTACGATCTGCCGGTAACCTTCCCATGTTGTACAGATGAAAATAAACGCTTATGAGTATAGCATGTCATAAGTAATGCCCACTACTACCGGTCCTATTTCATAAATATTGCACAGTGAACTAAATTCTCTTTCCTAAGTAACGCACACTCTCACGAGGAACCAATTTCTTTGTGCGCATTATTTATGAAATTGGCCTCACAAATTTTTCTTGTGCAATAACAGTAACAATTCAGAAATGAAATGATACTGTATGTCTTCTTAAATAACGCGGTTTCTTATTGTGCTGAACATGTTTAGTACACTCCAGAAAGATGACATATTCCAGGAAGACGAAAGAAGAACACATAAATTACAAAAGAAAGTGACACGAAACCAGAAAGAGAGCGAACTATATAAATAAATATTATTATTAATTAATAAATCAATAGACTAAGTATCAATTTGTATTATTAATAACATTAAACGTTGTTAATTATTAATTACAGGCTGGGAGTAAATTAAAGAGCAAAAAAAAGTTCCGGAAACGAAACTCGCAAAACCAGAACACGAAACGAAAGTCTCCCCAAAAGTAAAAAAAATTCCCACACATTCAGTCACTCACACGAACCTGAATATTCTAGGTACGTATGTTGTGTTTTCGTTTGTGTATGATTCGTTAGTCGTAGTAGAAATTCTTTGTAGAAACTTCCAAAACTAGTTAATTAGCGGCCATTCATTATTGTTCAAATATGAAGGACGAGCTAGAAGGTCGTCTTCTAGTCTGAAAATTCTTTTCTAAACTCTTGATCTACTTTACCGGTCATCCGTTAACCTTTTCTCTTCTTTGTTCTCCTTTTTTCTTCACTTTGGAATCGAGATTCCAGTTACTGTTAAGTGAGAAGGGAGGAGAAGATGTAATAGACAGTAGACAGGAGTTGTAAGGAAAATTTTTGTTTTCTTTCACTCGTTGGAATCGTACTTGCGCAATTTTTTGGGGGGAATTTCATTGTGTGTAGGGCGTGTAGACAAAAACGTTGTCAAGTGTTATCCGAGTAACTATAATTTATAGACCCATAATTAGGCTATTTTATTGTTTTTTGGTGTGAATAGTACGTGTTTGGTGTTCTACTTCTAGCTCTAATGAATATACTTGCGAATTAGTTACCAATTTTTGGTGGACTATGTTTCTGAAAAGTTAGTTTGTGAAAAGAACTATTTTCGAGATTCTAACTGTTTTGGTACACGAATTTGGTTACGTTAACTACAGTTCTAACCACACATTCGACATAGCTCTTTTTTGTATTGTCACTTTGTTGACTGCTAACTATCTCCAAGTTCAAGGTAACAAGTAGTTGGTTTAGCTTTAACAAGATTAGAGTGTAGTTATCTAGGAAACAGACCGGATCTTAAGAACCCCAGGAATTGGATAAAGGTTGGAGCTGGAAATGTTGTTGGGAGGAAGAAAGTGTTAATAATAATTCATTTTTATTCATTACAGTATTTAGTATATGAGCGGGAGGTCTGTGGCGTAGTGGTTAAGTGTCACACTAAGAACTTATAATCGCGAGTTCAAATCCTCTTCCCGTATTCTGTTGTACCCAAAAAGGTGAAAACTATAATTCAACTCAACTACAACTATAATTTACAGTAGTCTTGGCGATTTTACATTTTATTCTTCTTTTGTTCGTACCACCTGAAGCCGACTGCGGAGTCCTTAGGATATCGCAAGACAATCTCTGCTGTCGTCTTCATTATGCTGTATTGGAGGTAGGTTGAGGTGGCAGTGTCAAGCCCATCACCCTAAGATGATGGGTTACTATCTCGGCCCAAGTTAAGACCCCGGGGATTTGAGTGACCTCGGCCTGATACATGCATCTTAGCTCCCGGCCTAGGGGTTCGTTATTCTGACCCTTTTCCACCTCGACCTCCTTGAGTCTGACTTTGTTAGTTATGCTGACTTCAGTTAGGGTTATCCGATTCCTTTAGCAATAATAATAATAATGAAATAAAAGAAGATACTCTAGTTATAGAATAAAAATTTATGAACAGAACAGAGAGTAGTATTTGTATGAATAATAGATATACTGTGGGCGCATGGACGATCAAGAGGTTCTGGATGGCAAGGAAGAAAAGACAGCACTGGCATCAGCTAAATAAATGAGTTGAATTGCGCTTCTTAGTTGGGCATAACGAAGAAAGAAGAATAGATATACAGTAATATAATAAATAAAAAGGTAGAGTAACAATAGAAGGGAAGGCTAAGAAAAAGGTATTATAGAGTTCTATAGTCTAAATCTCTAGAGACGTCGTTGATTTTGTCATTGGTTTGGTACAAAAGGATTGGAATGGACCTCCAATGGAGCGGACAACATGGCGATTTCTTCCTTCACAGTGGGAGTTGCCTGATACTTTCGTATATAATATAACTGAAAACGAACCGGTGTTCCTACTCAACTCCACTAGACTTTGCCTGAGGTATTTTGTTTGTAGCAAACAGTAATCTGATGGCTTTAGAAACTCAGCAAAAAATGAAAGTCTCGGCCAAAGTGATATCAAAAATTCTAATCACGGTAAATGATGAGTATCTTATCAAAGCAGCAAATGATATTGAAAACTTTCGAAATATCAAAATGTTGGAAACTAGACCAAGACTTTGGAGGAAAAACGAAATCAGGCACTGATATGAGGTCCGATGAGGAAGAATACAGGAGAAATTTTTATTGCAAAACAGTGTCACGAGGTGGCGCCACTGTGGATTATTACAACAGGTCGTCTACAGGTAATCGAGGTGATGACGCGACACGAAGACGTGTGATTGAAGCCTTGTTGATGTTACACGTGTTTTCAGATCCTGTTAATTAATTTTTATTATTTAATTAAAAGGTTTTTTGTTCTGAGATGTGATGTCATGATTTTCGTTCACACCTCCTTCCCTTCCTCCTCCGGAGTATAAATTAATTAATTAATAGTCAGCTCCGAGTTTAAAGAGGATTTTCAGGTCGGTTGAAGCAATCAGTTTACAACCATAGTTACCAAATTATGGTATGAAAGAAGTCGAACAGACACCACCGCTTGGAGTGGTTCTTCCCAAAAGGGTTTGAAAATTCCAAAGACAGAGCTACAAAGGAGCCCGCGACAGTAGAGTCACGTGACTGAAAAACCCTACAATGTTATGTAACCTTCAAGAGGTCATGCCATTTCTTTTTCTCTTCGCTCTCGTTCTCTACGCAGGCGTATTCCGGACAAATTTGGAACCCAGGAAATTTTCTCTCCGTGACATAGAAAGAGAGAGAAAAGCAAAAACACGCCGAAGGGTAGGCGAGGAAGTTGTTTCGAACAAAACCAACACGGTCAATTCATCATTCGAGCGGTGATTGGCCACCCCTGAATTATGCGAATCTGGTCGTAATAATATTGTATCAGGCAGACCTCGCTTTGAGTGCGATCCGGGATTTTATCCTAAGCAAGAGATCTGACCTCATGGATTCGGTTACCGTTTCAGGTTTTTGAGGCTCCAGAAGGAGAGAAAGTAAAACGATTTGATGATTGTAAGGGTGGCCATTTCCGTCAAGGCGGAGATTTGGCAATGGCGACACTTTAAAAGTCGTCCTTGGTTACTCAAGACGTCCATCAATGAGCAGTCAGGTGCCAAAGGTGGAGACAACCGTAAATAGTCGAAGCGAGGCAATTATCAGAAAACTTTTTTGGACACGCCGACATTATCTTCCAGGAAGAGAGGTGAGCTAATTTAATTGAAAATAAAAGTCTGAAAACGGAGCGGAGAAGGTCACCATCACCGAGATAAGAAGAAACAAAATTTTTTGTGAGGATAGCCGAAACAAAACGAGGAAGGATACGAGGCCGCTAGGTGGTTGGAGATGTATTTCCGGGACAAATCCAAAAAAAATGTTTTTAATGATAAGGAAGAGGTGAAGGTGCCCTCCCTCCCACTCTCTCATCCAAAGGGTAGTGTAAATGCGTCATTAAAGACAATTGATGCCTGTCAACCTTCCTCCAGACTGGTTAGGCAGCTTTTATGAGGCCATCCAAGGACTCAGAAGGAGGAGAAAGGTATTGTCTTGTGACAAATCGACAACTTGATATGTTGAACCCTGGGGCTGGGGTCCTCTGGTGTGCTTATGACATGTTCGTCTCTCTCTCTGGAGGCAGGTCGTGTTGCGGTTACACGTCATTAAACCTTAAACAGGCGGGAGGCTAATGCACTGTTTATTTCCTTTTTTATGTTCTCTTTTTATTATAGTCATTTAGTTCTTGAAGTTATGTCAGAAAAGTGAGCATCTTTGCCAACAAAAGTAACTTTGTTTTTATTTTAGATCGGAGAGAAATATTTTCTTTTCTTTGAAACGGACCAAGTTGTCAGTTAATCTCACCATTAACGGTTTAAACGGAGTCATTTTTATACTAAACGATTTCTTTTGGCGGTCCGTTGAGGATGTTGAACCGGTTAAAACGGGGAGATTTTAAAAATTATTTTTAACTTGATTAAATTTGTAAATATAATCAGGTTTCGTTTTATTCGATGGAACTGTGAGGGTTGGTGAACCTGGTTAAATGCACTCAAATCCCGGTTCTGTGCGACACTGTGATGATGTGTGTGGGAATCTTGGTGGTGACTCAGGGAATCATTTTATCTTCTCAAGAATATCAATAGCCATTTTTTATGATTTATAGTTTCATTTAAATTTTTCGGTCGTTGTGTATCATTCTATAATTGTACACACTAAAATGTTGGGGCTTTTAACAAATTTGATTGTACCCTTGTGATGCCAAGGACCCTCGAAGATATTTTCTTTCGGACACTGTGTTGGTTCCTATATAGTAAAATTATGGTTGTTCTTTAAGGTTTTGAGTATGGCATATAAATAATAAGTAATTTGCCACCTTTACCAAGTTTGGTTGGTGATTATGTATAATCGCCGGTAATTATATATAAGTTCGCCTAATTTATTACTTTTACCGTAACATATATATGATATTACTTTTTTGGTTCATTTACTAGTCGACATTCTCCAACTTTGGTCTCTCATGGTTACATATATACTTGTAGATGTATGTCATCTTGTCGTGTTTTTAGTTTTAGTTAGGGGCAATCATTTGAGAAGAGTGACTGAGAAAAAATTACCCGAATTCCTCCTTTACGGTGGGAACTGTCAGATCTTAACCGCGTAAAAAAAATCTAGAACGTTTACTAAATATCACAGCTAAATGTGATTGACAGTACAGCAATTTAGTCATTTCACGTTTACTCTAATTGTTTCGTATAGAGTAATATTTCGTAAACTACTTAGACTTTTTTACGCGTTGTTTTTTAAATAATGAAATCAATAAAACTACTGTAAGTTTGTATAAAATCAGTAACGGCCGCAAATGTTACAGTCTTCTCATTTGCAGGTTTGTGTACTAGACTTCTCCTTTACCCTCCACCATCACATAGGAAAAAAAAATCTCGAGGCCCTTCCCACCTCCAAAAATTACTTTTACTTACGCTCTATCGTTAGTGTTATGTAAATTGACTTGACCTCTGTCACCGAAATAAGAACCAAGGAACATGTGCCTCGGAAAATATTTTTCACAGCTCCCCTCTGACATTTTCTTACTCTATGGATTCGAAACACCTTCCATGTCGATGTTCTTTCTCTCTCGTGTTAGGGATCCGGTTAACCGAAAAAAAAGCTGATAAAAGGTGGACTTAACGTGACCCCCAAAAAAATTTAAAGACTATAATAACAAGTAATATATAAGAATCGAGTCACGGTTAACTTTATTTAAATAAAATAAGAATTAATAAGTAAATGACAGATGGATACGTCGAAATGGCATTTTTCGCCTCACGCCCACGCACTTAGAAGCAATAATTTATGACTTTAATTTTGTTTTTTTGTGTTTATTTCTTTTTATTTATTTATTTAAATAATAATAATGATGATGATTGCGGCGGTGATGATGAGATAGAAGAAAATTGAAGGTTGACCGACAATTGCCCACGTTTTGTGTTTACATTGACCTTTATCAGAAGTAAAAGGTAAATGGCCAGTGGCCAAGTTTTGATATATAAATATCGGTGTTACGGTATCCTCCCACTTCTCTCTCTCTCTTTTCTATGAGAATAAATTATTCTTATCAGTTTTAATTGTTCCTTTTTTGCAGGGGTTAACAAAGTTTTTTTTCTTGGGTCGTTATGTTTAATTGAAAAGATATTTAATAGATTTAATAGGTTAATAGACTTCTTTTTAATTAAGAGTCTGAGATCAGAATAATAAATTTAGACGATGGCTGCTGATTGCTTTTTTATTTGTATTTACAATGAGGTTGATTGTTGTGTGTCTGTATATTATATTGTAAAGAAATTTTTCCTGTTCCAACTATTCATAATCACCAACTAAACTACAAAGTTTAGTCGGTGACTATGAATATAGTTGGTAAATGTAACAAATTTGTCAATATTTATCACATTTACCGGCTAGTTTATATAATATCTAACTCTTGGTCTGAACAAATTTTTATTAAATTTCCTTTTGTAAGTTGAAGTTTTTATAAACCAGCCAGTAAATGCAATAAATATATGTTACGTTAATTTTCGTGACAAATTACTAGTAATTTATAAGTGTTTATCACTATTACCAGACTTGATCAGTGACTATAAATAATTACGGGCGATTATCCATAATCACCAACCAAACATGGTAAATGTGACAAATTACCGAATATTAATCACATTTACCGGCCAGTTTATAAAATTTTCACCTAACAATAGGAAATTTCATAAAAATTTGCTCAAATTATCGTAACATATATACGATATTCTAATAGACAGGAAAATCATGTCGTCTCTTTGCGTTACATTTAATATATATTACGGTAAAAGTGATAAATCGAACAAATGTATTTATAATTCCCGGCGATTAGTCATCACACCAACTAAGCTTGGTAAATGTAACAAATTATTGGATATTTATCACATTTAGCGGCTAGTTTATAAAATCTCCAACGTATTAGAGGAAATTTAAAAAAAGCTTGTTCATATTACTAGTAAGGTATTGTATAAACTAGCCGGTAAATGTGATAAATATTCAGTAATTTGTCACATTTACGAAGCTTAGTTAGGGATTAGGAATATTCACTGGGGATTATTTTATAAATTCGTCATATTTATCACTTTGACTGTAACATATATATGATATTATTAAGCTTTCTGGTCGACCTAATAGTCAACATCATCCAATTTCGGTCTTGTACCGTGTCATTTTGTCTTCTTTTTGGCTTTTGATTACACCGTAAGGGTACTGTATATCATATCAGTTAATTGGAATGACGAAATATACTAAAAAGTTATCGAAAGGATGGATTTAGAGTGGCAAACCTGTATGAACACGTTCCACCTGATCTCATTTCTTCTTTTTGTGTTTGCAACCTCTTTATTGCGGGTTGTTTAGCCTTTGGTTGTTGTTGTACTCTCACGCATCTTACTTTCTATAATCGAGAAGTAACTTCTCTCTCTGGAGGAAAGAAAAACGCGAGTAGGATTCTTATACTATTTAAAATAATCAAGTAGGCGTAAATATTATCTATAAGAAAAGGGTATAAACGAAATATTTACGCAAGCGTAACATCACGTAAAGCCACCAGGGTTTTTAAAATTACTATTTTTCTCTTTTTATTCTAAATAAATTTTCCGCTTTAACGTCCTTCATTCATACATCAATTATGGACGTTACAGTAAAAAGTTTATTCGTCACAATAAACCTTTTTTTTGTAGTGTGTTGCGACATTGTAATGAGTTAATTAAAAGCCGAGAGCGATTTTCTTGGAAAAATGAGAGAAGAGAGCGAGAGAAAGGATTTGGATGAAGTATTTATTGCAAAAATGAATTTCGAGTTGGGGAGGAGGGGTAACCTGAGATAAGAAGAGCAAATTTATCGTTAAAAATGATAATATACAGTACATAGTTGTTTTTGTAGGAGGATTGGAGCTAATAATACGGCTCCACTTCTGTATCATGGAGTCAGCACAATTTTCACTTTTCGGGTACCTCGATTATTTGTAACATTTCGTAAATACTGGACACTTATTTGGGTAATTCAGTACTGAATAAGTTCTTGGCCTGTTCGTTTCAAAAATACTGCACACTTTTAGGGGGGTTTTCATTTCACAAATGGAGCAGACTTGGATGGTTTATTTCATAAATATTACACACTGATTTGGTCATTCGTTTAAACAATATCCAACACTTATTGGGGTCATTCGTTTCATAAATACTGCAAACTTGGGTTATTCGTTTCATAATTAATGCACACTTTTTAGGTGTTTTCATTTCAAAAATACTGCACACTTTCTGAGAAGTTTTCATTTCACTATTAGTGGACACATATTTGGGTTATTTGTTTCATAAATACTGCACATTTTCTGGGGGAGGTTCATTCATACATACGTACTTGGGTTATTCGATTCATAAATATTGCACATTAGCTTGTATCTTTCAGTAGCCTCAACATTTTAGTAAAAAATCTTTGGAAATGTAACCGGCACACGACCTATACAAAAACTTGAGCGCTGGAATATGGTTAGAACAAAAGAAAAGAAAAACAATTTGGAAGAACTCGTTGCGAAAATTCTACGTGAGTGACGGGGTACCTAAGTTCCCTCTCACCACCTCCACCACCGCCACTTTCCCTTCCTTCCATCCATTTCCTTCAACCTCGTTGTTCTTTCCTTGCACTTTTCAATTAATGACCAAAAAAAGAGAAAAAGAAATCGTAAATCGGTGACCTCGTGTTTAATTGTTTATAAAATTATTCTGTGACAGTTGCACGGGCTGTACGCCATATTGCAAATTGAGTACTTTTGCTAGAAATTCTTGAGAAAGAAAGAAAGAAACCGAGAAAACGTAGATTTTAGAAAGGACCATAAAGAGATATAGAAATCGAGCGATGAGTTTCAAGGTCGAGTTTTTCTGGGCACCACGGAAAGTTCAAGTACTGCTCTAGGTAGGGGGAAACCAGGTTAAACCGTTTCTTTTGTAATTTTCATTATTAATTTCGAGAAATGTTACATGGGTGGATCGGTTTTTTGGTAAAGATGGCGCCCGAGAGGTCGATTAACGCTTTCGGGGGCCTTTTGTTGCTTGTTCTCTTCTTCCATCTTCTTCTCCTCCCCTCGTCTGTCTATCCTCCCTTCTTTCATTTTCCATTTGTTATCTTAACGTTATCTCATCTTTTTTCGCCTTTTTTTTGTTTTTGGTTTGGTAAAAATTTAGATATTTGTTGGATTTGAATTTTGTTCCTTTTGTATTGTCTTTCTCGCGCCTTCTACTTTCTGTCTTTTCATTGATTTTTTTTTATGGTGTTTGTCTTCACTTTTTTCATATTCTCTTTATTGTTTGATTAGATTTCCTCGCTTTCTTCATTTTCCTTTCCTTCTCTTCATATTTTTGCCTTGTGTCCACATTCAGTAAATTTGACAGCAGTAAAATGTGTGATACATACAGCATTTTGGGTCTAGTAAGGGGCTTCTAAAGACCTTCTCTGGTACTTAAAAACAGGTGGCGTTTAACCGGGTTGTGGATTTAGCTTTAGTTATTCAGGGCCTGTCCCAAAGGTCCCCAAATATTTTTTAAAAATCATTTCTTTAGTATCAGTTTACAGTCTTTTTAGAACTTTGAAAGGTATTTTATCTCCTCCCTTCCTTTCCCGGGCTTCGACAGAATCAATGGAGACTGATGCTGAAAGTCGCCTGTTAGCTTTGCCAATTTGCAAGGAATCATTCCGGAGACTTTTGGGACAGATCCTATGTAACTGCGAAATGAGTTGGAGTAATAGAGTGGGGTCTGGTGGGTGATAGGTAGGAGTACTCCTCTGTCGTCTACCATCATCAAGGGTCGTGGGTTCGAATCCCCCCTGGGTGAATATTATCCAGAATGTTTTCCCACCGCTTTTCCTTACCTACTTTCGTATGTCTAAAAATGGGTTGTAATATCGTGGGTCGTAGATTTTCCAAATCCAAACCATAAAATTGTAAGCGAGGGGATTGTAAAAGAACAAATGAGGAGAAGAAAGGAAGAAAAGGAGTAGAATGTGCGTGTTACAAATCTAAAGAGAGTTTGGGTTATTCATTTCAAAAATACTCATTTGGGTTAAATGATACACACTTTCTGAGGAGTTTCATTTCAAAAATAATGCACACTTAGGGTATTTATTTGAAAAGTAATGCACATTTTTTTTGGGTTATTGGTTTTATAAATACTGCACAAAAACCTTCTGGTGACTATATCAAAAGCACAAACCTAAGTCGACCGATAACAAAGTAAGAACTCTCAAAGGCACAAGGACAACGAATTAACCACGGAACGAACATAACACGAAGAAGAAGAAGAAAGCGAAATGACAGAAACAAGGCAAAGTCGACCTTCAAAAATAAAACAAAACCATATCTCAAAAGGATAAAACCAACACGAGGGAGGAGTGAGAGAGAGGTGGAAATGGCTGAAGGAACTATAATATTCAGACTATAAATTGAAAATAAAAATTAAAAATGAAAAATGAGGTCTTGACACAAATCAAAAGAAAAAAGTTAGGCCGTGACTTTTAGCAATCTGATTAAACAAATAATCATTTGAATTTGAATTAATTGGCCATGTTACCAATAAAGGAAGAGGAGGCAGATAGCGAGAGTGAAACGAGAATCGAATCGATCGATTGCACTATTCCCCTAATCTCTCTCTCTTTTGGTTGCACTTTTCGGCAGTGTTATCCTTCAAACGAGATCGAAATTCGCAAAGTGTCGAAAGAGAATAGTTATAGCGGCATCACGTGACTTATTAATACATCATCAGTTGGCTTGTTTGTCATCGTTTCAAAAGGAAACACGGTCGCCATTTTGCATCATATTCTCTTATTAGAAAGGATTTTGAATTCCCTTCGAACGAGAAAGACGCAATAGATAAGTAGATGATAGATGATCGGCTTGCGGAGACAAAGTGTTCTTGATTTATGTGTCATTTAAATTTTTAATTAGGATGTTTGGAGAGAAAAGTGAATCTATTAATCATTATTAATAAATTGAATAGGTATGATTTCGTTTATCGGTTGCGGGACTTTGGTGGTGACCTTTGATGTGGGAGAGAAGGGTCACTTCGGTATTCGGTTTGGGTGTTGAGAACGGCTCGTAGAACATCTTTCAACGGTTTACCTTCCCTTAAGGCTCTCCACCTATCCCGTTTCTCTATGTTTGGTGTTTTGGGAAGGAGGAGGTTTGATGATGGCACATCTGTACCCACTCAATATGATCTCTCTCTCGTTGTCCGCTCCCTCTCGTAACGGAATGGACGTGTATTAGGTGGGACCGGGCATCGGAGGAGCTTAATCCGTTAGTTGTTCCATAGGTTCACAGCCCCCAAGAGTTGGCGGAGGGGGGTACTCATTAATAGATTCTCGGGGTTTGAAAAATAGGTTGGAATTGGTTGTGAGATACACGGCCTGTCCTAAATATTCCTGGAATGAGAGTTTGTTCCACCATTTATTCCCAAGTCAAGCTTACAGACTGTGGGTGTACTGCCTAGTGTGTTGATTTGGGTTTGGGAAACTTGTGAGATACGTGTCTTGTCCCAAAAGTTCCCGAAATAGGGGATTTGTCCTACCATTTACTCCCGAGTGAAGCTCACAGATCGTGGGTCTACCCGCCTGAGGTGTTCGATTGGGTCATCTCATCTCTTTCAGAAAACCATTTCCTCCTCGAGCATATCTTCAGCGATCTCTTTATCATTATCAATCGCACACCTCCCCCTTCCCTCATTTTACCTGATAGTCTCGTTCTCTTAGACTTTCTCTTTCACTTCAGGTTTTATCGATGGAGCCTGCAAGAACCGTCGGGGAATGATCACGTGCCTGTCTGTTTCAGACCTTAGTTTCACCTCCCCTTCGCTACGACTCCTCGTAATTATTATCATTTTCGGATTTTTATCGCGAAACAAAAAAAATTTTTTTCTTCTTTCGCCACTTCGACCCCCTCCTCCAACATTCGCCCACCTTAAGGTACATTACACAAAGAAACAAAAATCTCTCAATAACGCGCGTGCATTATGTACATAACTATCAATAACCTCGCTTTCTTCAAATAATTCGTTTTAATTGATTAAAGAAATTTTTTTTTGTTTCTGAATTACGGTGAGTGTGTTTGACCGTGACTTTCTTGAAAATGGCCAATTTCGCAGGTACGCACCTGTAATTAAGATCCTTTTTCCTCCTTGTCTTGAGACAGGGCTGTCCAACAATGACAACTTCACTCGAATCCATTTAATGAAAGACGAGTCATTTACAGCGACTACTATAGCTGAGGAGCGGGAAAACTTATGCTAATTTATTTAAATACGTGAATAAAATAATTTTCAATTTATTAACTTTTGATTTATTTGTTTCAAGTCCTATTTGTAGGAACGAGTTTATGTGAGTTGAATTGCGTGCGGTTATACGAGTTATGTTAAGGGCTACTGCTGACTGAAAGTTACCAGCCAAAAGGGCTTAAGCTTTGAAAGTTACCAAGGCAAAGAGCCTTGCAGGGATGTTTTGCATAAAAGCAAATGAATATGTTGAAAAAATTGAGGATTGGCGGAAAACAAGCTGGTCAACTAACTCAGGTGGGATTTGAACCCATGACCTTTGGGATGACAGTTGAGTGCTTTGACCTCTGGACCACTAGATCCTTTATTTATTTTAGTGAAGAAAAATTTTTTTACTTTTGCTCTTTGAAACACTATTCTCATTTCATTTTCAATATATATCATTCCACTCCTATGTAGTATGTCTTTCTTACTATAGGAAGTTTGATTAAAATCCATTCACGTGTTCCAGAGTTCCCATGCACTCATGTCATGCTGATTATTTTTGAATTTTTGCAGTTAGTATTGCATTGAATAAATCATTTTCTTTTGTTGGAATCGTTTCACAAATAGCATACGCCATTGTTGGAGTAGTTAGAGGGAACAGCACTCAGAGAGATACCCTCTGGGTAACGAAACACATGCAGAGTGCCACGCCATACAGAACAATTCTCACAGAAACAATACTCTGGCAATTAAAGTTTCAACCTACAACTGTATAACTTATAATCTATAACAGGAAGACACTACAAGAGCCCGACTGATGTATATTAGGGTGTTAAGGGGAAAAATAAAAAATTAAAGACAGTTAAAACAATATTCTGTATACACCTAATAGTTAGTGAAACAAAAATCTGCGTTTGTGTATTCATTCACATATTTTGTTGTATATTCTTTGTACATACAGCAAAGCCGAAACTCACCAACCAATTTTTTTGGGGTTTGAATACTATTATTATTTATTTATTTATTGATTTACATGTTAAAAATCTGTCTTTTGATAAATACAACGCTCTAACTTTAGTAACTCCAGTTAATTTCCTAAATCATTACATCTTTTAGAAGATACTAGTGTTTTCTTTGCGAAATGTTAGAAAACATATCATTGTATTTTATTTACACAAGAGAATCATTCATATTATAAATATTTTGTATGTTAATCACCTCGAATACAAAATACAAAAACATAAAATTACTTCAGCCGAATGAATTGTAAGTTATTTAGGGAGTAATTTCACGTAGGACATATTAGACCATAAAACGACACTCGAGTGCAGTTATATAATATATATTTTAATTGATTATTTTAAATTTACAGAAAACAAATTAGAAGTTGAGATATCGTTCTTAACGGAAAACTGTGACGTCACAATGCTTGGGAAGAGAAGCTCCTTTTAGTTAATAGAGGGAGAGACGCTCCTGTCGGTGAAAATTGCAACTAACTTCCAAAATGGCAGGTAAACGGTTTTTAAATTCGATTTTGCATGAATTAAAAATCAGAATTTGGTGTTACTTTAAAATTATTTTAAGCGCTAAAATAAAATAATCGCAAATATTATGTATAAATTTATGAACTGTGTATATTTATACCGTTCAAATTGTATATTTTATACTTCTAAATCGTTAAACAGTTCAAAAAACCGTTTGGTATGGGGGAAGTGCGATAACTATCACGACTTCTCATTTTCTTGTTTTATCTCAATGTTACTAGGCTCCGATTCGGATAACCCTGTCAGAGGAAGAATTTATTCTTTAATAACGACAAATATCCTTTAATAGTCGATAAATAATTTGTGTTAATTTTTTTATTTTGGGTGTAAAAACCCGGCGCCTCTAGCTTTTCATGGGCATAATCGTCTTCAACGGCGGCCATATTTTAATAAATTTTATTTAATAATTTTTTTTTTGTGATCATACCTGTGAGGAATTCAGGAAAGATTCAGGATTAAGGAATGAGACATTACACGTTTAAATGTCCGCCATTAAGAATATTTTAATCTCGAGCTTGAAATTCCTTTTAATTTTTTTTTTTTTATTTTTATTGGTCTTTAACTTCCTGTTTTATTTTTATACCTTCCTGTTTTATATATCTGGAATTCCCCAGAATCGTCTTGGGTTGTTGTTAAGCTGAATGACCCCGTGTTTTGGTTTGGTTGTTGTGGGTTTGCGTTCAAGGGTTTGTTACTTAATCAGGTGGGATTCGTCTGAATTATCTCGAGATCAGTGAAGTAGTACCTGATTTTAGTCTTGTTTTTGTCTGGTTTTGGTTTTATAAAATAAACAAAAACAACAGAAGAGGAAACGGTGATGAAATAAGCAGGAGTAAGAATGTAAAAAGAACAGTAACAGCAGAACAGTAATAAGGTGGAGATTTAAAATATTACTAACAAGAGCCACAGAACAGTTGTTAAAAAATCACAGTTGCAATAACAGTAAGAACAAAAACGATAATACAACAAGCAGGATATTAGGAAGAACAACAGCCACAAGACCAAACTTACGTTTTAACTTCACAGCCAACCTTTAGAGAGAAAGCAACATAATGCGTCAGCGGCAGCAGACTAGAATACATCATCAACAACGCTTATCAGATCAACATTAAAGAACTCTCAGCCGGCAAACCCATTTCTCTTATATTTAACTCATACATGTCTCAGTCTTTTAAAAATTCACAGAAAAGCCGGTTGAAAGCTTTCGGAAGTGAGAAAAATCAAGTTCGCTTTCTCCTTCTCATCGATCAATTCAAGAGAAACATCTGAAGAACGCGGATGAAGATTCCTCGATGGTATAAAAGAAGAAGATGAAACAAACTGTTTTTAGAATCATGTCCGAAGGTGTGCAAACTCGTTCCCTCGCAACTTTTCGGTGTGAATTGATTTATGTAATTCAAGACAAGAACCTGTGAAGGCGCTAAAAAATTTGCCCCATTCGGAAATCTATCAATTATGGTCTCTTGCATCAATTTGCTTTATTACGTCATCGTCCTCTTCAGAAACCGTCGAGAGAAAGAAGAAGAAGAACATGCCGGATCAGAGATTCCGACCTCTCAAATCAATCCTTTGCCGACGTGTTTGATGAATGACTTTGCCAACGGTCGGACAGACGGACGGATTCTTGTTCTCGTCGAAAAGGTTACGCCTAATGCCAGTCTCGAGTCGAGTTAGCCGAACTAATTATAAAAACCGGGTTTCCTTCCGCTTCGATGATTTCGAATGTTGCACCCTCTCATCATTTTTGGCAAGGTCGAATGAGTTTCGATCTTGCGTCCGACATGTTTATAAACCTAATCATTGATCGAGATCTATGTTTGGATTGTTTGATGACCCAGAACCCCGACTTCCGATTCTCTTCTTTGGTAGTGATCGGGTTCCCAACATCCCATATCCTCTCCTTTCTGTTTCCGGTTTGTAATCATTTCTTTCTCTTCTATCTTGTCATGATTTATATACTTTCACTGAAATAATCCTGTCTGCATCCGATTCTACGAGAAAAACCAGGAACACCGCTCACCTTTTTCCAAAATGGCGGTTAAGGAAGCAGATCGACTAATTAATCAAGCCTTTGTGAATTTCGGTCAGGCCCATCAGAAATTGACAAAGAAATTTTGCCTAGGAACTATACAAAAAGAAAGTTGACAAGGCAATTAAACAGAAAGTCTGAGATTATCGATCGCCATTTTGCCTTTCGGCTGATCTAGTCCTCAGGATGCCATATGACTTTGTTCAGTTACCAAGCCCACTATCGTCCAAAACTTAGGCGAAATACTGTCTTCTCCCTGACAGTGATGTGTTCGAATGTCCTTACATCTGGCTAACCTTCATTTTCATGTAAATAACTTCTTGTCCTTCTTCTGTTTCATTCTGTCTGTATGTCTTGAAAAATGGTCTGCTTCTCTCTCTTCCTCGAACTTCCCCTTCTACCACAACATCTCCCCAACCTCCCACGCTATTAATTTGTCTCATCCTTCATACCGGCTTCTTAATTACTCGTTAATGATTTTAATCGTGCTAATTAATTATTAATTTATTTAAATTATGAAGAAATTCATTTAAATTTCATAAATGTCACACATTCTTCTCCGTTAATTATCGGGGAAGAGAAGAAAGTTTTGATTAGGTTCTCTTGATTTATGGGATACAGATTTTGGATCTAAATTGAGAAGACTGTGGTGATCAAAACGCTGAACTAGTGAAGTTATGGAAAGAAGAAAACCCATTCCGGGAACTTATGGGATCAAAGTCTATGGGTACGTTCATCTAAAGCATGGCGCCATGAGAAAGTATCAAGCTTAAAAGGGCACCGAATCACAAAAAAATAAATAAAAACAGGAGATAGAGGAGAAACAACGTCATGGACAACAGCAGTAAAAACAGGAATCAACAACAAATAGACAAGAATAAAGTTAGATATTCTTCCAAACAAATAAGTCGTCCAATCATTTCGCAGTTCTAAAGAGATCGTCGACTAATATGAATAAATGAAGGGGAAAAGAGAAAACCCATTCCGGTAACTTTTGGGACGGTCCTCGTGTAATAGAACTGTTGGGGTGGAGGGGGCACCTGCTTGATTTGGATGATCAATAGAAAGGAAGTGCTTTCCTGGCCGATGGGTAATAGTGCCTGATAGAAGTCCGGACATGCCGTCAAATTTGTCAGTACGTGTGACATCTGTCAGTCGTGTGTGCGTGTGTCACAGGTTCGAGGAAATGATGTCACGGATGATCATAATTAAGGAAAGTTGATTCGATCATGAGAACTTTTTTGGTTTTCGGGATTCCTTCCCACTTTAGCCAGTCTAAATGGGTTTGTTTCCTCATCAGCTTCATGTTATCATTATTTTGGACTTCTTAACCCCGACGGTTTAATGATGCAACGAAACGTAACCTTTTCATCTCCTAACGACTAACTTCTTACCTCCGAGATCATGAGTCGAATCAAATCTAACCCTAAACTCGTTCATTTTTTATCTAATTATGGCCCTTTGACTATAGATGATTAAAATAGATAATCCGAACTGGAGTTAAGGTTAAAGTTGTCCGCGTTTCTCTTTATATGTTGTGTCTTTCCGCTTTTGTCTAAAACACCACGTGATTAGGATAATCTATTTGGATGCTATGGGCAAAGCACGAATTTAGACCAGACCCGTTTTGTCTAGTCAAATCTACAAGTGTCCGTCTAAATAATTCGGTCATTTCTAGATTTGTCTAAACTAATCGGGAGTTGCATTAAGTTCTTGCTTGGTCCGTGACATGATGTAATCAAAATTTTGTTTGGTTGGTATGCATGCATCTGCCGGCTAATTTGAAGATGGGCGTATTCATTTAGACCAAATTTATACCACTTAATACTTAACGATCTGTATGATCAGCAGTAACAGTTATTATAATCAATTGTGCAATATTTAAATTGAATTCTTCCCAAGGGTGTGCATTATTTATGAAGTGAGCTCTTGTTCATAGTGTGAAATATTATAGGAGTGAAATCACCCGAAACCATAGATTTTTAACAAATGGATTCTTTTCACGTGTGTGCCCTATTTATGAATGGAGTCACCACAAAAGTGTTACATATTGATAAAAGGAAATTCTTTCAACAGTGTGCATTATTTATGAAAAAAGCTCTTCTCAAGAACTTGCAGATTAAAAAATAAAAATTGAATTCTTCCTTGTGAGTGCAATATTTATGAAAGGAACTCATCACCTAAGTGTGCAATATTTATGAAATCATTTTTTCCAACTTGTGCGTGCATTATTTATAAAACGAAGTCCTCGCTTAAGTGTGCAGTATTTATGAAATAAACTCTTCCATAAAGCGTGCAGTAGTTACGAAACGAATTTTTTCTTGTAGTGCGTGCGTTACTTAAAATTGAATTATCCAAGACTGTGCAATATTTATGAAATGAATTTCTCACAAAAGCGTTCCATTGCTCACTAAATCAAGAGGATGAAGAGGAGGAGGAGGAATAGAAGACAAGGAAATAAACATCAGAATTATCCTTTGACGAATGATTTGATGAATGGCGAAGGAAAGAAGATGCGAGAAGGCGGTGATGATGTAATTACGGAAATGAAATGAGAAATGGCTACTAATGAACGAGACAATTATTTTTCTCTTTTTAAATTTGAAATTAACCGGAGACGTTATTCTTCGGTTGAAACTTGGATTCGTTTCGGGCGAACGTCATCGAACGCATGATTCAAAAAAAGGAAGAAAGGACCAATTAGATTGCCTAATAATAAAACGTGACAAGTTAAAAATTTTTCAGGGACGGGTTCCTAAGAAGCTCTTAAGGTCGAAAATTGATTTCACGAAATTTGTCTACTTCCGGTGAATTTTTCTTCTTCTTCGTGATTGGGATGTAACACGCAAGCGCCCGCTCACGTAAGTTTCAAATTTATGAGACTTACATCTTCTGCCCCCCTTTTTTAAAAATTGGATTCGTGTTATCCTAGAATACCAGAAATCATCTCGTTGCTCAGTTTCATTTTGATTGATTTTGTTTATTTATTTATGTATTTTTTGGGAAATTGTTATGTCATAATTTTTGCTGTCGGTGTTGCTGTGGTTGATGTATGGTAGACTACTATACAACTCGAGGGACGTGTTTAGCGTTATTTAAGACTTACTGTATGTTATTAGTTCTATTTATATAGCTGAATCTCATTTCTGAACTGTTACTGTTATAGCACAAGAGAAATGAGTGGCCTATTTCATATATAATCCACACTTTTACTGGAAAATAGGTTCCTCGTGAAAGATTCCGTTACATTATTTATGAAATAGGATCGGTTAAAGTGTGCATTATTTATGAAATAAAACTGGTGGAAGCGTGCATTACTTAAGACCTGCTGCACTCACAAGTGTGTATTTTCATAAGTGATGCACATGTTTCCTACTCATATTAACTTTACTTGTGGGTACTTTGTCTGCATTATAATTTGTACAGAACTCGTTTCATAAATGATGCACAATTTCGGGGCGAACCTTTTTAAGATTAAATTTTGTATATCTACCTTGTAGACTCTTTTAATACACTTTCATGCCCACTTTTCTCCAGTTTAAAGGAAAACAGGGGAAAAAGATTGGCTGTTGTGTGAGTGATGATGAAGGAATGAATTAGAATCAGTGCTAACAACTTCAGCGAGTGAAAAAAAAAGTTTCAACAGCTGGAAACGATAATCGATTATTTATGCTCTAGTTGTTGCTTTTACGTTAATTTTGAGAAGAAAAAGGTTTTTTTTTGTTTTTCATTTAAAAAATCACGATTCATCTAAAATGGACTCCATTTTGTTTTCTGTTACGAAACAAACTTCAAATTGTTAATTATATTTATAAAAAGAAAAAAATGGAGGAAAATTGTCCAAAAAATAAATATGGATGAAGGACCATTTTCCCAAAAGAAAAATTTTTTTAAAAGTGGACTCGTCTACTCTTTGGCTTGGTTAACCACAAGTTACAGACCCGTAATCGAGACAGTGGAATTATTATAATTCAAATTCTTGGATTAATTGTGGAAAAGCGGGCGTTCATTTCTAAATCGCATAATTTTGGGGAAAATAGTTTTGGTCAAAGTTAAAGCCTTTGTGGTTACTCCCACCGTTTTTCCTTTTGGTTTTTAATGACGTAATTAGCCGTATTAATTAGTTGAGGAAAGAATTTTGTACCGTTGCGTGAAAGTTTCTTTTCCGATTGCGTCTGTCTCCTTCATTTTTGGTTAAACCTCAAAGATAAAACCTTGAAAATAACCAAATTCTTCTTAAATTCGTCAAAACTACTGGATACCATGATCTAAGACAAGATTTTCGCGCTTACTGTACTTTCACTTGATTTTTGAGGCTGGAGTATTGCCTGACTGTCTTGGCTGGATGGATGATGTCTGTGTTTTTCTGTCTGAGTATGGAGTGTCTCTTCATTTTTTTTCTTGTAAACCTCACAGCTCGATTGGTTCTTGCTTTATTTTTCACTTTGTGTTCCTGTTCATGTCATAAATATTGCACACTCTGATGAAGAATTTATTTTACACACTTTGCGCACTTCCTTAAGGACTCCATTCCATAAATATTGCACACTTTCCTGGAGTTTTCATTCCACAAATACTGCGCGAATTCTTGAGGAGCTCATTTCATTAAAATTGCACTCTCACGAAGAATCTCCTTTATAAATTTTGTACCCTTCCTGAAGTACTCCATTTCATAAATATTGCACACTTTTCAGGAGTATTCATCCCATAAATGTTGCAACTACCTTGAAAAGCTCATGTGATGAATATTACACTTTATTGATGACTTCAATCCATAAATATTGCACATTTTCGTAAAAAATTCATTTCAAGAGTAATGCACAATTTAATCAAATATTCATTTCACAAGTTACCTAGACTGTACTTTTGACCCATCCGGGCTGTCTAATACAATTCATCTACAATTCGGCACCAACAATGTTCCTGTTGTGAGTTATTCACAGATGTCGTGCCAGACGTCTCTCTCTCAGTTTATAAAAAAAAAGAAATTTCTAAATCGTGAGCAACACAATGAGGTCGATCTCATTACTCAACACATAAAACCGTGAGAGAGAGAAAGAGAGACATCTTGGCTGTTAAGTTTGTCATGGTGCAATTGACTAGTTCACTGATAAGTCCCGTTCGTAAGAAGAAAAGAAAATGAAAAAGCAAATCGGTGGGAGTGTGAGAACGGCCCAGAGTAAGAACAATGACAGTGTAGAAGCTGAGAATTTCTACGGTATTGTGACATGTCACGACATGCACTACCAACAATCCACCCTTGCATTACCACAAATCGAGGGCGTTCTGTATGAGTTCTCGAGTGCTAAGAGATCGTAAGTTTGCGACCATAATCGCATGTTTGACGTTGGCTTTATCTACTCTTAGCTTATTTGTTGGTAAAGGGATTGTACCAGATGCTGTAGTTGCAAGAGAAAGTAATCGGAAACCCTCCTCCCCCCGGTTAACAAATTTTATCTAACAAGCAGACTTTGTACGCAGTGACGTTTGCACCTCTGAGAGAATCGACGAAATTATCTTTTGGATTTCTTATCTATAGCTTTTTTATTTAGAATCGTGACTATCAGCCAAATGCGAGAAATCAAATTCATATGTTGACTACTGGTTGCCACTTGGGAATGGGTTCATGGTTACTCGAACTCAAAACCTTGGACCCTAAACACGGGGGAAGTTATTTATCTTTAGTAGATAATCGCAACAACAAAGTCCTGTTCTGCTTTTTTAATTGGGTCATTTGGGTTACGAAACAAAAATAGTTTCGACGGGAGGAAGTTAGTTCGAATATGAAATTAAACATAGCGTCCATGAGTTGGTCATTTTAGGTTTCAACTTCCGGTTAGAACATTCAGCAAATCAACAATCAGCAAAACTGAGCCATACACACAAACATTTCCGACGAATTATCTGTATGACGGGAAGCTTCAGTTTCCGATTTTTATTTTGGAAGTTAAAGCTCAAACAAAACATGACGTCCATCGGGTGTTTCTCAATTTGAACTTTATCTTCCGGTTGAGAATCGATCTTCTGAGTTTGTTTTCTCTATGACCATCGGTGTTGTATAACCCATCTTCCTTTTCTCACATTAATTTGTTAAAAGCATTCACATGTGTTTAAACAATTATTGAAACACTTGAAACGAGAAACACTCAAAACGAATCGACTTACTACAACAGTCTTTCAGGGGTGACCAAAACCATCTTCATCAACTCCAGAACTCCCTACCAGGGGCAGGCAAATAGAAAAAGTCGATTAACATCATCGCGAAAGAACAGATAATATTGTTCGAAGCTTAACAATTTGATTTAGAGTAAAATGTGTATGTTAATTTTGTGAGGAAATCATTCATCTTAGGGTTCTGATTTTGACTGTTTTGAACTTGATTTAAAAATTTTTCCTTTTTATTTAAATCTCTCGTCACGAATTAACTTTTTCTTTTGTAAACTGCCTCCCGGGCAAAGTACTTGGAATGCAAACTCGTACGAAATAGAGAAGCGAACAATAGATAAAACAAAGGAGAGCTTTGTGAGAGTATAGGCGAACTCACACATGGTGGTCACGGTAACGGTGGTAGTGATAGTGATGGTGGGTTCTCAGAAGCCTTGCTCAATTCCGACCCAAAAATTCGTATTAATGACCGCCGCGCGTGCGTGTGTGATTAATACTAAGAAATTAATTTTCTCGGTGATTGCACGTGAATAAAAAAAATAATAATTTGTTATCTATTTCACGTTATCTTCACTCCTTCGAAAGGAGATATCAGAAAAAATGTTAATAACATGTTAATAACGGTGAAATGAGAGGATAGACGTCGGTTGTCCATCGAGATGTGAACCTAATTTGAACGGTAACACGAACAAAAAAATTGTTTTTGGAATGAGGAAGTGATAAGGATGCGATGTTTCCCTGTTTGAATATATTAAAAAAAACGTCTCTAATTAACCTGTATTGTACCATTGTCCTCCTTTGAGGACAGCTGTTTTTGCCAGGTACTAGTGCAATGAGATGATTTTAGTTATCCAACTACAATCAGTGGACGGAAAAGTACTTGGTACCTTGTTGCACCCGAAAGGTACATTGATAACAAGTGTTGGGTCGGCTTCGTCCCTGTCAGACAGACTTCTGAGAATAGAGCCTATAGAGTTCGGCACCCTTTTAGATAGTTGGAGCGTAAATTTAGCTTTATATATAAAAAGGTTATGAGAAACATGAAAAACTGGACTGTTGTACAGTATTTTGAGTTTTAGACGTCCCTAAATATATATTTATTTACAATATAATAAAGTCAAACCTTTTGACCAATATTATAATATAGTAAGAACCTAATTTTAAAGATTACTTCTAAGAAGTGTGCATTATTAATGGAATCATTTATACACAGAAGTGTGCATTAGTTATGAAATATCCCTGTCACAGAATTATCATAATTATAAAGCTCCCGATTTTCTGAGTATATTATAAACCGCCTACAGATAAGTAAAGAGTATACATTATACAAGATATTTATAAAGCAGAAACTATAAAACACACCAAAAACTGAACTGATATACCGTAAACAATTTTTGACTTTTTTTACGCGGTTTATAAAGAAAAAACTTTTACAATGCACACTTCTGGGGCAAATCCATTTCAGAATTAATGCACACCTCTGTGTTCGATTTTAGACGTGTTTTATTGTGTTGACATACTTATCTGATCGTTTTAAAGGGATTTGTGATATATATTCAAAAACTGTAGGTGTTTATGATGTGGCAAATTCATTTCATAATTAATGCACATTAATTGTAAATTATTTTATTAGCGGGAGGTCTGTGGTGTACTGGTTAAGTGCCAAACTAAGAATTTATAGTGTTCAAATTCTCATCCCGTATCCTATTATACCCAAAAAAGGTGAAAAACGGGATTAAAACCCGACTACAGCTATAACTATAAAATTTGATTCGGTTTTCGGTGCATTTACATAAATATCTTGTGTTGGTGGATCGTTTGAGGTATTTAAGCCATGGCAAGGTTTTTGGAGCAGACAGAATGGAGGGAGTCCATACAGTATATTGTAAATTATCATTGAGACACACGCATTCCCACACGTGTGTTACGCTAATTATTACATTTTAATGTGAGTCGTAGGCTATCGTTCAATTATTTATGTTTTAAAAATGTGTTATAGTATGATTCGGTGTCTAATAGGGCGGTGCACACAACCTTAGAATAATGTTAACTATCTTCACTTTCACTTTGGCCCGAGGTTGACTCGAGGGGGTGATCTCATCAACATCGAATTCCTCGGGTGGTCAGGGCCAGTCAAGGCCGTACGCCCTCCTCCTCCTCTGTCTTTTGGGTTAATTGTACTCACGGCTCTCGGGTGGGCGGTTTACAAGGGAAGAGTTTTCGACGTTTTTGTTTACTCCTGCCTCTCTTCATGTCTTCACCGATAATATTTCAAATTACTTCTTTTTTTGTTCTGTTTGAACTCTCTTCATTTTCGGTTCTCTGAATAATATCTTTCAAGTATGTAATTATAAAAAGTCGTTACGCAAATCTCCTGGGTTCTTGTCTGCGGTTCGTCCACGGCTCAATTGATTTCACAGCCGGTTTAACTTGGGTTTGTGCTGCTCAGGTTTCCCTCTTAACCTTTGACGAAACCATAATCGATAGAAGGAAATATGAGATGGAGATCCTCGGAGGGAGATCTGGATCACGATTACGGTCAAAATGTTGACGGAAGTGGACAGCGATAGCTAAACGTCGAAGTTGAAAAATGTGCCACGGAACGTGAAGAGATTGAAGTAAAAGGTCCACCGCCGCCTTATTGACATTTTAAAGTCACGTGATTACTCGCGGCCCTGTTTGTCTCATTCATACAGTCTCGAAACTAATTATTTATCGTAAAATGTCAATGTTAAATGGAGTTTGAACATCTCGAATCAGACAGTAAATCCGCCCAGATGGAAACTACTCCAACAACTACCCTCAAGTAGGTGCAACTCTCACAGCAGGCATCTCCAATCCCCCTTTGGGTGGGTGTGATAACGAAAATCGATTTCCAAACTCTCCTCCCATCAGGAAGAGATAGTCGAAAGGGTGTCAGGATGATGACACGTGAAAAATAATTGATTGTTTATGTGAATTGATGGAACGACAAAAGAAATTTCAGAAAGTCGTAAACATCCTTACATCCATTATGGCAAAATATTTATTTGTCTTATTTATTAACTGTTGTGCAAGTCAGGGGCGTAACTACTGTTTGGCAAAAGAACAAACAAAGCAAAGATTCGGGGGGGCCCACTTGTGTGTGAAGCTCCATTTCGCTTTTTGTTCAAAATGACTTCCGTGAATGATTTTTAAGGCTCGTTTTTATTTAACAAGGTGATTTCGCATACCTAGGTACCGAGGATTCGGGTCAGAACGGGTATCGGTGATTTTTAATCCATCTTCCATGACTGAGATGACTGATTGTTTACCTTTTCTGACAATACTAACGACAAGTAATGATGAAAACATTTACAAACGTTCTGAATACATAGGCTACATAACATTTATCTGGTCATGATTTATCTCCCGGTGTTGCCCACCTATTTATCTACTAGGACAATTTATTACTAACCGACTGTAAGAAGACTTCGTCACTTCATCACACCGACTTGAATGAATACATTATCTTGTGTTATTAGAAAGAATTTCTTTCTAAAATTTAATTCGTTTTCTTTTTAGAAATAAGAATATAATTATCGGTGGAAGCATTACCAAATAAATTACACTTAGGCCTGATAATCAATGTGCAATATTTATGAAACGGGCTCTTCATAAAGTTCAGTGTGAAGTCAGGAATGTTGTTAGTAAAATTAGCAATATAAATGCACATTACTTATAAAATAGATTATTGTTGAGTGTGCAACATTTATGAAATGAATTCTTCATACTAGTGTGCAGTATTTATGAAATAAGCGCCTCATTTAGTGTAGGGAATAAGAAGACACTGACAAGAAAAGTTGTGATTGGTATAATGAATAAAAATGTGTATTGACAATGAAGTGGTTATAGTCGAATGTGCATTACTTTTGAAAAGAGTTTCTTGTAAAACTGTGCATTATTTATGAAAAACAACTTTTGTAGTTTCTTTTATGCTATGAACGAAACAAATTTAAAGACGTAATTCAGCTTCCATAAAAAGGACCTTAGAATAACATGTCTCAAATAACGCGATTTTCAACTACACTGGTTGCACCACACGCCTTTATATGAATCTACTATACTTGTATATCAGCAACAGAAAAAGTAACAGCAACAAACGATAACAAAACAATAAAAATGGCCGCAAAAGGCAAAATAAATGAAAACCGAAGGCGTATCGGAAATCATTTATAATTTTTATTTGTTTCGTGAAAGTAGTTGGAGTGTAAAAAGTTTTACCGAAATGGCTTAAAGTTAGGCTCGATGTGTCTCTTACAAAACCATTCATTTTATTTATACAGTATATATATTCATGTGGTATTTCTAATGTACAGAAAAGACACCGTCTATGTTATTCCCTTACGTTCTATCAGGGACCATTACTTGCCTCCATATTCATTTTGGTGAAAAGGGAACGGAGGGTTTTATTGATTCACTGTATGATCTGTACAAGAACAAAATGTTAATTATGTATTTCTATGTTCTGAACTATTTACAAACGGGAAGCTCCATAATTGAAAACTAAAACTAGTGTTATAATCAGTTTCATTTATACTGCTCTTGTTCAGTTTATTTGCTTTAACCACCTTAGAGGATGTATAGAGCAGCCTCCCTTTAAAGCTGAAAATGTGTATTATATTATATATTATTATTATATATAATTCACAGATCAGAAAAGCTGGAAAGAAATTAACTTTAACGGTAAAACCCGCTGACGTCACAACGAACTCACAATTCCTGTCGATCCAGAGGGGGAAGAGACAACGCTCTGTTGGTGAAAATTGGAACTAACATTCAAAATGGCAGGTAAATGGTTTTCGAATTTAGTTTGAACAGATCATAAAATCCGCAATATTTAATCATATTTAACGTTTTTTAAATGTTCTGAACGGAAAATGTGTTTACTATACTATAATATGTATAAATGTATACATTTCACTCATTTATAATGTTTAAAATATTTGTTGTATACATTTTAAAATTGGAAAAACGAAATGGATTGCGCGGGGTGAAAATGCGTTTTCAATTTTTCTTTCTGTATTTTGTTTTTTGAGGCCGTTTGTCTAGGCTGATGGTTGAATAGCCCCGTGTTGGGTAGTGTGTCGAAAGGTTTCGTTGGTTTAAGCTCGAATTTGATTATTTTTGGGGTTGGAAACAACATTTTCGTTTTGAGGTTTCTACAACTTTGGTCACTAGTCGCAAGAAGAATTGTTACCTGTAGGGACTGTAGCTCCTTTAATCAAGGTTGACTGATTATAGCGTTTGGTATAAACAAAACAAACCTCGCGTAGGGCATGTAAGTTTGGAAACAATGTTGTTCACGGTTGAGAGGGCCCACGTTCAATAGTTTCAAATGAAGCTCGTGCCGCAGGTATCGTTTTTAGGTCACCTTAAGTTAACGTTTAGTCGGAAAGTTTGGACGTAGATTAAATGCTTCAAACTGTCACTGATGAAGATGTTAGCAAGTTCTACGGAGTGTGTCTAAGCATCCGGTAAAGAATTTCACGAAATGAACATACCACCTATTAACCCAAATTATGTTTGCTAAGTCACCGACCACCTCGAGAGAACTTCCTTTTCAACTCTAAATCGCATCCCTAATCACGCAATCAAGATTCACACCACGACGCCGTATTATTCCTTTGCCTCACCTCACAGCCTTCTCAAAACGGTCTAATCCGTAACCGTTTCCCAAGTTGAAAGAGAGAAAAAAAAAACCTCTTTTTCCTGAAATGCAACAACATCAACAACAAAACAGTTACGTCAATCCGTACAACAAAAATTTTTCCTCCTTTTTCTTTCCTCCTTGTGGTTGATCCGCGGCCACGTGTGGACACAAAAACTGATTCGAGGAAAATGCCATAACCGGGTTTTTAGGCACCGCGAAAAAAGCACCTTTAGCCCAACAAAAATAAAAATGGCGGACATTTCTCTGTTATTATTATTATTGAAAACGAGTCGGTGACTACACGGGTCGTATGTTACATAAATAAAATAACAACCATAATCGGTGCACGTGTTAACAAGTGCATCCTCAGTACTACTAATAACTCCGATGTGAATCGAACATGTTTTATTCATGAGTTCGATAAGCGGCTGCAAAAATGAAGGAGGAGGAGGAGGAGTGGGAGGAGGCCCAAGGATGAGGAAGACCCGAAAGCGGGACATATTTGACTCATATTATATCATACACACACTCGCACAAAAGTTTCTTTCTTTAAGTAAACAAATTATTACGTATCGAGAACGTACAGTATGTCTTGTGACTTTTTTTTATTAACCCATTAACGCCCCAATAATTTTTTTTCAATTTCAAATTTTGAGTTATAGACATTATCGATAACCTGGTCCTAAGAAAATATTTACAGATCTTTAATTTTTTGAGTTTGATCCATCCTATAAACAAGACAATGGCCGGGAGGTACGTGGTGTAGTGGTTAAGTTCCAGATTAAGAAGTTATACTCGCGAGTTCGAAACCTCCTTTCGTATCCTGTTACCCCCAAAAAGGGTAAAAAAAAACAGGATTAAAGCTCAACTATATGTGGCACACTAATATGTACTGATATATAGTGTTAGCTCCGCTAATGGAATAAGTGCTGGTTGCTTTAATTCCAAGAACACAGGCGGCCGCATGCAAAGCTTCTGTCGAAGAAGTCTCACTGGCTGCCCAGACAGAGATGTTTAACTTAGGAACCGGTTGCTAGGGTAACTTGGCGGTTTTCGCTTCACGTTGACATTTCGCGTGGTTAACATATAATAACGTATAAATGTATATATTAAAAGTAAAATACATACCAGTGTCTTATTTAGAAGACGGCACGATTAAATTTATAATAGAGATTCACATAGTATATTTCCCCTAAATAATCATAAAAATAGTTTATAATAAAGATTCCTCTACAGTAATGACATTTTAAAAACTAAAAATTTGATGATACATTGAGTTTAAAAAATGAAATTTTCAGTATCCTATAAATAGGACGCTAGACTATAATCGGCTATATCAGAAATTATGATTAAACAGTTACTGACACTTATAATTACGTGTGTGTGTTTTGATTAGTTTAAAAATAAGCGTCACTAACACGCTCTATCAGGAAGTCGAAGAGAAGAAAAAAACGATTTTCGAAAAGAAAGTTTTAAGATTAAGAAAGAAAGAGTCCAAGAAACCGTTTTTATTTTTTAAAATCAAGATGGCTACCTAATTGACTGTAACCAGTGTTGACGAAGCGATAAGTTTTTAAAGTCTTTTTCGGGCCCCGATTTAAAAACAGCCCGGGTGAGTCAAAAATAGAGTCTCGGTAAATTGTGAAATGGATATGTCATTTAATTGTGCATTAATTATGAAATCGATTACTGTTAATTGTGCATTACTTTTGAAGTGAACTCCCAAAAGAATTGTGAAGTATTTATGGAATGAATACTCCAAGAAAGCGTGCAAAATTTATGAAATAAAAACTTCAAAAAAGTGTGCAGTATATTTGGAATGAAAACTCTAAGAAAGTGTGCAAAAATTGTAGAATGGATACTCCAAGATAGTGTGCACTATTTATGAAAAGAATACTCCAGGAATGTGTGCAATATTTATGAAATGGGAAGACAAAGAAGAAAGTAAAGAACAAATCTTTAAAAGAAAAAACTTAAGAAAGACACTCTAGACTCGGACAGATAAGACACACAGATATCTATCCAGACCAAGACTTTCAGGCAAGACGTTCAGCTCAAAAGGCGTGGAGTGGCTTCGACTGTGTTCGAAATTATTGATAGAGAGAAAGAGACAGGAAGTTCCAGTTCCAAAGTTATTTTCTGTTTTGTTTTTTAATGAAGGTTACCGGAAATGAAGAAACAATAATTTGGAGAATTGTAGAGGTAGAAAATGAGAGTTTGGCCGAATTAAGCAAAGAGAAGGTAAAAGAAAACGAAATGGAAATACAAAATGTCGCTTATAAACCGGATGTGACAAAAAAGGATTTTGTCGGGGGGAAGGCTTTTCCGGGTGATTTTTAAAAACCTGAATTCGGTAGTTCAAAGTCGGCCAGGGAAACAACCGAGAAACGTGACATGGAGGCCGCCGCATGATGACCCTTTAGGGTGCTGACATTTCAAAACCAGGATCTCAAACATCTTTTGAGAGAGAGAGAGGGCTACCAAGGCCCTTGGAGGAATGGATTTTTCTTTTGAGGAATATTGCAAAATATGAAAAGTATGATTTGTTGATATTCGTATCATAGTTTGTTTTCTTTTCTTTTCCTTTTTGTGTTCACCTGTCAAAAGTCGAACATAATGGTTACGTGTCCCAGTCGCCGCTCTTTTCTCCTGTCAAATATGGAATCCGTCAATTAGAAGGACAATAATCCGAGAGAATTATCTGGTAATTCGTTTATGGAATATATATCCAATTACATTTGGAATGAGTTGCGTAGCTCAGACGAGAGAGAATTAAAAGAAAGAAATTAGAAACGCCTAATTTAGAGTTTGGATTGTGAGCTTGACCGAAAAGAAGTTGCCAATTAAACGAAAATTAGTGTCAGATTGATGTTACACACTCACTCCCGCCCGAAAGTAAAGAGGAAAAACATGGATTCACCTTTTTTAATTGGGAAAATTGGTGAGAAGGCTGTGGGAATGAGAAAGAAAAGCTTTGGAAGCTTAATACGAACTTGAGGGATTCTGGTGACACATAAATAATAAATATGGAAATCAGGACCGAAATAATTATATAAAAAAAAAACAGAAACCAACTGAACCGTCATAGTGCTTGTTTACTCAGTGGCGGATCCATGCATTCTCGTGGCGAGTGAGTACCTTCCGGCTAGTAGCAGCTTTGTATTAGGTTTTTTGGTGAAGACTTAACATTAAGAATTACAAAAGCTCATGACTTGGAGACCATAGAGTAAATAATTATCCATCATAGTTGAAACAATTCAAGAGGAATGAAAATCTGAGTCAGAAAATAATCGTAGTGTAAGCAACAGAAGAAGGAATTGTATAGAAGTTTCTGTCTTGTTTTTGGGAAGACCTCCATTTGCAAGAGAGCGTGCAGTATTTTTGAAATCTATATATATATGCAGGAAACTGTGCAAAACTTATAAAACGAACGCTTCATATTTGTGCAATGAAAACTTCAAGAAGGTGGGCAAAAATTATTGAATGAAAGCTTCAAGGAAGTGTGCAATATTTTTGGAATAAAAACTGCGAGAAAGTGGCAGCATTTATGGATTTCCGTTTGCAAGACAGTATGCAGGATTTTTTAGGTAAATTTATACAAGAACTTTGCAACACTTATGTAGCAAACACTCCAGATTTGTGGAATGAACTACTCCAAGAAAGTGTGCAAGATTAATGAAATAAAAACTTGAGGAAAATGCAATACTTATGAAATGAGAACTCCAGGAAAGTGTGAAATATTGTATTTTTGGAATGGTATCAACTCGAGACCGAACTTCCTTGGGGGAACAAAAGTAAGCCCATATTCTCATACCCAATCAAATTTGTCTTCAGCCGCAAAATACCTAAAAGACAAACAATTACTAACAGGAATAGTACCTAAGTAAATAATCACTAACACCCGTCAAATCTCAAAAGTCACCTAAGCCCCAATTTTTAACGGTTATTACCATTTTCTGTGGGTCCCGGAAAAGAAAATTCGCGGAGGCTTTGTAACGAAGGAACAAAACGAACCCTATCGGCGGTTTTCGAAAACCAAAAATCAAAAATGGACGCTTTCGACCGTTTCGTCCCTGGCCACAATCTTTTTATATTTAATTATTGACCCTCACGAGATTTCTGGAGGTGAAACTTTTTACTTAACTTTTGTTTCTGATACTGAAAAAAAAAATTTTCTTTATTATTATTTATGATTAACTCGTTTCAGTATCGAATGTGAGAATTTTTTGTTGTTGTCGGGAGAAACGCAAACATAAACACGATATTTTTTTAATTTTTTTATAATTTCCAATTCTCACGGTGCAGCTCTCTCTCTCTCACCTTTATCAGTAAAATCAAACAATTCCCAAGCGTCAAGGTCGGTAACAAGTTGCCCCTAATTTTTTATTAATAATAATAAGTTATTAAAAAAAAGTTTTGGTAGCAGTATGAGGAAAATGAGAAACACGACCGCCATTTTGTTTTTATCAATAAATAAAAAACCTGATTGATGCATCGGATCCCTTCTAATTGATAAACCTGACCTCAATAAAAAATCGTCAAAAACACCATCCCAAAGTTCGTGACTCATCAGAAATTAATAATAACAACAACACCCACCCCGCCATGTTGAAGTCTTTCAAAGTGCCCTTCTATACATCCACCGCCTACTCCTACTCTTCTCCCAAATTTTAAAATTTAATTTTTTTTTCTATCTTTTCTTTGGTTAACCTTTTTTTTTTTTTCATTTCACGTATCATTTATCATAATTTGCTGCTCGGAAACCACTTTGCATGACTTTTTCATTTGGTTTCGTTCGCGCGAGAGTAAATTAAACAAAATGGGCGCAAAGTGTTACACATACGTTACAACTATTACGTAACTCGGTTGAATTAAAGCAAGGAAACGATTTGCATATTTTTTTATTGTTTAAAACCCATTTTAAAATTGCAGTCATGCAACGTCTCCTCCGCGATAACAGTTTTTTTTTAATTGTAAGAAGTAGAGAATGAAAGACAGTAGCGAAATGGAGAGGAGAGGGACTTTTAAAACTTAATTTTGCCGGCCAAAAAGTGAAATTGAATGTCGGTCATTCTTGGCACTAGAGTCTGATTATTCAATTCATACTCCATTGAATAATGTATGATATGCGGTCTTGTTTTACACCGAAGAGTTTCGAATGTAAAACACTCTTCAGAACTACTGTGTTGGTCCCTCAGAACTATTCCTATGTGACCAATGCCACATGTTGGGAATACTTTTTGGGCTCTGTGATTGTTTGGGTAGATCGTAGGTTCAGTTAAATGAATTTTTAATACGAGCGGGCAGTATCCATGAAACGAATTTGTCATATAAGTGTCATTACTTATGAAATGAACTCATCACAAAGTCGAGTGAATGGGAAGGGAAAATGGTGAATTAATATAGCAGAAAAAGTGTGCATTACTTATGAAATTTATTGCGGTTGAGTGTGCATTACTTTTGAAGTGACCCTTGTGTTCTTTGACATTCGTTAACCATAACAATTTAATTTTTTTAAATAGGACTCAATGTATGGCTCAAATAATGCGATTTTCTATTATGTCCAACGCAACACGCGTTGTAGGGGGGTCTACTTGAAAACAAGAACTGTTACTCCGACAGCAAATATTCTCATAATATAAACATCACTCCTTCAAGACGATATATTCTTGGGAGACAAGGCTAATTAATTTCAAAAATGGAATCAAAGTCGTTTCGCGTAAAACTCGATAGGATTTTCAATAAATAAATAGCACAAGATGAGTGTGCAGTATTTATGAAAAATCTCTCGTGTGTTTCATACCCCTTCAAGCCCTCAAAAGATCAATTCTTTGTTCGTTACGGATCATTTCAAAGAAAAATAGTACAAATCTTAGGACGTAAAAAGTCCTTTTAAGAAGACCTTTTAAATGTAAAAAATCAGAAGTAGAAGGCATTGTCTTCTTATATGTCTGTCATTTTACTTTTTATAAAACCGCAGAATTCAATCAAAGACAGTTTTGAATTAGAATCGTTTTGCGTAAAATAAGATAGGACTGTGAATATTATTAAATAAATACCAAATCAGTGTGCAATATTTATGAAAAATCTTTCGTACATCTCATCCCTCTTTCAGCCCCTCAAAAGTGTAATTGTTGGTTAAGTGAAAACCATTTCAAAGAAAAACAGTCCAAATTTTAAGTGTTTAAAAGTTTGTTTTAAGAAGACCTTTTATGTTTATAATTTCAGTATTAAAAAACAATGTCTTCTTACATTATGCAATAAATTCACTTTTTAATAAAACCGCAAAATTTCATCAAAGACAAATTGCATAAAAAAATAGAGATCTAACTATGTTTAATAAACGACCCAAAGAACACAAAAAATAAATAAATAAATAATAAATACAATGAGAGGTCATCTGCTTTTTGCTACCATTCAACTTTCAAGAAGGAGAGAGAGAGAGAGAGAGAGATTATCAATTCGGTATTCAAAATCAACCAGTAACAACAACAACAACCGAAACTCCTAAATTGGGCAACTCGAGACGTTTTTTTCTCATCTTATTGAATCAGATTGATAATTAACATAATCACATAATAAATCAATTATTATTATTAATAATTAAATTATCATGTCAGTCAAACAAAATGTAGATTCAAGTTATTTATTATTATGTAATTAAAATTAAAAGGAGAATTTTTTTCTTTAAAGAATCGATAAATTAGTTTTATACGCTAAGTCTACGATTTATTTATTTATTTTTTGTTATCGAATTGTTGTGCCGTAGCAAGGTCAAGTAACAGAAAAGAAAGGATTTTCCAGGCGAGTAACGGAGAGCGGGGCAGTAGGGGGGAGCCGGGTCTAGGAGGCGGGATGATCGTGATTGTGAAAATGAAATCCATGGGAAAATATTCTGTACACGTTTTTTTTTGCAAAAGAAATAAATAAGAAAATGTACAGTTTACGCGGTTTCCATTTTTTCCCGCCATTTTCGAAAGAGAGAATTTAGTTCGGGGATATGGCGCTAGTGTCGTCGCGAAACAACTGTCTCTGTACAAATTGTATTTCTTTTGTTCGTGAAACGACTTTTTTTTTTGTTATACAATCGTTGGTTTTATCTTTTATTGTTTCTTCCTCTTCCCTGACAATTTTTTTCTCCTTCTGACAGGTCCTTTCGAAAATTGGAGAGCGGATTTTGAGAATGGCCGACGGCCAGATTGTAATTTTTGAAAGCGATTTTCCTTCTTTAAAGGTTAATAATTTGAAAGTTCTCCAAGGAAGAATTCTAACTCAACTACTAAAAACGACTAACGAACTGGCTGAAACGACTGTTACAAAGTTCACAGTTTAGAGGTTATCAAAGAAAGCCCACTGGGTCCAACAATTATGTGCATTATTTATGAAATGGGCTTTTTGTAAGGAATAATGGGTTGAAAAACACCGTCATACTATTTTATGAGCCAAAGAGCAGCGTGCATAACCCACTGCCCACTGAACTAGATATCTACTTCAAAAATAATGCACACTAAACCAGATTCTTTTTTCATAAATAATGCACACTAAACTGGTGTCTATTTCCAGCGGCCAATTTGAGACCTGAGAAATAGTAGACAACAGCTTGGGAGATGGACTAATCATGCGTGGGGGAGAGAGAGAAAGACTAACGGCATAGTTGGGAAGATGACGGCCCTGACGGACGCGACAAACGTCATTTAGGTTTTATATATTTTGAATTTCCATTAATGTTATCTACCGACAAATAAAATAATAACAAACATAAACAAAGCGTATTAAGTATGTTGCAACGGAATTTTTTCACTTTCGGAGCCAGATTTTGGGGCGGAATCCCTGATGGATTAACCGACTTTCGAACGATATTTCGTCTCTTAATGTTCAGTGTTAAATCCTGAGATCAGATTAACGACGCCTTCCTCTCCTTCATTCAGTACGCCTTCAATTTAGTCTTCTATCCTAATTTTTCATCTTTGCGCTCGATTCGTATTTCCTTCCGGTTTTGCGTACTCTGACCCCCATCAGTTGACCCATCTTCAAATAAGTAGTGTCATTAATTCGAAGGTAGTGATTATGACATTTTTGTTACAAATCTCAGGTCCTGTTTTTATACTGTACTTCATACATTTTAGACATAAATCTTTGGCTTACTTTACAGTATGTCTCTTCTATTTCCTTCTCAGAGCTCATTTTGTATAACTATAATTACAAAGAACGAATTTGATGTAAAAAATCTGAAAATGTCACTTTCTGTCAAGGGGGCCTTGTTCCTAATGACGTTCCAACATTGAAATATTATTTAAATAAACCGTACAATTAATAAATAAACAATCTCTCTCTCTCTCTTTATTTATTGTGATTGGCACTGATTGCAAGGAATTTTCGTTAAAAAGTAAACAGGTTGGAGGACTTGTGATAGGGAGAAGGTCGCTATCGAATCTTTTACGAATTTTGTACAAAAACAACAAAACACTTAATTCAATGAAAATATACCAAGAATGTTATTGTCTGCAGTCACTATCACTGTATCTCTTTAAGGTATCTTTCAACCCCTCCCTTCTTTCCCGCCATTTTAGTTTTGATGGTAAATACGAACGTACTCATTCACAACTGGAAATATTATTAAAACTCATCTCACTTATTAACTGGTTAGATTATCTAGCAAAATATTTCAAAAGAAACCACGATCAGCTTCACACTTGTCTTTAACAAATTCTGACACAAAAGAAATCAACTTAAAAGTGCTTGGAAACCGTTAAAAGAACACAATTCGACATTTTGAGAATCAAATTTCGTTCTCCAACCGAACCTTAAAGGCGGTTGGATTTTGTTTCATAAAACCTCCGCCAGACTGCGCTTTGGTTTTTTTCGTAACGGTTCGAATTAAGAGGAACGAAAAATTCAAATTGTGATTAGTAATTAAGCAAAACTAAGGGTTAAAACGTTTAAATAATTAGCTTATAGATTTGTATTAATTATAAATAACGATTATTGTATTGAAAGTAATTAATTCAACTAATAAATAGAAGTAATTTTGTTATATCCACTCCGGAGGGAAATATTCAATATGGAGTCTCCCTCATCTTTTTATAGTAAATCAAAAAATTTTAAAAATTATTTAAACAAAAACTACACGTTGTAAGTATTAAAACTCATCAAAAATTAAGCAAAGCTTATGTCTTGTTCATCCGAAAATCGGTTACACCGAAACCCGGGAGAAAAAAACAAAAATTTTATATTAAAATAATAAATATATCAGAAAACCATCACAAAGTAATCGATCGGTTGTACTGTGACAACTTGTTTTTATTATAAAGCAAAACAAAGGCCCGTTCTTAGCCCATTCAGGAAACACAAAACCAACATATTAATATTATCACAGCAGACAATCATTTTACATCAAAACCATTTTCGGTGTACAAGACAGACAGACCTCCTCGTGAAGCTTAAAGAAGTGAAATTATTTTGTTGCACAACATTTATGAAGAATTAAAGGATTAGATTTTAAAGATTACAGGACCTTGGGTGGAATGTTGTAGAATGGCTTCCCTCCTATCTACCCCCCACCGCCCATAACCATCCACCTCGCATAACATTCTAACATTCCATACAAGATTCTTTGGATTCGTCTATTCTTCCAACTTCCCTCCACATTTGGCAGGGAAACGTGAGTTTCAACTATAAAATAAAAAAAAAGTTAAGAGACCTTGCTGTATTGAACTTTTTATATTATATATATCAGGGGTGGCCAAGCTTCTTTAAACATGTACTATTGTCTCAGGATTCGAAATTGGACAAGTTGAAACACGATTCAACTTAATTCCGACAAACTGTGAAGACACTCTGAATCCTGCACATGGTCATTCCAATGTTCTAGTAGGAACGATCATATAAACAGAACTTGGAACTGATTACGTCAGTCAGTTCGGTGCCAACATTCGGCTACAGCTCAAACAGAATTGCAAATTTTTATTTCTTAGTTCGGAATTCGAGTCTTTCCAACCAGCTAACCATCTAATTCCGACAAAAATTTTCTTTGAGTCACAGTTATACAGTGTAGTATGTAATGCATACAGTATATAGTGTGGTAGAAGTCAGCATTTCTTAGGCAATGAATCACAGCAAAAAAAACCTGTTCGCTGTTGGGACATTGATACAGCTTCAAAATCATCAAGTTCCAACCTGTTTCTAGAACCAAATTGTGCAATATTTATGAAACAAATTTTATATAAAAGAGTTCGAATAGTTCATTTCATATATACTGCACAGTGTCAGAGTACTCATTTCATAAATATTGCACACTTCCAGACAGGTCTGATTTGAAAAATATTCCACAATTCCTTGAAGTTTTTCATAAATATTGCACAGTATCTTTAGTGAGTGTCGAGTGTGAGTTTTGTCTTTAAGAGTGAGACTCTTTTCGTCTCATAATGTCTCAGTGTCAATACCCATTTTTCTTACCACTGAGAACGGCTTTAGCTTCGACATAACGATGCAACCTCTGACAAAAAAAGATTTCCTCACGAACCCAAAGATTTGACTTTGGCGACGTAATTGCCCAAAACACAAGCATCAGAGTGTGATTTCACCGATTAAAACAATCGAATCCGTGTTTTTCGGGGGCAGATGGTGAGGGGAGGAGGAGGAGGAGGATTTAATTGGGCGTGAAGAACCCGCCTGGAAATCTCTTTGAGCGTGGCCCGGGGAATTGCACAAAAATTCAAAAACCCAAAAACAATTACTCAAGAGCTTTGACTGCACTTTGAGCAAATACAATGAATAATAAAAAAAATGGCTAATTATCGTTGTTGACCATAATGAAGAGAAATTAGAGCGAGGTATGTTTGAATACTGCTCTGTCATCTTCATCTCTCTCTCTCTCTCTTTTTGTTCTATTAACTTCTAAATAAAATAAAAATTTAAGAAAAGAAACAAAATTCTGCAATAATCATTTTATAGTTTCCAATTTAGAGCAAGTAGGAGGTCACTTGTTGTTTTAAATATTATTCAAATCACTTTTGCAAACTATTTGTTTCTAGAAACAGGTTGAAACTTGATGATTTTGAAGTTGTAACCACGTCCGTCAAGCAAACAAGTTTTTTTGCTGTGATTCATTGTATAACAGCTGCTGTAGGTGATTCCCAGTAGAAAATAAAGGCGATCTCAGTAGTAGGAAGTTCGGTCTTGACACCGAGAAATTATGAGGAAATGAGTCTTCTATGATACTGTTCAATATTTATGAAAAAAAACTTCGAGAAATTGTGTAGTATTTATTAAATGTGTAAATCTTTCAAAGTGTGCAATATTTATGAATTACATTTCATTCGATTAATAATCCACACTCTGCCAAGAATTCATTTTGTAAATGGCGCACACATGTGCATTCCAAAAATATTGCACATTTCTTCGGGTGGTCTTAATTAAAGCGCCCAACTATAGAAGTTGTAGTCGTCAGTTCAAATCCTCTCTCGTATCCTGTTATACCCAAGGGTGAAAAACGGAATTAAGACTCAATAAAATAAATAAATAACAGGGACATGTTCACAGTCAATTCATTTCATAAATGGTGCACACTTCTTCGGATACCTCATTTTATAATTAACGCACATTCATTTTTAATAAAATTGAAACATCTTCAGGTCATATATAATCCACGCTTCTGCAAAATAACTAATTCCGTTAATAATGCACATTGTTCCTAAAAAGTCATTTCATAAATAATGCACACTTTTGTAGAATCTTCTTATGGCTCTGGGGGCATAGGGTGTCTACAAGGGTCCGCCATCAGATTCGGTCGAGGGCTGTTTCCTTTGCTGCAGCTAACTCGTCTTCGAGTATTCGCGTCAGATAATGCACACTTCTGCAGCAAAATTATTCCATAAATACTGCACAGACTCAGTATAAATAAAACTATTTTTAAAAAAGTTGTTGATTCGAAGTATAAAAACCTGTATACAAATAAAAACAAGGATTTGGGAATGGAAAGAAACTCTGACCCCCGACATTAAAACGTAGTTTTCCGTTTCCGTTTGAGCAATAAAATAAATAATTAAATAAATAACCAATCATCAATAATATTTGATTCCTCCTTGTGGATAAAAACTTTTTAATGGTATAAAAAAAACTAATTTTATAAATATCGAAGCGTTAATCTCAAGTTATTGCCGGCTATCTAATAGTTTCGGTGGCTTTCTGCCGATTTGCTTGAAAAGTTTCAATCCAGTCGAGTGTAAAAGGAGATTGCGTAAAGCAAAAGAGACAGACAGACAGACAAAGAGAGAGACAAAAAACGATAATAATCCTGACGGCTGCCAACTGACATCTTCTGGGTTTTCCCGTTTCGTTCGGCAAGGACGTTTTTCGTACGTCAAAAAGAAAACAACAAAACGTGAGCGTTTACAATTCAAGATGGCCGAAGATCGGTAAAGTTTAAATTGCGAGTATTGAAATGCAAATATTTGGGTCAAAGGCGCAACTCCCATTATCGATTCGAATCGATCTTCTCCTAATCGTTTATGAGACCGAAAGAATATAATAGAAATATGGCGCGTGATTGTTATTCGAAAGTTTTTTTCTTTTATTTTATCCGGACCCTTGAACGAAAAATATTTTTCGTACTTTCGATTTCCCAAAGGGCACCCACGCGTGATAAGAGCCGACATTTTGAAAACCTTAAAAATAAGGTTCAAAGTCGAATTGTTGCTTTAATTATTCTCATTTATCTGTTTGGTTTTATTTATTATCCGATTGTGTGTCTGTGTATGGGTGGAAGTGTCTGTTACATTCGCTTGTGATTGTTTCTTTTTGGACTGTCAGTCGTCCGTCTGGTTTTTAAGTCACTAATGACGGACAAGAAGTCGTTAACGTTGGCAGAATTCTTGCCGAACGGATGGATGAAAGTTTAATTTTCCGTGTCCATTTCTTAGAATCTAGTGTTGATATGTTTACCTTATGGAGGATTAGGTTTTAGTAAATGGAGATTCTTTTGACATGTTAAATGGTTTTTTGAATTGTTACCGTCAACCTCTTTGATGAAAGAACTTTGCCCGAACACATGAAACTACGCGAAGAGGTCTAAATGAGTTATGAATTCATATACATTCGTTACACATGATTAATTTCTTGCAAAAGTGTGCATTATTTATGAAATGAACTCCTCAAGTAAGTGTGCAATAATTATAAAATGAATTACCTACAGAACTGTGCATTATTTATGAAATGAATTATCTACAGTAAAGTACATTATTTATGGAATAGATTACCTACAGAGCTGTCCATTATCTGTTGAATTTATTACCCAAGTACTGTACGTTATTTGTAAAATTGTACAAATGAGAAGTGTGCATTATTTATGAAATGAAATACAGTATCTACAGTCCTGTGCAATATTTTCCAAAAATTGTTCTTCAGAAGTAAGAATCAGTAATAATCTGTCATTTCTTGGCCAAGAAAAAATAAGATGACGCACTTAACAGTGGTACTGAAATGAAGTGACAGAACCTTTTTACGTTTCCAAAAAATGATGAAAATACCAACGACGACAAAAAATACCAACTTGGCACAAAGTGGCACTAAGACGACATTCATGGGATGATTCCCTGACTGCAATCACAGGTTTAAGAAACCTTAAAACACATTCCTTCCATCTATTAATCATGTTAGTGTCATTTATAATAATTAAAATGATTTAAGGACGCTATAATCCTGGTACAGAAAAAAAACCGAAAGAAATTCTTGTGTAAAGAGCTCCGAATACGGTCCTGATGCTTCCATTCCTCTCCTCTCTCTCTCGATTACCAATCGTGCAATCATATTAATATCGATATCTTGTCCAAGTCAAAGTATTTATAAGTTAACAAGGAAATGATTGAGTTTAAGAAGTTTTGTTAACTAATCGATTGCCTGGCTGGCTGGCTGGCTGGCTACTGCCTTCGATTTTGGCCTGATAGACTCTCTTTTTAATTAGGTTTTTAGCATCGGGTCGTTGTGAAAGTTGATGGTTCCTTTTCCCTGAAAAGGAATTCGATGAAAGAAAATGAAAACGGTTGGAAATTTTTATTTTTGGCAATCTTCGCGGAACCCTCTCCCTCCCTTCCCAAATTTTTGTATATTTTCGGTCAAGGATTTGTTGATTCAGTATTAGTATCTATTAACGAAATTTGGCAGTCGATCAGATTATCACGAAGAGTTGCTTTTGAATGTGGCTATTCGAGGATATACTCTCGGTTGTGGTTCCAGCCTTTCAGAACCTCAGAGCACCACCACCTTTCGATAAAACCTCTTCTCCGTTCTCTATTTGTGACCGATACTGTGTCGCCTTAGTTGTTGTACCTTACTAATGCTACCATTGAGGTTCTGAAAGACCCACCGGTGTTGGCAATATTTTCCAAAGGTCTCCGATTGACGTCTTTCTGACTCTTCCGTGGTTTGTTTCTTCATTTGTAACGAAGAGGAGAGGTAGAGATGCTTGTCATTCTCATCTCTTCTTCCTTGTCCCTGTCAGGCGTTTGTCGTCTTTGGTTTCTTGAACTCGTCGGCAGATGTTTTGAAAGATCTGTTACTCGCAGACCCTGTATGATATTATCCATGTCATGAAGTGGAAAGGTTGTCCTCGATAACCAAAACTAACCCATTGTAGTGTCGAGTTTCACTTAATTATCTAGATTCAAGGTAGTTTTTGAAGTTATGCGGTGTAAATGAAATCTTAGAAAACAGCTCAACTTATTACTGATTTAAAATTTTTTTATATGAGTGTGCAATATTTTTGAAACAAGTTGGTAGAACGTCAGTACGTATTGATATATATAAACTACCACATATGCCAAGCATTACCGGGACACGGATCCCTCTACAGGACTGAACCACTCAAATTGGGCAACATTGTCACCTTGAAAATGGAGTACTTTCCTCCCGACACTTACAGAACAGTCTACAATCTAAATCTGATTTAGTTTTGGTGGTTTTTATAACCTTTACAAAGAATATTCCGAACACGTTTCGAACTTTTTTTACGCGGTTTGTAATAACCCCAAAAAGTGGTAGTGCTCTAAATGTAACTTTTTCGAAATAAAAATTTTATAATTCTAAAACCTTTTTTTTAATGTTGTTTTAGGTTTATTCAACTCGTTGGTTTTGGAGTTATGCGATTTGGTGAAGTGTGCCACCACTCCTCAAGGTAAAAAGTAGCTTATACTACTTTCTAAGTCCGTCCCTATCGCATAAATCAAGACCATCACCAAACTGTCATGAGACAAGTATGGAAAGATACGGCAGTGTCGGGTTCTTCCTCGGGGGGAGGGAAAGGAAGAGAGATAAGCGACCAACCGAATCAATATGGCGGATTTTGGACTTCCAGGCTCAGGTTTAGCAACAATATTGTCTTCTGGAGGAGGAGAGGGGATAGGGGAAATGGGGTCTGTATTAATGCAGATCATCCAAACTGTTTTCTTAACGGTTTTCAAGGATGACCTTACAAATCTCGGACTGGATTCAATATGGCGGTTGTAGGTGAGACGACGGAGATCGGTTTTTGAAAATAGGGATTTGTGAATGGAATGTTACCTTATCATGGTGTGAAGTTGTTTATTTAAGGTAAAAGAAGAAAACGAAACGAGTGATGCGAATATGGTAATTTTAGCATGAGTTCGTTACCTTGAGTCGATGAAAAGGATGTGAGATGTGTAACCTTTGGCTCACGTATCGACCTGATTTCAGGGAAACTCGTCCTGGGAATCGGATTTGCTTCATGTAAGTACTTGCTTATGCTAGTCAAGGTGGTGGGATCTGATGTTAGTACGCCAATATTAAAATCTAAGTCGTGGATTAAGACTAACCCTTAATTCCCACTATATATATTAAATCAACAGCAGACGAAAATGATCTTAACAGTATTATATAGGTGCAACTTATATTAAGCCCTAAGCTTAAGTATTAGGCTATGGTAACATGGGCCAGAGTTAGTGACGTGAAGAGACACAGGAGGTAGAGAAAACAAGAGAGAGTTCTTTAGTATTGTGTCTGATTCTGATGTTAGTTTGTTTTGTGTGAGAAATATAAAAGGTAACATATCCATATTTTTCTATTTACAAGTATTTTTGTTTTCTCACACTAGTACAAACTGTAACAATATAATCACAACTGTATTAAATAACTCTCTCTTGTTTTTTTTACCTCCTGTGTCTCTTCTTGTCACTCACTTTTTAGTTCCTGTTACCCTACAATACTACCATGTATTTGTATATTATTATTAATAATATTGTGTACAGTATTGTGACGTTAGATACGTGTCTTAGGTATAATAAAAGAAGATACAGGAGCTTGTACTGGTTGATTGGAAGAAGATCCGGTTTGTCTACTTACCATCAATTTCTGAAGCCTATTGGGACCTACGGAGCGCGGATCTGGAACTGCAACAGTGATGTCTTGTTGATCCAGAGGTTTCAAAATCGAGTGCTGAGGAACCGTCTGTGCCCTTTGGTACATTAGTCTTGCACCGGGATACGGGGATGAAAATGATTCAAGGAGGGATCTATGCCCCAGCTGGTGGTCACTTGGAGCGCCTGCTTTCTCAGCTAAGGAACATGGTTCTACCTCTTGAAACAAGGAGACTAACACGTAGAAGATTCACCGATCTGTTACGTGTCTGAGGATCAGAACCCCAAAGTAGTTCTGATTCCTTCCACTTCCATTTTACTATATTGTATATTGTAATTGTACAAGTTGAATGAGCGAGTTGTTCAGTTGATTGTCTTATAATTAAATTTTTGAAAAATTTTGTACAAATTTCGCATCAAGTGTATCTTTGTTTTGTTTTTATTTGAACTTTTTACTATAGACAGCAGGGTACCGGAAACACTGTGATCCATTTCTTATTTATCTGTCCGCAATATGAACCCTGCAGGGACCACTTCCTAAACCCATATATAAGCGAACTTCCGGTTTCCATTCTGATTAGTGGTTGCCACTAACAGAAGATGGATCTGTAGAAGTTGTGTTTAACTTATGTAGACTCATTGACCTGTTTCCAAATTCAAATTTCCTGCGTCTTCCGCAGAAGCGTGCATCATTTATGGAGTGAATTCGTCATAAAATTGTGCTTCATTTATGATATGCATTACCCACAGAAGTGTGCATTATTTTTGAAATTAATTATATACTGTTTACATAATTAATTATTCGCTGTAATACGCAATATTCATGTAATTAATTATAAGTATAATTTGCACTTAATAAGAAGTTATAATTCCTCTATATTATGTATCATATAAGAATAGATACTATATCTTTGTGAAATAGTTGATTTATGTTGTTTATCTACTTCCTTTTTTGCCCTAAAACTAACAAGTCTTTCGCCAGATAATTTTTAAAAAAAAGTTCCTAATGACCCAATATGGAATTTGCACTAATAGATGTCGAAGGCCCAGTTTCCGAGAAGAAAAGGACCTTCGGGTAGATGTTACGCTGGAAGAGATAACCATTTTAAGGTATTTGACCGGATAAATTGATTTGTCACGTGACTTAACCGAGTCCAAATTCTTTTTTGCCTGCTCATTCAGAAGATGTGACACAAAAATCGGTGACTCGAATGAACGTGGCTTCATGTCAACTCAAATCCTTCAAATCAGTTTTTGCTTTTTTGTCCAACTGGTGGAGGAGGAAACGGTTCTTCATCTTCAACATCATTATCGTCGTCTTCTCTTTCCTATCTAACATTCTCCGTGTTATTTCAACCGGAAAGATTGGTGGAAGTATTTAAATTTAAATTTTTTGTAGGAAGGAAAGTTTCGAATCGCCCACTGAGCCGATTTCGATCTTCCCTTCCGTTCTTTCACGGTCGTTCGCTCTTTGCCCAACTTCTGAACCGAGTTTTTGTTTTTGTTTTTGGCTCTTTTTTCTTTCCAAGTGGAAACAATTTGTCATCCGTGGGTTTTTACACCGTCCCCCTTCTGTTCTTCCCCGCACACTTCGAGACGCGAAACTGCTAAAGACTACGAAGGAGTTAGGAAAAAGTTCTTCGACCATTTTGTGTCTTCTGTTGATTTTCAAAACGTCAGTTTACGCCTGAAGCTCTTCCTCGTCAGCCACCTTTGCCGAGTGCACAGAATCTTCACTATTTCTGGAGAGGCGATGGATTGTAAGAGCTTTCGATTCAAAAAAGCAGAATTTTTAAGGATTTCGTGTCTTCTGTTGATTATCAAAATATCAGTTGACGTCACAAGCTCTTCCCCGTCAGCCAACTTTGTCGAGTAAACAGAATCATTCCGGGAACTTTTGAGACAGACTCGGAAAAATTACGTTTATCTGAATTGAAAACTCGTTCAAATCCATCATCACCTCTCCAGAAATGGTAAAAAGTCTGTCCCAAAAGTTCCCGGAATGATTCTGTGCACTTGGCGACAATGGATGATGGGGAATAGCTTGTAACGTCGACTGATATTTTGATAATCAACAAAAAGACACAAAATGGTCGAAGAATTATTTTCTGATTTCTTCGTAGTCTTTAGCTATTTCAGCGAGAAGAAAGGGGGGGGGAGTGTTTTATTGGATTATCCTCCGCTTCTTGCCTTCGAAAAAGGAAAACCGTTAAGACTGAGCGAAATCAAAACATGACAGAAATGACATTACCAAGAAAATTAGACGAAATAGTTAAATCCCCACTGAGTTTAAGAAAACCTAATAAATCACCTGAATTCACCCAAGGTAACACCAAACGGAAACGGAAAAAGACCTAAGAAACAACGAAAGAGCCAGAAACACCTGAAAACACCCACATATGTGGAAATGATGGATGGAAACGAGCACAATGCTCATGATTCACAAAGCTAACCGTACAATCGGTGAGCCAGGCAGGCAGGCAGTCAGTCACAAGGACAGCCACAGTAAAAGAATGTGACGAATGCAATCCCGACCTAGAATCGAACCTAACACGTCTGCCTGAGAGACTCTAAACGCGTAGCCTCTCACATCACGGCGGCCTTTAGACACCATAAATCCCGTTAAATGTTACTGATCCGAGAGTGAAAATCCTTTTCTTAATGGGGCGTTGCCTCTACCGAAGCCCCGCTTTTTATATTTCCATCAAAAACGATCGCTCCGCGATGTCAAATTTATTTACGCAATTGTGCAACTCGATTTTAAAAAATTTAATTACCGAAAAAAAAATGGCCGAAGCTTGAAATCAATGATTTCCGAGAGAAAGAAGCCGAAAAAAAAAAATTTGTAATTTATGGTGAAGTAGGCAAAAACAGGTTTGTCAGTTCCTGCACGTGACACTCACACACTTGGTTTCATCGTTTTATTTGTGTATATATCCAAATTAGGGTACTTAACTCGGTAAAATTGGCCTAAATTCATTAATTTTAGGTGTTTTATGGTCCCTGAAGGTTGATTGACCTTTTTTTCACTTGGAAGGTCGAATTTTACGCGTGAGAATCATCACCCATCAGAAACCTTGCGGAGTGTTTTGTTAATTTCTTACTCCTAACACATAAAATTATCATATTTAAACATATCATAATATTAATATATTTTTAAACGTATAAAAAATGCCACAACTATCGCTAGTAATCAAGCACCTGTTATATTAGTTATATGAAAATAGCATTTAAAAGCAAAATCTGGTGCATTACTTTTGAAATTGGTCACTGAGCAACCTGTGCAATATTTACAAAATGAATTTATTACAGTAGTGTGCAATATTTATGAAAAAAATCCCTTACAATAGTGTGCGATATTTATCAAACAAATTCTATACCAAAATGCTCGAACAATTCATTTCATAAATAATGTACACCTCTGAGGATAATGCAGTCTCACGTCTATTTGATGTTTTACTACCCGTCACTTCACTAAGGTGCAACTTCTATATGAAGGTGTTCGAATGGTAAGTTCATTTCATAAATACTGCACAATGTCTTGGAGTATTCATTTCATAAACGTTGCACACTGCTTGAGAGAAATAATTTCAAAACTATTATCGAGGAATAAATGTCATAAATTTTGCACACTTTCATGGATAATTTATTTGTGCACAGGTGTCAGGCATGTTGCCAACTGCTGAATAATCGACGTCAGAGTACACATGTCGATGAAACTGGCCACAATATGACAGTTGTAGTCTTTCAGTTTGAGTTTTCGAATTGCAAACACATATAAATTATAAAACCGGTCCTTTGGCCGCTTCGGTTTTTCAAACGACATTCAAATTTGTCTCGAAAAATCGGAAAAGTCAAGTTCCATGACGGGACAACGATGTTTCATTTCAAAATTTTCTTTCGTAAAAAATTTAAAAAACCGGTCAAATGACCGGAGAAGTAGGTTTAGTCTTGATGGCAGTCGGTCCTAACCCAAAGACAAAAATTCATTTTTAGTAAAACAGTTTAATGTCAAGACCTCTCGTCTTGATTCGTTCACCTTGACCAAGTCCCGTTAAATAACAGACCTGAGGGAGTGGAAACGATATGTGGAAGTACGGAAGGAAGAAGAGGAGGAGGAGGAGGAGGTGAAGGAGTCGAAAGAGATTTAAATTAAATAAAAACAAAATGGCGGATGGGAAGACCGTGGTTTTCCTCCAAAAAATAAGTGAAAGTCAGTTTGGTGAAAAGTCGGCGGCATCTTCAAACGGGTTTCTTGCCCGGAACAGGGTTGACGTCAAGTTACGATAAGTTCTTTGCGATCCTGTTTCGTACCTTCCTCCTCCTCTTCCTCCCTCACGCCTCCCTTCCCCGAAATCTTGTTTCGTTGATTAATACCTGAATTCTTTATTGTCTGTGATGCGGAAACTTTCCGATGAGTTCGACGATAATGATTAATAATAAGAACAATTGTCTGGTTGCTACACCAAGGCCAACGCTACTACTTTTGAGAAGAATATCAGACCACGAGTGGGAAGAAGAGGTGGAGGAGGAGGAGAGGTTACCTGTCTGATTGTATGTTGGATTCTCAATTAACAGAAACTGTGTAAGAAAAAACTAACAGAAGAAGCTGAAAGTAGATTTGATGGTGACGTCATTGGTCCGGTTTCAGTCATGAACTATCCAGCTCTCGAGTGTGAAAATGGCAAACGATTCTCGTAACATTTAAATCCTTCTGTCGTAACCCGCCCAAAAACAAACCTCTTTCACAACTTGATACGAAATTAGTTCGTCTTAATCAAGCTGACAATATCCTCGATCGACTAACACCAACAACAACAAAAACAACAAACAACAAGCTGGAAATGATTTTGCAGGACTATCAATCACTCAATGTTAACAAACGGGGACAACACCCATTGCCTACAGGAAATAACGACAACAAAAACTTAACACCAAAGACCAAAGACCATTTTTTTAAGGATCCTACAATTTTGTTGAAAAAACCTGAACACAGACTACATCCTGTTAACCAACTAACTAATTAACTAACCTAAAAGCTAACAAGTAAAGCTTAAACTTTGGCAATAACGCCGATGGAATCAAATTTTTGGTTAAATACTACATAGCCATGAACAAGGCTTTTCTCCGGAACTCTCAACCATTTCACGAATTTTGCACACTGATTTAAAAGGAATTCATTTCACAAACACTGTAAACTGTCCTCGAGAATTTATTTCTTCACTGTCTTGAAATATTAGTTTTATAAATATTGCACACTTTTATCGAAGAATTTAATTTATACATACAGCACGATTCCGTGGTATATGTATAAATCCGATACAAACTTCCTTTGTCTTCAGTCGTTGAAGAAGACGAAACGTCTATATAAGATGCCAAAAATTGTTCATCCTTGCAGAAATCAGACTTGAGGAGCGGTAACAACAAAAAATTGCTAATATTACTAACGTTAACAGTAACATCGGCGAAAATGTTAAAGCTCACCAGACTACGTCCTGCTCAAAGACAGCACATCACCTGGGAAGTTGGCTAATTGTATCAAAATTACTGCAAACTCCATTTTGAAAAATTCTGCTCTTAATTTGACGTTGGGTTTCTTTTGACGGATTTTGCAAAACCTTAAAGTCACGAAAACAAGAGAGAGAGAGAGAGACCAAATTGTGACGACCGAAAGTCGTGAAAGACAATATCTAGGCCGTTGTTACTAACGCGAAAGAGATTTACAACAAAACAGCGCTTTTAAATGAAATTAAATTTAAAAATAAGAGTTTGCCAATTTACTTCTAGACGCCAAAACTATTGGGTAAAAGAAAAGGTGCAAATTAAAAGTGAAACTCATTCTCCAGGTGTTAATTCGCTCCCTTTTTGCGCCATTCCCAAAGCCAAAGCAGAGGAAAAGGGAAAGTGGAGCTGACTGGTGGCACAGAATCCTTAAGAACAATCCTCAAAAACAAATCCACCCACTTGTTCGGCCCGGGTCTTCGCATCGAATTTGCACAATTCCACTGGATGGATTATTCAGGTTGGCGTTCTTAAACTTTTTTTGTATTTATTAAAACAATGGAACAAGAACAAGAGACTAACGCAACTTTTGTTTTTGTTCCGTTAAATTAGCCAAGAAAACAATTCCTTGTTCAAACAACATGGGGATTAGTCAAGAGAATGGAAGACCATCTTGGTCCCTCCGGGGCCTTGTTGCTCTGTATACTCTACAAGCCATCTTCCCTACCCTTGGTTTGACGTCATGGCCATCAAATTACAAATTTTTTTCTTCATTTAACTCAAAATATGCAGGAAACAACTTGCACAAAATAATAAATTTAATTAATTTTTAATTTAACTTTTGGCCATCAGATTATCTTGTCTAAACCTTCAGACATTCCTCAAAATCCTCAAAGTATTTTTACATGTAATTAAAAATTTTCTTCCCCATTACCACTTAGTATTATTACCTGTCAATTATTTTTTTTCTCTAACTTTTACTCAACCAAACTAACGCCATGATGGTCAGACGTCGATTTATGCGATGGATAACTTCTACAGAAGATAACATTTTATAAAAACGCTTCCTGTACAAGCTTTATCGTCTTTAGTATATTATGCAGTGACACATCCTCGTGACATTTCATACGAAACAAGTTAACACCAACTCGGAAACAGTTTGTCGAAGATGAATGTAATATGTTTGTTTAATTCATTTACAATATCGAAATCGGTTGGTGCGATGTACAGTTACACATATTTACAGTTACGTGTATTAATTATAATTTTTAATTACAATTAAGTAAGGATCGAGCAACGGAGGAGCATCTTCTGGTGAAATTTGTATTGGTTGCTGTTACGAAGTCGGTTAAAAGTTGATTGCGAAGGGCCCCGAAAAAAAATTTTTTTCTTACTCTATGGCTATGGTAACAAACCTATGATCCGTAACCCACGAAACCCATTTGGATCGCTCTACGGTTTTTGTTATACAAAATTATTCCTCATACAAAAGCCGAAACTTTTTATACTAAAATTATTTACAGTTTCAAACCTACCGACGTTTTACTACGGTCATTTGACCCGTCTTCGAATGGAAGGTGATAATTAGTATTATAAATTAAGTCTTTCAATTTGAAACTATGGCATTTTTTACACATCGACTTGACATTTCCTATATATATATATACGTTTTACAATATTTTATCTGTCAATTTTGTCCATTTGCATTCTCTGATTGTCGTTTTCACTTTCGGAACTAATTACAAATCTCACTCTCCTTTGTCTTCTACATGTGTTCGGAATTTTTACTTGGTCACCAGTGGTGATAGGCAGCAACTTTTTGTACTAGTTCCAAGACTATACCGACATTTGACTACTACCAATCCCATCAGTCATATTTATGCTCAGTTTCATATTTCCAGTAATTTTTTTTGTAAATATTGCATACTTTTGTTCTGGTACTGCAGGTTCCAAAACAGTTTCACTTGTATTGACTTAATATATTGATATTTTAAAAACTTACAGAATGAATTAACTGAGAAATTAAAACAGACATGTCAGCTCTTAGTTTATCATAGTGGTATCCTTATCATTGGTCACAAAGGATTTCACGTAACCATTGGATGGTTAGCTGTGACCAAACAAATTTAGTGTTTATGGTTCCATCAGGTAAACAGTTCCTCATCAATGCAGTGAAAACCATTCAAGACGAATATTAATGTCGACATCAGCGGTTGTCACATAACACTCTTATAGAAGAATTTATTTCATAAATATTACACACTGCTTTGGAGTATTCATTGAATATTTATTTAACAATGTCATATTGACCCATTTTTGGTTTTTTCACTAACTTATATGTCTTTTCTACTTTACCTACTTATTTATTTGTATATTTTGTTTTTATTTATTTATTTCTCTACTATTTATCTACCAGCTTATTGAACTACCTATTTTATTCTATTCGGCTTCCAATCTGAGTGATAACTTTTTTGTATAGCTTTTTTCCACCCCGACTCAGACCGATCTTAAAACTTCAAAGACTTTTAAACTTCCAGCTATCCTAGCTCTTATACTGTATATGTATTTACATTCAATACTAGACTAGATACAAGCCTATCTTTATACTTTTAACATCTGAGGGGTGACCGTTCCGACTTAAAATTATCTCACGTATCTGTACCCTTAATGCCCTTCGGATAAGGAATATCATAATATATTATATTATTTGACAGTGTCCTACGGGTATCCAGTATATTTTAAACTGCAGTGCAATTGACATCAAAAACGGTTGACGTCGGTAAAAATGGTCAGCATAAGTAAATTGGAACGATTTTGTTATAGCAGGACTGAGTTTTCGAGAATATTTTACAACAAATAGTAACGGTGAGTTGAACCAAATACTTGAGGTTATATTCAAGTTATCGACTCAAAATATAATGATAAAAAGTTCATAATTATGAAAAAAATTGTATACTTTAGGAAACCTAATGAAGTTTTACGTTTTATCTAAAAAGATTTCTTAAATAATTTTCGAAACCAATAATTTGACCGGTCCGGTAGGTTGTTTGTTAAAAGTAAAAATAACAAAAAACATTATATTTTAATTTTCTTCCTGATTTCAAAATTTATTAAACCCCCCTATCCCCCTATTTTTTACTTTCCCAAAGTCACCATCTTACTCAGTGAGGTGCTATGAGGTCAACATCGACCCAGTTCACAAAAATGATTCGCATTTACGGTTCTATAGAGTACAACGCTTGTTACAGTTTTTTTTGTCTCGATCTGATGTAAATAGAGCTGTTGAATTAATGATAAATTTAAATTTCATACTCGTTTATCATGCTTCATCCCACGTTTACCTCCCTCTGCTCCCCTTTTTATTATTCTCGTCAAATCCAGTGGCAATTGTGCTTGAGTTCTTGCGCCATTAAAAAAAAAAATTAATTGAAAAAACGGTTTTGTAAGAATTAATTAAAAAGATAACAGTACTGAGCATTTATAATATTATCGTAGAAATTAAGATATCAAAATTCGTAGACATTTTTTTTGGTTCGGCGGAAATGGTTTCGTAATTGATTTATAAATGAAAAAGAAAAAAATTAAATTTACTCACCGAGTGACGGTTGTGCCGGGTATCCTAAAACTCCACACAAGACAGCAGATAAAACGAAATAAATTGTTGCAGTCATTTTACTTGTTTAATTGTTTACAAATGTAAATCACGAGATTCCTTTTCACTTTCTTTAAAACGAGTTTTCCCGTTGCCAACGATCGTTTAAAAAAAAGAGAAGAAAAAAATGGCCGAGACTAGATTTATTCGAGTTCCGTTCGATTTGTTCTTCCTGCCTTTGAGCTCCTCACATTACGTAATCGGAGGTAGTCGGAGTTTTCGTATTTCTTTTTATAACTGCAATTTTTTTATCATTAGTTTTTTTTATGGATTAGTTATTTTAAAATGAAAGATGAAAAATAAAATGAAAAGGATTTTTGAAAGTGTTAACGGTTTTAAGTAAACGATAATCGAACGATTAATCGATTCGTGGATGAATCTGTTTTTTCAAGAAGGCCCCGGAAATGAAAATATGCAAATATGGCGTAACGCTTTTTTCTCAGTTTTGGCGGAGGGGATTGAAAATATAATCTACTTCAATCTCCTGTTTCCGCCTCACGAATGAAAATGTTAGAAAAAGAAATGAAAAATTTGAGGTGTTAAATTTGCTATGTTTCATTAATTTATAATGCAGTTTGTAGTTTAATGTTTTAAAAATAGTTTTAAAAAAATGACATGTAGTAAAGTTCACCAGACGCCTCAAAAGTGGTATTAAAAATCAAGTGCGTTAAATTCGTGCAATCAAAAGGAAAAAACCGTTAAAAGAAGCGTTCGTAAAAGGGAAAATTAAAAATCGCTTCATTAAAAGTCATTGCAACAGTGAAACGCCTAAACGAGGAAGCAATTATTGCAATCGGTTTCTCGGAGCGGTGAGTCCTGAACTTTTGCAAAGGGATTTGGCAATTTTTTTTTTATTTCTTTCTTTTATGTTTTTTCAAGGCCACATTTTGTAACGCGTCGTGTTTTTTCATGTGCCTTATCTTAACGATTTTTAATTTCGTTATTTTTGTCCGTTACACATCTGAACGTGTGGTCGGGAGAAGAGGAGGGTGGGAGGGAGATATATTTTAATTAATTTCATTTCTTTCAGAAGTTTTCTTGTCTATTGCTTTTCTCTCGTGTTCTTCGTTCTCTCATTCAAATAATCTCACACGAAACATTAAGGAAGCTTATTATTTCAAAAAAAAATTGAACGTGATTTATGGTCGATTGCGTAACAGTTTTATTGAATTTGCGAATCATCTGCCTCCCGCGTTCAATATTCCCGCTTTTAATTTATTTACTTTTTTAAAATCAAATATCTCGCTTGTTAATAAATATGTTTGGTCGTTTAATTAGTTCTGTGAAACTGTTACTTGTCCTTTTTAAATCATGAGAGTGCACATATTAAAGGAAAATGTTAATTTGTTAATTAATTATATTTTTTAATATCAATAGCAGTAATTATTTAATAAGTCTTTTAAAAGTTAAATACCGTTTAGTTTTAAAAAGCTATTTTAATAGTCACATAAATATTTATTGATATGATTAATCATGGCTGATAGTAATTACTAATTTAAAATTATTATTAAAAAATTTTTCAGTGAATTCAAATATTTAACTATTGTATATTGATACTACTCACTGCAACTTTACTTTTCATAAATAATTATAATTTTGTTTGGATTCTTAATGTTGTTTTAAAAATAATTAAACAGTGTTCTTAATATGTGAAATGGGAGGCTCAAAACCTTGGGCGGGAGTAGCTGTTGTAGTAAGCAAAATATTGAGAGGCTTGGTTTCTCAAAGGTCCAACAGTTCTGCTAACTGTTCTGTTAACTAACTAATATTGGAGTTGTAGGCACAAAGCTTTGTCTGAGAATAGTTGTCTGGTTTATTGTCAACAAAATATTTTAGCAAAACTGTTAAGTGAAAAGCTTGGTTCCTCAATTAACATTCAGAACTTTGGTTTTTGTAACTGTAGTTATAAATTTTATGTGTTCTTTTATAAATATTTCTTGAATCTTTAATTTTTTATAAGAAAAATAATTAAATAGTGAATAACAATCAGAGATAGAGAAATGGGAGCACAAGATCTTTCCTTAGAATAGCTGTTGTTAGAGGGGATCCACATACTATCAGAAAATTTTTAACCTAACTGTGAGATGATTAGTTTCTTATTAATCCCAATAGCTTTGCTTCTACTGAACCTAATAATTTGTAAGAGAGATTGGCTGCCAGAATCTTTACTGGGTGTTGAGAAGGAGTTTATTAATATCAAAATTTTTTATCTAAACAATTAGGTGAGAAGCTTAGTTTATCAAGTTTTTATTTAGCTTACATTTTACATTAACTAAGCTTGGAGAACATTGGTTTGTGCAGAAAATGCATGGTGCATAATATGCAATACACAACTTATTTGAACTTATTACTATAATTTGTAAGAATGATGAACCTATCTCTGTTGAAATGTCTTGTTTATTACTAGCAAAATTTTTTTTTGTTAAACCATCAGGCAAGAAGCTTGATTTTCAAGTAACAAAGAGACAAGAACAACCAACAGCTATTTTTTGATTAGATTTGAGCTTATTAATTCATAATGGTGGGTACTATATCTCTGTTGGAAGATCTAGTTTCTTACTAGCAAACATTTTTTAGTTAAACTATCAGACAATAAACTTAATTCTCAAATGACAGAACTGTACATAACATATTCCTGTTGAGAGGCCTATGTCAGCAACTTTTTTAAATGCAATTAAATCAGAGGTTTGGTTTCATAAGTACCAAACACATCTTTTGAACTTATGGTGTAGGAATCTGACACATTTCTCTGTTGGGTTAGTAAACATTTTAAACAAAAAGTAACACTCAAACCTTAAAATCCTGAAAATGATCCAGCTACACTCATTTAATTACTGCCTCCTTTTTCAAAATACTCAACAAAATCCTAAAAACTTATCAAATCGACCACCCTGATTTTAAAATTATTTTAATAAACTAACATAAAACCAAAAATAGTTTTCTAAAAATAAAATAAAAAAATGGGAAATCCCTAAATTCAAGTCAATAAAATACATCCTTGCCGCGTTAAATGACCTCTCAGGCATGTCGATGCGTTTTTATGAATTTCAGTTTTGAGAGAAGCGTAGATAATACAAATTGTTGTAGAGGTTTCTGACTAATTCAGTTCCAAACCAGATAAAAAAAAATTGAAATGGGAATATAAATGGTGTGACAAGAGACTTTTATAAACAAGTTCTGATTAGTTCCTGTTGTAGAACTAGTCTGTATTTGAAGAGAAAAATTCACGACACCTTAATCATCCCCGGAAATTGCTTTGCATTTTATCTTTTTTTTTTAATTTTTTGGCGCCAGATATTCGCAAATTTTTAAATGAAAACTTTTTTTTAGCAAATGGAATGTTTTATTTTGAAAGTGGGATAAGTTCAATTTTATTCGTGTTTACAGGTTTCTGTGTGAGAACGAAGAAGTCTACCCCCGAATATTAATTTATTTTTAAAGTAACAGAGGGTTTATTAAATACATAATTAAATTAATTAATTAATAATTGCGTGTAAAGCCTAGAAGGGTTACCACTCCTCTTCTTCACCACTCCATTGGGTTTGACATAGTTGGTAAAATATTCACAAAAAGACAGACAGACAAACGGACGAGCACAAAATCACACACACAGCAGCACAAATTTTAAAAAAAATTCAAAATCACACGATTAGTGGAAACACTTAAAATCATCCCCTGCCGGTGGGGTTGTTAGTTTTAGAAATGAAAGAGTAAATGAAATAGAAAACGACACCTTTCGGACACTTGTGCCAACGGTGATGGCAAATCCACGTGTGTTTCACGTATGCGTTATGTGTCGGTCGTAGCTCACGTAAAGTTAGCTCTCTTGATGTTACACGGTCCGGGTGCTATCCGCTCATACCGACTCCAGTGCCCGCGCAAACGAAGACTAACTTTCAATTTCATTGCAACGACCGATCTCCAGTGACCCCAGACTCTCCTCCCTCTCTTCCGTCCCCACCTTCAGAACACAATAAACTCCTCTCACCTCTTTTAAATTCATTTTTTTCTTTCTTTTATGTGGGAATGTCATAACTGTTTTCTTCTTTTTCTGATTTTTTCTAAATTTTTTTTCGGGCTTTTGTACAAGTTGACGACATTTTGATTTATTGACGAAATGAAGAAGTTAATTCCTGTCGTTTCTGGTCCAGTTTTATGAAAATGATATATTGTATATATGATACATTCATGGACTATAATGCAAAAATATTAAAAATGCTAATCTTAAAGAAAAATATTTTTTTTGGTAAGGTGATAAATTAAAATGTTTTGTTATTTTAAGAAATTATATACATTATATTATCGTATAAAATTGACAATAAATAAAAAAAATGGTGTGTTTTAATTTGTATAATTTTTTAATGTATTTTGGAAAAAAACCTTCCAGATACATAGGTGGCTAGTTTGGACACGAGTTGCACTATTCCCTGGATTCGTGTCGGCCATCTTTTTCTGCCCTTTTTAGCCGACCAGACAGTCCCTCTTTGTGAAAGAATACAGAATGGTTAGAAATTATATAGTTTATGTATCACCCTGTTCCAAAACCTTCAAATTATATATTATATTATAAATATTGTGCAATATTTATAAACAAACTCTTTGAACACTTTCGTACGGAGTTAATTTCATAAGTATTGCACACTTTGGTTGGGAATCTATTTCAAAAATAATTCACAAGGTTGTGTGCAATAATGCGCATGTTATTTTTGAAAGCAGGAGCTTTATTCACTCGCAGTTCTTATTACAGTTGTTATAATTCTTTAAATGTATAAATGTATGTTGAAATACTATAATGATTTCGAGTAAGAAATTCATCAAAAATTTTTTCAAAATACACTCACAACCTCATCGTTTCTATACCAACCCTCTATCATGAAAGTGGTATAACTTCTACAGTCGGGCACTTTTCCCACTATACAACAGGCCTCCCGATTTAACGAATATTTTGTGAATCCCAAGTGGGACTTGCACCACTTTGATAGTTAATCAACTAGAAAAATCGTATGATTTCAATCACCAAAAATTAAATATTACTCAAAACACTTTGATGTGTTTGCCGGCTACCTAATTTCATAACTAAATTCGCCTTACACCACTTTAATAATTCATCACTAATTCATTTCTTTCACGGACCAATTTTAAAAATAGGCTTATACATCTTTCATAATTAATCAATTATAAAACAGTTAATTTTAATCATGAAGATGTAAATATTTCTTGTTGTGATGATCCTATTTGGTGAATTTACTTGCAAAAATTTTGCATACACCACTGTAGTGATTAATCACTGTTTTGTTTCTTTTAAGCTACCAGTTTTGAAAATGGAAGGATATTAGTCTTTAGTTGTTAAAATCCTTTTTCAAAAATTAAGAAACTAAATGTTACTTGATAAGATTTTGTTCACAAATAATAAGAGGGAATAAATTAGGAGCAGATTTTAGTATTGTGAATGTTAATTTCGTTTATAATTACATTGTTAACCTCAGATATTGCTATTATTATGCGTGCTCTTTATGTGACATTGTTTTTATGTGTTCATAATGCACAGTTACTATCTGCTCCAGATTTCCATTAAGCCATTGTAATAGGTTTGACATCGTTACACAAACGCATCATCAACGGTTCTTTAAAATTTTTGGGGGGCCTTCTTCGTCTTAAGTGGTGTTCTTCACCTATGTTGTACATAAAACGGCAAATGGTTCGCTTTTGTCAATCTTTATAGAAGTGGTTTTTAACCCTTTTTGTCTCATCTATTGTTTGTAATAGCTTTTTAAAATATAGTATATATTCAAAAATATATGGTAAAAAATACAGATTTTAGAAAATGCCCAATATGTGGCATATAAATAGGCATGGAGGGGCCGTTACTATGCAAACCACAGACTGGGGGCTGCGTTTTTGAGAAATTTCGTTAAATTGAAATAGTTACGTGGAAAAATACATTTATTATTTTGTATAAATTGTTGTATAACATCAAAACAATCATTTGGTGTGCGCGATAAATTCGGTCAGATGTTTCCTGTGACCTATATAGTTATAGTTAAAGCTTTAATCCTGTTTTTACACCCTTTTTGGGTATAACAGGATACGGGAGGAGGATTTCAACTCACGACTGTAATTGCTTAGTCTTATTCATTACATTGCAGACCTCCGCTGTGACTTATATATCTTTCTTCATTTTTGAGGGGTTTGTGGGACCGAAGCGACTACTTAGAGGAATCTATCTTCCTTGTATCCGCTTCGTGATCCTGTGACCTAATTTAATTGAAATGGTTCTTAGACCACTTTCATAATCAGTCAGTACTCCATTTTTTTACTGACCAATTTTGTGGAGAACATTGAAGTTATTTAATATATTATTAATATCTAATTATAATTAAATAATTTTTACTAAATTCATCGCAAATCTTGTAACATTTCAGTATTTTTTAATGAGCTTACACAACTTCAAAAATAAACAATTTGTGTATAGAGTATTTTCGGTATCTTACTGAAGGGGAAATATTTTTAAAAGGAGCTTTTTCAAATCCGTTACGAAATGTGAGTCTATTTGAAATGTAATTTCTGTTTTTCTTTATTTTCTCAGGGCTACAGCAAATGCGGATAACCGTCGGTGGCTAGATAATTAAAGCCCTCCTTCGCATAATTTAAGGTACGTTTACGTTTCTTACATAAAACCTTAAAATGGCTAAAAAATAAACTTTGAGGTCGGGCTCCAAAGCCAGAAACAAATTATATAATTTGAATCAGGAGGAAAAGTGAAAATGGCGTTCGAAAAACGTGGCTAAAAGTAGGTAAACCGAAGTCAGCCTGAGGTTTTAGGTTCCGCATTAAGGAAGGTGGCTGAAGAACAGTGTCCATTAGGCCTGATGTAGGACAATGGTCTCAAACCTCGAGTTTCTGGTAGATTTTGGGATCAAATTCGATTTAGAGGTGGTTGGCAAGTCAGTAAACCGGAAATGGTGATTTCGTTTGTTTTGTCGCCGATTTCCTTTAGCTTACAAACTAAAAATTTCTGAAATGGATGTTTTAAAAAAAGGCGGTGGGGATTATGGACCAGGTTCGAGCGCAACACTTTCCGCAATATCTTGCGTCAGAAATGCGCGTGCGAACGATTTTCAAATTTCTCAAAAACGTCTTGGGTTTCTGACCTTTTGAATGATACATTTATGGTTGATGCCTGAGCAAAGGAAATAAAAATGGCGACTTGTTTGGAGAAGCGGTCGGTAACCTTTCGGATAGAGGGCCACTAAACTCTAAATTTTGAAATTTCCCGGGCGAGGTATCGTCATTTATAAATGAGCGTAGTGTTTTGCATATATAAACAGTCAGATCTTGTTTTACGCGTTTGGAAAATTGAAGAATTTTTCATGCGATTTTTAGTTTATTGACACTGAATCTACCGTATGGGTCAATTCACTGGTTTCAAAATTTCTTTTTAAAACTTTTTAACTGAAACTTTTCTGTACAACTTTGTTTTTAATAATTGTGTCGTCCTTAGAGCTGAGACGGGTCATTTGACCAGTGTTTGTAATAAATGTTCTCGAAAACACAATTCTGGGATTACCATTTTCATTGACACGTGTATTCTGATGTCAGCTATCATGTAGCTCAGAATATACTTTACTTGTGTTTAAGAAACAAAAATGAGAATATAAATATAATTGTCTAGACACTTGTTTGATGTCATCCGTTCATTTCCAACTTCATTAAGGGAAAGGAAGTCTTTCGAAGCTGCCTGGACGGTTAAGGGAACATGAAATTGCAGGAATATCTCCGCTGAGACTGTTCTAGAAAAGCTGAAAAGAATATAAATAACCTCTTAGCAAAGATATATAGCTGATCTTTATCTCATCCATGAGAATCAACCATAAGGACTTTGGACAACCTGGGCAAAGTCAAATTTGTAAGATTAGATTGTGCCGACACGTGCCTAAGACCGAGTGAAAGGATGACGATGCCTATATTATGATGAAAGAGTGAGTGGAAGAGAGAAGGGACAGAACGTGGGTGGAAGGACAACCATTACAAGACAGATGTGTGATATATGAGTGAGTAGGACAAGCAGAATACATCAAAGAAAGAGATGAAGTTAAGTTTAAGTTTCAACTATAGTCCAAGAAAAAATGTTTCTGTCCTCAAATATTCACCAAACTCCTCACTACAGACATCAACTTCCGCAAATTTAAAGAAACCGGAAATTGTCAACGCCAACCTCCAAAATTCACCAAATCCTTCACGTTAACGGTCAAATGTCTCACGTCTATATCATCAATAATAACCGGTGAAAGGTGTTATTAGCCCTGATTTCTGGTCTATTACATCTTCTTAGACGAATTTAAGGTTAGAGTTCGCGAACCTATACCGTTTGGTCATCAAATTTCGGTCAGCAATAGTTTACCACGTCTCCTAAACGGCATTCGATAATCATCCCTTCGAGTCGTTGACTAACTCGGCTAATAGCTCACAAATCGGAACTGTTAACGCTTTGGAGTATTAATACCGAACGGATTATGTATCGCAATCGTACATAAATTTAATAGGGATTAAACGGACACCACGATTATTAATGAATCTGACCTTAACATTTATGTTTTCAAATTTATACTGAATCAATAATTTTCATTTATAAATTTATTATTTCGATTAATAGGTACTCCGTTTGAAAGTATTTTGTGATATAACTGTCGAGAACGTTAGGTTTATTATATTATGTATTCGGATTATGTGTGGGGAGAGATTTTATTAAGATTTCGCAATTTCGCACGGTTTATTTCCGGTTTCAAAATAATTCTTAATGTTCTATATTACAGACCCCTGTCTCTGTCGGAAGAATTAATTAAAATGATAGGTGTTACGACAGGTTCAAACTTGCATTGGTAGCTTATTCGTTCGGAGTTAGTTGCTTCTACTTTGATCTCCTACTGTGCGTTTGGATATTTACTGTATAAATCACTCTAATAATAATTGTCGACTTGAAATTTGGTTTGTGATGGGATTAATGGAACATTTTAGGGGGATGTATGTGCGTGTAAGAAGACAACTCAAAAATGGAAAGTTAGTGTTAGTTCTTGTTAGTAAAGTTATTGGGTTCAAATAGTTAGTTGAGTTATTTCAAGTTATTTCAAAATTTTTAAGATTCGCTGTCTTTATAAGTGTGCAGTTATCACTATTACTATTAGTAATCTTCTTTTGTTGGGTGTCACGTTCCTCAAGTCAAATTTGAAAATTTGACTGATTTTACTGAATTCTGAAAATCTGGCTGAATTGCTGGTTATTGGGTTGGAGAAGGAATCTGGCAGATTCTTCAGACTGTTGTCCCCCCTCTCCCAAGGAGCCTCATAACCAACACCCTACATTCGAGAGAAGCAAGCCCCTGAATTTCATAATATGTTTCTCTTAATTCAAATCTCCCGCCAATTTTTAATCTTCTCATCAGTTTTTCTTCCTTTTCAAAAATGGTGGCCTCCAGATTACGTATTATATTCAAATGAGAAATTATAAAACCACGAAGATGGTTAGATGAATCTATCGGCGAATCCAATTCGATGGACGGACGGTAAGTAATAAAACGCCTTAGGGATTTATTACAGGAAACAGTTGTGGATGTAGTCATAAAAGAAAAATAGCAATCAGTCATTTCCGGTATAACGAATCAAAGAGAAAGTGATGAGGACGATGATGATTCGACCAACAATTCTCGGCACATAGCGAAAGAAATAAAAGAAGCGAATGTTGGAGGAGAAGGACGGGAGGTTGGGTCAAAGGTCAATGGGATTAATATCTTATTTTGATGTTAATGTTATTAGTGTAGCGCTATATTTGTGCTATAAATGAGTTTTAGCGCCACAAATGATTTTCTTTTGTTTTCTTTCTTCCTTTATGTGTGTTCTTCGTTTAGTTGTTCACACTTCTCCCGCTTCCTCTCTCCTCTTCGTACTCGGATTGTAACCTCCAGTTTGGTTTCACGCCTTCAATTTTCTACTGAAAGACCTTTTTTTGTAATTTTTTGTTTTTACGGTTAAATTGGTTTTAATTAGCCATTTAAAACGCACGAAAGTTCTAAATTCGATGGCGGCGATGGCGATGGCGGTCGAATAGAATCAAGGTGAGGCCGGTGAGAATTTCCTAACACGATTTTTTCTTCAGCGACCTTCTCCTTGAATAGTTTCTATTGTTTCTCTCTCTCTCTCTCTCCCTCTCATACTCGTTTTTCGTTCTTGCTTGTATGGCGGATTTTCTAAAAGAGAGAGAGAGAGTTTTTCGAAAATTTGTTTTTCTAGTTTCTTTTTAATTTTAAAAAGTCGAAATCGGTGGAAAATTATTTCTAAATTTGTTAATATTGCATTATGTTTGTTGATAAGGTCATGGTTTTATTTTGTTCTCTCTCTCTCTCTCGGTCTGTGTTCTATCTTTCTATTTCTGTATTTTTCAGTGTTTCTGACTCTCTCTCTGTGTTTCTGTCTTTTAATCTGTCCTAATCTCTTTATCATTCTTTCTCTTTCTCTCTTCCTCAGTGTGTCTGACCCTCTCTGTGTCTCTCTATGTTTGTTTTAGTGACTAAAAGAAAAACAGTCTGTCTGAATCTCTTCATCATTCTCTCTTCTCTCTTTCTCTTTTTCAGTGTTTCTGGCTCCCTCTCTCCTTCTTTCTGTTAATCTTTTTGAATACTTTCCTCTCTTTTTCTTTGTCTGTTTCTGTTTCTTTCCTTATCTGTTTGTTTTTCTCTTTTTCCTTGCACTTCTGTTTCGGTTTCTTTGTTTTCTCACTCTCATTCTTGTTCTTCGTCGTTACTTTTATGGTTGATTTGTCAAAAAAAAGTTTTAGAAAATTTTATTTGTACTTTTTAAACAGTCCCCATCTTTCTCTATTTTTCTGACTCCCACTCTGTTAGTCTTTTCTTCGTCTGTTTCTATGTTACTGTTTCATTCTCTTTTTCTGTATTGCTGTTTCTATTTTTCATGTCTCGTCCTTAGCTCTAACGCATTTTTGTCAAAAGAAAAGCTTTCAAAAACCTGTTTTTTCTTTAGTTTTTAAAAATGTCTCTCTATATAGGAACAATCCAACAATTTCTTTTACTATTTTCTTTTTCTTGACAGGGAAGAACGTTTTAAACTAAGTAAAGTGTTTTTGCCATAAAGGCTTGTAAATATTCAAAGGAATTAGTGTAAAGAGGAGCGGGAGGAGAGGAATCTCAGTGTCAGGTTTCAACGTGGACTTTCAACCGAACAGAAAACAGAGTCGACGGGGGGTGGAGGCTCGTACATGACCGTCCAAAAACCATTTTTGTAATTTTTTAATCTCAGATCAAGATTTCTATCAGGTTCTCATTTCTCAGAATAGGTTTCCTACTTTCTTGCCTAGGTGGGGGTGGGGTGGGGGTATTGATACATCGGGCGATGGAATAAGAAATTCCCAAAAGAGAAGTCGACCTCTAGAACCTTGCCAGCTTTCCCAATCGATTTTCATTTTAAGATTTATTCATCGATTATTATTTCCAATTTCGTGTTCGTCTTTTCGAAATATTCCAAAATGGTGGCCACGAACATGGAGAAGCCACCAAAAGGTTTGTGGGAATGGGGGGTGGAAAGAAGAGCCTGCCCATCCTTGTTTTGCTCTTCTATAGTCTTGTCTGTGTTCTTCCGGAGCTATGACTTAATCCGATTTCTCAACCGAGTTAACTCGTAAATAAAAGTAATTTTCGGTTTTTGTCCAAGTCGGGGGGAGGGAAAGATGGGGTCGGAAGACACGAAACCACGAAATTGTAATAAATGAGTTTTCTCGAAACGATTTCAATCACGATCATTTTTTGTTGAGCATTTCGAAAGTGTTTCAGCTTTGATGGAAAGGCCAATTACAGAACGACAATTCTCGCGGTCTCGATGATGATGATGATAATAACTGTCGTTGATGGAAGTAAATATCACTTGTATTTCAACTAAGATAAATGGATTTAGTTTTGCAAAGATGACGAAGAAGGTGTTGTTACCAGTCAAAGGTCGACGACTGACAGTTCGACTCTATTGTCAGAACAGTTTCTTTTAAGCCTCCGAACCAGCGTGAGTAGTTAACGTTTAAAGAAACCTTAGATGATTTGTAAAGTCCGGATAAGTTATTTTGCGAAATAACTTGATAAAAAAAAATTAACTAATTGATTAATTAATCAGTCAATCAATCACTCGGTCATGGGGGCTTTGCCTCGAGGTCGGGAGAACCTGGCTTTCTCTCTATTTAATTACAAACTCAAACTAATAGAAAAAAACTCACGAGATTGATAATGTTCTCTTATTTGTTTTATTAGTTATGTATCCAGTTAATAATATATTAGAAGGTTAATTAAGTAGGTTAATAAAAAGGTGAAAGGTTTTGCGAAGAATTTTTTCGCAGAGAAGATGAAATCTGTTGTCGCCTGAAAGTAGGTGACCCTCTATGTGAATCTCAAATGTGTTGCAAGTTGCCGGTTTGTAACTTTGCAGGCTGAAAATCTTTTTTCTGTCGCGGCTACAAAATGGATTTCATAAAAGTTTGTGCAATATTTATGAAATGAGTACTTTACAAGAGTGTGGAGTGCTTATGAAATTGCTTCTTCACAGAAGTGTGTATTATTTATGAAATGAAAACACTTAACTAGGTAAACGAAACAGTATACCTAGAGCAGCTAGTGAGTTTTCACAACAGGACAGCGAAAGAATTCAAAGAAGAATAGCTTTAACATTTTCTGGGCAATTGAAAGTATTAAGGGCTATTAAATATTATTGTGATATTCATACTAATATTATAAAGAATAAAAAACAAGGATTCAAGAAAAGAGCCATTTTTAATGTTCTGCTGTAGAGACAAGCTTTTCTGACACATTATTAACAATATTCTATAATGACGTAAAAGTAGAATTAATTTCATAAATATTGCACACTTCAATGAAAGATGAAAGCACTCAGCAGCCTATAGCTTTAATGACTATGTATCCTCAAATTTCGTAAATTGGTGGGATTTGGTTAAAGTTAGTGTCATACTTATACTTATTTAGTTAATACTCCAGGCCCGGACTAAAGATTTTGTGGAAGAGTACAAAGAGACGGATGTGGCTCTGGAGGCGCACTTTGCCGACCTCTGGTATAGGTGACAAAACGAGAGAACCAAAACAGTGTCAAATGAATATACACAAACATGTTCAAACTTGATGTTACATTATCGAACAGAACTTTCCGGTAGACCTAATAATAATATGAATTTATCCACTTCTCACTATTGGTCACTTTCAGGGCCCGGGTGTTCAAAAAATTTCGAAATTTTCAAAATCTTAAATTATATTTATTAATAATACTTAAATAAATAATTAAGTTAAGTAAAAATTTCTTAAACCTAAAAAAAGCGAAATCGTCTTGATGAATATTTAAAAAAAAATTCAGGTACGTGAAAGTCTTTATAAGGGTTTTAATAGAATCCTCGTTAAAGTTGCTCAGATCTAATTTCTTACAAACTAAACCTTACAAAAGCAATAATAATCAGGTTCGTGTGGAATTCATGCTTATACGAGTCTAAAAATTATTTTTTTGAAAGAAAATGTGGAAAACTTCTCCAGATTTACCTTCCGGGGAATTCGTGTGGGTTGGGGGTGGTGATTTAACGGGATGCTTTCGAATTTCTGGGCTAAAATCTCTTTCTCTTTCTTCTTTTTCTGTTTTCTCTTCTTCCAACACTTAAATATTTTTTTAAAGTTCTTTTGCCAGTCCTGAAGAAATTGCTTTGAATCCTGAATTATTCGCCATTCATTGATTATCAGGTGGGTTTCACTGTCGGGACGCGGAATACTGGAAGCCGAAAATGTTGCCGACTCTTGACTGGAGTTCAGTCTTTTATCTGTCATCACGGATTTTACTTCTTCATTTAGCTGAAATGAGAAAGTGAAATCGAGTTTTTGAAAATGATCAACATTCTATGATGCCGACACGAAATACGTGAAAAGTTTAAATTCTCTATGAGTTAAGGTTTTTTAACTAGACATGTGCCGGGTTTTTGAGATTTTTGCGGCTGTTGGATTTTTGTTAGTTTTATGGCTGTTGCACGCCTCTAAAAACAAATTTGTAGGAATGAGAAGAGAATTTTCTCTTGTTTTGCCTTGTTTCTTGGTCCTCTTGGCTTCTTGCGTCCTCGGTAAAAGTGGTTAAAAAAATAAAAACCTAATTTTGACGTCTCAAAAAATACGCGCCTAGGCTTCCTACACCTTATTCCGCCCATGACACAAGATGATGTAGAATGTCGTTGATGAGTGTAACAAAAAAGATACGAAATAGTGAAAAAAAATTATGCTTCTCTAAACCGAAGGCTCTAACACCTCTTCAGAAATAGTGAAGGGTCTGTTCCAAAAGTTCCCGGAATAATTCCGTTTAGTTGGCGGCGATGGCTGACGAGGGAGAGCTTCGGACTTAAGATTTAAATAAAATTTGACTATTAATCAGGACTGGGCAAAATAAAAGAAAATCACGGTTCTAAAAATTTGATTCGGGCCGTCTAATAACCAAAAGTTTTTGTTCTTACCATTGCTATATCTATTTCGAGTTCGCGTAAAAGAGTTCTTCGGCTTCTGTTGCAGAAACGAGAGGTATTTTCGAAATGAATCAAAAGCTGAAAGGATCTTTTGATTATTTGAACGCCTCTGTGAAACTTTAACAGTTTGTTCAAAATCTGGAATTGAAACAAAGAAAAAGTTAAAACGGAATCCGAATATTCGAAAAGAGATGTGTTTGGAACTAAGTGATTGCTGATTTTGTCAGTGAATGGTCTTAGCGTCCATATCAAGTCTACCAATTCCTGTCGCCATGGGACAGCATGCCAGATTACAGAGAAGCTCAATATATCGTATATATATGTCAAGAGACCCGAAAAATTTTTAAAGTCCGCAATCATTCATTTTGCCAACCGATATATATATCCTGTTGTTATGTGAACCGGAGAGTAATATCATATATATCTTAAGATAAAAGTGATAAATCGGGTGAATACATAATATATAATTCCCGCCGATAATTACCAAGTAAGTTTGTTTAATGTGTTACAAATCACTGTACAGTCAAATATTTATCACATTCACCGGTTAGTTTATAAAATTCTGACTCGTAATCTGAAGGAAACTTTATTAAATTTCACATTACAAATTGGGGTTTTTTAAACTATCCAGTAAATGTAATAAATATACAGTAATTCGTCACATTTATCAAGTTTAGTTAGTGATTGTGATTAATCGTCGAGAACTGTGCTTAATACCCGATTTACCGCAACATATACAGTATATTACGTGTCCATCAACGCAACATCATTCCCCGGTCCACTTAATATTAATAAATAAATATGTGTTTACCTTTTTCTTAAAATTATCTTTAAAACATCTGACGTGACCCATTGTTTGGTTTTCGGGAATCAGTTCGTGGAACTTTTCACATTTATTTAACCCGCATTCTCTAACCTGAAAACAGAGGGATTGTTATTCAAACTTTTGCGAACGTAACCCTTTGTAAAGAACACTTAAGATGATATGGGTGTATTTGAGCTTACTCCTTTCCCTTGTCTGTTCCCATCCAGTCTAAACCGATCTTATGTTAGCTAATTGTATAAAGTTCAAAAATATCTTAGCCAACTCAATGATCTTGCTTAAAATTAATCACAACTCCGCGGCTCGTATATAAAATTATATTCATCCTCATATTAGATTTAGAGCCAATATAATAGTTATTATTAGTTATTATTATTATTATGATTACTAATATTCGTACACGTAGACATTGCTACATAGATAGTATGATAATAATAAAATCAAATGAATATATAAATAAATATATTTTGTAAAAGTGTGATGAATCTCGCAGGTCTTGGGTTGGCCATCCCTTGTTCAGTCGTGTTTGAACTCTCAAAACATCATTTCACGCCATTTTGAATTTGGTTTCGAAACGATCACCACTTCCGAAATTATGTTTTGAAAGAGAATCGTAATCACTGATTATTGTATTGTCAAGTGCATGAAGTGGGGAGACTGCGTGGGCGGACTTTGGAAATCCTCCAGGAAAAGCTCCACCTCCGCCAAACGTTACCATCGAACCGTGTCTTCCTACATATTTCGACTTCCGGTTTGATGTTGGCGTGGTTCGTGTGTCACGGTATCACTCACCCCTGAATAAATAGTCTTGATGGAACCTTTCTCTTCGTCATATTTGTCGATGACGTTGGCCAGTTTTAACACACGACTGGATCCAGAAACCACTTCCTCGGTCTCATCTTTATTGCCTTGTTCGTTCTTCCACTTCTTCCGGGAAATCGTTGAATTTTTTCATTCACGTCTAGATGGTTGAAACTTTTCAGAACTCCTTGATGGTAGAAGTTTGCTTGTTCTTTGCCTGGGATCATTCTGGCTTCCGAACTTTGATGAAGTATCAATGTATTGATCATGATTGTTAGGATCAACGTCAGATCTATAAAGAATCGTTTGAATAAAAATATTTATCTGCTCACACAAGATCATATTTGTATGGGAGCGTATCTCTAGAACAGACTATGATACGGTTTCAACAGCTCCGATTGCACATGAAAAAAGCCGTACTATATTCAGTAAATTTTTGGTGTATTTGTATCGTAACTGTTCACGGTTTGTTCAAAACCTCAAAAGAATAATGCATACAGTTACGTCTGAGATACGTTAACAAATAGTTATTGCCGGTTAAACATAAAAGAACTTAAACAACAATGGCAATTCAATGAAATGACTCGTTTTCTTATATTTGACAACATGAATTAAACACTATAAAAATATTGATTCAATAATGATTAAATAAAGAAAAGAGGTGGCAATGCTGGGTATTTCATTATTAAATTAAATATAATCGTGCATTACTTTTGAAATGAGTATAACAGAAAGAAATCTATTTCAGGATGTAATTAATTACAAAGGATAAATGTTATTGATTTGTGATGTGATCTTTTTATAAAAGTGTATAAATAGAAAGACCTTATTAGAATAGTTTTTAATATGTATACAGTAAATAAGTGTGCATTATTTATGAAATGAGTTGTTTCCAAGAATAGTGTAGTGTTTTTTAAATGAGGAGGAGAACAAAACACAAATGAAACAACCTACAGTAGGATGAGTTGAAGGGTTAATAAAGAAATTATTATCGATGGGAGAGGTTAGAGGAGAAGAAAGATTAACAGACAGATAGACAGACAGACAGACTCTAACCTGACTTCTATTGGTAAATGCGGAAAGTTTAGATAAAATTGGGTAATGTGTTTGTTAGTCTCTAATACAGCCTCACAAAACGTGACTTGAGCCTGCTTACAGTATAATGAAAGGTAACGTTGTGCGGTCAATGTCTTTTAGGCAAGCTCCATATAATACAGTGATGAGAACTTAATGTAGGTGAAAATATATTAAAAGTAGGATGTTCGAGGCCTACGACTGTTAAGGAAGAAGCGAAGGTCGATATGTCAGAAGTATTCAAAATGAAAATTAGTTTTGGGCCTTATTTCGGGCTCCAGAACAAACGGAAACTTTTTAAAGGAATATCCCCGGAGGATGTGGAAAAGGATGTGATAATTATCCAGCCAATTAGCCCATAATATATGATATGAGAACTGAAAGTGATAAAAACACCATTACGTGTCAAACCAAAAACTCGGGTGCCGTAGTATCTCATTAAGTCATTTTTTTGTGTGTTGTGTGAGTGGTGTCACTGTTATCAATATCATCAGTTTGCTTCATTTCCTCACTCCCGAGAATTTCAGGTTCCGTATAAAATTATTTAGGTTTCATTTGACAATTATGTACGATCAAGATTTCGTATCGTGATATTTGATTCGTATTTAACGGTGTATAAGTGGTCCAATCCTCAACTTTTTCGGAAGTTTGATGATAAGTACCATAGAAGCTACTCTGAAATTCAAGACAGTAGTTCCTGGGGTGGTTCGAGAATCGGGTCAGGAGTTGTAACTGTCAGAAGCCTTGTGTTAAAGGGTTGCCGCTATATTGCTACTTAAGGTTTTGATAGCACCTCTTGTTTGGTCGTTGAGAGGATGTATTAACTTAGCTCCAGGCGGACTGGAAAGGAACATGAAAGAGAAATGTCTAGAACAGAAGAAGGATGAATAATGCAGGAAATAGAGGCAAAATTGTTATCTCTGGTAGGTGAAAAGAAAAAGCCACCATTTTGGTTAAATATATCAGCAATGCACTAACACTAAGTAACATTCCGAGATCTCCTTGGAAGTGACATCCTTCATATACCAAACTCTTCAGTCTTACCTTTGTGATGGATTTAAACTACAATATAGAAGATTGAAATCCACATCAGAGTACGGCAAACTGTTTCTCGGAATCACATTAAAATTAAAAAAGAAAACAAAAGCCCTTCCTCAAATACCTTCAAAGACAAGAAACAAGCAAACAAAAAATCAAAGGAAGGCAAAAAGAAAAATGGACACAAACAGACTAATACATAAAAGCTAAACAAAACAAGAAGAGGGAAATCCGATTTGCAACTGAGTCAGCAAACAAAAGTTTTTAAAACGACAATAACTCATCAAAAATTCATTTATAGACATGGAAGAAAAGATAAATGAAAGATGAATCAGAGAGAGGAGGGATGCAGGAAAGGTAAATGACGTCACAAGAGTGACAACAACCATTCGGCAAAGGAAACTATTCCAAAGACCACGACTCGATGATGTAAGGAAAAGAAAAGTTTCGTTCGTTATCTACTGGCACAAACCTAAATTATCTATCTATTATCACTTATCATTTAATCAGTTCGAACCGCCATAATTTTATTTTAATAATTTATCAATTGATTGTATTAAATAATAAATGACTAACTTTGGGCGATGGTTGAGCAAGGCGGTGACTCACCCAAGTGTTTTTGTCTATGTGTATGTGTATGGAAAAAAAGAAATTTATCTGCTTACCAGAGAAAAGCATAATTGACTTTCCTTTCGACCCTACGTCACCAATAAACCACAATCGGAGTCGAACATTCTCAACAATATACTGAAAATCATGTTCTCGTGTCCTCGTCGACTTATTTTCCTTCCTCCTGGTGTTCTACTTCTATTTTTATTTATTTATTAATCACTCTTTTATTTCTTATTTTTTTACGCTGACAAAAAGTCGGAGTGATGATGGTTTTCACTTTCGTTCATTCCTCCCTTCTACACTTGTTTCACACTATTTCACTCATTCATTCATTCTTTTCAATCAATCAGTCTCTCGGTGCTGTGAATTTGATTCGAGTTGGAATTTGGTACGACTCACGAACAGACTGACTAGTTTTAATTATATGTCTCTCGCCGTTTTTTTTTTGGTTTTTTCCGAACTCTAAATAATGACATAAAAGCGATGACAAGATAATTTACTATATAAGTCAGTTAGCGTTGAGTTTGTCGCATTTTTACACAATTTGATGGGTTTTGGTTGGTTGTGAGCGATGTGTCTGTTCGAACTGTGTTTTGTTTGATGAATAAAAGAGAGGATTATTTGGTAGTTGGCAAGACTGTAGATAATTAACTCAAGAAATAAATCTGTGGCTCTAAACCCTTCCAAACCAAAGTCTAACTAAGCAACCTGACAGCCCAAATATTTACTTTCGTAATAATATTTTGTTCCTGAAGTTCCTGAAATCTGGGCTATCGTATCACTTGTTTCGTTTTAGTCCGCAAAGGTGGTGACATAGATATTTATGAATCAAATTTTTGGGGCTGTTTTTCTGTCATTTGGAAAAATCGACATGTTTCGCCTTACTTTATCTGGACCCGTCCTTTTGCGAGACAATACGTAGTTGGCTTGGCTTTATATTGAGGAAAAAGACCAGTGTCTCAACCCCACGGATAGAATAATCGGATGGGACTGGAGGTACAGTCTAAAGGATAGGATAAGGGATAGGACCACTTTCTAACTTAGCAATTTACGACTTAGTTGGCCTCTCTAGTCTATCTTTAATAATCATAAGGACAGAACCAGAAACTGTGCCAAATTGACCGCCTCTTGGTGGCCGATTTTAGGTTATCAACCTAAAATTAACCTCATAGTTTGGACTATCTAGTCTCATTTTAGACACTATGCATAGAAAATCGTAGAACTGTCGAAATGTCTAACAATCCTACGAGTTAATAGGCCGAAACAGCCTAGATAATTCAGAATTACCCTTTTTCTTTAACAATCATTAATCACAAATCAAATTTTTGGGGTTGTTAGTCAAGATTCAACTTGTTTGGTCTTAATATATTGGGAACGTTTTGTCATTTTTATAATCATCTATCATACTCAAGAGATAATGGAACCTAAGACTTGATAGCCAAATTGCAAAAACTTTTAAAAACAACCGAAAGAGCCTGAAACACTTGACCGATGATCGAAAACAATTTTTAGTTAGAATAACTATGTTTCTACGTTATCTGGCCTATTTTCGCCAAACCTACCAACCTGTTAGACCAGAAGTTTAGTTAATTAATAAAATATACCAAAAATGTAAAATTAACACCACCAAATTCAAAATTTGGTTTATGAATATCTATGTTAACACTTTTCAGGGTTAAGATGAAATATGTCAACGATAGCCCAGATTTTAGGAATGCCAACAAATCTGAAATGTAACACCAAAGTGTTTCTATTGAAATAACAAGAGCAAAATTCTCGAACTTCTATTAACTATTTAAATTTCCGGTCTATCGGGTTGATTATCCAGTTTGGATAAAATATGGTTAATAATATTGTTTGGTCGAAATAGGCTATTTGGCCTAGAAATATTTTTGCTGAGGGTATGTAACCCAAGATGTCCTCCGAACATAAACTGATTATATTCAGAGGTGGGTGGTTTATGATAGCCAGAAAAGATATGTTGGAGGTACTTTGGGATATCATACAAACACCCACCAAAAGCTCTATTTTATAAAGACATAAAAAAAAGTTTCGGACAACATGGTCGTCCTTTAATATAAGGTCACGTGACATTTTTCACATAAGCAAGCACATGAGTACGGGTAGTAATTTGCCTCATTCGACGACACGCAGGGTCTACCAATGGAAAATACTTCCCCTCTCCTAATCACTGTTAATTGGTCGTTTCTCCTTGCTCCAAGAGAGAAAGACAGACAGATAGACAGACACAGAAAGAGAGAGAGAGAGAGGACACCGTTACCGGCAGTTTATGTATCCTTTCTGTCTTTCTCTCTCTCATTCGTCCTCTCTTTCCATCACCTGCCCCAGTCAAAGGTACCCAGAAGTACTATTTTGTAACTTTTTTTCTCCGTGTAAAGAAAAACGGTGCATAAATGTGATCCGACGCAAATTTTTTAATTAACGACCGCAAAATAGTTTCTTTTTGTGAATTATTAACGACTGAGAATGATGATAATTATGCTATTAAAGAGTTACAAGACTGTAATGATAGCAAATGATCAGTTCGGTTAATTGTTTAGTAAAATACAGTCAGGTCTTGCCTTATGCGATGGATATGCTCCCATTGGAAATCACTTATCAAACAATCACTTGTCGGCCTACTTAGATGAAAGTTCCATTGAATGTGCAATACTTATGAAACGAAAAATCGTATTGGAAAAATTATATTGAGCCCAGTTTTGTCTGGAATGAAATCCCGATAAACATTTGCATTAGTTTTGGAAGAAATTGTCAGCCAAACTGTGCAATATTTATGAAAGAAATTCTTCTTCCAAGTGTGCATTACTTATGAAATAAGCTTTTCTCTAAACTGGAGCTTTAAAAGTATGCAGAACATTTAAACTTGAATAAGACCGAAATTCTAATTGAGGGAAGCGATTCGCCAACAAAATAACATTATTAACATTTTACTAACACCTGCACGCTTATAAAAGGAGTAAATTTCATAAATAATGCACACTCTAAAGAGGTACTCATTTCAAAAATATTGCACACTTGTTAGGGGAATTTATTTCATGAATATTGCGGTTTTGTGCGTTTTTCTGGGAAGAAATTCCCGACAAACGTTTTTGTTACTTATGCAGGAAATGCTCGGCCAAATTGTGCAATATTTATGAAAGAAACTCTTCCCACAACTATTTATTACTTATAAAATAGGCTCTTAATGGAACTGTAGATTTCGAAATAATCGTAACGTATGAGCAAGTTAGGTAAAATTTCTCTTATTGTTTCAAATAACTGTGTTGATGGGCGTAATAACCACGAGATAATATCACTAACACTAATAGTATGAGCCGGAAAAATTTTAAGACTAACCATACCTATAAATGTTATTTCGAACACATGACAATGTTGTTTTACGTTTCGACAATTTTATAGTAAATGGTCGCGTAACATGAATAATTCGCTTAGAAAGAGACCGAAGTAGTGTTTTGAGTTTTGCTAACATCAAGATTTGCAGTTTTGATTTTTTTCAAACTAGAGATGTTTCTGATTGTTTGGAATGAGAATTTTTATTAATTGATAATGTTGATCAAGCAGAGATAGTACAAAGGTCTCAGCAAAGAATCGGTCGACCAATTGATTAGATGTCGTAGAGTGTAACAGATGTTAACACGCGACTTGATAATGACAACGTGATACGTGGCTTTCAATCAACCTCGCCAAAGCCTGATTTTGATTTTAATTTTCTTTTAGGCTCTAAATCTGAATCAAAATGAAAGTTATCTGTCGGCCGAAGACTTCGTGTCAAAGCCCCATGGCCGCCAGCTTATGATCCATTGACTAAAGAGATTGCTATGTCACGTGACTACGATGACGAATCTTCGTGGAGTTTCCCGGTAAGTCAGAATTAAATTTTTTTTTAAGTTGGCGCCAAAATATTTTTTGAGTGATGAATCAACAAGGCCGTGATATTGCCCGATGATTTCACCGGTTTTTGCTGCCAGAGCTGCTCCCTTCCCTCACTTCCGCTGTCGGGATCAATTTAAAATGAAACAGAAAGCGATACACAGACCCATACACACTCACACAATGAAAAAATTTTTGTTTCTCACTTTTTCCTTTTCTGAATATCCGGTTTCCTTGCATTTTCCTTCATCAAATCGCATTTCGAGGTTTCCCAAGGTTGAGTCACAACCTGAACTGTCCTCACTGCTAACTGCTTCTCTTCGTCGTTCACTAACACTTCTTCTTTCCCCGCTTTCTCTCGATTTTTATCCTTTCATAGGAAACGTGTCCCAGTCGCCATCGGTCTCTTTTTATACCTCCTCTAATAGATTAGGTTATCTCATTGTAGAGTTTATATAATTTTTAAGAGAGTCTTTTAAAGCTCTTACGTCAGGAATGATTCATGTAGCGGTGAGAGCAAGAGGGGTGGGAGGTGGGACTTTGAAACTTTGGCAATCAAAACTCGACGTCATCACGCTGCTGCAGTGCTCCCTCGTGAAAGCTTCACATTAGAAGCATGGAGAGAGATTAGGGCTTTTGGTTGACTCATTATTGTCGAAGACTACAACAAGATCTGAGTTTGTTTTTCATTTTATTGCTGTCGTGTTTTTCCTCAGTCAGTGAAAGGTGAAATATACTCCGAAGAGCCTCTTTCTCTTTCTCTCTTTGGATGCACCGTAAGCTCTCCATATTAAATTTATAAAGACGCTTTTTATAAAGTGGAACATGTGCGTCCGTGTAAAGTGAAACCTGACAGTCAAACAGAACTATTAGAAATGTTTTTGGGGGACCGTGGTCATGTCTTAGGAGTTCATTACATTCAAGTAATTAACAAATTTAATTGGAATCGAAGAAAAGTCCAATTAAAACGGGCAAAACCGAGGGTTTTTAGGTTGGCGGACGGGGGCCGGGGGGAGTTTTGAAATTGAAATAATTACCGCTAATAGTCGTCTAGTTTGTTGTCGTCAAACAAAATAATTTTACGTTTCCTTTCTCGGTTTTTTTTGGACAAATCTGACGATGGGCGCCTTGAAAAATGTGCGTGACATTTGAAACCACAGGAATTCTAATCCGCTCCTCCCTCCTTCCGTCCTTCTTTGCCCCTTATGACAAATTTTGAGTAACTGGTTATGGTTTTTTTGTTTGTCTGTATGTCTGCCAGTATTGATGTCTCCTCTTTGTCCCTCCGTTTATTTAATACTACTATTAACCCATTTATGCCGGAAGTTTGAAATTTCACGGGCTCTCTGTACAGCCGTATTTTAACTTCGCCACTAACTCCGTGTACACCTGATAACATGTAGCCCTACGAAGATTTTTTGCATAAGTTCATGTTCGTAAGCATCAATAAAAGTTTCAGTAATGGAACAGTAATCGTATTAATGATGCTGATGATTCAAGAAGTGTTGTTGAATGGTCACAAGCTCATATTGATTGACCTCCCAGGCAGACAAAGTACAGAGGACTGAGGTGAAAATGAAGAGGAAACATCGCTCAATCGACAGGTTTTGATTCTCAAATGATGTGGATGATGGATGGTGAACCGTGAGATTTTCGAGGCTGTTACTATCAATGTTTGTCTTTTGTATAGGCTTTTAGTATTTAAGCCGCTGTAGAAAAAATTTCTCCTTTCCCGTCAGGACGTTTCTCCCAACTTTAAAAGCCACTGACATCTATAGTAGTTGAGTGTTTGGATTCTGTCTCCAAGAATTTATCTGTGAAGTGGATTTCCTTTGAAAGTATGCACTATTTATTAAATACATTTCCTAATTAGTTAGTATTGATGTTAGTAAAGGAATCTTTGTCTTAGCTCGTATTTTGAAATCTGTAGTTTAGAAGAGCTTGGTATAAAAGAGCCGAAAATTCCTTTCATAAGTACTGCACACTTTTGTTAAGAATTCATTCCAGAGTAACGCACAAAACTTCACAACATTCATGAAATAAATTTTCCAAAAAAATTTGCTAAATTTTTGAAATTAATAGCTTCTTAGAGTGTTCAATATCTGTGAAATTTACTCCCTTTATAAGGGTGCAGGTGTTAACATTAGTGTTAGGAATATTTTTTTGGGTATCGCTTTTCTCAATTCGAATTTTTCTCTGACCCAAGTTTAATTGTTATACCAGTTTCCAGAAAATTTCCATTTTAGAGAAAAGCTTATTTCATAAATAATGAATGCATACTTGTGAGAAGAGTTTCTTTTATATAAATTGCTCAGTTTGACTGAAAATTTCTTTCATAAGTAATACAAACATTTGTCAGCGATTTATTCCAGAATGATAGATGAAACTGTGCTGAATACAGTTTTAGTTAAAGCTAAAAATAATAAAAATTTTTAGCAAGATTTCATTTCATAAATATTGCACATTTCATAAGTTTCGTTTCCTCAATATTGCAATAAAAAATTTTTTAACATAAACGTTAGTACGAAATATATTTGGCGGAAACCAAAACATCTACCATTGAGAGTGTACAAAGTCTTTCGAGGCTGGCAAAACATCTGGGTGAGGTAAGAGGAAGTTGTCACCCCCAAAAAATGTAACTCCATGAGCGCTGTTGTCGTAACATTACTGACATAGATAAAGGATGGGTTGTGTAACCAGCGGACTGTGAGACTGTAGAGGCGACGTAAAACTTTTACCATAAAATTTCTATCAAACTTTTAACTGTTTTTATTGACTTTTGTCTATAGACAGTCGCTGAAGAAATTTGGGGGGTAGTGGCTCCACTGAAACAGAGATTGCTAGACTGTGGTAATTGTTTGTAGCATCTTGAATATGAGATCATCTCCAGATGAGCAGGCTTGTAAGGGCAGTAGGAAATATAATTACTGTCACAGGACATTCCTGTCTTCATCTTCCAACGGGAGATCTCTCAAAATGGCGGGAAAGAGATTCGCATAGCTTTCATAATTTCGACTCGCACTAATAATGAAATCACTTGAAAAACTCGATAAGTACGCGAAAGTTTTTATCTTGTTTACATTTTTTTGCATTCGACGAGTGTGTCTGCCTTCCAACCTATCTGTAATTATTCTTAATAATTCATCTTCTGCCCTTTTTTGCCTCTCCCATTCCTCTTCGTTTTCGTTCTCGTACGTCAATCCAAAGACAAACACTCAAAAATTATGGCTCTCGATAAGTTATTTCCTCGTAAAACCTAATTCGTAAATAAATTGCAAATTTTTTCTTTCGTTCGGGTGCCACAGCTGTGGAGAGGAATGAAGTGACGTCACCGTCGAAGGCAAAGCTTTTGCAAAAGCTGATAGGCGTTGTAGAAAGCCTAATGACAAATGCCTATGGATTCTATTTATGTCGATGACTTTTGTGAATGAAATTTTCAAGTGATTTTTTCGGAACTAAGTATTTATGATCTAAAAACTTCAAGAGTGCGATTAGGTCTCTCAAAATTATTAAATAAATAAAGAACAGGAAATAGGCTGAATAAATCTTTTTTATTTATTTATTATTTGAATGGTGAAAGTGAGGTTTAAAAAGCTCGGATTTATTGTTTTTGGACAGACCACTCTCTCTCTCTCTCTATGAACCACGTTGTTTCAATAATTTCTCATTTTACCACAGTGAATTCTTTTCCTTTCGGCAGACAGTTTTCAACTTGGCTTTTTCCTGAAACTTGGATCTTGTGTTTTTTTTTCAGTGTCGCACTGTTGTAGGTCTCTTCTAGTCCTTTTAAACCTTCCTCCTCCAGGAACCACTAGGGCGCTATTTTCTTCTTTAGGAAGTACCAGAATGGGGGTTGATGAATGGTATGTAGCGGGTAACTGAGCCCGATGGTATTCCTATGTAACTAAATGTTGGTTAAAGATGGCTGTTATTTGTCTTCTCTCAGTTGCTTATCAGATACCAAATTGTGTTTCTGCTAATAATTCTTCATAAAAACACCCAAAATTTTTTTTTTCACGGACACATATCTTCCAGTCGTAGACGGCAAGTAGCTTTAGCTTCAACTTCAAGGGAAGTTTTTGGTAGATGCTGTCGTAGCTCAGAATCAGATAAGCTATCAGTCGAAGTTTCCTTAGAAATGTTGTTTAGAGAATTGCAAAACATGGAGGCAGTTCACCAGGTAGCACGGGATTTTACTAGAGGCGTCATTACTTTTATCAAATAGGTTTGAGTCAGGGTTGGACGATGTGAAACCATAAGGAGACAGGCGCTATAGTTCCAGGAACGGATAGTCGTTCTATATATACAGAAGAAACAACAAAGAAAAAAATCACACAATTAATATTACTAGACGCTTAAGGGTTGTGAGAGTAGTTGGCTCCAAACGCACCAGAAGCTCTCGAAAACACAAGTGAGAGGAAAGAAATGGAGGTAGATTGATAGCCCAGAAGAGGATCAGATAGCAAAGCAAGCCCTCGACTGGAATCCCCAAGGAAACCGACCAGAGGAGGACGTGAAGGCGAAGAGTCAAAGGAGGAGCTGACTACAGCAAAGAAAACAACCCTCAACTGAGTTCGATGGCGGAGCCTTGTAGACGCCCTAAGCGCCCCAGAGGCGTAAAAAGGCTCATTATTTAGGAGGAAGACAAGGAAGGAATAGTGAAACAGAATTTCTAGTTTTAAAACACCCGATGGAAGACAATTAAGTCATAGCAAGACTTCAGGAATTCTGTTCCTGACGGACAAGAAATTTAGCTCAATTTTATTTGAAATAAAAACAAAATAATACAAATATATTTTTGAAATAAAATTTATTATAAAATCAGACATAACATTGACTGGAAAGGAAGGGGGGGTAAACAGGGGACCTAGTCAGAGTCACATTTCATCTATTCCGACAAGGTTTAAAAACGCAAAAAAAATCTTTGACAACATCTCTGACTTTTAAAAGCTAAAAAAAATTCTTTTTCCTTTTCTACAATAAAATTCTTTTTTTTCTCTTCGATATACATATATTAACATATATCTATTCGATGAAAGACGATTATATAATAATATATTATTTCTAACCCGCGGTTCTGAGTTCCACCCAAATTCGGGATTCGAGTTTATGAGTCATCCTGCGAGAATAATGCCACCGGGAATGTTTTGATGTGAGTCTGCCACTGAGCCGAGAGCTGAAAGAATTTCACTCCGGTCCATTCGACTCCGTCGATGCTGACTGGAAACGGAAATAAAGGGATTAGTATGAAAATGGCGGCGGTTGGTCGTAGGTACTATTTCCCATTTTTGTTCACTCACCTTTCAAAGGCAACGTCTGAGTTTTTGGCGAACAAATTAGTCTCGTCACTCCTTCGATTTGTTGACTTTTGTTTTCCGTTTCCCTTTCTTTTTCTTTCTTTTTTCCCAGTCTCATAACTGAAATGAAAATTGTATAAAGGTTATGGTTGTTCTTGTATTGGGTATGGGAGGGGGGCTGTAAAAAAGGTCTCTTCACTCACTCTTCTGTTTCTTTTCTTTGGTTGTGTAATTCATAAGGAAACAAGAACCGGGTTGTTCTCCCGGCGAAGGAATTCTTTGGATTTGAACGGCTTTGAATGTAGTCTTCAACGTTGACTTGTTGGGATCTTTCCCTTTCCCGACTTCCTTTGATTCTGACGATTTTCCCACCGTCCAATAGTCTATTTGCAATTCTAAAGGTTCGACTAAATTTGAGGACTCTCTGAAACAAGAAAAAACATTTTAAAAATATTCCTCTCGAAAGAGTTTGTGGTCGTTTACTGAGTGTCCATCAGTTTAAAATCTTTTCAGAACTTTTCGAAATATTCTCCCCGTTTCAATACATCGTTACCAGCACTTCACCTCATCAACTAAAAACAAAATCGTTCCGGAAGCTTTTGAGAGAAATCCTATAGAAATACTTAAACTAAGGGCCTTTAAACAGACTATGAGAAAGGTAGCATGAGGCCACCCATAATCTGTAGGATGGTGCGATTAATGTAACAAAACGGACCGGTTCCTGGAACAATATAAGCAAGAGAAAAACATAACCAAAACCTAAACTCCAGTAATTTAGAGAAATAGAAAATGAGCTTTCAATCTGAAGATCTGGGACGTCTTTTTGTTTCCGTCTTTACTTTCCAGTAAAAATAATAGCTTGGTTTCCAAAGACTATATTATATATTAACTTTCATACTTTCCGCCGACGACTAATAACATCTTTCTAAGGTATGGTCAATTGCTAAACTTAAGCCACATGATTATGGGTAAAAGTTCGTCGAGGAAAGGATTTGTAAGGTTTTGACTATTGAAGAGGACAGTAGTTCACTGGAATTTTCTTATAAAGCAAATAAATAAAAAAAATTTACCTTGACTGAGTGGAAATACTGACTGAATTAACATTAGGAGAAGATGGTGGAGTGATTTTTGGCGGAGAACTACCCAGAGTCGAAGGAGATTCGTCCAAATCAACGGACGCCGTCGATGAACTGTCTAACGAACCGAGGCGAACGTCGTTGACGAAAGGAACAAAGATTTGAGATGACTCGTCGTCCGAACTGCGTTTTAAACAAAAATCACTAAGTTAGTTGTTATCTGCCTTGGAAAAGAGGCTGATGAATTGTATTAGGACCTATTTTCTGGGTTAATAGTACGCCACTGCCACGGCAGCAGCGTCATAGAGAGAAATCCAACGGTCTAATCGCAACAACTTCACCTAACCTTTTCTCTTTGTACGTGAGCATGGCTTCGGCAACGGGTAGGAAAATCGTCGCCGTTCCGTTGTTCATGTACAACCCTATCCTGTTGACGACTTCACTGACTTCTCTCTCCGTTACATCCCTCCATTTGTCTCCGGTGAAATAAGCCCCGTAAGTGCTGTCCACACTCGCCAAATATCGGGATATTGAACTAAAACCTGAAAATTTTGAAAAGAGGTGTAATATGCACTCATTCCTTCAACGAAATCAGGTTTAAGAGACACAACATGTCGTTTGAAGCTCACCTAATGGTACGATAAGGAACTTGATGTAGCCTTGCCATTCCGGTGGTTTCAGCGACAACTGATCAACATATTGTCTGAGTACGTTATTGATGAAAGCGTCACTTCCGACGACCGTAACTTTGATGGTGTTCGGCGGCTTGGCACTTGAATGACAGCTACATCAACACAAAAATCATTCTGATGAGAGTTTGACTCATCCAAGACCCGGAAAGGACTCAACCGACCTAACCGACTGACTTACAATTTTTGAATTTTGTTGACTAGATGAGTGAGTGTGGGCCGAATATCTGCCGGGGATATGACTGGAAGAACTTTTAACTGTCTCTCTTGGAGTCGACTGGCGATTAACGAGCCTTGAGGATCGCTCGAAGAAACTATGAGCAAATGATCCGGAAGAGAATCGTCAGAGCCGAGAACCCTCGTTATGTGCTCCATTAAAAACTTCTTAGACTGCGAACATTTTTAAAGATTATGGTTGTTATTCGGTTGAGGGGGTCTAAAGGGAATTAAGAGTTAGCATACCTCGCCGACGCTTTCCAGGTTTAAACTGGGTGTCACTAGGATTCGATGTTCGCTCGTCGACTTTTTAGGTTTCCCGAATGGTTTATCCCTCTGAAACAATCGCGACTTCCTGTCCGTTTCTTTGTCCTTGAGTGGTGACGTTGGTTGAGGATCGCTCACGTCTTGATCAGTCCATATTTCCGGATGCGAATCCGAGTCTCCTCTTCCTCCTTTTGAGCTCTCGTCGCTTAGCCTATCGTGCGCCTTATCTGTTTGAACACATTCAATTAGCATAATTTATGATCATGAGTAGAAGGAGAATCTGACTTAGCCTTCTTATATTAGGTCACAGACAGAGATAGAGAGACAAAGACATAGATAGTAAGAAAATCCAAAAACGTCTCCATCACCTTTGGAGCTTTATTTATACGAGAAGAGGGGTTTGCGTTTGGAAGGTTCCGCGCAACCACGCCCAAACACGATGAGTCCCAAACTGGAACACGAGGGGTTTGAAAAAAGCTGTGACCTCATTTCCGGGTGGAAGAAATGAGAATCCGAGCCTTTCCATCATTAAGCTTCCGTTTTTAAATCGGGGTCACAAAGTCAGCACAACCATTTTCCCGTCCCAAACCTCATAGTTAGCGTTAAGAAAAAGCGGCGGGAAGGAAGAAAGGTGACTCTTTCATCTACTTCTTCCTTTCAAAGTCATTTTACCCTTCCTCAAAGCTCTTGGATTTAATTTGTTTACGTCAATTAACTCTCTGAAAGTGAATCTTCATGTTGAACTACGGTCTCATTGCATTCCTTCTCCTCCTCCTCCTCCTCCATCTTGCTCCCCCTCTCTCAGATGAAATATTCATTTGATTTAAAACTCAAGGCAACAAGGCACCATTCCTTCAAGACTAACACAACCACGGGAGCCCGTATCCTGATTTCAATCTCTTTAATACAATTTCAATCGTCCGCCATTTTCTTCTCTGGCAGAGAAGTGAGAGGGAGTTATTAGATAACAAACCAAATCGACAAACATCCTCCGAAGGATAGACATCAGTCTTTGGCTGACATGACTTTGATCGCAAACCCTCGAGACGTATTTCTTCCAATTTTAAAGAGTTTTAATTGAGTCCGTTGATCGCCCCCTACTCCCCCGCCCCGCCCCGTCCTCGAGGCAATTCCCAAATCAAATCTTAATGACTTCTGCCCGAGAGATCAGAGTTAAGTAAGAATCATTAAGGTGATCAAACAGATCGGAAGGAGAAACGAGGCGAACACTGACAGAATCATGTGACTCGAGGGCCGGTTGTACCAAGGCGTAATCACCACGGTTTGAGTGTTTCTCAAAATTTATTTTCATGCGGTTTTGAAGTTGTGCTAATGATAATAAGAAAGTTGATTTCAAGTGTAAAAGGTATCTAGCCTTCTTCTTCAGTGGAACCTCACAGTAAAAGAGAGTTGGAGTTTCATTTCTATATAGGATGAAACCCCTTCTAGGGTCATCATAGGATCATCATAAGCCTTCTGGATCAATTAGAAGAAACTACCTACTTCCAAATACGGTCGGAAGTAGAAGCGGTTAGAAACAGTTAAGATACAGAGAACTTTCTAAGCTACTTATCTCCCCCTCCATCCCCAACCTTAAAATCATTTTCTTTGGTAGAAGTTGGTGCAACCGAGCCTTAGCCATCTTAGATTTTTCCATTTTCTTTCTTTTAATTGGCAAATGCTCGCAAAAGTAAAGAAAAACGCTCAAATCAACAATTTCTAAGAATCGAGTCGAGTTCCAAGGACGAATCGTCAACACCGTTATAGGTAAACTTTTGCTTACCGAGAACTCATTATCTTAGACTGACAAGGAATGACAACAATGACGACAACGATGCGGGGCGACAATAAGGTTCTGCTCAACGTCTGTCTTCTTCTTTCTTTTAGAGATCATTCAGGTGACAGCTATCCAGCTATCACCCTTTCCAGACACCACTTACGAACTCTTTAACGATCGTTTTTATTTTTAATTTTTCTAATGGGAACGAATTTTCCTGCCGTTGACGTCAAATGCGTGGGTGGTTCTCCCTTGCAGCTGTCTCCCTTTCCCTCCACCCAAGGCCTTTATATATATATTAATATAGAAAAAGGAAAGTAAGTAATTAAAATAAAATTAAAACGAACGACCGAAGAGATTGGAAAGGAGGAGAAGGAAGAGAAGGAAGAAGAAAAATTAATTAATTTTCGAAATGTCAGAAAACGATTTGTGAGAAGACCGTCGAGTAATTTCTTGAAAGGGAAGAAGAAGAACGGCGGTGGGAGGAGGAAGGTCTTTGTGATCCTCGTGACATTTATTTAATCATGAGACAGTTTGTTTGAAACATCTTCCGAGTGTTTCTGTCACACTTCGACCGTAAAATCAGCAGGAGGTTAAGCAGTAGGCCGGCCGATCCTTTTCTTGGAAGTTGCTTCCAAGTTTACGTTTCCATAAATTACTTCTCGGAGGTGTGACGTCAGCGATAACAATTAATTATTGTTCTTTTGAGACGTCTTCCAACTCTTTCTCTGACTCTCTTCTTCACACACACACTCTTTTCTCTTTCTTTCAGCGTAAACAGAGACCTGATTGACTTGGGGGATTTAAATAAGGCGTGAATTTTTATGCGGATCATTAAAAGTACGTCGCAGATGATATAGTGCCGACCTCTGGCTAAGCCAAACGTTCGACTAACTCCTGATAATTTTTAGTTAGAGATTTCGTGGTGTAAATAGGTCATGGCTGATAATTCCAAGCACATGGTTAACTGTTTGGGGTACGGAATGATCTCCTGAACAACTGTCAACGAAACATCTTCTAGTCTGTCAGCTCTATGACACCCAAAAAATTAAATTTATGTTCCTATCCCCGACAGGTTCCAAAACACGACAGCTTTTTAAAAAGTGAAAAATTTCTCCTTGAGACTTTGAATAATAGACAAAGGAACAAAAAAGAGTTCTACGAACCCGGAGTTCGGAGTGTCATTAAATAATTTAAACGGGAAAGAAAAATCGATTCGAGGAAAAGGGTGCAATTAACACCGCGCAACGTGTCGTGCACGTCTCGACGACTCCATCCTTACCCCTTCCTGGCCTCCCCTCGAAAACAAAAACTTTCCGAGGAGTGCAACTTCTTTAAACCAACAGTTTCCCATCCGTTTTCCCCAAAACTCAAGTTGAAATCAAATCGAGGCATGCCAACCCGATACCAGAACAAATTGAGAAAAAGAGAACGAAATGATAAATGAAACGATAACATAATGTGTGAGTGCTAGTTTAAATGTTAAAAAACTGGTGCGTTAAAGAAAAGCATGCAAGTAAAGAAAGAAACAAGCTGAAAAAAGAAAGAAACGAAGAAAACAGAAATAAAGAAACCGTCGATACAAGTCAAAATAGAGAAGACTAGTAGTAACTAGGCGAGAACGAGACAAAGTCCAGACAGACAAAGATAAAAACAAACAAAAACCACAAGAGAGAAACAATCAAACCAAACAAACCAAACCGGAAGTGATAACGAGAATAATAGAAAGAAGGGAGAGACAATCGGTTAAATAGTAATAACTGTGGTACCTGTGCCGTTGACTTCCGAGTCCCACGCCACGGTTTCTCCACGGCCACCTGAATTAAAAATCCGGTTAAATAAAAATAATAACTAGATAAATAAACAAATAAATAAACACAGTTCAAAAATAAATAAATAAATAACAAAAAAAAATAATTAACGCGTCCTATCACTATCCTCCAAACTATCTTCGTGAAGGGGTCTCTTGACCCTATATACAATCGACTATCACCATTCGGGTTTAGCTTGAGAGTAACTTTAGTGTCCCATCCTCCCCAACCTTTCCCTTGATAGTCTACACGAACTTGGTGGAACTTCTGCTTACGTCATCAATCATCAAGAACGTACCTGGTGCGTTTAGGTTGTCGTGTAGCAATGATCTGCTAGATGAGAAGAAAGGTCTCAGACTCGGTTTGGGAGTTGATGATATGCTCATCGTGTCCATTTCCGGACCGGATTCAGATAAGTCTTCCAATTCTTCGAAAAAGTCTTCAATTTCAGTCGGATCCACGTCACCGCCCGACAATTTCCTGTCCATGTCCTCCTGATCGGTTCCGAGGCCTTCGTTCTGACGGAACCTCTTAAGCAGTGCGATGAATTTCTGTTTGAGGTTTCGTTGCTGCAAAAAAACAACCAAACAAAAAAAAAATGAAAAAGCACTCCACCACAGTGGAAAGTGAGAAGAAACATTAACGGGACATCTAGCAACCAGGCAACAGCATCCTCACCAACCACTATATTAGTGTCTCACCACGCAACCGGAAATCCTCATTGCGGTGACTTCACTTCAACCCCAATCCGAGTTTATCGTGAGCTTTCAAAACCTTCCCCAAAAGCCAGGCTAACAGGAGGTGAATAACCCCAACATCCGGTTGTAAACCATTATCAAAGCATAATTCCCAATAAAACGGACGAAACCTAATCTCGAAAAAGCCATAAACGGCCCGAAATTTTAATTTAATCTACCGCAAAAGCGACGAAGAAATAAATGAAAAACAAAAAAAAGCAAAACAAACAAAAGTGGCGGATTGTGATACAAAAGCAGCAACGTGAAATGAAAAGCGCAATTTCCCGTCGCGGGTTCGCATCTACATGAAAAGCAAGCAAAATAAAAAGATTCGGAGTCAACAGCAACAGCAAAATAAAAAAGCTCGAGGATTTCTTTTAGAGAAAATTTATTGCTGCGAATTTCCGACGCGTGAAGGAGAGGGGAGGGAGAAGAGGAGGGTGAATGGGAGGAGGGGGCAGGGGAGATCGGGATCCACGACCAATCCCATCACTTCTTTTTTATTTCTTATTCTTTTTATTATCATTATTATCATTATAACACAGATTTATTACACAGGACATTCCAAATTCATCCTTTTAGTAATTGTAATAAATAATTCTTGCTTTTTTTATCGTCGCCGATAAAAGACATTGTCACTTCATTGCGATAACATTAACGCAATCCTTCATCTTATGTTCTTCGTTTTTTATTTATTTTTAATAAATTTTTAAAGCTAACCCCCGCCATTCCTAAACGTTTTCATTTTATAACAAAAAAATTGTATTTATGTCTTATTAGTCATATAGATCGATGGTTCCCAACTGATTTTGGATCGTACCCCACCAAGGCATTTATAAAATGCCTCACCCCCTCGTGACTGGAGAAACCGGAAACATTTTGTGTCTTAATTACAAATATGTAGGAACAAAAATTTTTTCAAGTAAGCATTAACCCGAACATTCACATCCAAAGACTCACTACAAAACAATTTACTGTTAATAATTCATTCTCGAATTGGCCCATAGCCTTTGGTGCTCGTCCTGCCTGTGACCTGCGCCCCACGTTGGGAATGACGGTTTTAAATATTTATTTATGTTGGATTATTTTCATATGTATACATAATTTATGTTTAGGACATTTTGGGTGTCCGTTGCCCTGTTTATACTCCTCTCAGAAATATTTTTCTTGAACCGATTGTAAGTGACAACAGTGATGACAATAAGATAATTAAGAAACTAAACAAGTCAAAAATGAAAAACATTTATTGACTTACTAGCTGGGCTTTGAATTGAAGAAGCTTTTTTGAACGAATAATTTGATATATTTCAGTTGTAATTAATTATTTATTTCATTTTTTTCGGACTGAAATTAACATATTTATTGAGTTTATTGTATTTATATACTGTGAATGATTGCTCTTTCGCCCATTTTTTCCTACCCTAATTTAGGTTAGCACAGTGCCATGAAATTTTTTAGCACACAGACAAATAGTCACCACTGAAGTTAGTACCTTCCATATATAAATAATGCGTCTTTAATGCCTTTGGACGAAATAAAGAAAATATGTTATATTATAACATGTGAGAGGACTGTGATGTAGTGGCTAAATGCCAGACTAAGAAGTTACAACCTCGTATCCTGTTATTCCCCAAAAAGGGTGAAAACCGGGATAAACTCAACTATAATATATATTAATATATTATATAATTTATACAATATTATATTATATTACATAATTTATGCGTGTTACTGTGAAAGAGCGAAATGGAGAATCTCGACCGACCCTGGACTCGCATGGTCGATTGGTAAATGTTAAATAAAAACACTGTATTAGGAACCGCATAAAAAGAGTCTATAACACTTTAACGAATATCACTGTAATTGAAACAATTAACCCTTTGCGCTCTACAGTGATTCTTTCACTAACCAGTTGGTTCGATTCCCGAATTCGATCTGCAGCAATAATTGTCTCTTTCGGTTCTTCCTGTTTTTTTCGAACTGATGCACTTTCGCCATTATTTACGCGTAAAAAAGTCCTGTAGTACAAAGATGCAAGAGTTATTCAGTGTAAGTGGCGAAATGTGCGTTTACTGGGAGTTGTACTTAAGTTCTGCGGTTAGCGTTAGCGTTTTATACTCTTTTAAACCAAAGTTTATGTATAAATGTTATACAATACGCCAATATACTCAAAATAATTAACCAAATGAGGTCGTATTTAATTTATACTTAGCTGGGTATTCATTTCTTGAATGAATTGTAACGGATAACGTGGAAAAACAAAATTTTTTTATACACGCCAACTCGATAATAAATTTTAATATAAATGTTCAAGGTGAAGAATTATAAATTATATTTATACAAAAGCTTTGGCGGTCGAAAGTAGACTTACGACCATAAATAATTAATTATTATACTAATCATGACGTTAATTAATAAGTGTGCATCATTTATGAAATAAGTTATTTAAAATGTTTTGATTACGTATGACATAGCACCACATTCTAGTCGAATAGTTCGAATTTATAATAATATAATCACATCGTCGGTCTTCCACCGACGTATTATGTTGACATTCACAAGACAAAGTCGACATTGCCCAATTTCGGTCTTTCGCAGTAACACATATACGTAAGAGGACGCACGTGTGCGTACTCCGACGAGACAGGCACACATTTAGTCGAACCTGACTTTGATTGAAATGACTTTAATTAACCTTGAAATCCTACACTGATTTCCCATCGGTATTCTCATATTTTTTTCCTCTCACAGCCATAATTCATTTCATTAATAATGCACAATTAATTAACAGAGATTCCCTGATGTTTGAATTGCTCTATCTATTTGGAATCAATTAAATTAATTTGTTACTCATCAACGTAAAAAGATACTCCACGTCATTACAATACCATTGACAAATCCATCATATTATAATTTATTTTAGTATAATCCGATTATTAATAAAGGGTAAGAAGACGGGTCATTTCATTTTAACAATGTTGTACTGTGCGTTACTGTAACTGAAGTTACGTTTGGCCGTGTAACACTTCCTCGCATAAAACATAAATTTGATTTTATTTATGTGACTTATTTATTAAAAGGATAAATTGGGAGTGTCAGATGTGTCATGTGGTGGTTCCCGAACTATTTCGAGTCACGGCGACATTTTTTTTTCAAATTAAAATTTTTTCTTTACAACGACAAGGACGTACAAGGACGTTGAGGACAAATTTACCTCGCGAAGATAGACTTCCCCCCGTTTATCACGCAAACACCACATACCACAGATTTTTTTTGCGCGAGTTTGGACTTGGTTTGTTGTTTATTAAATAGAAGTTTTAACCTTTTCGATGGTTTCCAAGAAAACTGTAAAGGAAAACGCTGTTGTCGTAGTAGAGATAATAATGATGATGATGATGATGATTTTGTTTTTCATTAAGAACATGAGTCCGGAACTATACCCTCTGAGTTTCGTCTTATTTTCTGTTATCTTAGCTTTCGTTATTATATATTTTGACTTAAACTCTTCTAAACCCAACTTCAAAATTGATCTTTTTATTTTATATTCCGAACTGGGAAAAAAAGCTCAGAGTTATTAATCCTTTAAACTGACCATGCCCCTTCCGCCACTCCCACCACCCCCTACCTCCCAACATCATAGCGTTAACAAAAGGACGAGATATTATTCTAAACGAATCCACGCCCACGGCTTTTCTCTTTTTTTGTATAAAAATGGGGAAAAATCGCGTGAAATCAATTCTGGGTGCGTGCAGCTTTTCCAAAAAGTGAAAGCTTTCCTCCCGGGCCAACTCCCGTCATTCCTCGATGCCTCCTTCGTTCTCCCTCTCAAGCCCAAAACTCCCCGGGGAACTTTTTTATCAATAAAAGGCCAAAGGTCTTTTCCTTTCTGATGCTTTTCAAAGGAAGTCCGCGAGTTTTGCGCGTCCTTCCGATTGATTTCCTTCACGTTATTTCCGGAAGTGGGAGAGGACAAGGGTTTGAATGATGGAGCGAGAGAACATGATTCACTCGATCAAACACGCATCACACATTTATACACACATAATAAGTGTTCACTAACTACGTTTAGGGGTGGGTGGGGGTGAAGATATAAGATGGGAACAATTTGAATTTTTATGTTTTGTCGTCTTACCTTGCTCTCTTCCAGCCACGTTTCCATGAGTCCAGACACTTCGAACGATTTTAAAAAATTCCAAAATTCCTGGTTTTTACAATTTAATCCGGCCATATCCCAAAATCCGAGGGCCATCTTTTTCTCTCTTTCATTTTTAGACTTTTTATCGGTTCCTTTCTTTAGTTTCGATTTCTATAAGACAAAAATCGGGATTTGGTTTTGTTCTTTCACTTTTTCGTCTTTCTTTCTTCTTCTTCTTCAAACTCTCTTTCGGGAGGACCATTACAATTCTCTTTCTCTTGTCAACCAAAAAATAAATAAATAAATAAGAATAATAATTTTCCAAAAGCCCTCGCCTAAAAACACAAAAATTAAATAAAACCAAAAAAAAGAACAATTTTGCTCTCTTTCGAATGTTCACCTTTTTTCCAAAGTCCCCCCTTCTCCTCCTCCTCTTGAACCCAAACGGCTCCTCCCCTGCCCCACCCCTTTTGCTTTTCCCCACCCATAATCAAGCGAATATTTCATTTCCATTATTTCCTATGTCAGTCCCAGAACCTGTTTCGTTTTCAATTCGTTTCGCGATGTCTCCCAAGAGCTTTCCTCCTCCCTCTCTCCTGGTTTTGACATGTGAGGAAAGAGGTTGAGCAAACCTTGTCTACCCCTCGACTACGTGTACTCCTCTACGTAAGAAGACTGTATGTCTAACGGGGCTAATAGTTGTCTAAGTACTAACAGAGTAAAAAAAAGAAGACTGAAAGAAGAAGACAGAAAGAGAAGACAAGTAAAAGAACAAAAGTGGCATCATAAATAATGAAAGACAAAAACTGACCCCCAAAACCCTTATCGGGATCAAAATCGAATTTAAATTGAATACAAATCATTTAAATCCTCCTATAACACGGTTTGTAATTATACAGTCACTTATACAAAGAACCGATTTTAAGAAATCTACATCAACTGGAAGAGAACGTAAGAATGTTGATAACAACGATCGTCTTATACGCGGGCGAAATTTCATCCCTAAAGAAACCTCAGTGAACATGAATCATCAATCTCTTGTCTGAAACCCGTCGTCAACTTCATTCCCTGGTGAGAATATCGAGCGATTCATCTCCCTCTCAAGAACAATAAGATGAAAATCACACACAAACAGAATCCAGCCGGGAGTCGTGCAAACGAGCTACAGAGGAGTTACGTGGGTGTCAGAACAACAGATACAACAGAGAGGGAGAGATCGACATCAAGCAAAACGTGGTCCGATCGCAGAACAGTTTTGGTTATCATTAGTGAGCATCGACAAACGAAGATAATTATCAAACAGCGATAGGTTGTGTACTTTGTGATTTATGTTTCTAATTGTGAGTCGTTTTATTCCATTTCGTGCAAAACGCATATTAATAGTTTTCATGGGAAAGATGAAGATGAAAGATTGGTAGTAATCGGTCTGAGAAACGCAATCCTTCATTCCATACCCCCTTCCTCCCGCTGCATCTACAGCCACGACTTTTCAAACCCATCACGTCCGACAACAGAACAAAAAATAATAATAATAAATTTCCTTTCCGGAAGCATATGGTGATACGTGAGTCCTTTGAAGAAAACTTCTCCGACAGGAAGGGAGGAAAAATGAAAACTTTATTAATTTTGGAAACGGGGACTTTTTTTACCCGAAACTTTCAATCTACTTTTAGCCTTTTTCGAGAGGTTTATCCCTTTTTTGCTACGGCTCAGTGATCCTTCTTTTGAACGATGCGATATGCCTAAGCCGCCGGCTTGAAGCGGGATTTATCTCAACACGATCGTTGGTTTTTCATCTATTCTTCCTTTAAAGGAAAATTAAAAAAGCGAGAATCATTTCGTGAGTAACGGAAGCTCCTTTTTATTTATTTACTTGGGAGTTGTTTTGAGCGAAATTTTGTAGTTGTGCGATATATTTCATTCTAAAATCTTAGAAAAACTATAATGACGATATCCAGTACGTTTGAATAATCTCGTAAATTATATTAAAAGATATAATTCGTTTCGTAAAATATAAGATGTATCATTAGTGATTCCAATAAACGCACAAAAAAAGTCCCCCCGGGAAACGATTTTCACACCGCATAAAATAACACCTGATGTTTATATTTGAACCTTTCGCGTTTGAATTTAGTATTTATCAAGGGATTCAAATACTTTATTATTTTCTTATACTAGGGATTCAAATAAATGGAGTTTAGGTTGGAGGCACTGTTTAGTTCTGGAAAGTTCTCTTTCTTTGTATGGGTATGGATAATAGGTTCCTAAACCTGGTTATTACTGTTTGGAATGCTTTCGCTATTTATTTCTTCACGAACGACAGTGGCTCCATCTGCGGTACTTCGCCAGGTATAAAAGTGACGGTACGCGACAGAGATCTCCAGTCAGGTGAAGATATCAACAGCAGTCAAGTGGAGGAAACGTTTAGTTAGCGTTTGTTTTAAACAGTGATACTGGGTGTCTTGAATTTTGAAACTGTTTTACCCCAAATTGTGGGAGAAAACTGTAAGTTGAACAAAACTAAACCTAAAGATGAACAAGACAGGATACAGAAGGATAATCTAAAAAGAAAACGAAGAATGTTTTCAGGATCACCCTTGAGAGCACCTACTCTACCTAAGGAATTTTTAACAACCAGAGGACAAAAAGCCGTGTACTTTGTACAAACTCAAAAAACCGTGCTAAAGGAGGTTTAATAAACGAACAAAATTAAAACAGAAGGCAAAATGCCCAAGGGAAAAAACCGAAGCAAAACAAAAATTCAAAACATTATTAAAAACATAATCCTCAACAAAACCCAACGCAGAGAGTGGAAATAAATAACAAACCAAACGAAAAATTAGCTTGTTTAAATAAAAAGAAGTGAAACAATAAATAAATAAATAAAATAAAATAAAATAAAATAAAATAAAAATATGAAGACGTTTAAAAAATCAATTCGAACGAGAAACGAGACAAGAAGAAGCCAGAATGTCATCCAAGACTTTTTTTCTCTTTCAAAAAATCCGAAACTCAAACCATTCTCGACATTAATAAATCAGGTCACGTGGGAATATCGTCGTTTTCATCCGTGTAAATGATTCCAGAGAGAGAAATGAGGACGCATCATCCCTCTCCAACCCCCATCCCCAATCCGGCCTCCTCGTCTCCAATTTCAAAAATCGAACTTTCGCGAAAGAATAAAAAAAAATTTTTTTATTCAATCAAACTTTCCGTGCCTGAGTATCGGATTCTTTTCTTCCTTTCTCCCGTGCCCATCCTCCGCGCAAGCTCTCCACAGCCTTCCAAAACTTTTTAAACGGCGAGGAGGAGAGGAGGTGAGGGAAGAAGAGAGAGAAGAGAGACACGAATAAGATCAAAAAAGGGATTTTTTGTGGATTAGGGAATTTGAATTTCGATTTCTATTTCAACTCTCTCTCTCTCTCTCTAAAATGGGTTTTTCACTCGACGCTCTCCACCGGCTCTCCTCCATCTTTACTTCTCCTCCTCTAAGGTTTCGTGAGGGTTTTTTTACGGTTTGATTTTTTATTGATTACCTCAGAGAGAGAGAGAGGTAGAGATGAGGCTTTCACAAGGGTTTTGCCTGCTAGTCACATCTCTCCCTCCCGCCCATCCTCTTTTATTTCCATTCTGGTCATTTCCCCTTCGTCATAAAAATTTGTAATCTTTTGGATTAAGATGCGTTTCCCAAGTAAAGCTTCACCCCCACCCTCCCCACAAAATCCCTCAGTCGTAGGGATTAGAGAAAGAAAAATCCCAGACAAAAGAATCTAAAAAGCTGGATTTTAAAACGATATCTCGAAGCTTATGCGGATTTGAAAGTGTCGCAAAAAGAACCGGATAGGGAAGCTGGAAGCTTTCACATCTTGACTGACATGAGGGAAATGGTGTGGGAAGGGGGATAAATGTAAAGGTAACAACAGCGACAGGATGACGAAAAACCGATATAGACCACTTAAGTGTGGGGGATTCTCCTTTTCATTTCTCGATTTAAAAGGTAAACAATGTCACTTGAGGGCTTTGAGATGGCTTGGAAGTGTCACCGTTACACCATAAAAGCAACAAAAGCAGCAACAGCAGCAGAACCACCATCACCAGCAACTATGCTAAGCAGTTAAACTGCATGGGCATTACCAATTTCTCGCCACCTTGTCAATAATAATGAATCGCTTTGGGTATGAAGGGGGGGGGAGAGGAAGATTCGATAGTCAATCAATCATTCTGGAGGGTGGAAACGTTCGATTCAGGAAAACGCGTCGATTTGTCGAAAGGGTTAAAAAAACAATTTAGAACAAATAAAATTCGATTCTAACACAAAAAAATTCATGCAAACAAGCAGAACAAACGTGCACAGCAGTGGGTCATTCGGGCGGCGATAGAATCCAATGATTCACAATTCTTTTCCCTCCCTTCGACTCCAACCCCCTCCTTCCCCTCCCGAATGACCGGAAAAATGTACGCACACGCCATGCTTTCATTCACCCAATCACGCACGCACCAAAAAAGTCAAAAGAGTATTAATTACCCTCGCGTTCGTTTGCATCTTAACTCTTTGAGCTTTCCTCGTCCGTCTTCCGGACTCGTCCAACATGGGCTCTGAGTCGCTACCTTCCACTTCGCCCTCTCCCTCGTCCTGACTACTGGCGAACTCTTCGTCTTCATCGGAATAGTCTACGCCCCTGTATGAGGGATCACCGAACAGATGTTTTTGATCCACCGGTTGACTGCACAGAGAGTTAACGGTGACTCTAGCAGCTAGTCCTCCACCTTTGCCCTCTTTGCCCTCGCTTAGCAAATCCAATTCTAAATCCATTTGCTTTTGGAGGACCTGGAAGCAGGGGAGAAAAGGTGACATTTTACTTGGGTCGTGCTCAAGGGGGGGCTAAAGGCTGGGTTGACCAAATGAGATAGGTTGGTACCTGTGACATGTTAACGACGCCTTCCGCGAGTGTTTTGAAACCGAGCATAGTTCTGTTCTTGTATCGCTTTCTCCTTTGAAGCATCACGTGCAACTTGTTACCGTCTCTTTTGAGGAAGTGAGGATATTGCAGGGCGAAATGAAGATCTAGTTCAGTGTCTAGGAGACCGTTCGTCGGAAGAATCATTTCGTTCGACCTCAATATCCTCTTGGAACTCTGCATCTTAACAGCTACGGTTATCGAAGCCAAGTCGGCTCCCAACGGTCGCAAAACTACCAGTCTTGAAAGAGTCAACGAACACAGTCTGAAAATAAAAAAAAGGAAAGAAAAAAACCATCAGACACAACCCCAAACACCATTTCCGACACATCGCTAGTTGCGCCTTCAAACGCTCACGAAACGCGCCTACCTCACTCCGATTTCAGGCCAAATCGATTATGGTTGTTTTATTACTCACCGGTTTAATATTCCGCTTATGAAGGTTTTTTCTTACCACGGGGAACGCAAATATGACTCGATGGAAAGAAATTAATTCGTGGCAAAAAGATGATCTCATTCGGGAGGATGACTTACATATCGAAACCCACGTGGTGAGACACGTTTGAAGAGGAGAAGCGGGGTGGGGAGGGGGCTAGTGCCTCGACGTCGAGGAAATCACTTCCTTTTTCGTTCAATGAAAGAATAAAGGAAAAAAATCTCGGCCTCCATTTAATCAAGATAAAAAAAAGGCGTGAGAAACGCAGTTTTTGAATGAAGTTCTAAAAATGGCATCCGAATTCAACAGAGAAATTAAAAATAAAAACATTTTTTGGGCGTGGAGGGAGAAGGGAGGGACGCCCCTGCCCACCGGGCGCACCTCTCCACCTCACCCCCCGGGGGGAACGCGGGAGATCCGTGCCAATTACGTCATCACGTCGTGTGACACATATTTTTTAACGAAAAATTTTTTAAAAACATATTTTCGAAAACAAGCTCGATTTTAAGCCTGATTCTGGTAAAATAAAGATTTTTTAAAATGGGATTTTGAACTTTGGTTTACGACCGTTTGGATGAAAAAAAAATTTTTTTTCTTTAATAAATGAACCGTTTGTTTTGAAAGTGGTTTCGAGAAAACAAAACACAATAAAAGTTTTAACACAAATGAGTCAATTGAAAAATCTGCATGAATCATGGCAATTTGGACGTTCTGCATTAATCTAACAACAATTTAACTTAATTATGTAAATGACTCTCAAGCGAATTTAACCAAAGAAACATATGTTTAGAAGGTTTAAACGTACTTAGACCATTTTCATAATTACTCGTTTTGTAAAAATGTGAAAAATTAAACATGACTCAAAATACCTGGATGCATTGGCTGGTCATTTAAAGTTTTTTTTTAATTACACCTACACCATTTTCATAACCAAAGAGTGATTCATTTGTCCACTAAACAATATCAAATATGGACTTAAACCTTTTCGTGATTACTTGGTTACAAAATTTTAATAAACAAAAATTTAAATTTTGTTTGTATTTATCACTCGTCCAAGCCCATGAGAATTGAACTTGAACCACTTTCATAATCATTCACTACTCCATATCTTTCATAGCTTAAGAATAACATTTCTGGAGATATTAATTTTAACGCACTATAAATAAAAAACTTCTACGAACTATTGCATATTTCTGTATATAAAAAAATGGATTTAAACCACTTTCAAAATAGACGATCCAGATTTTGACACATCAGTAATTTAAATTTAAATAGAAACATAAGAGTGCTACATATAAACCCCAAGGGAGAAGTAATCCTGTGGTATATGTAAACTTACATTAAAAAATCCAAATTCCCAGTTCCGCATGAACAACTGGATGATATACTGAGTTATAAATATATACAATACTCTTATAAATTTGCTTGTAGCGTACCCAACAAATCATCACAATATAATATGATAATTTAAGAGAAATTCATTTGTATAAGATTAAAAAAAAAATTTTTATTCAGCTTGGATGTTGGCGGGAACCCCCCGTTTAGAGCTTAACTGTCACAGACACTGGATCAAGTGGCAAGCCCTTGTCAGCGTCTTAAATAAAATGATTTTGCTGAGCTCAACAGAAAGGAGTAATTATATTAAAAATAATTAATAAATCAAATTAAATCAATCAATTTATTAATTATTTTTTGAAAAGATTAGAATTTTATTAATATTATGAAATCCATTAATTGAGTTTATATAGTTTATTATGAAAATATTGATTGGATATGAAAGTGTTATAGAAAGCAGTAGCTGATAAAACCTTTTTATATGAAGTGCCACGCACGTCGAGATGCTTTTGGTTTTAAATTTTCTACGTGTTTGGCACGTCGTCCAACAGCTTATCAGAGATCGGATAAAGGCACTGCATGCACCCTAAAGGCACCCTTCATGTCGGTTTCGAACTGCTGATCATTGAATTGGTAGTCGAAAACTAAACTCTTCGGCTACAGGGGACCCCATTAGGGAGACAGAGAGAAAAATGACGAAAACACGCTACTTTAATAATTATATTAATCACCGGATGTAGTTGGGGTCCTGAAAATTTCGTGTATATATATGAATATTACAGCTCCTAACGGAATGACCGATTAGGTTGCTGTTGCTACTCAAAGCTCTCCAAGCCCACCGACTGTCAACCAAGATCATAGTTAAAATATTTATTTAAACAAATAAATAAATAAAACAAATTAAAAAGACAAAACAATCGTCTTTCCACGAATGTTCACCTAATAGACACGTCCAGAGACACAAACTCTAACAACCGGGTAACGTGAACAGAAACAACCATAAACGTGACATTTCATAAAACAAAGCATAGCCATCCGACAACCCAAAGCCCAAACGAAAACCGTATATAATATAAATATAAACAGAAACCCGACGATGAGGCCTCCGAACAAATTTACACAGAGATCTCATTTTACGCGGCTCTCAAAGTTATGCGCTTATTTGATACTAAACTGCCCGAGAAAGTCATTTTGACTGCTTTACAGGTAGGCTTTGTATAGGTGTTTAAATCTTCTTAGTGTTAATTAAAACTCAAAATTACTTTCAGTAAATAAATAAAATAAGATACTTGTTAGGTGATTTGTTCGGTTTCCATTATTAGCATAAAATGAGATCTGACTACTCACGAAAACCGGAAATGATCCATAAATAACCAAAAGCTTCGAAATAAATAAATAATTCAATAAATATATCGTGGCGTAGCTATGAACATTCCTCGAATCGATTTTGTGTAATGATTAGTCATAAATTTTTTAAGGAGATTTGGTTTTTAAAAAGAAATTATCTGAATAGATAAAAATTATCTAAAACTAAACTAAGTATTTAATTAAAATCGAAAATTAGAAAGAAAAATGGAAAAAAAAGTTATGTTTCCGCCCGGGATCGAACCGGGGACCTTCCGCGTGTTAGGCGGATGTGATAACCACTACACCACGGAAACACTTGGAGAATAGAATGCGTTCGAGCCAACTTTAATTTCTACTCGTTTGTTCATCTGTTCAACTGACAACTTTTATTTTTATAATTTTATCAATTTCTTTAATTTTTGAAAAGCAAAGCTAAAAAACAACGGAGGAGTGGCAGAGGGGCGTGTCCTTGAAATAAAATTCAAAAGAAACCGCGGCTTTCGAAAATAAATATTATCGATTCGAAAGTCCATCCAGCCATCGTTCGGTCAATATAAAAACGCCGAAATTGTGTTAATAATAAATGATATAAACATTTTTGAAATGTTATCATTTGATGACTTCATTATTTATTAAACCTTATTTTCCGATCACGTGTGCCATTTTGAAAGGGTTTAAGTACGCCCTTTGTCATGGTAACAAATATTCTGGGGAAACTTGATTAAAGGGACAAATCTAATTTAAAGAGAAATTTCCAAATTGTGGTGATAAGTGTTAATCATCTAGACGGTTTTGAGGGAGCTAATTAATCAGTTACCAGAATGACCAAATGTCATGGTTTAGATTTAATTCAAATGTCCACACAGAATCCTATTGATGTTTGCTTTTTTGGGAGGGGGGCTTTTCGTTTGAAAACCATGACATCTCAAGTGATCCGTTGAGCTTTTGTCAAGTTTCTGAATGAAAGAAACTTTTTCATTTCAAGCTTGACTTTGTGTGAGTGAATGGTTTTATTTAGAAGAGACTTTCAAAGGACATTTGAGTTTTTTTGTTATTCAAAATATTTATTTTAGGCTCATGTTTTTGTTTACAGAAAATAAATTTTCAATCTGATATAGGTTTCTAGACAAAAGTTAGGTCAGTGAAGTGATTTGAGGGGATTTATGACAACATCAGACAAAAGGGAATTTGTGAAGTCAAGATTTTGTTTGAGTTAGTGTTGGTTGGACGTGAAAAGGCGACAGAAAAATAATAAGGTGTACAAGAAAACGTTGGCGTTGTTTGAATGTATGCTTTGTCCGTGGTCCCCTCGAAAGATTATCAAATAAAAGCGGTCAATTGAAAAACAAAGATGTTTAAACGAAGGGGAGAGAAGTTTTAACGAGGAGATCATTTTCAATGACAAAATCCTTTCGAGGCTGTTGCAACATTGGGAAACGTGTCGTTATTTAAGGTTAATCAAAAGTGACGTAACGAATTCAAAAAACTCACAGCACTTCATACACGAAATAGGAGAAAAAACGGATTTTTTCATGTATTTATCTCCAGGTCGTTGACGCACAACACCGGACTTCGAAAAATATGGCCGACGCCTTAATTTTTTTGCCCAGGTCGATTTAATCGGTTCGGAGAGGATCGGAGGTGAGGCTGGAAAAAGATTTCAAACGTTCATACCTCGGTATACAATTAGGAGGCGTTCTATCCACTTCCCATGTCGCAAATAACTTCATTGGCACTGGTTTACCGATCGCGGTCGGCGGAGGTTTGTTTCCCTTATCCGCCATATTGACACTAACTGAGGAAGTAAACAAAAGAAATGTCTGCACGTCGGCTTTCACATTGGTCGTCACGTGTGGTAATCGAAACTGAATTACATTTTGATTGTCGTTATTGATAAATCCGGTTTTAACTGAGAAATAACGCGTGATTGATGAGTCGGCGCACTGGTGACTCTTTTAATTGTTATTTTAAAAAGGGAGAAAAGGGAAAAAATTAATTTTTCTCAGGGAAATAACCGTGCGACTAACTTTAGTGAACGGAGATTTTTCGATTGGAGCGCGCTCTGGTAGCAAAGACGGCAAACTAATCTCGATCGGAAATGTAAATGATATGCAGAGGGAGGTGCTTTTCTGTAAGCTCTCATTGTTTGAATTTGCAAAATTGTTTAAACAATTCTAAGGTAAACTGGTGACGCACCCGAATTCATATTTCTATACAAACACTGAGTTTCCTGAATATCTGATGACATACATTAGAAAAAGACTTTAAAAATGGTGGCGATTTTGAAATGTTCCCTCATTAATTCGTCTCGCATAACCGTTAAAACTACCCGGATGCTTGAAGATTTAATCAATGGGGTGGAAGAATAGCCTGAATGATTGGGTTACTAATCAATATTGATTTATTTCACATATTCACTTCCGGAATGGTGTTTTAATTTTAGGCCTTCTTGGATATACTAATTTTTTCCTTTCGGTTTCCTTCCCGTTTGGCAGTGGTTTTCCGTTAAAAAATGGAACCTTAACACCAGAAAAACTGAAACATAAGTGTACCTATACTAAGCAAACCTCTAAAGCAGTCAAAATAATTTCCTTGGGCAATCTTGTGTTAACTTTTGCAGTGAACTATAATAACGAATTCAGAAATATTATTAAACTTATCGATAAAAATCAATTTTCTTTTGGTTTTTGGAAGAATTGCTAAGAATATAACATTTTAGTTGTCATACTAGTTAATAAAGCTTTTCTATAAGCCATTTGGATAAGAGTGGTGATGGACATACAGTTGTAATTTTTGAATTAAAGATTGTTGTCAGTAACTGTATGGACTTATTAATCGAAACTTTGCATTAATAGTTGGTCCGAGTCTCATCTCTTCACCTTGTGGCAATTGAATCAATAAATTCTTGGACGATCTATGAAGGCTTTTTGAGATGTTGGATACTTTTTCTATTATTAGACACATTTGTTCACATAACCATTCTTCTTATCTATAGTCTCAGTCTTCCACCAAATCGTATACAATAACATGTAATGAACTTGAGTCTAGACCAGGGATTGAGATGTAAAGCTGCAGCTCTTTAGTCCTGTACGCTATACTAAATATACTATAAAAATTATAATATTTAATATCCGTATTAAAAAATCAGTAATTATCTAATAATGCCATATATATTATCCAATTTGTTGTGAAAAACACTACTCATGCGTGAATGAATAGATATTTTTATTTATAGATACTTTAATTATGCGAGTGGCAAGAAAAAATTTTGTGGCCCTTTTAAAAATTTGAAATTTTGTGAATTGTAATTTTTTGCTCTTCCCACTCAAAAGGTTACCAACCCCTGGTCTAGTACATAAAATAATAGGAAGAAAAATTTTTTTCACAAACGATTTTTTAAAATTATTGTTTTAATCAATTATCAATAAATTTTATGAAAGATAAAGCAAAAATTATAAAAATAGTAAAAAATCTTTTTTAATTTCTAGTGTGAATTTCATCCGAAACAATTTTACTCTATAAACAAAACCGGGAGAAGACAACTATGTGACATGGCTTAACTTGGAAACAGTCAACGAACATTCCACATCACACGGTGGAAGAATAAAGAAGCTAAGTAAGTAAATCATTTTATTCCTCTTGCTAATGTTGAGGACTTCATTATGTTTCTATTCCGCCATCTTGTAAATCATTTTTCGTCTTTAACGTTGAATCTATGAAAATTTTCCCCAAAACGGAGATAATTAGATATTTAGAAACAAGAATGAACTATAAACTATTTTTATATTCGAATGATTTTTTGATTAGCAATTCAAAGACAATTCCCAATGAATGGTTTTTTAGTGCCACATTATGCACTATTTCATGACAAACCAACACAGAAACTAATTTTTCACAAAACATGTAACTTCAATTTGTGTGAGTTAAGTATGCAACTAAGGTTGGTACCTATAGTTGCCTTATTTAGACTAACAAAAGAATTTAAACTTTAAATGCTTGTTTTTCTAGTTTAATGTGGTGAACATCTTTCGAGTTGACATGAATAACAAAAATAAATTAATTAATTTTGATAACAACAGTATATATATGATATTTGTGTCGGTTTCGTGTCATTTCAAGTAAAAAAGGAAATTATTATTATTATTTTCTTTGTTTTAGGTTTTGATAGAGGATGGTACTAAATGATAAGACAACCACCACATAAGAAAAGGCTGAACGCCAGCCATGAATAAGAGTAAGTAAAGCCTTCTTTTTTCACCGACTTGATGTTGGTGCGGTTGCTGCTGTTGCTGCATTGAATATGGATCGTTTGATACCATGTTGAGAGGTAAAATTTTGATTTTGAGAGTTCTAATCTGAAACCGAACATAAACTATAATTAATTCCCTCGTCCGAGATCATTATTGATTGAATCACACGTGTTAATAGTTAAATGGCTGGTCTTGAGAACAGGTTCGCCAACTTACCAAAAAAAAAGAAAGGAAAGGGAAATACTAAAGTAAAGAAGGGCGACGTAATATCCCATTTTGTAGAATATTAAACTACTCAAAACTGCAAAGATAATGCCAACAAATTTGTATCCTGAAAAGGCTAAGATATCAATTGTCGTGAGGGATGTTGAAATGGCCGCTACATAAATGGACAACAGATGAACCGTGGTTTCTAGAATGGTCCAAGCAAGAGCTGATGATGCTTGAATTCCCAACACTTCTGGAGTGAAACGATCCTAAAATGAAACCCATCACCCATTAGAGGGCTTACTAACAAATTCCAAAACTTAAAATTTAGGAATGTTTACTCACCTGTGTGCCTAATGCCAGTCCTGCCACTAGAACATAGGTCAAATATGCCATCGTTGGTATATAAAGGTCGGGAGCATTTACTTCATACCTAGGTTGAACTGGTTCATTTGATGCATACTTTATTGACCAATCCTGGTCAACAAAATGGAAATGATTATTTCAGCAATTCAGAAAAATTAAAGTTACAATAACAAAAACCTCACCTTATGTGCATATGGAAACATAATTAATCCTAATTTTTTATAAACATAAGCTGTATCCACTGCAAAATAATATTTTAATCTAGAAACAGGAACATATTTCTCAATTTCTTTATCAACATATTTCTTTCCTGTTCCAACAAAATGGCCATAAGTCATGGCAGCAGCACTAACTAAAGGTTCTGATAAGTATTGATTGGGTACTGTAAACCCAGGGCCTTCTGAAGGTAGTGGAGACTGCTGTGGTGCACCATATTGCATATTCATATTGGGATATGGTCCTGGTGGTCCTGAAAAATTGTTTAAACATATCTTAAAAAAACATCTAGATAAAGTATGCTTGTAGTGGATTGAAACAAGTTCTTACCTGGGGGTGGTACATTACTGTATGAATTGAATGGGGGATTTTGATTTGGATAAACAGGTGGAGCATTTTGGGGTGGCATTGGTCCATATGGATTGAATGGAGTTTGAAATCCTGGGCCAGGAGGCATCATGTCTGGACTGGTTTTCCCAATTTTTTTGGCTCCCAATTTGGATGCTGAAAAAAATTAATTTGTTTCTTTGTATCACAATAAGTCATAAGGCAATTTCAACAAAACTAGAGCCAACAATTCAAGCTCACTATATTCCTCAAATATAAACTACGAAATTACTCTTGCTTGCTAGATGTGTGACATGGCATCTCATAACAAATACATGTTACACATCTGACACATTAAGGTATTGAAAGAAACCTCAAAAATATTTTCAGTTCTTCATGAATCAACTTGATCAAGACTATAAATCAAACTCTGATTGTTAAAAAATAATTTCAGCAACTACTAAGAGTTAAAAGTAATATACAACAGTAATTCCTGTTTATTCTACCACTGTTACCTAACTAACACAAACAATGATACACCAAATGATTTATAAAGACCAATAAGAGTGATTTTTCAAAATTTCCATAATTAGAACTTGTAAAATATTTTTAAATTCCACAAAACTAAAATTTTTAATGAAACCAATTTAAATTAATTAATTCCAATTAATTTTAATCATAACCAAAATCATAAACACATGTTTCCCACTAACATTACGATTAAATTATCGACGATTGAAAATGATAATAAGACTCATGAGTCAAATTAATTAGTTGAACACAAAACGAGAAAGCCTAATTAAAAACGATTCCGCTAAAGGCGAGTGTTAAATGTTTTAAATATGAGAGAAATTTATCGGTGAAGAAAAGTTACACCAGAATGTTATATTTATGGGTCGGTGTTTTCGTGGCGAAGTTTTAAATTTTCAGTTGATTGAGTTTTGTCAACACTTACGGTGCCTTCCTCCCGAAGCGTTAAAATTCATGAAAACTAATTGGATTTGGTCCTTTTATGAAAAAAAATAATAATAATAAATCACAAAATTCTATTCCCTTGTCATAGTTAATGACAATAAATGCTCCACGATTACCAAAAATATTAGTGCCACGACTTTTTTTCATTGCAGTACCAACTTAACGGTTTTAATCCCGCGAAGTTCCTGTTTGTGAGGACGTTTTGGTTGTTTCATTTCGAGATGGATGATGAAATTATGGAAGTAGATTGTGATGGTAAACCATCCACGTCTTCAGATAAAAATGAAAGTGTTACTAAAACATATTTTCAAAGCACACCTTGGCAAGTTCTTAATTATTATTGTGTAGTCTTTGTGATGGCTTCGCGTTGTTGAAAATTTTTAACTTGATTAATTTTTATTATAGGATAGAAAAGTACAGACCAATTGTCTTTAGTGATATTGTGGGAAATAAAGAAACTATTCGTAGGTTAGATGCTTTTGCCAAAACTGGAAATGTTCCTAATATAATCATCGCTGTAAGTAACAAGTTTAGGTTAATATAAATACAGTGAAAATTAGATTTAAGTTAAGCTCCTATTAAATGTTTTGGTTGTTTTATACTGTTATAATGATTTTAGAAGTATTTTTTACAGTCCATTCTCAAAACTTTAGTTAATTTTACAAGATTGTTGAGAGTGGTTTAATCATCATAAGTAACTCCAATGAAAACTTTGAAGGAACTGCCCAAGGTTTATTTGTTCATTTGAGTAATTCATTGGTAGATAAACCTGAGAGTTGTATCAGAACATTTGATTGAAACTACAAAATGTCATATTAAACTCTCAGACAGTTGTCACCATCATTATCCTGTATCATCCTCAGATTTTGTGGTGTGGGTTTCTCTTCCATCTTTAGTTATGAAGGGCCTGCTTTTCCTTCTTGGTTTCTTTTCATCATTCATCACTTTCTTTGAGGTCTCTTCTTTCAGTGACCTTTATATACAGGAAGGCATGCCAGTACAAACATTCATTCTATTTCTATTGCAAGAATGATGTTAAATTCTATTACTTTGAATCTAGGGTCCTCCTGGAGTTGGAAAAACTACAACCATATTATGCTTAGCCAGAATTTTATTAGGTCCAGCATTCAAAGATGCAGTCCTAGAATTGAATGCTTCCAATGACAGAGGAATTGATGTTGTCAGAAATAAAATAAAAATGTTTGCTCAGCAAAAAGTTACTTTACCAAAAGGAAAGCATAAGATCATAATACTTGATGAAGCAGACAGGTAATGTTAGCCTTTTAGCTCATTTTAATGTTTTATGTTTGAACACAAGTTTAAGTGTTATTTTTGGAAATCATTTTTGATCTTTAAGTATGAAAAACTATATTACAGTATGACAGATGGAGCTCAACAAGCTCTAAGAAGAACAATGGAAATGTACAGTCAAACAACGCGATTCGCATTCGCTTGTAATAATAGCGAAAAAATCATAGAAGCACTACAATCAAGGTGTGCAGTTTTGAGGTTCACAAAACTAGCTGATCATGAGATTTTAGCAAAAATTATGCAAGTGTGCGAAAAGGAGCAGGTGAAATTTTTTAAAAACCCTAGTTAAATCTTTTCGATGACATTCTTCACCTTGTTGCTTACCTCAATTTGTCTTAATGATTGTTTTAGGTTTCTTATACAGATGATGGTCTAGAAGCGATTGTGTTCACAGCTCAGGGTGACATGAGACATGCTTTAAATAATCTTCAATCAACACACAATGGTTTTGGACATGTGAACAGTGACAATGTCTTTAAAGTTTGTGATGAACCCCATCCCATTATGATTGAAGAAATGCTTCAGCATTGCTTAACAGGGAATATTCAAAAAGCTTATAAGGTGGACGTTTTTAAAAGACAGTTAGAAATTTAAGATTGAGAATCATGGCAAAATATTCATTCATTTTGTTTCGTTTACAGATAATGGCACATTTGTGGCGTTTGGGCTACTCTCCTGAAGATATTATAGGAACTGTATTCAAAGGAACCAAGTTGTTGAAAATCTCAGAGGAACTGCTACTAAAATTCGTCAGGGAAATCGGATTAGCGCATTTAAGAATCGTCGAGGGCACCAATTCGCTCCTACAAATGTCTGCTTTGTTAGCTAAATTATGCAATATTGCTCTCGCGCATGAGTAAAGACACGTTTGGGAGGTTTTGAAAGCTATTGATATCTCATTAATTTATAAATGCCTTTAAGTTGTAAAATTTAATAAAAAGTTAGTTAAAAAAAATGAAGCAAATTCCCTAGCACAGCGTTTTCGTGTTATGACACTAACAAATCCGGTACTTTCGTGAAGAAGTGTCAGGTTGATTCTAATTCCACGACATCGTAGCCATTGTGGAATTGTAACGTAACGGTTTATGCGAGTTTTAAAATGCAGAGTGAGGAAAAAGTGAATAGAATTTCTAAATATGTGAAAAATGGTTTCGGTTTTAATGAAAATGAAGTTAGTTCATCGATTTTTAACGATTCTTCCATTTTAAATGAAACAAGTGCGCCAATTGAGTTTCGACCGGACAAACCGTACAGGCTGGCTCTGTACGTGAGACCGAACGAACAAAGAAGAATCCAAAAAGCAAACGCTTCCGTGATTATAAAAAGTATTATGGAAAAACAAAGGAAAGTTAGGAAACTATTAAATAATACTAATTGTTCACCTGCTGGGAAAAGTGACAATGGTAAAGGGAAGAGAAGAGAAAAGAAATTAAACAGCGTCTCACTTTTTGATGACAAGTTGAAACCAGAAACTAAGCCCAAAGTAAATTTCCTTTATTATTATTTCTGTTTAAAACTTTTGTTTAGAATAAGGTCCTTCCTAATAATTAGCTGTTCAGTAATAAATGTCTTCACACTTTCAGAGTAACAAAAAATTAGGAGATAATCCAAGATCCAAAAAAAATGTTACCATAACTGAAACAACTCCAACTCGAAGAAATATTTTAACCCAATCAAATACCAAATCCTTTCAACCAACCTTGAGACAAGCCACAATCAAAAGATTGTATGAAAGGAAAGTCAAAGAAAAAGAAACAGAGAACATACCTGATGAACCACCTTCAGATCAAATTTTAAATGATTTGGATGAGAAAAACTTATCAAAAACAAAAGTGAGAAAACCTAATACAGATGAAGATAAAGATGAAGATTTTGAGAATTGGGCAAGTAATGTTAACTCTGATTTTAATGATGTCGATCAATTTGAGTTGTCTGTGTCTTATGATTAATAGGCTCAAGGGATATTGAATACCATGTATTAAAGCCCTCTTATTTATTTTTAGTGTGTTGTAACTGTAGCTGTGTTTTCACTCTGTGTATTTTTTATTTGTGTGTCAATCTGACTCAAATCTATTTCTTTCAATTTAAAAAAAATGATTATAGAGTTCAGAATTTGATTTAGTTTTCAGCGGGCTGCGAAAGTTAAACTCTGATTTTTTTTGCCAATGGCATCCATGGCTCGGGCGATGACCTCCCAGTTCTTCTCATTTTTTTGCATGACATTGGTCACCCCTGACTCTGGGAAGTAGCCTCTTCACTGCTTCTATCAGCCGCTGGAATTTTCGGATTTGGCCCTCGGCGAGTGTTCTGAAAGTCATTTTCTTATCACAAACCACCCTGAGGTAGCTAGCTTCTTTGAAGCAACGTGCACGATGATTAGCCTGACCCTCATCCTGCCAGACAGATATACGGCCTCCATTTTGTTCACAACATAGATTATTGGCCCTCCATCAATAACTCCATGTCCACTAGGTTACCATTTATCCTGACTTCCAACTCGTGTGTTTTCGAAACAGCACACAGAGCCAGGTAGTCGGCATATCATATCCAACATTTTCAGGACTTTTTTGTTTTGAAAAAATAAGTTGTTCTTAGCGTTTCCCCCATTCGTCCAGGAGGCAGATTGGACGATATTTTGGTGGTCCTTCCACACCCTTCTTGAGTACTCCTAATATTAGTACCATCCTAGCTTTTCTTCCCGTATTCTTGGAAATTCATCCCAAAGAGGGAGGTAAATACTTGCGGAAACCATGTAAAGCTGGATTTACCTGGAGGAATGTTTTAACGGTCGTAATCAAAGGAAATCAAATTCGATTGAAATGGAAAACTCAAAAGCGCCGACAAAAAGGTTGTCAACTTGAATCTAGTTCCACGTCAGTTTTGTTAATGGCGGTTTTTAGTAACGGTTTTTATGAACGTAAACATGAAGCGTCGCTCAGGAATAGACACGGTTTCTCAAAATTTGAAAAATTGTTTCGGTTTTAATGAAAACGAGATAAACTCGTCGATTTGGGATAATTCATCAACATTTAACGATACGTCTGCTCCTCTGGTATTTCAACCGGATAAACCGTACAGGCTTGCTTTATACGTGAAGCCAAGTCAACAAAGGAGAATACAAAAGACGAACGCATCTTTACTCGTGAAAAATGTTTTGGAAAAGCAAGTAAAGGCTAAGAAAAATGAAAATAGTACAGTGCGGCCACTCGAAGAAAAAACTGAAGATACCAAAAGGCGAAAGAAGACTAAAAAAGTACAGAATGTGAAGCTCTTTGATGAAAACATAGAAAATGTTTCTAAGGTTAGTTTGAAGTTTTATTTTTCAGTTCCATACTCATGTCATAAATGCCAATAAATTAAGGCTTGTAAAAGTGAATTTAATTCACATTTCTGTAACAAGTAGAAACCAGTAGTACCCCTTAACACCATTTCATAAGTCACCAAGTTAAATTAACAAATTGAATTATTAAAACTTCCTGTATTTCCATTTTGGGATTATTAATTGATTAACTAAGCCCTTGTTTAAGTCAATATAGTCTTTAAGATGCTGCAGTTGCAGAAAAGGAATAACTCTTAGAGTATGCATAATTTAAAGTTTTAAGGTTGACATTCAAGTAGATGATATTGTTGGAAGTCACAGAATTTCATCTTTAAGTAATTTCATTGTTGACTATCATGTGTTTACTTATAGTTTTTTAAGCCCAATTTTAAGCAGTTGTGTCTGGAATATAATACAACATCAAAACTTTAAGAGAGTGTATGTTCATGAAGATTTAAGACTTCTAGGTGTTAATGTTTTTTTCTGTTAATACTTTGTTGACTAGTCATGAGTTGATTTATGTTTGCACTTTATACATCAAGGTACAAAAAACCTTTATCAGAAGTAGCAAATTAATGGATAAAACTAAATTCAAATGAATAACAGACTAGCATGTAGCACATCTCTTAATCGAAATGAATGACATGAAGTTGACTTTGTGAAAAATTGCTGGTCAACAGTGCTTTAAGTTAATTACTTCAAATTTGATATTATAACCTAACTAATTCATTTAAAAATCTGTCACACTTTCAGAATACTAGGAAAGCAGCTGAGAAAGCAAAACAACAAAAAGATGTGACTGTGATGGAAGTATCCTCCTCCCGTAAAAACATCTTAAAGGAATCCAATATAAAGCCACTGACAAAAACAAAACAAACCAAAATTAGGAGATCTTATGAGAGGAAATTCAAAGAGAAGGAAACAGAGAATATTCCAGAACCTCCATCGGAACAGATTATTAAAGATTTAGAAATCAAAAAGTTATCACGAACAAAGCAAAAGAAGGTGAATAAAGAAGATGAAGAATTTGAGAAGTGGGCTAGCAGTATAAACTCTGATTTTAATGATGTTGATAAGTTTGAATTGTCTATAGCTTATGACTGATTGGGGGGGATAGAAGATCATATAGGTCTTTTGAGGTTGCTCATTGACTATTAAATAATTGATATGAACTCTGGTTGCAAACAGAATTTGACATATTAAATGTGTTCAAAGTTATGAATTTATTGTAGTTATTAAGTGAAAAGTAGAAATAGTTTTTAATATTTATAATTTGTGTCATCACATTTTGATTTTAACTTCTTTGTTAATACTATCATAGAATTTAACTTTCATTATATTTTATACAGGATTGTAGAGTGTTTTTGTATTACATCTTGTATCAGAACTTCTAAACAAATTTTACATTTCTGTGGGAGAATCTCACATTTCATTGGCTAATGAACACCAGAACAACAATAACATAAAGTCCAAATAATACAGCTTAATAAATGAATTCAATGTTTTTGTAATTGTTTCATGTCATTGTATGTGCACTCATTTTTTTATCTTATTTGTGTTTTTATGTGAGACTTATTATATCTGAAAGAGTTTCATTTGAAATGTCTGCTAGAGATACTGTTAGTTTATTAAAAAAGAGTTTTCCATTTCTATTTGGCTTTCCATTAAGTCAAAGACCCTGTTCTGGAATTGCCCAATGTCATTGAATTTTGAAATAAAGCGCAAAATTTTGAAAACAAAATATTAACGATGAAAGAGTCCCATAATAGATTTATCCAAAAATATTGTTCAGGTCTTAGAACAAAGATCTAAAGCAGACTCAAATGTGTTTATTAATTTATTTGAAATTTGTACTAAGAATTGTTTAAATGTCTTCATTTTTGAGTACCAGTGTCAAATATTTGTAATGATGTAGATGTTTGTATGATTTTCATATGTTTGCAACTTGATGTTGAATTAAAGGAACCATCACCTTTTTTGTATTGAGTTTTGAAGAAAACCCTCATCTTCAATTCTGTTTTAAATTTGTATATGATATGTATTTAGTTTTATGAATTAAACTAGTATTTAAGTATAAAAAAGGTTTCTATTTGTTTAATTGTTCTTGATTCTAATTAAAGGAGCTTTTAGCTACACGTTAAAAGCCTTTTTTCCTCTTATTTCAATATGGCGGAAGGTCTGTGGTGTAGTGGTTAGGCGCCAGACTAAGAAGTTATAGTTACGAGTTCAATTCCTCCTCATGTATCCTGTTATAACCAATGAAGGGTAAAAAACTAGATTAAAACTCAACCGTATTTATAACTATTAGGGTGTCCCAAGCTATAAGGGTCAAAATTTTTTTAAAGAATTTGGATTCGTATATTTCCTAATTTTTATGTTTAATAACAATTATCAAATATTGGAGCCCCATAACGATAAACCGTGCCGACTTCCTGTCAAAGATAAGGCATAAAAATCCGTGGAAGTCTTGCATTAATCTAACTCAGTGATTCCCAAAGTGATCCATATCGACCCACAATGGTCTATGACAACCTGCAAGGGGTCTACGTCAGCGAAATGAAAACGGAGGTCAAGTAGTGGATCTAACCTATTTACTTTAATTATACTATCTTATAATATAAAGACAAATACATTATTTATAAAAGTACCTATGAAGTAAAAAATTTACTTCACTACATTGAGAAATTTGCAGAAATCAATATCAGGTAAGTAGGGGGTCTACCCAAAAACCGAAAAACATGACAAGGGGCTTACGACACAAAGTTTGGGAACCTCTGATCTAACAATTCATTCAACTCCATCGTTCTACACCCCCAGAGTTAGAACTTTTTGCTTGACCTCTTGAAGGGAAACATTATTTGACCTTAAAGAAGGATATTCATCTAGAAAATCGATTTCCTGTCCTAGAGAATCGATCACCTGTCATCGATTCTCAGGCGCTTAAACAGACTCTTGCTTTTGACAAGCTTCTGTTCAAAAGATACGCACTATTGGCATGACCTGTATTAAAAGTAGTAGTATCACATCAAAGGATTTGAACTACTTTCTCATGAACCCAGTCTATAATCACACTCCAGACAGCCTGCACTTGTTGGCTTTCTGAAGAGCTTTGCTTTCCAACAGCCACAAGCAGTTAAATAAGCTGTTCTTTACTTTCGTAAGTTATTAGTATCGGAAGACGTTTTTCTTTTGATTTTCGAGGATCTAAACCGGACAATAGTTTAACATCCTAATAAACAGTCACTACATCTGGTACTTGGTTTAGAAAATCAGCTTTTATGACAACAGCGCGTTCTTTCCGTTTTTCCCGACGAATTCTTTAAATAGAGGACTTACTGTTTTGTTCAAGCGCATCAATAGTCGCTTCCAGGATAAAAACTGAATCTTTCATACTTAACTGACAGATACCTGTCTGGAACTAATTTTGAAGCCATGAAATCCTTCCCAGTTTTACTACTTCCGGGCAGTACATCCTCAGCCACTATATGCAAATCCTCTTGTAAATCAATGGTTTAGTTAGAATCCGAAGACGAATCGCACTGTAACGGCTTGCAGGTTGTGTTTTAGAAGTTGTTGAGGAGAAATATTTAGTTCTTTGTTTCTTTTCCTCGATAGTTTCAAGACACACTCCTTCTTCTTTGTCCGCCAAATTTTTGTCCACTCCAGCTAAATAACCAGGTCGACCAGCTTCTCTCTGTTGTCGACTGTAAGAAGATTCTATCTTCATCAGCTTTTTATTAATTGAAGCGTGTCGATATGGCAATTTTAAACAAATTATCTAAATTTTTGACAAACTTGTCGATCCTACTCAAATACGAGTAGTATGTGTTGTGTTTTTTGGGCATCTTTTTATAAGTTCCTCCAAACCTGGTGTATATTTTTAACTTATTTCACACTATTAGATGAAGATTTGGTCTGTATGCGTGGCTTTTCCCAATAGATAGTGCATTCGCGAATAGCAAAGTTCGGGCTTTCGTTTACAGATAAATGCACTTCACGAGTATTGTAAAACAGAACTGCCAAAACTTGTCTGTTAGAGTAGAGGTGCGCAAACTAGGGATCGCCTGAAGACTGTTGGGGGTTGCCAAATTTTTATAAACTTCGAATTTGTCGCCGAACATAGATGAGATAAGTAGAAACTTGCAGCCTCATACATCTTATTAAAGGGTAATTCTACTGATTTTTATGTTGTATAAAGTGTTTTCTTAAAATTATAAATAAAATTAGTATGTGTCATATCTGATGATGTATTTATTCGATAAAATGAAAGAAATGAGCGAACTGTACATCGTATTTATGAATATCTACCTCAACGGATTGCTAAAATCTTTTTCTCTACTGAAGTGGTGGCAGTCGGAAAAAGTTTGCGCACCACTGCATTAGACAGTAGTTTCGAACCCGATATTTGATGTTTGGCGTCTCCGATTGATTTTACAATAAGGCGATGGAGAAAGAAGCCAATGCTCAATTATTTAATTCGTTTGCAAATAAAATATTGTGGGCTTAATGTCATATTAGACCGGTAGAAAAAAGTACCGGTGGTAATTTCAATGTTATATTCAGAACAGAAATATTTAATATCTCCCCTTCCCTTAAGAAAAAAAGAAAATAAAAATTTAAAGGCTTTTCATCCAAACTTGAATTTTTTTTTGGGAAATTCAAATGAGAAAGAGAAAAAAATGAAAAATTGTCTAGTTAGCGACTTTTTAGTTGCTATAGCTCATATCCTGTTTCCGGTCATTCGACTCGATTCGATTTCGATCTTGTTTTTGTTTGTACGCCGGAGCTGGGATTCATCTTCAGTAGTTTTTAATTTACCGAATAAAAGTTAAAAAATGTCGCATCATTACGTGGTTACAGCACAGAAACCAACAGCGGTCACCGCTTGTGTTACTGGTCAGTCTAAATATCACGTTTCATTTTGAAAATGTTTGCTTTCCGGTCGAAACACATCTCTTTGACAAATTGTAGTAAAATGTGGTTTTTTCTTTCAAATCTTAAATCACACTTTTTACCAATAAATACTATTTCCCACATCAATCTTGAATACGTTTGTTTTTCTATAATATTAATCACATCTTCTTAACCTTTTGTTTGATCTTGAAATGATAAACTGCAAGAAATATTTGGATATAATCACTCAGCATTGTGCACTTGACTTAGCTGAAATGTAACCTAATAGGAGGCAAATTGTATTTTCAAATATTTTAATTGTAATTTTAAGTCAGCTGTTGTTGTAATAAATTGTAGTAGATGTTGAGTACTAATTGAGTGAGATTCTTGATTACTATACTTGGAGTTGACTGATCTGTTTTGGTGGTTTCTATTATTTGAGTTGTACGCTATGGAAAATTCATTTATAGAATTTGAACATAACTTACTGTGATGTTTCAGGAGGATATTTTATTCTTATTATCAGGGTTGTAAGAAAGCTGGGATTACATTAGTTTTAGGTTTTAACAGTAAATATTTTTTATATCAAAGATATGGTTGTAATTGAAATAGTGGTAATGGGTTGATTAACTCACAGTATAGTAGTCATATGTTTACCGCTTCTAACCTTCATGAAATCAAGATTCTCCTTAATAATCTAGAAGAAAATCATTTTTTGCAGGAAATTTCACATCTCCCAGTGATCTAAATCTAATTTTGGCCAAGAATACAAGGCTAGAAATACATTTAGTTACTCCAGAGGGATTAAGACCATTAAAAGAAGTTGGTCTATATGGCAGAGTTTCTGTAATGAAGTTCTTTAGACCACCAGTAAGTAGAAATCAATATCTTTTAAAGCTCTTGACCAAATTTTTAAAAATTGTGGGACGAGTAGTGTAGTGGTTAAGTTCCTGACTTGGATGCAAATAGTAATGAGTTCGAATCCTCTCCCCGCATCCTGTTATACCCAGTAATTAAGTGTGAAAAACAGGATTAAAACCACCACCACCAAATTTTTAAAAATTATTCTGATCAGTGAACAATTTTGAATTTTTAATTATCTACTATCCATTTTTTCAGCATGAACACAAGGATTTACTCTTCATAGTCACCACTAGGTATAATGCAATGATTCTTGAGTGTATTGGAGATGGAGAAAATTTAGAAATTATAACCAAAGCTCATGGAAATGTAGCCGATAGGATAGGGAAACAGTCAGAAACAGGTAAGTGGGGCTTTCAAAGCTGCTCTCTATTTTCGTAGCCATGTGAGCTATGGCTAGTGGGGTTTTAGATTCAAGAGATATTATGGGTTGGGTTTGAGTCCTGTTTTCACCCCTTTTGGGTTAACATAGGGGTGACAACCTTGCAGCTTGACAGATTCATTACACTTTTACAATATGTATTTATTTATGATGAACAAAATTTCAATCAATCAATATATAACTTTATTTCACTGTTGAGCATTAAAGTTACAAAAGTGCTGTGGACAAGTAAATGCATAAAGTAACACAAAACTAAGATAAGTTACTTCATAAGTCTAAAGCAAAACTTCTAGTTTTTTACACAGCAGTCATGAAGAAGTATGTGCTAATACCCAAATTGAAACTAATTTACCAAAGCTAAGTGAAACAGAAGAAACAAATCACACACTACTAAAATAAATTTTTTGCTTTGTTCATATTTATATATTTTGTATATTTCATTTTCAGTGTTATTTATTTCTTTATAGTGTATGTTTAGTATCATTATTGTATCTTCTATGTTTACATGTTAGATTAATAGTAAACACAAATATAGTGACTCAATTTTTTTTGAACAAAAATGTCTATTCTGGCTCTAAATCTAACATGGGTTTCATAATGACTTGCAAAATCATTTGGGTTGATCATGTCTGGTATAAAAGGATTTGGAAGGAAGCTAAAGCTCAAACTCAACTATTACTTCTTGGTCAGAAGCTTTCACCACTCACCATTGGTGAATTCTAAATTTGTTATGGGAACAAGCTTTTGCTTTGTTCTTACAAACAATTTTCAACAATCATTATAACCAAAATACTTTAAACAGGTATTATAGCAGTGATAGATCCTGAAGCCAGAGTGATTGGACTAAGATTGTATGATGGACTTCTTAAAATTATACCATTGGATAAAGATAATTCAGAATTACGAGCCTCCAGTATTAGAATGGAAGAAGTTGAAGTGCAAGACTTGAATTTCCTTCACGGTTGTCAGAATCCCACAATTATTCTCATCCATCAGGTTTGTTGTTCATTTGTAGTCTTGGCTTTTATTTTTAAATTCATGTCAACAAAAGTAGTTCACCTCTGGTGTTTTGATCAGGATTTAAATGGAAGGCATGTCAAAACTCATGAGATTTCATTAAGGGAAAAGGAATTTGTAAAAATGCCCTGGAAACAAGATAATGTTGAACCAGATGCTTCAATTGTCATCCCAGTGCCAGAACCACTTTGTGGAGCTATTATCATCGGTCAAGAATCCATTTTGTATCATAATGGAAATGGTTATGTAGCAGTTGCACCTCCTGTTATAAATGTAAGTGCTGACATGTTATGATTGCTATTTGTTAAATTTTTCAGCTGTGTTTCCTGTTGGACTTGATTGAGTTTAAATCCCTTTGCGAGTTATTTACAAACCATTTTTAATTTCAGCAAAGTACAATTACTTGTTACACTCAAATCGATTCTAACGGATCCAGATATCTTTTGGGAGATATGGCCGGCCATTTGTTCATGTTATTGCTGGAAACTGAGGAGAAAATAGACGGAACGATTTCTGTGAAGGAAAACGGATTAAAAGTAGAATTATTAGGTGAAATAAGCATTCCCGAGGCGATTACGTATCTTGATAATGGTGTCCTCTTCATCGGATCTCGTTGTGGAGATTCTCAACTCGTCAAATTGAACACGAGTCCAGATGAAAATGGTCATTACGTAACGGTCATGGAAGCGTTTACGAATTTGGCACCCATACTCGATATGGTTGTTGTCGACTTGGAAAGGCAAGGTCAAGGACAGCTCGTTACATGTTCAGGTGATTGATAATTTGTTATTTTTGGAGAAGGATTAGGATTAGGTTAGGTTATGATTTGGAGAGAGAGAAGGAGTTTTTAGATTTTTGGTTTTTGTGTTTGCTTTATACATCACTTCAGCTGGTTTTTAGAGAAGTTTGCTAACTTCAAACTGTTAGGGTTACTATGTTAGTATGGTATAGTCAAAACCAGTCAAAGTTACAGTCACAAAGAGAAATTAAAAGAAAAGAAATCTAAGAAGATAGACAGACTAAAAGGGAATAGTGTTTTAGAGAATCAAAAAAGAGAAAATGATAGACATACAACAGGAACTATAGAAAACGGGCAGAAAAGCAATGATACGATGCCAACAGGGCGTGATATGAAGTCAACCTACTCAAAAAAACAAAACCAAACTCTTAATTTGGTTTTGGGTAGGTTGACTTCATATCACGCCCTGTTGGCATCGTATTATTGCTTTTCTGCCCGTTTTCTCTATAGTTCCTGTTGTATGTCTATCATTTTCTTTCTCTTCTCACTTTTGGTGATTCTCTAAAACACTATTCCCTTTTAGTCTGTCTATCTTCTTAGTTTTCTTTTCCATTCATCTCTCTTTTTGACTGAAGCAAACATTTGCTTTCACAACTATATCTGGTATCTCCTTCTAGGGCTTATACACTGGTCTATTTTTTAGAGTTCTACCAGAAACTACTCATTGTCTTGTACTTTGCAACTTGTGAAAGTTAACTGAGAGATAAATAAACAAAAGAAGCTTTCTCAAACACAAATATAATTGTTTTGTTTTTCACAAATACCCAACTAACATCAAACTATTAATTACAGGTGCCTTTAAGGAGGGCTCATTAAGGATAATAAGAAATGGAATTGGTATTCAAGAGCACGCCACAATTGATCTCTTGGGAATAAAGGGAATGTGGGCGTTGAGGTCTTCCCTAGATAGTAAATATGACAATACAATAGTCTTGTCTTTTGTCGGTCAAACTAGGTAGGCTCAAATTAAGGGAATTCTTTGAAATTTTCAACAAATTTATTAAATTCTGCTTAACCCGTTAACTCGCTAATTATTTTTCTTTTCAATTTCAAAGCTTTACTGTCCCAAGCAAAAAAATATTTTTAACATTTACATTGTAGGAATGATTTACCAGCTTACATTCCTTTATAGCAAAACATCAGCTGACAAAATGGCGAAAAGTTTATTCTTAACGCCCAAAAAATTTATCAACACACTATAGTTAAGTCTCTGATTAATTAAATATTTAGGAAACTTATAATTTTAATAACTTACGAAACCCAATCGTTGCGTAAAATAGTAATTATAAAGTTGAAAAAACTAATCGATTATTTAGAAGGCTGTGGAATCCATTTTGAAAACGCAACGGTTTTTACGGGTTGAAACATTTCTGAAGCCTTTTAAAATTGAAAAAGAAACTTAACAAGTCATTACATTTACCAAATAATTTTTTTTTAATAATTAATAGCCAAGAAAAAGTTTAATTTTCTTTTTTTCTAAAATTCATATTTTTGATCGAAATTTCAAATTTATTTCTTTGGTCAGTTCTTTATAACGTCATGATTAGAATTCTGATAATTGGCCTAAATTTTGTTTTTGATTTAAACAAATTCCTATTGTTCTATACATAGGAGTTTGGTCTTAATGCGTTAAGTTTTACTTGTCGAAGATTTTTAATTTCAGATTTTCTTATTAATTAATTTGGTCTTCTTTTGGGGTTACAGAATTTTAACTTTGAATGGTGAAGAAGTTGAAGAAACGGAAATTTCCGGTTTTCTCTCGGATCAGCAGTCTTTCTATTGCGGAAACGTCGATCACAGTAACATGATTCAGTTAACTCCAACTTGTGCTCGACTGATTTCAGTCGAAACGAAACAGTTGGTAAGCGAATGGCGGCCTCCGGCTGGGAAAACGATCAGCGTCGTCGCTTGCAACACAGGGCAGGCGGTTTGTGCCGCCGGAAGTGATTTGTATTATCTGGAAATAATGAAAAATGAATTAGTACAAAAAGGGTGAGTGAATGGGGGTTCCCTTTGAGAACTTGGTTTTGTTTCTTCTGACTAAATTCGCTAAAGAGTTTTATTTTTTGTTTTTGATAGTCACACAACTTTAGAGTATGAAGTCGCTTGTTTGGATATCACTCCACTGGCGGAGGGAAGCAACTTTGCTGATATTATTGCTGTTGGATTGTGGACGGATATTTCAGCTCGGGTTTTGAAACTTCCCACTCTCGAGGAATTGAACCGGGAATATCTCGGCGGGGAAATAATCCCAAGATCCATATTAATGACCTGTTTTGAGAATATAAATTATCTTTTATGTGCTCTAGGAGATGGTTCCATGTTTTATTTTTCATTAAACAGACAAACCGGGATGTTGTCTGACAAGAAAAAGGTGAGAAATATTTTTTTACTCTTTCCACTTCTATAGTTTTAGAATAATTTTTTTATTCACTTGCAATCTTTAAAAATTAGGTTACCTTGGGAACCCAACCGACTGTTTTAAAAACGTTCCGATCTCTGTCGACGACGAATGTTTTCGCCTGCTCGGACAGACCGACAGTAATTTATTCGTCAAATCACAAGCTCGTGTTTTCGAATGTCAATCTCAAAGAAGTCAATCACATGTGTTCTCTGAATTCGGAAGCATATCCTGACAGTTTAGCTTTGGCTACCGACAGCACTGTTACTATAGGCACCATCGATGAAATACAGAAACTTCACATTCGAACTGTTCCACTTGGCGAGTCTCCGAGGAGAATAGCTTATCAGGAAACGACTCAGGTTTGTTTATCGTTTGTTTGTTTGGTTGTTTAAATGAGAAACTTTAAGAAATATTTCCAATTTCATTGATTTGTTTTTACTGTAGACTTTTGGCGTAATCACCATGAGGATGGATGTTCATCAGAGAGCAGGATTGATGCCGGTGAAACAAAGTGCCAGTACACAAGCTCAAAGTATCTCATCGTCTAGCAATATTAGTGGAGCACATAACATTAAAACAGGACCGACTGCCTCACTTAATACTTTTACTGAGTTTGGGCAAGAAGTTGAGGTTCATAATTTACTCGTGATTGATCAGCATACGTTTGAAGGTGTGTAATTAAGTAAAAACAGTCGTGTCGTGTCAAAACGACCATAGCGGTGTTGAGAATGTTGATAAAAGGGCCAAACAGCAAACACAGGAGTAGTGTAGATATTATGCTGGATTTTGAGAGTACAAAGGCTTACTCTCGTTCACCACAAAGTTGGTTCCCTCAGGATTGTTGTATTATTTGTACACTGAAAAAGTGACGGTTGATTTTGATTTTTTAGTGCTCCACGCTCACCAGTTCATGCAGTCTGAATATGCTTTAAGTTTGATATCGACCAAGTTGGGAGATGATCCGAACACTTATTACATCGTCGGCACCGCAATGGTGAATCCAGACGAAAGCGAATCTAAGCAGGGAAGAATTTTAATATTTCAGTTTCAAGAAGGTAAACTTTATCAGGTAGCCGAAAAAGAAATCAAAGGTGCGGCTTACTCTTTAGTTGAATTCAATGGAAAACTTTTGGCGAGCATGAATAGCACGGTAAGATGGGTTTTAACAAATCCGATGAGAGAGATTCTTTTAAAACCATCGACTTAAATGTGTTTTATTAAATCATTACAGGTTAGATTGTTTGAATGGACTGCTGAGAAGGAATTAAGACTAGAATGTAGTCATTTCAATAATATAATCTCGTTATATCTTAAAACGAAAGGGGATTTCATTTTGGTTGGAGATCTGATTCGCTCAATGACTTTGCTTCAGTATAAAACGATGGAAGGCTGTTTTGAAGAGGTGAGTTTCGAGATGAATCCTCATAAAAGCTTACCTTGATGAAATACTAATTAATGTTGACCGATTGTTTTAGATGGCCAGGGATCATAATCCAAACTGGATGACTGCTGTTGAAATTATCGATGATGACACATTCTTGGGCGCTGAGAATTCATTTAATTTATTCGTATGTCAGAAGGATAGGTGAGAAAAAAGACAGTCCACCTTGAGTTTAAGGTTTTCCTTTTACTGTGTAATTGTAACACCAGAAGTGGGTTAAGTAATAACCGAGCACCATTTAACGGTTGGGTATATATCAGGGGTCAGGGGTTTGAGTATGGCTGCATAGATACTTTTATAGTGTAGCTCTGTCTCTCGTTTGCCAAAAATAAATAGCGGTCGCCATTTTGCTGAGTATCATGGAATAGGCTCTTAAGTTCAAAAAGTTTGGGGACCTCTGGTTTAGCTATCCTGTTGTAGGTTGTATTTGTTTCTAAGTAAATCTTTGTAACAATGTAGGTTGTAAAGTTCATTTTAAAGAAATCTCAGCTGTGTTATTGATATAAACAACAAGATATTACAGTAACTGTCGATCGTTTCCTTTTAGTGCGGCAGCAACAGACGAAGAACGACAACAGATGCATGCGGTTGGCATGTTTCATTTGGGAGATATGGTTAATGTTTTCAGACACGGATCGTTAGTTATGCAAAACGTAGGAGAAACAAGCACTCCCACAACGGGGTGCATTCTTTTTGGAACAGTCAGCGGAGCTATTGGTAAGGAATCTATTTCATAAATATTGCACACTTTGGTGAGGAACCCTTTTCAAAAATAATGCACTATTTCTCATGGAGTTTATTTTAAAAATAATTCACACATATGGTAGACTCATTTCACAAATAATTTTCGTGGTTGTTTTGGCAACTGTTATAATTTTATAAATTTATAATTGCATGTGTTAATGTTATAATTTTAAGTCTGGAGTAATAAATTCGTGAAATGCTGCAAAGTCTCTCGAGAGTATGAGGTTATAACAATAGAAAGTGGGAGTCTGACGCCATGACAGCTTTTTCACTCTCCTCTTGTTGTGTTTCTCGTTCCAGGTTTGGTCACACAAATCTCAGACAGTTTCTATAACTTTTTACACGAGTTAGAATCAAAGTTGACGGAGGTGATAAAATCCGTGGGTAAAATAAAGCACAGTTTTTGGAGGAGTTTCACAACGGAAAGCAAAACAGAGCCCTGCGATGGTTTCATCGATGGCGACTTAATAGAAAGCTTTTTGGATTTGTCTCACGAGAAGATGAAAGAAGTTGCAGCAGGGTTACAGGTGAGCATCGATTCATTATTAATTACTTGTTGAGGGGCGTGTGAAATTATTGTTTTGGTTTTTCAGATCGACAACGGAAGTGGTATGAAGCAAGAGGCTACAGTCGACGACCTCGTCAAAATGGTCGAAGATTTAACCAGAATACATTAGGACTGCTTCGTTCCAGTTTGTGTATATATTTACTTTCATTTCATAAATGGATGTAGAACTTCAGTTTAATGTTTTTTAGCTTTTTTTAAAGTGAGAAGAGAATAAAATGGAAATATATAATTTCTTTCTCTTGATAATAAAACTCAGATTTTAAGTTTTGTGTTTTGTAATTCGTGTATTTTTTGATGGTAATATGCCTTTCGATTTGAGTTTTTTATCATTTATATTTGTATTTGAGACCGGCCTGGTATACCGGTGTGTTATCTAATTCATTAGCCCATTATTAATATTAATATAAAACATGGGACACTTTTAAAAACTAAATTGTTTTTCTTTTTAGACAAAAATGGAAATGTTCTTCATTTTTATTTTGATTTCTGTAAATTAATTTTTATGAGACAGCAGTACTGTCACAAAGTCGATTTAGTTTCTGTAAAATGCTTGAAAGTTTGTTTATAAAACGGAAAAAAGTATCACGAAGTTTGCAATTATACCTCTGTATAAGTGGTTATATAAGTGAGTTGTACCATCAACGGAGTCCAAAGATACAACCAGGGGCTGTAGGACCGGTACAAAGAAACGCCTTGCCAGAAGAGCTCGGCTGCGGTGGTCCGGTCACCTGGTCATGAGAGCAAACGACAACGTGGCAAGTCTAGGAAAAGATGACTAGAGGAAGTAGAAGAAGAATTGAAACTGCTGGAAGTTCGGGACTGGAGAGACGTCGCCAAGGGCCGGGACAGGTGGAGACGAGTGACTGTGAAGGTCAAGAATCTCACACAGCTGTAATGCCAATGGATGGATGGATAAATGGGTTATGGAAGGCGAGTCTCTTTGACCAAGAAGTGGAGAGGCGTCTAAATTAATCATAGTACTTTATAAATTACCATAATCAAATAAATTTTTTACTGCGTCGGATTGTTTTGTCGCGTCCTTTATTGCAAGGTTTGTCGCAAAAGTCCCATAATGGTTTCCCGTAGTTCCCGTAGCCGGCAACGATGGCTGGCGGAGAGGAAGAATCAAATACTTGAAGAAAAAAAAATTTTTCTTAAAATGATTCCAAAAACTGATATTGAGTAAATGATTTTAAGGAATAATTCCGGGAACTTTTGGGACGAATCTCACAATAAACGACACAGCAAAACATCCTCCACAATATAACACTTTCGGTATTATAAATAAAACACACATCAAACGACGACAGATGAATGTACAGGAGTCGGCAGCCTTTTTGGGAAGGCGGTCCATTTTTCCCAAAAATGCTTTTAAGCTGGCTTCCCAGACAGTTATACTGTACCTGTGTTCTGTGTCTAGTAAGGAACTTAAATATATTTTTTTAACGTCAAATATATAAATATAAAAAAATGAGTATAAGATAAAAATACACTTAACAGTTTTATCTACATGTTTAGTTGTGCTTATACAGGGGAAATTTTATTGACTGCCGGGCCATACAGAAAGTTGCATTGGCTAAACGTTGTCGACTCAGATTGTTGATTTCATAAATTGTTCACACTTTTTGTGCTTTATTTATTCCTAGATTTCTTAACAGTGATATTATATATCTTATACTCTTTATATATTGCTTATTCTAATTTAACTGATAACATTATTAATACTATAATTGTCCAAGGAAGTCATTTTGACTTCTTCAAAATTTTCAATCTTTCTAGTGTTAATATTTTAGATTTGATAACCAAAGACTTTAGACACCGACCCAGCAATTACATACATCCTCTTATATACAGTATATATGGGAGTGTTTAAGGACTATATATTAATATATGAGTGTGTGTATCTAAATTATTTGTTCTATTTCAGTTGATTGTTTAAATTAACAGGAAGACAAAATGGTGAAGAATTCATTTTAGTAAAACTTTGGCCGTTGCTGGAAGTTTTCCTTGAATCCATTTACCAATGTTCTCAACTCCTTCTCCACTCACAGCACTCGATTCTAAAATGGTCACCGACTGACTCACTTCCTTCTCGAGCCGTTTCATTTGCAACATTAAAAGTGCCTCGTTTCTCATCTGACGATAAGATACATCCATCTTAGTCAGCACAAGCAACACCTCGAGGGATTAAGAGAAAGTCCTTTTAGTTAAACTCTTTGACGTGACTTGAATGTCAGTCACTACTAAATCCAGAGTTACCTTTGCGTTTATGAGTTGAGGATCTGCCAAAATCGTATACAGCAATATACCAGCAGCAGCTATTTGACATAAATTACTCGCGTCAACGACGTAAATGACTTTATTAACTCCTCTGTAGTATTTGTGCCATATTGGAGCCATCGTTCCTCCCAATTCGCGGATCGTGTATTCTTTAATGGCTCCCGTTGATGGATTCGTCAATTTTAACATTGTCAGGTTAGAACCTGTTGTTGGTATGGTACACGAGGTTTCATCCACCGCGTCTTTATTCTGCAGTTTTTTCAATAGTAACGTTTTACCTGATCCGGAAGGTCCTAAACATATAATCGAACTCATTTCCGCGCTCAACAAAAAGGTTTGAATTGAGTGAGAGGTAGAAAAACTGTTATTTTGTGTTCCTGTGGCAACGACAGCGCACCAAATTCAAAAATTGTTTGCCGCGTCGCACCTGAAGGACTGTGTATAGACAATCTGCAAACAGTTTCTGGTGAATAGTTCGTTCGCCCAAAAAAAAATTCAAAAGGTTAATGTGAAACCTTGAAAAAGAAATTTTAAATTATTTACAGATAAAATTTGGTGGCGCTGCGGCATAAGCGGTTGGCCTACATTTTCATAATAGTGGAAAAATGGAGTTTTGGGAATAAAATAAACTAAAGGATGAAAATTTTTATGGGACAATCGTTCATACTTAAATTTTAAGGAAATCAAATTGGAAAAAATACGTGCCATCTTATTTTTAAATTTAAAGTTCCGGAACAAAATATTTTCACTTGCGCAATGGCTACGGCGCATCTTATTCGTTATTGTTTCAAAATGGCGGTTTTCGCAGGTGACGATAATCACCTGATATCAGTTGCTACGTAATGACATTAACTTTACACTTTTTTACTGTTTCGTTTTTTAACAAGTTTTTTATACAAATGTTAAAATCAGTTGTCAATTTGTGTGCTTATATTTAATTATGCGTTTTCTCTTTGACGGAATAGGTGTGTCTTAAGTGGAGGACTTTGAAGTTTGAGAAGAACACAAATATTGCCACATCGATTGTCAGTTGATGTGATGGGATAGTAATAAAGGAAAACAAAATGGAATGGACTAACAGCTGTGAATTTATCTTAGATTCGTAACGTCCAATATCAAACGATTCGTTTCAACGATTGTAAATAGAAAGTACCTCTTGTAAATATGTCAAACACGATGCCTTTTATATTGTCGTCTTCCCCACCACCCATCGATGAAAATGAAGAAGACGAGGACGATGAGTTTGGTGATTTCCGAGTGGCTGATCACACATTCAGTTTGACAGGTATGTGTTTTAAGAGCCAAATTAAGAGGTGATCCCTTGTTTTTGGTTCTAAATGAAGGTGACACCTATGTTTGAGGAAATTTAATAGAAAAAGTAGGAGAATTACTTCGTTTCAGAAATTATGCACAATCTCATAAAGGATTCATTTTGATCTAATTCATACTGTTATTACCAATACGCTTAAATAAAAAGCTTAATTTTAATATATTTCTATTCACTAGATTCCATGGAGATTTCTTTTATTTTAATTTTTTAATTATTTTAGTATAGTTCAGTATTTCTTTATCTTTAGAGCTTTAACCCTTAACATTATATTAAAAGATATTATTGTGTGAACATATACATAAAGCAGTGATTCTCAACCATTTCTGACTGTGTCATTAAATTTTATGGATGCCTACAGTAAAATAGCCAAGAAGGGTCATGGAGAATGCATGTTGCTGCTTGGATATGAATCAAGAAGAAATATAGAAAGCAGAGCTTGAAATAAATGTATATAAACTTAAGATGAATATATCATATAAGTATAACAGTTAATTAACTATGTTTTTATTAATTTATCCAATTGCTGGTGTGCTGCCAAGTCTTTAAATTATTAGGAAATGTGTTGTGATGAAAAAAAGGTTGAGAATCACTAATCTAAACTTTTCTTTCACATTATTAATTACTATTTGTTCAGCACATTAATGAAGCCAGTACCTAAGTATAAATTCAATATAATCACAATCAATTAAAAGAAAGGGTAATATACAGGGAATTGTTGATCTTATACAGTAGTGTCTAGTAGATATTTAGTATTTTATTGGCATTTGGATTATACACATGACCTCTAAAGTTTTCATTTCGTTTTTAATGCACTGATGGTATTGAGATTATTAATGGACTCTTAGCTCATTAACTGCCCTTGAGTTCAGCTGAAAGAATTATTTGGTTCTAATTTGTATTTGACTAGGTTTTAAAACATTTCTTTTCCCTTTTTAGATTTAAATCAATCCAGTGATTCACCAGAGCATACAAAATCCTGGATGGAAACACCAATAAACATTGAAGAAGCAGGAAATCAATCTTTGTTTGATGCATCCTTGAGTAACAACATCTGGAATGAAGAATCCTTCCCACCACCAACAAAAAGTGATAGCAAAGGAAACATTCCAGCTTTTCAACTGGCACCAGACAGCCCAAAACCTCTGGACCAAAATGGATTAAATCCTGAAAGTTTTGACTTCCCTCAAATGGACAATTCTGACACACCAGCAGAAAATTTTTTTGAGCCTGTTAATAGTAATCATAACCCTCAAGAGTCTGATATTGATAATCATAACTTAAATTCAAAATCATCGATAAAGGAAAATGTTTTGGAGTTTGATGATGGTAATAATGCTCAGGACTCTCAGGACTTGGAAATGGAAGAAACCAACCAAATCAGTGATAATTTATTTAATGATCAAGTGATATCTTCAGATAGTGCTGTTTTAGAAGGTGGTGTTGTTGTTAATTCCAACGATGAACCAAGAACTAACCAATTGGATTTTTCAAATTCAAGTACTAAAGTTTGTGATGTTAATAGTGTTGATATGAGAGAACCTGAATCGGTTAGTGATGATTTTAGTGATTTTACAGATTTTACAGCTGGAGTCACTGTGATCAATCATGATGTAAAAAACATAGAAGAAGATAGTGAGGTGTTAAATCATCCAAAAGAAAGTACCAGTTTGCCACAGGATGATTTGGATGACTTTGATGATTTTGAAGATTTTGAATCAGCAGAATTTAAGCCAAGTACCAACAAGAAGGAGGTAAGTTAGTGACAGTTGTGTTTCTTAAAGAGTCTGATGTGTTCTTGTTGTCTTGATTGATTATGACACTGTCAAAAAATAGTTGTAACTATATTTGAATTCAGTTTGAATCTGTTTTCATCCTTTGGAACTGAATTCAGGGCTCAAAGTCTCAACGATTACCTTGCTAGTCAGGCACTTTGATCCCAACTAGCTTTCATTCACATGGCCAAACATGAAATAGATCATAAGACACCTGAAAATTTGAAAATAATTGGAATATGTAGTTATCACCAAAAAAGTTATAAAACCTAAATAAACAAGTTCTCAAATAATCCTGTGTTCTGGAAACATGAAAACATCCTAAATCAACTTCTTGTCATGTCAACTAAGATTCTGTTTGTTTTATTTTCAGCCAACTATGGAAGAAACGCTGAAGGCGATGTTTGTGAACCCAAAAGAAGATCCAGGACTTGAAAGCCCAACTTCAGATGTGACTGAACTAACAGATAGCCTTCATTCATGCCTTGATGACAGCAGTTCAGTTTGGGGACATTTGAAAGAATTAGAAACTAGTCATGCATTATCTTATCAGTGGTCCAATTCAACTGCAAACAAGACTTTATTGTCATCACTAAATATAGACTGTAGAAATATTGTAGGTTATTTATTTTTTTTTTTAATTGAAAGCATGAAAGGTTTTCATTAATGATCTTTGAATGAATATTCATTTTGCAAAAAAGAAATAATTTGACCAGTCAAAGTGTTTTCTCTTCTTCCTTATTTATTATGTCTAGTAAATTGGTTAATTAATTAAAACACTGATGCATGTAAACTTTAAGTAATAACACTAATTATCAAAATTTAACTTTATAATAGTGACGTCATAGAGAACTAACTAACCAAAAGACTAAATTTGAAATTTCTATCAAAATTATAGATTTTTAACACAAGATAAAGCTTTTCCTTGATTTTTTAATCATAAAAAAAATTTAAATTGGTATAAAGTAGTGACTTGATAAGTTTCTTATTAATTTTCAAAAGCCTTCAAAAATGTTTCAACCTGTAAAAATCCGTTACGTTTTCAAAATGGATTCCACAGCCTTGTAAATGATCTATTTTTGTTTTCTAAACTTTATAATTACTATTTTTGCAATGATCGAGTTTTGTAAGTTACTAAAATTAAAAGTTTCTTAAATATTTAATTATTTGGAGTCTAAACTATTGTGAGTTGATCAATTTTCGAGGTTGAAGAATAAACTTTTCGCCGTTTTGTCGGTTAATGTTTTGTTATTAAGGAATGTAAGCCGATAATTTATCCCGACCGTTGTCATTTAATTTAAATGAAATGATAATTATTGGTTAATTTATTACTTGGTCATTTAACAAGTCAATCGTTTGGAATTCTCGCATTGAGCGTTATGACATTGTCTCGAAAGACAGGTTGTGGTTTTCTAAAATGATCGAATTTCAGTAATTATTTGTGAACCGTGATTGAATATGATTTTGTGATTAATCCGTTGATTTAACAATTGAATCAAAATCAACCCATACCAGCGTCCTATTTATATGACACCACTTCTCTTAATTACTAATTTAATCATGAAAGTCACATACCCTATCATCTATTTTATATTTTTAATATGTTCTTTTAGAGGAGTGTTTACTATAATCCATGTTTTTGATTAGATTAATTAAAAGTTTACAAATCAGTTTTTGCTATAAATTTTGTGATGTTGTCCTATAAATAGGATACTGGTTTTTAAAGTTACCAGATCAAGTTGTGAGATATATCATATGAAGTATATTTAATAATATGTATGTGTTAGGAATTCTAACGAAAAAAACTTATTCAAATCTATCCAAAATTTTTGTAAAATAGTTTGTTAACAATTTATATATAAGTATACCTCTGATGACCGTATGTACTAGTGTCTTATTTATAGGACGGGGTGAAGCAAAAATGTGACGATTTAAAATAATTTGGGCGTTAATGGGTTAGGGTTGAGGATAGCTATAAATTTTTGTTGAAATGGCCATATTTGTAAAGAACAAATTTTGGTTAGTTTCTCTCTATGTAAGTTTGTTTGTAGTGGCTGGATAGGGTGGGGTTTTAGTGACTTAAAAAATTTATACAGTTACAAAGTCTCTTGCATTGAGTTTGGTTATAAATATCAACTAACTTTAAAGAACTTTTGTCGCAGTAACAATCTCTAATAATCAAAAGATATGAAAAATAAACAATTTGGGTTGATAATTTTTTTGCAAAATGAATTTCATTCTCTCTCTTGATAAGGAATTGTGTATAACAAGATTATTATCAAAGTGTTTTCTTAGCTATTAAGGTTATTTAATAGTTGAATAGAATTTTTAAATTGTTAAATCTTTATATCGCCACACTTCAAGCGGTGTTAAAGAGATTTTTTGACTTGTTTCAGTTGTTTGGAGCACGCTGGAATTCGTGTGTGCCTAGATTTGCAGCTAATTTGGGAGTCAGTCCGTTGGAACCAGTGAAAGCAAGTGACTCTACTTCATTTCCCCAGGACAATTCAACGGCAAGTGGTAGCAGTAGCGTTGAGGTGAGGCGCTGTCTGGGTCAGAGCTCGACAACCTGTTGCAGGTTTTGTGGGGCTCACCAATTATTGCTATTTGCTTTGCTCATTCACAAAGGGTGTAAATAGCAGTTACCACCCCCCCCTTTCACAAAAGGTTGTCGGTCCCTGGTTTAAGAAATAATGATGTTGTTATAAATTAGGCGAAATACTAAATTCTTAAATTCTGTTTCTAGGATGTGGTTCCAGCTGCTCAGTTCGACTGGACAAGTAGCGGGCTAACGAATCCTCTAGATGGTAAGATCTTTAAAGCCATTTTCACTAAATACCGTTCTCGTTCTGGAATTCGTTCGATTTTAGATTTTTATAAACTTCGGGAAGATTTAGGCCATGTTTATGTTGTTTGTCAATGAATGAGGTTAACACGTTGACGACTGCTCGACTCACCGGTGGTTCAAATGTAGTCGGTACAAGAAGACCGCTTGACATGTTTTTCTTTAAGGCCTTTATTCACACACGTGGTCATAATTTTAACACAATTCACGGACAGTATTGCGTTCTTCTGTTCCTCGAGGAGATGTACATAGCAAAATCAGTTAAATTTACATCCTGGGACCCTTGACCCACCCGTGAGCGAGTTTTTGAAAATTATGTAGAGGTTAAATAATGTCTACCTATTATAATTAGCACAAAAAAATTTGGGTGATTTACAATGAAAAAACTGGCGGTCCTGGTCCTCGTGAGTAACACACCATTTTCGGTGCTGTCGTCAACGTGTTTAACTCCATGTTTGTTAACTGAGGGGAAGGGAGGGGTTTAGTCCGTAGTTATGGTCCTTTGGATGTGTGTACCATTCATTTCCACTGAACACATTCAAATTTTTTCTTTTTATTTTTCTTCTTTTCGTTCCTTTTTCCCATCATTTTCCTCTCCAAATCTGGCCGTCCTTTCCTCAACAGCATCCCATCTGACTCTTCTTGACCTCGAGTTTTTCACAAAATTTGACGATATTTCCTCATCCTCTCATGCTGCTTCGTCGTTTTGGATTAATTCTAGTAAGTAAAAAAGTTTTGTTTGTGTTGTTGTTGCTCTTCTTCAATCAAACAATTGAAATGTCTCTTGTTGAAGTTGTTTTCACTTGAGTGCCCGCGATTGAGTAATATCGATGGTCTTATAGGTCTGGAGAAAGACAATGCGTCGTCAGGTTCTGAAGAACCAACAGTGTCGAACGTCGTAGAGCCTCTCGAAATGGAGCCCGTGAAACCGTTTGTTGAAGATATTTTCCAGTCGATTCCTTCGAGTTCAGAGGGAGTTGGAAATGGAGAAGCGGAAACGGAAACTGAGTCATCGGGAATATTGGTACCTTCGTTATCGTCGCCGGAGCCCTCGCATCGAAGGAAAGGAGAGTTGAGCGCGGAAGCGTATGCGGTTGTCGAAAGTTTTCCAGATCTGTCTTTTCTGAGTGCGAGGAAGTTGATGCACGCGGCTAACGAGAACATGAACAGGTGGAGAGTGAGACCATGATGATAAGTCACCCTTAAACCGTTTTCGTTTCAGGTTTGTAGCTTGTGTGGGTTCTGTCTGTGGTTGTCTGTATGACAGTAATTAATTTTTTTCTTTTATTTTAATTTACAGAGATATTTTTACCAGATGCTAGTCAATGGGAAGTGAGATTTCACGAATTGCGCATATCCAGTTGTTGATATTTCATTTTCCTTTAAACCAAAACCCGAAGGAACCGGAAACAAACAAGTATGGTGGACAAGAGTACAAATATCACACTCTTCTTCTGACAGTCTTCAAATAAAAAAGGCTTTCTCAGGGGTTACAAATCATATAAAACGTATCGCATAAACTACAAACAATTTCTCTGACAGATGAATACCCCTTGGTAACCGGAAAACTCATCAAAAATGATAAACCGAAAGTTCAAAACTGCTCATATTCTCCTCTAAGGATTCTGTTGTTGTGATTCGTTTCTACACTTAATATATTTATCATCGTTTTTTGGATGAATCAGTATTTTATACAATAAAAGTATTATCAAAAGCATTTAGGCGAATGTTGGCACGCATTCCGTTTGTATCAGTAATGTTTGAAAGGGAAGGTGGGGTTCGTGGAAACCTTTTTTAAAACTTGTTTGGGGGTCGTTTTTAACGGGATTTTTAAAGAAGAGATTAAAGTCTTCTCTGATAAAGTTTTTTTTGGTTGTTTTGGTGCCATAGTTGGCTGTAGAATTTTTGAAATTGCAACTTTGCAATGTTTTTAGTGCATTTTTTTTATTTAGACTAGATGAATGTTTTTCTTCTTCTTTGTTTGTAATACTGTAAGATGAATTTGTAAATTGTTAGAACGGTTCGAGAGTTTTCTCATTTTTAAATGCCGTGACTAAAACCGATAATTTATGATAACAATGGTCTAAGAAATGTTAATTTATATATAACAAAAATAAATGTCTTTTTTAATTGTTTTTCGAATTGTTGATGTTAAATTATGGCTCCTTGCTGGTTTTTTTGTTATCTGTGTTATGTCATTTTAATTTATTCATGTAATAAATTGATTGGTAGCGGAGGATGAACGCTACCGAAGGCTCTGGAAAAAAGTATTGAAGCCTTTGGTATGTGGCTTTACCGCGATATACTCAAGATTACCCGGACAAATGCGGAAGTGCTGATTCGTTGGAGCAGAAAGAAGTTGCTGTACGGAGTTAAGTGCCGAAAATTTAAATAATAATATAAAAAGGAAGTCTGTCAGCGTGAGGAGATAATGTTGTCGTGAATCCTAGTTTCTGAATTAATAATTCTATGCACTCGAGGAGTGACTTTCACTCACCATTTGGTTTGATATGCAAATTTGATGCGAGGACACAATTTTTTTCTTTTGTTTCTATAAAGTGGGATTCCTAATTTTTTTTATATAATCTTTGATGAGTGTAATGAATATATTATAGTATAATTTTTTTAGAATTATATCTCTTCAAGTGGAGGATCAGATTTTCTTACCTGAAATTAATGGAAACCGCGAAATGGACTACATTTTTGGCGTTATTCCTAAGTCGGGTAGATAAATTGCTTGATTTTCATACGTGTTGGACAGTTTGGCGAGGAATCCATTTCATAAATATTGCACACTAGTAGAATGAATTCATTGTATTGTTATTCATAGTATTGTTGTTATATTGTGGTTGTTATAGTATATGCAAAGCTGAGTTTTAATCCGTTTTTCACCCATATTTGGGTATAACAGGATACAGAAGGAGGATTTGAACTCTTGTCTCTAACTTTGTAATCTGGCACTTAACCACCACCGCACAGACTTTAAGGAGTTCATTTCATAAATATTGGACATTAGTACAAAGAATTCATCTCGTTCTACATTTTTGTAAGGAATCTATTCCAAAAATATTACACCTTTATATTAAAAGTTCATCTTATACTATATATATATAGCGTATGGAGGACTCATTTCATAAATTATGCACAGCTTTCGCAGTTAAATGTTATTTTTATAAAACGGAAGGTTTGTCACGTCCTCTTGGTTTTTCGGTTATTATAATTTTAAATTAGGGGTAAGAAATTCATGAAATACTGCACAAAGTTTCCAAGGCCTCAAGCGCAAAGGGTTAAAATAGACGTGAAACAGTGTGGTACCTGCACAAATCTCCAAATAAACAAAATTTTCTAAATTTTTGAAGTGGCATATTAGTTCACAAAGTCGGACTGCTAGCACATAAGGTTGTACATTGTTTACCTATTGGTGATGGGGCTTCATTTTGACACCTGCCACGTCAACAGGTGCAACGACATATTTTGTCGTCTGCAGCAGGGAAATTTATTCCCCAAACGATATAAAATCCAGGTTCGTGGTAGTAGCCCTCAGTGGTGTTAAGATGTCCACAGTGGTTAGGTGGGCTAAGTTGGTGTGTTGTGCTTTTGTCTGTGCTGTGAAACTGCACACGGTATGTGAACCCAAACTTTTTACATTGTTTTGCATGTCATAATTCCTGCCTTCTTAAATAGAAACAGCCCCTTCAGATCTAAACAAATATTGTTGCTGACTCTATCCTTTCAGACACCTTACTTCTTTACTTTTTATCTTTGTTTAACTATTTCCTCTTCCATCTATCAATAACATCATTAAATCCAGGTCATCAAAAATGGTATGGAGGTCAAGTCAGCAAAATGTAAGCAATCTTATCACCCCAAAATGTTAACAAAGGACTCTGATAACCAACAAATGTTAGTTTTATAAATAATCAACAAGTCTGGAACGATGACAACATCCCATCGACTTGGGACAAAGAGGTTTTAGGATCAAACGAAAGGAGATACTCTCTTAAGAGAAAGAAAACACTAACTGATAAGATTCGAAAGTCTTATTTTCCGTTAAAATAGATTTCCCAACGAATCTCGTCCGTGGCTCTTTTCTAAAGAAATGAATCACGCAACTCTGAGTCATGGGTAACCAACGAACGATAATAAGAATTCGAACGATAGTCTTCTGTCAGCTTAGGTGTCGGTGATACGGGTTTTTGTTTCCCCTCAGAACAGTTCATAGACATTCCGAATTTTAATTTTTAATAAAAGTTTTATTTTCCAATAAACCTTTCTTTTTGAAACAAAACATTTTTTTCTAGTTTTTTCTAATTTAGTGCTAAACTAACTATCTATTGTCTCTTTGTATTGACCACTTTAATGGTTTTTTTACTGGAATTGTTATGGTTTTGATAAAAAAAAGGATTTTTGTTAATGGAACCTTGAAAGGAATTTGAGGTAAGTTGTCTCTTGTAGTTAACAATGATTTGGGTTTTGTTTTTGTCAAAAAGGAATTTTTCTTTGTTGAATGGTTTGCTTGTACACAATTTTAAAAGGATTTGTATAAAAGGCTGTGGGTTATGGTTGTAAAATCTTTTGTTCTCTGAGTACTTTCGTTTTCTGTTATTTTTTAAACACTTTTCTGTTAGTCATTTCGTTTAACTGTTATTTTAATTACTTTGATTAACATATTTTGATGGAGACATATTTTCCGAATAAATCCTTTTCCGGGGGAGCGGAAAGGACGTGAAACTTTTAAGTAACGTCACGGATGAAAATTATTCTGTTACACAAAACCAAAATAAGTTTTAAATAAAATTAACGTCATTGTTAAAACGTCAGTGGAAACCTTTAAAGACGGACAAAAGAAATTCATCCATAGGTTTGGATCTATTAAAATAAATTTATGAAGACATTTCTTTTTATTATCTTTTCGACGTTTTTTTATTATTATTAAAGAAAAAAAAAGAAGAGCCTGCTCGAAATCCTGGAAACATTCCAATGTAATGACGAAATTGACATTTCCGGAACCCGCCAACAAAGAATGACTCATTATCACGTGATGGCGACAATCGGTCGCTTTCGCTATTTCTCGGAACTCCACGAATCGTGACGCCATATTGAATGTGCGACACTAGAATTTGAAACCGCTCAGCTTTTGTTCTTGGCTTACGATTAGTTTCTGCTTTTAAGAATATTTTTGTATGAGAGTTTGGGCTCAAATTATAAAGAACAAAGATTGTAAGGGAATTGAAATACGCCTGGGAGTCTTCTTAGAGTTATGTAAAATAAAAACCTTTTGGAATTGAGTTGCGGGTGATGACATCATCCAGTGAAAAGAGTTCTAGTAATCGCTGAGGATTTCCCCTAAAAAGGGTGACTCATCTTTGTTTAGAGCAAAACAACCTTTTGTAAACAAACAGGTGAATTTTTAACTTGACAAAAAAGTTTTTCTCGTATACGAAATTAATTCACAAAACTAAAGACTGTAGTTTCCAGTGAGATAGTTTTTATAAAAATCTAATAAGTATTAGAATTAAAACAACGGACGACAAACATGAAAATCGCTATTAAAATAAAGGAAGAAATATCAGACGTCGAGTCTGAATACAGTAGTGATATATCAAACAATTCAAACTCGAATTCGTTTAATTTGGGACCGTCGCAATCGTCTTCGACCGGAGAAAATATCGTATGCGTTCCCGCGGTGAGTATTTTATTAATCATCAGGCCAGCACGTGTTTTTTCTTATTTTGTATTTCTCTCTCTCATCTTTTCCTGTCTATACTTGTAATGGCGAAGTGCGAAATTATGCGCAGTCACATGATTGGTGTGTTTCGTTTGACACTTAAACTTGAAACAAAATGCACACTTGCTTGATTTTTTATCTCTCATCTTTTATCAAGTATTCTTTTTCAATTTTTAAATTAAAATAAACAGTAAGACTCCAATAAATAAATAGAAAAAAAAATTTCAAAGATGGTTTATGGCAAGGAAATGAAAACTAGTTGAAATACTTGTGACTGGAAGTGGGAAAAAAAGGGAGTGGTCTAGTTAGGCTGTTAAAAAAAAAAATTTTATATCAGACTTATAAACTGACTAGACTTTTGTTATTTACATGATGCTTATATGACATATCATGGAATCCTTTTAATCGATGCATTATTTCACTCAATTTAATTTGGATCTGAATATTTTATTCATGTATATCAAGAATTAAAGGGGAAAAAATTTGACATTGTTATCAGTTAATGTTCATATCTGCAACATGCATTCAGCTGTTCGTTAAACTTAATCACACTAATTTAAAAGCTATTGAACTATTAAAAGTACCCAGTTCAATGTTTATTTCATGGGCATTGTCTTTTACATCAATGTCATTGGTTTTGGGATGAGGGAAATTGGTTTCGAAAGTCAGATTTGTTTCCTCTGTAACAAACACACACAGAAAAGTGTTAATTTTCCTTGTTGACATGAAGGACAAGCCAAAAATACTCAGCTTTCCTCAAAACAATACAAAACATTTTTTTTTGTCTTTAATTATAATGCTAATCAGTTCATAGACATGGACTTTTCATAATTATCATAAATTTTAGAGGAATGAAAATTAGGTTTCAAAACTAAATTTGTTTTCTCCTGTAACAATCACTTGTCAAACGCACAGGATAGAAAAATGTGTAAATTTTCCTTGTTGTTGTGAAGGACAAGCCAAAAATATGCAGCTTTTCTAAATAAAACAAAAAAAACTTTTATGTTTAATTATAACCTGCGTTGATATCACTGGTTTTTATTTGATAATGAAAAAATAATTTAAAAAATAAAATTTGAAGAGACAGATATAATTTCACAAACTTTTTTATAAGTTGCATTCGATTCTTTATAAAATGATATAGTGTTTCTTGCTTGGCGTTTCGACCTTGAATTCCATTCGAGAAAAAAAAAGAAAACGACTGAAGTTCCTATCAACGTTTTCTTAATGATTGTCAAGCAGTCGACATTTTTTTTTGTTTGGCTTCGTTTTTGAATAAATCGAAAAATTTCGATTTCAACCTTTTCCTGTTTATCGATTTTTTTTCCATTACGGACAACAAAATGGCAGCCAGTGGATATTTTGTTATAAGATTAAGTCGAGGAGAGGAAAAAACTTGTTGAAAAATGTCTCGAGTAGTGGTTTTTCTTTTCAAATGGTCTTTTAAAACAAATTCGCTTTGTAAAATAGGTCAGGGTTGTCCATCTTGTAGGAGCCCACGGCGTGTTTTATTTGTTATAAAATGGTTAGAGTGGCTTTCATTGGCGGATGAACATGGCGGTTGCCGGGGGAAGGGGGAACTCGTTCGATTTTTGTTTGGATTTTTGATATATTTTTGTGGGGGCATAAACAATAAAAGTTAGTTTGGAACGTGAAAATACTTTTCTCTTTTGAGGAGGTGGAAGGAAATTGTTTTCTTTTGTATCGCCTCTATCGTTTTGCTAATGGATTCGCCTTTTTTTTCGTGCGAAGTTCAATTGGAAAGTTAAAAATGGGGGATCGTCATCCCTCGTTTTCAGACGTTTGGCGACTGCTTATTCGCAGTCTTTACGGAGCCACCCTCGGCAATAAAGTCGTTTCCCCCAATCCTTAGGTTGGTCTGTTTCGTGTTGATTCCATCTCGAGTCAGAAGCACCTTTGGAGGAAGTTTAAGAAAAAATATTTTTTCACCAATATAGCAAGACTAAGCCGTAGCCTGAAGGGAAATCAGTAAGTACGTAAAAATTTTATATTCCTTTTGGTAATTTGAGGATTTTGTCGTTTTCGTAACTTCAAAGAATATTACAAGCTTTATTTGCAAGGTTGCACTTTGGGTTTTCGAGGACTCTCGTATGGCAGTTTGAAAAAAAACACCAAATTAGTCGCAAATGGTTTTGTTTACTACTCTGAGGAATAACGTGCTCGATGTCGCAAGTTTTCGCTATAAACATTTTCAGATTGGAGATTAGGTGTTGTGTGTATGTGACTCGAGGCAAGGAGCCAACCAAGGAAGCCTTCGGTTATGTAATTATTTCCATTTTAGATAAAAAGATAATTCTCGGTGTTTTTCGAGGGCCAGTTGGTAACAGAATGTAGGACAGATGACAGACGTTGAGATGAAATATTAATCTGGGAGATTCGAAAACCCCGTGCGAGACCTACTTTATCACGACCCCCAAAATGAGAAGAGAGTTAGCTCAAGTTCAAGGATGGCGTTGCAAGTTGGCCAATTTCAAATGCCAAAGAAACAAGCGTAAGAACGTGGTTAACGATTTTTTTAAAGCAGGCTGTGGGAGAGGTGGGTGGGGGTGCATGATCGTTGCCCGTGGTTTTCGTTTTGAACGCGTTATAGTTTCAGTGCGGAGGGTGAACTCGAAAAGGAGTTTTAAATTCACCCCATTGACGCTGTTGTTATAAATGACCCTCCTGACCAAGTTTGAGAATGAGCCCCACGTTCTTCACTGGGGTTGTGTGACTTGCAATATATTGATTAAACTCTCCCTCATTTTTTCCACTCAGCCCACTTTCATTGTTGTTGGATAGTTTCCCTGGAAAAAGAAGGAAAAGAGAAAATAAAGTTTTGTCCCCTTCTCTCTCCTTTTACTTTATTACAGAAACGTAGAATTTGTGTCTGGGTGCATCAGACTGTCTCTGCACTCTTAATCCTCCCTTTCATCGTTGGACTTTTCATTCTATAGAACACAAATCCAAATCAGGGTACAGCCATTGATACAATTGGTGATTCAAGGTCGTTTCATAATCAATTGAGAACACTTGAGGGTAGCCTGAAACGAATCTGTTTTCGTTTCATTTTCTTTTTTATTCTTCTTCTTGGCTTTGTTAAACTATTAATTATTGCACAAGGACAGTCTTGATGCGGAATCATAATTTTTTTTTGTTTTTCTAAGAATTTCAAACCGGCAATTTGGTTTTATTAATTTTGATTTTTTTAACGCCGGCGTTTTAGTATAAATTACTCTTTTCGACTACCCGTTCTTCTTAAGGTGGACGCTAAGGAATTCGTTCAGGTATCAAAGGCATCTGACCGGATGTTATTTGGTGCCAGAGGGATTATTTAATTTGTTTTCCCACATTCCAGACATTTTTCTTTTTCAATCGGTATTGTGGTCATGATCAAAGGTGTTCATGCTGTTGGTGAGATGTTTGATTTGAGCTGGATTTTTTATATGAGATTGCCAAAGATGAAGTTTGTGGGTGCTGACATCTGTAACGGCCTATTATTTGAATTTGATCTGATATGTTGTCATCGTTTTTGACGTGGCTATCTATACCCTAGTTGGAAAGTTACATCTTAACTGTATGTAATGAAAGCTCTGAAAAATATTAAAAGAATAAAAACAAAGAAAAATACTCAATGCCGGACAAAGTGAATGAAGATTAGAGAAGACCCAACAGCGTGATCTATGGGTACCTCCCCAGAATACCAGAAGTCACCCTGAGCGAAACCGACTCAAACACTGATCGGAAGAATATTCCAATACTTCCTAAAGAAGAAAAGACCGGCGCGATACCTGGAAATGGGGGAAGTCCCAAAAGAAACAGGAATCGTGCAATGAAACCTATCTACAACAGTGCGAGACTCGGTATACTAATGAGAATACTGTAGCCACGCTTCCGGAATAAATCCAAAATGAAAACTCTTAAGCGTGGTCCACCGAAAGGGAATTAACCCACAGCGGAAAAGTGAAACAAATTTGGAGGGCGAGAAAAAGTGGCCTGTTGATGACCGAAACGAAAAACCGCATAAAAAAGTCACAGAATATTTACGCACATAATATAGAATATACCAATATAATATAGAATATTTACGGACTCCAAACCAAGTCAAAAGTTTCTCCAAGCTATGGTTGTTTGGATCTTTAGTGGTAATCTGCTTAACTGTTTCGTTGAGTTTTTACGCGGGTTTGTAATATACACATAAAACTAAGTGTATGAACGACCGCGAAAGTTTAAGTAACAATATAAATGTTTTGTGTGAATTGATTTTGTCTGAAATGGAATTCGTATTGTTATGAGATATGAGTTCTAACGTGGATCTGCAGTAACATTTTGTGCATTTAATAGTGAAGTTACAATGGATTTAAATAAACTTGTACACTGTATAACATGCTCTAAAATTTGACTATAATATACAGTAATATAATATAATTTTCCCTTTATTTCGTCTGAAGGGCATTAAGGGTACAGTATTACGTGGGGATAATTTTAAATCAAAACGGTTAAGCCTCAAATATTAAAAATAGAATAAAGGCCTGTAATCAGTCTAGGATTAAATTTAAATACATATACAGTATATAAGAGTTAGGATAAGAGGAAGTTTAAAATTCTTTACTTTTAAAATCGATCGATCGGGCGGATAAAAGCTGCAGGAAAAGGTTATCGTATTGTTTAGAAGTAGAATAGAATAGGATTGGCAGTTAAAAAAGCAGATTGAGAAAGAGTAGACAAATAAATAGATAAACAAAGATAGTTGATAAAATAAACTAGGTCAATAAATAAGTAGATAAAATAAGATAGAAAAATAAGCAAAAAAATTCAAATAAATAAGCGGATAAATTAACAGGACGGATTTATGGATTAGTGTAAAAGGCAGGAATTATTAGATGACCTGGTTATGCCTCTATTCATATGGTATAAAACTTCTTTTTGATAAATAATTTATAAGAAATTTAAAAATATTTGTTTGACGTAAATAATTTTTGATCGTGCACGGATAGCATAAAATAGTCTGAGGGCGCCATGATGGCCACGGAGGGTTGGAGACCCCTGGCATAAACCAAACGATGGCGTACAGTGCATACTATGACGGATACTTGTTAAGTCAACAACGAGTCGGCCTTTTATTCCTACAAATTTCATCCTTGACAATGCGATAGAATGAGAGAATATATGTCAGAAGGAATTAAAATTGTGGCGAAGAGGATTGTTAAGGAAATGGCAGAAAGATAACATGAAAAACTGCGTGTCTAATTTCCGCACAAATAATCACATACTGTATATAGTCATAAAATGCAGGAAGGAGTGTCACCGACGACGGGGCTCTTAGAAACGTGCTCGTGTTTGCCTGTGGCTCAGGGGAATTTGTTGGACGAGGTTGGTAAATATTTTTATTAGCGGGTAATAAAATAATGCGCGACGTTGCGAATTCCTCTTGGATTTCGTATACAGTCGAAATGACCGGTTTTTGTGCGATTCCGGAAATAAGGGAAAAAAATGGTTCGTAACTGAGCACGACCTTCGAACTTTGTGTTCTTTGAGTTTTATAGTTGGTTAGGATTGGGTTTCAAAGGAAATAAACGTGGACAGGAAAAATTTTAATAGAATCTGTGTACAAGTGGGGAAAGTCGAAGACAAAACAATGGCGGCGATGAAAGTCCAAACAAGGTATCAATATTTTTGTTTGAGAAACGAGGAAAATGAAAAGTTGGAGGTTAAGAGAAAGAAAAAATCGATCGATTACCCATTGGAGGCTTTTATTAAGTTCAAATCTGAAATAATTGGCCGAATGAATGAGTGAATGAATGAATGAATTGGATGACTCATTCCTCGTGTAATTTATTTATTCGTAACTTATTATTTTACAACGTTTAAAATTTGATCGAATGCCCAACGCAAATTGTCTTCGTTTACGAATAATAAATCTTCGACTTTTTTTTTGTTTTTCATTTTCCGACCAACTGATTTCTTCTTTTTCTTCCTTGATCGCTTGTTCTTGTTTCCTCATATCGATCGTTCAAAATGGCGAAGAAATATTTTTATGTTTCTTTTTGGTAGTTTGCACTCAAGTAGTGAGTCCCTCACGATTTCGTTGGGTTGGTTTGGTACGTGACCATGATTGTTTATGTTTTGTTTCTTTGAAGTTGGTGCCTACTAATTCCTTTTTGCCCGATCTTGTGCATTACTTATGAAAAAAATGTTTTTTGTTACTGCGCATTTTGCAAAGATTTCATTTTTACGTGATGTACACTGTTTCAAAGATTTCATTTCATAAGTGTTGCACACTGTGTCAGAGATCTCATTTCAAAAGTAATGCACACCAACACTCCGTAATCATCACAACCATCTGTCCTACCCTAAGCCGGCAGCCATTAACGACGCAGCGCTCACCATAACTTGGTGCGCCCATTTGCGCCTTTTGCATCGACTTACACCCGTTTGCGCTCGTTTGTCGCTAACAATACATCCTCTTACAAAGATCTCATTTCATAGATAATGAATATATATTTCATTTCATAAGTAATGCACATTTTGCACTTTTGCATTAGACTTGCAATGCGTTAATTATGAAATCTTTGAAAGCGCGTGCATTATATTATCTCATATCACATAGAGATTAGCACATCTCATCTAAAATTATGCCACAACCATGATCACAACTGCCTTTTTAGCATTATTTCCGTTTGTATAAAAAGGTTTCAAGTGCAAAGGATCGTCTTTAGACTAAACTCAGGACTTGGCTTGTGATTTTGTGTAAATATTGTGTTTTGTGTATGTTTGTCGACTAATTATAATATCGTTTGTTTAATATTTCGCCAACAACTTATTTCGTTTAAATTTATTTTGGTTCTGTTATCTGAAACGCGAAACTATTTTGAACCGTGCAGATGTTTGTTATAAGTTTTTTGTCACTCTAGATTCGGCCTATCACTCTGACACTGACACTACTTCAAGACTCATGCGGTGCACTGATTGACAATCACTGTTCTAGGCTTAGAGTTAAATCTCTGATTTATACGTGGAGCGAGATAGATTTATGGCTGTTGTGGTGAGGTGTCAGGTAATCTTATCAGTGATGTCTTACCTCTGAGAAAAAAGTAGTGTAATGGTGGAAAATCTGTCGAGATTCCAGGAAAACGCTTCCTCGGGATTGTTATCATCATCATCCGGATGTGTTTACCTACCATCGACAAATTCCGTTTCTTTTGTCAGTCTTCCGCATCACGGGAAAATCTTTCCTTGTTCGTCTCTAAAATAGATTCTTCCTTGTTTATTTTATACCTCCATGCGATCGTGTTGATTGTTCTCCAAAGGCTCTTCTGGCTCTCTCTTCAGGCCTGGTTTCAAGGTTAGGGAACGTACATCAGAATCTCGACTTTAGAGTTTAGAACGTTTTCAAGGTTTTTTGTTACGTAAGGCTCGGGATGGAATGTCGCTGTGTGTACTAATCCTGAAATCTTTAGAAAGTTTATGTAAATATGAAACTTTTTGTTAAATTGTAGGGGGGAAAAGTTCGTTAAATCGTCGACCTTTCCGCCATGTGTGCCTTTTTACAATTAGGAAGTTGATTTCGTTTTAATAATTTATTCAAATAAAGGGTTACATAAAACAAAAATTAATAAGTAATGTTTATGGAGGAGAAATTGAAAGACCTGAAAAGAAATATTAAAATTGGAGTCGAAAAATAAAAGTTATGAATCACGTCAAAGTTTGTGGGATTCTAAGAAATAATCCAATGGCGAATAAAAATGACGTCATCCCGATTTGAAATCGGAGGCGGGGAATCGTAAAAAAACCGAGACGACCCACGCATGAAGCATACGAAACGAGGTACCGTAAGACTACGGCTCGAGTTTATCGGTTCTGAGAATTTAAGATGCTTAAGGGAGTCTCGCGGAAGGGGATCACAAAATCTGTTTTCTTACAAGTCCGCGGATCTGAAAACGACCTTGCAAAACTAAAGTTGTGATAACCGCTCGGATTCAGTTAGATTTCGAACGTTGGTGATATTGGTCGAAGTAAACGCGAAAACGTTTCTTTTTTAAACATTTTGTTCGTCGAGTGTTTTTTTTGTTGTTTGTTGTTTGTTCCTTTCAACTTTGGCCATCGTCCAGATTTTACTAAGTGTTTGTTCGTACCGTAATATCGCAAGTGTTTTGCGAAGTTTTATTTCTTATTCTTGAAATCGAGATTTTTGTTGTCTATTAATGTCTCGTCTGGTACCGGAAGGATCACAATTGCTGGATCCTATCAGAGAGGATTTATTTACAATGTATAGTGATTTTTCATCGCCGGGTAAAAAATTGGTAAGTCAAATGTTGCAAATCACTTCTTTTTTCAAAAGGTCTGCCATGTTTGAATTGGTTTTTTTTAACGATTTTTTAATAGGGAGCGGAAAGAAATTAATCACTCCAAATTGCTATTATGTATTTCTTTCAATCATAATCGTTTTGAATGTTGTCGTCAATAACTATTTACGAAAGAAACGAAAAAGCGAGAAATAAACGAAGGGATTCGTTAGGTAAAAAGCATTTCCGTTTTGAGAAAGTCATGCCCGTCAGTCAAGGCTGTGAGTTTTCGAGAACGCCGACAACCGACATTGCTCGCGGTGTTAATTGCAAGCGTTTGGTTTTCTCTCATTATTTTAACTTGAAGTTAATCAAAAGTCGATTAACAAATTATCTTGAACTAATTTCAAGTTAATTTCGAATTTTGTTTCTGTGTCCTATTCATAACGATCGTGCGCCTGATTTGTATTAATCGAGAGGGGGAGCTTCGAAACCTTAAAAAGGGGGAAACCAAAAAATTTCAAAGATGGCGGCCGATGGGTTTAAAACGTTTTTCTTCAGTCTAATCATTTCCCATTACTCTTGATTTATTTATCGCTGATAAAGCACTTGAAAAACAAAACGATTTTTTAAATATTATTTATGCCAGGAATAATTTACGCATTTGGCTTTTTTTGTGGTAAAAAGTTGTCAGCTAGCTCACGGAAAATTCCAATGATTATCCTCTGTCTTATTTGTTTAAATGAGAAAGTAATTATTAATATTTAATTTGTTTAGTGTTTGCATGATGACTTGATGATTAGATTAACCAATTTTGGTAGTCTGGTTTTGGTTTTATCTTATATTATTTATTTATTAATTTTTTAAATGTTTAGTTTGTGGTTCTTGATGCACTCAAGTTTGACACTTGATTAAGTTTATGTTATTGTTGTCAACTCATGGATTTAATTGCAAGGCCTAAAAATCTCAATTCGGATTTGTTTTTTTGCTTGTCACGAAATAGATCAACTGGGCTTTTTAATCCTTTTTTTATTGGGCTAAGAGTCATGGGTCAAAGGGTATCGGTTATTGTTTTGGGTTGTTGTGGTTTTTGTTGTGTCCCCAATGAACACATGCCGATTCGATGACAAAGAAGAGTCGAAGGAGTTTTTTTTGGATGAGGGATTAGATCAGAAGAAAAGACCTTATTTTTGGTTTTTTTGGTAGATAAGTTGGAGTGGAACGATTTTCTATGCAGGCATGAATGGGTGCCATAAATTATTTGGCCGATGACGTGGGTCGGATACCGTTAAAAGGTGGAGGAAGATTGCCATTTTTTTTCTTTTTGCTAAACCCGAACTACTTTTCTTACAAGTTGAAAATCTTTGCGTTAGTGTGCATTACTTATGAAATGAAATTTTTGCAGCAGTGTACAATACTTATAAAATAAAATCTTTGTAGCTATGTGCATTACTTATGAAATGAAATTTTAAAATGCGCACTTACAAAAATCTTTTTGTTTAATAATTAATGCACATTGATGCATGCAAAAGTTATTTTCTTAAATAATTATTTGAAAATGTGGTTCACTCTCGAAACGTTGGGAATGGGATACTCGACTCGGGTTCGTGTCACATCCTTCAAGATGGTCGGTATCGTCTTATCTGTGTTTGTCTAATCCATTGGAAATTATTGGATCGGGATTAAAGTCACGCCTCTCCCTTGAATTCCAACCTTGATTACTTAATATAGTCATGTCAACAAAGAAAAATAAAGAAATCTATAGGGAATGAGTGTCAGAGGTGGCGGTGCAGTCCATCCGAAGTGGTGATGAAGACCCGAGGCCGTGGGGGGGACTTTCGAAATGGTAAAAGTTTGTCTTAGCCCCAATCATTTCCGGTTTCCTTTGGTCATGGAAGCGAAATTGACTCCATATTTAGCCACGGGTATAAACCGAATCTAAAAATAACGAAGATGGAGTAGGTCAGGCGCTTAACAATGACGTTGGTGTGTGACGTCTTTCACAGTTATCAAACCACACCTTAGGTTGGTTGGTTGGCTGGCTGGCTCCTTGCCTGACTACCAGTGAGCCTGAACCTGATTTCTAACGCGAGTGAGAACGTAATTTGAGAAGCGGTAATGATCGAGAACTGATTGTTTATTGATTTTCTTCGTTTAATTTCCTTTTTTGGTTTTATTTTCCCAGTCTGGGATGGATGCCTGATTGGGATTTAGGTTAAGTAGGTGGTAGGCTTCACCCAACTCCACTCGAAAGCTGTGAATAGCATTTATGCTAAGTGAAAATTCCAAGTTGGAGGAATTTCTTGTGTGGGTGTGCATGGAAGGAGCTGGTAAGGAGAAATTGAATGAAATGTCCTGAAGCAACGGTTGACAGACTTTGTAAAATAGTCGGTGACCAACCACCATTCAACGCCTTCAATTTTTTTATTTATGCTACTTGTGAATTAGGGTTTCTTAGTTATACACACCAAGTTTGAGGTTTTCTGTATCCGGTTGTCTGGTTTTCCGTTGCTGAATTGTATCAAAATTGGTCTTGGAAGATGGGAATGTTTTATTGTTAGCTATCGTCTGTTGGAAATGATGTAGTACTGGAAAAATTAATGGGGGTCTACGAGAGGGTAGTAGCTCGGGGTAGATGTCATATGGGTAGAGATCGTAGAAGGAGGGAGAGCATTAGTCTAGAATATCGGGTGACGAACACCAGAAACTTTTTTATTTCGCGACATGGTGTCGCCATGTGGGAAGGTCTGTAGCCTGGAAAGTTGTGCTGTTCGGTTTCCAAGAAATTCTCTTTTTATTTTGCGAAAAATAGACTTTTTCCTTATCTCGGAGAGTTTCCACATCCGGTTGGTTCCTGTTTCGCGTTATTACTTCCTTCCCAATACTGTCGTGTTTGTGTTGTTCCTCTCCTATATTTCCAGCTCATGATCACATGATTTGATTAACTTCTCACGTGCTTCCCTTACACGGTTAACGTTAGATGGAGGACTCGTCGAAAGCGTAACCATGGCGAAGGTCGTTCTTTTAAGCCGATCCAACTCGCTTGGTTATCTCGTTTTTTTTCCACTCTCTGGCTGGCTGGCTGACTGGTTGTTTGGTTGGCTTTTGTTTGGCATTCGTCGTCGTCTTTGTTCAGGACATTCGGGTTTCCTATATCCTCGCTCTTTAGCCAGTTCCTTCGATAACATTCCGTTTTTTTGTTTTCCTTTTTTTGTTTGTTTTCTTTTCCTTTATTTTTTCCTTCTGCGTGTTCTGATTCTTTTCTTTTCCTCTTTTTTTTTGTCAAGACCGAGTAAGGAAATACGCTGATAAGCATGTGTGGCTTTCTTTGTTTGTATTGACTTTGTGTTGTGGTTGTTGGGTAAGTAGCCTGATTTTTTCTTATGCTCAATGCTTTTTGATTTTTTTTATTTGTCCTCCTTGGACTCTGGCTCTGCTAGAGAAGGAGGAGGATATGAAGCAAGCTTTGGTTTTGTTTCTGTTTGGTGGCAACAGTATAAATAAGCCAGTTTTACGGCTGTTGTTTGTTCCTCGTTAGAGTTGTATCAGAATTTTCCGAATCGTTGTTTGTACCATCTTGTCAGTTGATTGTGATGTCGGAAAATTTTGTAAAGGTTTGAGTATACTAATGTTAAATATATAGGATGTACGCTGGAAGGAAATAATGAGCTTTGTTGGGTGATTAAGGGGGGGGTAGATTTGGGAATACATGGGATATTGATGACAAGACTACCCTCATGATGGCAACACCTTTCTTTTAATTACCGAGAAATGACATCCGTGGCAGACTGTCTCCGTGTGATGATGTTTGCTTATAATTTTTTGAAATGGGAGGGCGGGAGGGGTCTCAAAATATAAAGGGACATACAACAGATGGTTTTGATTTATAGAAGCTAGGGAAGGAGGAAAGAGTAGAAAAGAAATTTCTCTTTTATATAATAAAGTAAAGACGACGGGGTTGAGAGAGAGAGGAGGAAGAGAGAAAGACCTTCAGTGCTGACATTCATTAATGTGGAATTTCCGACCGCAAAAAACCGAATTCTCGGTTGGAACCAGGGAGACGACGGCGACTTGAGATTTTGTAAGATAGAGAGCAAGTGTCTGAGGTGGGAGGTGATTGGTTGGATGGGAGTCTGAGGAACCCATACTTCCTATTCATATCTGGGAAAAGGGAAATCCCCTGCAGTCAAGCTGTTAAGCTTACACGATTCTCCCATTTTTTGGCTCGGCGAAATTTTTTCCCCTTGATTTCCGGTGGCTCTTCATCTTCCTCCTCCATGGAATCCTCTCGTGTCTTTCTTCATTTTCTATACCGGAGGATGACATTTTATATTGACCTCACCATGTATTAGTCAAGGAAGGTTTTCAGGTTTTGTTTTGTTACTCCTCTCGTGACACTATCACTGGAGAACAAACAAGATGAGTCATAAGAAAAACTTGGTAAACAAGAATTCATGAAAAATAAGATCAAAACATGTTGACCAAAATCATACCTGTACGTCCTGCGTCCGAAAAATAAGAAAAATTTGTTTTTGTGTGGTGGCAGTACCAAAAAAAATTTCCTCCTATGTTTGGCTTATGGGAAGCCCAAGTGAGGAAAATTTTGTCGACAATTTTTTTTCTTTTTTTCCAAATTGTTTTTGGCTCGTGTTTTTGAAAATTTTTATTTTTAAAATCAGTGAGTTTAGTCATTTCCGAAGAGAGTTAGTCGGGGTCAGGAAGAGGAGACGAGAAGGTGGCAGAAGAAAACATTTTTTTTTTTGCCAGCAGAAATTTTCTTTTTCTCCGTCCTGACTTTATTTATTGAACGAACGTCGACGTAAAAACTTTTTTTTTGTCACTCGAACGAACGAAATTTTTTTTGTGCGATTTTTTTTGTAAATTGCAAATTCGAACGATTTTTTTTCTTAAATTTTTTCATGGCCGATTTGTCAGTCATGGAACCTTTGGATCTCACTTCTGTATTGACGCCTGATTTCTGGTTTCAACAGGTATGGTTTTGGTGATTTTTGCTTTTTTTTCGGGAGGGGTGTGTGATAGGAAAATAAGGTTTGACTTTTTAATGGTTGTTGAGCTGGAAATTTATTTTATGAGTGCTATTTGGTTACCTTCTTTGCCTTGATTTTTAAGAGAGAAAAGTTTTTATTAGACTTAATGTTAATTACCAAAGCAATAAAGTCACGTTTCGTAAGAGGATGACCTCTTGGTTAAGTTGTGTGTGTTCAAATCGAGGTGTGTGTTTGGGTTTTTCCCAGACGGAAACGAAACGAAGACAGTTTCTAGGAAGGAGCTTAGATTTTGATGGGAACATTTTATTTATTTTCAGTTCACTAGTTTCGACGGAGTCCACACCGGGGTTCCAACTCGGACAACGCCTACCTTAACTCCGACAACGTTGAGAAACATCGAGCAAACATTCATCGAATTGAGCCGGGAAACGGAAAGGACCGAACCTCATCAAAACGAAGCCGGTTTCGTACCTCCTGTCGTCCAGCCAATAACTCAAGGTAAGAAGGCATATATACCCCCATTTTGTTTTTCATTGCTGAAAGTTCTTTTTGGCCCCCAAGAACCTCACCAAACGGGAAGAGAAGGAGGAGCCCATGACTCATGCCTCGTGTTACGCTAAAACGAATGGCTTAACTTTCGAATTAAAATCAGATCCAATAAATTTCTGCGAGTCTTTTCCCAATGAGTCATTTCCTTTTTGAATTATTGTTAACTTTGACACGAACCAATGTTCGCGGTTCGTTTTGTTTGGGGTCATTTTGGCTTTTTTTCGCGGTTACGGTAAAGGAAGGGAAAAAGGCAACCCTTTTTAAATTTGGCAACGCTGGCTGTCGCGTTAACGAGGAGCTACAAGAGAAATGTCAATGTCAGAGTCGTCGTCGTCGGCGAGAGGAAATAAAGAAATTTATTTAATAATTTTAGGGGGTCTTAAAAATAACTGAGTACATTTAATATGAAAGTACTTTCAATTAAATTGGATTCAGTCGTGTAATTGGTTAATAATGGCGTCCATTTATTTCACTTAGGTCAACCTCTTTTGTTTCTCTCTCTCTCTCTCTTTTCCTTCTTCTTTTTGTTCTCGCCTTGTCAAATATTACATTCCAGTAGACTGTTTGATTATGTGTGTGTGTGAAAGAGACAGACAGTAGATAGGAGGAAGAAGAGGGGAGGGTTCGAGGTTAGTGACATGTACTGCCCTTGTCATTTACTTATTATTCTTCCATCGTTTAGATTAAGATTATATCGTTTAAATAATTTTTTCTTTTTGTTATGATTGGGCGAGGTTGTAAGAGAGAGGAATAATAGTAATATTAATAATAAAAATGATGATGAGGAGAGGTTGATATTCCAAAAAGAACTTTGAACCCGTTTGCAATAGCGGTTCCCCGAATCCTGCCGATTAAATTTTAATCTCTCTCTCTCTCTCTCTGAGCCATTAAAAAATAATTACCCCGCCCTTTGTAATGGGTTTGTGAGACTTTTTTTTAGGTTCACATGTGTAAAATGACAGCTAGGGGAAAGGGGAAGGGGGCGTCAGAGAAGGAATTGTAGTCTGCGGGCGTGAAAAATGGAAGTAAATGATTTAAAGAGCAATTTTCATTTAATTCCGTTAATAAGTCCGACAGCTTGAGAGTGAAATAATTAAATAAATGTCTTTCTAGATGATGGGAGGAGGGGAGGTGAGATTGAGGAGGATATGAGCTTTATCATTATTAATATTATTTTTTGGCTGTACCGATCAGTTTGGGAGTAGTAACCAGGTTTGGTTAGGTTTCGCACATTTTCGACAGACGTGTTTACAACTCTTGTTTTTTGTTCAATTAACGAGTCGGGAAAAATCTCATCCTAACGATAATTTATTTATCTATCTTATTTCCGCAATTTTTATTACCTCTTTGTAGTTGTTGTTTAAAAATAGTCGAACGTTTGTTTTTTGTTCATGTGCTCAGTCCTTATTCTCCCTCGTTAACCGTTTCATTTGTTCGAATACGCGAAAGTTGCAGTGGTACCAATAGTTGGGGATGAGAGGGGGAAAAAACGAATTTTCGAACAAATGCAAACCAAAATGGACGTTGACGTTACATTCTTTTGTTTCCACGTAAGGAATTTGAATTTATAGACAGGAATTATGTTTAATCTGTTGATGTCAGTGGTTTTTTTAGGCCGGGGTTGGTAATTATTTGAATGAACTTGGTTTTTTTGTGGGGAGTTTTCAAAAAATGGCGGACGATTTGGTTTTTTTCTTGAAGTGAAAAATTTTCTATTTGAAGGAGTGGTTTTTCATTTTTTTTTTCAAACCGTCTGCTGCGCAGATAATCTATCAGTTTTAACATTGTTATCTTGTTAATTTTTATCTTTTTCTTTTATTGATTTATTTATTTAGGATGTTTGTTTTTTTCCGTTCTCGACTCGTTAACGGCTTAAAAGGCGACTTGGTTAAAAATCGTTTTCCAGTGTTCTTCGATATCAAAAGTGTGGCAAAGTGATTTTTCGGTTCTTTTTTTGTTTTTCTGTTTTTTTTCTCTTTTTTGTTATAAATGTCTCAGAGTTTTGGTTCGTTTGGCGAGAGCTTTAAGCCTGGTTAGTGATTTTTGTATCTTTTTGTTGTTTTGGATAATTTGGAAAAGAGATGAGTAAAGGAGGTCGGGATGAGAAGAAAGTTTTGGGAAGATTGGATCTGTGTTTCGGAAAAGGAACGTGTGATGATTTTGATTGATTCCTAAACGCCCTCCGCTCTGACATGTGTTGCGTGACGTTACGTAACTTATTGCAACTTCTTGTTTTCAGTATTTTGGCGGCTACATAAAGATTAAAATTTTTTTTTATTTGTTATCTTTATGGTTAGAGGTTTGGTATTAGTCGCGTCGGTTTTTTTTATGACCCAGAAATTCTGAAACATGTTTCTTTTGCTTGAAATGAGTCCTTTTACTTCTCTTTGGTTTAGAGGGAAGTCTGTGTTGTAGTGGTTAGGTGCCAGACTAAAAAAGAGTTCAAATCATCTCTCCGTATCCTGTCATACCCCCTAAAAAAGAGTGATTAAAACTCAACTGTAACTATATTATTCTCTGGTTTACCTTTACTGCCATTTTTGCCTACACTTTCCTCCTCTATTCTCCTCTTTTTGTTCTTCCCAATTAATAGTCTTTTCTATGTTCTTGTTTTCTTGTGCTTTAGTCTCAGCTTTAGTCGCCTGAGTGAATTTATAGCCATATTCTTAATTCGCTTCTTGTTCTAGTTATGTTACCACCATTCACCTACTTTTGTTGTTCCTATCTGTGTTGTTTTACTGCAATCCCATTATCCTTCTGCTTACTGCTATTTGATACCTTGGAGAAGAAGGCATTGACATAAGTTAGATGACCCTTAGATTAGGCTGAGATGGGAGAAAGTATGTAGACTTTGATAAGGTTTGGGTGGACCAGAATTGTGCCTACTACCATTCATCTACTTGTATTGTTTTACTGTTCTCTCATCTTCCTTTGACTTACTTCTCATTTCTAAATCTTAAGACACCATGTCTCATGTCTAGATGCTACCCTTTTCGCTTTGTAGATCAACAAGAGACTGATGACATTGACTAGGAGGAGATAAAATTTAAAATAATAAATTTATTAAAGGATTAATTTAAAAATTGGTTTTGTTTAGGTTTGCGGCAATTAAAATTAGTTTCTTGTAGTTATGTCATAAATTAATTATAGACTATAATCTTGAGATTTTGTATCTAATTAGAAAAATGGTGGTGAGTTATGTTTAATTTTAAATAGCACGTAAAAGAGGAGAAATAAATAAAGTTCTAAGACATAATCGAAGGAGTTTTGTACTTAAATGAAGGTAACAAGGTCAAATGTCACTACAAAAAGTCATTCATCTCGATTGATTGATCGGAATTCATTATGATAATTAGTTGAAAACATTGAAACGTAACAAAAATGGTGATTTTGGGAAGGAGGTAGTTGAGGGGGTTGGTTGGACACTTGCACCACTTTCATAGTCAACGGTTTCCGTCGTTTATTAATAAGTTGAGTGTCGTTGGGTCGATTTTGGTGTGTTGTTTGATAATAGAATAATACTCGGAACCGATGAAAATGGAAATGATTTTAAAAATATCGAGGGACAAGTTTTTAAGAAATTTGGGTCGCCATTTTTCTTGTTTGAATTATTTTCGATGTCTCGGTGGGTCGATTCGATAGCTGCACACCCGTTATAGGACTTGTGAGCTTGGCTTCTGTTTGTTGTTGTGCGACTATCAACCGAACAGCTTCTTTTGTGTTTGTACCCTTGGACACTGTCACTGGTTAGGATGTTTGTTTGTAGCTTTTGCTGGCCGAACCTGATTGTTGTTTGATTCTCTCACTTAGGCTCTTAACTATAAATTATAGTCGGGGAAAGCAATTAGTGGACACAATACCATTTACTAAGGGAACTAGTTCGAAAGAATATTCTTTTGGGGATAAGTGATAGGCAAAAATCGGTTTGAATTCTGTTGGTCGGGAAATTAAATTTTCTAAAACGCCATTTTAAGGAGTTTTGGTGGCGAAAATTTTGCGGTTTTGGAACAAACACCGACACTAATCATTTTGCTCAAGGTCATGACGCCAATTTTTTTTGTTCGTTCGGTTTTTTATCTTCTGTTTGAAAAAACATGTTTTATAGGAGATAATTGTTTATCTAAAATAGACTTTGAAGAAATCGCGACGACCGGAATTTTTTTTTCTTTTTATTGTTGAAGTGGAAAAGAGACAGGAGAGAGGGATTTCGCGTCGAGATTAGGTCGAAATTGTTGGCAGCCCTGTGGATGGTTTTTTTGTTTGTTATCTGAGTTTTGTGATGCGTGGAATTTGTTCTCTTTGTTTTTGTTTGTTCTCTATTAATTTTTTTTGTTGTTGTTTGACGTTGTTGCAGGTAAAAGCTCATTTATCAGTTTAGTGGACAGCAAAGCCTGGATAGGCGGTAGCACGACAATCACAACTACTTCAAATCAGAGTCCGACTATGAATAGGCCGACGGTTGTCAATTCGGCAGTAACAATGTCACTCGTGCCACAGACCACCACCCAGACAACGAGAAGGAATATGGGTGGTAGAAGGCCCACCAAGAACAGCGGAGTAAGTGTCCTCGTCTTTGTCTTTTGGTTTCATGTGTTTTGTTGTCTGTCGAGTTGTTTAATTGATTTTTGTCATTTTTGATTTGTAGATTTCACCCGAAGAAGAAGAAAGAAGGCGGATTCGTAGGGAGAGAAATAAACTAGCAGCCGCTCGGTGTCGAAAGAGGAGATTGGATCACACGAATGAGCTTCAGAAGGTAAGGCTGTGGGATGTTTGTTTTGAGTTGGTGGTTTGGCTGGTGGATGGTAGTCTCGAATGGAATGTTTATTGGGTTTGGTTTTTGATTTGTAGGAAACTGACGGTCTCGAGCAAAAGAAACAAAGTCTTCAGAATGAAATCCAGGCGTTGCAAAGCGAAAAGGAACATTTGGAATTTTTGCTGGAAGCTCACAAGGCGTGCTGTCGCCTCGCAGGAACGGACGATCCTCCATCGCCACCCGATATCAAGCCCGTAATCTACGACGTGATCGAGGTCTCAGAGCAAAAAGTCTTAATTCAGCCCGAGGATTCCGTGATAGCGCCATCATCTCAGCCGAGCACTCCGGCTAAGAAGCCACTCATAGCCGATTCCGCGACTTCCGGCACGACGAAACCTTCCCGTCCGAGTTCACTTCCGTTTTCCTCTCTCCCAACGAAACCTGCACCCACTACCATCCTCGAAGTCGCCGGCGTTCCCATAACAACTCCATCCGCGGGGATTCCCTTCAACTTCGACTCTCTCATGGACGGAGGAACGGGACTGACACCCGTAAGCGGAACCGGTCTCACGCCGATGGTACCATCCTGTTCGAGCCAACAGCGGAATTCGACAGGTATCGATCTTTCCAGTCCAGAGACCTCTTATCCACCGAAGCTGGTGTCTTTGTGATGGTGCGACGAAGCGGAAGTGCGTAAAGACATTTTGAGATAGGAGCTTTTCGGAGGAAGAAAGAAAAGTTTTGTTTTTTATAATTGTAATTTGAAGGCTGTCTCGACTTAAAATTTGTATTTTTGTAACGGTGAGATATGTGGCAACGTCGGGAGAGCAGCCGACGAAGGTCATCACTAAAATTTTTTTTGCTATCGGAAAAAGCTTCAAATGTGTTACCATTAATTAGAACGTTAAAACTGATTAGAGTTCGCCTTCTTTTCTTCTTGTAATCTTTTTTATAAGCTGTTTCTGCGCCAATTTTAACAAGCAAAGTGTACCGACAAATCATAAAAATAGACTTTTTTGGCGGCTCAATTTGTTTTCTCTTTCTCTTATTAGAAGAAAACACTCTTCATTGTTACAAACTAAGACAAAATTGATTAGGATTCTTTTTTATACTTATATAACAAAAAAATTTACATTCACACTTTAAACATGAATACCTCGATTAGGGTTTTGTTAGAGAGAGAGTTTGACTTATACAAAATTCTGTATAAAATACAGGAAATAGGAAGTTGGTATCTTTTGTACTTACCTTGAGTTTGATATGTAAATCATTTTGAGAATTTTCCATCTTCTTGAGATTGTCTATTATAAATCTAATAATATATTTATAAAGCTCATCCGTCTTTTTTATATATATACAAAAGGTTTGTTTATGAATGGATTTTAGAGAGGAAATGTTAATTGACTTTGTGCTGTTTAGAAGCCGCTTTGGTATTTTTTTTTATTTAGTATTCGTAGTTGCGCTTTGATTGCATCATTCTTGTTTGGTTGGTCGTCACGAATTGTCTAAGAGGAAAAACAAACTTTTTTTTTATATTTAAGGAATTTTTATTTAAAGATAAAAAGCCAAAAAGTGTTGAAAGATCTCTGATTGTAAAAATATTATGAAAATTGGTCTCAAGTTGTTTGCCTTATAATGCAGAATTCTTTTTTTTTAATTATTATTATTATTATATTAGAATATCTTTGGGGCCTATTTATAAAACGTTTAGAGTTAAACATTGCTGAGTTGATAGAAAACGTCTTTTTGTAACGGTTTTTTAAAATATCGTTAAAAACTGTTTTATTCTCGAATGTTTTGATTCTTTTTTACTGATAACTTTCTAATTCTCGGCAATTTGTATCAGTCGTTGATTAAACACTTTCCAAATTTAGTGTGGTATTCCAAAAAACGAATTTGAGCACCAAAAAAAACCAGAAAATTTCACTTAATGAAGTGAACGGTGCAATGAGATGTATTAACGCTCCGCCATGTTGGAAATTTTGTTACCAGCAAAAATGTTTTGTCAACGACTCAAAGAAATAACTTTTATTTTGTAAATAATTTAAATTAAGCAATATTTTGAGTTTTTAACGTTTTTTTTCTTTTCTTTTTGGTTTCCTCCTTTTGAGGGAGGTCATGGTCAGTTTTGTCAGGAAAAATTTTGGTCAACTATTTGGATGCATTATTATTATTTAAGAATTTCTCTTTTTGTAACATCTCAATTAATTAAGGGTTAAAAGTGAATTTACATAATTTGTAAGTAAGAAAAAGAAGTTTTTTTTATGGCTGATTATTTTTTTTAGGATAAAAATTTATAAAGTGCTAATTTAAATTTACATAAAACAAGTTATTTATAATTATATCTCTTAGAGAGAAAGATTTTTTTTAGTGAAAAATATACTATTTTATATAAAATATATTTTTGTTCCTTTTTATGTTGTCGCTGTTTTTACGTTACGTTTTGAATAGTATGGGAACTCAATATACCGGTGACAAGTTCATGGGTTGGGTTTTCCCCGGACTACAGCCAAGGGCGAGTCCTTAAATACCAGAATAAACGCAGACGTTCTGAGGTTACCAAACAAAGATTCCCCAGGCAACGTGTGTCCGGCGGGAAATAGTTAATTTGAAAAACCCGCGAAATCTAATCGGATCTCGAAAAACCGGATATGGTTGATTTTACGAACCCGCAAAATCTCATCGGATCTCGAAAAACCGGATATGGTTGAAATTTTGGATATTTCTTGAAATTTTAACCATATCCGGTTTTCGAGATCAATAATTTTTGAATCAACCATATCAATTTTCGAGATCAATTAAATTCGTTCTATTCTCCAATTGAATTTCCCCATTTTTCGAAATCGGACAATACTGGGGCCGGTTTTCTCAAATATACGTATTAACTGTACCCTGCCACGCGTAGCTGAGGTCCTCTTTTCTTTGTTTTAACCAATTACTGCATCAAGTAACTTTCTAGAGTAAGTGTGAACTTTTGTGTGGGCCATTGGACAACCAAAACCTACCTGGAAGTAGGACGGACAAAAAAATAACCAAAACTGTTGATGAATTATCGGAGGTTATGCTGTAGGGGGCTTTAAATAGTTAAATGTTCGATGCCTGTAATAAAAACACTTGACAAACCTAAAGTCATGAAACAGAATATTGTTCAGTCGAAAGAAAAATCGCTGGGTAAGCGAAATGTTTAGTTGTGTCCGTTTCTGGTGTAGACCTAGACGTTCTGTGGTTGGCCAACTCTCAAACAGGTTACGTACAACTCTCCATGTGAGAAGCAGTCCGTTGACAGATCTAAGCTGTACAGTTGATTCCCTCTGAGCTTTGTTGATTGTAATTTCAAAACGGCAGGCGAATAAGGATGTCTTCACCCCTGAAAGTTGCTGTCAGTGTTGTTGCCTCAACAGCAAAGTTTTACAGGAAGTCGGTTGATGTTTCGCAGCATAATAATAAAACATTTATAATAAGCAAGTACTCGTCAGCAATAGTTTTTGGTTCTGCGACAAATGCGTATTGGTTTTGGCCCAAAAGTATCTCGGCGTGTGGGGCACGTCTTTATAGCGCAAGTGGTTAATGATGATTAATTGAACCGGCACCAGTATTCCCAGGCTTTTCTTTTCCCAATTCACAATAAATTCGTCGGAGTGAACGCTTCTTTAACCTGTGTTCCGGTAAGTTCTGAAGAAATATAGGCTGCAAGAATAAAAGGTGAAACTGTTGAAGAAAATAAACAACAAAAACGCCATTATTATTATTCCAGCAAAATTTCATCAACAAACATTTTTCAATTTTTTTCTCATCTTTGTTAATTTTAATTTTAATTTATACTTATCATATAAAACTTAAATTTCTAATAAACATCGCACAGAAAAGTTCTGAGTATCTGTGTCCACTCCACCCACACACACAAACACTCCCGTTGTCCTTTTAATGCGTCGCCGTTGACTGATTCAGTAACACATGTGCAGGAACAGGAGTACCAACTGAATCATTAGAAAAGTTTAATTACCTTCCAGTATTCCCATCACCAAAAACCTTCATCAGAACACAAGATGGACACAAAATCCATGACATGGTGTCACACACGATCCAGGAATAATCGCTTTTTATAAAACAAACCATTCAAATCCTTTCTGTGACATATCAAAAGCCAAATTCACAACCAATACTCCGATGTAGTGAAGTCACGATGGTTTTAGCAGAAGAGCCTAAGCATTGATCTCAAGACAACAAACTTTTCCTCGCAAGGTTTCATCAAATAATCTTTTATCTAATCAATTAATTTACCACTTATATTTACGTAAAAAAATTTACAATCCAAGAGTTTGTTGAGAAAGAAGAAAAAGTCTGCAACGATATACTCAAGTTTCCCACACGGTAAAATTCCAAAAAAAGATTTGAGAATGGCTGACGATGAAAAAAAAAGTAATAAATAGACTTAAATTTGACCCTCTTAAAGTTTTTGTTCTGAATTGTTCACTCTATAAGTTTCTTCGCCCGGAAATAACTTCTCAAGTAGAAGATCTGCCATGTGGCCAGACCCAAGAGACAGAACATACTGAACAAGGTGAAATAAAGTACCCTACGATTAGTGGATTCTGAAATTAATAAAAACATAAAAATGGTTCCCATATCGACAAATAAATGGATCAAAGAGTTAATTATTTAATCACAAACCATTTGTATTCCTCATATCTTCTTCATTCTTCCTCATCAAAGAGAAATCTTTAACTATGTCTTCTGATAAATCTTCAAGTCTTTTGAGTTCCACCTCCATGGGTTTCAACTTGGCTGCTTCGCCAATCTGTAAAATATAAATTTCAATAAGTGAAATTCAAACTCTGGGCAAATTCTTAAAATTATACTCTTCCGAAAGAAAACAAACAACAAAAATACGTTAGTCGAAAGAAAAACCAATGTTCGTCTCCTGAAACCGTTAAAAGTGTGGGTGGGTTGGCAACGTTGTTTAGTGGTGCCAATCATCAGACTCATCAATGGCGTCACTCACATCTGAATTAATGTGATTGAGGATGCTAAATAAAATTAAATTAAAAATTCAAACAATGACTTCTTTGTTTTATAACAAAAAGGAGGTTTATTGTCCTTCCCATAAGTTATATGCACACTTAGCAAAAACACTCAAAACAAAAGGAAAACGGAATAAAACCAAACACAAAAAGAAAGACGAAAATAATTACCAAGCTCTTGAATGTCATCCGAGTTGGGAAATGATCGAAGAGAATTAAGAGAAACGAAAATAAAAATAAATAATAGAAATTAATAGAAATTTGGTTAAATGCCGTCTGTGAAGAGTTTTTGGGTATGTCTCATAGTTATTTGTATCATCCCCTAGTTACCCACTCTCGAGTTATAAGGCAAAAATAGTTTGTAAGGAAAGGGCCATTCAGGGAAGGAAAAAGATTGAATTGCAAAAAACAAGAGGGGGGAGGAAGGTGGTAGTGTGACGTTTACAAATTTTTAACCTAAAACAGTTTACTCATATCAAATCAATTTTAATTAAGACCTTCTTAAGAAATCTTTCAATAAATTTGGTTTCAACATATTTTGTATAAGAAAAACTACAACTGGAAGAGGGTTGGCTTTAATGAGTTTCTAAATCAGGAGCTCATGAATTCTCCTCAATACCAAGTCAACTAGATATTGTAGTTTGCCCCGGAACTGTATTTGTTCTTTTGAAGGCACCAGTAGTGTCTGTTAGGGTTCTCTCTATTATTCTACCTATTATGTAGTTCTGGGTATCAAATAAGTATGGTAATAAGCATGGTGAGAATTTTGATTTGAACTCCACAATGACTAACATAAAGGCAGTCATATTAACTTTCATTTCTCCAAGGAAGCTATAACAGTGCAGTGAAACAAGTTTCGACAAATATTTCTTTAAATTCTTATCACAACTCTATCAAACTTGAAACCCAATTAAAGAGCTTTACACAACTGTTAATTGGGTTGTAGTGATTGTTCAAAACTACATATTCCCAAATTTGGGTCTAGTGGAATCAAAATTTAATTCCATTTTGTATGCTTGGTGTATAACAGTATGTAGTGAGAGATTTAAACTCTCACCACCACTTTGCTAATCAGATACACCCCTCAACCCTAGGCTTCCTTCAAAAGAGTGAAAATCTATGCCCAATGTCAGACTTAAACCAAAGAATTTGAAATGCTTCTATCTTGGTGAGAATGAATCATGAGAAGATATTTAAAGTAATGATAAGCATTTTACTTTTTTAGAAAGCCTACAGATTCTTTTCACTCACAGACTCAATAAGAAGTGGTTTTTATCCTGTTTCACCTTTTTTTTGGAGTATAACAGAGTGCAGGAGGAGGGATTCAAACTCACTTCCATAGTATGCAAGTCAGGAACGTTAAACACTACACTTTACAAGTGAAAGGTTGATTGCTCATTGTTAAGTCTGAACTATAGTACCTGTCCAGTATGAAAATGTTCGGGCCTGTGCTCAGAAACTGCTAACATTTTTTGCCTCAACATATCTTTATGAGGCAATATACAGAAATAGACTGACAGATGTACATACACATGATGCCCTGAGGGTGGTTCACATACATAAAAAACTGGACTTGTAAAATCTTTTTTATGGTAAGTTGTGTGGTCTGTTGCAATAATCAAAATAAAATTTGGTCCAGGAAGGAAAAAGCCTGAGTACTAAGGGTTAAAGTCCCCTCTACCTTGTTATGCCCAAGACTTAAAAACAGGATTAAACTCGACTAACCAAAACACTAATGGCCTCATGCAACAATTACATATCAATATGATTACTCAAGACTTAATGAAACAAGAAACTAATCAGACTTAAGAATTTTAATGATAAATTTCCACCAATTTCCTCCACTAACATGTACAGATAAAACAAGGAGGATAGATAAACTTGCTGAGATACAATTCAACACTTAAATAATTAAGAGAGAACAAAAGAGTGTAAAAGTGTTCAGCTTACATGATTAACACCATCAGAGTTTAACATGTTCTTAAAATGTCAATTGTTTACTAACGAATGTAAAAACTTATTTGGGAAGAGAATCTTTAAAAAGTAATATGAAAATACTTGCCTTCATAATTTTGGCTTCTACTCCTAAGCTTAATAATTAAGGATACTTCTTGCTTAACTCCTTGCTGTTGGGGAGGCACTCTCGAGAAAAAGCATATTTCAAAAGTATCAAAATTTTCTGTTACAAAAGAAAATTTCCCCTTTGAAATATCTGATTTCTGGGATAATATATGATTTTTTGAATCTCTAACCTAAAATGAAACAAGCAGAAAGTAATTTATTCAGATAATTGTAGTGAATTACAAAAACGTGTTCTTTGTAGCAGTTTGTAAATTAAACGTTGAAAAATGACCAGACGAATTTCACCCAGTCGAGGTGTGAGGCCATCTGTCCTTTGGAAACAACCCAATTACATCACATACAAGTCTTAAAATAACAATAAAGAATATGTAATGTTTGGTCTTGTGTTGAGGCACTCACTTTGTAATCTACTTTTTGTCCGTAGGCTTCAGACACTTCGAATTCACCGGTCACCAACACATCAGATTGCAATTCTTCCCGAAGGCATTTATTTCCGTTCGGTTCCAAATGCCACATAATTCCATCAACTCCGAGGAGTCCTATCAAGAGCCCGTAAATCAACAAACTTAGCTCCATGATATTATGAGCTCCGAAAAAGAACCAAGTGAATTTTATAACGAATATCACAACATTGAAATTATGTAAATAATGTCACGAAGAACAAGACGGGGCACACATTTTCGAAGTACGTGTTCACGTGGCAAAAGACTCCTTTCACTAATTCGAACATTTCAAAGGCGGTGGATTTGGACGAAAAAAAAAACATGGTCGTCACAACGATAAACACGATGAAACTTTTCATAAGTAACCGATAAAATGCCGGAGGATTCGACGGACTGCTTACAGTGTAGATTGACCAGTGGTTTAGGATTAGCAGCCGCTGGTGCTTACGTTGTTTATCAAAGTAAAAATCTGAAGCCATTTTCACGACATGTAGTAGCTTCAATAGGATATGGTAATTACAGTAATGGAAAGATATAAAAATGGAGGGAAATTCAAATCCCTGTACTTAATGGTGTTTGATAGATAAATTTTACCAGATTTCTAGCAATTTCATATTTTTATTACAGGTTTTGGTTTACTTGGTTTTCTACGAGCCTTTAAACTTCCTCCATTTAGAAATGAAAAGGTGGCCGTCGAAAAAACAACAATTGAAAACAAAGAAGACAATGAATATATAATTGGAAAATTTTCTAAATTTAATTAGTAATATTAACTCAAAAGCATTCACAATTAAATCTGTAGATATTTATTTTAGTTACTAATTTAACTTTCTTAAATATATATTTTTAAAGCCATCTACTTTAAATTTATTCAATTTTGTGACTGAACATTTTATTTAATATCAGTATAATTTTACATGGAAGCATAAAGTGATGTATTTTAAAGTATGGTGTAAACATCAATTGTTGTACATGATGGATGATGGTCATGGCCCCACCATTTTGATTCTCCATTGATTTTGTTTAAGAATAATTTGGATAAATTGAATATACATTGTAATTAGAATACTTTCTCCTCATTTTTATTTAGACTTTAACTCAAGTTTGCAAAAAACTAGATCACTGAGTTTGAATTTTCCAAACTCATCCAGAAATTTCAGCCATCTATCAACTGAACCTCTAACCCAAAGCATATATATTTCATAAAGCATTTCAGAACAAGTCGAACTCACTAATGCCCTTCAACAATTTGGGGATAAATATCTATTAAGTGATTGCTCTTCCAATAATAAGACACTAGACATAAATGAGTACATACACGTAGCATAGTTTTTGATTTCTTAAAAAATTTTCCCCATCATTTCCAAAAAAGAAATAAATCCAAAACCCTTCAGTATTGAATCTATTACTAAATTATTCACAACAATCATAATCCAAACAAGTAATATAACCTAAATAAGAAAACTGTTATAAAAAGCGAAATATCAGTCTAAATGAATAACTAATTACTTAAACCAAGCTTCAAGTTAAGTTAAATGTGAAGCAAATGTAAAATTTTAATATCTATTTTAAGTCAATCAAGTACAAAATGTTTATTGCTTATGTAGATTGTGACTCATAAGGAAAATACCATGAACCTCTATCACAGGTTATTACCTGCCAACCTGACCTAACTTTGTATCTGTCTTAGGATTAGCAGTCACAGTTTGCACTGCTACAATTGCTTCGTTAATTTGAGTTTGTAAATTCCTTAGATCATGAATATATAACAGCCTTAAAATCTTGGCAGCATCATTTAAAACATAATCACCCACATCAAATCCCAAATCTGATTCTTGAAATGGAAATGGTGTTCCCTGAAATAAAACAAAATTAAACATCAGTACACCAAACGACAACATTGTTTAAATAAAACTAAGACATTAATAATCCTTTCACCTTAATTATAACAGATTGAGGGTTCTCAAGGCACTCGGGTGAAAGTCTTGATGTAATCACTTTGCTGATAGCTTTTAATGTTATTAGATGATTTGGGTGTTGAGTTATTTTCAAAATATCAGCCAAAGCATTTACTCCATTTATAAATTCAAGGCTTTGAAAATCTAAATTGTCCAAGGCGTTTGCAGAAACCACCTTTGGAGCATTCACTTGATTTTTTATGATATTTTCTGAAGTCTGCTTTGAGTACTTTTCAGCACCGTCACCATACTCCAATCGTATGGCAAAAGCAAGCAACCACTCCAATTCCTCCTCTGCTTTCTTGCTCTTTATTGGACAGGCAATATCATTTAAATACGATCTATAAGCTTCGTCCCATTTTGAAGAACCCAAATCTCGTAAGGCACTCCTATCCTCCACTTTATAATGTCGAATTTTTTGATCTTCTAGCCATAGTATTACACTTCTAAATTCCTTGACATCTGAAAAACCGGCGATACCATTATTAAGGGTCACACGAAAAAACTGAAATATTGAATTTCAAAGAGTAAGATTTTATACTTACTGTTAATTTTAAAATGATCTGGTGCAGGATAATCCAAAGCTAACAACTTTCTTTCAAACATTTCACAAAATGACTTAAAAACAACAAAAATCTCCTAATAACACAAATAACCTAGTCTGTCAACAGTCTTGAGATCCACGATAAATAGGTTGCCATGTAATCAGGGTGACAACTTAAAAAAATATGTATTTACTCTATGCACGAATTTTCCACGAAAAGCAGGCTTAGAGGAAGAAAACGATACTGCATTTTTTTAAAAATTGATTTCGCGAAAAATTCATTAAAACACAATTAATAACTTTTGATTGCGTTAAGTATTAAAAGTAATTAGTTTCGATGCAAATAAAATATCCGTTTAGGTATAATTCAAGTAAAAAGCAAACCTTCACAGAGGCAATAGAAAGACTCCGTTTTCCCCGTCGATGATTTGTTTTTCCCCAAGTTTCTTCTTAGTTACCGACAAAACAAACACTTGCTGTTCGGATGGAAATTTATGATTTTAATAACGAAAATAACTTTTTTTAAATCAAATTTTAGACTTGTTATGATTCTTTATACATAAATTCTGGTGTTTTTATGTGTGTTTGAGAAAATAACATTTTTATATAAAGATTTAATCTTTTTTTTGTTGTTTTTACAAAAAGTTTAAGAAAGTTGTTGATTTGATTAAGCAAAGGTTAGTCTTTGTTTTGTAATTTAGATTTATTAAATACAGAAATGGAATGATTTATTGGGTAAAACTATAGCTTCTTTGTCCTAGAGAAATCATTCAAAACTATAATGATGAGGAAGGATGTTTGAAAGTTATGTTTAAGAGAAAGAAGGCGAGAAGAGTATGACATGCAACCTAAGTGCTCCAAGAAAAATGGTGAGAAAATCATATTTTTGTAAGTTTTTGGGTTGTTTTTAACAATTTTTGGGTTTGAGTTTGAAGATGGTAAAGCAAAAATTTTTTTTAGTCTGTAATAGTGCAAAAACGTCATCCAGTCAGGATCTCGTGTACCAACACATGTCCAACCACTACAGGAGGATTTTGAATGCGAAGAAAACCATAGACACTTCACCACCGTACTGTTACAAACCGCGACGACCGAGCACAGTTAAAAGACAGACGTCGGCTCCGTCGTCGAGAAATAAAGCGAAAGGAAGGAAAAATATAGAGTCGAGTAGAAACACGAGTCCAGCATTGACCGAAAGAAGTATCTCGACAAATTCTTATAAGGAATCCTACTGGGGAACGGAATCTGTCGTGGGCAGTAGTCGGTATCATGCCGCCTGCGTCCCAAGTTATACAGGATACGTCCCCCCTCCTAAAAATAAATTTTTCAATATGGATTTGATTAATCGGATCACTTACGACACTAAACATGGACCAGCAGCCTACTGGTGAGTCTTTAGAATGTGTTCACGACAACAGAGACCAAGTCAAATTGTCAATGAGAACTTTTTGTTAATTCAGTGACGAAAACTGGGCGGCAGTCAAATCTTACCGGCCAAGACAAGCAGAGAAAAATTACAAAAACCCAACCGCAGTCTGTCCAAAAAGTAACAAGAGCAGCATGAATCCGAAAAGGTCGCTCCACAGTCGGGAAAGTGATTCAAAACAAAAAAGAAAATTTCCACCTCAGGTAAGCTAAACGTACGTTTTCCGAATTAGAAAATGATGGAGGTATGACAGTAGGATTTTTAAAACTTCCAAACATGGCCTAAACGATTTTGTATTTTGATTTCGTTAAATTGCCGCTCGGAACAGTCAAAATTAACTTCATCAGACGTGATGGAGAGGCAAAGTCACTTATTTGCTTCTTTTCATTCAAAATTCTTTCCAAGAATACTGAAAACAGATGCAGTATCCAAGTTGAGAAGTTTAAGAGTGTACTATCCTCCTCGGAGGAAGGAAAGAAGGGTTGGTAACATCATTCTCGTCTAGTTCGTAGAGAGATATCAAATAATAAATCATCACGCACTACAATTAATGGCATCACCTCCGTCTCAACTTCGCCCATTCAATGTCTCTCTCAACATTTCAGATGAAAGATGAAACCTCCACCGAAATGCCCATCAAGTGCACTTTAGACTCGGCTAAATGCAAGTGTACGAAAATCTGCGTTTGTGATGATAACGAAGAAACCCTCAACTTGAAAAAAAATCCGGATAATCCGAAGGAACAGAGTCAGACGTCAAGTAGGGATTCAGCCTACAATGGAGGAGTGTCCTCGCTTCCAGAAAGCAGAAGTCCCACTCCCGATCAAAGGAGAAAGAAGGAATGTGGGTGTATTGTCGAGGATGAATCATTCTTTTGCAAGAAAAACTCAAACGATATAAAGGTTCATGAGGAATCGAAGGATGTAAAGAGTTTGAGAGACTGCCATTGTGGTAGGAATGAATCACCAAGAGGCGACAGCTCTGGTTCTGATCTGACAACAAAATCCAAACCTCAGGATAAAGATTCTCTTAGGTACTCACCTCTTAAATGCGAGTCTTATGTTGTTGTTATTATTTCATAAATTTAATTTCCTAAACCAGAGGCTTTTGTTCCCAACAGGAAATTGAAAGACGATGCTTTGTACATAAAATTTATACAAGACATAACGGTAGAAATCTTAGAAAAAAGTCTTTACACCAATAAAGCTTTGAAAAGGGTTATGAAAAAACATTTGATAAATAATCTACAAACTTTAGATAAGGTAAGCATAGAATTTATCTCCCCGAGTTATTTTCAATCCAAACAACAAGTCTAACCTTTTGAATTTACTTTTATTTCAAGGATCGAATGATAAACGAATTAGAAAATCTAAGAATCCAACTTGGAATACCTGAAGATGACAAATTCTTCGATACCGAATCAGATTCAATCGAAAACGTTGAGAGCTTCACAGAGTTTTTGAAACCTTTCCCTGTTATTTCGGATTCGGCATTTGTGATACCGAAACAAGATGGAGAAACAAGTGGGACAGAGAAAAAAGAAGGAAAAGAAACTCCCACAGAAGTCTCAAATACTGAGAATCATAAAGACCAAACTAATTCAAAGTTAGAAAAATCAAAACAGGTTTTACTAGAAGAGATAGATGCGGAATTATTTGACTCGGATTCGGAAGACGATGAAGAACTAATCTCAGTGATTCAGATGACCAAAGCCATGCGAGATAAAAGGAAAGAAAAATCTGTCAAAATGGCTAAAACGAACGAGAGTTCGAATGAGGGGAATTCTTCTGAAGAGAGTGATGAGTTGATTAAATGCAAAAATAAAAGCAAATTTCAAAAGGTCAAATATCGGAATTGTTCATGTCAAGTCTCTTCGGAGAGTGAAGGGTCGGAAGATAAACTTAAGAAAATAACGGTCAAAACGAAGAGTACGAAAAGTAAAAACGATAATGACGGTTACGACTGCGATAGCTCCGCGCACCTTTTGTCTTATGAAAAACTAAAAACGACACAAACGACGATTTTTAGTAAACAGTACACATCATAAGTTTTAAAAATAGGAGAAAATCAATATTTTAAACGGAAATCGAGGTAACGGTAAATCACAGGAACACAGAATAACGTGAAACGAAAAAAAAAGGTTTGCCAACCTAATTCATGTTTCCGACATTTTCTCCTGCACACGACGAAAGCTTCAACCCGCACTCCATTACCAATTAATTTCGACGTAAATATGAATAAAAAGATTCCTGTAAGTTTACAAACCCTCGGTTAAAATCCTGTTTTAGTGAAGTAGTTCCTAATTTCACAAAACAATTTTAAGTTAAATAACTGACGAAACTCCTTGCTCAGTTAAACCTTCTCCCTCCTGTAATCCGTATGAAACGAGCTTCCCACCTCGAATTTATTCGTTAATAAAAAACAGGTTGAAACCAGTTTAAGTTTGCTACATGATTATTCAAAAGTTTTAGAATCGAGTTGTTGTAACTCCTTTACAACTGTTAGTTCCTTTTTTAAATGTATTTTCCTTTTTTGCATCGTTTTATTGATTGCTTTTGATTGATTTTCCTTTAAAAATGCCATGAATGAATCGCATGACAACCAAAACAAGAATCTGACAGGTGATTGTTAACATATGTGACCATTTAACGTAAGGTTGTCAAACATATTGTACATCGATTCGCTTGTTTTACTCAATGTTAACTTTTTTCTACCATTTATTAAGCTTTATTTATTTTTTTATTTGGATTAAATATAAATTACATAAAATCTCAAATTCTTTACATAACATTATTTTCTCCTATTAGACGAGTTAATTGGTGATTTAAAAAAAAAATTTTTTTTGTAACATTGCTCCCATCTATGTCTATTGCGAAAGTCCGAAATTGGAGAACGCTGACTTTTATTGCTAAACACCCAAATTTCAATAGCCGTTTGATATATGTCCGAAATATTTGTTAAACATACCGATTTATCAGTTATACAGAATATTGTGGATATATATTACACATTGACTGTCAGAATTAACAAAAATTTAATCAAATTATTGGTCTTTCACCAGCATATTTGCTATCTGAATAGACTAAGCCGACATTTCCAAATTTCGCTCTTTCATCGTAACATACTAATATATACACACCAATCTTGGTTTATCATTACCCTCTTCAAAAGTCTGAAGGAAAATAATTGTTTTTTTAAATGGTACAAAGACTCTACAACCCCGAATCACAGTAAACACAACCGAATTAACATTACCAGACGCTTTATCCACGCGATCTTGTTCGTATCATCAGTGGTTAACTGAAAAACCGAAAATGTTTGTGTACATATAAATTCTACCCAAAATATAAATCGACAACAAAAGCTACCTTGCTTTTTGTTGCTTCTTGTAATAATCGCAGCTCATTACGTTTTGACTAATCTATGAGCGATCATATGACCCATGACTCCAGGCCAAGAAAGATTCGAGGAGACTTGGGTATCGGTGAACTTTCTTTTGTGGAAAATATTGTCATCGCTATCTCCGACTGAATTATATCGCGGCGAATTTGCGGGACAACAGGAGAGAAATGATCCACCAATTAGAACCGGAAGTGGTTCCCTTGGCAAGCGACCTCGACGATCATTGAGAAACTCGAAGAAAGGTAGCCACAGTCTAAATAACACTCTAGACACGGAATATTTCCCCAATTATTTAGACAATTCAATCAACAAAGAAATTTGAAAAGATTTCGAGTGTTTTAAGGCGGGGAGGTTGAAAATAAACCGATAATTAACTCTGTTAAACAATAATACAACATTTGCAAGAAAATTTTAACGAACTGTTACAAAATTCAAGTACCTATGAAATGAGCGCGAGCAAAATAATAAAAATAAAACAAAGCAAAACAACGAGTTAGACACTTTTAGCGTGTCTGTGTTTGAAAAAGTCTTTTCTTTCATCAAATATATCCTCTTCTTTAAAAGATGGAGCGCTTTTTATGGTAAACGTGACATAATATCGTTTCCCTTTCTCCGGATAGTTCTGGGGTAATGTAATCACCTGAAAAATCATTTTGCCTTTGTTAGACTACAAATTAAATAAAACTTCATTTTTAGTTTAGATGACTGCCATTTTATTCAAAAGCTTTTATAATTGCCAAAACATTACCTGTTTCTCGTTTCCTTGAATTAGTTCTAAAGTAGGCGGATTAGCACCGACTCTTTGCTTTTCTGATTTGAAACTCGGTATCGGTTCAATCCTAGGTAAGAAACCTTCCTTCCTAGCCTTGTGCGATTTTTGGCGACGTAAATCAGCAACTAAAATTTAAGACAAATAATTACTACTAGAGTGCCCATCAAACCAGAAGGTTTTTCTAATTCCTCTTACAGTTACCTCTATACAAAAAGATGATGCATTTACTTACTGTAAGCTGAGCAAGGGAGACTCGTATACGCATGGGTTGTATGGTGGCATCGTTGAGTGATGCACGTGCACGTCGGATCAATTTGTGGCATCTCACTTATAATCCTGAAACGCGATTTCTTTAAAATCCCGGATAAAGCATCAATGTCGTCGTAAGACTTCAATTCGGGAATTATTAACTGGTGTCTGCTGTTAAGGGCTTTCAACTGATCTGCAAGACGAAGACCAGTCGGTATTTAACTAAACGACAATTTAAATAATTAAATTTGATAAGAATTAACGCAAGCTCGAAGTGCTTTTTTGCACTGAAAACTAAGGTTTACACCTCGATGGACACACACCATACAAAAACTTTTCAAATTCTCGAAATTTGTAAACGCCTCGAAAATGTTTCATTCCATGAAGTGCTTTCGATCGTTCGTATTCATCAACCAATCTTTTCACCAAGACTTGTTCGTTAGCTCTACCGGCTCTGATTTGCATTCGTTTCAGTTCTAGTAACTGATGGAAAATTCCTCTTTCCATGTGATACCTAAAATCATGGTATAAGCATTTAAAACTAGAAAAATGTAGCTGAATCTCCAAGATGAGTTGGAAAAGCGAGCCTAGATTGTAATGAACTGAATGGGCAATTGTAAAGTTGGCATAATTCAACGAGTATCGTTAAAACCATTCTTCATCCATCGATATTTGGTTTATAGCGCCAAAGACGGTAACGCTTCTTCGTGTGTGAAAATGCATTTCGTTCCGACAGGTAACACAACTTACTTTCTAATTGTATTTTGAACAAGTTGCGTGACTGAAATATCGGTGACTTCGTTCGTGTCCCTATTCATTCGACACAATCTTGATATTCTTGGGGTTTTATGATGCCTTTGCTCGAGGGTAATGCAGCCGTTGTTTTCTTTTTCGCAACGGCTGCCCGATGGTTCCCCGCCCGAAACTACATCCTCGACCGGCGGTTCGTTTCCTGTTAATATATTCTCTCCATTGTTTCTAAAAATAAATAATTAAAATCGATACAAAACCTTTTTACACATAAACATGTAAAGTGCACTTACTACGTACCCTTCAACTTCGTTTTCTTTTCCAGACGGCGTTGAAATTTTCATGCTACCCTCATTTGGCATTTCGTTTTTTGGTAGACTGGGTTCGTCGGTTGCTTCGAATGCCATTTCATTTGAAATCGAAACGTCTGCGACGTCGCTGCCAACATAACTTTCCCCATTCATCGACAAATCGGGTTTCCCTGTTTCCGTTTCCGTTTCAACGGCCCCGCTTGAAGTATGAGTATCCGGTTGAATGTTTTTGTCTGCGACAATTTACCAAGATGTACCAACGACCTAAAATTCTGGTCAATCGAAAAAAGACGATGGTATTAGCGTTGAAGCAATACACTTTGAATTTATTAATATATCGTTGAGAATACAGAATTCCAAAATGGCTTCCAGTCGTCAAAATAATTCAAATAGCACGCAAAGGTATTTGTTTTATTATAATTAATAGATGAAATAAATGCTATAAAGACGATAATTAAAGGTTATCAAGTACTAAAACTGTCATGCAAAGGTAATGTTGCTGATAAAAATCTCAAATTTTGTAATAAAATCGGCATAACAATATAAGAATAAATTAATAGGTGATAACGGGCCATTTTATTTTTAATTCGATAAATAAATGAAATTTTCAATATTTATCTTGATAAGTGTAGTGCTTCAACGGAATTTTACCAAAAAATAGGTCCTTAATACATCTTCATTAATTGAAATACCTAAAGAGGAAATTTCCGGTGGTTTTTCGTTGGATTCTGTAAGATTGATAACCTCAGCAGTGAAACCAATGGGTGGTTGTTCATTCTCTATGACTACACTTTCCAAACCAGCACCGGAATCAGTTGGTTTGGAAATTTCTGAAGAAACGTCACCAACTTGATCAGGCATAAGGAGGTCAGCATTCGGCGGAGCTGTATTTGTTTCGGCAGTTGCAGTGGGGTCGTGAAGTTGAATTTCGTTGGTCGGGAGACTGGAACCTACAAGTTGTTCAGATTCTTTGCGTACTTCAGCGGGGGATTCGTCAACTTGAGATTTTTCTGCTTCAACAAGTTTTGTCTGATTTTCTTTTTCAACTAAAAGTTTTTCGTTAGAAGTAGTTACTGCAGAAATATCCACTAGGTTTTCAAGTCCAGTGTCCGAAATTTGGAAATCTTGGGTCGGGTTTGATGGTGTATCATCTTTGGATTTGGTTGCTTCCTCAGCTAATTTGTCTCCTTCGATTGGGGCTATATCAGCAGTTTTTGGCTCTTGAACTGAAGATACCACTTTTTTTTCAATAAGAACATCTTCACTAACAGCTTCTGATACAGCATCTTCTTTAGGTTTAGCATCTTTCTCAGCAGGATTTTCTGGGGAACTACCAGAGGCACTAGTTCGGGAGGAACCTTTTGGTGTCTTCTCTATTTTACGGTTAGAAACCCCTTCGGTGGATGTTTTTAAAGATTTTTCATCAGATGGAATCGACCCTGAACTTTTAGAGGCCTTTTTCCCCGCATTTTTTTTAGGTTTTCCATTTTTCTGGCTTCCACTACTTCCACCAGACGAATGCCGTGACGCGAGACCTTTCTCAGGTTTTCCCTCTCCTCCTTCGTCGTTAACAACCTTCACTTCTTCCACTTCGCTGCTTTTTGCTTTTCCGTCTATCTCATTACCGTTCCCGGTAGTTTTATCGTCTACAACATCACCATCCTTGCCCGATGGACCTAGAGATAAGTCACCGGAAATATCGTTCTTGATACCAGTCATCTGTAAAAAATCTTTATCATTTCTAATTTCCAATCCTTTTTCTTCGCTTCGAGATGCTCTTTCAAGGTCTTCAGTTCCACCATCAATTTGAGTATTTGACTGACCGGACACAATCTCAATCTCAACATTTTCATTTTCGTTCGATGGTTTACTCTCATCGATTTCAGTTTCCATCATTTCAGCATCCAAACGATTGATGTTTTGCATCAGAGGAGGGAAATCTTCCGGCGATAAATCCGAAACGTTTTTATGTTCGCTTAGAGCTCTTTGTAATGGTTTCGAGTCCTTTCGTGCTCTCGTGACTTTTTTAACGGAAATGGTTTCTTCCACGATTTCGTCCTTCCTTTCAGCGGTGGCACCTTTTCTTTCATTATCATTTCCGTCTTTTTCGCTCGTGAATGGAGCTTCCGTTTTAAATTTAATATTTTTTACTTTAACTTGAACGTTTTCGTTTTCATCGCGGATGGTTCTCTTGCCAGAGACACCGTCATTATCGCTACTCTTTCGAATTCCTTGGGTTCTGCTCTGCGTCTCCTCACCGCTTTCATCACTGTCAGAGTCTTTTTTGTCGCTTACTTTGTTCCGCTTTTTCCTTCGGCGATAAACTTTTTTCTTGTCTCCATTATCACTTTTAACAATCACCTAAAAACATTTACAAATAAATTTACATCAGTTTGCTAAACTGATTTTTGAATTACTTAAAACAAAACGCCTCCAACTCACCTGGCTATCAGGGGAAAGGTGATTTGATTTAGAAAACTTGCTAGAAGGAGATAAGACGACCGCATTCGTTTCTCCAGTTTTCATCATATCTTCGGAAGGTGAAACTCTGAAACATTTTTAACAAAATACGGTCAATAAAAAAATTCCTGTTTCTCTCTTCCCACTCCCTTTACCTGCACTAAAAGAATTAGTCTTGAAAACTTCACCCACCTTACTGCGTATAAGAAATTTGGCTCCGTTTTGAGAACTTTTGAAAATGGTACACCGCCATGAAGCTGAAGAAATTTACCACAACTCCTATGCCCTTTGGACAGAGCCACGTTTAAAGGAGTCATCAGAATCCCTTTACTAGTTCTCATAACCGGATTTATGAGAGATTTCGAGTCGAGAAGCACCTAAAAGGAGAAAAAAGGTATCATTCCTCGTTAACAATGCTCGGGAAGCAGAATAACCTGAGCAAACTGCTGGTTTGTGACTTAGTCCCTTACCTTGATCATTTCTGAGTTATTATACATGGCTGCTATGTGTATCAAACATCGTCCATCTTTGTTAGGAATATTAACGGCTTCGGGATTTTGAGATAACAACCAAAGAACTAAATCCTTCCTTCCAGAAGCGATTGCTTCGTGTAGCGGAAGATCACCTTTTATATTTTTCACCCATAAATTCCCTCCGTGTTTTTGTAAAATCCGCAACGTTTCCAGTTGTCCCTTGGCAGCTCCACAATGTGCTGGACTGAAATAATAGAAAAAATGACACCATCACCATTTTTGAAAGAAAAATAATGATAATTTCGGTTCAAGTTGACAGAATGAAATAAAACTCCCTTACGTGCGACCTTTTCTGTCTTGTCTATTAGGTTCTGCTCCCAGCTGGAGTAAAAGTTCTGTACAGTCTGCATGGCCAAGGGTAACTGAATAGAACAAAGCGGAACATCCGTTAGCGTCGATGACATCTACGTTTGCTCCACATAACGTGACTAACGTTTCTAAGGTATCTGTGTGACCTCTAGAAGCTGCACAATGAAGCGCTACAAAACACAGCCTTTAATTAGTACATGAAAACTGTTTAGTGTAATAATATAAAAAGTTGTTCAAGAGAGCAATACCAGTTAAGCCGTCTTTGTCTGCAGCTTCCACACTTGCTCCGCCATTGACCAGGTGAATAATGGCATCAGCGCTTCCTAAAAACAATTTCCATTTAGTTCAAGGTTGGACAAAGTTTTTAACTCTACTGTAAGGTGTAATTACCTGCACTCGCAGCCCATAATATTGGCTGCCTTCCATCTTTATCTTTTACGTTAACATCAACTCCGAAGTGTAACAGAGTTTGAACCACTTTGATGGCGTCTGTGGGGTTTCTAGCACAGTCACCGTTTGAACCGCACATTTGAACGGCATAATGTAAAGGATATCCGCCGTGTACGTCTGGTGTGGATGCATTCGCACCAGAACGAATGATTATTTCCAAAGCTTCTTTTTCACTGGAAACTGGATTGTGATAATTATTTTAATTATGCGCTCTGATAAGATGTATTACAATTATACAAGTATATATTTAACCATTGCTCTGCCTTATAACTTATAAGCTGTGGAATGACTACTGACATAAATTCCTCCAGTATATTCACTTATGCACTATTCCTTTCCTAATTACATACAAAGAAATTTAAACAAGGTGAAAACACAAAAGGCACTCATTTCCTTCTTTAAGAAACCTCCCATCCAGAACAGGAAGTGTGGAAATCAAACAACCTTGACATAAACAGGAATCTAGTACGAGACCATCTACAAAAATAAGCAAAACGGAAGTCTAGACTAAAAGAAAGGTTAACAAGGGGTCCTAGTATGATTTATGACAAAGACGACACGGAGGAAGATAGTGGAACAAAAAAAGGCAAAATGATGAATAGCCAACAATAAAGTTCAACAGTAAAACAGGCCAAGGCTTCGTCAAAAATTATAAAATCAGACAAAAATATAATTCAACCCCCATTGGTCCACTTTGCAACGTTGCCAGTGATTTTCATTCAAAATAATCAGTCCAACAAAAACTTATCCAAATTCGCTTATTGACCTTGACTTGAGGGGAGTAAAAGAACACGCAAATAATTCTATTTAAGACGCCATTTTTTGAGACTTCATTTCCATAAAATAATTCTTTTAAAATCAGTTGACCTTTCGTGAATAAATGTATGTAATTCGAAGAACACGCAACCTAAATAATAATAATAACATTAATCAACTCTGCGAAGGTTACACCAAAGCGCCTTTGATGTTTCCTTTGAGGGATTGTTGAAAACAATTGAAAAATTGGTTCTTGAAATTTTAAAGAGCTTTTTATTGGCCCTCGAATAAAAAGATTTTTGATAATTCCTCGCAGAAAATTATTTGTTTATGTAGCATCAATTTATTGCTTTATCGAAAGCTTAAAAGCACGACAAAACTCAAGACCCTTTTTAAGTCTCTATTAAGGTTCTGAAAAACCCAAATTAAGTATTTTTCACATCCGTTCTCACCCTGAAATGATCCAATACCAATTTTTAAATCCTACCTTCAAAGCTAGCAATTAATTGCTGTACTCAAATTTATTGAGTAACACGAAGTTCAAATTGTCTATTAAAATTACTTTCTCGCAATCATTTAACAAATCCTTAAGATCAATTTTTAAAAATTTGTTTCCAACAAAATACAGTTGGTACCCGTGAAACTAACCAGTTTCAATGTAAACGGAAGCTCACAGCCTTCTCGATTAATCTAAACAAGGATTAAACGTTTTTGGAGTTCCGACAATGTTATCAATGGAATTAGAATGCCTACCAATTGCCCAGTGCACAGCCGAATGTCCTTCATTATCATGAGAATTAACGTTGGTTCCTTTCGAAATGAGAAGCTTGATGAGGGGCTTGTTTCCAGCTATCACGGCTAAATGGAGCGGACAATAACCGTTTTCATCTTTGGCGTTCACTAATTCTGGGGCGATTTTCAGAATGGCTTCCGCACAGATAACGCTTGCGTTTTCCGCACAATAATGAAGAGGCGTTTTCAACGTTCTATCTCGATCCCTTACGGTATACGGCTGAAATATATTTCCAAATTTTAAACGTCTATTACAAAATAATGATGCCACGTGAAAAACATTACTGACTTAATTGCTTACTTGCTTGGTGAGAATATCCGACACTTCCCTTTCCATACACTGCTGACAGGCATACATCAACGGGGTAGCCCCTCTTGTAGTCTGCATTTTTAATTTTAATACCTGATCAAAAAATTAACAAGAATGCCGTTCGATAAAAAGAAAAAAGTGAAAGGAATCAAGATTAAAGAAACTGCTAACTGACGTTTCACTTTATTCCATGGTCTTCTCCTGATTTCCCTTATTTCTGTCAATTACTTCGCACCAAGTACACGTTCAACAAAATCATTTTGCGCGAGACATCAGGACGTAGAATGCATCGAGCATCAACTGTCACTGAACCAATGAAACTCACGCTTTTTCTTTTAGCTGGAGTACCATGGCAACCAAGGCCAAGTTTGTCCACAAAAAGAGGAAACGGTTCCGACAGGAAGCGGGAAAATCAAGCGATTTGAATTATTTAAAGGAGGTCATTGCTTCTTTGTTCTTCTTCCGGTTGTGAATAAGTTTTCCAAACTCATTAATAAACCAAATAACAGTTTTTAAAAAAATTTTTCATGTCCGCTTTTGCTTGCTGTAAATTACTTGAATTAATATACAAACGGTAGATGTACGGTTTGAGTCAACGTGCTATTTAAAGGCCACAGTAGCTCACCTTTTACAACTTGAATTCTAGTCATATTTAATTATTTAATTATCACTGTAACTTTACAAAGTACCGACAAAATGTCATAATAAGGCACAAATTAGCATCATAACACTAACAAACCGTACTAATTCTGATGAGACTCATTGAAATCGTATTTTTTCTACATACAAAAAATTTGAGTCATTCAACAGCTCTAAAGGCTGTCACCACAGGTTAAAAAACCGACAAGATAAACCGGACACGAAAAATTCCAGAGATCCTTCCTAAACATAACATTAATCAACATGAATCACAAAACCACTACAACTATACATTAAAGACAAACCAAATCTAAAAGAATTCATGAAGAAATAATAGAACAACATGCGATTTGCAATTCATCATTTAATAAATTACTACTGTGTCAATAATGTATACAATACAATAATCACAAATTAACACTGAATGAATAGAAATGTATTTTAACTTTATTGACCACAAGTACACTCAAAAATTGAATTTCGAATAAAAAAAAAAGTTCTCACTCAATGAACATAAAATTGAGCTCTGACTAGCAACCAATTACGAATATCCGAATAAATTATAAATTTATAATTCACAAAAATGATGGCAAGCACAAATAATTTTGGTGCTCAATCTTAAATTAGGAACTCGTGGAAGCTTTGGTCTACAAAGTAAAGCTGCTAATAAACACAATGAATAACGAATCAATCGCTTCATCTTTTTTGGCTGTTCTGTAATAATATATATAAAATTATACATTTATTTTAAATTAAGTTATACAATAATAAGTTTAAAAAATTCTAAAAATTTCTCCGAACAATTTCTTTGAAAACTATCATGTCGGACTTTTCATTAAGTCGATTACGTAGCAGTGTTTACGGCAATGTTCTTTTTTAAACTTAAGTGATCTATCTTCCAATATTACTGCAAATCATGTTTTGGTTGAGCAAGTCCACTATTTAAATATAAAATAATTTTTTTTAGGTCGAATGCAACATATTCCTCAGTCACACACTTACAAGTTCTTAACACATTGTTGACCTGCAATTTTACGCTGAAGCTATCTCATGTTTGGGTGGTTTAATCTCAGATTCGTAACTCTCTTCCGTTAAACTATCGCTGCAATTTATTTCCAAATCGCTCGGACAAATCAGATAAGTTCTCCGCGTATAATTCCTTAAAAAATTGTTGACCATCTCTATTTGTCATGCCAGCCATTTTTACACGACTAAAATTGTTATAAGGCCACGTCTTAACACGATGAACAAAGCTTCTGTCCCATCTTATACTGCCCTGAGTTTCACAAATTGAAATTTTTAATGCAAGTACGAGCACGAGTTAGCTCGTGATCGGTCAACGATGTGTTAATTTCTTTTAAACTCTACTCTGGCCAATTATTATATTTGTAATATTGTCAGTACTCAAACCCATAATTCATTAAATCATTAAACCATACAGCATTGGTGTCTAAACTTTCATATTTAACTATCAATAGCTGACTAGTCACCCAACGTCTAACATTAATACGCTTTTTCACAAACAACTGACACGTTTCACTGTTACAGAGTGCTACCGTTTCATTTATATCTATATTTTATAACTCTAAAACAACTTTGGAACATTATAATCGATGCTATTCAATAAAAACAACATACAGCCTTAACAAATATTGCTGTGAGTATTTGTATTGTAAATGGAAAGATCATGGAACGCCCTTAATGTCTGATGACGATCTACGTATAAATTTTTAATTTTCTAAGTTACAAAGCTAGAAACCTATATCCCATTGCGTTTTACCCATCTTATAACAAGTGACGCCATACTTTTAAAAAATTCCGCAGATCATAAACGTTCTTAAAACATTTCTTAAATCAATCTAAATTGTTACTAACAATTATAAAATGATTCTGACCAACAGTAAGGAAGTAAAATTCATGTACTACTACTTGTTGACTCATTTAAAAGTCGTTTTCCTTTTCTCTTGGATTTTCTTCTAGTTAGCGTCTCCAACGGTTTCTGATCTGGTAACTCCTTTCTGATATATGGATATGAAAAACTTTCTGCAAGATCGATATCCTAAAAAGGAAAAAAATATTCTGTGTTTAATTATATATATATAATTTTAATACATAACTCTAATACCTATTTATCTTTTAAAGCCGTCGTTCCCAACGTGGAGAGCAGGCCCCAGCCATGGGTCATGGGCAGGACGTGCACCTATAGGGTGACTATACCAAAGACTGGGGGTAATTAGAAAATGACCAGGTTAATGGCCTTAGAAGCTTCCTTCAGGTGTATAACTAAAATTTTGAATACAAAAAATTTAAATATCATCCAAGGAGCATCAGGATCTTAGAAATGCTTAGGTGAGGCATGGCCCAAAATCATTTGGGAATCTTTTAGAGTGAAAGGAATGTGACAACTGCTTCTACAAACTCCCTTCGATTCCTTAGATATTAACAATTTAACTACAACCAATATAAAAATTGCAGATCACTTGTTTAAATGTTTGTTATTACAACTAAGATCTTTGATGATGAAATAAAAAGTATTTGTTTTAATTGAAACAACTTACTCACCTTTTCTGGGGTGATATACTGTAAACACTTCAAAATGATAAACATAAAAGAAATTACAAGTAACCAAGGCAACACTCCAGTTTTCATGTATCTCCTCAATTGAGCAGCAAGTGATTTAACTGATTCCTGTGCCACTTTATTGTATACAATAGTTGTTCTTTTGGCTACATTAACCCAATTGTATAAGGACTTCACCTTTTCATGGGAATCCCATGGATGTGGAATTTTCCCATCAATAAGTTTGTGTATAGTTTTCTCCAAACCCTCAACCAAGGATGATACATTTGGCTCAGTCAAACAGATTAAATCAGGTGGTAGGACCTCAGGTATACCACCAACATTGGTACTCACAACCTAATGAATGAAAATTTATTTTAGACAACTTTTTAAAACTAAATAAAATCAAGAATCCCAGGAGAGAAACAAGTTTGATGGCAAATATTATGATACAACAAAAACTCTCACCAGAAGTCCACAAGAAGCTGCTTCAACTATCGCCATGCAATAAGCTTCTGTTAATGAGGTATTTAAAAAAATCTGGCCTTTTACTAAAACATCTCTGACTCCAGTATGTTCCAATGAACCCAGTAAAGTCACACGATCCTGTAATCCATGTTCTCTCATTTCTTCCAGTACTCCACGTTTAGGACCATCACCTCCAATAATGAAGTTAACATTCTTATATTTGGCACAAATTTCTGGAATAATGGCTGCAAGTAAATCCATTCCTTTCCGATACACTAATCTACTAATAACCACTACTGTAATAGTACTCAAGTCTGTATTAACTGTTTGAAGTGGTGTGAATAAGGAAGCATCCACTGCATTTGGAATGACAGAGACATTTTTTGAGTTCACATGAGCTCTTAATACTGTATTCTCTTTTCCAATATGTGAGACACATATACAATGATTGCAGTCTGCTAATGATATTTCTAAAAATTTATTTGTAATTACAGCTGATGCATCAGCAAACCCAAACAGAGAATGGTCAGTAAACACTGTTTTGATTCCAAGTAGTCTTGCTATTATCATTGCTTCATGAGCTAGTGCACTAAAAGCTGAATGTCCATGAACAATAGTAGTTTGCTCTCTGACAAAAATATATCTAATCAATGGCAGTGAACATATCATTGTTGGTAAAACACACTGATTATAAAAAGTCTGTATTGGCAAATAATAAACTTTTAGACCAGAAGTCATGAAACGAATCCCAACACGTTCACCATAAGAATGTGTCATGACAATGACTTTGTGACCAAATGATATCAGGCATTGCGACAGATTAAAAATGTGCTCTTCAACTCCACCCATGTTGGGGTAAAAAAAATCTGAGACCATACTGAAAAAAAAAATTTCACAATTAATAGTTCACATTTATAGAAGGCAACCATTGGTCCAATTTTCCTTGAAACCAACAATTGAGAATAAGAGCTTTGATTAAATAATAGTCTACTAAGCTCATGACTTAAAACTAATTATAATTGAGGTAACTGAAAAAATAACCCGATCAACAAAATCCTAACTATCATATTCCAATTCAACTCATTTATAAACTTGAATAATTTTTCTTTTCTTTCTTCTAACTAAATAGTAAGATTCAAATTTGTAAATTAAAATGAAACAAAAAAATTCCTACCAAATTCGATGAATCATCGTGATCACCTTCTAAACTATTTGCTTTTAGAACTAAATAATTACAAAAACATTTTTGGAAATAGCGGTTTTAAAAATCTTTTCCCAAAAAAGGCTGTCAGAAATAACGGAAGACGGTTTTCGGCGCAAATAGTCACCCCATCACAAATACTTAAAGAGCGGTTAATTCGTTGACCAATTTATTGGCAACGTTGCCAGTTTGCTAGGGAAAAGTTCCATTTCCACTTAAAATGGCGGTTTATTTTGAGATATTTAAATTCGTAACGTTCTATGGCAAATATTTATTTTTAATTCGAGCAATATGTTCAACAACCTGGTGATGGATCTTGATATTAAATATATTAAATCTTGAAATCAGTCTAAAATAAAAACTCAAACTAACGTTCTGGTAAATGTCGAAGGTTTTAACGATATGAGAAAAGTATATGAAACAGTCGTAAGAGATCACATAATTATTGTAGAAATTCAATTTAATAAAATTTGTACAATTTTGTGGAAGCTTAATTCAGAAATATTACACCATTTCATATTAATATGTAGTTTTTACCCCATTCTAACTGCCATCTGCCTCTAAGGGGGACATTAAGTAGTTGATCTGACTTTACAGGGGTTTTAGATCCAGGGAACAAACCACTGTCACAACCCCAGGGATAGAATAATTGTATATGTCTGGAAATACAGTAAAAAGGATGGTATAAGTAATAGTATGAGAGTAATAATAATAATAATAATAATAAAATAGTAAGAAATAGAATGATATAGAAAGAGAACAGACAGAAATTTGCTTACTTTAAAATTTTATTTTTATTTATTTTTTATCCCAGTACATGTACATCATTCCCATAAAGATGTAAAATTCACATTATAAAATATACTCTTTAAAATTTATTTTTTAAAATTACACTTTAAGAGTAAAAGTATTTATTTTTGAGGCACTGATGATATACGATTAGAAACAAAAATTACGAGAAAAATATACAAAAACAAAATAAGGGTAACGAAATAGGAACAAAATAATTGTTCTATTCTATTCAATTGGCACCAATGCCCCTTCCGTAAAAACAATTCACGACAGTATAAATTAATTAAATTAACAACAAAAAAATTAAAAATTACAATACCGATAAGTAACAATTCTTCAACATAGTATCTTAATACAGTCAAAGAAAAAAACTAACTGACTGGATATACAACTAGATGGGTTGTAACCATCTCAAAACTAGCGATGCGGAAAGAAATGCATATTTATAATATGTATTACAAACATTTTTCTCTCCTTTCCTTCGAATTAATTTCAATTTTACTACACTGCGTAAAAGGATTCCAAATTCCTAGATTTTACACAGATTCTAAATTTTATACTAAAACTATTTACAAAAGTACTGTCTCATTGTTTATATTAAACTCCAGCTCGGCTTTTATTCTTTGCAATACCTTCAGGCATTTTTATTCATTATATTGAGCAAATTTTAAATTAAAAATAAAAACTTATATCACATTTATATTTCGCTCGACTAAATTTTGAACTAAAAAAAAAAATTTACAAACACAAATAAATATAACAATAATGAGTGTGCGCGATCAACAAGAAAAATCCAAATTTTAAGAAATAAATAAAAATTAAAATAATAATAAATTTACAAAGATTCGAAAAAAAAAAAAAAATACTATCATCAATATCACATAAGACAGTACCAAATCAAGAAGTATTTTAATATGATTCCATTGAGGTAATATACAACGAGAATTTCGTTTCGATTTATTTTACTTGATACGCGGCCACCGATAAATGTGATGATACGAAGAAACAGAATTTTTGCTGGATCGCCATTAACGTAACACACGACCCAGATAAAAGAAAACAAGAGATAACGACTGGACACAACGTTCCGGATCACTGACAGATGTGACAGACGACCCACAGCATCTCTCTTGATCGGGCACGAGTCTGACTCCACATCTTTCAGAAAACTGACCATGTACGACCCTGTACTCTAGTAACGAAGCTCCAGGACGATTACCCTGTTCCTTCGTTTACGAGAACCTCAAATTCTGTACCGAAATCCTTACAGAAATTTCCAGGCTCTTGACTTAAATAATATAAATGATACCCACGAGAAACCTAAAAATAGAATTTGTTTCGGAGGAATCGTCACGAATGATTGTTGATAAATTGTGCTTTATCTTATATACTAAACGTTTCGAAACCCTCACTCGATGATGATAACTTCCCACTTTCGAAATAGTAATAATTCACTTTTGATTATTCTAAATTTCCTTTTCTTTATATCTCGCGTATCGATACATTATAACTATCGAAAACTTATAAGACGAGGACATTTAATGTTCAAGTAATACACAACTCTATCATCGGAATCGACACACCACCTTGTCAGCAACAAACCGGGCGTCTTTTCCTTTTTTTCCTTTGTTACAATGAATTTTGTCTCGCCATCTGAAACCAGAAACACATTCTAAATCAATCACCTGATTTCCAAAAATTGAATTCCAATTTTCTCTTTTTAGTATAATACAAGGATGAGCAACAAGCGGTCCGTTTAACATATTTATGCGGCCCGCCAAGCGTTTATAAAATTGGTTTTTCTTTATTGACTTCCCCCATTTGTATATTGTTATAAAATTAATTATAATAAAATGGTTGCACATACTAAGCCGAAACAATTTTTTGGACGAGTTACTCACTTGTCTACTCGACTTTTTCAAACATGCAATACGAACGCACAGCGTCTGTACCTCTTTGTGCTGTCTTCTGTCACACAATCAGTCAGGCTGGTTAACCTCGCAATTTCAGCAATTCTTGTGTTTCTTGAAAGACGTGAGTGCAATATTATTGTTAAAAAGGTAATATTACAGTTTCTTTTATTCAAAATTAAGTTTTCCTACAAATTTGTGTGGCCCTTCTACTTTATGTGCGACCCGCCAAAAAATTTTAAAATTTAAATTGGCCCGTTGATTAAAAAAGTTGCTCACCCCTGGTATAAAACATTAAGAGACTTTGGGGAATGGGGGGGAGGGACCCATAAGGCAACCAGTCAAAGAAGAATTTGAACGAATTACCATTTTTTCCTGCTCCTTCACCCACTGATCAGACATGAAAGAAAAGTAAACCAATACAACAACTCCCTTTCAAATAAAATTAATTATTATTTCTGTTTACTGTTTCTAAATCTGATTAAATCATCAAATAACAGAAAACCCTTCCGTCACCGGAACCACCAAAAAAAATTCTGATAAAAGCCATTAAATTATTATTTAAGACTCGAAATAACCAAACCCCTTATGTTGTCGACTTACCCTATGAGCAACGGCGGCTACAAGAGCAGCACCTCGACCGCTTCCATCTTCTGACAGCATGAAATCGAACTAAAAATAAAATAAATAAAATAAAAATATCAGCCATAGTTAGAAAATCGGGAAGGGTTGTGACGGTATGCAGGTTGAGCTTGCTTAGCACATTTGCAAGATTCATAATCACAACTAAGCATTAAAATAAAAGTATACAAATACAACAGTGTGCATTATTTTTAAAATTAGGGAACACATAACCCTGGTTAATTTCCCACCATACTAAAACTTTCCCCATCCCACGACAAAATACTGAATTTCTATCACATTCACCAACTATTTTGTACAAAGTTCAACTCAAAATGGGGAACCTAATAATAGCTGAGGAAGACATGACAAAGGACTGACTAAAACCAAGCAGCTGTGCTCACCAATAAGAGTAACGTCCGAGTTGGAACTGTTGAATACATGAGACAAAGTAACAGAAGCTAAGCATCTGAGCAAGATTTTAATAAATCTCCCCCACAAGTTGGAGATTTTATTTTAAAAAAAACCGGTAAACGTGATAAATATTCATTAAATTGTCACAATTGCCAAATTTAGTGGTGATTATGAATAATCGCCGGAAACCATATATATTAACCCAATTTATCACTTTTGCTGTATCGTATTAAACAGACTTAAAGTAACTACCACGGATTCAGGTTCGAAAAACAATACCAACAATCACAAACACTTACTTTGGCTGGATTCGTGAGAAGCTCTGACGTTTTTTGCTTCATCAAATTGTGGAAGTGCGGGTGGTACCTATACACGGATCCATCTACAGCAACCATTATGTTATTCATTCCCATTTTGTCAATGAGAGCGGCGGTGCCAGCCGATACTAAGTGGGCGGCTCTCCTTGAAACGCACTGGCAAACGTATCGAACATTGGCACAATCTTCGTCAGTGGCACTTCCTATTCCAACTGCTTTAAGGACTTGACGACATTTATCGAAATCTCTCTTTTTCTCACTGCAAGAAAGAACCCAAATGAAGATTAAAAAAATAAAAAAAAAAACTAAACAAAACAAAGAAAAGTTGATTTTTATATCTCTCGCTTTATCACTGACTATATTTCCGGTTAAAAATTCACAAGAATAATAAATGATAAAGACCTTCGCTCCTCTTTCATATCTTTCATTTTGAAAAAGAAATGTTTAATATTGCGTAATCAATATTACTTTATTACTTAGCTTAATTATATTCAATGTATCACTTTTATAATCACTACGCGTTATCAATGTGAAGGAGAAAAGCTATTCTGGGTCAAGTTTTGACGCTCCCATTTTTTTCTCCTCGTGGGCTTACCTTTCGATTTCCGACACGTATTTCGTGAGGAACTGCCACCTCTTCTCGATGATTTCGGAACTTGTTCCGTTAAACAATATTCCCAATTCTATTAGATGTACTAATATGAGTCTGACGAGTTCACCTAAATACATCCCCGAAATCATCTTCTCGAATCTGAAACAAAAAACTCACAAAATGACTTTTCCTCCAACTAAAAAATTATCTAGTCACCCAGTAAACAAATAATAATTCATCTTCTGAAATTTTCAGATAAATTTTCAATCTCTTGTCCCTTCAATTAAAAAACCGGTGTCGTATACTTACAATTGTTTCCCCGGATTAATAGAACTTTTATCGATGTCAATATCATACAAAGTTCTGATAAAATCTAACGATCCGTCGTCTCCGAAAGCACCCCACTCGGTATTAACGACTACGTAAGGCTTTGTATTTGGTCCTGAAAAAGTTTCCACTTGATCCGTTCGTTCAACATAACAAGCGTTACTTCCCGTACCTTCAAAACAAACAAAAATTAAATAAAAATCTTAAATAGAAATCCATCCATCAAACGTCAAAGCTAAATTAACTTTTCACCGAGACAACATTCCATTCCAACAAAACTCACCCACGATCAAACCGATTCGGCAATTGTGGTTCTTCCACGCGCAGGACATAAGCGTGCCAGTTGTATCGTTAAGAATTGCGCAAACATCAATTTGAACATCCTTTAAAATAAAATAAATGAACATTGGGTAAGTCACTCTGAATTTATTGAAACTGTTCTTGAGAACACACTTTTTTCTTCAAATTTTGTAATTAAGACATTACCTTCCTGCGTCTTAAAGCAGCCTGAAGCAAACTGACAACATCCTCCCCAACGACACCACTACAGTTGAAACCTTTCGTCCAACGTTCCAACAACCCCGTTGTGAGAGATTTCTGTTGTAGGGGAAAACTAAATGTGAATCCCAAAGACAATTTCTCATCGGCGACATTGTGTTCTTTCGTGAAAGTGGCCAAGCATTCGGCAATGTGATCGAAAAGCTAGAAAATAAAATGAATGAATCAGGTGAGTATTAGTGTATCCTTCTCCTTCACTCCTTTCAAAATAAGTTTCTTTTTCGTGTGCTTCACTCACCTGTTTACCTGTCCCTAACATAATAGACTCGGGGATGGCATAGATTTTTGATTTCATGTCGAAATGATTTTCTTCTAAGTATATGATCAAAACCCTGAAGTTGGTGCCGCCCAAATCCAAGGCTAAAAACTTCCCCTTTTCTAAAACAAAAACGAAAACACATTTCAAAACTGCAAATGCGAAATTCGCCCATTATTCGACCTTAACTACACTTAATAAGCACTAATGTGCAATACATTAAATTATTTGAAGGCAAAGACATTAACCAATAAAAGAAAAAAATTTAAGAACCAAGGAGAAAGAGAAGACGAATTGGTTAACATGAAACGCACTTCACGACCACACCAAAGATTTGTGGCTGGAAACGTTTGACAAGCCTGACACACACACACACCCAATCTAGGTCGCAATTTTGACTCTTTTCATTGTGCCCTGGATAATAGAATACCATTTAGACAGCATATCATGCCTTTCTATTCTCTCCTTCTAAATCCTTACCTTTTCCGTTTGGTAAATCTTGCACGTAGGTAGGAAAACATTTTACAATCGATTCGGAATGACTTTCTTTCTCTAGTCCCTTCTTGAGATCCTCCAATAATTTCTCTTTTATCTTAAATAATTGATCGTTGTTCAATATCAGGGACTGACATTTTTTCCTGACCTGCAACAGGATTTAAGAAAAAAACAAATAGATAAAAACTGTATCAGAATTTCAGAGCAAGTTGAAATCGGGTGAGAAATTGTTGCAACATGTGTCAAAGTCCACGCTTGAGATTTTAATTGATCTGACGTGCAAAATCCTGTGTTCCGCTTCCGTCCCCACCGTACCTATTACCCAATCCCAAATACAGATAGTGTATCTTTAAAAATTAGTTTATCCCATAATTAATATTGGCTAATAACGATTAAGGCATGAGATAAAAAAACATTCAAGGTGAATCTAAATAATAAGCCAAAAACTCATTTTCAAAATTTACTTCAATCAACTTTTGAAACCTAGAAAACACGAATGGATACGTGAGACATTAACACTTCTATTCATTGCCTTAGTCAGCAAATGATCACAACAACATCTGCAATCTAATAATTCAGACTCGAATAGACATTCCTTTCAGACAATGCGTATCGTTGAGACATTAACAAAACCAAACTCAAACATAAAGTGACGGAATTTTAATATTTACAGTTACATCATACACCATCCAAACACGGTACAACCACTTTTTGCGCCAGTTTTGATAAAACCCATCCAATATTTATACTTCTAATTTCTAAGGAAGATGTTTCTTGATGCGGTTTTGTATGATGTAATGACTAGCACCCTCGATTTTTACAAAAAAAAAAGGAAGAAAAAAATTCCATTTTTCTCATATCTCTTTTCTTTTATTTTTCATAAAAAAAAATTTAATTTGAAAGCCAAATTCTTTTTGTCTCTACTACTTCACACATCATTTCCTTTGACCTGAAATAAGTTTTCTTCCTCGTGCACTTACCTTTTCGTCATTAATTTTTTTTTTTAAATAAACCCCCTTTTTTTAAAATTCCATCGCGTTTTCATTTTCTTTTTTAAGAGTTAGGCTTATTGCAAAGAAAAGACGCCATTTTCCTTTTATTCAAGTTCAGAGGTACTAGGATATGAAAAATACTAAAAAAACCGGAAACGGTTCACTTTCGAGACTTGAGTTTGGCACCCCTGAATACTAAGGGTTTCTTCAGGACTGAAATTTAATTTTGATCGAAAACCAATTTTTTCCGTTTACTCACTAGCGGAGTCCGTATCATCAAAAAGGTTTTGACAATTATCTTTATCTATTATCATTAATAAATTTCACAATTTTTCTTAGAATTAAAGTCAGAAGTAACACCAACCAATGAATTAATTACGAAACTCTGAGATTTTTATCTCTGATAAATAAAAGGTTTCAATTTAATCAGATTTGCTATTTCCGAAACCTCTTCCCCGACTTCCTCTCGCAAACAAAATCACTTTAGAGAGCATTTCAATTAAGATTGAAGCCGTAGGTCGAATAAAGAACTCTGTCAATTGCAATTTATTTAACCGGATCCTTCACGCCGTTCGTCTGACTATAGTCTTTGCATTGTTGCTCTTTCCTCATTTCGTACTAAATATGTCAGTCCTACTTTTTTACGTAGCAACATGACCGACGAAGCATCTCAACTAAGATGAAAGTATACCGTTATTTCGGTGTAAGAAAAGCTTGGGGGGAGAAAAATGAATGGACAGAGGTCAAATCAAGGTGGTCCACACCTCTTTTTTTTCTTGTTGTTAGCAAAAGACAAGTAGTAAATTTAGAGTTGTCGATCTTGAACTACTGGCGGGCGTGATTTGACGATTTTATTTTCTTTGAGATGTAACGAACGTGTAACTATAGTGTCCGACTTATTTCTAGACACGTGTAAAACCTAAGCTTTGAACTTTTTATCATTTGAAATAAAATCGAATTAAGGAGTTCTTGGAAGCTTACTAATTAAAGAAATAATGAATAAAAAAGGCGCCTACTTTCGAATTTTTTATTTTACGGCCTTGATTTTACGATACAACCGCATTGCTTCATGAAAAACCTAGCCTCAAGAGTAAAGATCTTGAATCAGTTCTTCCTAGTCTTGAATGCGGTCCACATTCACTTTTTTAACCTTTGAATTCCAAGAGAAATGTGTCCTTCTAAACCAAATAGCGAGCTTTTTCCTTTACAATTAACATGTACAAAGTCTGATAATTCTTTTCCTACTTCTTTTTACCATAATCATGTAGTTTTACATTTTTACCTGAAATAACCACAAGAACAACGTCTGGAATGCCAAAACTTCCACTTACAAGACATGGCTATCATAAAATCATTTTTTTAAATTGTGTAAATAAATAAAAATTTCCTTTAAGGAAAATTTTAAATCTTCATTCTAAATGACAATCCTACATTTGCTGACTTACAAAATGCTACATCAGTAATTTCAGGCAAAGAATTTGAAAAAAAAATGATTTTAAAGCATTTCACACCAGTTCTTGGTTTAAAAAGAAAAGAAAAAAATCATAATTGACAAATTATTTACATGGGAACTAATTCCAAATGAAGAATTGCACTACTCATTAAAAAAAAAAGTTCTCATAACTGTACTCTTCAATAATTCTAATTTATCAGTGAAACAATACAATCATCATGATTCACCTTAAGTTTGTATTTATTTCCTGACCTTTTCAACGAGAACTTGTGGCTTATTCATTCAGCTTTTCAAAGGATGACTTTTGTCACAAATGCCATTGACTAACCTCAAGGAACTGAGAATGAAAATGTAACATCATCAAGATGACAAACAAAAAATGTCCTATGGTTTAAATTTTGGAAATCAGACATGAAGCACAGTGAGAGAGGAGGAATTTTGTCGGAGAGCTACGAAGGGGTGATGAAGAGAACAAAAGGGGAGTTCACTAATTCACCCCATGACTGACTTCAATTTTAAAATAGATAAATAAACTTGGTGCAAGACATAAAATTTCTGTAAATACAATTTTATACTCTGCAAACTTTTTCAAGAACCTAACATTGACAAATCCGAAGATATTATAAGAGTAAGGAACATTTGACATTAAACATAATGAATTCAAGAATTTGTAAATTCACATTCCTGCCAAAAAAGATTATCGAAAGGGCTTTATTCAAATATTATGTTAATATTTATTTGACAAATAAAAAAATACTCATCATTAGAAATTAAACCTTTCCATTAGTTTAAACAACTAGTAACAAAGCAAAAACTCTTTTTTTACAATCAAAATGCAAAGACATTAAATATTCCCAGACAAAAGTAGGAAAATAAATAAAAATGTATCAAATAATAAATATTAAACTTCTCACCAAAAAACTTATCAAAAATCATGAATACATCAATGGGAATAAAATTAAGAAAACCTGGGACGATAATGGTACAAGTTTTGACAGGTTGGGGCTGGTCGAAAAAAAACCTCGTCTGCCTGAAGAAGTACGATAAACGCTGTTTTATTAAGGACCGGTCTGAGCCCGAAAAAAAAATTTGGAGGTCATTTATGAGACGGGAATTGAAAAGTTCCTATACATAAAGCCAAAAATTGTATAACATCAACAGGTTTCAAACCTGCTTTCAAAAGGAAACGAAAAAAAAAACAGAAATTTGCAAGAAGCAACACTGATAATTTATCTCATCAAGTACAAGTTGAGACAAAAATTTGGAAATATTTACTTTTCGGATTTTGCACGTTATATAATGACACACGCAGGTAATTTTCAATCGTTTTCCCTAATTTTTTTAAATTCAATTAAAATAAATTACAAAAATTTTTCCTACCTCTGTTGAAACTATTATTTCTTCCACAATTCCCATTTTGAAATATTCAACTTAATGGAATTAAATTAATAAATATCTATTTTTATTAAAATAAAGCCAAAAATCATATGTAACAATTAGCACGGAAAAGAACGACTGAAATCGATTTAGTGTCAGATCCTGGCTTTCCTTTGAAGTAAAATTTTAAAAATTCAATATTCAGCCGTGGACTTGGCAATTTCCCAGTGACCGATACTAAACTTCACTACAACCAACACGCTTCATTTATATCCGGACAGGAGCATTCTAACATTTACATAAGATGAGCCTATTTTTCTTACACTCTGATTGGTCGATTCGGAAGGTGTGTCATAAAAAGCTGACCTTGGGTATTACGTCATAGGATGGCAAAGAAACGGAAAGTGCTGCCAACTGATTTTACCCGCCAATTTGTGAAACCTCATAATTCGCATAAAACGCCTTAATAAATAATTACGTTTTCAACCACATTTGCTAATTTTATTATATTTTGACAATAAAACGTCGTTTGAAATTTTTCTCTAGTTAAAATCACCCCCAAACGCTTTTAATTTATTCGAAAAACCACGTGAATAATTTTCCCGCCAAATTACGTGTAGTAATTCGATGGCTACAAAAAACCGCGAATGATGGGAAGTTTGCAAGTCTACTCCTTTCACATTACATAAATTTAAACCGCAGTTGCTTAAAATAAAGTATAATGACAAATAACCGACTCTTTCTTTGCATTCATTTAATCATGTTTACACAGCCGTTATTAATGTTTAATGTCATTAAACCTTATCAGTTTCTGATACCACGATTTTGGGTTTAACGATATTTTTATTACGCGAGACCTTTTATGGACTAGTGTAGGAAAGACATTAATTTTACCAACTTCCTGGAATTTCGATAAATATCAGAGTATTTTTCAATTAACAAATTCAATAGGCAACAAGAAAAGCCAGCACAGTGAGATTTAAAGTAATTTCTCTCTCACTGTGCCTCAAGACCTTGAGATAATTTAAACTTTAAACAATTGGTACCTACACACAAAGCTGCCAAGCAACCAAAGACATTAAATAAGTGAATTATTATCATATTATTCGAACGAGACCAAGCAACTTTACTCATTTCCATGACAAATCATCATGTCCTTATTTAACACATATCTTAAGTTGCTTTGTTAAGCACTGTTGCTTATTTCAATTGCCCTTTGACAGGTCAACTAATCAGGAAATACAATATTTGGTATTCACGATAATGCCAAAATATCATAAATGCGCAAAATGTAGGGGAAAACATTTTCGAAAACAAAACCCAAAAATAAATTCAAATGCGTTGCATTTTTATTTTAAAGTTTGGATCTTCACCAAAATTTCACATACAAACAACAGAAATTTCCTTTCTCGTGATTCATACAAACAATCAAAACTGCGACAAATTCAAAAATTTAACATTAGAATCTTTGTTCCTATTTACTTTACAACTTTAAAAAAACTGTGTTTACTAATTTAAAGGAAAATTCCAGGAAAAGTTAAAAACACATTTCTGTAAAGGAAAATTTTTCCAACTACTATTTTGTTACTGTTAGAAAATAGTGTATGATGTATAAATGATGTTACTTCTTATATATTTCATACCATTTAAGATTTAAATCATGCATTTGATTGTTTTAATATTTTTTTCAAGCTACAGCAATTCAAGAATGGTTGTGTGAACTTTGAATTAATTTGTTTAAATTGTTCATCTACAGGTACTTGAAACACTAGGTGTTCATTTAGCTCTGTGGGGCGAACTTGAAGAGTTTCGTATATAAATTTTCAACTCGAATTTTGACGAAAACTAAAATCAAAATCGCTATCTTCGTTTGCTGAAGCCAAATCTCCGTGTTCGATTTGAAAAGATTCCGAATCCGATTCCAACAGCTGTGCTAGATTACTTTGAGTGAAATTTGTCAGGCCGTTGGAAGTTTTTCCCAATTTATTTCCCGTCGAAATCTCCTCCTTCTCGCTTTTTGACGCCTCTGACATATTAGGTGATTGGCCAGCTTTCATCACGTTGTCAGGTTTTGCGTTCCCGGAAATTTTCCTAAACTCCTGACCTTTCAACTCCTCGTGAGAACTTTGTGCCACTTGTATCAAAGCTCTGCCGAGGTCTTGATCCTTGTTTGGTTTAAAAACTTGTTCTCGGGTTAAACTTTGATCACCAATCACGCTTTGATCGGGAAATTTATTTTGTTGAATTGAGGAGTCGTTCCACTCGTCGTTACGACTTCGGTCCGCCTCCTGAGCATGGTCTTTATCCAATTGGAATGGACTACGACTGAAAGATAGGTTTTGGGAGCTTTCGTCAGAGGTTCCCTGCTGTTCCGCCTCGACCTCATTTTCATCTTCCTCAAGAATGACATTGGATGCGATGCTCGTATAACTATGTTCGCGAACGGGTTGCTCGTAATAACTCTCGGGATATGTTTCGTTTTGATAATCAACTCCGTCCAAGCCCATCGGATAAGCCTCTTCTGCATTATTTGGCAAGCACTCCTTGGAATTATTTTCATCCAAATCTAATACATCTCTTTCCGTCTCCTGATCAAAGCCAAATTCATCGGCACCTTGATTTTGAAGAAACTTCCTAATGACTTCCGGGGACTTCTCAACAGTATTTGATTTTCTCACATTATTTTCTATTTTCTCGTTTCCCTCAATTTCTTCTTTCTCTATTATCTTATCATCTGATTCTGCCCCATTTCTATACTCATAAAACCTTTCTAAATCTTCATCTTCTTTTTCTTTATAGTCCTCCAAAACTACTTTCAGTTTCTCAATTGATTCTTGATGTTTGACGACTCCCCTCCTTTCTCTTAGAGCTGTCGCTTCTTTTAAGCCATATCCTCCCACTTCACCTTCTACTGCTACTTCACCATTTCCTGACTTTTCTTCACTTCTATGCTCAAAGGATTCCATCACCCTTGTTTCTCTTTGAATAATATCAGCGTCGACTTTTTCACTCTCATCATCGAAATACGTTTTCCAAATGGTCTTAGTTCGTCTTAAGCTCCTATTACTACTTACGTTACCCTCTTTCAAGTTTGATTTCTCTGAAGTAACACATCTTTCTTCTTTGTCTTGTAAAGTTTCGTCGAAGGTGGTTCCTCCATTTTCCTTTTGGCACTCTTGTTGGTGATTTTCCAATTTTTCCACATTTTGCCTTGTGACATTCAAATCACGATTTGAACGTTGGCCATAATTTGTGACCAAATACTTATACAGCTGTTCATCTACTTCAGGTCTTTGGAATTCGTCTCTGTCGTTTCTTCTTACTAAACTCTCGACTTCTTCCTCTTCTTCTTCCTCCTTAGAAAACTTATGAGGTTTACCATCGAAAATGTAATCAGCGATGTGGGGCGTTTTCCAATGAACAAATTTCGATGCTATTTCATCACTATCTGTACTTTTTTGTGGTAAAGAAGAAGAGGGTAAAATTTTCGAAGACTGAGTTGGAGACTTTTTTTCCCTCACATACGAAATGTAACGATCCTGAAAAAAGAATTTTTTACAATAAAAATAGAATGAATTTTGGTTTCAATTTAACCATTGTTGGGCGGATGGGATTTGTATTCTCAATGCCAAAATTAACTACGTGCAAACTCAACTGACCTCATTAAAATTTTGTCTTGAGAATTTGAAACAGGTGCAGATTTAGAAAAAAAATAATTATCACGATTCTAAATTTTGAAATAGAAATGAGTGACTTTTACTGTGTAAGGAGTATTGCTGTCTTCAGTTCATCATGTCCAACCAAGTCTCAAGCATTTTTGTAGAGAAAATCCCAAAGCTTCATATGAGAGACAATAAATCAGCTTCATGCCATTCTATATGTCCTAATAGTTCAGTGTCTCAAGTTTCACTAAAATCAAGCCCTAATGTGACAGCTAAACTACAAAAATGTGTATTTAAGGTTTCACAAAAGTGTTGAATTTGAGTGAAGATCAAAATAAAGTTAGATGGTTTTGTGGTAGATTTAAAAGTCCTCACTCACTTTTGATAATTTTAATCGTTCTGTTCTAGCAAAAAGTGCCTTTGCTTTATCTTCAACTCTACAAAGAGATCTCAAAATTATATCATTCCTTTTCCTTCTTAACCTGCAATCTTGTAGAAATCTCTCATACTTGTCGTTCAAAGCTTTGTAATGCAACTTTTCTCTGTGGAGTAGACAATAGTCATTGAAAATTTTTAGTCATATTTTTTCTTTTTGGCCTATCAATGACATTTGACATTACTTTTTAATGAAAAAAAAATTTTTTTCCCATTAAAAACATAATTAATTAATAATTTAAAAGCTTAATAAACTATACCTTATCTGCTTAAAACCAGTCAGTAAACTGGTTACTGAAAAAACAAATAATAAAGTTTAAACAAAATGATCTACATGTCAAAAGGTTAAAAAAATAAACTGTACCAATCTAATTCAGGGAGCTCAAACTAAATGTATGATAAAAGGGGTGATTCAACCTCAAATTAACACACTTAGGTCACTCGGGCCTTATTTAGAGAACTCAAAACCAAAATTTTGATAAAGGGGTGATGAAAACAAAAACTCAAAGACTACCAATGCAGTACAGTTCAACTTCTTCCTCAAGAGCTAGAGAGCTTAATAAAAGAAGTAGGATCAGAAATTTAACAGTATCCCAGTGTTGTAGTTTTAATGTGGCTTAAAATTTTTGATTTAAACAAACAATAATTTTTCAAAAATTTTATCCCTGAAATTTCACCACACCACCTAAGGAATGAAGATATAATCCATAAGAGTATGGATGATATATCATGAGCAATTTAAGAGTGATTAGTGAAATGTCTTTAACAATTATTAACTTTCCCTAGAAACCAAACAATAAGTTAATCTAATCACCTATTTTATAAATTCAACTTCTCACTCATAATTGTATTCTAAATTTGAATGAGAGGCCCTAGCTACCATTCTACATGAAGGAGCAAATCTTGACAGAAAAATGAAAACTCTCCATTTAAAATTTTTAAATTTGTGTACTTACTCTTCTCTAAATGCTCTCAATAAGACATCACATGTTCGTTCAAGTTTATTTCGTTCCTCTTCACTGTAAAAATCAATAAAAATCTCTGTATGCCACTACCTTCTAGAAATCAATTGGCCGTTAATACCATACATTATGGGTACCAACCTCTCTCTAAGTTTTTGTTGTAAATCTGAAAGCTTGTAATACAGATCGTCGTTCTGATGAATAGTAAAAGGCATTATTATTTATTTAAAAAACCGATTAATTAAAATCAGTAAATTTTTGGTTAGGTTTGCATGAAAATTTTCTCATGCGTTGATGACGTCACTAGCAGTCGGCAAAGAGAACAACACGAACTTGTATCATATGTAAAGTAAGATAAATTTTTGTTTTAAACAGGTGAAAAATGTAAGCACGGGATGCGTCTAAACCATTTAATTACATGACTTAGGATTATTTAGTTTTAACGGCTTGGTTTATGGAAGAACTAAAGAAACAAGCCTGAAATCCGTTGTGTCATGTGTGTTTACTGAAAGCCAATTATCTAAAATAGATAAAGTCTCAAGTGTCAAAAAATAAGACAAAATGGATTTGAAAGTTCAAGTATGTGCCTTTTAAACTTTATAATTTAACATCTTTAAGTCAAACTTTGTCAAAAATGTCAGGGAAGAAAATAAATAAAAAATATAATAGATCCTCATGACTTAACAATTTGTTGTGTGAGAAAAGCTTGAAAGCTTTGTTTTTTTAAATTTTCAGCTACCTTTTGGAGCTCCACCAATTTTACCAGATGTTGAGAAACAACTTCAGGAATACATTTTAAGTCCTGACAAACTTCCTATTCATGATTATGAGGCATCACAACAACACTGGGATCAACCACCAAATCCTGCTGCTTTGTATCATTGTAATCTGTCTCAAAGTGTGACCACATTAAAAATAGACAGAGACATGTCAACTGGTGAAGTGAAGGGATTTAAAGAAGTTCTCATTAATGGAGATCCATTTGTGAATGATGTGAATTCTACTAAAACTGTTGATGATATAATTCATATTTTGGAAAATGTAGGTGACATCTTGGAGAATGAAGGTAAAATAAAAATATTTCTTTAATTAACATTTTGAGTGCATCTTTATTTTTAAAAAATTCAACTTTTCAACAAATTAAATTTTATAGCCCCATTTTCTGTCTTTAAAGGGCTGTATATGTTAAACAGTATTTGCCAAAATATTGTAAATATGTTTGGTAATGATTGGTAATACATCCAAATGGCTAAGTTTTAAAAAACTAATTAAATTAATTTTTTTATATATTATAAGTTTGGTTGACAGTGTTAAAAATATTTTTTAGAATTACTAACAATTCCACCATGGTTTTCAAGAGGTTTAGATTTCAATCAAAGTGATTCATTTGATGGGATCAAGGAAAGTGTCGATAATGAATCCAGCATAATAAATTTGGTTGATTTATTAAAAGAAGATCAACAGTTATTTAATTTATCTGATGATTCTACCAAAGTTACAGTCTCAGAGGAACCTAGTCCAGAGGTGGAGAAGATTGAATTAAAAACATTTGAAGATGCTGAAATAATCAATAACACTCCTCAAGTAAGTCCAAAATTTGGTAACATTTTTCAGATGTTACTGAGTTTTTAGAAATGGGTTAGTTGGAAGAATTTGAAACTTGGATCACCACAGTCTTGAAGAAATTGATTAAATTACCTTTAATTTATTTTTATTTTCATTTTAACTTTTAGGATGTTAAATTTGACTCTCCTGTTATCAAACTCTCAGATGTGTCTACTTCAATAGGTGTTACTTCTACTGAATGGGCTCAGTGTATAGATGTAACCAAGCCAATTACAGATTTCTATCAGAGAATTCCAGACATGGCATTTAAATATAATTTTGAACTTGATAATTTTCAGAAACAGGTTTGGTTTTATTTCATTCAAATTTTATTTAGTAAAAAACTGGTTTATCAAAACTGATAGGGATTTGAACTAATTTTAAAAGTGAGTGTCAAATCAACATATTTAAATTCTTATACTGTATTCTGTAATGATTATAATATTTCAAATCATACTTTTGTAGGCCATTTTGAAATTAGAAGAACACTCCAGTGTGTTAGTTGCTGCTCACACTTCAGCAGGAAAAACAGCAGTTGCAGAATATGCCATTGCACTGTCTCAGAGACATATGACTCGAACAATTTACACATCTCCAATCAAAGCCTTATCAAATCAGAAATACAGAGATTTCAGAAATACATTCAAAGATGTTGGCCTTATTACTGGAGACTTTCAAATAAACCAAACTGGTACTTGTCTCATAATGACAACTGAAATCCTGAGATCCATGTTGTTAGCTCATAATGAAGTTATCAGGGATTTGGAATATGTTATTTTCGATGAAGTCCATTACATCAATGATCTTGATGTAAGTTTTTTTTATAAAGATTTTAGAGTGCTTGTAATTTGAAGTCTTTGCTTAATGGTGTTTAAAATGTTTACTAAAGAAAGTATTCTGTTTTAGAGAGGCCACGTCTGGGAAGAAGTTGTGATATTGCTTCCTCAACATGTAAGTATAGTAATGTTAAGTGCCACAATTCCAAATGCGCTTCAGTTTGCTGATTGGGTAGGAAGAACCAAACAAAGAAAAATGTACGTTATAAGCACAACTCAACGACCCGTTCCTCTGGAGCATTACCTATACACGGGCACCGGAGGAAGTAGCAAAGATGAAAGGTTTTTGGTTTTATCAGCTACTAACCAGTTTCAGAGAAAAGGGTAAGTAACACCCGGTTGAGTATTTGGTTAATGTTTAATTTGATGTTAATGCTCAACAACTGTTTTCATTTTTGATCTTAGGTATTTAGAGGCTTTAGAAGCGAAAAAGAAAAGGGAAGGAAAAATTAAGGAGGGAGTGAAAAATCGTAATTTTATGACTAGGAAACAAGAAACTACGATGTGGGTGGCTTTCTTAGAACATTTACAGAAACACGATAAATTACCGGTTGTAGCTTTCATACTATCGAGGAAAAGGTGTGATGAAAATGCGGAAAATTTACTCTGCGCTGATTTAACAACTAACAAAGAGAAATCACACATCCGTCACTTTTTCCAGCAAAGTATTCAAAGGCTCAAGGAACCTGATCAGCAGTTACCACAGGTATTGATAAGTTAATTTGTAGTGCTGCACTTTTCAAAGCGTTTTAGAAATTTTTTCTTCTTGAGGTAAAGTTATTCGTGGTCATTAAAAATTTTCCTAAATAATTGCTGTTTCATGAGTAGTGGAAATTCTAAAATGATGGTGAAAGTTTTATTGGTTTTTAGATTCGTAAAATGCAACGGTTACTCGAGAATGGAATAGGCATACACCACAGTGGAATTTTGCCCATTCTTAAGGAAATAGTAGAAATGTTATTTCAAGAAAGGTTCGTGAAAGTTTTGTTTGCAACAGAGACCTTCGCCATGGGTGTTAATATGCCAGCGAAAACGGTGGTTTTTGATTCAATTAAAAAATTCGATGGATTGGAACCGAGATTGCTCTTGCCTTCCGAATACATTCAAATGGCTGGAAGAGCGGGAAGAAGAGGCTTGGATAAAACAGGAACGGTTATAATTATATGTAAAAGTGATGTACCTAGTGAATCGGACCTCGTTTACCTAATGAAAGGTAGGTTGTAAAAATTCAGTACAACTTCAAACGATTAAGTTAAAACTAGGCTTGATCTCTTTTCCACCGCCTTGTTTTACCAAATTAAACTTTGTTCTGTTCGTTAGTTTTTTCTCATAAAAAAACGCTTAAATAACAAAACTTGGTCGGTTGAAAGTAACATAAATGAAATTTATCAGTCTATCACATCATTTACAGTAAGACTTTCTGTAGAGACTTGGAAAAGGTAGATATGTATTATAAATGTGTCAAACGGTTGAACCATCGTTTGCCCATTACTGACACGACGAACCCTAAACCGAACAAGGCGGTGAAAGAAATAAAACTAAAACATAGTTTCCCTGATTTGTGGAATTGTTATCCTGCGTTATATGCTGATCAATTAGAATATTGTTTGCTTTTAAAATATTTTAATCAAAGAATGGATGGGTTTTTGTTTGTGGTTTATTTCAATAAATTGTTTACGAAAACCTCAAATTTACGACAGATCAGCATGACAGCTCATAAATCAAAACTAATTATAACACAAAAATTAATTCAAATCCTTTCTCACCCGTATAATCACTCAAATATTAAATGATTCACACTATCAGGTATGCCTAAGAAAATAGAATCACAATTTCGACTCACGTACTCTATTATTTTAAAACTGGAGAGGAAACGAGTCGTTGCCGAGGGGAGAGTGACCGTGGAGGAAATGATGGCGAATAGTTTCAAAGAAGCTGATCATTTGAAAATGAGAAAGTCTTACCGTCAAAGTTTGGAACAGATAGTAAAAGACTTGACGGATCTGGAGAAGACAACGCAGAGGAGTGGTACCTGGGACGAGATGAGCGAAATGTGCACTGTTTGTATGGATTACGTTCAGATTTGGAGGGAACTTAGCACAAAAGTGTTTACGGATAAGATAGGATCAAAATATGTCGCTACGGGTCGCGTCATATTACTAACGCATAAAACTCACGTCAACAAATTGGGAATCATCGTGTCAGTCGAAAACAAAAAAGGTGTGAAATATAAAGTGCTTGTATTGGAGAATCAAAAAGAAAATCGAAAGGTTGGCTTTGATACTTTTTAAAAAGTTTGTTGGTTGAATTGTTATTATTTCCGGTCTGTTATGGTATAGCATAAAGAAAAATGATGTGAATTTTCGTTTAAATATATTTTTTAGGAGGACGTAAAAGGAAGGGAATCGGAAGCAATGGTCGAAGAATGGCACAAAATTGTAGGATTATTAAGGGGCGAGGAATTGTTTGTTCCTAAAGATATAGGCTGTCACACGATGTTATTTATAGATCCTTGGGATATAATGGAAGTAACAACTCTAGTGATTAAAATAGACAGCAAGATCATTCTAGCCGATTGGGAAAAACGTCTAATTCCTAGATTTCGGTATATTTTTGTGCTTATATAATTAATAATTAGCAGGGAACCACATCAAGGTTGACATAACTAGTTGTGTCGTATTTATATTTTTAGTGATAGTCAACCTGGTCAAACATTTCAAAGAGCTCTGGAAGAATTAACTGAACTCACTCATAATGCTGTGAAATCGGACCCAAAATTAGAGTTTATCAATGTAATGAAAGACATGAAAATAATAAGTGATGGCGAATTGACCAGAGTAAGCGATTTGGTAAAACTGAAGGGAAAAATCAAAAATTACAGTACCGAGCACATATTGAACTACGAAGAAGAACTTAGGGACGTGTTTAGGATCAGATATTTAGAAAAGAAAAAAGAGAACTTGGAATATTTGCTTTCATATCAAAGTATGTCTCTCTATGCGGATTACAAAAATAGGTTGGAAGTTTTGAGAATGCTTAAATATGTGGACAATAAATATTCCGGTGAGTTGTTGGAAATTTTGTGTTAAATGTTGGGCCCCTAATTGAGTTTGAGTCAATAACAGCGGCGAAATTTATGCTGTATGATTGATTGACCTAGATCTTTTTATTTGGATTAGCCTGAATGAAATAATTTGCTTTTGTTAATAGTTCAAATGAAAGGTAATGTCGCTTGCGAAATGAATAGTCACGAGCTTCTTATAACGGAACTCGTTCTGCGTAACGCTTTAAACGATTTACAACCAGCGGAAATAGCGGCTCTGCTCTCTTGTTTTGTGTATCAGGGAAAGAAAGAGAATGAGCCCCTACAACTCACAGCCAGTTTGCTAGCCGTAAGTTTCATTCTTAACATTACGAACACTGATCAGTCGTCACGAATGACAATTACATCTGTGTTTTAATGTTGCAGGGGATTAAAACTATAAAAGAAGTTGCTGAAGAAGTGTGGGCCGCCGAAGAGAAATGTGGCGTATGTCAAGCAGAAGCGAGCGGAAGTGAGGATAAACTTAATTTTGAATTAGTACCTGTGGTTTACGAATGGGCGAGGGAAAAGGTAAGATTTTAATTTTGTACAAGACCGGTATCTAAAAAGTTCTCGCTGTTTCCCACAGCTTCGAAATCGTTTTCAGTATACCCACTGCGACCTGCATTACGTTTGGTCTTGAATAAAATTCTTTTGAGCTTTCAAGGCCGCAACAGTTATTAAATAAATCATTGTCTATGATGATTTTTTTCAGCCTTTCTCTCAAATCATGACCCTGACTACAATCCAAGAGGGAATCATCGTTCGGTGTATACAACAATTAAACGAAACGATAAGGGATGTAAAGGATGCTGCGAGAATCATTGGTGAACCGACACTACAACAAAAAATGGAAGATGCGTCGAATGCAATTAAACGAGATATAGTGTTTGCTGCAAGTCTCTACATGCAGTGAATTTTTAACTACTATTAATCCGCCGTTATTATTATTATTGCTATATACTAATATATACTGCATATTTTATTTATTTTTTGTTTATTGATCCACATGACAGAATGTTGGGGGTAAATTTTTTTACTTTCGTTGGAAAGCTTAAAACGGTAGTAACATACAGGGAGATACAAAAGCTGTTTTTATTATTAGAAAAATCGTAATTCTTATCAACACTGCCTATTCCGTAAACAACAATTTTCTTCCTCTTGTTAACCATCGCCAGTCTCAAAGTACTTTGTCGGTCTTGTTATGGGAAGGATTTTGATCGGGGTATAGACCAGCGTTTTAGTCTCAGGACAAAGCCTTAAATTAATCAAAATGATTTATTTGGACAAGAATTTGTGACTCTAAAACCACATTTTTATTAATATTATTTTTTAATGCAGTTTTTACTTTTGTATTCTTTTGAGTGTAGGTATATTTTTAAAAATTAAAAATGAAATATTTTAAATTAATTGATTAGTTTTATTTAAATTGTAAATGTCCTCATCAAACTTTATAAAAACTATCCTCATTTTACTTTTGTTTAAATTAAATATGAGCCTAATTCCTTCATACCAAAAAAATAATTTTAAAAGCTTTGTATTTATGAAAATTCACAATAACTGTAATCAATTAAATATGAAAATCCTGGTGTTGTTTTATGGCTCTTTTTCAATTTCATGAAATTATCAAGCTTTTACCAATACACCTTCAATTTTTTAACCTGCTAAAGCTACACTAAAGCACTCTTTGTTCATTACTTGATAAGTTGCCTTGTCCCTTAGTTACTTCACTGATACACATCCATTGACCTTCGTTGTTTTCTCTCCAAAGTGATACTTTATTATCTCCACCAGATACAGATAAAATATTACCAGTCAAAGACCAGCTGACATTCCAAACTACATCTTCAAAGGTATTTAGTACAGTTGGTGTCCAGGTAATATTATCATCACTTGACCAAATAATGACTCTTCTATCTTGAGAACATGTGGCAATTAGAGATCGTGGCAAACCGATTGATGGTGCCCAGGCTACATCTCTTACCCAGTCTGAATGTACTTCAAGTCTGACTTCCTCCACCCATCTGGAAAATAAATAAAAATTAATGACTAAATAAAAAAAAGAATTTTCTAAGTAAATCTTCTGAGCAAATAAATTAAATAATGATTAAGCTCACCTATCTCCATCTTCCTTCCAAATTTTGACTAAATTGTCACATCCTCCACTAACTAATCTCTTGACAGGTGGTCCAGTACGAGCATTAACATCAAATGCTGGATTTGGAACAGTTGCAGGACACCAACTAATGGCATTACACCCAATTGTGTGGGCATTGGGAATTTTTTTCGCTTCCCAAGTAGTTCCATCTCCTGAACCTGTCAAGACTGAGATACAGCCATCGCTACTTCCACATGCTAATATCAAACCAAATTCATGGGGAGCCCATTGCACCGAGTTTACTGATGAATCATGTCCAGGATATTCATATAATTTTTTCCAATCACCCATCTCCTTCCAGATAATAACTTTCCTGTCGTATGAGCAAGAAGCCAACAGGTTTCCAAATTTGGGATGAGCCCAACTGATCTGCCACACAGGACCATAATGACCCTTCAGGTCCGCAGTCAATGTTTGGGTTCCATTTTTAACATCGTATATTTTAACTGAGTGATCAGACGAACATGTAGCCAAACGAAGACCATAATAATCGAGTTCGGCATCATGTATCATATCCTCATGACCAGTATCAAATGTATTTATTGCGGTAACCATTTTTTCGTAAAAACTAAGAACACTAGATTAACTTTTAACAACAAAAACACAGTTGACGTGGAATTATTTAGTCGGTGCCAACTTCAGCATTTGAAAAACATGATTCCGTGACGTTTTCGCGGGCAATTTACTCAGATGTGTAAAATGTAGAAGAATATTTATTTTTCTTCCAATTTATCGAATTAAATCATGTATGGGCAAAATAATAGTGAACCGTTGACTCTTGGGTATGATACAAATCTATTATTAAAAGTTTGCAAATCATTTGATTTCTGTTTTTATAAAATCGAATCCTTTAAAATTTTCAACCTTTAATTTAATTATTGAGATCAACTTTGAAAAATTTTTTTATTTTCCAGAGAAGAGTCGTCGGAGAAACGTATTAGAAAATGCTTAGAAAACGACTCTCTAGACTCAAAATTTGGGTTTGATAGGCTTAAAGATGGGGCGGAAAGAATAGGCTTTCTTCTTAATATGCATACTGTAGGTTCCAAAAAATATTTTTTTAATACTCAATTACATTGTCACTTAGAGGAACTTGGTTTTATTATCACATGTGTTATTTGGATTAACACTTAGCTCTTTGTATAATTTTGCAGACTGAAGTCATAGATGAAGATAAGAGGTTGAAAAGTGCTGTTGATTATTATTTTATAGAAGAAGATGGAAGTCGTTTTAAAGTAACACTATGCTTTCAACCATATTTTTATGTTCTCCCCAAAAAGGGTACACATCAAGAAGTTTCAACATTCTTAATAAAAAAATATGCTGGTATTATAGACAATATTCAAATTGTAGCCAAAGAGGATTTAGATCTGGTAATAGTTTAAAAAATATTTTATATAATAACTTTCAGTCGTTTATCAAGCCCCCTTTAATAAATTCCTTTGTGTTTAAATGAATTTTTAGGCAAATCATCTCATTGGTTTGAAGCAAAAGTATTTAAAACTTAATTTTGTTTGCATTACTGAACTGTTAAAAGTTAGAAGAGATATTTTGACTGCATTTAAGAAGTCACAAGAAAGAATGAAAATCAACAATTATTACACTGAATTGATGAATAGTGCTAATCAGACAACAGAATATGATGTTCAGTTGAAAAAAAATGTAGATCAGTTTGAGAATATTATTGATATAAGGTGAAGTGTTTTATATATTTATTACAATGCTTTTGTGTATGTTTCTTTATATTCTTAAGGTGTAGTGATTTCAAAATGGATTCAATTTTTCAACACTCAAGTTATCTTAATTGAAGCAAGAAATTTAAAAAAATGTTTTACATATTGTCTTTAAGGTATATAATAATTTACTATTAAAATCTTTTCGTTTTAGAGAGTATGATGTACCTTACCACATAAGAGTATCAATAGATAATAAAATATTTGTTGGACAATGGTATACAGTTAGGTCAAGGGGTGATGGTCAATCACCAATCATTACAAAAAATTCAGATCTGATTGAAACTCCAGATGTTATTGTTTTAGCTTTTGATATTGAATGTACAAAACAGCCTCTGAAATTTCCATCATCAGAAACTGATCAAATCATTATGATATCTTATATGATTGATGGTCAGGGGTAAGTTCTTTTCTGTAGTTTCTTTACTTTGGGTTTATCTTAGCTCAGATGAAAGGCATGAAGTGAAATTTTTGTTTTCCCTGATTTGTTCTTTCTAATTGTTAATACTTCATATTATGTGTCTTTGTGTAATTTTAATCACTATCAGAGAATTTTACCTTTCCTGAACAATTCTAAATCTAACCTGCCCATTTAAGGAAGCTACAGTTAAAGTCGAAAAATTAGAGAAAGATATTAACAGGTTTAAATTAGTTTGGTGTATACTTCAATTAATTTCTTTTGTAATTTCTTTATTTAAGGTATTTAATTAATAATCGAGAAATTATGTCTCAAGACGTTGACGATTTTGAGTACACCCCCAAGCCCGAATTCGAAGGTCATTTTTTTGTTTACAACGAACCAAATGAAAGAGCTGTCTTGGAGAGATTTTTCGAGCACATCTTGGATGTAAAACCTCATGTGATAGTGACTTATAACGGAGATTTTTTCGACTGGCCTTTTGTAGAAGACAGGGCAGCAATTCATGGAATCGACATGAAACTTGAAATCGGTTTTTCTAAATCAAAGGATGGCATTTATTTCAGTCGTCCAGTAATTCACATGGATTGTTTATGGTAAGTTTTTGGGGACGAATTTCACTTCAAAGCAGACATAGTTTAACACGTTGAGAACGGCGTGTACCACGGGTGACCCACATCAGCTATAATTTTATAACACAGTTTTGTTAGATGAAAAATACTTGATGTGGTTAAAAATAAATTTTTTACTTAAAAATTGAAAAGCTTATTTTTACGGAATAGACTTAACACCACAACTATTTTAATTCTGTGCGTTACTTATTGGCGTAAAAACGACATCCACATAAGTACATATGACATAAGGTACTTACACAGATATATAGTTAACTGTAAATTAAATTTCTGTTTAGCTGGGTAAAAAGGGACTCTTACCTTCCTGTTGGTTCTCATAATCTAAAAGCAGTCGCCAAAGCTAAGCTTAGATACGATCCTGTCGAACTAGATCCAGAAGATATGTGTCGTCTGGCTGCAGAAGAACCTCAGGTAAACTCCATTTTGTCTCTTTTTATTTAAATCTGATTCTTCTCTTCATTTTCAAATGAAAAAAAAATTATTTTGCAGGTTTTGGCAAACTATTCAGTTTCAGACGCCGTTGCAACTTATTATTTATACATGAAATATGTTCATCCTTTCATCTTTGCCCTATGCACTATAATACCTATGGAACCTGACGAGGTGTTAAGAAAAGGCTCAGGAACTCTTTGCGAAACTTTATTGATGGTCGAAGCATTTCATGCAAACATAATTTTCCCTAATAAGCAAGAAACGGAACTCAATAAGATGACAGCCGATGGTCATGTGCTCGATACCGAAACATACGTTGGAGGTCACGTGGAAGCTTTGGAATCTGGAGTGTTTAGAGCCGATATTCCTTGTAGATTTCGTTTGGTACGGGAAAAGTTTCTTTAGTGTTTAATTATTTGGGCGGATTTTATTGTTAAAGCTGAGCTTTAGAAGAACTTCTCATTACCAGGTGCCGGAAGCGTTCGATGTTCTTATTAAAGAAGTAAGACGGACTATGGAACACGCTATCGAAAAAGAAGAAAAGATCCCTTTGAAAGATGTCTTAAATTTAGATGAAGTCATTGAAAAAATCAAAGAGAAGCTTTTAAATCTCAAAGAGAATCCTTGCCGATTGGAAAACCCAATTATCTACCATTTGGATGTCGGTGCCATGTATCCCAATATAATTTTAACGAATCGTCTTCAGCCCTACGCTGTTGTTGATGAGGAAGATTGTGCTGCCTGCGATTTCAACACTCCCGGAGCCAGATGTCAGAAAAAAATGAAGTGGATGTGGCGTGGAGAGTTCAGTAAGTTTTACGAGAAACTCTTGAAGACTATTTAGTTACCCAAAGACGTAAAAGAATTTTTTTTGCAGTGCCCGCAACACGAAACGAGTTCCACAGAATACAACAGCAGTTAGAAAGCGAGAAATTTCCTCCTCAGACACCGGGCGGTCCTTCTAGAGCTTTCCACCAGCTCACCAAAGAAGAACAAGCGTCTTACGAAAAGAAAAGGCTCACGGAATACTGCAGGAAAGCTTATAAAAAGTTACACGTAACTCGAATGGAGGAAAGGGAGACGACCATTTGCCAGAAGGAAAACTCTTTTTATGTAGACACAGTGAGAGCTTTCCGCGATCGGAGATACGAATACAAAGGCCTGTGCAAAGTAGCTAAGAAACAAGTGAGCGAAGCGATTGCTCGAGGCGATGCGAGAGAAATCAAATCCGCGAAAAACCTCGAGGTTCTGTACGACTCTCTGCAGTTAGCACATAAATGTATTCTTAATTCTTTTTACGGCTACGTCATGAGAAGAGGGTAATGTCTATGAGAATTTGTGTGAAATTCTCAACCAAAAGCTTCTTTTGGTTATTTAACATTGATCTTGATTCTAGGGCGAGATGGCACAGCATGGAAATGGCCGGAATAGTATGTCACACAGGTGCTGCCATCATCACAAAAGCTCGCGAAATAATCGAGCAAGTCGGACGACCTCTGGAATTGGATACAGATGGAATCTGGTGCGTTTTGCCAGCTTCGTTCCCTGAAAACTTTGACATTCTAACAACGATCGAAAAGAAGAAGAAAGTTACTATATCTTATCCGAATGCAGTTTTAAATTGCATGGTCAAGGTATATAGCAACATGTCTGATTCTCTCAAATGAGAGAGTTGGTTGAGAGTGCAAATTGTTAAAGGAGATTATTTTGTAAATTGTGTACTATGATTGTTACATTTAATTCCAATTTGGGTTTCGTTTGGTTTGTTTTTTAAAGGATCACTTCACGAATCATGTTTACCATGACCTCGTCGATCCGGAGAATCTCGTTTACGTAGAGAAAAGCGAAAATTCGATCTTTTTCGAGGTTGACGGCCCGTATTTGGCAATGGTGTTACCGGCTTCAAAAGAAGAAGGAAAGAAACTTAAGAAAAGATACGCTGTTTTCAATTTTGATAAATCCTTAGCCGAACTGAAAGGGTAAGATTTTATTATTTCACCAACTGCAGACACTTACCCTCATACAAACACCTCTTTCAATCGGGGAACATATATTTTTCAGTTTTGAAGTCAAAAGGCGTGGGGAACTTCAACTCATCAAATTTTTCCAGTCGTCGGTGTTTGAGGCGTTTCTCAAGGGTGATACTCTCGAAAAGTGTTACGAAGCCGTTGCCAAGATTGCTGATTATTGGTTAGATATTCTGTATTCAAAAGTAAGTTGATTCATTTTGTTTAATAGAAAGTTGACTTTAGTCTGGTAAATAGAAATAGCAAAGTTAACACTAGGAAGATTGATACTTATGTTCACTGTACTAAGCATACCTGTAAAGCAGTCAAAATGACTTCCTTGGGCAATCTATTGTAGTATTCATATTCTGTATTAGTTTGGTCTTTATTCCATAGTTTAAGGAGCAGTTGAGACAGAAACTTTACATATAGAAGATGGGTTGAGAATAGATAGTACAAAGAAAGTCAAATAGGTAGCAACAGTAGTACCTACTAGCACTATATAGAATTTTTTTTGGTCTGTTAAGTTTTGTTTTTAAATTTCAGGCGGAAAGTTTACCCGATTCAGAATTGTTTGAATTGATTTCTGAAAATCGTTCAATGTCTAAGAAATTAGAAGATTACGGAGGCCAGAAATCAACGTCCATCTCAACAGCCAAGCGTTTAGCTGAGTTTTTGGGCGATCAGATGGTTAAGGACAAAGGATTGTCTTGTCGTTACATCATTTCTCGGAAACCAGAAGGATCACCCGTAACTGAAAGGTTGTATCAGTTTACTTGTTTTGGCCCAAAACTATAAAGAAAAGTCATCCCGAACAAAATATTTTATAACTTTTGTGTCTTACAGGGCGATTCCACTGGCTATATTTCAGTCAGAACCCAGCGTCAAGAGACATTATCTGAGGAAATGGTTGAAAGATAATTCATTAACGGATATCGATATACGCCAGGTTTTAGATTGGAATTATTATATAGAAAGACTGAACGGAGCAATTCAGAAAATTATTACAATACCAGCCGCCCTACAAGGGGTGAGTATCTAAAAGTTAAACAATAGTAACTGAAGATGTGAATCTTTGATAAGGAAATCATCGCCAGGTATTTTTCGTAATTCCCATAGCCATAAAAAAATCTGAATTGTAAAGTAGTTTGTATTATCTTTTTTGTTCTTCATCCTTACCTTAGTGGATGGAAAGGTCTTTATAAGATGAAGTCCAATGTTCCTGTCATCTTCTACATAGAGGAATTTATGAGTTGATTGATTCTCTTATAGTTATTTTGTCAATGTGACATTTAAAAATACAAATTGCCTTTCTTGTAAAGAAGAACCACTCAATTTTTCTTCCAGATTAACAATCCTGTTCCTAGAGTGAGGCACCCAGACTGGCTGCATAAAAAAATTTTAGAGAAAAACGACGTTCTTAAACAACGCAAGATGAATGAATTTTTCAACACCGTGGCTAAGGAAGAGGTTCGTAGAATAAAGGGACACCTTTTAGACACCGCGAAAGTTGTTTTGCGCTAGATAGAAAAGATTTAATTTTAACAAAATGATTTCAGAGAGAAAAGAGCTCAACAGTCGACATAGAGGACGTTGCACAGGCGAAGCCGACTTTTCCCAAACCCGTCATAACCCACTCAGTCACTCATAAGAAGAAGAGAACTGTTCGTGAAGCGTCATTCGACGATGAGGAATTATCTCGGAATTGGAGAGATGTTTTGGGACCTCCTCCACCTTTTGGAACAACGAAGGTATTTTTGGGAATAGAAAGAAAAAGCAAGGAATTTGATTTTTAGTTTTGTGTAGAAATCTTTTAAATCTGTTTGATGTCATTTATTTCCAAAATCGTTTTAGGAAGAACACGTTGCCTGGATTCGATTTCACAAACGGAAATGGGATTTGCAATATCGTCAACGAAAGATGAAGGAAAACGGAACTACAAACAAGAGGAATCGAGTTGGTTCCATCACGTCTCCTATAAGCGTAGGCGCATCACGAAACACCGGAACTATTGGTGGCTTTATCAGAAAAGCACAACAAACGATCCTGGAATATCCTTGGCAAGTTATTCAGGTAATTTAGGTTTCATGCTCAACCTTAGTTATGAGGGTAAGAAGCTTTTTGCTGAAGAGCTGATATTTCCACTTGATTGCAGTTTGCTAAAACGAACGAACCTGGTTTGTTCAAAGTTTGGGCTTTAGTCGATAAGGAATTGCACCAAATCAAGTTGGTCGTTCCTCGAATATTTTACGTCAATCAAAGGACGCCCCGACCTGAGGCCGATTCGAATGCGGTTTGGAAAAAAGTGAGTCGATTTCTTCCGAGATCGAGACCCGTGTACAATCTGTACGAATATTCAGTTTCTGAAGCTGTTTACCAGGAGCACTGTCAGTGAGTTGTCTGATCTTGACGAATTATAAACATCTGTTTGGGATTCTGTATGTCATTGAAGGCTTTCATTAATTAAAACATTTTTAGGGAATTGTTAACCAGCATATCAACCCCTGATGTTGAGGGAATCTATGAGACACAAGTTTCGTTGGAATTTCGTCTACTGTTACATTTAGGTTGCTTGTGCTACGTCGACCGAGCCACGGCACAGAGATTAGTGAGAAACGGAATGAAAGACACCGATTATTTTACTTTAAATCAGCTTAACTTCAAGACGATTGGGGCCACCACTTACCTAAATAAAGTAATAATTAATGATTAAAAGAAGTTATTATTAAATTTGAGATCTTAAAGAAACGGTTCAGACGACGTAGAAGGGCGTTATCAAAGCATTGCTATTGGAAAAGCTGTAAGTGCTACTAACACTTTTTAATCCTTTTTTTTCAGTCTCCGGATGGCGTACCACCTTTCAAAACCATATTTATTTATTACCACTGCTCTGTAAATATGCAGAAGGCCATCTACGGGATTTTTTTGGGTCCGTCAAAACGATGCATAGTAATTCCGCTGGATCAAGTCAAAACCAATCAGGTTCCGAATTTGCATAATCTCTACACGAATGAAAGAAATAATAAGTAAGCATTTGATCATCATTAGAACTTACTGAAACTTTATGTGAAATAATAATGAAGTGGAAATGTGTATTGGAACCAAAATTTACATCTAGAAAATTCATTGTAGAATTTCAAAGGGCTTCAAAGACGATGATCTTCCTCCTGCGGATATGAATTTCGAAGTCCATCCCGTGAATGATATTAAGGAAGTTTTTAAAACAATTAAAAACGCTTTGAGCGCTTACAAAGATGAGAAAAGAGGACCGACCGTTATTTTAATACAGTCTTACGTTGGTGGGTAAATCAAAATTTAAAATTAAATTTAGGCAAAAATATTAGTATTTTAGGATTTTCATTTTTTCTATTGCTTTTGCAGATTCATCTACTTTGGTGTCTCAAATGCCCATTTTAAGCGATTTCCCCATCGTCAGTTTTCATATCAAGGATCCTGAGAACTTATATTCCACGATGGAATGGCAAAAAGTTGGAACCAAACTCATGATTCATCATTTTTTAAATTCTGAAACGGTTCTCAACGCGACTTTGGACCAGTGTCGTTATTTTCAAATCCCGATAGGTTTGTACGCTTATGTAGCCACACCGCCATGTTGGATTGCCATTGCCATTCAAAAGACTTGTAGAGAAATTGGCAAAAGTGTAGATAAATTTGTATTTTGTTTCCCATTTCAGGAAACGTTCCCGCAGACGCAACACTCTTCGGAGCGGATTTGTTCTACGGGAGACATTTAGTCAAAAATAATTTTGTTCTCTGGTGTTCTGACACGGAATTACCCGACCTCGGAGGTAGCGAAGCTGATGATGGTCGTCTACTCAGTGACTTTGACGAGTTGACAACATCCGTTTTAAATCGACCTGGGTGTTACACCTCAATCACCGCTGAATTAGATATTGATTCCTTAGCCGTGAATACTCTCCTTCAGTTACACCACGTAAACGATGCTGAAGGTACTTTGTACTAGATTTAGGTTACTGCAGCAAGGTTTTTGATGCTAAATTCTAAAACATTTTGTTTATTTAGGGATTAGTTCGAGCGTGGCCTTTGATGCAGCCCCACAAGTTAACGTCGACGACATGATATCAGGTTCAAACGTTCATTTAACAGCTTACGATGAATCAGCCATATGTAGTCCAGCCTTTAAAGTCTTAAGATCCGTCGTCAGCTGTTGGATTCGTGATATATCGCTGTTTAAAAACGTGTATGCAGATTATCAGGTCGTCCACTTTTACAGGTAACATTCTCGAACAATTTCTGCTTTGGAACTAACTGGGACGATATTATAGTAATCAATATTCCTTCTCTTTTTAGGTGGCTAAGGTCTCCTAGTGCTCTCCTTTATGACCCAGCTCTTCGTAAAATGTTACACAATATGATGAGGAAACTGTTTCTACAGCTTCTCGCGGAGTTCAAGAGACTCGGGGCCATTATAGTGTTCGCCAATTTTAACAAAATTATAATTTGCACGAAGAAAACGAGTCTTCCGGATGCCGTAGGATACGTCAAATTTGTGGGAAACAATATAAGGAATAAGGAGCTTTTTCACAGCATTCAGATAACGATGAATCATTGTTGGCATTTTCTATTGTGGCTGGATAATGTATATAAAATCATTTTCATACTTTTACACTTTTTTTAAAATTATGGAGTAGTTGAAACTTCTAGAAAAATATTTTCGCAGGGTAATTATGCAGGAATAAAAAGCAAAATGTCTGGTGATGAGTTGAAATCAAAATATTTAGAAAATGATGATGGAAGTCCGAATGAAAACTTGAACGACGAAGATCCAGAAGAGAATGAAGGTAGCGACAGCGAAGACAACAGCGAAGTGAGTTTCATTTTGGAATTTGGGAACGAAAATAGAAAGACTGAAAAATTATTGTCGAAAAATCTATTTGAGTGAAAGAACGAGAACGGACATTGGGAAAATAAATAGAAGTTAAAAGATGACTTTTCTTTTGTAGTTTCCCGTGGTGATGAATTGGAATTTGGCAGAATATCTCCCCATAAACGTCCGGAAAGCCTTCGATGGAACAATAGTCACGTTCATCAGTGCTATTTGGGCTAAGATGAAAGAAGAAGGAGGAAATCCTAGAACACCGAAAAGGAGACGATTCACAGAGAGTCAGAGTCAAGCTTTCGCAACGCCGACGGGGATTAGTGAATCTCTTGAGAATTTTACCAAAGAACTCATATCTAGTGATATGTCAGAAAAACTGTTCAAGTGAGAACCGGCTCCATTCTAACCAGTATTAATCTGACTTGAATTTTATTTGTTTATTTATTTATTTATTTGTTAATTTTGTAATTTTCAGGTTGACGCAGAAAATTCATAGAAAAAATCCGGCGGGCCTTGAACAGTCGAAATTCTCACAGTTCGAACCCAAGACCATCAATCCCGCTTTGGAATTCACCAAGGCCGTTTGCAAAGTTTTGTCACTGAATTCTTCCATCACAGACGAAGTGACCAAACTCAAAAGAAATATGTTGAAATTGATCAGCATTGGAGAATTCAGCGATGCCGCCGTGTGGACGGATCCGTGTCGCTCGGTCTTACTTTCCGAAGTCATCTGTAAAGTTTGCAGTCATTGCAGAGACATTGACTTGTGTAAAGACTTACACGTAGCTGAAGTTAACGGAATGTGAGTCTTATCTTGTCACCCAAATGTTTGATTTAATGTTTGATAATTCTTTCTTGGAATCAATCATTGTTAACGGCGAGAAAAGAAAATCTGAATGAAAATTAAATAACTGACTGACATTGGAGGCAATTTGTGATTTTAATTGAAAAATTGTTTTGTCATTAATGGTTATTATCAATAGTTGTCAGCTGTGTTATCAATAGTCAAATTTATTTAAATGCCTTTTGCTTCTTTATGAGTAACTAAAATTGAGAAAAATTGTCAATTTGTCATGCAATCATAAAAGAATGACTAAATTTATGATTTTCATCAGTGGTTTCCAAACTTTTTTGACCCATCAACACCTTTTTATAGTCAAATCTCGCTCCACACCCCAAGTGAAAAGACTATATAAATGGATTCATCAAGTTTTTTTTCCATATTATTTCACAGAAGTCTTGGGGGTATGTAGGGACTGCTTTGGGAACCACTGGTTTTGATAGTAAGATTGGGAGAAGAACGATTTTAATCAAATGCAAAGTTAAAGTAAACAAATTGATTTCAGGTTGACGTATCAATGTCCTGTATGTCAGTCGACATATGAAAAGTCTGAAATAGAGTATTTACTGTTAGGCACAGTCCAAAGGAATTCCATGGCTTACACAATTCAAGATTTACAGTGCAAAAAGTGCTTAGAGGTAAGTAATTTAAAGCATTCTTTTGCCTTGCCGGGAAAGTTCGTGCCGATTTTGACACATTAGTTTGAGTAAATATTAATTAAATAACATAAGTGCTGTAATATATAGGTTCATCGGAAGGTGTATGATGTAGTGGTTAAGTGCTAGTCTAAGAAGTTATAGTCGCGAGTTCAAATCCCCCTCTCGTATTCTGTTATACCCCAAAAAGGATGAAAAACGGGATATAAACTCACCCATAACTATAATAAATATAGATTCAAAACATTTCGTCTTTTAGGGGTCTTGAAAATTCTATTCCTTCGGAACGTTCCCGGGTTTTTCAGCGAAAATTTTCTATATCCAGATTTTTTTATTTCGACCTAACACTTAACTTGATTAGGTAGAGATTTGGAGGCGTGGGGTCTGATATATGGATCTATTGCATGGGCTGGAACATCCTAACCAAGCTCCACCAGCTTTCGTTTTATTAATGAACCTGTGCATTGTCTTGATGAAACATGATTCCCTTTGCCGTTTGCTATTGTAGGAGAAGATTGTTTTAAGAGGCTTAAATTGTTTCGCCATGTTGCGAATGAGCAAAATCAAGTTGGACGAGATAGTCTTAATGTTTTAAATAAATTTATTCTTCCCAAATAACTTACATAAAATTAATGATACAAAACTTAGTCGATGTATCTTGTTCAAATTTAAGCTTTTGAATGAATTGCTATTATTCGAACGAGAGGGTTTATGTCTTTACCTTAAAACCTTGCCGAATGGTCACAGCGGAAATGTCTGCGACTTCCGCCTCCGTATGTCGATTAGCAGCTTTCAAAGGTTCCTGGAATTTTAAAAATTTCCTCTTTCGTACCATTCACTCGAAAATGAATGACCAACACCTTTTTCCTTTTTTATTGGTTTATTCACCCACTACACTGTCCTTAGTACTAATTGGAACCATTATTTTTCAGTTATTCTAACATACAGATCTGTCTTTAGGTCAGCTCTCAAAAATCGGCACATCTTTGCAAATAACACAGTATAACACCATTTTTGGTCATCGCAGTAATCGGAAATAAAACTGTGATAAGTCCTAAAATTAAATTCTTGTTTAATCTTGTTTTTCAGATAACAGCAGACAATTTGAAAGAATATTGCAGTTGTGCTGGTAATTTCAGTACTCTGATACATTTAAAGAATTTAAATACTCTTCTCATAACACTTCGAGGTATTGCTTTGAATTTTTCAATGCCACTACTCTTAGATTGTGTAAACTGGATGTTGGAAATGAACCCATCATTTAGTTAATCCCTTCCTTTTTTTCTATTTTAGTAAGTATAATTAATTCTCTGGGCATGTGTTTTCCCTAAGGTTATTAAAAAAATTACTTTTATAAAATGACTTGTATTTAATTTTCTGCTGTGCAAGAATATATATAATATTAACAAGGGGATGATTTTTGTTTTTGCTCTCAAACCAAGAACATAAGATTGTTGTAACAATTTTTATTATTTAAACAATATTCAGGAAGCAATTTAAAAATGAATTAAAGTGTTTTTCTGACAACAAAAAAAATTATATTTTAAATAATTAATCAAAAGCTAAGGTTTGACTTTGCTACAATCCTTTACAAAAGAAAAATAAAAAATGACTGAATGTTTTACTTCAGATGATACAGTTCCTAGCAATGCCATTAAACAACATGACTGAGACAAAATAAAAATGTTTATAAACTTGCTGTAGCAATATTCCCTTACCACATTCTACTAATTTAATTTAATTTTTCCTCCACTTCAATCTAATTTACTTATTCATAAATGCTAGGATTTTCTATCTGTGGTTCCTTAAAATCGAAGGTAGGAAATTTACTGAAGTCCTCAGCAGATTTTCCACCAAATTGTCGTATGACTCTCTCCCTATCATTCCTCATTTCTTTCTCCATTTCTGGTGAAGGTTCAACTAGTTTGCCACCCCTGAAAACAAAAAACATGCAGTCCAATCTTTAAGTCAAAAATTTTGTTTTTTGTTAATTGATGATAAAGGGAATCAGGAATTCTTGCTGAAAGAATTCAAGTATAATGAATTCTTTTGAAAGCTAATAATTCTTCAGTTACAATACATTTTCATCCATTTGACAGGTTTCAAATAATATATATAATTATATATAAATAGGTTCATTTTTTCAAATAAACTTTTCAAGAACCTGAATAAATGAATGCATGCATCCAGTTTGAACATATTACTTACGAGCTTTTTGATTTATATTCTCTAATTTTGTCTAGAAACAATTGTTGGATGGGATCGCTCGCTTTCTGGAGGAAAGGAACGAAGATTCCAAAGTCCCTCCTACACAAGTTGTAGGTTTTTTCAGCTAATTTCAACATCGGTGACTGCATGATCCTAATCAAATAAAAAAGGAAAAAACTTACACCCAGGATCGGCACTCAACCTTTTAAATTGTTTGACATATTTCGATTAAACAGGTAAATCTCAAGAATTAATAAAATTAGGATAAAAAATAAAAGCAAAAATCACCTGTTTCAAAAAACAGAGGTCTAGAAAAACCTTCCAAAACAGTCACAGTAAACCTCAGTTTACGTGAAAAAATCAGACGAAAAAAATATGGCGGATGGAACTAGTGTCTCACTCTATCGTGAGAATTACGAACGTCATTGATAAAGTTTTGAATTGCGAGCCGGTTCTATAACCGCTTAGACTGTGGCACGTATAGGTTAGAGGATTATGGTTTTTATGTGTGAATTATGTCATGTAACTCGTGAAAATTTGTTATTTTTTAATCAAAAATTAACATCGAATGAATAATAATTACATTGTCATTATCCACATTTATCAGTAATAACAGGTATGATTTTTTTTGTTCACAAGTATTTTTATGAATGAACAAAATGGCGACGATTTTTTACGATAATTTATTGTCACATGTGTTTTGGTTTTTCGTTTTATAAATAAATAATTTCACTCAACGAAAATTGACTTGGACGAGTCATGAGGTGTAGTTTAACGTTTCAAAATTAGTCTAATGTTTAAGGTAAAAATGTAGTTAAATAGTAATTTACTGAAATTTGGTTGTTACTAATAGGAGAGAAAAAAAAATTGTGGCTCAATGAATCGTTAAATGACTAGTTTTTGAATTGCTACTAATACGCGAACCGGGGTTTTTTAAAGATTAGGTTGTCATTTATTTTTGTAAATTTGTAAATCATGAATACCGAAGCTTGAGTGTTGACATTTTCATTTTTAATTTTTACTTTTTATTCATTTATTTGCATTTTCTTTATTCGTTTCTTTTTCTTACCATCTCCAGTTAGGAATAAGAGATTTCTCGAAGGAAAAAAAGTTCGTTTTGGTGTTACGTCATATTTCGTTCATTCTTAAGGGCTGCAATTTGATCAGTCATTCAACTAGATCATTTCTAAATTTTCAAACTTCACATCATGTCAGCTACATAAATTGTCTTTATTACCAAAAATTATGTCATCTATGTTTTTCGAATTATGTGAAAATAATTTTCCCTCCCTTTTGGCAGTGGACGACAGGTGACCACCTGACACAGTACTCGAAATTAATTCATTTTTATTTTATTTTAATTTTTGTATCATTTTGATTTGACATTAGTGTTAACGTTTCCTCTGTTCATTATCTCTTCGTTCAGTTTCTAAATTTGTGGAAAGAAGGGAATTTATAAAGAAGAAACAGAGATAAACTTCAAACATCTTGTGAATGAAAGTTCTTGAGGGACGCTTAAAAATTTTCTTTCCGCCATTAAGAAGAGAAAAAAGAGTTTTGATTCTAGGATCGCTATTTATTGTTTGGTATGGTATTAAATTTTCTCTTTAGATTTCTAAAACGTTGAATCATACCTCTGCAGTCCTTATCACTTGTCAATGGAATAATTACATATCCAGTTTCAAGTTGGGGTTGAATAGGTTCATTCATAAACTTTTTGTGTGTGCTTTTAAAATAGTTACTTCAAGGTATATGATCTGTTTGTTAAATTTAAGCCGTTATTTTTGGGCACTCAAGATTGTTTCCCAGGGTCCATTGAGTCTGAAGTATTAATTTGTGATTGATTTGTTGTATTGTCATGTTGGGTTAAATTATTGGCAAATAAAACTAAACTCTGAGCGAAGGGATTCTGGGAAAATTTCTTTAAATAGATTTATTATCTGAAATTAATCCGCAACCACAAACCGAACTGCATTTATGCAGTATTTCGAACTTGAAAGCCGTGAGAAAAGAACTATCATACTTGATTCTATAAATTTTTTACAGTCCAATAAGGGATTTATTTCTTAAGTGTTGCACAGTTTTATGTAGGGTTTATTTCAAAATTATTGCACACTACTCTAAGGAATCTATTTCATAAATATTACACATTTAGAACCCAACTCATAGGCATTCCAAACTTTGGCCAATAATTTATGTCAAAAATAATGCACACTTCTCATGAAAAGTTCATTTTATAAATAATGCAGACAAAAATATGGAGGACTCATTTCACAATTAATGCTTTAGATTTTATCACTTGCGGTGTTCTCCATAATTGTTATAGTTTTTAAATGTATGTTACAAGATCAAGTATGATTAGAATGAGTGAGGATTCATGAGATCCTGCAAAAAATCTCTAGTTGCGTTCGTTGGGAACAAAAAGACCTCAAGTGCAAAAGGTTAATCATTTACAGTTTATGAAAAAATTTGTGGGTTTTTGATTCAACCATATTTCGAATCGGCACTTCTTTTGATAAAAAAAGGAGGGCAAACCTGATCCTAATAAGTTGAAAAAATTAGGGAGTCAGAGAAAAAACTTAATGGTGGTTCTAATTTTCTTTATTCAAAAGGAACCTCAAATTACTAACCTGATGTGATGAAATGTAATTCTTCTTAATTGCTCTTACTATCATTATCATTATTATTTAAGAGACCTGCCGTCTTTGGACCACATATTCATTGATACAGGTCTAGAGCAACACTTTAATGTAAATTAATTGAAGATTCAGAGTCGATTGCATTGTAATCGGTTTAATGAGCTATTAAACGGTCGGCGAAGTTTTTTTTTATGCTTTCCTTCGCGACAGTTTCTTTATCAGAAGAATATTATCACCAAAGTCCTGTTTGAACTTGTAAATATCAAGATATAATCGCCTTTCAATTAAATCTTAGATTTTCCCACATACGCTGAAAGAAATTATGATATATCCATTCATTGTATACTCTCCACGAGCATTACAATTAATTTTGCACATTCAAGTTTATACTATACAAAGATACAGTCGTTTTCAAGGAGGCAAACTGACAAGGGAGTATATATGTTGCGATAAAAGTGATAAATCGATTGTTACGAACAATTTCTGGCGATTATTCGTAACTATCAACTAAGCTTGGTAAATGTGACAAATAACCGAATATTCATCACATTTACAGACTAGTTTATAAAATCTCTAGCTAGTAATAGGTTAGTATAATAAAAGTTTATTCAGGTGCTTGACTTGTGAGATCACTTCATCCCATTTAGTCGTCGTTTCTTATTCGGAGGCTCGTAGACTGTTACTTGACGTTTATTCAGTGGAAGACTAAGGCTAAAGGGGGCCCTATACAACATTGTAATTTCGGGCCTGTTTTTCAGTCATGACATATACTTTGCGTTTGGTAATTTGATTTTAAAGCTTATAATATGTAGTTGTATTTAATTATCGGATTCCAAGAAGAAAAAGGGAAAAAAAATAATTAGCATAATTTATTCAAACGAACAATAATACTTAAACAAATATACTCAGATTAATTAGTTATATTGTCTTTTTCTCACTTTTTAACAATAATTATGAATATCACTTTTTTTCTGTTAACTAAAAATAAAAATTAACTATAAAAATTTTTTAAATCGAAAATTTTCGAGCCTAAAAAATTACGTTCCCTAAGTTGCCTAGGCATTAGTCCGCTCCTGCTTTTATTAAATTCTTCATGAATGAGATGAATAATTATTAATTTATCACATTTACCAATTTTAGTTGGTGATTACAAATAATAGCCAGGAATTATATATATATTCGCACGATTTATCACTTTTACCGTATCATATATAATTAAGATTCAAAGTAAAAATGTTTCAAGTGAACAGAAGTAATTATTTATATTTGACAGAAGTAAATTAATTAATAAATAAATAAAAACAACCTAGTAGCCAAGTAATCACTTGTATAAATATTATAATTACATAGCGAGACAACTGACGAAAGTATATTTGTGAGAACGATAAGCATTATAAATAATCAATAACTAAACAAATAGATAAGTAATTAATCAAATAAATAAATGAGTAACCAAGTAAAGACAAACGTAAAATAAATAATAAGAAAAATGCACACATAAATAATGGCAGATAAATTTGTTAATAAATAAATAAAATGCTGAGAGAACTACTTGCTACGCCAGCAACATAAACGGTCGACACGTGCGACCGTTACATAAATTACACGCGAAATTAAAATTAGAGTATTGTTTCGATTGTTAAATTGCCGATTTGACAGTCAATATTCCAGATCTTAGATTGATTCGAATAGGGATGATGAAGTTGTGAGATGATGTTTGCTCAAAGGGGTGGTTGTTTGGTTGGCTAGTGTTCGGTTGGTGGGGAAAAAAAAATTTTGAAATATGACACCTGTGACCATACCAACGTTCCATGAGAGTGTGTGGGAATGGAAACCTTGGTAATGTGAATTTATATTTACTTATCGTTTCATTTCTCTTTCTCTCTTTAGGCGCATTATGGATTTGCACACATTGTACGAGGATTATGCCAAGTGTTCCATTCATTCAGATGAAGAAGATTTTTATGAAGGACCAGTTGACACTTCCAAACGATTTGTTTTCACAGTAAGTGTATTTAGAATAAACTATAAATCTTTTAAGGGGGGTTGTTTTTTTATTAATTAATTTTGAATTTGTCTTTTGGGTGGTTGGTGTTTTTTATACTTATAATGGTTGAGACAAAACCTGATATTGACTCTAAAGTCCAAGGGCGTAGTAAGGGAACAATATAGTTATAATGTAGGAAGCAAAAAGATCAGAAATCTAGAAAAAAATCTCTTTAACTACATTAAACACGAATACAAATTATGAAGTCATAAGTCGTATTAATAAATAATATTAGTTATGTAATATTTGGTGACCTTACGTGCGAGTTTTATGAGAGAATCTCTAAGGGTAGTTGATGAAATAAATTTATACAAGGTAAATCGAAATTCGTACAGATTTATGAATTTATTCCAGTGTCCGAAGAGAACACTGTACGGGCCGTATCATTGGTCCAGCATATTTTTTTAATCTTCGGCGTTCTCAAATAGTGAAACATTACTAACTGAAACAAAAATAATTTGGGCGCTAATAGATTAAGGTTACCAAGTATAATCGATTCCATTTTATCAACACACGTCATCATTGAGCTATTAAAAGGTTTTCGGGGTACCACACGAAACTGAATCAAGTCTTAGATAAATTTATAGGGCAGCAGGTACGGAATAAAAATGCCGGCGTTGTTTAAAAAAATTAGTAAAATAAACAATGAGGTTGACGGTATAATAATATCAGGCTTATTGCACACAAAAAACCGGCCTTGTTTTCGGATAAAGAAACCTTAGAGTTGTAAACAGGTGCAGTGCAAAAGACTTTGGGTGCAGAACCTGCCAGGAGTACGTCCTACGTCGTAATCCGCTCTTAAATTTTAATCCGTTGCGCAACACAACGTGTTTGTGTTTCCATGACTCTGAGGGGCTAACACCAAGTCATCGCACCAATTTCTTTTTTTTTTGTTTCGTCTTCGAATACCTAAGAGAGGAGGGAAGAAACCTGTCGATGTCAGTTGGTAAAGTTTTTTAGAATGAAATAACGGTTGCAACCGTCAACCGAGTCATAGTGCGTTTGTCTTTTGAAAGGAGTCTATAATTGGGAGGCGGGGGACCTTAGTAACCGCTCCTTAGACTTCTAATTCAATAGGTAATTAGGTAAATGAAAAAAAGTTTCCGGAGGCATCGTGGGGTTAAAAATTTGAGAGGGTGTTTACCAAACCATGACCAAAAAGTAAAAGTCGTCCAAAAATCAAGGAGACAGATAGAACAAGCCTTTTTTTGACGGTTGGTTGGAGTGTTGGAAAAAGGAAGATGGAGGAGGAGGGAAGGGAAGAGGCGGAGAAGGAAAATAAATATCCTTAAAAAAAATCATCCAACTTGAACCTGTAGGACAGTTTAATTGATGTTCGAGAGGAGTTCGTTACATGAATGAAAATCGAGACTTGGGGATGAATGAATGAATGAATGGAATGAGTAGTCTTGAAAGGGCTTTTCTACTCGGTTTGAGTAGAGAACTGTTTTTAAAATCATAATACGAGGAAAGAATGAAAATGAGTTTGGGGTTTTTGATTTTGGTGTGAATTACAATCACCACAAAAAGTCGGGGGGCCCCCTTAATGATGATGCATTTCGGGGGAGAATAGTATTTTATATTTGGCGCGTTATTTATTAACAATCGTTCGGAAATAAAATAAAAAATAAAATAACGTAAGAGCGTAACTGATATATTTTTTTTACTTATTAATGTTCCAAGCTAATGATGCAAACTAACAAGATGACACCGGTCACGATGTTGGCACCTTGTCTTGGTTTTATTTACATCACCAGGCCTGTCTATTCTGCCTACAGACAATACGAGTTAGTCTCTTCTCTCTTAGCATGTGTGTGTGTGTCTGACTGAATGCATTTTTACTTCTTGTACTGCAGAAGTTATTATAACGTTTGAGGCGAAATCGTCGCGGTTGTGGGTGTGCGGAGAGAAGGGGTGGGCAGGTGGGATTTCTGTTGGGTTTTGGTGGTTTTTGTTTTTCTTTGTTTTCAGTTCGGTGCTCGTTCTTTGTTTGTTTTTGAATAATTTTTTAGTTAAATTGTAGATATTATTTAAATGCTGATCATCGATTCGATAATTGATTTGATGTGTTGTGATAATTATCGTTAAATGATTGAATGAATCGGATGAAATCGGTTGAATCGGTTCGATTAGGTCTGACATATTGTTATTTATAAAGAAGTGAGAAATGTTTATAATTTCCATACCGGGAGTTAAATTTAACTATTTGCACTGATTGAACTGCTACCGTAGATCTACTTTAAATCTACCTACAGTAGATTAAATTTGGATTTCAATCACTGAAGTCCTTGACTTCTATGTAATTAGACTGTTAGACGCACATTCAACAATGTCTTTTTCAAAGTTCCCGAAAAAATTTTTGTGCGGGGAGACAAGTTCTTGTGGTAGTGATCTTGTATCACTTCTGCTTCTAATATTCATAAGAACGTTATTAATGATAGTAGATGGCGATGAAAAGCATTAACATGGAAAAGGGTTTTGGCAAATTGGTGAAAGATTGAAAGGCAGTCTGCGAAAGATGGAGTAGGTGTACATGAAGAAATGGCACTTGGTTCATTTTAGATAGCCGATAAGATAACAAAAGAAGATGGGAGATAAAGAGTAGATTGTAGGAAAAATCAAGAGGAAAACGTTTCAAAAAGGATTTGGCAGGGTTTAAAGGAGTATCAAAAGATACTGGGTTACCAAAAGATGGAGAGAACAATAATGGAAGGTGTTCGTGTGGGAAGAAAATGAAGGAAGGGGAACCTGATCGAAAAGAGAAGAAAAGGAAGATGAGAAAAAAAGGTTAAACCTGAAACTCGAGGATGGAAACCAAAGTTTTTAAAATCTCCCAACATGATGATGAGAATGAAGGAGGAACGGGAGGATGAGGAGGAGGACTCCATCTTGACGGTGGTTTCTCCAACCAGGAATTTCTCAGTATAATCACAAGTTAATGGTTCACATAGTAAACTTATGTCAAGTTGGATTTCATTCAGAATTGTAGTAATTCAAACTTTTTTTTCCCTCTCTTTCAGTCTTCTCGATAACTTGCTTTTGATCCTAATTTTTTTTCTCCCATCTTTGGAAAAAACCTTTTTTTTTACTGAAGAAGAAGTTTTCACTCTCACACGTTTTTTGTATGTCAGTGTTTTGTTGATGTTTGTCTTTTAATCGAGTATGTTACCAGTGATACCCGTGTGCGTACCATGTGAGAAACGTTTACGCGTATTCTGTTAGGTTGTCTTTTTGGTCTTTTGTTTTGTTTTGTTTTGTTTTTATATTTTTTATTTGTATTGTTTGTTTGTCTGTGACAAGTCACCAAGGATTTATATGGTTAATTAATATTCATTCATATTCACCGGGAGAAGGTTGTCTCTGTTTTGGATTTTGGGAGTTTATCCAAAGTTAGCCACATGACGAGGAGAAGATGATACGTAAGATTTTCATTCATTTCTTCAGTGTTGAAATAAAAGATTTCTCCCCGTGGAGAAGATCGTTGAAGTTTTTTTTTTTTGGTTGGTTGGTTTGTTTGCCCTCCTTCATTCTACTCTTTTCTTCTTCTTGGTTGTTGTAAATCCCCCAAGAAGTTTTGATTATTTGTGTGTGATTTTGTTGATTTTCGAAAAGGCTTAGTCGAGTTGCTAAACACATTTAACCCAATAGCACAAATCATGTTGGACGTAAAATATCTATAGTTTAAGTTACATACTTTTATAACAAAATTATAAGCAGACCAAGTCAACTTAAAACCACTTCAAGGGTATGTATCGTTGCCTTAAATTCATTTCTATGGATAAAGTCTTTTGTCCTTTGGTTAGCTGTCACCTCCAAGTTTTGGATCATTAGTGGTTTGGGTAGTTTTAAGGATGTTTTTATATAGGGAACAAACCAGTGTTTTGACCCCAGGATATGTATAAAGGGTATAGTTGGAAACTTGGTTGGAGGAAGGGATAGAGTTGTAATACAAAAAGGAAAAGTAGCTTGGAAGTTGATGAGAATAGTAATATTTATAATAACACCGATAATTATATAAATAATGATATTTATCGCCTACCTTTCTTACTATCTACGTTATAATATATGTATAATTACAAAAATCATCTGTATATTTATTATAAAGAGATATGTTCACATCCAAAACAGATAAACTAACCAAGAAGGACATGGTATAAAAACTCAAAGTAAAGACTCTTTCAATCGATGAAAAATTAATTGAATAAATAATTTAATAAGTAGATAAACAACCAAGTAAATAAATAAGTTTAAAATAAAATAGATATACAAGACCTTGATGAGATAGGACTATTAATCGATAGGAAGACCACCCTATAATGGTTTCATAGAAAAACCCAAACTGAAACAAGATGGACAGAAGAGAGAATGAAAGATACTGGTCCAGACTTTTCTTCCTTACTTCCCAATAAGCCAGAAAAGTGTCACAGCCACTGGGAACGGATACTATATGTAGAAAAGAACTTGTCCTCACTGAAAAAGAAAGAAGGTTTTGATATTTAGACATTTTTATAAATAGTCTTCCTAACAGATATATTATATTAGGTATTACGAGTAGATATTTCGTATTTTAGATTTGTGTAGGTCGTTGAGAAGATGGATAAATGATTTCACATCGCCTTTACTGATCTATTAGGGTATGTTCTTAAGGAGAGGTAGGCTGGCAACACTAACAGCAGTATAGGTATTAGATGCTTAGGCAATGTTTATGGATTCATAAGGTTCATTTTTATCTTAAAGCATATGGTTTATAGATGCATCATGGTGGACTAATGGGTTAAAAAAGGTGAAGAGGAGGACTAAAGAAGCAGAAGCAACGTTCATTCACATGCTTCATAAAAGCAATTTAGTATGAGATTGCATATAGTAGACAGAGATTAAGTGAGGGACTTGTAGAAATGTTGCCAAGATGTGAGATATTGCAATTTATAAATCTATAATTTATTTATTAAGCCGTCTGGCGGGGGATTTTGTTGGGAAGTAGTGCTCAAAACAAAAAAGAAATTGTTTCAGAATGGCTTGGACACTGACATGTGACAATTTTTCTGGTTGTTCTTTCTTCTTTCCGAGACTTCCCTCTGTTCTCTTACGTTGTCGTAAAGGTAGAAAGAAAAAAAAATTTTTTTTTAAGGTTGGGCTTCAAGCCGAGTCCGGTGTCATGTCGAGACTGTTAAACCGTCTCTTAAGGGACCTTCATTTGCTGTCTAACTCCGTCCACCGTTTAGTTAAAAAGAAATTATTTGTTAATTTGTATTCCGTCGAAAAACGTTTTATTAAATTAAAAGCAGTAGCATGTCAATAAATGAATTCGATTGTGGAAGCTGGGTGCAGCATGAAAAGTGTTTCCCCGCTGATGAATGGCCTGTCGGAGATGGATATTCCGTCGAAAGATATTTCTGTTGCCGGGGATGCGCTGTCGTTGGTAATCGTAAAATAAATTTTTTTTTAGAGCGTGTTTTGCTTTCATACTGCAACTGGCCGAAGTTAATCAATTTTTTTTCTTCCACGAAGTGCCAAAATAAAGTTTTTTTTGTCTGTTGCAAGATATTTTCTTGTAGGACTTTTTGTTTGTATAAAATGGAGGCACGTCTGTGAGTTTGTGGAAATAGCCCTTATAGCACTTGGTGGTAGGGTAGAGGCAAGACTGAAACCTTAAAGTCAATATATTATCAGTATCAAAATTTTATAATTGAGTATCCTTTTCGGGTTTTACAATATAAATAAACATAGAAGCTGGGAAATGCCTAACATATATTAATATATACATAGATAAATATTAATAAATAAATGATATGCGATTAAGAAACTCTAAATCACAAATTCACCATCTATAATTAAATACATAAATTAATACAAACAAAATATTTTATAAATACAACACAGTACAAGTAGGTAAATAACTTATAAATAACTACATAGGCCATCAAATAAATAAATAATTTGTAGACAACGAAATAAACAACCCATAAATTAATATACTAAAAACTATTAAAGATATATATAAGCATATAAACTAAAACTAAGTAAGTAGCTATATTAAGCAATAAATTGATAAATAAAATGTGTAATCATCGAAAATAAGGACCAATAAATAAATAAATATTTATTGAAAATGGAGACTAGATACTTTACTGGCTTTTCAATCGCATTCTAAAACGCGTACTTTTAATGAACATTTACATAATATATTTAGGTGTCCTTCTCTCTTCTCTTTTGCAGTACATAAGTTTATTGTATACAGTTAAGAATGGTACAGTATGAGAAATTTACGACAAAATTATTTAGACAGTTTTTTTAAATTATGTAAATAAAACTGTATGGGAGAGTAATGCCGGGGAATATCTTAGATATTAGTGTGCATTACTCATGAAATAAATAGCATTTAAAATGTAATTGTTGAGGATACTTTTCAGAATCAGACAGACAGACAGAGTGTTTCTTTTAGTTAATTATAAGGATTATGTATTTTTTTTAATTTATAACCAGTGCCGAACCTGATGAATGAGAGATAAGCGCGCTCGCCCTCGATTCAAAGGGGTGGGTCCCACCTGGGTCAGATCACCCAGATTGTGTTTTTCGAGCTATCGCTTGTATTGTAGCTCGAGAAATACAATCTGGGTGATCTGACCCAGATGGAGCCCACTACCTTCGAATTACCCGAAAACCCTCTTGGTGGTATAGTCAGTCAGCAGTATAAGGTAGCTGTCTCACCCTCAAGATGTCTTCTATCAGCTCGTGTTCAGGTTTAGGTTTTGAGACTATGATAATATTTAATCTTCTGATGTATATTTAGGTTTGAGATGACCTTGCTGTCATCTGAAAGGGGTTTTCCCCATAGAATGAAGGTGACAACTAGAAGATGGAAAGATTACATGTCAGAAGCATAACAGAATTAGAACCGTGCGACTTTCGCAACCATAATGAATTTTTAATGAACCTGGTCAAAATCACTGATTCACTTTTGTTTTTACGTTTATAACTAGTTTTCTTTATACTGTAGGCTTTCAGACTTTTGGGTATTCTTCAAATGCCATCTTGTAAAATTCTCTTTTTTGTTTGTCCCTATTGGAAGGCTGCATTCATTCAAATGTTATCATTTGGCTGGAATTGTTTGTTCTTCTTAGGTCATAGTGTAATCTTGCCGATTCGGTGGGTTTTTTACTTTTTCTAATTAAAATCGAAATCCACTCACGTCAACTGGTGTGGCTGTTTTTTGTCTCGTCTTTCTCCCTCGCCACCATTCAAACGTAAACTAATAAATAAGTAAAATAAATAAAATTAACATCGGGGTGATGTTATTATTAATTTAAAATGTACAGCAGCGGTTCTAAACTTTTTTTGTGTGTTCGTCTTCCTCCTCCTACCCAACCAATTAACATGTAATCAAGTCACGTCTCGTCATGTGGGTAGTTTATATTTTTTATAAGTTTAACTCATACGTAGGTAGTCGTTACTTTTTTGTTTGTATTCCGTCGTCGTTATAGCTTTGTATCTCTGTATTTTTTTTAAGGGTTGTTTTCCTTTCATTCCCACTGCTTCCCAGTGAGGGACTCAATACTGCAGTTTGATGTTCTATTCTCAAGGGTGTTTTGGGGGATGGGCATTGTTTATGAGGAATACGTGAGCGCGAATTAAGATTATGTTTAATTGATTTTTATTAGATTGAGGATTTGGGGCTTAAATGTGTTGAATGTGGTTTTGGTTAAGTTTTAGTTAAGTTCTAACCGAAGTTGAGATTGTTTTCAATCGAATCGGTTTCATGGATTTTGTGTATATCCTTACCATCATTTGGGAGGAGGGAAGTTGGAGGGAAGCGTGTTGATGGGTGTCATAGTGTGAGAACCTTACAAAGTGTAATCGAATTTTTTGTTTTTGTGTTATAGGCATGTTGTGTTATTGATACCTATGTATGCATGGCTTCCATTATCATTAAAGTGAAATGACATTAAGTTCGTACATAAGTCAAACTATTCAAATAAAAGAAACAAAATAATATGAAGTGTACTCTCGAAGAAGTTTTTCGTGTTAGAGATTGAAGTTTTTTGTGAAAGAGATCAGTGGATGAAAATGTTTTGATCGAGATCATTACGGAACAGTGTTTTTGTTGTTTTGACGGGAATAAAAGTAAGGAAAATAAAAGAAAAAGTGGAAGAGAAATGGTTCAGGACATGTCTTTGACTTCTCGGATCCGTCATCAGAGATCCGATTGCGGAGGTGGCGGCGAAAGTCATCCGTCAATGGAAGTGGACGAGAAGATGACCTCAGATCTGGAAGGAATGAGGATGGGACTTAGGAAAAAGGCGGATCATTCGGACCTCCGGATCGGAATGGAAGACTCTAGTCACAGGAAAGAGGAGAACATATACCAAAAGCAGAAGAAAACCAAAATATTGGTAAGACACTAATTCATAAGTGATTTGGAAGTGGATTATTTTTTAATTTAACAGATTTTTTTATTGTTGCCAACCTAACAGAAACATCACTTGCTGCGTGAAGAAAAATTCTTTTTATATTCTCCTACCCTTCTATGCCCTTAAAAACTCTGTGATGATCTTGTTTGCTGTTAGTCCCCGTGTCTCGGTGTTATTTTTGTATTTTTTTAAAATTGTTGATGCTATTCTGTTCATTCATTTCTGTTTTTAAAATTTGGATTTCATTCAGCCCCTTTGCTCTTCTCTCGCCTCCCTAAAACAAAAAAAAAAGAAATTAGAATGAGAAAGGGAAAACAAAAAGTCACAAAAAATTCCACCAATGAAGTGAAGGAACGACGGACGGACAGACGGACTCTTCAATTCTATTTAAAAAGATTTATATCAGTGTTTGAAATGTTTGAATAATTTGTCATTGGGTTAGTTTTGTCTTGCGCCGTGAATGGATAAACTGCATGTTTTGTCTTTGGGCGAAAGGAAAATATTGGGCCTGGGATGGGAGGGAAGGCGAGGGGGAAGTTATGGTTGCTGACTCCCTTTCAGTGTGAAATGGATTTGGTAGTAACCGGATGATCGGGAATGGAGGATTCGGATCAGGAGTCGAGTAAGTCAATCAGGGCTATTATCTGCTACTGGGAAAAGGGTTTTGTGTGAGTGTGTCCATTTGCTTGGGAAGGTACAGTGGGAAGAAGATAAGTTGGTCGATGGGAAAACGAGTTTGGCAGAAGTCAGGCGAGAGAGAGAGAGAGATAGAATGGTGAAGTACATATCAAGTTGTCTCCCTCATTTAATATTATTCGCACTTATGTCTTCATTATGTGATAATGAAGTGCCGAATATCTTCGTCATAAATTTACAACGAGGCTGGGACTCGCTTGTCGAGCCCACGCTACGGTTATTTAAACGATTACTACTCAGTTTGATGCGTATAATTGCCCAGCGTTTCAGCTGATGAAATGGAAAGCGAAGGAAGAAGAGCTTTTCAGTTCATATTATTTATACGAGGAGATTGATGGCCTGAAAATTTGTTTTCGTTGTTTGCTATTCGAAAAAGCTTTTGGATTTTGCGTGCGTCTTGCAGTTTTCTTCTTTTTTTTATTAATTCGTTGGTGTTTCTCGTTGGTTTTCTTCCAAAAGTCGTAAAACCTTTTTTTTCCGTTTCGAAATCCGAACGTAAAAGATTTGTTGTCTTTCGAAATCTTCACCGAAGGTTGTTGTGGTTGTTTCTTTTTGTTTGTCTGCGTTTTGGTTTTTTTTTAAAGAATTTTGTAACGCAACGGAGTTCCGAGGTAGTTGGGAAGTAGTGTCTCTGTTACGACGACTATGCGTTTGGAATATAAATAACGCAATAAAACCTATTAAATTCATTCAAACAGAATAAAATAAGAGGAGAGTAGGAGTACCGGCTGGTCTAGTACCAGGTAGACCACGTAGGTTGGTTTTAAAAATCCTTGAATTTCGAATCGTCTCGTGAGCCTTTTGGTCTTGTAGTTTGGAGTTTTTTCTTAAGGATTTGTAGTCCGAGTTATGGTTGCATGATGGTGAGATAGGCATCAACAAATCGCGACTCGAAGGTACACCAATTGATTTGTGATACCGAATGATTGTCTTCATTTTGGTTGAAGCGACGTTCCTAATTTGTTTTTGTATAATCTTTTGATTAAATTGAATATAGTATAGTTTTATATCCTGGAATTAGATCTTTTCTAACGGTGATGAGATTTCCTTACCTGAAATTAGATCACGACCACGAGTTAGACTGCTTTTTCGCCATTATTTCGAACTTGAAAGTTGTGGCAGGAGAACTAGTTGATTTTCATACATAATCTCAATTCTTGTTATGACATAATTATTACCCACTTGTATGTAGTGTTTGTTCAAAAATATTGCACACTCCTCTAAAGAATCCACTTTATAAATATTTCTCTAAAGAATCTATTTCAAAATTCTTGCACACTTCTGTAAGGAACCTACTTCATAAATACTGCACACTCTCATCAAAAGTTCATTTCATAAATTTTGAGCAAATATCTAAGACTGCACAAGTTTCTCTTTCTTTCGCGTAAAAAAAGTCCTCGAATGCGAAGGGTTAGATCTTTTACTACCCCGAAATCATGGTAACCGCTTTCACGAATAGGATGAATGAGATTGTAGTTCATTCATGGTTGTCCCTTTATCGTGACGTAAAGAGTTTTTTGGAACTTGTCCTCAAACGTTTAAAAACAAGTTTGTTAAGGTTTTCAGTTTTCTTTTACCTTTATTGCACATGATTTTGTAAAAATATCAGGTTACGAAAATCAAATTTCGAAGGTGGTATCAAACGTGGAACCTTTCTTGATTTCACAATCATGTTCCACCTTATTGAGGAGAACTTAAGGGAACAATAGCCTTCCAATTTTTTTGTGTTGGGGATTGTAGTTTTGGGAGTTTTTAAACACTTTTTCTTTTCATTCCCGTCGAGTTCAATTTGTCTGTTTGGTTTTCGGCTTATTTAACAGAGTAATAATAATATTTAGAGTAGTGTCAGGACAAATTTTGAATGATTTCTTGAATGATGGGGAGTGAAGAAATCTAAGTGATTATGGAGTGCAACAATGCATTTCGTGCAAGTTCTTAGGAGACGTCCAGGATCTAAGCTGTATCGCTGTGAGAAGCTTTATTAAGTGGTGTCTTACAATCTATAGTGGGAGATGAAGTGTTAACAATAACGAATGGTGGTGAATTTACAAAAAAAGGTTTTAAAAATGTTTATGTTGGCGATAATCAAGATAAGCTTCTGTTAAGGATGTAGACAACTTTATCTTTGGTAAGATCAATGTAAGGGAAAATCTAATTTTAGTAACCCGGATCGACTTTTTCGGTGGTTGGTAACGACTGTCTTTCCTTACAAACCTGTTTTTTTCAAATAATATATTCATATTTATAAAATATATGGAGCAACTCTTAGGTACATGTTTATTTTTTGAAAGGTCAATAAGCATCGTTTCTTTCCTTTATGTATCTTTATTAAGTATATCTATCAGGAACTATACCTAGTTTTGTGATTGTTATTTAACACCATAACAAGAGAAGTTGAATTGTTGCTTATGTCCTGGACATGTTTTTGCTCCAGTCTAAGACTAATCTAATTTTGTAAAATTTATTTTATAACAAATTGAAAACTAAATAACAAAAAATCTTATTTACAAAGTGTTCGCTTTGTTAAATATCACATGGATATTGTTTTTTAATAATATTCAATACAAACATTAATATTTTAATATTCATAACTTTAGCTGAAAAGTCCTTACATTCATAGTCTTAACACACTCCAGTTTCTAAATCAAACAGTATATGATGTACACTATCAGTATCTCCCGATGGGATATACTGTCTGGAAAATTTACATAAAAATTGTGCAAAGTTAACGTGGCTAGAAAAAACTTGACATGTGGTGTAGTTAATTGTAAGTTTCTTAGCTGTAAAGACAGACTAACTTGTAACTGTGTTCTTAAGTTATTCCAAGTTTCGCAATTTGAGATTTGTCTTGACGAAGCATCTGTCGATATTTATTTAAAGAAAACGTTGGAGGTAGCACGCGAAATTCTAGTTGTAGTAAAGTAGCTTGTGATTACTTTTTTTGCTCTTAATCCTTTCCTCAGTGGATGGAAAGATCTTAATGATTGGGGAGGTCCAACATTGGGAGGTTCTTCCATTTCCCGTATATATAGGAACTTTTATGATCGATTTGCTTATAGTTATTTTGCTTTCACTTCTTGAATCGATGATTAATTAATATAATTTTTTTTTTTGAGGAGAGGTTGATGAAGAAGGCAACAAAGTTTGGTTAATTGAAACATCAGTGGACATTATTGTACGCTATAAATTATCCTGGTATTCATACTTTTGTGTCATTATATTTTAAAGTTTTCTCAATGGAACTTTTTAGTGTCAAATTGAAGAAAGAGCCATTTAACCTATAATTCATTTTAATATTCAGCTATCATACGTTCAAATTCGGCAATTTTATTAGTTTGGCAGTTCATACATATAATTGCTATTGTTCGTAGCAAATTTATTTGACATGTTGACGACCTCTCGACGCACCGGTGGGTCAAGTGTGTTCGATATAAGAAGACCGCTTGACCCATTAGTGAGTCAAGTAATAATGTTTTCTCTGGGGCCGTTTTTACACCTGTGGACATAATTTCCTGTGGAAATGCAATTTGTGCACACTATTGCATTCTTCTGTTTCTCGAGGAGGTATAGCATGTAGCAGATCTCTCGCCATTTTCAGAGACAAAATTTAAAGGTTAGGGATTTCTTGGGAGCTGAATAGCCATTGCATCTTTTATTTATATGAAACGTATAAATTGATTGTTGTATATATGATGGTTTTGTTCCTTAAAAGGCTATTCTGTTGTAGTTTACAAAACCTTGGTATGATATTATCCACTGGCAAGAATTTGTTTCGTAAAGTGTCACCCGTTTAGACTCGAGGAATACTTTATAACAATTAGGTAGCGGCTTTTTGATAGTTGTAGGGTCGACTTTAATAGAGATGTTTATAGAAAGGTTAGTGAGCGGATTTATTTAATGGTTAGGAAATGAAAACTTTTTTTTAGCCCAGCGGCAGTTTCCCTTCGTATCCCAAAAAGTTTCTTAAAAAAAAGGAGATGTGAAATAATAAGGAACTGCCCTCACTAATAAAAATAAGATGGAGTTTTAAAAATTAAAAATAGAATCGAATGTGAGGATTGAGGTTGATTTTTTTGTAGAGCATCCTAAAATCGCAGCTTTTTTTTAAACTTTTCAAGATGATTGAACAGAGTTTTCGTGTTTCTTTTTCGTTTCATCAATGATTGTCTATTGGCAGAAATCGTTTTTTACGGTTTTATAACTCTTTATGGGAATTTTAAGGAGTTGAAGAAGGGATGGGTGTTCGGAAATGGTTATAATGAATACCTGAAAAGGATGTTACCTACTTCATAATTCCATTGATTTACACGATTCTCGTGGCTGGTGGCTCTCCTTCGCGCGAATTGAAATTCAGGAAAGCAATTAGCTAGTGTTAATCTTTGGTAGTGATCTCTGGATCTCGTTAAGTGTAGCAATTAACGGATTCCCGATTATTTGATGTGTTTCTTTGTGGCCGAAGGCCCTCTTTCCCCTCTTACCTCTTGAAGATCATCCTCAGATCTTATTCTACTTGGCTAACACTATTGTTGTTCTTTTCAGAAATTTGCGGCAGATGTAATTGATATGCCAAGCATAAAACAAGAAGTGACTGATGAAGCTTGCGTTCCATCCAAAGCATCGACACCACTCTGCTCTATGCGGAAAGTACCTTCTTTTAGTGATCTTAGCGATCCCGAAAGTTCGTTGGGTAAGTTTAAATGTGTTTTTTTCCATTTTTTTCCTGTTTGTTTTGTCTTGTGCGATGGATCGTCAGGTTTCGAAAAAAAAAAAAAAAGATGAGGAAGGAGAAGAAAGCCGCGTGTGTAGAAACGCAATTGACCCCGATAAAGATTTAGAGAGAACGCTTCGTCGTAAAATACGGTATTACAATGCGTTGTTGAGTTAATAGGATAATCACCAGCATCCTCATTAACACTCGACCCTGTCAGGAGCTACAGTTTCTGCATTCTATTGACTTATCCAAGCTCAGAGCTTGATTTCGAATCGCGTTAGTGTCTAGTCTTTTCCTACATCTTTTTACGATGCTTGAAAGCTTTCTCTCTCATTCTGAGGACGAAGACCCGCTCCCAAATGACGGTAGCCAGAAAAAGCCAACCCCCCTGTTGTTTTCTTTAATAAATGAAAATCAGCCCATGGTTTGTTTAACTGATTACATGGTTCCACCACATGTTTGTAATGTAATTTCTAGACGATTGTTCATAAATTTGATGAGGGAGATTGTTTGCGTTGTCGTTGTTTATGGATTCTAGAAGGTACATGTTTGAGTTGTCATGCTAAGGGTTAGCAACATCGCCAAAGGGTTACTTTGGATCAATGAATCAGTTTTTAAGTCTAGAATGGTGAAAGCAGGGTTGGTGTCAGGTTGTTCACAAAAGAACATAGTCATTGCGGGCCGAACCCTTGAGTGGATTATACCCTTCGTTCGTAGAGACGACTCAAACAGTAGACACCTTGAGAGAGAGAGAAGTTTAATTCAGAAGATGGAAAATAAAGATAGGCAGGCAACATATGTGAGATGAGGGGTTGATGATGTCGGTCGGTGTCGTGGATTCAAAACTCAAATCATGTCTTTAATTTGATTAACGCCAACCTTGTAAAGTTTAAACGGAGATTGGCCTTTGACTGGTCTTAAACAGAGTTTAATCGTTGCCAGTCATCGCTCGTGACTGCCGTCATAAAAGCAAATTAATAAGGGTTTATATCTCTCAGTTGTTGTGTGTGTATGTGAGTGCCAGAGAGGGAGAGAAAACTAGTCATGCACTAGATAATCTAGTGTTTACGAAATCGATACGTCGATGTTGTTTCTTCAGGTTCAATTATAAAGATATTTAGCCGTGAATGTTTAGAGAGAGAGTCAGGCATGCCATTGCCACCGGGTGCCTGCCACTCGGTTTTGATATTCATAAGACGACCTCACCTTTTCGAGTCTCGCTTCTGGTCTTACTCGACTCGGTGGATTGGTTTCCAATGACCGTATGTATTTTAATGCAGCGAACGTTTTCCGAAAGGTGGTGAGTGGGTGTGTAAGGAGGTGGAGGGGGGGTGTAATGAGAATGGAAAATATTCCACGTAGTGTTAGATGTTGAGATTGTGTTCTAACTCATTTAAGATGGTTGATTCAGACTGACAAATGGTATTCTGGATGAGGTGTCATGTTGAAAGAGGAGGCTTTTTGGGTTTTAATGTGTCGGATGGGAGAGGGTATAGAAAGTTAATAATGATTATGAGAAGTAGTTAGCGTTTTGCTTCGTTTTTTGATGTATGGAAGGAAAATGCGTTAAAGGTCGTGTGAGTGGTGGATGGTTTTTGATTCGGATTAATGATGAGTTTGGTGGGTTAATATGGGGGTTTAAAACTTAGCTCGAGTCTGAAACGATTTTCTCTTTGAATTTTTTTAATGTTTGTGTAATTTCTCCCCTCAACAAAAAAGAAATTAGTCACGGTTGCCCCCGAAGTGCATTAGTATACCATATCATATGCCGGGGCTAATGCAACTACATGCGTGTATGGTTTCGTAGTTGGATGAGTGTCCGCTAGATGTCGGACTTTTAACGTTCATTCATTCACTCGTTCATTCATACAATGAGTGAATCACCTGTTTGTTCTTAATTGACTCAAGTTATTAGTGGGGATTCAAGGGATCGGGGTATCTTCTTACGATGTATTCTCACATTTGTAAACCACAAGGTTTGCGTTCGTGAAAAAAGGGCGCAAGTGGTAATTTTATTTTTAATAGGTTTTGTCTCTTTTTCGAACACGTGAGTCAGTAAGACAAAACGTTCTAATGTGTGATCAACGAATTTTGCCCATCTTATTCTTTTCTGGTCTCTTTTTTTCCATTTATGTTTTGCTTTGTTCGAATTCGAAATCTAAACTCTGTGGCACGCGCAATTAGGTATTTATTTGAGGGATTAGGATTCTTTGAATTTTATTTGGTTCTTAGAAGGAATTATGATTGTGGGCGAATTCCCACGTGTGACAGTCAGTGGGAGAAGGGAAGGAGACTTAGAAACGTGATAAAGCAGTAAAGTTGAAGGATCTGAGAGTGCTGTTGGTCATGATGTGTCTTTTCATTTCTTGGATGGAATCGTGATTTGCAGATTTTGGATTAGCTCTTGAACGGGTTTTGAAAACGAAATTTGCCCCCGAGATATGTCGGTTTCCAAAGGGGATAAAAAGAAAGTTTCGATACGTCCATTTAGCTCTAAGCGTTTAATGTTTGTAAGGGTCATATCAGGTTTATGGTTTAGGGTTGTTGTGAACTATGGGTTGAAAGGCACCTGTTGCTAGTTCGAGTCTATCAAATTCTCTTTTTTTGAGTTCTCATGGGAAAATCACCCCAATTACGAACGTTGTTTTTGCCGGCAATTTCGTACCTGTACCTAAGGTTTTTGGAAACATTAGTACTTTTGTTTGCCTAGCCCTATTTGTTTTATGTGTTTTCTTTTGGTTGAATCATTTTTGTGTCGGGGGAAAAACCGTCGTTTACATCATTATCATCGTTATTATTTTCCTTTTTGTTGAACCTGTCGTCAGATTCTTCTTACTTGATGGTTTTCTTTCTTTTCAACAATACCTCCCTGGTCAAATAATAAAAACACGATTTGTGGTCGTCTGATGAGTTTCCTGGAGATTATTTTATGAACTTACAAGCTGTTTATAGTTCCTTTGAGAATTTTTGTTTCTCTTTGTGTTGATAAGTAGTTTATGACTTGTAAACGCCACTCGAATAAAAAAGTACTGCCATTGAGACAGTACTTTCTTTAATGTTTTTGGTGTGAAAAGGAAAAGGCACTAAAGACGCAACTTAGAGATTGTATTTAGTTTTTGCAAATTTTTGATCAGGGACAAAGTTAGTTGAATGACTGAGTTAAAGGAGGCGGTTGAAAGATTTGTAAATTGTTTATTGATTAATAACACTATTTGAGAGATACATGTGAGGTGTGTTTTTGGCAACGAGGCAAAAGTTTTATTTTTGTTTTGCCAAATATTTAGTCTTTTAGAGCTATGTAATTCTAGGGTTTTTAGGTTTTTCTTAATGATAATTAGTTTTGAAAGATTTAAAAATTTTATTTATACGATGAAGAACGTCTGGTAATAATATGATTCAGTTGGAAGAGATTACACCCTAATACGCAAAAGGTAGCATTTAGTATGAAATTACTACCGCAGTCTCTAATCAGTTGCTATATTTGAATAGTTTTTCCATGGATTATGACATCGACGAAATATGTTTCAGATATTTTAAGTTGATAAGGTATCAATCGTTAATATTAGTTTGACAGAGTATGAAAGTAACAGGGCTTTTATATTGTAGTGGGAAACTCCATTAGGTGAATTGAAATATTTATAGAATTTCTTGGACATAATGAAATTATTCTGGGATCATCTACAGCCGATTTGGCGTTGACCAGCATATAAATGTGATAAATATTCCATAATTTATCATATTTAACAAGATTAGTTGGCGATTGTGAATAATTGAGTATTGTACCTGATACCGGATTCCGGAACTGGGAGTTGTCAGCGAGACAAGAGATTCGTAAAGCAGAAAATTGTAAAGAAGACCTAGTCTGTTTTATAGCTGTAGCGCCACTGAGTAGTAGTCGAGTAGTAGTAGTAGCAGCACATAATACCAGATTTATCACTTTTACCTTAATATTTAGTTTCAACGTCTTTGTTTTCTGTCAAAATTCTCTCATTTTTGAGCTTTCTCTCTGGTCTGCCCATTTCGATCCTGTTTTCGGCCTTAGTTTGTCCTGGAAACTGGTTTCTATTTTTTTCTTCAGGGTGTACCCTTTGTACGTCTCCTGTTGTGACCCCTGGTTCTGTCGGGAATTTTTCAGTTTCCACGAACCATACCAACTTGGTTTTTCTGTTGAGAAAGTGTTTGAAGACCTGTTCGGTCAGCCTTCTATTCTCGCCAAATGTCCGTAAAAGGCGACACATAACATATATTATAAATATACAAAATATTGAAATGCATTGTTTTTAAATTTATACTCAATTGAGTCTGGAAACAATATCTGGGAACTGATTTGGGAGTGAGGGAGCGGGGTATTATTAGAAACATTACAATTCAAAGAGAGGAAGCGTTATCAAGAATGTTATTATCGACACCGCAGCCAGAAACAGGTTCGGTTTTGTGAAAGGTATGATTAATTTCAAGTTTTTTGGTTTCTGGATGATGGAAGACAAACTTACGTGTGTCTGTTATGTGAAAAGTTTAAAAAGTCCCGCTAAAAAGCGGGCAGAAGGGAAATGCGCGCTCGTTTGACGTTTGAGCGTTGTAGTTCACTCTAACGCTACCAGATGGCTGTTGACTGTCTCTTACACTGGTGCACTTTAGATTTTTTTTTTCTTAATTGAAACTTAGCATGAATTTTCAAAATTTATTTTTAACTATTATGAAAATTTTATGAAAGTAATTAAGGATTTTTTTTTTTGTTTTTAATCGTTTGTAGTCACTTCTTGATTATTTGCATACGGAATGTGAGACGGAGGTAGGAACCGTACAAAGTCCCCGTGCTTAGACCACGTGAAAGAAATAATTTATTCATCCGAAGATGATAAAAGTAAAAACCAAAGCCAACATGAAATTTATTAGATAAAGTAGACTTTTGGGATATGTTGGACGTCGTTGATTTGATATAAAGGTTCACACGGATCCCGTAAGGGTTGGGTAGTGAGACCAAATGAGGGAATTAGTTTTCGTGGATGGCGGTGTGAAATTGAAAAATTCAACCACAGATGTGAATTTGGAGGAGGAGTGCCATTTTTATTTTGCCCTTTTTTGTTTTAGTTTTAACCCCCTCGCCTCACAAGAGTGTGGTTACTAGAGCGACTCCACATGTCGACAGTGTAGATAGTTCTCATGGCACAAGTACTAAAATAATTCTGGTGAACACCTGTCCAGCACCTAATTAATGATTACTTTAAAACGGTCCGTTGAATTTTTCCCATGGACAGTTGTTTCAATCGGAGTTGCGTGGGCAAAGAGTACAAAAACGAAGAAGAGGAAAAAAAAAAGTTCCCATTGCCGACTTTTTAATCCATAATTTTAGAAAATTGTATTAGTGGCAGCTATATTTTATTTTTAGTCAAATTCGAGTTCGTGGACATTACTAAAGAACTATTTTGGGTTAGGGGTAGATTGAGTAAAGAAATGAAAGAGGATAAGGAGGTCTGTTGTCTTTAATCATGTGCTTGTCCAAGGGTATACCTTGCGTCAGCAGCCTTGAATGAAGCTCATCCCAAGTAATCGGGTAAATGATGGTAAATTAGTCGAGTCCTCCTCCATTGAAAAAGAAGAAAAGAATTATCCATGTGAAAATGGATTGTTTTGAATCAAGTGGATGGACCTCGGTTTTCGTTTAAATGATTGCACCGGAGAGTCGAACCCGAAGCTGGACAGGTATATAGGATTCCCACACCCGCATCCTTGAAAACCAGTAGCATATGTTGTTGCAAGAATTAATGGCCGTAATTTACAGAATGTTATCCTTTCCCACTAATAACTGAACTCTTTTGCCTGTGAGTGAGTTTTTTTTTGCTTTTTATTTTGGGAAGAAGGAGGAGGGGGCAGAGGATTTTTGGACCATGCCACGCATGTTCGACCACCATGACGTTTAAATTGAGTTGTTCATTCGGCCTTGCCTTTAAACGTTTTGTTTTAGTTTGGTTTTTTCGGGTTGTGTTTGAAGGGGTTGCTGCGTTTCGCTACCCTTACACGACTAATTGGTTTTGATGTTGTAATGAAACTTCTAGCTGTGGAAAACTGGAGTAGGTCGTGAGGATTTAATTCCTTCGGGGTCGTTTTTTTGTGGAATGAGGAAAAAGCCGGATGATTAAGATATTTGGGGGTGGAAGGAGGAGGTTGGAGGTGGTGGTGGTGGTGGGTATAAACAGTTGCAATACGTCAAGAGATGACTCTGGCTTGTTTACTTGCCTCAGGGTGTCGACTGTGGGTTAGAACTTGTCGTCCGGAGTTCATCAAGTCTACGGGCGCCGCTTTCCCACGTTCCACTCTAATCGCACAAAAAATTTTATACTCGTTCGTAAACTAAATGTAAAGGTAAAAACTTCAGCTGTTCATGAATGAATTTAATCCACTTTTTAATGTGCAACAGGTTGAGATGCAAAGTTTCTTTACCATTTCGTTAATGATTTGTATTGATCATTCTGAACTACTTTTGCCATGTTTTTTTCTTATTTCATTCGGAGAATTTTTTTTTTGCATTTTTAAAATGAAAAGTGACCAACTCTTGGCAGTTGCCTATTCTTGGTGGCTCTTTGTAATTTATTTCTCTTGAATGGTCGTCGGCTTCCATCGTATCAATGAATAAGCAGCGTGTTGCACCTGTTTTGAGACTGCAAAAGACGTTCAAGACTGAGGTGGTCAATGAAGCTTCCACTGAGTATGGTGTAACTTTTCATATCGCTGTAATGTCTGTTCTAAAAATTTTTCTGCAGGTAAAATAAAAGCTCTGTTCCAAAAGTTCGCGGAATAATTCATTGCAGTTGGCATCGGCAGGATGCCTTTGATGATTCAATTGTGGAGCTTTGACACATCGAACCAAAGAGTTCGAGCCGCAGGTTGCCAACCGCCTGCCCTAGATGATCGCAGATTTAAAACAAATCACTAACAGTTGTCTGTAAAAGACAGAAACATGATTGGAAATTTAAGCGCAAAGTACAAATCGAGCAAACTCTTTTGTTTCAAGCATTTTAGGTGGAATATATTAAAAGACAGAAAATAGTGTATAAGCCAGATAAGTATTAACTACACCCACAAAACGAAATAATGAGGGAAAAGCAAACACCCAACGTTCTAGAAGCTAATTCGCCTCGAGTCAGAATTTGTAGTAATATTGAAAACGAGAAACAAGAGAAAGAGGAAAAGGGAAGGAAAGAAGGGTGACCGTCGAAGAATATTTGCAAATACAGAGAGAGAGAGAGGAGGAGAAAGGGAAAGAAAGCTTTTTGATCACGATGTCAAACGATGATCATCCGTTATTCCATTCATTCATCGATGGTAAACAAAGGACCTTACGTGGAAGGGTAGAAAAGATGGGGATCACTTGAATGAGGCTGATAAAAGTTTTTCACAGGTTTTTAAGACAAAACAAATAAGCAATAAAAAAAAATTTACAAACTGTAGACAAAAAAGGTTGAGAGGAAGAAGAAGAAGAAGAAATTCTTTCGTGGTTGTTCGGCCCCGAGGAAACGAGAATTCAACCCGCCAAAAGAAGTGGAAGAAGGTTTACATGTCAAGTATAACTTAAAAAGTCAACTTTGGTGGACTTATATGTAATGAATTGGATTAAGTGCCATCTTGATTTCCGCCACAGTTCATGTTTCATTAATTTCTTTTTTTTTTAATAACAATTATTTATTGACGATTTTATTTGGACACCTGCTTGACGGAGTCATAAAACGTTCCCACATATCATTATCAGTCGGGCTTAAAAGGGCGAGTTTTTATTTTATGGCGAAGAGTAGTGGGAGTAGGGGAAGCAGGGGCAGGAAGGGACAGAAATGGAAATAGAGAGGAAGGGACTAAGACTCTAGTCTCGTGTTCGCCATCTTTGAGAAAGTCTAGGCGGGGGCAGAAGGTGGGGGTAGGGGGAGTAAGAGAACTGGGATTTCAAATTACGAAGAGAAATTTTCCTTAGGTGGTGATTCAGTGTGCCCCCGAGGGACCACCGATATTAGACCCATCTCCTTTTTGCACAGCCCTACTAAACTTGGAAGTAATTACGCCTCGGAGTCATTTGCTCTTTTAAAAGCTTTCCGATTTTGTTTGATTTTCTTCTTCTCCTTCTTCTTTCCTTTTTTTTATTTTATTTCATTTTAGAAATAAAACTTTTTAATTGACTTCCTTCTTATTTTCCCCCGAGAGCTAAAGGCTATTGAATCGAATTCCTACGTTTATTACAGTTGGCTGGAAAACATGGGAGGGTTATTGAGAACTCAACATGAATTCCTGGCCTTTTTGTTTTCCAGAGATGTTTTGTGAGTGGAGTTTGTACTTAAAAGGAAAGGAAATAATTATAATATTTCAAACGAATGAAAAGGTTTTGAGCCTTTGTGATAGTCAGGTTTGGAGACAATGTTAAAGTTTAATAGTTTGCAGGTGACTTTCATTCAGCGCTTGGACTGCATTTTATACTGTATCTCGAACTTTAAAATCGTGGCAGAAGAATGACTTGGTTTTCATAAATATTGCAGTTTCATGTGAAGTTTATTTTATAAATATCGCACACTTTCGTGTGGATTTGTTTTCATAAATACTGCACACTCTTGTGAGGAATCCACTCTTAAACGTTTCGCATTCAGATACGAAATTCGTTTCAAAAATATTGCACAATTTATCTTGTTACAGAGAATATACACACATATGAAATGCACATTTCACAAATAATACACAAGCTTTCCCGTTTAAATGTGGTTTTTATTAAAAGAAACGACAACAGTTTAATCAGCTGCAGTTGTTTTGACAATTATTATAATTTGTATAAATGTATATTTAAATATTATAATTTTGGGTTACAAGTGAGGAATTCATGGAATGCTGGGCTCTCTTTGGTTTTTTGGTTCATTCAAACATACAAAAGCCTCGAGTGCAAGAAAGTAATTTTTGAAGAAGAGTAATCAAGAAAGAGGCTGCTAATATCTGGACAAAGGACTAGAAAATGAAGGAAAAAGGCTTGATTGATGTCGAATAAGGGGATGTGAGTTAGGAGGACAAGTGTTCAGTCAAAGGAAAAGTTAGCCAAGAGAGATTTTTTTTTAAACTTGACTTTCTCACGAGGAACAAGAGTCATCTGTGTCCCTCGAAAGGTACGAAAAAATTTATTTTGATTGCACTCGAGTGAATTGGAGTGGTTCAGCCATACAACACTCACACACGTGATTTTTTCATTCTCTTTTGGGTTTTACAATTACGTGAATTTGATAAGATATTTGCTTTGTGCAGGTGATGATAAGAAACCAAACACTTGGTTGGGTACTTGGAAAAATAAAAAGTGGGAGGTTAGCCCAAGGGGAGGACTCGACAGAGTACTTATATACCTAAAAAGAAGAGAGAGAGAGAGAGAGAAGAAAGAAAAACAAAGAACAGAGTTTGAATGGGGTATTTATTCATGACTTCCGGACCCGTGCCGAATCGGAAATGACGTTATTTTTACGTACACAATACAGTGTAATCCGACCTGATCATTGTTCGCTCTTGAGTTTTTTCTTCTCGTTTATTTTATCAGCCAAATGTCTGCCGTAATTTTCCTTTTTCTTCTTATTAATAGTGGTTTATCTATTATTATTTGCAAAAGTTTTTCTCGATTTTTAGGAACAGCATATGGCGAGATTTTCTTTGTTTTCAATCTGTTTTAAGGTAATAAGAATGAGACGATCATTATGTCGTTGAGTGAAGTATAGATTGATGTAGAAGGTGATCGGTTAATCTGATTAGGTTAGGATCCGCAATTTGCTTAAATATGTGGTTATAGATAGATCGTGGCAGAATATTGTTCGTATAGGAATATGTTAAACAAGTGTAATTATTCCTCGATTTGTCCGATTTTATAAGGACAAATTTTTAGAGATGTTATATTATATAAATATAAGGGTCAAGTGGAATCTGTGTTGGTTTTTGTGCTTTTCTGTCTTTTGAATTTTTAGAAAATTAGCCCAATATATTTATTGATGAGTTTGGAAAATCTTATGGGCTCCTACCAGATTATAACCCCTAAATCAGTTCACCACAAAATATTCGTGTGTAACAAGTCAGAAACAGTCGAGTTCTTTGAACATTAGGACATTAGTATCTGTCGCTGGCTGGTTTGGTTATAATGGAGCAGTAGTCATGAATGGGTTGAGAAGACTTTTGCATTTCTGTAATGGTAGGCTCAGTTAGTCAGTACTCATTCATGTTTTTTTTATTAATTTTTAAACTGTCTTGCCATTTGAAATCGTCCTTAATTCACGAACCAGAATCGGATGAGGTACTAACATGGCGTGGAAGTTTTATCATGCTAATGGAAAGTAACTATGAAATTGATAAGAGGTATTAAGTTTTTAAGAAGGTATTTTTATTTATTTATTTATTTATAAATGAGTTACTTAGTTACAGGTTAAGGTATATTTCACAATATATGTTGTACCGGTGTTTTATTAGTTTTCAGGATGTCTCTCGTTAGAGCAAGGATCCCCAACCTCATGCCTGTGGGCATGTAGCACTTATAGAACATCTTACGTGTACCGTCGCTATCCTAACACCATAGAAATTGTTCATCTGAGTCTGATGAAATTTCTTTTAAATTATTGTAATCAAATTTTAGGGCACACTACAAGTGTCCAAGTATAAATTCAAGTGGTGTACGCCACCTGCCCGGTATTATCGAATATTTTCTTAAATGTGAAAGGTTGAGAACCTCTGATTTGGGCTGTAACTACCACATTGTTTCAAACAGAAAAGTGCATCATCTCGATTTTCACAATTTCCAAAGAAACTTAATGAACTATAGAGTATAAAGGACAGGAGTTATTAGAACGTATAAGTTACGAAATAATCAAGTGTGACATGATGTGGAGTGGAAAGCTGGAGTCTGGAGGGTCGGAGGGCGATAGTATCGGGAAAGGGGAAGTTTTCAAAGGACCATGAAAAAGCTTTTAGATTATGGAAATTCTTGTTGGGGTTGAGAATAATTAAAAAGCGGCGGTGTTTACGATTCGAAAACAATTTAGAGGAGGCTGTGTGAGGTGGTCGAGATTTTTTTTTGTTCGTTTGGAGTTGAAGGAATTGCCGAGTAACAAATTGGAAGGAAATTTATTTTCATGTTCAACATAAAATAATAATTTTTTTTATATATGTAATTAGAAAACGACGTAATTTCATTATAAAATAACGAGTTTCTTGTTTAATGCTTCTTCCTTGGACACGACGATGACATCAAGTGCTTCTTGGTTCACGGCGAGTGCGCTTGGAAATGTGTTTAACGGCTGATGTTTACGATGGAAAATCGTGTTGGAGGATTTTTTTTGGTGTTTTCGCTTTGTTGAGACCAGTCAACCCAGTTTCGAATGCCGTCGTTAACCTTTTGAGTTTTTTTCGTTTGTTTTGGTGAGGTAACTTGGAGAAAGAAAAGTTTTTGGTCATGGTTTTAACATCCTTTTTTATTTTCCCTTTTTGTGACGCCATCTCGGTTTCTGTTTTTGTCGAGAAAAGTTCCAGGTGTAACCCATACGAGAAGAAATTACACCTAAAATGTCGATTATATACATTGGTGTGCTTTCATTTTTCTCCTCCTCGTCTTATAACACTTCTCAATTATTCTCTGTGTGCGTTCAAGCAAAGTTCCTTCATTATCTTTCTCTCTTTTGGAATGGCCCGGAGAATACAAACTTCTTCGAAAGGATTTCGAATTCCACTTGATTTAGTTCACATGACTTGGCTTTGTAATGTTATTGACTTATCTACGGTGTAATTTTTCCTTTTTTTTCTTTCTTTTTTTTGAGAGAGAGAACAAGACGGGTTGGCAGAAAAAAAAGTCAGAAGTCATGTTCCGCTCTCGAAGCTCTAACATGTTCCTTTTTGAGATTTTTTTTGACGGGTATAAATGCCTCGGTTGAAATAAAAACGTATGAATTATGCGTGAACCAGTATAATATATGTAAAACATGTTTTAAATGGAGATTATATAATAATTAGACAATAGATGGATTCCTCGAGATATTTTATTTTATTTTTATTTAAATCGTGTAAAATTTGTTTTTAACAATAATTATAATGAAGAGTTAATTTTTTGTTGTTAGACCGTGGTGTTGAACTGTTTTTGAAGTTGTTTGGCCGTTATGTCTCGTTCTTAAATATTAACTTGAACGGGATTGGATTAAGGAATGGTTCTGTTTCCCAGGACTTGGACTTGGTGTCTTCAGCTACCAGCGTTTGAATGTTCCTTCAATGTACAACTAACTTCCAGTATACATAGATATTTGTCGTATAGTTGTCAGCGCCTGATCATTGAACATAGTTATAGCCGGAATACTTGAGTTTTAATCCCGGTTTTCTCCCTTTTTTGGGGAGAAGGGGATACGGGAAGAGGATTTGAACTGGTGACTATAACTTTTTAGTTTGGTACTTAATCACTACACCACAGGTCTTCCGCCTAACCATAGAATATATGGTGGTGAGTTCGAATCTTCTTTCAAATCCTGTTGTACCCGACATTGAAGAATGGAAAAAACTCAAACTAAATTATACTAAACTCAAATAGCCAAAGAAATCGATGGAACTTGCCGTTATAGAAAAGGGATAGATTTTGTGGGGTATATGGTCGCTCTAGATGCATCCGTCACTTGCATTCTTGTGAGATAAACGGTCAAAACAAACTGGCGTGGGTCGGTTATTTTTTAAGCCTAAAATCAAGTCTTGCCAATAAGGCCGTTCAACTAATGAGAAAGACGAAACTGAGTTAATGCTTGTGATAACGATGAGAAACACAAAACAACAACATATTAACCACAGCAAGAGATAACTGCGGGAACGCGGGACTGATGCTTTTAACCAGCTTTGGTCTGCATGCAGTTTTGTATTGACATCATTTATCCCTAGATAAAGTCGTGTGAAGCTTGTTTTGGTTTCTGCCGTGGATTCGCCTACAGAAATCATAACAGAGAGTCAGAAATATAATTATCTAGGCACCGCTTGGAAGCGATACCTTCAAAACACAGAGAGGCAAAGACAGTCGGAATAGTCTACACGGCGATGACCTGTTGTTATAAGTTTGACCTCTTGTTTCACTGTACCGTGACTTAAAATGGTACCTCCGCCCAATACCTAAATAACGTAAGTGAATAATTTTTTTGACAACGGATTTAGTTTTGATGTGTTCTGTTTTTGTGTTTGTATTTTCTTGATATTGGACACGCTCAGGTTTTGGATGAAACGACGATTGTCCCGACGCGGCAGGACAGCGCAAAGAAACTAACAATCCAAAAAGTAAAAAAGAAATGCCAAAAAATACTTAGGCCTACTGATACCCAGACACCTTTGTGTTTCGCCAAGTGAGAAACCCGGAACAGTGGGAAGAAGAAAGATGAGAAAAAGGATGGGTTTTCACTGGCCTTCCGTGCCACAAATATCGTAGATTAATCACGAGAACTCAAAATGAAGCGACAAAAGCGTACTAAAAACTCAGCGTCCATCTTGGCGAAAAATTGCAGCGATAATCATTATTCGAGAACAAGCCTCGACGAACGTGATAATAGAATGCAGCTTGGACAGGAGCAGTTCAGCAGATTTTAACCCAAACCTCCGGCCCTCGAAACGTTCGTTCGATCAGACGCGTTATTTGAGGTTCGGTGTTAAAATGGCGTGAACAGGTTTTAAACACCCAAAGCGGGTGGAATGAGACCGTGGGTCGTTGTAACGGATTCGCAGACGACAAAGGTAATTGTGAAATGAAAAAGCTCGAGCACGAAAAATTAAGTAGACTATCTCTTTCTCTTTCAATCGATTCGTTGAATGAAATTTTTTTATTATTATTTGTTACTTTCAAGTTGGAAGAAGAAAAAAAGATAAAGCGCCATTTTAAAAATTTGAAGCGCTGTGTTTTCATAGTTGAATAATGTCACGCCTTGCCTTTGTTTGCAGTCTTAACCATTGTTTTGTCAATATTAAATGTTCTTCGCAAGATCTGTAACAATGACTCTTTCCATTCATTTATTTCTTTTGAGGTTTTGCAAATAAAAAATGTGTGAGCGAGGGGGGTAGGTAGGAGTAGGGGTAGGAGAGGGAGTGAAAAGAAGTGCGAAGTATTACCGGAGACGTTTTTTTCCAGAATTAATAGGCCACCCCGCTCGAGTCTAAAGACAGCCATTAGAATCTGGGTTAAACAACCATGGCTGATGGATTTTCACTTTGTGTTTCTTTTGTTTTCTCACGCAAACCTTGGAGCTAAGGATGAGATCTGTTCGCAGCAGGAGTTCGTTCCGCCGTTGTGAAATAGGTTGCCTGTGTTGCCTGGGTATCTTGGACATCGATGTCACTGTTTAAAACTCATTATAGACTAAAGGTCAGTTTGTAGGAAGGTATGCATAAAGAGCTGATGTGATGTTTGTCCTATAAATAAGACACTGATACTTAAGGTTATAAGAGGTATACTTAAGTTTTATTTATGTGGTATTTTTCAAAACAGTCTGTACGAGCTGTTACAGTACATTTTAGACAGTAACATAGTGATTTGGCTTCTTTGCAATTCATTCCTCGACATTGTTTCTGCTTTTCATGTTTCTTTATGAAATGTCCTTTTCCATTGCAGCTTATATGCTAATGGTCGTGATCTTCTTACTACAGCTTTTATATAAGGTTGTTGACTTGAGTGGGACAGTAATAATAACCCTGGCTTTATAATATCTTCGGATGACTTCAAAGTATTGATGGGTATTCGACCGTTTTGCACACCTCTGGTATATATGTATTGTAATAAAGACAGGCATATCAATGAGAAAATTGCAAAATGACACCACTAAGTTACTGTGTAAATTGTTTGCAAAACTATTATCAAACAAACATAGTTTTATAAGAGTTAAATAAATATTTCAGTATAATTCCTAACATATACATATGTATTTATGTATAGTTCTGATAACTTTACGTACCGGTGTCCTATTCTAGACGGGACAAAACTAAAAAATGTTTGTGTTGTATTATTTTTTCACTTAGAACAAGATATATATTGATGAATGTACTTAAGTCAAATTTTGAAATCGAAAGAAAAAATTGGGATTTAGTGGGCTAATTGTTTTAAATTCTGTTTAACAAAAAGCTCGAGGGCGCTTATTTGTTTGATTAGCCGAAGATGGAGGAAAAAAGGGAAATTATTAACTGAAGGAGGAGGAGGAGGATGATCTAATAATATAGTTGCCGTTGGCTAGTTGTATGGAATCAAAATCTCTTTTATATCCTCCGGGTATGTAAACCAACAGCTGGTGTACTCTTCCTCCCAGAACTTCAACAAATTTGCGAAACATTGTCTTCTCTAATTATGTGCTGGTTCATTACTACCGTTTTCAAAGTGTCTTTGTAGTCCCCAATTGATAATTGAAAGAATTTTTGTGTTTTTTTTGGTCACTATTTAACATGTCACTTTATGTTTATAGTTAACGCTGCCTGTTAAGTATACTCCCACGGTGGGTTTTTATCACTTCGTTCCACTCTTTATTTTCGTTCTGACATTTTGTTTATCGCCGTTTCGCAGGCTTTCAGTGATAAGTAAAAGAAAGAAGAAAATAATAATTTAAATAATATTGTTGAGTATTTTTTTTTGTGGTGTCTTTTGTGACTTCGTGTTTCGGTCGTTATTTACATAATTGGTAGAAGGGGGGTGGCTAGTATTTGGATGCTGGAATGATTTTGTTTTGAAACGAGTCGTCATACTGTATCCGTAAGATAACAATTATGTTGTTGATTATGTCAAGTAGGCTTGGTCGCATTAGGTTTTGAGATTGAAGTTTCCTATTTTGTGTCGGATATAAGTCGAACCTGGAGCCAAGTTGCAGAAGGAAATGTGATGTGAGCTGGAATAAAAGAACCGTTGGAAAGATTTTTATGAGAGAGAATGAATTAGCTTATGGATTAGAACAAAATGGCTTCGGGGTTTATTTAAAAAAATGGAGCAGGACACGAAAGGGCTGAGGAAACGGATATTGAATTATTACAATGAGCCACCGTTTGTCCAAGGTAGGAGGCGTTTCTTGCGAGCCTTCGGGTGTTCTTCAACTCATCTGGCATCGAGAATCCTAAGGGAATGATGAATTCCTTTCAGCCGAGGAATGATTTATGATTCGTGCTTCTTATTTCGCATTTGTGTTTCACGTGCCTCTGTCTCAGGTATAAAAGAAAATAATAAAACTGAGTTCCGTTAGAATATCTGTCGGTAGGGTATCAGAAGCTTTCCTGGTCCTCGAATGATGAAAAGATGTTTTTTGGTTGGGACGAAGGAAAAAAAGGTTGTTTTATGTAGTGAGGTCGTCGATGTCATGTTTCTGCTTTTATTAGGTTAATCAGTTTTCTTTTTTAAGTGGTTGGGAGTGGGAAGATGGAGGTAGGGTGGATGGAAAATTAAAAGACGAAAGAAAGAAAAAATGCAAAAAGGGGAGCTCTTAATATAAAATAATAAGCGAAAATTGGTAGTAAATTAAGTGAGATTGCTCTTTCAATTTCGCCTACTATTTTCCATTAGAGAAATAAAAAGTCTTTTTCATGTTGTGTGGGGCTAATCCAATTATTGCATTAGCGATACAATAGCATTAAGGTTGTTTATATAGGTTTTGCTTTTACAAATTCATTTATTTATTAAGTTTCACTTTTTATTCTCTCTCAAAAGTCTCTCTCTTTCTCTCTTATGACTCTTTTGTGACTCACATTTGTATCGAAGACCTTTTGCCTCCTGTATTTAGTATCTGGTCATTTTCTGATTGCGGTGATTCTTGTATAATGATAACTATCCATCAATTTTGTTTTGTAATTATTTATTGTATCCTTGTTGGGTTATAAGTACTTGAATGATGAAAGCTTTTGAATGGTTTTTTAGGTGTCTGAAAGCATTTACGGAGTGATTTTGCTTTTAGCTTGTAGTTATCGCGAAGGTTTTAAAATACTAGAAAGGTTTCATAAGAGGAACGATAAAAATAATAGATGTTATAGATTATTCAGTACCTACCGTTGGAGGGCACTGGGCCTGATGAAGATTTTCTTGATCGTAATTAATGAGTACACTAAATTCGATTCCGTATGTCATTTTTTAACTGTTTACATCAGGGGTCGGCAACCTGCGGCCCTTTGCAACTTTGCAACTTTTGCGTAGTCCGCCAAAGCACCAATATAATTTTAGGAAAAATCAACAAACTTAGAGTGTGAGCGTGCTGAAATGTGGCCCGTGACAAAAATGCGCACTAACATAGTGGGAAACGTATTTTACTCGCAAATCTATTATTTTAATACTTACTTTTAATAATTTTTATATTCTTAAAGGATATAAAATCACTATTTAAGTTATATTTGAATGTGCAGCCTGCATAATTAATTGTATTTTTAAAATGGCTAGCCGTTCAAAAATGTTTGCCGACGCTTGGTATACGTCAAAGTGTATCAGTTGAAAATAATAGAGAACGACCCCAAAAATTTAAATAATATCATAAAATGTATACAGTTAAAAATGGTAAGACTGTATTTGTAAGAGTTCAATATGAAATGAATGTGACACTAAACTCTAAAACGCTTGAATTCTATTCTTAATAAAATTTAGCGTACATATTAATTACAATTAGAAATAAAAATTTTGTTCAGGTTCAGAGTGTCTTCCATCCGTAGGTATTGACAAATTACTGCCTATATTGACAGATAGTATGTTTAGTCTAGTTTGAATTAATGTGTGTGGGAAGTTTGATTGAAATCGGTTCGTGGGTTTGTAGATTTTTCAAATACGTATCCACAAATATACAGACTTATTTAACTATACAGATTAAGTTGTGGTTTTTATTTTAAACTTCATGATAATTGGTACCTGTCTCTAATGCGAGGTATTAAGGAGTTGTAGGTCCATTATTGAGTGGTTTTATCTGGAAGACTAGTGTTTCAGTGTCAGGATTAGAGAAAAGTAGTAGGGTGATTTGGTCGGGCTGGAAACAAGAGAGTGTTGTTAGTTTGAAAAGTGAAAGAGGCGAGAAGGAGGACAAAAGAGGGAAAAGTTAGAGATAGTATGAAAAGAAATTAATAGATACTGTATGAAGTTTAAGAAGAGGTGAGAAAATTTTACTATGAAAGATGATTTGAGAGAAGGGTTAGGTGTGGCTTAGTCGAATCTAGCGATGGGTTATATTAATTTATAGCAGTTGCCGAAGACGTTCTCGACATTGAAACCGAACAATTAAAATGGACGCTAAAGCGTCAGGACGACCGTCTTTCACAAGGATCGTTTTTGCTGCAGTCCAATTTCGTATAGAACCCATCAAGACCTCAAAACATTTGTGTTCGTTTACACTCCAACAGAATAGTCATCTACACTTTAATCTCTGTTAAACTATAGCTTACAAATCCATTGATTCCTGAGTCCTTCAAACTCTTCTGGCTACGAGCAACGTTTAAAATAAAATCAGGTTTAAAAAAAGAAGTGGTATCGGATAAGTCGAAGTAGCCGTGACGCGGAAAGGTAAAAGAACAGAAGTAACCCATTTTAGTTAAAGGCCAATCTCAAAAGGTAATTAATACACAAAAGTTGAACTCTACACTATTGTAGTATTTTGTGTTGTGTTTTTTTTGTGTGGCGGAGATAAAACACACACGGAGTCAAGGAGGAGAAGCAAGAAGGGAAAGATTTAAATACTCGGTCCGAGGCAGAAGCTGCGTAACCGGATTGAATTGGCAGTTAAAAGAAGAAGAAGAAGGAAAAAAAGTTGATTACAATCTATAATTACGTTTGCTTTATTAGTCTTCTCTTTTCTCGTACATAATTTAGATACAAAGCCTTTTATTTTGGCAGCATTGTGGCTTACATTAAAATTATTTTCACATAAGGTTTTTTTTCCTCTCTCTAACTCTTTTACTTTTTAAGGCCCGACCGCTACCAGCCGATAATTCCCCCCCCTCCCTGTAATTAGTCTTAATGCCTGGAGGTAGGAAGAGGAGAGTGAGAGGAATGAAATCATTCCCTCGGGCTTGAATGGACCCGCTGGCGATGGATTGCTTAACGAGCGAGATTATCCGTGTTTAATTGATTAACGCCCTGCTCACTCACACACACACGCAAAAAAGAAAATTTCTTTAGGATGAATGAGGAGGAGTGGGGAAGGGGGAGGGGGTGAACGAAGATCTTTGGTTTTTTGGTCGGTTGTTGGTTTTTGTAAATAATTCGTAAAATGAAAGATGTCTTTGCGTTTAACCCCCTTTTCCGAAGCAACATGGTAAAGGTCATTTTCTCACAGATTCTCATACAATTAAAATAATTATTGAGCTGGTTTTTAATTCGTGGCCGAGGTAATGTCTGCCGCATAATTTTTTGAAATTTTTTTTTCGTTTTTGTGTTTTTCTCTCTCTCTTTTCTAATGAACGTCGATGTTTTTATGCTGCTATTTGAGTCGAATTAGCAGAAACTAATTTTTCGGTCGGTGGAAAAAAAGGTTGAAGTCCCAGCTTTGCTTTCCCTCCTCTGTCTCTCTCTCTCTGTGCTCTGAATGAAAGCATGAGTGTTTAAATTTTTGTTGGGGACGGTTTCGACCTTAAAAGGTCATTTGTTGGGTTCGGTGTTCAATTTTAAAAAATTTCGTTTTGGTTTTAACTGCCAGAGAAGAGGATGGAGGAGGAGGGATGTAGGACGAGGAGAGACTCAGGTGTTGTCAAGATCCCTGAGACCAGATGCACGACAGATCCGTAGCAGTTGTTTGCTCTCATCTTGTGAATGAATTGTCGCTGTCTCTCTCTCTCCCTTTCTTCTCTTTTGGTAATTTCGATGCTTTGGGTTCGATTCCAGGTCTGTTTTTGAATATGTGTGATATAGTTTTAATAGTCCCTTGAGTTGGGGATGAGTCCTCTGGTTTGGTTTAACTTAATGAATAATTTTTTTTATTTTTAATGAAAGTGGTGATTGGTCAAGATGGCTTCTCTTGGCACCGAGAGAGGGAAATGAATGAAAGAACGTTTGTTTTGGGCGAAGTAGAAGAAGGAAGAAAAAAATGAAGGACGTTGCTAATGACTTAAACATTCTGAACTTTTCTTGAGTCGCTAAATTATGAAGTAGTATTCCGAATTCCGAAAGCCGACATTCATTCTAACAAATTTTCGGGTTGGAGGAAGACAGACGAAGAGAGGAGAAGAAAAAAAAAAAAAGTACACACTTGCATCTATCTCTGTCTTTCACTCTCTCTCTCCACTAGTTTACACGGTTCATTCATGGTTGAGTCGCTTCGGGGCATAACATACACGTAGTAGGGCCGTCCAAAAAAGTTTTTTTTTCTCTCTTGTTTTATGTTACAATGGTTTTAATTTGAGATGGATCACAAGTCGCCGGGTCGTTTTCTTTGGCTTTTTGAATTTCCGGTTTTGAAATGTTCCATTTGTCTTGTTTACGACTATTGCGAATCGGTTCGTGAATCAATTTAGAATGGAAATCGATGAATGGAATGAAGAGATGGGATTACATTGGTTTCTGTTTTCATTATATTGATTCTGGGAAGGTTGGTTGGAGAGTGTGAGGGGGTTGCAGGGCTGAAAAGCGAGATAGGGGTATTTTGAGTTGTAAGACTTCCTCTTGTTTTCATGTAGTTGTGAGTTTTATCGATTGCATCATGAATTCAACCAATTTAGATTATTTGGAAGCCATTTAATGACTCCTCTGTTTCCAGAAGGGTGGTTTTTGAATGTTTAAATGTTTCAGGTCGTAAACCTGTGTCAACTGTGTGTCAATGAAAATCATAATTTAGATGTATGAGATGGTGATGTCACCGAGAATATTTTTTTCCTGGGCTTTTCACGTTGGAAATTCCGTCTAGAGTGAAATCGAAGTGGAATTGGACTCGGGACGTCGAGTACCTTGGTGTTTTCCTTTTGTACCAGGTGATTCATAAGTGTAGGCAACATATGGTCTACGAGAGCTTTTGCGATAAGCAGGTCTTAACAAGTTCTCACGGTGGTCATTCCGGTCTTCGAAGTTTTCATGGATGCCGATATGTCTGGGAACTAGGCTGGCGCTCTGGTAGAGTTCCTTCTTTTACCCTCGGGCCCGTTTGAGTGTTTGGCAATACTCCAACTCGCACATGGGTTGGCTACCCAAACCCAAGAAGGTAAAGCCATCATCATCTGACTGCTTGTTTATTAGCTCTCGAGTGGATTTCTCTCAAGTTCACTGGAAATGAAACCTGAGGGTGTCAGTCACGGAGAACTCATTCTTGTAGCTATCAATACCCACCGTGGAAGGGTTAAAATATTGTTTTAAAGGAAACTCGAGAAAAAAGTTTTTGATGGGTTAACCCCCGAAAATAAGACAAAAAATCCACTCGAATGAAATAAAAACAGGCTGTGGATGATGGAGTCTGTGAAAGATCCATGCGTGGTGTGTGCATTCACGTGAAGTGGCTTTTTTCGGGAGGAACCCATAAGATTTTTGTTTGTATGAATGGATCAAGGGAGGAGGTAGGGAGGGGATGACATGGTTTGGGGTCGGAAAGGTTTCTCTGGGGTTCTTTCTCATTCATTTAATTGACGTACACATTTGAAATCTTTTTTTTTAAATACAGTACGGTTCTTTATTCATACCTCTGCTAATTGCTTTAATTATGTTTTAAAGGGATGGAGAACAAGATTCCATCGGGTATCGGGAAAAAAATTGAGTGAAAAGATTTATTTTTTAATTAAAAGAAATGACTATTTGGAAATGAGTTCGCCCGGTGAAAATTTTTATTAAATTATCAAATCGGCTGTTTATGTATTAAAAAAACGGTTATGTTACGCAATCATTTCCTCCAAAAAGTAAATTTTTATTGTTTTATATTAAAATAAATAATTTTGTTTTTATTTATTCTAACTGGTAGGATTTATTCATTGCATTGGTCATTAGGTTTGGCTGTAATAAAAAAAAAATGGCGGTCGGAAACGAAGTGGTCCAAACTGGGTCGAAATTCATATTGGACTTGATTTACTAGAACCGGAAATTATTTCGAGTTCCAAAATTTTTTTTATATATCGCTGCTTGTTTTTTTTCGCGATAATTAAATGGAGGATTATTTAGATCCTGGGAAGGTTTTCTCACAAGTCGTTGTTGTTGGTATTGTTGTCTCGTTTTGGAGAGAGAGGATGAGGGTGTTAGGTATGCTAAGGTTGCTCTATGCTAAATGTCTTGAAAGTAGTGTAGGCACTCAGAATAATCTTGGTTTTTAAGGTTTAGATGTTTTCGTAAAATGGGTAAAATACAGCGTATTCACAAGATAGGCTCTGCCACTGTTTAAAAACAGCAAGAAGTCGTGTATAAGAGATACCTTACTGTTTTATGGAATGCTTCGCTTTGTTGCAGCTACTTTAATAGTAATTGTAATTTGATTATTCTGCTAGCAGAAAAGTTAGTAAAAGTGTAACATACAATATTTTTACCCAAAGTATTAATATAATATTAATACTTATAATAGAATAATGTTTAAAAGTGAAGCAAAACCACAGCCGAGAGTTTAAGTCAGATGAAAAATTAAGATAGAAAAAATAAAATGGTCTGTCACAATAAAAGACTCGTATGCCCATACTATACCTAGTTATACAGAGATAAATTGAACCTACTATTAGAGATAGTAGATAGAAGGAAGGTTGTAGGAGATAACACTAGTAGTCACTTATAGATGTCAAGTGGTCAGAATTTTTTTTATTCTTTGAAAAAGGATTTTGTTGAATTGATGATGAAACGAAGGATGCATCTTTTTTGTAACGGTTTTCAAAAATCTTTTTTTTTTCCATCTAAACAGAGGAAATGATTAGATCTAGTTTAGGTTGAGAGAAATGGAGAAATTAGGCTCTCGTTTTGGTCACGAATCCAATTCAAACTTAACCTGTGAACTCTACACCCAGAAGCGCCTAATAATAATCATAATAATGATGCTTAAAAAGGGTGTTTACCTTAATTGGGCACCTTGGTGGGTAATTTGAGTGAACTACTCAACCACTTCCGAGGTTATCGCTGTCGGTCACGTTTACGAAAAAAAGGTTTTTTTCGCGAAGAGATGTTAAAGACTTAATTGCAGTGTCGAGTGGATGGTTCTTAGATTTTAACACCCATTTGTAGCAGTAAAAAGGGTAAACAATAATCGAATAGGGTCTAGAGTATTTGGGAACCTGGAACCTTTTTTTGTTTGATAACAGACAAAACCTGAATGAGGCTTTTGGGGAATCAAAAGGGAAATCTATGTCTGAAGGTCGATAAATGTCACCAGAAGAAAGAAAACACCTTTTTGATTTTGGGTCAACCCTTTGAAGAGTTTCAATTGTGTGTTTTATATTACAAAGCAGGTTCATGTTGTCTGTTTCGTGTCTAAGCTTCTGGAGAATATTATTTCTTCGAAGTGCAGACAATGAAGTTTGGTGTGGTATCATTATGTGAATAGAAAGAAACGTAACAAAGCGCATCAATATTTATGGATGTAGTCGATTTAATGGCCGTAGCGGAGAAAAAAAAAAAGGAAATGACCATTCATGAGTGAGGTTCCGCGCGCGCGCTAGGAAAAAAGTTTGGAAATGACTTCTTACGTGAAATTTTAATAACTGTAAATAAATCACCGGAGGAGGTGGGGCGGGGGCTTTGTACTGTTTTATTTTGTGCTTGGAAATGGGTAAAGGTGAAGGAGAGATGTGTTCTTTTTTTGTTTTAAAACCAAAGGCAAAAAGCAGAGAAAAAGGGAAAAAAACGGTTGCGTGACTCAAGGTTTGTTGGGGCCCCGTTCGTGCTGGAGCGTTGTGAAATGGAGGCTCTGTGCCTTCATACTGGAGGGTCGTAGGCTGCGCTTCTTGTGACAACTGAGAACTCATCACAACGGACGGACACAATCCACACTCACTCTACCAGTCATTCATAACTCTTCGTTCACATATTCACACAGCTCACACTTGTGGCTCGTATTTTCTAGTTTTTGTTGTGTAGTGTGTGTTCGTGTTTTTCTGGTTTTGTGTTCGTGAAATTAGGTCGAAATTTGTGATCAGTAAAAAAACGAATTATTTTGGGAGGAGCTCGAGACTGAATGATTTCGTCGTGGCAGAAGTTTTTCGCGGTTTTTCTTTTCGAGATGAAACTCTTGAAAAGTTTTAAATAAAATCGTTTTTGGCTGACGTCGGTTGTCTGTTTATTCACGTGCCGCGCAGTTTTTTTCTTTCTTTTTCTTGGCTTATTTCTCCAGCGATTTGATTGGATTTCTTCATAAGCGAGAATGTTTTAGCTAGTTAGTGGTATGAGTCATTCATCAAATGAAGCAACCTTCATGCGTCCATTTTTACTTTTTAATTCATTTTCTTACCTGTTATGATGATTACACGACGTCATGTTTTGTTTTTGAGAAATAAATAGAAAAAGATTTTTTTAACGGTTTTTATTAGGACACGATCGAGAACATGGGTTTTGGAACGTTTCCATATCCAGAACCTCGATTGACGTATGTGACAAATAGTTGGAAACAAAACATTGAATTAATAATAATGATGATGATTTTCATGGAGCGACCATCATACGATTCAGCCGTCTATTGTTTAAACAAAACGAAAAATTCATTTTATTTTTTTATTGGTTCCGGCGAGGTTTTAACACCTTTCCGTATAATTTTGTTTTTGTTATTGTTTAATAGCGGTTTTTGTTTTTCAATGGAAGTCGAGGTAGGAATTTGTGCTGTGCAAAACTTTCATTGAAGGTTTTGAGTTGTCATTATGGAAGGTTTAGACAGGTCGTGGTTTGCTCATTGAGAAATAATAATAAGAATCGATTTCTCAAAATTAGAATCTTCAGAGAAAACAGTCAAATTGAAATGCATAACAACAGTTTTGGGTGCTATCTTTGTTATTTTTAGTTTGTCGGCTGAATAGTTATTTTGTTTTTATTTTTACACGTTTTACAATGTGCGTAACACACAAAGACTGGCAAGGAAATGCAGGGAAACATGTCGATGTGTACGTTGTGTAGATTTGTAAGAGCTGTTGTTGTCGGGCTCAAATATCGGGCTCCTACAATGCGAGGACCTTTTGAATGGATTGTGAACCATCTCCCCTTTTAACAATATTAACGGATCTTTAATTAGGCTACAAAGGAAGAATGAAACTGATACTCTCACAATAAAACAATTTATTCGGGCGCTTTCGATAAAAGGTTTTCTTTCTTAACGGCGCTTTTGGATTGACGAGATTTCCCTGTAAGAAGGACAACTCGCTATATCGGGGGTTTTTAACGCCCCAACAGGAGAAATGAGGGCTGTGCTACGTGAAGAGGGTGGCAGTGAGCTGTAGGGGAGAAGAGCGGAGGAGAGAAGATGCAGTTGATTAAGTTTCAGGTGAAACTTTTTGCAGTAATTCAACCGGCAGACCTTTTTAACTTTTGTTTGTTAGGGATTCGAGTGTATCAAATGCAACGGGACAATGGACACCTTTCAAGTTGCCCTACTGCTGGTGGCTTCATCAAATTAATTTCGTGGGTGATCCGGAAAACTATTTTTATTGTGCACTCATTTTTAGTTGCTTGATTGGGATTCAAGCCGGTGAATTCTTTGTCTGGGGCCTGCTGTTTGGGAGGATAATAATCACTGCAGCTGAGAAACTTTTCGACACAAGTTCTGGGTTTGGGGACAAAAAAAAAACGTTTTTGCTTATTTGCAGGTTGTTTTGATTGGTTTCTAACTTACTGACTGATTGTCTGACAAATTCGACTTTTACTTTTTTTTTAAAGAAGTGTTAGCGAATGAATTGTGTCAATAGGAGTTGTCAGTGTGGTTACTGCACCCAAATGTAAAAGAAATCGGTTTTTTTACTTTTAATGTGTTTTGCGATGGGGAAAAATCCTTTTCGTCGGTTAATAAATCCGTTTTTTGATCTTTTAGTAAAAACGTCTCATCACTTTCTTAATCGAGCTCGAAAGGAGGCAAAGAAAGAAGAGGAGGAAGAAATGTTTTTTTTTCCCTAGCTTCTTTTCTCAGCAATTACGAAGATTCGTTTCTCTTTTATCACGTGACACTATATATATATATATAATACGAAAGCAATTTCTAGAAATTGTTGTTGTAAATGATTTAATACACTAAAGCGATGATCGAGATGTTGAGAAGGAGAAGGTGATGGTGGGGGTGGTGGTGGTGATAAGTGGTTGTGGGCGGTGGGTGTTGGGGGGAGGATCGAATAGAAAAAAGGAGGAAGAAACCGGATTTCGGTATAAAATCAAAAGATCGCGTTTTTTTCGAACCGCGATGAAACATTAATGAATGTGAATGGACATGTTTTTTGGCAAAGTTCCCCGCAGCCAGCTTAGGTTTTTTTTTATTCAATGAATGGGAATGTTTCCGGAATGAAAATTTTATATTTATTAGGTGCCTGCCATTGGCTTGATAAATATTTAAAATAGATTGTTAATTCCTTACATTAAACTGTGTTTTTGAATTCATTTTTATGTTTGGTCGATTGAAGAGGAAGGAGAGTGTTGAGGAGCGAAGAGATGGAGACATCACAAACAGTGGAGTTTGTTTTTGTGGTGTCCTGTCCTCTTTGGTGGAGACAGTCGAAAAGACATTATTTGATTTTGGTTTGCGGTTGGGAATGAAGAGGGGGCGTAGGACCGAAAGGTGTTGTAGATGGTTTTGTTTGAATTTGTGTAGATGTTAGATCCCTTTTAAAGGTCTTTGTTTGGGTTTTGTTAGAGGTTAATCGAAAATTATGATTTTACAGTGTTGAATTGAATTTCGGAATGTTTAAGTAACGAGGGAAATGATTTAAAAAGAGAGAGAGAGGAAAATTTATGCTCAGTATATGGCGGTGTAATAATAAAATAAAAACTACTATTAACGGGTTTATGAGCAACCTTACATGCAAAACCTGAAAAAAAGAAATAAAAAGAAATGCAATAATTAAAACCTAAAATATTATCGGTTGGTGTGTAGATGAACCCAGGATTGGTGACCCTTTGGTGGTTAGGATTTGAAAATGACTACAGGATCCTGGTTCTTTCTTTTTTCTTGTAGACAGTGTTGATATGAAGAGTAAATCAGTGTCTAAGGACGTTGGGTGTTTTTTAATAGTTTTATAGATATACAGTAGTTATAGTTAGAATTTTATTCATGTTTTTCACTCTTGCATGTAACAAGATGTGAGAAGAGGGTAGAGCTCTGAACCTTCCTTTTACTTTCCTAGTCAGGCACTTTAGCCAATCAGTTCTTCAATGAAAGTGTGTAATATTTATGAAATGAAATCTTGATTAAAGTGTGCATTACTTATGAAACGAATCCAGTTTTCCATGGTTGGATACAACAGGGTGTGTGGAAGACGGTTATTTTATTAGTTATGTTCTTGGCCGCTCCATCACTTGATTTAGTTTTCAGGTTTCTTCTTGACCCTGTCACCCTCAAAAGCTATTCTAGGTTTTGGTGAAGGCTTTTTAATGTCCTACATTGTAGGAATTTTAGTGTCAGGTTTTGAAATTGATCTAACACGTATTGCGGTGGGGAGGATATATGATCAATTTTGTATGAAGGAAGGAGGGTTTGGTTTGGGCCAGAGGGAATAACCTAATTTTTGTTTTCAAAACTATTCCACGGGAACATACAAATCCCATCAATGGCCTTTAGTGAATAAATCATTTCGGGATGTGTCGTCGCCCTCGAAGGGTTGGGTGTCGCATGAGAGGAGGCTAAAAGGAGTTTGCTTTTAGGAATCGCGAGAAATAGGAAATTTGAAAGTAACATTTACCTCGTTGTCTGCCCTTGAAGAAGATTGAAGTTGTATGGTGAAGTCGTTGTAGTGTTGTTTTGAAAGGAAGGAAAGAAAGAAAGATGACAAGGAAGGTAGGAAAAAAGGAACAATTATAATTCAACGAGTGTGAACAACAAGCGGCGAGTTGAATCAGCCCCAGGTAGACCGAAGCTAAAATTCAGAGTTACGAGCGGAAGTTTAGCCTCTTGCATATCAATTGTCAATCCAGTAAAACTATTGTTAGATTGTAAATAATGGTCATCGCACACAATTAGAATTCTCCAAGTCGATCCTTACTAATTAGAAATGGAATCTGCAGTTTTTTTTATTTTAAATCGAAGTATGGCGTAGGATATTGGGCAGAAGTCCAGATTGTCTGCGTTTTATTATTATTAACGTTTACGATGATTAATTTCGTATTCCGAGAGGCTTTAGACAAATTTGAAGTTTATTCGAAACCGGTGACTCAAACCCCTACTCGTTCTTCATTGACAAGTCTTTAATTGGTTTGATCATTTATTAATAGTGTTGGTAGTGATAGTGGCGACATTCTGAGGGCAAAAATGGATGAATTTGCTGGTGTTTGGTTTGAAAGAGGCCCAGGGTGAAGGAGACAAAGCGTGACATCTAATTTTTCAATTTCTGAACCTGAACCATTTGACGGGAAAGCCCATCCTTGGGTAAATTATTTCAAATTATTATTCGATTCCTTGTAGCCAACTGTTTAGAATTTTGGTAACACTGACTCGGTGGCAACCCTCACGACGAGATTGTTATTCATAAATCTGTCATCGGAAGGGCTCAGTCCCCAGAACTAACCAGGCTCGGGATCTTGCACCTTCATTCAAATTAACTTCCACCTTATGGGGAGGGGGGCTTCGGTGTTCGATTACCGTGTTTTGTTAGCTTCTTTCGTTTTTCTATTTCTCGGGTGTGTCTTCTCTTCCAACACGTGTCATCCTACTCGTGCAGCGAGATTAAAAATTTATAAATTTGATCATTCTTCACTCTTGGTTGAGTTTTTTGTCTTGTTTAAGCTTTAAATCAAACGCTTCGCCGAGTTTTGATGTAGTTTTAGGTTTTTTTTTGTTTTTCGGAAGTGAGGATTCTTTAAAGTTGACCCCCGAAACATAAATTTGTTCAATGGCTATTGTCCCTCCGTTCCAGTTGGCCGAATAAAATTGTTTTAAGGTTTGGTTGAGTGTTCCTAATCAAATTTATTTCTTTGGGGGTGTTCGGAAAAAAATGCTTGCTGTTTGTATCTTAGCTTTTCTGAGTCTTATTGGCTCCCCTCCCCGCTGCCCTTCAACTAAAAATGAAAATTCTAATAAGTGCAGTTAAATAAATTTACCGTTTTGAATTTTTGATTTGAAGGTGAAGTGAAAGTGACCGGATAAAAAAAATTAACGGAAACAAGAATTATAAAAAAAAAGAAAGAAAGAAAGAAACATGTGAAGCTCATTTTCGCGTTAATTAAAGGAAAACAAAGAAAACATTTTTCGAAATCGGTTTTTTTTCAATTTTACGCGCCTAAAAGTGGTTTTATTTTGGCAGGAGGAAATTTGTCGTTACGGACGAGAAGAATTTTGCGACTTTTTGTGTTTTTTTTGTTGAAAAGTACTTTCTTTTGGTGGTCTTTTTGTTTGGTTTTTGTTTGGCTGGCTGAATGATATTAGTCCGGTTTTGCGAACCTGAATCGGAGCAACAGACTCCCAGCTGTAGTTATGGGAATCAAAAGCATGAAATCTATAGCCAGACTTAAAGGTAAGGATTCCGTTCATTAATTTGTTTTTGTCTCGTAGATAGCTTACGATAGTTTACTATGAGAGGTCGTTTATTTTGAATGTGGCTATATCCATTATTTTAATAATAATATCTTGCTTTTCATAAAGGAGTTGAAATGTTTTGGGATAGGATACTTTGTATGATGTTTAAAAAACATAAAATGAACCTTTCGTCACTAAACTGCTGTGGATATCTTCAGCATGCTGTTTCGTAACCTTGCTTTTATACGGTTCGTACGTAACCTTGCTTTAGTTTCGGTAGCCGTACCGTGCTCTACGAAATAACTTGCTGTAAGACGTTACATTGACGCAGCACCGCATCTGCGAGCGCGAAGCTTTAAGCAGTGTCTTGGTAGGGTCTTACTCAAAGAATTTTACACTTCAGTATGAATAAATATTCACTAAAACAATAACCTTTTTTTGATTAATGATCTAATTTTGTATGGTAAATTTTAAAACACTTTACCCGACGTATCAGACACGTCGTTTTTGCTATTTCGACAAATACTTTTGGTTTTAAACCAAAAGCATCTCGTGGGTGGCACGTCTTTATAGCCCAAGTGATTAATGCTCTAGGGCGATTTTTAAGAACTCAATATATACAGTATATATTAATAATGTTATTTATTTAATCATCTGATTTGTGCCACTTTCAAAACTTTGGAGACAAATGTTTCAAGCGTTTTACTTGACTATAAGAAACTAAACGTTGTCGGATCGAAGTACATAAAAATTTATGAGCCACTAGATAATACAACAAATACGAGTACCAGTACAAATATGTCTTGTACACTGCTGTAACTACTCTATGACTCTCGTTAAATTACAAACCGGCAAACATTTTGCTGCTAACTTGACTTAATACAAACGTGTTACATTGATGGGAAAACGGATTTTGAAAGAAAGAAAAGCTCGATGTTAAAACCAAAAATTTTTTTTTACATTTATCGCGGCAGGATTTTTCAAACAGTGATCATGACCTCGTTTGCGGTGGAATGAACCGAAGTAGCTTTCCCCCTCCTTGAAAATAGAAAAACCCGATCGACTTTATCATATCATTTCATTAATTTGCTGATATATTGTATAGGGTTTAGAGTAGTCGTGATTAACATATTTATTAAAGACAGAAGGACAGTGAATGTGCTTTAGGACCGTTTATTATCATTATTATTCTTTTTAGGGTAATGCCAGCAAACATTAGGCGACTTGGAGGATCTAAGATTACTGAAATGTTATAGTCATTAAAATAATAAGAAATTGGGAGGCTTCAGGGTTGAAACGCAGTTGTTTTCAGTTTTAATTAGTTTAGAAATTATTATTATCATTATGGGTGTTATCGTAATCGAAATCATGTTTTTCTCGTATGAAAATTTAAATTAAATGGCATGGTCAATTGGTTTTGAGTGATGACCGTGAAAATTTTTTGGGTTTTTCGATGCTCAGATGTAAGAATTCCATCACCGTGCGATATTATGCTGTTATTAAATAAAAGTTAGGTTCTTTGTTTATGGTGTTACAGGTGACCCTTTTTGTGACATGGTAGGTGGGTTCGTAGAAAACGTCATGCTATATGAAACTGTGTACCAATACAGAATGAAGGGTGTTAGACTTTAAATATAATGTTTACAAGGATTAGTGTTAGTAATGTTAAACTTTTGACTATTTTTTAAGTCAAATTTTTAGAAGCATATTATTTGGCACAAACGTTTTGCTCTTTTCCACCTAAAGTCATACTCAGTGGAAGGAAGTTTGGTTTTGACACTAAGAAAAATGGATTAAATAAATCCTTCATGAGAGTATGCATTAGTTATGATATGATTTCGGCTCAAGACTGGACTTTCTTCCACCAAAGATGCCTTTAATTGTTAAAGAAGGAGCAACACGTGAGCAAACTAAGAGTTAATCTCTCATCTAATCAGAAATTTAAGTTGAGTGGTGCATTAGCCAAAAGTTTAACGTTGCTAACACTAACAGTGGCGAAAATCTCAAAACTCTCTAACAGAAAATCGTGCTACAATGAAACCGCGTTGTCGAATAACGTGATATCTGGGGGTTGTTTTTGTGCGTCTTAAATGGATGGATTGAAAGGTAACAGTCGTTATGGTGAAATCGGTTCTTTTACGTGATTGATGGCAGCAGGGTCTCCGATATGGTAGAAATCGAGTTGGATTTGGCCCCAAATGGAAAAGCGGAAATTTTATTTTCGTTTTGGAGAATTATGCCGAGTTTAAATTAATTTTATTTATTTTAAATTTATTATTATAAAATTAAATTTTAACTGGTTTAACGTGCAGCTGTTTCTAATTAAAATTCAAAGTGCTTCGAGCTAAACTCCGACGTTACGTTTTTTTCTTTCTTTCTTTTCGTTTTCTTTGAAGTTTTTTAGGCTTTCGATAATTTAAACTTTGACGAAATCGTTAAAATACTTGTCCTTTTTTTATTGTAACGAGGAGGAGGAGAAGGAACCGGAGGGAGATGGTAGAAAGAAGCTTGGAAGGGAGAGAAAGCAAAATATATTTTTGGTAAATACGAACGCCTTGAAAGTTTTTTGTTTTGAATGATTTGGGATTCATTCATACCGTAGTTTCGAGGAGTAAGGTGTTATCGGTAGACCAAAAACAAAAGAAAATGCGAAGAATGTTTAAGTGACACACAATCTTCGACGTGAAACTATTTAACCAGACTTCGTAGACGTCACAATGAGTTAGAACTATGATTAGATCAGGGGTGGCTAATCCAAAATGATCTTGCTGACGACTGAAAAGGAATATATAGTCTCGTATCAAATTTACAGCTAATATTGATATTTTGTTCGACTGAAAAAATTAGAATTTTTTATTGTTATTCTTAGATGTAAACATAGATAATGTAATAATGATACTAAACGCACGTTATAGGGAATATATAGCACTAAAAGTGAAAATTGTAATGAGTTTTGCGGGCAAGAAAAATTTTCAAGGGGAATAGACCTCAGTTTGACCACCCTGGTATAAATATAAATATCGGTGGAACAAGGAGAGGTGGATAGTAGGTATTATCTGGAAGGAACGGAAAAGTCAGACCGTAGAAGATTTGTTTGGTACGGTCGATGAAGATGCAGAGGGTGAAAGGATATAGTGTCTAGTATTTAGCTCCTGATGATAACAAGGGAGTACGAGAGTCTGGGAACTGGAGAGATGGAACCGGAGAACTGGGTCGAGAGAAAGTTTTGTTGATATGAAACCCAAAATATAAAATAAAAATTTCGATAAATATTAATAAAAAAGTAAAATGAAAGAGATAGTCCGAAAAGTATGACGAATATTTTTCCCTAAGATTTATTTTAGTCAATTTGGCGAGAATTAGCCTAAGGAGAAGGGAATTATGTTCACCTTTTGCTCTATAATAACGAAGGAGACACACATCTCATGTGATCAACCCAAATTAATTGTACGTTATTGCGAAATTTCTTTTTGTTATTAATTAAATCATAGGTTAGTTCTCTGCCACACAGGAGGATAAGAGGTCGTGCTTTCTAATGTAAATATCATGACGGTAATAAAAATGTGTGTTTGCTTGTGTGTATGTGTGGAAGCATAACTTTAGAATGTATGAATCTATATGAACAAAACTTCCCACGCGACATTTCTTCCCTGCTAAGGAAAGACACCTTCCAACTTTGTAATGTCTCCAGTCAATGATTATATCCTGAAAAACGAACTTTATTATAAAATGATTTAATTATCCGTGTAATTGTTTTGAAACGACATCGTCTTCTTACATTGCTAGTTAATTTGAGTGACGACAGCATATACTTCTATAAATATTAATAAATATAAAAATAATGGACAATAGTGAATATTATGATATGATAACTATAAGATATGTAATATTATGGAAATAAAAGCAGGCTGTTTTGACATACTTTTTTCAACTGTTTTATATAGTTCTTACTTGATGAAGCTGTCTGTAATGAGCTATGTTTCCAGACATGATGATAATCGGTTGACGAAGAAAAAGAAACTGACGCTTTAAGGGCGGATGAAGATAAGGGATGGGAAAGGGAGAGAAACGGTGGAAACAGGTGTCTTGTGAAACTCCCTATATTTGTTCTAGAAAAAATGGTCTTGCATGTTAAAGTATTCTTTGGTCGTTGAAGTGGCTACGGTTGACTAACTAAAGTGCTCATGCTCCCCCGTAATCGTCCCCACGAAGTATCTGAACCATGTGAATTTTTAAATTTCGAGTTAAAATAAAATATGAGTTTCGCGTTTTTTGTTTTGTTTTTTCGCAAGGAAAGTTCAAACTTTCCACAGAAAATTTTTTGAGGGTTGAGATAGATGGTTTGTTTTAAGGAAAGATGATTTTTTTTTCTAGCCTAAAGCAGGGGTCGACACTCTTTTTTGAACAATTTTCCATTTCAAGAACAATGGCCATTTTTCAAAATAAAATTTTTTATGTGAGCTCCATTTCAAATGTAGCTTAAATAGTACTTTAATATCATATACGAGTATAAGTATTATTAAAAATAAATTTTTTGAATACGCCCAAATCTTTCTTTCAAAGATTTCTTTGGAAATCAATCATAGTGCTTTATTGTAATTATTCATAAAAATTAATCGAATGTCCATCGGTCAGTAAATTTGATGAGGTGAATAGATGAGAAAGTAAGTTTCTATGTATTTACCTGGAAAACTCAGTGACCGACTCAACATCTCCCACATGTTTATTAAAATTAAGCGAAGACTTGTTTGTCTGGAGTGTCGTCCGTCAGTAATTATCATTGTTATTTATTCTAGCTCAGCATAATCCAATTATTGGTATTGCACTTCTGCTTATTCAATCTTTTTGAAAAATTAATTTTATGAATACAAACACTCATTTATTTATCTCCATATTTACTATTAAATTAACTGTTTGTTTGTCTTGTATGTCTAAGTTTTTTCGTCCTGTAGAAAGACAGTGTCGCTCATCACAATGACATTTTTGTTCCTGAAATGTATTGAATCTAAGAATTGTAAGAAAACTAATTGTTGTATACTGTTTGTATGAACAAATTAATTATCTTAAAAATTCTATACTTAAATATTAGTATACACATCATAGGGTATGAGTCATATAACTTCATTCGAATAATGTCATTATACGTCTAGAAAGGAAATACGGTGATCTCTTTCCCTCTATTTTCCATCAGTCTCGAAACCCTTTATAAAATTGATTAGGCGATCTAGTCGTAGTCGATCACAGTTAGCACGTGTTCAAGATTCTTTTAATTGACAGAAGAGTAGTTGACGCATAAAGGCGAAAACACCGTTCATCAAATTCAGGGGCGGTAAACACCCTTGTACACCTCCTGTTGAGTTTGTATGATAGGTGTGCTATCATGCATACCAAGCTCACGATTTTGGAGCAATAAACCCTAAACGCCGGGTCTTTTATGTGCATTAAAATAAAATAAAAAACGGGAAGACAACAAAAGAAGAGTCCCCTGAAACAGCTCTTTCGTTCTTCAACCTTTTTTGCGTGTGATAGATAATTTATATGAAATTTTCAAGGTAAATGTAACGTTTAAGATGGAAATGAGTTTCCCGACAAAAGTACGCTCACGTCTTTTCATTGGAAGACACGTTGATTTAGTAAAAAATGTTTCCAAAATTGCAGGTCCTTTTAATTGATCGATTATTGATCCTTCTTCATTTATGGTCCATATTAACGAAACGAAATTAATTGTCGTTTTGATTGTTTATTTCTTTCTTTGAATCTACGTGTCATTCACGTGTTGATTCTTGTTCTCTATAATTTTCTTTTGCTGATCTAATCTGATAGACTCTGATCAATTTTTTTTTGTTTGCAGACATCCCCGCACAAGTACCACCGCTTACACCGGGGACCAATAAAAAGATGACGGAGGCCTTAAAGGCCTCGTTTGCATCTTGGGAAAAGGAGCAATTGAAACTGAACATAGTAAAAGGTAAGCTGACCAAATTGATTTGCTTTTTAGTTTTTATATTTGTTTGATACAACCAAATTTGTTTGCTCAAATTTACTTACAAGTACTAGTAATGACAAAGGTAATAGAAAACTCAAAATTTAACTTAAAATATGCATTAGGTCTACCGAAAAGTTCTGTCTCTTATTAGAATGGTACGAAAGTATAAATATATATAGATGAAATGAGCGAAGCTCATTGGAAAGGTTCTAATTGAAATTTCTACAACCTTCTACTGGAAGTTTAATAAGAAACTGTACCGTTATACAACGTCTGGGGCAAATTATCCACTCCTGTTTCATTTATTTCTTATTAGAATTCATACATAATATAGTGGCTTAAATGAACTACAAATCTGTCAATCAGTCAGTCCGTTTTTAGTTAATACTAACCTGAATCATATTCGTTTTAGTTCATTTCCTAGGTCAGTGTGTATACAATATAGGTTATAGAAAAAAGGGGCTAATGAATATACACAAACGTGTTCAAACTTGTTGTAAAGTTATCGGACAGAACTTTTTGGTAGACCTAATACAAACTTTTGTTCGTGTGTTTTTAGACAATAAAGTGCACGTATAGTTGCATATTGCATCAAAGACGGAAGAATCTTTTTGTCTTTGTGCAGGTATAATTTCAAGCGAAGCATAGCCATTGATAACCAGATCCGTGGTCATGCCAAAGTTCTTCCGTTCCCTTCCTATAATCGTTTCCCAGATGTTCAAAAAGATGTTTTGAGTTCATTTTAGTTTTTATCTATCGATTGTGACACATTGTCTCGGGACATGTTGGAGACTTCCTCCTCCCATAGGTTGACCCTATGCTGAGAGATAAGGTCTTTCTTTAAATATCTCGTCTTTAGTAGATCATTTGGAAGAGAGATGGATAGCGAGTGGGGTGGAGGAGGGGAATAATTAGAAAATAATAAGAGAAAAGCCTTGGTTCCGCCATGGCAACGAGTGCAAGGGAGAAAAGGGGACACGGACAAAAGGTGAAGCGAATAATTGTTACCGCAATCCCTCAAGCTTTTAGCCTTTGATCTTTCTCGTTTCTAATCCTCTTCCATTCAAGTGAATTTGGTAAATCGATGTTCGTAGTCCTTGAAACGGGATAATCTTTTGCCCTGAAATCCTTTTCAATATCGAACATTGTTTCCTAATGAAAGCGAGCCAACAGGATTTTCTCCTTTTTTTTATCTTTTTCTTGTTCTTGTTGGAGTTTCTTGAGTGAGGTAGATAGGAGATAGGGTGACTTTAACCAAAAGGAAGAGTAGAGACTAATTAAAGCGATGCTCGTACGAGTGGAAGAGAATGTCTTTCGGTGGAGCTTTCGAGGATTTAAGGGACTTTGAAACGTTTTCTGTTTTCCGTTTTTCTTTCAAGGAAGCTTTTTGACGATGGAGGAAAGTGGTTTTAGGTCTCATTGACTTCAAAAATGAAGTTTGAAACTGGTGTTATAAATGAATGAAAGTATATAGTTGTGTGTTGTTTTGTTTTGAGGCGCGTTGGACTCATGTTTCGAAACTCGAGTTTTCGGTCGAAAGGGAACGAATACCTTTTCACTATTTTGACATAAGCCCTTGTGTCATGAAAAGAAAGTGCTAATATTTAACTGATTTGTGGGTAAACACGAACACTATTGACGAGCAAACAAGCGACACTCGAGAGTTTGCTCAAGTAAACAAAATGATCGCTTTCATATACCGCCATGTTTGGGTAACAATAAATCCAGGTCTGCGGTCTTTTTTTTCTGTATCTCTATCTTTCTTTTTGGGTTATTGTCAGAAATCACCGCCCCGTAAAAAAAGTATTTTTTCTGCCTCCCTTAGAAATTGGCGGTGGGAGCGAGGCCGGGGGTGTCACACGGCATGCAGGAAATTTCAACCGAAATTCAAAGAATCGTGGAAAAGTTTTTAGCAAAAGACCTTTGGTCCAAACATACGACCGAGTCGAACCGGTGATTAACATTCTTTTCGGCGAAGTGGAATGAAAAATAGAAAATCTAGTAGAAATAGGGATTTAATTGTCGGAGAGGTAGAATTAGGTTTTGTTGGGAACCGAAATGTGTATAGAGCTAGATACGGGAGAGGGGGGAGGTGAAGAGGAGGTTGTGGTCTGGGGATAGTATAAGGATAATTTCAAAGTTGTAGTTGTATTGTAAACAAATAAAGTAATTATACACGAATTATAATTAAGAGATAATTAATTTAATTCGATGAAGTAATTAAATGACAGGATTTTTTTTGTTGCCTATCTCGAGTTTGAAGATTCAGACTAGACGTTGTCGAGTTTTATTCCCAGAATTTCCGTCTGGTTTATATGCACCCGTACAAGTTTTCTTTTTTTATTTATTTATTTTGTATTGCACCTGCATTCTGGATGATTTAGCGGTGGCTATGTTAGATATAAAAATGTTCAAACGTCTGGAATGTTACGTGAGACCGCGCCACGGTTGTGGGATTCAACTCAGAGTTTTCTTTTTTATATATATTCTTTTGTGGATAAGTTAATGGATGTTGATTAATTGATTGATTAATTAGTTGCTTGCCCCTTGTGAGGTCTGTTGGGTTTTGAAGTTGTTTAATAAGACTGGAATTGAATTTAATTTCTTATTTGTCAGATCTTCGTGGAGGTGGACAAAATTTGTTTTAATTTTAATTTTTAATGAGGAAGGTGTGGATGTTGAAAGGTCCGATGAGAGATTAGATTGAGGTGATCTGTCACATGATTAAAAATGAGTAAAGGAAATAGGAAGGGAAACTTGAGGAGAATAAAGAGTTTTATTATTACTACGTAAAGGTTGTCGGTGTGAGTGGGAGTCCTTAACTCCTCCCCAGTCGAAAGGAGGTGTACCTAGTTAATCACCTGTTTATTCCTTTAACGGAGGCCTTCGGAAAACGTAATGGATTATGTCTAGCTCTGGAGCCTTCTATGGATTGGTGATTTGGCAATATCTACGTCTGAAATGGTTAGACTGTCCTACTGGTTCTGGGTACCCAGCGGAAAGCCTGTGTCGAGGGTTCCCTTCTTCATCCTGTTATATCTGAGCATGGACAATGGGTTTCGTTTCAAAAGTAATACACACTTTTACTGAGATTTCGTTTCATAAATAGTGCACACTTTTGTAGGCAAATTGAGTGGTCAAATAGCCTGACTTGAGAAGTAACAGTCGATAGTTCAGGTCGTCTCTCTCGTATCTTGTTACATCAAAGAGTGAAAAACAATATTAAAACTCAACTATAACTATAAACTAAAAAAAACTCAGTTGTAGGAATTCAGAGAATCCATCTTTTGTTATAGCTTATGTGGTATAACTATCTTATAATTATAGCTGCGACTAGTAAGGCTTGTTTTTATATGAGAAGTCTTCTTTCTCGTAGTTTTTCTTATTACTGTATGGTACTCTTGACTTTTTCTTTCCTGTTTGAGTATTAAGTGTTGCAGTTATGTCTTCCCACCACCGTTCAAATCTGTTGCAAGTTTTGAATATGACCCTGTTGGAGTGGCACTGTTGACAGGTTCTTTAGGATCAAGTTTTCTAACCTTGTAGAGGAAACGTCTGGCATACCACACGAATGTTAAAATGTCACTCTACCTTGGTCTGCTTGCTTTCAATAATATTTTGTACTGAAATGAGTTTGTTTTTGTAGTGTTATTGCCCAATTGAATGCTATTACAAATTAAAAAGAGAAAGAAACTTTCGAAAATGTTTAGAGTTACACTAGTATTATACAACAGTTTGGTTTTGTAGGTATTATCGGGAGCCCATGACTTAATGGCTGTGTTCAAGCATGCGGTGCAATTATTAGAGCAAGCACTTATTAATTACTCATGGGATGCGCAATAATTAAGTAAAGAGTTTTCTAATTCTTATGTAACGACTTTGAACATGTCCAAAACGCAAGGCGGAGGCTCTAAGAAAGTGGATTTGGTTCGGTTGTATATCTCAAAAAGAGAGATTTTTTTTCATTTTTATGAAAATAGGAGGAGAAAATGGAAGGCAACGGTTTTTTGTGTTTGGTCGGAAGTCCAAACCAATCCGAGCGAATGAAAATTAAATTGTAATCCCTCCGTGTCAAATCCTCCAAAAATTACTTGACGGTGGAATTAAAATTGTTTTTGTTCTTTTTCTTCTGGCTAGATCCGAAGCAATGGACCGAAACGCACGTCGCTCATTGGTTGTGCTGGGCCATAAGGGAGTTTTCCTTGGAAGGTGTTTCGATTCAACAGTTCTACATGAAAGGAAAGGATATTTGCGCCATGGGGAAAGAGAATTTCCTCGCTAGAGCCCCACCATTCACCGGCGACATTCTCTGGGAACATTTGGAAATCCTGCAAAAAGGTGAGTGCAGACGTTGTTTGCTTCAGTTTTAAATTTATGCGAATGTTTATAGACGCCATATTGGGTCATAACGAAACAAGACAATAAGCAAAGTAATTATCAACTGACCCAAAATGCAAAATAGTTTTAACGAAAGCTTTCTCTAACCCTAGTTTCCCCAAAAATGTTGGTTTTTGTTTTCTAAGAAGCGGTTTTCTCGTTTGCCAAAGTTCTTGCGCATGCGTACTGGTTTGATTTTCGATTAGAGACAAAAAAGATTTTTATTTTTATTTTTTTGTCTTTATGTGCGTTAATTATTTCCGTTTTGATTTCACAACGTAATGTAACAGTTGATTATTATATAGAGCAAGTGAATTCTTTGAAGTCAACCATCCTTTACCTCCTCTTTTCTCTCTCTGTCTCTCTCTCACTCTCCTTCCCTCTCTCATATCCGCTCTGGACCGGAAGTGGAGCACAAATCAACTATGGTTTTCAGCTTTTTATCTCGTCCCAAGCGAGTGTGTTTAGCATGACAGTTTTATTGATAAGTATAATATGAAGGTTAAATAATAATAATAATAATAATTTGTTTGAGTATTATTTTGTTTTTATTTGGTGTCTCTTCGAGAGTCAAATGGTCTGTGTGCTTAACGAATTTGACGGATGAAGGTTTAAGGTTCGTAGTTTAGTGTGCTTCAGTCTGGTCAAAGTGTTTTGGGAGGAGGGGGGGCATATCTAATTAAACTGAATATTGCGGATAGTTTTGTTGTTGTTATTGTTGGGAAGCCGTCGTTGTTTAAAAATGTAAATTTTATTCATGGTTTTTTTGACTCAAGGAAACGTGGATATTAATGGACGTTTGGAAAGTATTGTTCTTTAACAGTAGCCCAGAAATTATTGGATTTAGCCAGGTTAATAAAAATAGAAAGAAAGAAAGAAAACAAAATCTTTTGGCTAGATCATTTTTGAAAGTAGTTCATGGAACTTTCCGATTCGGCCGTGAGGTCTCGAAATTCTCAGAAGGTCTCGTGGAAATTAAATTTCTTGCTTTTTTGTTTGATTATTTGTTTTGTCTTTAATATCAGGTCAATCTAGAAATTTGAAAGTCTGGGTGAGTTGGCAGAGTGGTTGGAGTAGAGAGGGTGGGTAGGAGAACTTTAAAGTTGGGGGTTGTAAAGGGTTTTGAAGGAATTTTTTTGTGTTTCATTTATGTGCACAATACGGGGCAGTTGTCCAGAGTAAGACTGGCATGTTCTCTGTGTGATGGAACAGACAAAAGGTGGGACAGGGATCATGCACAGAAACTGCTAATCAATCCAAAGAGTCTACCTTGGAGCCAGAAACATAAAAGTTCTTGAAAAGAAAGTACTAACAGAGCTCAGCTTATACAGATTAAGGGTGTTAGGGGATTAATAAGCGATTAAGGGATCTTTGAATAAAAATTAAACAAAATATTTTAATATATCAGTAGAAAAAGTGTTCAAATTTAGGAAATGATTTGGGGTGAAGGTCTTGTATTAATGGTATTGCTGTTGTTGCTGTTGCAGAGGTTGACCGTGAGAGGGATCGAAACGCCGTAAGCGTTGTCAACTCCGGAAACCTTTACGAATCCGTTTGTGTGCCTGATTTAAACGATCTGCTGGGAAGTTATCAGTCTCAGGAGGAGAAACCCGGGAAAGGTGGTAGCGGTGGTGGTTCTACAGGAGCTCATCATCCTTCGCAATATCATATGACCGATGGTAAGTTTTTTATGTTTGTCAGTTTGTATTCTTTTGCACTCGAGAGGTGACTCTCATTCATCACTTCCTTTAATACGCGGCCATTGACTGTTTTTGTTTTGTTTCTTCGAAGTGGAGCTCTTAATTTCTTTTTTTTTAATAATATTGTGAGTATAATTTTAAATGTTAAAATATAATCTCTTCAAATGAAAATAAGATTTTGATAATATTAGTGTGTAACCACAAACAGGAGTGAATTTTTGACATTACTTTGAACTTGAAAGTCTTTGGAATAGAATTATTTGATTCTCATAAATATTGCACACAATAAAGAATATATTTCATGAGCATTGTACATTTTGGTCAGGAGTCTATTGCAAAAATGTGCACACTCTCAAATACAGTTCAAATAGAGTTCATTTCGTGGATATTGCACGCTCTCATGTGAAGTTCATTCATAAATATTACACACTTTGGCCAGGAACCTTTTTTAAAAACAACGCATAAACTTTGGGGTTGTCTTGGCAATTGTTATACATTTATAAATATTTATATATGTTAAATTGTTATATTTATATGTTATGAGGAGGGAATTCATGGAATAAAGTTTTTAACTGATGGTCGAAGGTTTGAGTGCAAAGGTTTAGTAGGTTTAGAATCAAGTCCCGTTAGTTCCTAGTCGAGATTTTGTTTTCTTATGTTTGTTAGGTCATTTTAGTTTCGGTTTGTTAATAATTTATCAGCAGGAGGAAATTCGCGGAAAGTTTACACTTGGCGTGGTGATTTTATGAGGTCGACTTTCTCTTTCCAGCCTAATTTTTTTTTCTTCTTTTATTTTAATTTTTGGTTTTCAATTTAATAATTAATCGGGTCTTATGTAACTGTTTAAAGTTAACATGCTTACTTTTTTTTTTTACTTGTGAAATGGTTGCGAAAGGAAAAACGCAACTGAGCGTACGAGAAATAAGTTTTTTTTTAATGTTTATTTATGGATTGTGCACTGATATAAATCCAACGCAGACAAAAAAATAGATATTCACGGTCACGGATGGACCACATTTAGGTAAGAGTTGGTAACCATTGTCGAATTTATAATTTCCTTTGTTAACATATTGACCAATCCAAGGTAACTGAGAGAGAGATAAAAAAACGGCCAAGGAATTTTTTTTTGTCGAGGTGATGATGTGTTGTAATCAAGTGTGCATATATCGAAGATGGATATTGATACGTGGATGTTTTTGAGTGGGAGTTTTGGATTTCTTTTTTGATAGGACCGGTACCGATTTTTCGTTTTTGGCCTAAAATTTTCCTCCTCCCCAATGGATTTGGTTGGTCGAGGTTTAAATTCTCAGTCGAAACTCGTTTGAATGGCGCCAAATTTGTCGGAAAGGATTTTCTCATTGACTATTTCAAGGTTCTTTGACGGGTGAACCTGATTCCGTTTCGTTTTTTTAAATATATAAATTGAAAATGTCAAACCTTTGTTTTTGGAAGCAAATTGTTGAGTAAATTTCTCATAACTCACATGACAGCACACACGACTCGTGTTACGTAACCGTGTGTACATTACATCATTGAGAAGCTCTACTTATTCACTCTTCCAAGTTAAATATTTGCAAGGTAAAATCATAGTGAGAAGAGAAATGTTTTAAAAATAAAGTTTTTGAGCTTTTCCAGGTTGTTGGAACTATTAGATAACACACCTTCTTCTATCTTCTTTTTTTCTCTCCGTAGTCGTAGTTGAATGTTTTAATGTCGAAGGCTTTTTTTGGTTTCTGGTTCGTTTTCTTCGGTCCTGCGGTTTCCGTTGATATCAAGCTAAAAATAATTGTTTTTTTTTTCTCCTGAGAATTAAACAAACAATAAAAATGAAATCGTAAATTTAATAAGCCTAAGCGCCAAAGTAAGCCCACACATCTTGTAAATAAACTTTTTTTTTAACCATAAATTTGGTCGTTTGATCAAAATCCGGATTTTTGTATTTTTTTATTCTTAATTATTATTATTATTTTTTATTTGGTAATTTGTCTTTTTGTTTGTTTTATTGGGTTTTGGTTTACATGTTGTCGGTCGGTCTTGGGTTGTGTTGCTCTTGATCGAGAGAGAACTGGGCTGAGCAGTGGTGGCAGAGAAAGAGGAGGAGGAGGATGTCAGTCGTCTTGAGGTTGAAACATTTTTTCGGTCGAATGTTTTTAGTTTGTGGACTAATTTGGTGACCAAAGTTCATTAAACCCCCTCTCCATGTAGTCTTAGATAAATTATAATTTCTTTTAATAGCAGGTGGAAGAAGGTCGTGGTGCCACCTGACCGTTGTGAGTACTCTGTACAAAATCGGTTACTATACGAAATGTGAGTTTGTTAGTTAGATGGGTTGGATAGTGTTTTGCGCCTGTTTTGGATGGGTTTGAGGATTATAATTATGTTTATACTAAATAGGAATGGTTAGACGTGGCTTAATCAAATTCAGAAGGTGGACTTGGGTTTACTGTTGTCGGTAGCAAACGTAAGGAAGTGAGAGCGCAAATTATTTGGAGGAAAGTTTGTTGAGTAGAAGGAGAACAATATGTACACGGGATTGACATGGGTGAAGGATATGTCATCCTTTAAGAGTGAAAAGATGGATTGAAGGTAAAATAGAAATGAATAGACGACATTAATTTTTGTTTTTCTACAAATGAGCAGCCGGCCGCCCTATTCAAATAGTCTGGGTTATGTAGATGCTTAAGAACAGTCGGATTTTGATTATTTAAAGGTGTATTGGATAGGATGGAAGTAGGTGATGTGGGTAGGTTGGGGGGTAAGTTAGGAGTACTTCCACTTGTAAAAGAATTGTCGAGGTAACGGTGTTCGTTTTCAAAAAAGAAGCCGGGGTCGTCAGTTCGATATAGAGTCGCGCATTGAATTGAAATAGTTGAGGGTGGCAGGGGTCATTTTGACCAAAACAAACAATTCTAAAGTGGAGGAAATTAGGTTTTCTGAATGTGAGGAAAGCGTACAAGGTGTCAAATTAAACGTTCCGACAAAGACAGGCGATTAAAATGATTCCATCAAAATGGAAAACCTTCGATACATTTGGTCAGGTACGTGTGGCAGGAGTGGAGAAGAATGGTTTCAAAGTTTTGGATCGAGGGTTGAATTTGACAATTTTTCGTGTGACATCATTATGGTCCGATATTTGAGATTTATCGATAACAAATGCAACAACCTTTTGAGGTCACCACTTTCCACTGACAGGTCAAACACAAGGACCTTAACTTTAATTAAACACTTCATGAATTATTTATTTGGCTTTATGTCGGGTTTTTTGTAGGGGTGGGAGGGGGGTAGTGGTAGCGCGGTTGAGAGTAGTCTTATTACGAGTAGAGAATCGGAGAAAACCCAAATTTCGGATATCCTTTTGCCTGAAGGTACCAAAACTGTAATAACTCCCCTTGGGGTGGTTGGTTGGTTAGTTAGTTGGTCGGCTCTTTGACGAACTTGTCGTTTAATTGGCATTGTTCTCATGAAACGGTTTCCCATGGCGGTGGCTCGTTAAATCAGGTGGTTCGCCATGTCCCCCTTCCTCTTTCAAAATTTGTCCGTTAGCCAGATAGTTGGACGAAGAGAAGGAAGAAGGGGTCTCGGAAGATTGGTTGTGAGTTGGAGAAAAAACCCGAAAAAGACTGACACCTGGCAGACATATAAAAAAAATCTGGATTTACCAAAAGAGAGTTTGTATTTATACGACCGGAAGTGTTGGATTTGGAGATTCGGATGTAACCGGATCGCGCGAATCGGAAGACCCAGACCCACATTTTGAAAGTCTTGGTTAGGACTCGATGGCTTTTTGGAGGTTTTATAGTCTGGGGTCGAAGGAAGTTTGCAGGGAAGTGTGGTTGTTGTTTTTTTCCTTTTTCCGGTCCTGAAATTATGCAATTTTAGTTGATTTTTTTGTTTCTCAAGGCAGATCTGACATTTAAACCCAATTTTATTTTTATGTATTTAAAAGTAGGTAATTAAAAAAATGAAAAAAAAATTTTTAAGGTCTTGAACCTAGTTCAAAGTTTTTTTTTCAAATATGGCCGACCTCTCTCTCTGGGAGTCAAAGTCATTTTTTTCTTCTTGTATAAGATTTATGTGCGCATGTTTCGGAGGGAAGGTTTTGCAAGACTCGTTTTCTTCGAAAGCGTCATCGGATGATGGAAAAGGAGATTATCACGCTCGGAAGAAGAGAGAGAGAGAGAGGGAAAGACACCTGGTGTGTTTTTTTAGAAAGATTCCATCCAGTGCTAACAAAAGACCAACGAAACTTCCTGTGTTAAACAAAAGACCATTAAAAAGAAGAAGAAAAGAAAAATGGCGTTTAGAGCCGCGATACCAAGTTTCGGGTTACATCGTGTCACGCGACAATTGCGATTTTTCTTTCTTCCCCGTCGAGAAACAAGGATGTTCTGATTTCCGGTTTTAAGTCTCTCTCTCGCACTCTCTGTACGCGATTTGGATTTGATTATTGGTATCCAGTTGCTGCTTTTTACAAGGTTTTGGGTCAAAAAACGCGATTTTTATCATGGGGTTCGTCTTGTCTTTGAATGGTTTTTGATTTGATGGTTTCTGGTTGTTTTTCGGAAGACCGGAAGTAAGTTTTGTCATTTGAGCCGAACCTTAAGTCTTTGATAGGGAGTGATTAGGAGGATGTTTTTTCGATAGTGAAACCTTATCTGGAGAAGATTACTCTTCAACCTCACGTGCTCGTTTGTTCAGCCCGTGTCGTCCCATTGTCGTTTTTTGAGAACAGCAGCCTTTTGCAGGTATTTTTGACCAGTTAGGTGGTCTCTACCACTCTGTAGTGATCTGGCTACGATGTATGACGGAAAAACACCGAGTACTTTTTGGCACCTGAAGGGTGAATTGGTCTTTGTGAGTTAGACCGAATTTATTTACGGTGGTTAGCAGGGACCTGGAAATTTAGGCTATCTAAATCACATATCTAACCAAAAAATTAATTCAAAATAGTCAAGTTTTTTCCAATATGCTCAAAAGAGGACAGTAATACGGTGTGGTGATATTAGTGTCTTAAGAGAACTTTCAATGGCACAATTTCACTCATGAAATCTAAAAAGCTCGAGTCAAAACGGGCGAAAGGAGTACTAATGAGATTCATCAAGACACCACAACAAAATCTAAGAAAATCAGTCACCTACGAAGAGCTTTTCTATTACTTTCGGTTTTCCACTAAAAATTGATAAAAGTTTGATTTCTTTTAAAATTGAGAGTATTAGTTCCTTCAGTGTCGTGGTTAAAGGAAGAGATTTTAGATCTCGAACGGGGTTCTATGTTGAAGATGAGGGAAAGAAAGAGATGTTCTCCCTGTTGGCTCCAGTGGGCTGAAATGGAAGGAAGAACATTTGTAGGTAACCAATAAAACAGCCTTTTGCATGAGGAATGAATGAGCGAAAAAATGAATTCATTCATTCAAGGGGGAATCCCCTTTCCTCATTCTTATATTTCATATGTTGCTTCCTGCACGTTGTCCCACATATAAAGTTTTTTTTCTTTTCAGTTTTTGTTTTTTGTTTCTGTTTCCCGTTCGACAGCGTCCCGTTAATTAATTTGAACTCATCACCCAGTTTAAACATCAATCGATCTAACATGATCTACAGGCATATTGGAAATAGTTCCAAATTCAAGTTTTTTTATTTACTTTGAGTACTCATTTTTCCCTCACCCCCTTGAGGCAACTGGTTTTTGTAAAGAAAGAAGAGCGTTTGAAATGGAAGACCCTGACAAAAAAATGGAGAGAGAGAGAAAAGAAAACTAGATTTTGGATCGGACTGGATAAAGGTTTCACCAAGTACTTGAAATAGAAGGCAGGCAAGCAAGCAAGCTGGGTAATAGGTAGGCAGCCGTCAGTAACGAAGTAGGCGTTTGCTGACAGCTAGGAAGACCGGTTCTCTCTTTTGTTTTACTTCCGGTGATGAAGAAAAACATTTTTTTTTGGAATTGAATTGAACGGTAACCCCGGCTAAGGATGGCCCAGATGTTACAGCTCGCTCGAGCTTGAGCTGGGGTTGGGTTTTTGTGTTGTTAATGGATCGTACATTATTAACACATTTTATTATTATTATTATTATTATTTATTAACGATATTCCTAGCGGGAAGTGGGGTGGAGAGGGGGTAGGAGAGTGAAGAGGAGAAGAAGAAACCCCAACGAAATTTTTTTTTGTCTCCTTGGACTTATGTCGAAACCGGATCGAATATATACAGAATTATTGGGTTAAACGGTTATTTTGTTTCTTTTTTTAGTAGAAACGGACTGAATTACCTAAAAACAAATAAAAGAGTTTTTTTTTTTAATTGAGCGGTTTTTTTAATTACTTGATTCAAAAATAAAATTAAAAATTATGGAGGAAAGTAAGATTCCGCGCTGGCAAGTGGTTTGGTTTGGGTTTTTATTAAGCGTTTGTTTTAGGTAATAAGTGGCGGAGCTTTGCAATTTCTCTTGTAGACCATTCTCTTGTTTACTTTATTTTAGGCTAAATTTTTACGGGAAGTTGATTGGAAAGTTTTTGAGGTCCTGATTTGACTCCATCTCAATGACACATGTAGGTTGTATTATGTAACGCCAGGCTGTGTGCACAGTGAGACAACTTCATGAGAGAGAGAGAGAGATACTTCCAGTGTTTCTTTTACACTACCGTTGCTTGAAATATTCCGTGAAATGGAGACCTATATACAAATAAAACCAGAAACACTTGCTGAAGTATTAAGGAGTATACAGTGTGTGCAATGCAGTGAAAATTCAGTAGGATTGTGATGAAAAGCTCATCACTCTAAAATAGAAGCATGAAGGACTCAGGAATCGCCCCCCGAAATGGCGAAAACCAAAAACCTCAGACCAAGAGTATGGTTGATTCGTGATTTAGAAGAAATGGATGGGTAGTAACCATCTCAAAGAAATAATCAAAGTTGGTGCCAATTGCCTTAGAGTAGATGTGCGTTTCTCTTGAATCTCTAGCCTATCTGAAGAAGCAGCCCAGAATTCACGATTCACAAAATTTAGAATAATTGGCATAATTGCCTGGGAAACAAGGACGCCAGATTGACGTCTATGCTCGTTCGAAGAAATCCCTCAAATAATTCCAAAATCGTATTGATCGCGAATCGATTAATGAATGAATGACTTCAGTGTTTAGTCGAGGGACCGGCAAAAAACGGCAACGAAATCGTGGGCGTAGTCACCCGGGCTAACAATTATCGAAACAAGTGGAAAGTCGTTTGAAAAAACTATAGAGGAACGAAAGGCGAAGTGAGAAGTTTCTTTAGAAGGTTTCATCGATGAATGGTCGGAAAACAATTATAACGGGAGTAAAACGAGGGGCATTAATACAGAAATCGTGATGATGAACCCGATGGCACTAAATGGGAGGAAATGGGAAAGGAGAAGAAGAAGAGGAGAAACATAACACGGAAAAAAAGGTTATTAATGTCCTAATGATGGGTTAAGACTCGTCAAACAAGATCAAATGAGAAGACAAACTCCAGGAGTAACTGCCTCAAAGAGATTTTTACTCGAGAGGGAGTGGGGAAGGAGAAGAGGAAGGCACAGTTTCTAGTCAAAGTCGCCCCCGGATGGATCTATAATTTATAACTCAATATAGAGCTTTTAATTTTTGCCAGTGCAAAGAGCTCTAGTATATAGTCAAATAACACAGAGAGAGAGAGAGATGGATGGATAGAGAGAGAGGGAAGACAAAGGAGGAGGAGGCAGACACGGGAGGTAGGTAGCATAGCCGAACGAAACGGAGAGGGGATGCGTCGTTCGGAGTCTTCCTTGATCTCTTCGTGTCTGTTGAGTGGGGATCAGTCGGTTGCGAGAACCTCGTCAGTGCTTTTGTACTGTATCGAATGAATTTCTTTGATTTTATTTTATTTTCTGTACTGTTTTGTGATTGTTTTGATTTTTTGTTGTGTGCGTATGTGTTATCCGATGGTGCGCGCGCGAATATAAAAACACGAAAATGTTGATACGTCGTTGAGGAGGAAGTTTTCTTTTTAATTAAAAAAAAAGAAGGAAAAGCGGAGGAAAGGATTTCAACCCGACGGCGTTTTCGTCGCAAAATGGTATTACACATGGTGGACTTGGTGAATTCAAATGACGTTTTGTATGAAGAATGTCCAGCTAACGGAGGATCTTTCACCGGTTTAGAGGATTTCAATATGAATAGTTGCGTGAATACGACTATGATTCCTGGTGAGGATGACCATACTTCCTTCCCCCAAACAAAAAAAAAATTAATTTAAACCATTTTCGGGTCGAACGGATTTGTGATGAGAATACCAAAGTGTTTCACAGAAATTCTGTGACGCCATTAACGCCCCGATGACCAATTTTGGTTTTATTTATTAGAACCATAATCGAATACAAAAGCGAAGTTTGGTTGTTTTGTCTTTGTCCCAGAAAAAGTAGGAAGTGAGGGGGGTGTAGGAACAATTTTTTTGGTTTGGCGGGAAAAACAATACAAATTTGTTTTCTTTTTTTTCAAGAGTGAATAAGAATTTTTTCCGGAAAATTTGCGAACGGTTTAGGTTTTAGGTCAGCTCTTTGCTTTTCCACCTAGGTTACGTTATAATAGAAGGGATTTTCTTTGTCGGTTTTGTTTATTCAATTATCGAGATTCATTTGCGATCTGTTGAGAGTATGATGATTCTGACGATAATGATGATGATGTTTCTTTGTGTCTAATTATTTGTTTGCTGTGAATATCGCGAAGTGCTTTGCTTTAGTCCATTTTATCATTTGTGTTTCCGGTTTAGTTCAATTGCAAGATCTTGCCAAAGTTCTCTGCTCATTTTATCTTGTTGATTCCTATGCTGTTGATTTCTTTTCTTATATTTTACTAAAGAAGTTGAGTTTTGCTAATATTTGAAGTCTGTGGTTGATTTTCCAACAGATTTCCCGGTGGAGGGATATTGGAAATGTCTTCCGTCAATGTTGTTAGCCTAGCACAACCCTAAATACCCCTGCTTGATTTCCAATTTCTTTCTCGTTCTATTTGTACTATAAAAATTCGCTCTTAATCACGATTTGTTTTGTAAGTTTTGATTTATATGTTGAATTTAAGAAGACATATTATAACATAAATAAATGTGTCGTCGTATTGGAAATTTTTGTGCCAAATTTACTTTTACGAAGTGTCATCTTATTGTGACTGCGTTGTTTTATGTTTAATAACGGAATAACTGTTGACGGAAGGGAGTCCAGACTTAAACATTGCCTCTTCTATCCTTTTAACGAATTTGTGTGCAAGGTTGGGTTGAAATAAACTCCCGCGTTTTTGCGTTATGATGGCGAGTATATACAAACAAAACGAACAATCGTTTTATATAAATTTTTTTTTTACGCAGTTTGAGTTTAAAGGAAATTTGGGGTTGCGACTCACGAGCCGATGAAGAAGCTATGTTGGGAATCTTAGATTTTGCCTCAAGTCAAATTTTTCAGTTGAATAAGAGAATTTTCTTGTATTTTCTTTTGTACCTAAAAATATCTTCAGTCACATCAGTGGAAGGAAGTTTAGTTTCGACTAAGCCGTTATATCATCCTTGAGGTTGGGAAAGTAAATGAACAAATCAATGGCAAAAGGTGAGGTGAGAGTTTTGAAATCAAAGGAATCAATGTGTGAAGCTATTCAGGTGTAGCCAAAAGTTTAAAATTACTGATACTAAGGGTAACAGTCGCCAAAATCTCAAAACTCATAAGAAATTAAAGTTTTGCCAAAATTTTTCTCCATAAATAGTGCAGAGGATTTACAAAGTGTAAATTTTAGAGCCTCCAGAAAAGAAGGAGACGGAAGAAAGTAAAGATAGCCAATAGAGTGGAAGAAAACAAAAGAGACGAAAATGGACATTTTAAAAGGGCAAAATTTGAGAGAGCGAGACAACTGTCAGAAAATTCACTGTGGTGGTGAGAAATTAGTTTCTGAATAAGGAAAAGAATTGAAGGGGGATTGTAGGTCAAAACTGACGGACGGACTGTCGGGAGTCACCTTGTCAAAAAAAAAAAAAAATTTATTTTTACATTCGAGTCATTAATAAATAATTAAAACGAAAAGTATAAGAATTATAAATACAAAAAAATGGAGAGAAGGAAATGAAATAACATGGATAAATTCCCAAGAAGTGCCCATAAATCCTGAAAGGTTTTCCTCTAATACAAATAATTAGCAAAAAATGGCCTCCAGGTAGGAAACAAGTGTTTGAAGGTGTCCGCGGTGCTATAGGTAGCCTACCTTTCTATAGATTCGTGATTAAGTGTTTATAAATCAATAGATACTTATCTAGAAGTGTGGTATAAATAAGAGAAGGTAGAAGGAAGTAATTGTCTATAGGTTCTCTCGAATTGCTGTGATTGTTGTTTGGAAATTATAATTTTATAACTGGTTGTTGTTTGATAGGTCTTGTTTTCTGGTGAATCAGAACAAAGCTTTGGCTTTGATTTCCTTTTAGACAGGATTACTTCGTCGTTTTTAACTGTATGTACTAAACTTTTGGTTTTTGCAAAACAATGAGCACATAGGACACTAAAAAGCGCGAAGAGTCACAATTTTAGTATACAGGGAAAAATAACACGTCATAGTATCATCAGGAGCTATCTTGCTTCTTGGTGGTTTGTGGTGTCGTAAGTGTCGCGTGGTTTGTTAAAAATTCTAAAGGATGCACAGTTGTAAATAATACAGAGCAACCCGAAAATTTAAACAATGTTATAGGTGGTATGACTTAGTAATCTCGAATTCATTCCTAAGCAAATTTAGAATGTTATTTTATACAATTATATTATCTGTCGCCATGAAGAAATACAAAGTGAGAACCCGCCAGTCACAATTTCGATGCTTTAAAATATGACTGGAATAAGGTTCTGTCTGTCGCAAAATAATGAAAACAACAACAGAAAGTCGCATTCGTTATAGAGTAGGCTTCTCGAAATGTCATGGAAGGATTCTGATGGGTTTGATCCTTTCAAGAAGTTAATAAAGAGGTAGAGGGATGGTGGGGGGAATGTATGAGCCAAAGTCACAAGAACAAACTTGTCCAAAAGCAGAAAAGTGACTTGGAAAACGTGACATTGTCATCGTGGAAACATAATCATTGAAAGCATTTGGAAAGCCTGATGAGGGAAACTTAGTTTTGTCCAGTAGATTGTCCTTCCTCCCTTACTCTCCCATCCTGTTTCTGGGGATGAAAAAGGGAATTTTTCACGGCCTTGTCATTAGTCCTTTGTCATCAATTTAAATTGAGTAAATTTAATTTGATGTCCCTTTTCGTACGGAATCAGAAAATCAGTGAGTGTCCGGTTGTTTTTTTCTCTTAACAATAGTTTTGGAAATTTGTTTTTCATGATGTCGGAAAAAACTCAGATTTCATTTTTTTTTCTATCTGAGAAAATTTAGTTTTCTCTGATAATGCCGTGCGAAGGTTGTAGAAATATTTAAAATTGAATTTTGAGAAGATTGAATTGTCGTAGTCGAAAGAAACTGTTCAGAGTCATCGGACCAAAAAAAAGGAGATTGGGAGCTGGAATCAACCTTTGGCTCCAGGTCACGTTTATTGTGTTGTTTTGCGCGCGTGGCGTACGGCTTGGAAGCATTTCTATTCACCTTGGGCGATGATCCAACGGAAAAACCAAAGTGGTGATAGAAAATGTGACAAAAAAGAAAGAAGATGAGAAGAGTATTTTGAAGGAAGAAAAAGGAAATGTTATTTGAAAGGTTAAGGGAACGGTCATGTGTTGATTGGCCCAAAGGCCAAAACAAGAAGAAGATGGATGGATTTTTCACGAATGTTGGTCGCCTCCGGGCCATATCGATCGTAAATATTAATTAGCCGGATATTGGTTTGCCAAAAAAAAGGTCGCGGTCGGCCATTTTTTGTTTGGAAAGCATCAAAATTTGGAGGAATTTGTTTTTGACAGGTTGTTACCACAGGGGGCATAGAGGGTCTTGTTTCCTCCTTCTCCTCCTTGGGGAAAGGTTGCCGCATTTCCTCGCTCTCTGACGCATAGTGCTCTCTAATCATCTTCTTACAAATACATAAAAAAATTATAATTTTTTTTATATTGGTTTGGTAAGCTGTTAGCCTTGGTAAGTCATTGCTAGCAGCTGCCCACGCAGTACGCTTTGCAACACGTTCTACTTATTTCGCACCTGTTGTTTTTTCCCCCTTTTTTGTCTTAAAAAAAAGTTTTCCTCTTCTATCCCTGAATATAAAAGACAAAAAGGTTTTTTTAGGTACGTATCCTTTTCCCTTGGTTACTAACCTTGATCGTGGCTCCCTAATTCCGAACTGAACGTTCTCTCGGCCGTAGTTACTGGTTAGCGGACTGTCTCAACATAAATTGTAGGTTTGGGAATAAACCAGAAGCTGACACAAATTGGAGAAAGCCTTTTTCTAATAGTCATTGGCTATAATTTAAAAGTCTCTTAGAGGAGGCGATGAAGAAAGGTATGAGAGCCGAGCCTCTCAGAATCAATTTTGTTTTTAAATCCTTTTACCTGTATTTTGGTTTATTAGTAAAAGCTTATAAAATTCGGTTTGAAATTTAATAGTTGGCGCCAAAATGGTGAGGGCAGGTTTCGTTAGGTTTTTTTAGGGTTGAAAAAATGCAAAGAAAATTTTTTTTCGGTTTTGAAGAAAAAAAATGGAAAATTAACGGGAACACAAAGGAAAGGCAAAGTGCAATAACCTCCGACATTGTTTACGTGCCGTAAGTTAAGCATTGACCGGAAGTTGTTTAGAAAAATTTAAAAGCACACAAAAGAATTAGGCTGATTGTAATTGGGTTGAACAGAGAAAAAAAAACATACTTAAGCGCGCCATGTTGCGTTTCCAGTGGAATTTCGAGTATAATACGCAAAAATGGTTTTTGGGGGCGGGGGAATGGGAGAGAGAAAGAGAGGCGGGAGGACAAAGAGTTTTTCCAGTTGTAAAGTCGGTTGACTGGAACGAAACTCGAGAGACAAAGTCCTGAAAGCGAAGAGGAATGATGATCATGAAGGTGCTGGTGGTGTCTTGTGTTTATATTGTATTGAAGGTGGTCGGTTTGTAACCAGTGTCAGAAAGGAGTTTGGTATTTCTGAGTATCTGGAAAAGAATTGGGGAGGGGAGGGGGAATTCCTCTGAAGGAGTAAAGGCCAGACGATATTATTAAAGTCAAAGGCTGGTAGGTTAAAAATAGGTCCGATCGGTTCGGTCGGTCGGTCGAGGGAACTAAAAAAAGACATGCTGTGGGCATATAATGCAGGTGTTTTGGCATCGCACCTGTCGACATTCAAACACTAACGGCATTCTGCCATAATAATTTGTACAGATGTTCCAGTTCTTAGGCCGAAATAAAAGAAAAAACTACCCGACTTGTCTGTTAGCCGTTTCCTCGGGTTTTTTATGGGATTGACGATGTCGTCGTCGTGTGCAACCTTGACTCCGACTATACCCCAGGGGGCTTGAGGGTGAGTTTCGCAATTCACTTTCCCTGTCTTTCTCTCACCACCCCAATTAGTGGTAGAAATAGGTCTGCCTCGTACTGTTCTTCTATTGGAATATTCTTTGAGCCATGTCGTGAAATGGCGAAATGTTTTACCCACGAATCGGAGGCCGTGTTGCAGTTTTTAAGGACATAATTAAACGCAACACTTGGAAAAGATAAGCCTATTTCTCTATGAACGATAAGCCTTTTCATGCTCGAACATTTATCACTTTTGTTTTTTTTATTTTAACTTAGGCCTAATTTAGAAGATTGAGAGCCACAATTATGGTTTCTAGAACTTTCTAACAAAATATTTAATTATTTTTGCGGTGAATGTCAACCCCACTGTCGTTGGCCGGAAGTTTGATTCTCCATCGCCACATTTTTTGTTTTGTTTGAAGTGAAGGTAGCCAACTCGAAGTCATTATATTAATATTACTAGAAATGAATATATAATCAGAAGGACTGGTTATTATTTAGAATCTTAAGTTCTAGAGGTTCTATAGAGATAACCTCTAAATTTTAGAGGTTCTTGTGTAAGGGTAAACATGTTTAGACCTAGGGAGAAAAGAAGTAACTAATGAAAAAAATTTGAGGAAAATGGTGGATTCCCATGTGGACTTTAGTCTGTTAGGAATAAATTCCTCGTGACAAGGTCGCGCATAATAAATCAAAGGGATTTTAGGTTGAAGATTCGCAATGGGCGAATGATGTCCTCGTGGACGGGAATATAATCGGGCGGCCTCATTTCATTTCAAAGTAAAAGAAAGGAGAGGCTGGCGATGATTATGGCCACGATAAAACCTCGGAGGAATGGTTGGCCGAGTGGAAGAGAAGTTTTCCTGTTGTACATAATGATGGCTAGCTTCCGTTTTACTCCTTTCTCTTTGTCTTCTTTCAGCTATAAAAGTTCTCGAAAGGGAGATGACTACGAAATCAAATTTCAGTCGATAACCAATTTTGTGCAGAAAAAGATTCTGCGTTTTTTTTTGCTTTCATTCGATAATTGATAACAACCAAATTTGCTCTAATTCACAACATCCTGTCGATATCTCTCTCGGAGTTGTTCTTTGAAACGAATCCGATCGGAATTCTCGATTCGATTTTTTTTGCACCTCGAAAGCTAATTAATTTAGAAGAAGAAGAAGAAGAAGAGAAAAAAGCGTGTTAAGTGTGTCTAACTAAAACTTGATGGACGAACAAACAAAAACTTGGAGTGACTAAAGAATGGCCGACATCCTTCCATGAGTGATTTTCATGGGTTTTGAGCTGCGACATACCTAAAGTTCAACGTTAATAGAAAGGCGAAGAGGAAAGAGAGGTGGTGGGTGAGGGTACATGACATGTCGAACTCTGTATAGCTATTAGAATATATATGAATATCCGGTGCAACAGGTGGTTAAGTGCCGTTTCTACTAATGTTGATTTATTCCGTTTTTTTTTTTTTGTTATCGACTGGAGGGTGCTTCGATTATGGTTTTGCCAAAGTCACTATAATGGGGATGTTTCTATTTTTAATTAAACTACTTAATTTTTTTGTTAGTTGCCTTTCCTAGTCCTTCTCTCCTTTCCTCTTTGTTGTCTCGTTGGCACCATCGCAATCATCATTCGAGTAAAAACAAAGGAGGGTCGCAGGTGGCCACAAACACGTAATTCCTATCTCCCTCTCTCTCTGTTTGGTTATAAATTTTTTTTTGAAAAGTAATTTTATAGTAATCCAGATTAAAAAGTAAAATAATTCGGGCAGGTCTTGAGTTTCGAACGGAAGTCGAAGCCTAGCTCATTATTCTAGCTCACAATTCATCACTAAATGACCCTCCTCCAAACTATCTCCCCCGACCGCGCTACCCTCCTCCCCCGCACCACCGTGGGAATCATACGAAATAAGTGAATCACAATGAATTTTTCAAATGCAAATAAGCTTTAACTTGGAAGTTTATTACTTGACATAAAGGCCACTCATTTTTGCTTTGTCCTGAAATTAGGACCGTAGGTAGGAGATGAAGGTGAAGAGGAGAGGAAAGGGACAAGAACTGGAGATTTTCTTGGAAAAGATTCGCTTTGTCAGATCCAACCAAAAATGGCGTGCAGATAATGATAGAGGTTTTTTCTTGTCATAAGAAAATTGGGGAAAAAAATATTTTTTCAAGAACCAGGATTTCGACAGGAAGTTGATGTCCAGATTCTGAAATCGGGTCAGGGGATGATTGTAACTGGTGTGTTACTGGTCTAGGTTAGATTTTAAATCAGATACAATTAGGGATCGGTCGAATGTCACTGGGATAACAATTCCAAACTTTTTGTCAGGATATGTAATGGTTGAGTATAGGTTTGCATTATAAAAAGTTTTGACAAATTGACAGCAGAAACTTAAAAGCTCTTGCATCATAATAGTTAATCGCAAAAGATAAGAAAAGACAGGAAAAAATGTTTTCGGGAAAAGATTTATCATCAATCAGCAGAAAGCGGAGGAGAGGGAAAGCTTTGATGTCACCGGGCTATGAAGCCCGAATCAGATCAACCCAACTTCCGGCGACCATGTTTATTCCCCTCCACCGCCCTCCAAGTCAGACGCTTTTGTTTCTGGAATGTTCATTGTTCAGAAAAGTTGAGATTTCTCAGACGGCGTCGGGAACGACTGAGAGGTTTTTTTTCCACGAGAATCGGAAAAAAAGATGCCGACACGACTGTTTCGCGTTTGAAGAAGACGGGATTGGAAATCCGATAACAGGGCAAAAGAAGTTTTTGGGGAGTGGGAGTGGGGAGGTGAGGAGACTTGGTTTCGAGCCTCAGAATTTAACCTGAATTTGAAAATAGAAGAAAGGAATTAAGAAAGAAAGAAAAAAGATTTTAATCAGTCCGGCGGTGATGGTGGAACCCAATTGTGAAGCTTGAATTTGATGTCTTGCGTGTAGGAATCTGATGTCCTGATTGGTTGATGTTAAGTCCCGCCTCCTTATCTCGCGGCCACTCACCGACGATTTGGTTTTTTTTATTTATTTTTTGTTCTATTGTTGTGTCAATTTTTATCTGTTACAAAGTTGGGCAAAGGATCTCTTGAATGGTTTTTGTTTGTTTGTTTGTTTGGTTGTAGGTGTGCGTTCAAATTGTCGAATTGAAAGGGCCTTCAGTCGGCACACCTTTTGTCGATTTGATGTCTTGCTTAGATTTGAAGAAAGGAAGCGCAATGAAAAGAGTTTTCGGTTTCCCAGATGGTTTGACGTTTTCTCATTGTGAAAATCAATAAACGAAATGAAATGGAGCGGAGAAAAAATCAAAATGGCGGACTTCAACCTCGTTCTAACTAATTTCCGTTTTTTCTCTGTTATTGTCTCTCATAATTCAGGTTGTCTTAGCCCTTTTGCCGTCGAGAGGTGACTCTTTCTCACCACTCTGTCTGAAGCATGATTGTTTTCGCTTTGTTTCTTTTTGTATCACATTATACATTGCAATCATTATACTATAATTTTGTATGTCTTAAATGTTATGATTAAGAAATTCGTGAAATACTATACAAAGTCTCTAGTGTCTGGTTTACTCGCATAAACAAAGGTCTCGAGTGCAAAAGATTGACAGGAGAGTTTTCCAGATGGGTTCGAAGAGTCTCTCTAACATGATGTTATCGATGGTTAGGAATGTTATTTAGATCGATTTTGGGCCCGGCTGTGCTTTCAAAATGTCGGACGAGGTGTAGAGAAAGAGGTTTTAACACCGAAGACAAAGGAACAAAGAAAGACAAGAGAGAGGGGGAGGGAAGGAATGGAAAAGGAAACATTTCAAGTTGAACTTAATTAAATGTAAAAACTTGTTTTTTTAAGAAAGAAGAAAAGTTAAAAGCAAAGTAATGTTTTGTGATTAGTGTCCACATTGCGCACAAGAGAAACGAGAGGGAAACCTTGATTAGAAACCGAGTACTTGGACCGTGACGAAATTGTATTCCTGAAAAAAGAAGGAGAAGAAGAATAAAAAGTATTTATGTATGCGCTAACCCTTGTTTTAGTCTGCAGTACCAGTGTGCAAGTGTTTGACTAAGGAAAATTAGAACTGAGAACAATGCATTTTGTTGTTTTTCGTTTTATAGATAATGTTTTAAAATGGAGGAATTAGGAAGATTTCATTGTTTGAAACCGTGAAGGGATTGGTAGTCTTTTGGCTATGGAAATGGGAGTCAACATTTTTTTTTGTTTAATGTCATCTAATTTCTTTTGTTTGTCTTTTTCGTGGATAGAAAAGCTAGAGCCTATGTCGAACGTGTTTTGGTGGTATCAAAACGGCGCCTCGATTTCCCGACGAGTAGTTTGATGTTCTTCAAGCGGAAATTTTTGAGACAGGAGTCTTATTAGTAGTACTCTCTTTGACGGTGTATGTAGAAAAATTGGAATGATAATGGATTAGTATGACACGCGAATTTCATACCAAATATTTTTTGTCACCTATATAGGTCATAAAAACGGTCAAAAAAAATTTTAAGCTGGAGGATATTATCATATGTATTTCTTCCCAGGGATAGTATAAAAGATTTCTCTTTTGAATTCAGGATACTTGTAGCTAAGTTGATGGTTGGGCCTGCTGGTTGACTCCTTTTCGTTCAAACTATCTTTATCTCTCTGCTTCTTCTTTGCCTCATGACGAACTCGCAAAAGTTTTCGACGGCGTTACACAATAGAAATTTACTTAACATGTCCCGCATCAAATTCTACAGGCCAAGATTCGATAGCTTTTTTGAACATTTTTGAAAGATCCTTTCCTTCCTCTTAGTATGAGCTTTACAAGCTCATCTTTTTTTGATATATCCATCTGAGTTCCTTAGCTGTGTACATATTTTGCCATGTTAGTGCTGTTTGTTACTTTTTTTACTTTCATATTACGTGGGTGCCTTTGTCAAAACTTATCGAACGTTGGCCACTTGCGATAGTGTCATTGTAAGGTGTCCCCTGGGATGGAAATAGAGGCTCTAAGTCAAAACATTGGCCTGGAAAGTGCCGGAAGAGGTTTTGAAAGACCATAACCTAACTGAACCTAAAATTGGGTTATGGTGAAACCGTTAAAGAATAATCGAACCTGAGAGCGAAATAAAGGTCGAAAGGATGTTTCTTCGGTTGAGGATTATAAATTGAATATGTTATTTTATAGCCTCTCGTTCATTTTAAAAGTAGCTCGTAAATGGGTGTTTAAAAAGGGAAATAGTTGAAGGAGAAGAAGAAGAAGAGGAAGACGGAAAGAATATCGAAGTTGATTTTTTGATTGATTGATTTTTTTTCTTTTTTTTTACGGTGATTACCTGAAGTATGTTTCCATCTCGTGTTGGTGACCATGAAACATGATTGTCTGATGGGAGAATCGTAAAAAGGAAGGTTTTAGATAAGTGCAAATTGGAGAATGTGGCTTAGTGCCGACCCCCAGGGCAGTGATATAGTATTTTTTATATTTTTTATTTATTTCGTTTCGAATTTTAATAAATTTTAACGCCGATGTGCGCAAGAGTAGTTACGTGATTCAATACTCGTAGATAATTTAATTGGCGTCGCCATATTCTTCTGAGTATGTGTCTCTCGAATATATAGAGCTCTTTCGATTTGTGTGTGTTCTTTCTCCCTGGAGTTATCACGTGATTTCGATGTTTGAGGATCGTGTCTGTGTTGTCCGTGCGAATGCTTGAAAATAGGGGTCGAGGTTGATGAGTGCAGCCTCCTCGTGCCCTTTCTGTCCTCGTTATGTCATCTGTGAGTTTTTGCTATTAGAAAGATGAAAGAAATGGAGCGCCTTAAGCGAGCAATTTTTGCCTTTGATTTATTTCATCTAATTTGCAAGTATTCGCCTTGGGAAAAAGGAAAAAATTTTGTTGTTGTTGTTGTTATCCATTACGTTTTAGTGCTCGAGGAATAACAATAGAGGAATTATTTAGCTTGAAGGAGAATCGAAGGAACTACAGTTCTACCTGATTAAGCTTTGATAAAGAGTTTCTATCAAATCTCTCTCTCTCTCTCTCTCTCTTTAATTTGGTTTAAGAGCATTGAAAATCCTGTAGCAAGGTGATTACTGGGTGGAAGTAACGAGGTCGTCAAGCAAACGGGAAATGATCTGGGAATAGAGGTTAAGGGATGTCCTGATGTTACCGTAGACATGATGAAATCAACTGATGATCGGGGTTTCGTTTTGTTTTTCAGGAGGTTATAATTCTCATTTGAGGAGTCCAGACGGAGAGCGGCGCGAAGAGGTTTCTTCTCCACCTTCGAACGGGTTCATACACCCGTTACGTGTCCAAAGTTATTTACACAAAGATGGTACCTACAGTCACCTCACCGACTCAATGCATCAAATAGGGAATGCGGAGCTGTCTGGAGGACCGGGAGGTCCGACGGGCCCATCTCCCTCGGATGATCCTCCTCCCGTCGGGTTCACACACTTTGACCAGGAATCCGAATACCACGGTTTGGAAGGTGGCCATCATGCGGCGCATTACATAGAAAATTCTCCTGAATTTTACTCTCAGCAAACACTTTTGGAAAATAAATATTCTCCTGCACATTATTCTAAGAACGGCTCAAGAGGTGAGTTTTCATGTTTTTACTTTTTAAATAGATCGTGGGATGGGACTAAGGTTTTTGTGATTTTTAATTTGCAGGTCGTTATCCTCATCACGAACCGTATAGCGAAGCATACAGTTCTCCATTCGATTCGGGACCTTTCCAAACGGTACCGAATAGCGTGAATGGAGAACATTGGAGCGGACAAGACTCTCATCCGGCATTTCTCATGAGTTATCAGCGGGATTTTCAAAACGGAGAGGCGAAGCCATTCCTTCAGTCGGCCATGATCGCAGGCTACTCAGGCGGAGGGCCCTGTTTCACCGGCTCGGGACCCATACAACTGTGGCAGTTCTTGTTAGAACTCTTAACGGACAAAACATGTCAGGGTTTTATATCGTGGACAGGAGACGGATGGGAATTCAAGTTAACGGATCCGGACGAAGTGGCGAGACGATGGGGGATCCGTAAAAACAAACCGAAAATGAACTATGAAAAGTTGAGCCGAGGGCTCAGGTATTATTACGATAAAAATATTATTCATAAGACTGCTGGCAAAAGATACGTCTACCGATATGTCTGTGATCTTCAAAGCCTCTTAGGGTAAGTAATAGCTGATGATGCTGTGCGACAGTTTTATATGTATACCGGTTACCGTAGCTTTGACTCTAATGTTTGGTCCTTTATCTGTGATTACAGGTATAGTCCTGAGGAACTTCATGCAATGGTCGATTTGAAACCAGAGAAGAAAGAAGATGATTAAGTGTTTTAAGAGACAATAATAACTCGTAGAATAATAATTAGATAAAAAGAAAATGGAAAGAGAAAACAAAGTTGAAAATCCAAAGAAACTTATTTTTTATTTTAAATGAAGTGATTGTAGGTTAAAGTTGATGACTACCAATCTGTTTGTTACTTTTTATCTGAACTCTAGTGATTGATGAACAGGATCCAAAGAGAATTTTTTAAGTAAGACTAGAACGAGACTAAGACAAAAATTTTAAAGGAAATTTTTTTGTTTGTTTTTAAATTCGTCACTTTAATGTAAGTAACAAGAGAAAATTTGTTTCCTGAAGTATGTGCGCGCAAGAGTTAACATAAGTGAGTGGAATGTTTGTGCGTATAATTTCGCTGTGGGAAGTTGCCTCTCTTAACCGATGACAAGAAGACGACAGAAAAGAAAAATGAGGAGAAGGTAGAAGTTTTCATTGTTAAATGGTGTTTTGTCATATTTTTGTTCGTTTTTGTTCTTAAGATGGGAGGAGAGAAGATGAGAAAGGGGAAGGAAGGTAGAAAAGTTTTTGTGTTTAGCTAGGTTTTGTTCTTGGTTTATCTGTTTTTTATAGTTTTTCTTTTCCTTCTCACCTTCTCTCTCTCTTCCTCTCTGCTCTCTTTGTCGTTTTAGATGTAATGTTTTACTCCAAAAACCAACTTCCCCTTTTCTTCCACTTTTTTTTATTGTTAGTGGTTAATGAAGGTATCAAAATTGGGTGTTGCCATGTTGTATAAATTGTACAGAAAGCCCACGATTATTTGTTTTAAGAAGAAAGTATCGGAAATTATGTTTTGTAGTAGAATAAATATATTAGAGATGAGCGGAAGGTGGAGGTATGGGGAAACAGAAATGGATGTTGGATCGTTTGGTGTATAGGGAAACCCGAGGGAAGGGTGAAGGGTATACAACATGCAAGTTCACGTGCAAATGGCGCCCTTCGACCAGACAAATGGTCGGTGGCGTTTAGACTAACGACCAAAGAGCCTGTCCAAAATCGAAAAATCTCCCATTTTGAATCTGTGTTGGTGATTGGGTTGTGGACTCATCAACGACGCCCCCATTCTGGTTTTTCAAATTTTTTTTTAGTTTTAATGACTGCCCCCCGGTTGGAATGACAGTATCTTTTACATCTTGTTTTATTTATTGTAGTTGTGTCTAGTCATTTTAGTTGGGAGGATCTGAGTTTAGAAGTCTTAAGTACTCGCGTGGGTGTTTTTCGGGGAGTTTACGACCAGATAATTACTGTTAAAATGGTTTTGCCATTTAATCCGTACTCTTGGCTTTAATCTGTCCTTCCCCACGACTTTTTAATTCAGATAGCTATCACTAAATTCATATCTTTGTGACCATTCCTTGGAAATGTATGGAATCTCACTTTCATTAAACAAAACAGCTATGTCAGAACCAAATTCACAATTGAGGAGATTGATCGAAACGTTTACAAATTTCTGGAGGACATGTCCACATTCATAATTTTGATATCGAAAGTAATGTTCGTTTCTCAAACTCCAAAGGCCCTCTCCCATCCTCTAACCATAATGTTTCCCCAATATTTTTTTTTTTAATTTTTATTTGAGTCATTTGATTGTCATGAAATTATTATCAGAAAGTGCCTTGTAGAGATTTATGTCAAGAATGAGGTTTTTTATTTTGTCAGATTTTAAGGAAACTTGGGACAAATTTTTTTATGAGTCTGTGCCAAAAATCAGTTTCCAAGGAATTCCATTTTTCACTAACCAACCAAACGAAGCACGATACTTCCGGTTTTACAGATAAAGAATAAAAATGAAACGTTTGGGTTCAGCAAAAATGCGGTTGAAAAAGGTCTCGTTTTAAAGATGGAGGGATGTCGTGGTGGCAGTAGCGATGGTTTTCCCGCCAAGGAGCAAAATTTCCCTGCAGAGAAGGGAAGGGTTGACGCGCTTGAAACGGGTTTAACGATAATGTTATTGGAAACTTTTGGTTTCGGTGAAATATAATATTTCAAGTTTCTTTTTGGTTTTTTCATAATTTTTAAATTCAAATCGAATGTAAATTTAAAATTTAATATTTCAAGCTTGATACTGTGTTAAAATTGATTTTTCATCGTTTTGCCACCCACGCCTTTTTCAACCAGGATTTTAACCAAAATGGCGACTTTCAATTCTATTGTTATTAAATTTCAAAATGGCGGATTCATTTAAAAGAAAAAACAAGCGAAACGGTCATGGATTACTAGTTCACCTGTCGCCCCAGCTAAAATGTCAAAGGAGGGGAAGTGGGGAAGGTATAAAAGCAAAATATAAAGGAAAGTCTGAAATAATAACAATAAAAAAGTTGTTTATTTTTTTTTCAATTACTAAAATCATTTTAATTGCAAACGGGGAGTAATTAAAAAGGTAGTGGCAGGCAAGCTCGGAGATCTGTCCGTGGCATGTCATTTGAAAATAGACGTCTCAGTTGTAGAACAATTAAAAATTGTTAAAACGAAGTGAAAGGAAGGACTCGTTTCAAGGCTTTTTGGTTTTTTTTCTTGTCTAAATTGATGATTTTAGGGTTATTTTACCTTGGGTCTAAATTTTACCGTTGTCTGTTTTTTGAATCATCGAACCGCCCAGAAATTGTTCTTTTGTTTATTCGCGAATTTGATTCATTTGCGTTTTCGCTTGGAAATAGCCTCGACCTAAGTCATTCTTTGTGTTTCAGTAGGAGGAAGCTTATTGAGTGTTAATGTTCTATTCCACTCAGTTGAGTGAACAAATCTTCTGGTCAAATCTTCCGGTTGTATCGTGCTATGTATCTTTGACCTTCTAACTGTTTATATGTGATTCTCAACGAATGTGCCACCATAGAAAAGATGGACTTTGTGTTCAATAGTTTTCAATTGCGATGCTGCTTCATTGAGAATCACCGTTAGAAGAGATCTGCTGAAAGTCAGCAAAGAAGCAGATCTGTCAAGGAAAAGTACCTGAATTTCTGTTTCGTTGGATAAAAAGAGACTCAGTAAAACAAGACAAAACAATTTGGTTAGCTGTCATTTTTACAATGTCCAACTTTTGAACTTGATAACTTAAACAATAATCCTTTTTCCCCACCTCCATCCTGTCTCCTCTCTTTGAAAAACCAAAAACCAAGAGAAAAGGAAAAAATCCTTTTAAAAAATAGAAAATTAATAAATGCATTAATTTTTTTGTTATTATATTTATACAAATGCATACGAATGTGATAAGCACGTGTAAATATTTAATTATAAAAAGAAACAAAAAACTATAAAAAGAAGAATTTTTTGCTTTAATTTTCTTAAATAACAAAAGAAAAATAATTTTCTTTTTTGAGAGAGAGAATTCAATAGGATCTTAGTTGAGTTTTGTTTCCTTCAAAAAAAGAAACTTTTCATTTCAAAAATAAATAAATAAATAATGTTATCTTTTGACGAATGGTAAGAGGGAGAAGGAAGGAGGGGATGGATACTTGATTAGATTTTAATGGGATGCGACGATTTTTGTGTTTGGGTTAACCTGCTATTTGCGGTAGTAACTATATATTACTATACTGACAGTTACGTGGAATCTACCATCTCATTTATATGCTAGAGGATTTGGTAGTAAATATAAATGGTTGTTCCTAATTACTCTTGAAGTCAGTAGTTAATTAAAAGTGTGCATTATTTGTGAAACGGGTCGCTCATCGAATGTTTTCATTACATATACAATGAATTCGGTAGTTACGCATTAACGCCGCCGCAGCAGAAGTTGCGCTAATACGCTATAGATTTATTGTATATAAACATATAAGTTATAACTCATTCATCAAATCTGTTAATTCAAATCCAAATCTTAAACTTGGAGCTCTATTTCAACTCTTCACGAAAGCGACTTTATTGTCCCTCCACGGTCTATAAAAAAACATGGCGGAATTATTGAAATTGAATTACGCAAAAAGCCCCCAAATCTGTAGCTGTGGTGGCGTTAATACGTAAGTAACATGAATTCTTATCTAAAGGTCAAATTTTTTGTGGACTAAATTTTGTTCTAAAAACTTTAGGAAGGCAGAAAGATGTCTACAGTATTATCGAAACCTAACCTAATCTGTTAGCGACGTTTTGGGAAATGTATTACTCCCATTAATTTTCTCAAAATACCACATAGTATAATAGTGGTTTCAATAGTAGATATCATGTAGTATTAATATATAGCAAATATTATATTAGTTGAGGCAAAACAGAGCCCAAGTAACTACCAGTATAGTAATCATGGGTTTGAAGAGATGACGGCAAATATAAATTTTCAAATGTTTGAGGGAAAGAAGTGTGGTGAAAGATTTTGAATTTGAATACCATTGATTTGTTTAAATTCAAATTTTAATCAACAAAAAACTAAAATTTATCTTAAATTCATAGTCGCATCCTTATACTCTGTCACTCCGGGGTTTTATGAAACACGTTATTCCGACGACAAATAAGCTTCAAAGTTTTAAAAGTCATGTAACTCCCTTTTCCTCCCCTTCCTCCCTCTGCGAAATTTCGGATTCGAGATTGATGGCGTGTTTGTTACGTTATGAAAAAGGAAAAAAATTGTCGCAAGAAAGCAGCACAACAAATCCCGAACGGTTTGAGTTTTTGTCGGTCTTGTGAATTAGGTTGGTTACCCTGAATCCGAAGATTCGCGAGATGTGTTCGAAAACCGTTTTCCGTTGAAAATTCGGAGCCGGATTTTGAAACATTTTTTCTCTTTTTTTTCTTTTCATTGTAACGAAATTTTAGCACAGAATAAATAAATACATAAATAAATAGAAAATTAAAATTATTTTATTTAGAAATGGTGGCCAGTTTTTCGATTAACTTGTGTTAGGATGAGAAAGGTAGCTTTTCATAGACATTTTCCGATGTGTGTAACCTCTTTTTTTTACTATTTCTTCTTTTTGTGTCATCTTGAAAGTTATTATTTATGTGTTGAATAAGTTTAATAACTTTTATAGTTCCTGTTGTGTATTTTTTTTTAATAATTGGCCTCCCTCTCTTTTATTTCTGTATTTATTTATTTGAGTAAAAGTTTTCAGTTTTGTAAAAAAAAAATTAAAAAAATTATTTTGTTATGTGAAGTTTATTGAAGATCTCAAAGCCAAATTTCGTGCATTTTTTTTTGTAAAATTTACTTCGGATGAAACATTATTTTTACTCCTATTTATTTTTAAATTAAAAATTAAAAGAGAAAATACTGGTTAATTGAGTCTTTTTTTCTTTTACCTTTTTTTGTGTGTGATTGCTAACATTATGGATTTGTTCGCCTGGAGATGGTAACGGAGAGAGGGTGTTAAAAATTTAGTCGATTTTACTTCATGAAGGTCTGGCGAATCCTATCACCCCAGTGTAAGTAGATTTCTTGCGAAAAATAATGATGGAAATATCTTATGAAAATTTAAACACGATTCTAATGAGCGAACGGATTCTCGTCAAAGATGATCGTCTGCAGATAAAGTTTTTAAGTAAGAAGCATTTGATCGTACAAAATTTGACATGTGAATTCAAAGAAGAAACGCAGTCTCTCTCTCTCTCTAGACGTGAAAAACTTTTGTTTGGTAGCAATAGGGAACAGTGGTGATTGAACGCCATTTGAATCCACAAAGTCGAATATAAAGACTACAGCCTTTTACGTTCTACAGCCAAATCTGAGTTTATTCTAGTGAAACGGAAATACTTCAAATTCTCAGTTAGAAGTTAGAATACTTCTTAAAACAAGCTCAAACAATTAGAAAACTTCATACTTCAAGTAAGACGAGGTAAGTAAAGATAGTTTAGAATTTATCTATCCAGGTATTGGTGGACCAAAAAGAAAAATTTACAGAAAAATTTTAAGCAGGCCATACATTCAAGTGTTCTTCTAATGTATCTTAGCATGCGACTCTAATAGATTTTTCTAAATTAAGTCCACCCAAACCTTTGCTACCCTTCAAATCGCATAAAAAACCAAACTAGAGCTTAAATCTTATTTTCACACGGTGTGTAGTGAAAACACTCCTTTAATCATACAAGAAGAAAAATCCCAAATACTGTACTGTATGTATGTACAGTTTATTTTGATTTTTGTTAACACTAGGGCGTCCGCAAGTCTAATGGACAGTAGGACTGACCCACATAATATCGCTTACAGCCACTGTTGTTACGAGGTTCCTCTTTACTAATTTCATCGCCAGTTCCCATGTCTCAATCCTGTCCCTGACATTACATGGCGAACCTGCTTCAATTTTCACAAAAATGATTCTGACGAAAAAAGAAGTTCAAACTCTGCCAGATCCATAACTAAGTTCATAAGTTGTTATGGAGCAAAACAACAAGGTTCAGGAAACTTTAGAGAAATGTAACATGTACACATAGAACAACTGCTGCATTTGCTGCTTATCCAAATTCTACAATAACGTCAGATTCGTATTCTTCATTAACATATTAATTTTTCTTTAAATGTGCTAAACTAATTTTGAATGATTTTTATACGCTTTAATTTTCTTTATAAAGTAAATAAATTTGTTAGAAAGTGGTAATTACTTTGTTTTTGATAAAATAACTGTTTTAATTTAACATTGGAACGTATTATCAATGTTTTAGTACATATGCACTATACACAATGGAACCTCTCGTAACGAGTTTACTTCGTTCCGGAGTTTTACTCGTTGTGCGAAACAATTTTTTCTATATAAAACAATGAAAAATAGGATAATGCTTTCCAGACCCAACAAAATGTATGTTTAGTATTTATTAAACAAAAAAAACATATACAGTGGTACCTTGAGATACGTTGGTATACAGTTACCTTGATAATAATGGCAGATCGCAAATTCGTATCTCAAATTTTTCATCGTATGTCGAGGTATAAATTTTAGAATACAGTATTCTATGTCGTATCGCAAAAAATTTGTATGTTAGGACATTCGCATCTCAAAGTAGCCCTGTAATTGTTGTCAAATATGAATAATCATACTGTATTTTCACAGTTAAGTACCTAATTTCTTTTTACTATAATGCAGTTTAGTGTTATTTAACTTTACCGACGCTTCAAAATTTGATAAAAATGTGACACCACATGCGACCCTAACGGATAAGCGGGTCCATGAAAAGAAGAAGAAGAAGAAGATGTGACACCACATTATCATTGAAGAATTTCGTGGTGCATGGCTACTGTCCTATTCAGGATGATGCTTCTCAGTGTATGAAGCAACACTTTCCCATGTTTTCAGATTTCTCTTATTTTGCCAGAAGAATGTTGCTTTGTGAGTTAATCACTCGTATTGAAAACTCCGTTCTAATTCCAAAAGTTTGAACTGAATCAGTGATGGAAGTCATGGTTTGGAAGGAAAGGAAAAGAACAGCTAAGAAGTTTATGAATATATGAGTAAATGAATGAAAGTGGAAATAAAAATTGTAAAGTTAGTCGCTTCCTCTAAGGTTTTGAAAAATTTGGTGGGAAATCCACCACACCTCCCACCTTTTCAAATTATATACTCCGCAAGGCTTTCCTCACCTCTCCGTGCTCAAAATCTTTACCCGTCGTACTGTCGCTTGGTAATATTGCCAGCTTATTTACTGCAAAATCTCTTGAAATTACGGATTTCGTGTAAAGGGCCTTTTATCCATTTATCTAACAAGGTAGGAGACGGATTCATTTGCAAATTGATCAACATGTCGCTAATTCCCTATCATGTGTTGCTAGATTGCCCAGCAATGGAAGAAGAGAGTAAGAGCTGTATGAATGTAGATGGTCAATCTGCCTGGGAAATCCTTGTTTGCCAGCAGTTGCCACGCATTTAAGAAATTTTTTTAAGAAGCTGGAAAAAGTTTAGTTTGTGTTTTATGTAGTGTATAGTGGGGTGGTGTATAGCTGTGTGTATAGTTAGTGTTTTAGTTTATCGCTGTACTTGATATGTTTTTTTTAATACAATACAGTTAAACATAATTTTAAAAAAAAGAAAGTGAAAAGTGGGTGGTAGTGAAGAAAATAAGACAGGCAGACAAAGATTTAACTTTGAATCTGCTTTGGTTTGGAGTACGGAAATCTTTTTCTGTACCAATCGGAGGATTCCCCATCTACGTATCGCTCATTTTGCCAAAAATTGTTCGTTATGCAAAGCATTGCTTGTTATGAGAGGCATTTTTTTTACAGTTTATGTTGTTCGTTACGCGAATTCTCGCTATGAGAGGTTCCACTGCAAAAAGTCATTTCGTTTGGCTACAGTTTTTTGAGTCAATAATAGTAGCAAAGCGAGGTCTTCATATATAAATATTATTAGAAATCAATAAATTCTAGGAAATATATATATATATTTGTAGTTGGGTATAAGCAGAGCAAACTTGTAGGAAAGTTATATTGATCGGTAACTTGCAACGGATTTATACATCTCTGATCTAATTGATACAATGCTGAAATCATTTTAGACTAAAAGACCAAATCAACCTTTTTCTAAATCATTATATTAATATATGTATTTTCCAATAACAAACACTGATACAGTAGTTGAGACTTAGGTCTCTCACCGCAAAACTTTTTCGTTTTGCTTTTTCAGCTTTTCGTCTAACCCAACGCCAGGGCAATTCAAATATTTTAATTCTTTAATGATAGTGTTTTAGATCGCCGTAAATGTTTTTCTACTTTTCTTTCGTCCGATTCCTTGAAGGCCTCCAAAAAAATTGACTGACTTATGGGTGAAATGGGTTGGAAATCTGACGAGGTTCTCACTCTCCTCCAGACTGGATGATCCTGTGAGATGGAAATTAGCTATAATGAAAAAGATTTTGTTTAGATTCAAGATTTGTTCATCAATATTTGGTATCACAATACCAATAGCTAACCAATGCGAAGAAAATTGCGATCAGTACTCATACAGCGCGATAAATAGGTGTACTGCTTATTGTTCATAGTTTTTAGAACTGAAAATGATGTTTGTACATGAACTTACCTGTTTATTACCCATGAATAGTGAAACTGACATGAGAGATGAGGTTGAGTTTTGTATAATAAGAAGGATAAACTGGTTGGCCAATGTACGTCCTTTATAACGCGTATACCTAATTGTCATGTCCAATGAAAAACTATGGCTCCGAACACACTAGACGCCCTTGAAAACATAAGTAAGAGCAAGGGAATGGAGGTGGATTGGACACACTCTTCGCCGGGGACAGGACCAGATCCCAAAACAAACCCTCGACTGGAATCCACATGAAGCCGAAGAAGAGGAAGACCAAGGAGAACGTGGAGGCGAACAGTCAAAGAGGAGTTCACTGCATCAAGAACAACTAGAACTGAGCAGAGAGAACAGCCTTCAGCCGAGTCCGATGGCGGAGCAATGTAGACGCCCTATGCGTCTCAAAGTCGTAAAGAACTTATTAGATAACTTTTGAGACGTCAGTACACATTGAGGAGGAATGGTACGAAAGGATTGGAATGGACTGGCATTTGAGAGGAGAAAATCTGATGAGAATTTATTCTTTACAGTGAAAGTAGTGAAATCCTTTCTAATAACACAACTTAAAACAAACCAGGGAGTGCTAACGATTCATTCAGAGTATTTTATGGTTTCTAAATTAGAATTAGCAGAGAACTGCAATTGCTTAACTCTTGGAATACACATTTACTTTTGAGTTTTAGACTGAACATTGTCGCCAGTTAATATCCATTTGTCAAATCTCCATTTAAGTGTTTCACAAAATACTGTAAAGATCATTTGTAACTGTATACACTAAACTTTTAGGTTTCTCAGACGGTGAGCGCTTAGGACACTAAAAAGCGGGAAGAGCATATGGGGAGAAACACCACACCGTCCGAAAGAAACAAAAAAAAGTCCGACGTTTCGTCAAGTTGGAGATGTTGGCATCATCAAATAACATGTCAAAAAGTCTGATGAACCTTCGACTCAATACAACTTCAGCAAACTTTCTGCTTCCATAAATGTTCCAAAAGGGTTAAATAACATCCTTGTTTTTATGAGTATTGGTAAGTATTTCTTTTATCATCCCTTACTTAGCTCTCACTTGTCTCTAAGTTCCAGTAACAAGTACGTGGCTTAGCTTTAAGGTGTAGCGTCGCCAGGTGGAGGAGAACTCCGCTCCTTTTTGCCTTTTCCAAAAACAATTCTCCGTTCTCTTCGACTAATCTTTTACACCACTCCGCCATTGGTCCTTTCCCAAAAATCCTCTCTTCCTATTGGCCAATTGGGTGGAATTATTATTATTGCATTAATACATTCTTTCACGGTGAAAATATACGAGAATTTATACTAGAACGCTTTGTTATAAAGATCTTTTTTAGCGAACACCATTGTCTTAACCTGGACAATCGGATACAGGATATAACTGGGAATTGGCTTAAGAGGAGAGCAATACAGAGCAGAATGGGTTAACATAACCCAAAAACAGTTTCAAACTGATTAAATTTAGGGATGAAACACTTTCTATCCTTTAATAGAACTAATAATATACTGGTCTTTAATAAAACCCCCAATTGTTTTGTTATTACAGTTAAAATGATGTTTAATGATGTTCCCTTATATTTTATGAAAAATTTTGAACGAAATGGTACTTTCCAAGGATTATAACTTGAAAAGTACAAGTCACTTAAAGAGGAGTAACATAAGAGCTGAATGAAGTGTGTATGATATTGTTTAGGAATAAAAGCTCTTGTTACATTCTTTATAAAACAGTCAAACTATCAAAAAATGGAATGACATCATGACAACTATATTATTTTTGATTTCGCAGCGCTAAAAGTTGTTCATCCCAAAATATGATTTTCTGCTTAACAATCAAAGATGAAAAATATTTTCGCAATTGTCGTTGCAAGGCTTTATTTGCTCTGACTTTTCTGTGATACAAATGCAAGCAGGCTTACTTGCTTGCAACAGTGGCGGCTGACAGCAGCCCGGTAGTTCATGGCTTCCCACAAAAGCAACTTTAGTTGTAAAAGTTTAGGCAATTGATCTTTCACTTCATTTGGTCCCAGGGCCCATGGGTAAATTTCCCAACTTAATCCTATATCCTCTTCCATTGAGTGGGCTAAACATCTGGAATATAAAGAGAAACTTTTTACTACTCTCAGGTGGCTTAAATTGTTTTTTAAATTCACCTTCAGAAATGGTTGACTGGACCAGAGTTGGAGTTTCCTCTTACAACTTGTTAAAACTTGGCTAAATTGTTTCAAATTTTCCTCAAAGCAAGGCACAAATGAAACAGTTTATTTTCAGTTTGAGCTGAACTGAGCCAATGTGAATAATTTTAGAATCAAGATTCAAACAAATAAGCCTGAACCGAGAACAATTTAAACCAGGAATGCCTTGATGAGGCTCAGAATCCCCAAATTTAAACTTCTCAGTTATGAGTTTATAAAAAAGATTATTTCCTAATCAGTTACACTCTAATGACCTGTTTAAAGCTTCCTCTCACTTTGAAACCACTAGAACATGAGTTTTCTACAAACTTACAGTCCAGCAAAGAAATTTAAATATGTATAATCCTCAAGATTTAGTTGAGCTCGTTTGAAGTAAATAAAAACCATGGCAATGAGGTATTTATCAGCAAGTTGGAAGGAACTGTCATAATGTAAAAATTGTCTTACTATAGGGTGTGTATCTGAAAAAAGTAATACACAAACAAACCAATTAAAAAAAAAGATTTACATATCACTTAAACACTAGACCATTTGTTACTTCACTGAAAAATTTTTTTTTAATAACTCTTTTTGGAGATGACCTTATGGGTTTATTTGTAAGAAAACTTTTAAATCCTTTTAGTTAATTTCTAATAAAATCATCAGAAATCTCATTAATCTGTGAAGCCGCTTTCATTTTAATTTTGATCTGGGAATCCCAACGCTATTAGCTCTTACCTATTAGACGTAAAAAAGTTAGTAGTTCGTTTTTATTCGTATGCACAGATTTATCAGTCTTTAGGGAGCTGTCTTTGAAAAGAGCCGACTGCATTTTATTAAAAATTCTAAATTTGAAGTGGAAATTGATTGCAGGAAATTAAGTGTTCGATGGATTCAAGTCAGATGACAAGATTTTTGGGAGAAGAAAAATCTTTGACAAAATCAATAAATCGTATATTAACTTCCAAGCAAAATAATCACAAATCGTTTTATTTAAACATTCAACCTGAAAACAATAAAAATTAATGAACAAAATAGAAGAAGTAGGGTCGTTTAATTATACGAAAACCATTGGGAAAAATTAGAGAAAAGTTAACGTTACACCTTTTACCTCATCACACTTGAAAGAAGGCGGTGAAGTCACAAAGGAATTAGTTCCTTTGTACACGTCAGTTTATAGAGTGCAGCACGTCCAACACAACCTACAGAAAAATACAATACTCAGGATTGGGTTTAAAATTTTTAGTGATATTGAATTCATTTCAGCCTTGTGGCTGTGCTGTGGAGAAGATGAGATCGTTAGGAATAACATTTTTAAGCCTGGCCTTGACCACGGCGGTAATTGGCCATGCTTACTACAGAAAAAAGCAGTTTTATCCATCTGTTGTATATATTACCAAATCAAACCCTAGTATGGCTGTAAGTAACTGATAAGAAACTCAAAATTTTCACGGTTTTTAATTGTAATTATTTCTTATATTCGTTATAAACCATTATTTTTAGTCTTGGCAAATGTTAAATGTTAAACTTTAGCATTGATAAGGAATTTGCTTACGAAGCAACAAGTATTTCTACCAAAAAAAATGTCAATTTTTTTCAGCAAAGTGACCGTGTAAATTGAACACATCATCCGTCGCTCATTTTTATTTACCCTATTTTACCTTTTTAACGAATTAGGTCGATATAAGGGATGAATTATAAAAGAAATATGATGGATTTATTAGGTCATCTTCAGTTTTTGAATGTTTTTCTTGTTTTTTGTACCAGGTGATCTACATACAGGCATTCATATTAGTGTTTTTAATGGGTAAACTAATGAGGAAGGTCTTCTTTGGCGAATTGCGAGCTGCAGAATTTGAACATCTTATGGAAAGGTCATGGTATGCAGTCACAGAAACATGTTTAGCTTTCACATTGTTTCGTGATGACTTCAGTCCAAAGTTTGTAGCATTATTTACACTTTTACTCTTCCTTAAGTCATTCCATTGGCTGGCTGAAGACAGGGTTGATTTTGTGAGTATGTCTTTATTTATTTTCTTACTGGTGTTTCAGTTACATCACATAAAATTAAATGCATATTTTCTTTTCATTTAGATGGAAAGGAGTCCAGTCATCTCTTGGTTGTTTCATGTCAGAGTACTTTGTGAGTAGAAAGTTTATTATTTGTGTACTACAGTATTTCATCCCGAAAGTAACCTCAGTTTTTAAGTTTCGAAATTGCTGGAAAAGTTATTACAACTTTCCTAATGTTTGATAACAAAAAATCCATAGTATTGTAAGCCTAATGTTGTCATTATAGGGACCTGAAAGAGACCTAGTACTAAAGGAGATAGATGAAGAGAGAATAGGGATGATAGGAGGACATTAAGAGGATGTACAGGGAAGGGGGGCATATTCCCTTAAGCCTTAATTATTATTAGGCATCTTTGTAGGCTCTACTATCCCCTTCAGAGCCTTGAAAGGTGCCTGATATTAATTATGGCTTAAGGTAAAATGATACCCTTCTCAATATTTACTCTTAGCGTCATGTGGTAGTGTCCTCTTTTTTGGTTTTTATGACTCTTCATTGTTATATATAGAATGAAAGTGAAAGCAATCATTATTATGAAATAAAGTGAAATGTTTTTAAACCTTTTTCAGCAATCAAAGAACCACTTTATTTGGCTTTTTTTGGTTGACTCTTTTAACTTTCTTTTAAACTTAGGTTTTTGTGAATACTTTCATATCTCAAGCTTTAGTATTAAAAGCTTTTTGTCATTTTTGGGAACCGGGAAGTTTTTTAGTTTGAGATAGTAACAGCTGTCAAAACTTTGCTAAATATTATAATACTTTAATAAATTATAAAGCAGTCAATTATTTTAGTTGAGATTTAATATCTTTTTTCACCCTTTTTTGGGTATAACAGAATACAGAAGGATGATTTGAACTCACAACTACAACTTCTTAGTCTAATACTTAACTACTATGCCACAGACCTCCATCAATCACTTTATATTTTGAGGAAATTAATAATAAAATGAAAACATTAATTTTGTGTTTCAGCACTATTAGCTATACTTACAGTCTTTGACTTGCTGTTCATTAGTCATGCTTATCAATCAACACTGACCAAAGGAGCATCAGTTCAACTGGTTTTCGGATTTGAATATGCTATATTAGTGACCATTATACTAAATATAGTCATTAAATATGTGTTTCATACTGTTGATCTGACAAGTGAAAATCCCTGGGAAAATAAAACTGTTTTCCTTCTGTATACTGAGGTGGTAATGGGTAAGTTTTTGTTTATTTTTAAGATAAATAGTTGATAAGAAATAAACTCTTCTTCTTTTCCATCATACAAAGAAGTTATTAACATTGAGTTTTCATTTTTCATGCTTGGGTATAACAGGATGTGGGAAAGGTTTCAAACTCTTGGTATTTCACTAGTCAGGCACTTTGACCATTCAGCCTCTCAAAAAAATCATCAATACTAATATCTAAAAATAAGAATCTTAGTATTATACGATTATGATTGTAAATTTTGTTTGCAGGTTTCATTAAAGTCTGTCTATATGTTGCATTTGTTGTCATCATGATTCGACTTTATACATTACCACTCTTTGCATTTAGGCCAATGTATTATACAATGAGGTGAGTCATTGTCGAATGTGTTTTGCATCAAACTCATTATTTCATGGACTTGTATTTGCATATTGAAATTATTGGATAAACTCAATTTTTGTGTTTTTAAATAAAATTGTCACAGAAAATTCAGGCAAGCCTGCAATGATGTAATTCTATCCAGACGAGCGATTCAAAACATGAACACGTTGTACCCAGACGCAACGCCAGAAGAACTTGCTGCTGCTGATAATGTTTGCATAATATGCAGAGAAGAAATGACCGCTGGTATGTATTTATGGCGTGATGACTATTCAATTTGTTTTTAGAGTTTGATTTGAAAGGATGATTTGAAGTGTTAATTAGGTTGGTAGTAGTCTTGTACTTAAAAACTTTTCAACTTTCAGCTTCGAAGAAATTACCTTGCAATCATATATTTCATACGTCTTGTCTACGCTCCTGGTTTCAACGGCAGCAAACTTGCCCTACTTGTCGGTTAAATATTCTGAGGACAACACCTCCAAGAACCACTCCACAGCCAGCCCCTCAACCCCAGCCAGGGTTCCCATTTCAAGGATTGAACGGTGTTATTTTTGGACAACCTCCCATTCCACCTCAACAACATCAGCAATTCCCTAATTTTGGACCAGCTGGTAATTTTCATTTTTGGCAGCAAGCACCCCCGGCTCCTCCGCAAACGCCAGTTCCACCTCAACAACAGCAACCTGGTAGGATTTTGGTTTTTCCAAAATTTTTATTTTTAACTTCAACCCCGGTTTTTTAGCCTTGGGTATAACAGGATACAGGAGAGGATTCGAGCTTTTGGTCATAACCTTTATAGCCTAGCGCTTTAAGCACTGTGCCACAAACCTTTCCAAAATTAAGTTTGTAAAGAGAAATTGTAATGAAAAAGAAAAACGGAGCAGGAACCGTAAAGTAAATTGTTTTAATGTGTAATTCTTTTATTTACAGGACCTTTCCCTTTTCCTCAGATGCCCGCTCCAAATCAAAACGATCAGGCATCCGGAGAAGCAGGTGCAAGACAAGTTCCACCTTTCGGTACTTTTCCCCCATTTTTCTGTCCTCCGCCATGTCTTGGAATGTGTAAGTAGCTTGTGATATTACAGAATATTCAAGAGATTGAAGTCAAAATCAACATTACAATTGTTTTTTTAAATTTCAGTTCCTCCTCCACCTATGCCTCCACCAAATTTCACTGGTCTGTCTGATGAAGAATTGAGGAGAATGGAGGGCAATGCACGAGAAAATATTGAAGCTAGACTTCAGTGCTTACGCCAAATAGAACTACTCCTAGATGCTTCTGTTACTGTTATGCAGCAATACATGGCTACAGTTACATCAGCTAATATGTGAGTATTGAGTTGCGTTGGTTTGTTTGCTAATTAAACACAACTCCATCCTGTGGCTCGCGGAAAGCAAACATTTACTCGACGGATCAAAGAGCAAGTCTCAAATAGAAAATCATGTTGACACGACCACTTTGATAGCTTCATATTCTTTTAAACATTATATAAATCGGTATAATGTTTATTAGATAAACATTATTTAATCGGTAATTAAAGATTAGTTTTTAACCATTCGTTCCGGCGATATTTGTTATCGTATTTGAATACAATGAATGCGTGCTAGGTGAATAATTCGTTATTCTTTTCAAAGAACTTGTTGATAAAAAAGTCTTTTCCTTCATTTGCGTTTTCAGTTTTCCTACAAGAAAGAACGAACAAACAAATAGTCAGGAAGCCAGTACTAGCGGTGCTAGTAATGCCACACCTAGTTCAAATGGAACAGCCGAAAAAGCGACCACCTCCAGCGCCGAAAGGCCACAGGCATCCTCTTCGAAGTCGGACGAACGAACAAAAGAAGAAGCCGGACCTTCGTCTAACGATCAAGATGAAATTCGAAGGTTGAGGCTTCAAAAATTTGCCAACGAAGCTAATGCAGCTAATTGATGTAATAACTAAACGTTTCATTTCCTGGTAAAAAGTACTTTATTCAAGGTTTGTCATGTATATAACTAAAAATAATTAATTTTAATTTTTTATAACCCTGTCATTGTCATTAATTCGGTTTCTTTTCATTAATTAGGAGTAATTGATAGTGAGATTTTTAAGACGCCATTACGTGGTTTGAGAAGGAAGAGAAGTTCACATCTGGTTCTCATCTGAAAGAAGAAGAAAGTTTTGGGGGAAGAGATGACGCCAAAGAAATTTTTTTTTATTGTGATTGTTACCACGACACTCTGGACTTTTGATAATTTTATTAGCATTTCTCAGTTCAGATGCTGAAGGTGATTGCTGTTTGTGTACAATAAAATGGTATATCGATTTGGTGTCACTTTCTCTGGGAAAAGATAAAAAGAAGTTGGTCTGCTTTTTGTGTGATATTGCCGTCACAGGGGAGTACAACTGTTGACGCTTTAATTACAACTCTTGTACTCGAAACATTCGACTTTTACTTAAATTGCAACAGTTTACCTTTCATGATAATCAGGAGTTATACTTGATTTGATTCAACATGATTATTTTTAATAGACTGTAAATAGTTATAATCATTGTAATATACAGTACTTGATTATATTTTATTTATTAAGATTAGTGTTAGGTTTTAAACAAGAAAATATTCTTCGCGCTAACAATACTAAATACTGTTTCTCGTGAGAAAGAGGTGTGGGTGGTTGTACTGGAGAAGAAGCCCAGTATTTAATTCGCCGTCGAATCGTTTGAAAATGAAAAGTGAATTGGAAAGTGATCCATTTCAGCTTTTGTTGGAGTGTTTTTCCAGCAGTTTTCGCTTCAGTTTCGCCTCTTTTTTTATGTTTTCTTGTGGTTCAAATTCTTTTCCATGAAGTTGAACAAGTTTGTGGACAACACGCTGTTCTTTCTTAGCGGTGGAAAAGAGTGATCCTTGATTAATTTCCTCCTGTGTAAAATAAGTTTTGTTTTCAAGTACCTGCCTTATAAAATGTTAGCTATTTTATCTTATTTTTGTCCACGCCATTGTAATATAATATTAATAGTAACAATAATAATTTAATTTACAACTTCCGCATTTATGTTACATATCTGTTCATGTAAATAAATAATATTGTTTCGGTCATTGAGTGAATAGCTTGGTGTTCATTAGCCTTCACTACTTTCGGCTATTGCCTTCTTTTGCGTCCCATGTCTTAATATGAGGTAGGTACAAAGTCATCAAAAAATTAGTCAATATTTGTAGTTGTTCAATAAATATTATACTTTAACATTTAATATATAATAAATATTTAGCATTCCTGATTACGTAACATTGATTTGCCTGTAAATTTTTAAACAAAAAAGTCAGTCAACTGTGATAAGTCGTTTGCTCGGACTTCATGCCTAAGGGTTGATTTTGTTGGGGATTTTCAAGAACTGATGAGGGCTCAATACATCAGGTTTATGTTCTTCTGTCGCTTTTTTGTAACATTTCCTTTTAGCAATTTGCGTAAGAGAGATCTCATTTCCTTCCGTTGTCTTAAAAATGGAAAATATATTGACTAGTTCCACGACTTTATTCTCTAAGTGGATTGGTGAAGTGACGAAGTGGAAGCAGACTGTAAAATGGTGAAGTGAGATGTCAAGTCGAAGGTCTGCTTTGTCAACATCTTCAGAGTCTCTACCAAGTTCAAATGATCCGTTACGAGAATTGTTCGAGGCATGCAAAACAGGTGACCTGAACAGAGTTAAAAAGCTGGTCACACAGCAAACGGTTAACGCTAGAGACACAGCAGGTAGAAAATCGACACCTCTGCACTTTGCTGCTGGTGAGTTCAACAACAAAAATATTTGGTTTAAACACTGAAACATTACTGAAAATTGTGTTTTCATGACTTTTCTACCTTTTTAATATAACCTATTTTCATTTTCCTTACAATATAATAAATTTTTCTTTAAGAATTTAAAAATTTTATTGTTTGTTTGTTGACCACCTAAAAGTTGAATGTACTTAGAAAATTTAGTTGAAATTTTTTTGTTATTCATTTGGAGTTGTGTGTCAATGTAATAAACTTGGTTCAGTGAATTAATACTTTATGTTTCCTATAAGATCTGATTAGTTAATATGTGATTTATCAATTCCTAAAGATATCAGCTTATAATAAAATAAATATTCAACTATATTCAAAATATATATAAATTAGTATCATCCCAGATCCAAAGTGATTGTAATTAATTTGATGATGTTTATATGCTTCACCTCCAACAATATTACATAAAGACTGTTTAGTTTTAGTGCTTTTAATTTAAAGTGTTTCTACCATATTTATTGTAACAAATAATAGGGTATGGAAGAAGAGAAGTTGTTGAATTCCTTTTATCAGCTGGAGCTTCCATCCAAGCGAGAGATGATGGTGGTCTTCATCCATTACACAATGCTTGCTCATTTGGTCATGCAGATGTGGTAAGATTATTGTTGGAAGCAGGTGCTAATCCCAACACAAGAGATAATTGGAGTTATACACCCTTACATGAAGCAGCAATAAAAGGCAAAATTGATGTTTGTATTGGTAAGTTGTCAATAAATCTAGTTTTTGGAAGAATATTGGGGTTACTATTCAAGCATTTAAGTTTTTATGTTAATGTGTTTGTTCAAACCTTTGGACTTTGTTTGAGTCTTGGCTAAAAGCAGAGCTTGATTATGGTGATAGGTATTTGAAGCAAGGGATTTATGATTGACCAGTGGAGCTCAGGAAGTAGCTTGTTCATTGCTATGGCAGCAACTTAGCAAGTTATTGGGTCAAAGCCCTGTTGCTTCATTGTTGGACTCATAAGCAAGAGCCCTAAGTTTCTCTTTTCCAACACATAATGTTAAAAGACAAATTACTTTTGTTTCAGCACTATTACAAAATGGTGCTGATCCCAACATTAGGAATAGTGAGGGGAAAACAGCACTGGAATTGGCAGATGCTTCTACAAGACCTGTTTTGACTGGTGATTACAAAAAGGAAGAGTTATTGGAAGCTGCTAGATCTGGAGCTGAGGATCGTCTTTTAGCACTATTGAATCCATTGAATGTCAACTGTCATGCAAGTGACGGACGACGTTCAACTCCCTTACACCTTGCCGCTGGATATAATAGAGGAAGAGTAGTTCAGTTGTTACTAAAGAATGGAGCTGATGTTCATGCTAAAGATAAAGGGTAATGAATAATTTAAATTTATAATTTATTCAGTGATTATGTAATTAATGTTTAATGATGACTTAATTTAAGTAAAAGTAGTTGCTTGAGAAAAATCATTCAAAGGTGTGTCTCGAATTGAATTACAGAGGTTTAGTGCCACTTCACAATGCTTGCTCTTATGGTCATTTTGAAGTAACCGAAATGTTAATCAAACATGGAGCTAATGTGAACGCAGTCGATTTATGGCAGTTCACTCCATTACATGAAGCAGCTTCTAAATCACGAATCGAAGTCTGTTCGTTATTACTAAGCGAAGGAGCCGATCCAACGATATTTAATTGTCATTCGAAATCTCCGATAGATGTTGCGCCGACTAGGGAACTCCAACAAAAACTTATTCGTGAGTGAAAAATAAATCTTTGCTGTTAATTGTTGAATTTGATCCTAATCTAATCGCATCACTCAAATTTTATTAATTTAGATGAATTCAAGGGTCACTGTTTACTAGAAGCATGTAGACAAACGGATCCAGCAAGGGTGAAAAAATATTTGTCGACTGATTTGGTTAATTTCAAACACCCTTACACTGGAGATACTCCACTTCATTGCGCCGCAGCGTCACCATATCCGAAAAGAAAGCAGGCAAGTTTGTAGCTTCAGATTTTATTGTTATTGCTTCAACAAAGAGCTAAACAGGTTCAAGATTGAGCTCAAATCCTGACTTCAACATGCCCTTTCCATTCTTTGTACAACTGATACACTCTAAAGACTCCAAGTTTTTAACTCGTAACCTTTAGCTCTTGCTTTAAATTTGGACATGAGTGTCGAAATGTCAGTGGGAGTTGTTCACTAAATGCCCCGCTGATCACATGAAACTGTCATTAGCAGAATCACAACAAACGCTATCATTTTCTAAATTAGTCAGTATTCAAGGAGTCAAAATAAAACTCGTTATCGTTATTTTCAGAGAATGTGTAAATTGATACAACTCTGACTAGTTGTAAAAAAATTTTTATTTCGTTTATCCATTTTTTGTTTTAAATAATAATTTCACCTTATATTGTAGTGATGTATTGTATAAAATTTGTTTCAGGTTTTGGAAACTCTTATAAGAAAAGGCGGGAATCTGAACGATAAAAATAAAAATTTATTAACACCGTTGCACTTGGCTGCTGACAAATCACATTACGATGCAATGGATACACTTTTAAGACACGGAGCAAAGGTGAATGCTTTAGATGATTTAGGTCAAACAGGTGAGTTTTGTTTATTTACTTAGAAGTTGTTTCCAGGAGAAAAATTAAAGAGCTCTATCTAATCCTTGGTTTTGTCTCTTTTTTTTGTAGCGCTACATCGATGTGCCAGAGACGATAATATTCAAGGCTGTAGGATTCTTCTGTCGTACAATGTCGACTTATCTATCGTGTCTTTACAAGGTGTCACAGCTGCTCAATTAGCGACAGAAAACGTCACCAAAATCTTACAAGATCCTCCTTCTGGAAGCGCAGACGTTGAATGTCAGTTACTAGAAGCTGCCAAGTCTGGCGATTTGGAAGCGATTCAGAGGTTGTTGACTAGCTATCCTCAAATCGTGAACTGTCGAGATTTAGACGGGAGACATTCGACTCCTCTACATTTTGCTGCTGGTTACAACAGAGTCAGCATAGTCGAGTATTTGTTGGATCACGGTGCTGATGTCCACGCTAAAGACAAAGGGTAAAAATCGTGTGGTGCTGAATTTTTCATGGCGATTCCTTCAGCTTTCTTCAGTCGTTGTTCTTACCATTTCAGTGGTTTAGTTCCGTTACACAATGCTTGTTCTTATGGCCATTATGAAGTCACTGAGTTGTTGGTGAAGCACGGAGCCAGCGTTAATGTTGCTGACCTGTGGAAATTTACGCCGCTTCACGAGGCCGCGGCCAAGGGTAAATACGAGATCGTCAGACTTTTGTTAAAGGTAAGACAAGGTTTTAGATGTGTGGTCGTTGATCGTTTAATCTCGAGTTGGATGTTGAACTTTTTATTTGAAACGATAGCACGGGGCTGATGCGAGTAAGAAAAATAGAGACGGAGCGACGCCCTTAGATTTAGTTCGAGACGGTGATCAGGATGTTGCCGATTTGTTGCGGGGCAATGCGGCTTTGTTGGACGCAGCTAAAAAAGGAAACGTAACTCGCGTACAAAGACTGATTTCTTCTGAAAATATCAACTGCAGGGACGCTCAAGGGAGGAATTCGACTCCTCTCCATTTAGCAGGTGAGCTAAATGACTCATTTCATGTTTGATTATAAGATTTGCGTTAAGTTTATTTGCCTAATGTTCATTTCATTTTGTCTTCAGCTGGTTATAATAATATCGAGGTAGCAGAGCTTCTTCTCGAGCATGGTGCCGATGTAAATGCTCAAGACAAAGGTGGTTTGATACCGTTGCACAATGCTTCATCTTACGGACATTTAGACATCGCGGCTCTACTAATTAAATATCACACCGTGGTCAATGCAACTGACAAATGGGGCTTTACACCCTTGCACGAAGCAGCGCAAAAGGGCAGGACCCAGTTGTGCGCTCTCTTGGTAAGAAGACTCACCTCTGAATCAAATTGAGGCGTGAAAACATTTAAAATATGATGTTTGGTTGCTTATTTGTTGTTTCAGCTTGCTCATGGCGCAGACCCTTTTCTTAAAAATCAAGAAGGTCAAACCCCGTTGGAGTTGGCAACAGCTGAAGACGTTCGATGCCTTCTTCAAGACGCAATGGCTCTTCAGCAAGGAGTTGCTTTACCACTGCCTTCTCCCAGTCTTCCTTTAGCCGCTGAAACGGTTGTTATGCCTTCTGGTGCCTCAGTTTCTCTATCACTTCCTATTTCTTATTCAACCACTGTGATATCTGGAGGAGACGGTCGGACAAACGACACCGTCAAGGCAGAAGGTGGAAAGGAAAATAGTGGCAACGGGTCAGCTTCCCTTCCGGGTTTCCTACGAAGGTAAAACTCACTTAATTTGACATAGTCGTTGTTACATTTGAGCCATTTTATGTCAGAGTGATGGGAAACGGGTGAATTGGATTTCAGTTTGGGTTTGGAACACCTCTGCGAATTATTCGAACGAGAACAGATCACGTTAGACATTTTAGCGGAAATGTCACACGAAGACTTAAAACAAGTCGGAGTGAGTGCCTACGGGTATCGACACAAAATAATAAAAGGAATCGAAAAGTTAAATGCAACACCAGGCGGATGGTGGTCAGTTCCTTCAAACCCAGGAACTCTTTTGGTAGATCTTTTATCCGACGACAAAGAATATCTGGCGGTCGAAGAAGAAATGCAACGGACTGTGAGAGAACACCGCGATAACGGACAATCGGGAGGAATATTTACCAGATATAATATAATTAGGGTAAGATGGGAGAAGAGACAGAGAGAAGACTGAAAGAATCTCCGAGAGGACAAAATAAATTTAATCTGTTATTTTCTTTGTGATCTTAAAAACAGATACAAAAAGTTCAAAATCGAAAACTTTGGGAAAGATACGCTCATCGTCGACACGAGGTTGCCGACGAGAATGCGAATCAGTGCAATGAGCGAATGCTCTTCCACGGATCTCCTTTCATAAACGCAATAGTTCAAAAGGGTTTCGACGAAAGACACGCTTACATGGGTGGAATGTTCGGTGCTGGGATATATTTCGCGGAGCATTCTTCCAAGAGTAACCAATACGTGTACGGAATCGGGGGCGGAACTGGATGTCCAGCTCACAAAGATAAGTCTTGCTATATATGTCAGAGGTAAGTGTTTCAACGATTTTTTTTGTTTTGTGGGCGAAATGAAAAGATTGTTTATGTTATTGTTATCTTAATTAATTTCCTTCCGGTTCCCAGGCATTTGATTTTGTGTCGAGTAACGTTAGGGAAATCATTTCTTCAGTTTTCTGCCATGAAAATGGCACACGCTCCTCCTGGACATCATTCGGTGGTGGGGAGACCGAGTGCGGGTGGCCTTTACTTTCCGGAATATGTCGTTTATAGAGGAGAACAGGTAGAATACATAATTGAAACGAACAGTTAATAAAAATTCGAAATTATTTAGATTAAACACTGGGTCACTGTCATTTTTAATTTAACTACCTGCAAGAATCGAAACTTGGTAGAAAACTAAGACAGACAAAGGTAACTAGAAGTAAAGAGGTCAGTACATGAAACAAAGGAAGGTTGGAGGTTACCAAAGCTATTTTAGACAGATTTTGTTTTTTGAAAATAAAATTACATTGACATTTTAGATTGTATATTGAGTACAATATGGTGCTGTGCAATAAGCATATGAAATATTCTAACATAACATATAATAGTAACAGTATATAAACTCTAGAAGATGGTTGACGGGCACAAGAGATATACCATAAGCGAGTTACACTTAGAGGTGTTTGTGTTTGAGAGCCATGACCCTCGTGACAAAAGTTGTAAAACTGGTTAAGCTATGACTATCTTTGTAACAAATGTTTAGAAAGTTTCTATCAATTTTATGTTAAGGTCGTAGATCCTGCCAGGCTATATAGTCAAGTAACATATAATTGACATCGCCTCTAAATTTTAGAAAGATTAGAGTTGAGTTATCAACCGGGTAGAAATCAGGTTTGAGAAGATGAAGCTACTCTTGGTCCACCAGTTACTTAGGATTTGTAGTAATTTTGATAGACTTTGGGAATTTTAGTAGATCGGGGTGAGAAACGCGTGCCAAAACCTTAGTGCTATTGAATTTGTATGATCTTTCTGAAGTATGACCGCAATCTCTTCAGATTTTGTGCTCGAGGCGTTTCTTATGTTCCGACATACTAATACTATTACCTCGTATTGTCATACCTTTATATATGAGTTTTTCATTGGCAAAGGATACTATAAATGAGGACCAGATGGGGTTTAAAGGCTCTAAGATATTTTTTATATCTAGTATATTTGATATAGTTCCTCTGCGTAGGACGCATGCTCTTTCTCTGCTTGCTGTTTTCTGAGCTTCTTATTTGTATGGCCCAATTCTGTAGTCAGCTGTTGTCATTTTCTTCTCTCTGCTAACTATTTTGAGGTTCCTTCTGATGTTCTCTCAATAGCTTCTTTTATTCTTTTCTTCTGCTTCTAACTTTAAAATATTTTAATGTTATTTACACTATTGGTATGGTTTTCTTCCTTTTTTCCCACTATCTTTTATGGGGCTTCTCCTTTCTCTTATTTTTTCATAGTTTCTCAATATTCTGTACTTTCCTTTTCCTAGTCTAGACCTCCATCCCAGCTTTTTCAATATCCCTAGATTCGTGGAGCTTTTTTTTTCACTCCTAGCACCCCCTTTGCCAAGTCCTTAATTATACTATCTATTCTCTTCGCTAAGGTAGTCTGTAAAAATGACGAGGTATCATAACCCAGTGTTTAATGTGTATAATTTCATGTTTAAACTAATTGATAGTCTATCCAATTTTTTCTAATTTGTACACTTGTCTGAAACTAACTAAATTATATTTTCGTAACACGTTTTAGGCATATCCTGAATATCTGATCACTTATCAAATTGTGAAGCCAGACACAGTGTTGGAATCCTGAATCGAGAACAGCGTGCCTTAATTTATTGATCACTTAAAGTCGAACTCTAATTGGAATCATTCATTTTTGTTTTTCTTGTTATCGGGTTTATTTCTTCGTCAATTAAGGAATCGAAAGTCTGTCGAGGCTCACGAGCTCTAACATTGGTGAGAAACATTTTTGAATAAAAAAAGAAATTGAGTGACGTCATAACTTGTCTTTAAATGTTTTCAGGATGTAAAATGAGTTTTATTTTTTATTTGTTTTGTGTTGATTTTAGAAAAGAGGTGAGAGTTGCTTTGTTATTAAATGACTGGATTTAATACTTTTTTTTAAATTAATTTTTGAGTTTAGGTTGCAAGAGGTTCGCTTAAACACAAAGTTAGTAACAAATTTGTTGGTTTAGTATAAAATGAAGCTCAAAGAATCAGCTTATTGTGAACTAACATTAAAGTAGAAGACAAGAGGTGGGAAGGTTTTGACGTATCAATCATTCAAAAGACTTGAAACAGTACTAAATAGGCGACTTTGTCACATGTTGAAATAGGTTCTCGTATCAGTATCACTCGAATATCTGAAATTATTTTTGTTGTTTTGTTGCAAGAGAATTTTACAGAGGATTCAAAAATTATGTTAAATATATCTATTACGTTAATACAATATTCGTAGTAATTTTTTCACGCTTTTATACTAGTACGAATTGTTATCTCGAGACAGATTCTTATTTCTGACGTTTTTCGTCTCATAGCTTCTGCTTTGAGTTGAAATTTCTGTTATTTTGGAAACAAGTTATGAACAGCATATTTGAACTTTGAAACTGTGGTCATCAAAGTCCTCCTTCTTCTTTAACCATTTGAGTGCTGAGTGGTGGATTTATTATTATCACCCAACTCTTGTTTAGTTTCTTTAATTCGATTTAGAGTACACCTATGTCATAGGTGGGATAAGTAAAATAAAATTTTTACTGTTTGAGAGGTCTGTGGTGTACTGGTTAAGTGCCAGACCAAGAAATTATAGTCGCAATTTCAGATCCTCCTCCTGTATACTGTTGTACCCAAAAAGGGTTTGAAACTGGATTAAAACTCAGCTATAATAAAATTTTTACTGTTGGGGCTCTCTAGAAGAGGAAAATTGTACCTGAATAAAAAAGTGATGTAGGGTTATTGTAAACTACACCTGGAATATTAGAATTTCAATTTAGAGGGCAGTAAATAGTTGTGATAATTAGAGCGCACATGTAAGAAGGTTCGCCAATGCTGTAGTGTACTATCAAATTTAATGTTAGACTTACAGCCATTGACTGTATGCCTTTTTACTGAAATCTTTGTGACGGGTACATTAAAACGTTATAGATGTTTATTTGTTGTTGTCTTCAATACATACTGTATATGTAAACTATTATTTTGTGTACACTTTTCACATTTATACATTTATTACATTTTTTGCATCTGCAGTTAGATTTCCATTGTTGGTCTTATAGACCAAAATCTGTTTGCTGAAATTCTTTTGAGATGTATGCTCAAGTGGTTTTGAAACATATCCAGGCATTGATGGCTATCAAATCTGAAATTTTATATGTAAAACTCAGACAGAATCCTGCTTTCATAGCACATTTTCTAACCATTTGTGTACCTCTACCATGTTCTAACCTCGTGTACATGTTTATGAAACAAATTCTCGTTTAAAGTGTGCATTATTTATGAAATTAATTTCCTGAGGCACTGTCTATTATGTGCGTATTTATTGCTAAACAAAATTCAGTTGCTTGGTGTTGTTTATACTTCATTTTTGTCATTTCATACACAACTTAACCCCTTCATTTGACGAATTTTTGTAAAAATAGGTATACAACATCTACAAACAATAAAATATAAACGGTCCAAGCAAAACGGTTAGATGACTCGACACTCGAATGGTTAAATAATTTACATACTCTAAAGCCTCTTTGTATATGTGTCAAGTGAGTCCTCTTAAAGGTTGTCGATGTTACAAAAGACAAACAAAACGTGATGGAAACAACAATTGACGTAGAATTCGCTTATTAAATTAGGTTTACAAGGGAAGATAAACTAAAATGAAATAAATTATAATTTTTTTATTCAAAAAATAAAGAAGTGGATTTATTTGTTGACAAAAAATGTATAAACGTGTCTTGAATCGATTTGAAAAAAGAATTTTTTATAAAGCACTCAAGTGTTCACACATGTTAAATTGCTAAATAATAGAAAAATAAATACAATGACTTTTAATTTGTTTAATAAACTAAACAAAACTTTAAAAATTTTTGTTTTATGGCTTATTACCAAATGAAACAAGTTTAATCGGGTAACAATTGTACAAAGAAAATCTTATTTTACTTACACTCGTGTGAAAACTATTTAAAAAGAAAAACAGATGAGAAAGAAGGAATTAGGACATCACAGGATATTCGGCAAATTCACGCTCTGACTTTTGTTATTACGGATGAAATTATCCGGATTTCTTGGACTATATTCAGTGTTGGGTAGCTGAGGCAACGTCGTGTTCGTATTTACGTTGGTTGAATCCTGAAATTGAGTAGATTTTAATACGAGAAAAGATTATAAAGTGACAGAAACGGCGTTAGAAAATGGGAAAAACTTACTTTTGGCTTCTCTCTTAATTTTTTCAAAGTGTAATTTCCGTCAGAAACTTGGATATTCAGTTGAAAACCGTCAAAGTAGGGATGATTCAAAAGTTGGTCACATGACCAACGTTTCGAGGGATCTTTGTCGACACATTTCTAAAACATGTTGCGACTTGAAAAAACCGTTACTCTCATTTGAAAAAATCAACATTTATCACTAAAAGTTGGTATATACCTTGAGAAAATCTAAGGTTTGTGGATTTTGTTGCCTGTGTAGTTTCTCCTCAAGTGGTTCGTATGTGTGAGGCACGGGTAAAGTTACACCGGCAAAAAACTCATTCGCTTTGAATATTTGCATGTGTCTCGGAATCAAGTCACCTGGAAAAGCCACGGATTGAAGTTTTTTTGTACTACTATTTCTTAACGTCAGACCTTTTGGATTTCCAGTACCTAATGTGGCTCTGATCAGGTATAATTGATCGGCATCAGATTTCCCAGGCCAGAGTGCATCCCCCCGAACAAGTTCTGCAAAAACGCAACCTATTGCCCAAACATCGACAGGCGGACCATACATTGTGTCTCCCACTAGAAGTTCAGGTGCTCTGTACCATCTTGTAGCTACGTAGTCTGTGTAATTTTCACCTGGATCTAATGTTTAAAAAAATGTCAACTCTACGAGGAAAACTTGGGGCACAATTCGATGCGTCAGTTTGAGGAGTCTCGAAAAATTATTTCTTACTTAGCATCCTAGCAAAGCCAAAGTCGCAAAGTTTAACAACTCCCTGTGTAGTAAGTAATATGTTTTCCGGTTTGATGTCTCTGTGAATGCATGAATGTTGATGACAGTAAGAAATCCCTTGAAGAATTTGCCAGGTGATTTGCTTTGTTAGGATCTCCGGACATCCCCTCGGATGTTTTTCCAATTCGTTTAGTACCGTGTGATCGCAAAATTCAAAAACCAAATGAAGTTTCTTTTTCCGCCTGAAAACCTCGATTAAATTGACCAGGTTTGGATGTTTCAAATTCTGAAAGTAACACGAGTCAAGCGTATTAATTAAGATACCTTCATGTTGTTCTTTCGAGAGAATTTGCCAAAGGAAAGTTTCAAAGACCAAAGTTCACAGGCAATATATGTAGGCGTTCGTGATTAAAGGTAAAAAGTTGAAGAGCGTTCAATGTCAAAGGTCAAACACTGTTGGGGGGAAAGAGGAAATGTAAAGGATAAAAGGTTGGAAAGGAAAATAAAGATTGTTGAGGGATGTCACAAGTGACTACCAATTAACCAATGATGTTTATGTAGTCATTGCTCAGAATTTTTTTGAAGACATCTTATTTTTGGCTTCATCAGTAAGCAAAACACGAAAACCAGAGCATCTAAAGACTGGAGGAATGTGGATTGAAGGAACTGAAAAGGAAAGGTAGTAAAATGAGGGTTGCCCGCCCTCCAATTTTAAAAATTATGGGTGAAAATTTTCTATAGAGAGGACTACTACTACTGCCTACCACTCCCATACCAGATACGGGAGATTCTAGATAGAGAGAGATACCAGAGGACTAATAGGACTTATAAGAGAGGATATTGCCCCCTTTTCCTATCCTCTCTTATAAGTCTATATAGCGTATTTGTAGGTAGTAGTAGAAACCTTTCTTCCAGAGTCCTTTAACCCAGTTCCCCCAATTTTACCTTCAACAATCTTATCTCCCTGAGAGCTATTTTCCTTATCAAAGGATCATCTTCGGATTCGACGAATTTCTTAATGGCTACTATTTGACCGGTTTCTCGGTTTTTGCACTTGAAAACCAAGCCATAACTTCCTTCGCCTAGTTTCCCAAGTTTTTCGTACCTTTCCATCGACCGGGAAGAAACTCTTGGCCTGTAATAATAGAAGGCAATCATGCGATAAGTATAAAGTCCACCGAGTATTCACTGAACCGACTAAGTTAAGATTGTTTTGTGTGAATAGACTCATTCAAACTGAAACAATAGGACTTTTGGGCTGTTTCAACCCTTACCCAAGTGACTGATTCCAAATGACCTTGGGATGTTGGATTAACTTTTAACTCACCTAGAAAATAATTTGAGCATGTCAGAAATGAAACTATTCCTATAGCTATGTGGCTCCATTTAATTATGTTGATTTTCTCTTGAGCCGTTTGGTTCATTATAATGAACTCAAATGGCCTTTGTATTGCACTGAAATGAATTTTATTTCTTTAAAATAAAATTTTAAGGACATTCTACAAATTTTTGTTTTGGTTACTAGACTAATTCTAAATTGAAAACAAAAACCTGAAGTGTTTTAAGCTTTAAATTTGTCCTGAAACTTAGAATTTAGGTTTGTTTTTGCTTATAAAAAATCTTTCTACCTAGTTCTCTTGCTTTTTTTGAAATAATTTATTTTACTTTTGTGTAGTTGTCTACTTTACTCCAAAGTATCTTACATTTTTTAATTTACTTACTTGTTCTCTTTTAATTTTTTATGACAATGAATTCTGACAAAAACAGTTTAGTAATCACATTCTCTCTAACTTCTTCCACTATTTTAAAGTTGAAATGACTACTTGACACAGTGAATACCTATCTTTAATAACATATTCGTCTGACTTGTGATCTGCTCATTCCTTTTTGATGGGAGAAGTTAGTCAGTCTTGTAGACACCGCTTTAAACACTACAAGTACAAAGAAAGGGTTTTTAAAAAAATTCCAATGCACTTTAAAACAAATAAAATTCCAAAATTCAGTTTCCGAACCACGATACGAACTTGATGTAAAAACGAAAAAGCAAAAAAATTAAAATTCAAGGTTTCCACGCCATTTCTCCCGGAATTAATTCAAATATTTCATTTTTGTGTTCGTGACATGCATCCCTTGGCAACGGTTCACGATCGATGTGATATGAGAAAATTATAAATTCAGGAAGTTTTTTAATTGATTTTCTTTCAAGGGATTTGTAATTGGGGTAATTATGTTAATTCGCTGGGGAGAAAGAAAAAGCAGCTTTCACGTTGTTCATGTGTGTTTTGGGCTTGATGATAACGTGGTGAAGGAAAGGTACATAGGACTCATAAAAAAACTGTCAAATAAAGTATTTTTGAAAAAATCTTTATAATATAACTCATCACACACCACATACAAAAATATATGTACTACAAATAACATACAATATCTATTTTTTATATCTTAAAACAGTGATTGGTTGAGCTGACTAGGACTAAGATGGGTGTTGGGATTTAAGGGAAATAAGGAAGAAATCAGCCTGTTAGTGGCTCATTTGTATAATTAAAGTCCTGAGATTTAAGATACCAATTTTTTGGGGGCCAAAAAATTTAATTTAAAACATTAGAAGGCGGTGGTATTCCGTTACCTGAAAATTCAAACGAAATTTTTTTCTCGCTGTTTTATTATTTGATAATAACGAATTAAAGTTATAACAGGTTTTGAAAGTAGGAAGAGAAAAGATGGGAACTTTTTTAATACTATAACCTCTGAACAAATAAATTAAATCGAAATAAAATTCCTGTTTAAAATATTGAAATTTTATGACCTGAGAACTTTCTTGGTTCCCAAGTACTTATCAAAATTAAAAACAATTCTTCTGTTGTTCTTATAGTTTGATATTTCAAACCAAAAAGTTAAAAAATTATTTAATAGGTTCTAAAATAATTGCTTGGCCTTTTAAACCTCGTTCTACTCCACCTGTTGGCAAAACATAAGATTCAGAATCCCTATCATCTGAAAATTGCATCAAATTGTCATTACTTTTAGCCAAAGTATCAAAATCCCATATGCCAAATTGCCTACTCTTCCCTTGTAGTGCAATTAAATAAACTTTAGAAGCACCTACATTACTAATATTTGAAATGTCTTTGACAGACTTCTTAGAAGCATATAATTTTTCATTATAATTATAAAAGACCAAATTATTTTTAGTGTCATTAGTCAAACTATCTTGGACTGTTTTGCAATCACATTTGTTAAAATTATCTTTTAGCAGAACCAAACTGTCTTGATAAGAAGCATTGTTTTCTTCTGATGGCATCATAATGACAAAACCACTTATAACTGCCCAGTGAGCTTTACTACCATTTTTTAAGCAAGGGGAGTGATCTAAATCACAATCATAACTGTTTTCAATGTTAAGGGAATTTATTGAAATAGACACATTTCATTGTTTAAAGTGTGAGGAAATGATTCCTTTACAATTTGGATATCCTTTAGACTGATAAACATGATGAGAATTCAGTCTACACTTTAAGTTATTGTTTTTCTTCAAATTTTTGTCCTGAAAATTTTAAAAGGATACGGAATAAGAAGCAAGTTTTTATTAAGTAAACTCTGAAGTATGCAGAAAAAATGATTCTCTATGCCTCCACATATTATTCTTGTATTAAATCTACAGCACTGTTCTGCCAAGTAAGCAAGAGACTGGGCACTAAACATTTCTCCCTGTTTCGTAAAACCTTTTGACAGAGCCTCATCAAAAATGTCTTCAACTGCAACAAACTTCTGCAATATCAAACTTGCAATACTGAGAGCAACCAGTCCACACCTGAAATAAAATGATAGGCTTTTTATACTGAAGATGATTAAAAGGTACGATGTCAGGCATACAGAATCATTCACTACCTTTTATTTAAATCAAACCAAACTTTTATTTTCTACATTATGTTTCTATCTTAAAATTTGGCTTAGTCTTTATCTTTTAAAAAGTAAAGAGAGTGAAATGCTTTATTTTACACATGAGAAAGTCAAACTATTGCTGTCACAAGGTTTTTTTAAAACCAATCTGCATCCTTTGCAGGAAACAATTTTTTACCCAAAGCAAAGAACTTACGTTGCTCCTTTTTGAAGCTGAGGTTGAAGTAGGGTATTGCTAATATAAAAAACCCTGAAGTTATCATGACAAGATAAAACTTCAATAGCTCTATTCAGATCTTCTTCCTTCAAATCTTTTTTTTCTTTTGAATTTTCTACTAACAGTTGCAAGATAGGGGACTTTAAAAGCGGAGCGGAAGATGGTGTAAGAGGTGGGATTGGAGGTGGAGGTGGAGGTGGTGGAGACTTTAATTCCATACTCTAAAGTTAAATGGTAATAGAAGAAATTAGAAAATAAAGTTAACGGCAGGAATACGAAACGAAATTTTGCCTATCGATGGTAAATAGAACGTTAACATTTACGGTCTTTAACATCCATTCAATTTTGTTGAAGATCGATAAATTTTAATTGAATTTTTAAATCAAAAACGAACAACAGCGCTGAAGTGATAAGTAAAAACCCCGCAAAAGCTCTTTTGAACAAATCGCAATTCTCGTTCTGATAAGGAATCGATAACTCGAAGGCAAAGACTCGTTATAATGGCAACAATGGAAGTTGGTAACACTGCCTAATGTGGGTTTTAACGGATGGACGAAAACATTGCCATTTGTGGTGGTATTGGGTACTTTGCCGATTATTTTGGTCACGAAAAATACAACTGGATTTGGAAGATGCCTTCAGTTCTTTTGACAGAATCACTCGCCCTCGAATTAGAAGGTAAATAGTCTGGTCTTCATGTTGTTTTCAACTTTAGAAATCATTGTATTTTCGTTAAATTTTTTTTTCCTTCAAATTTGTTTTCTAATTATAGGCCAAGAACAGTGGCCCGATGATGTTAAACTCTACCAGCAAGACGAAACACACCAGATACTTCTTCCTGACTATGCAAATTGTTTAGCTCTTCAGGCCTTCTTAAAAATCAACGCCCTTCCATTCGAAATCGTGCGCAAAAAAAACTCAGAATTCATGTCACCGTCGGGAAGGATTCCCTTCATCAGATGTGGGGCGTTCGTGGTTTCAGAATTCGAACCTGTTGTTGCTTTCGTCGGTCATAAAGGCATTAGTACCAGTCAGAGGCTAGATAAGACAGAATGGGCCGATATGAGGGCATACATGTCTTTAGTAAACAATGTTTTGTTGAATGCTGAATTGTATATGTGTTGGTATGAGAAGAGTATTTACGAAGCAATAACTTGGCATAGATACAGTTCAGTTTTTTCATGGCCTTTAAATTTTATAATTACTTGGCAGAAAAAAAGATCTATTCACAATAAGTTAGGAGTTTTAGGTTGGACGAAAAAAACAACAGAACAGGTAAATCATAATTTTTCTCTCTGCGAGTAAGAAATTAAATTATGTTCACTCACAGAAATGACCATCAATTTATTGAGTCAACAATTTATGGTTTTGATTTTGTTTTAGGTACTTGAAGATGTTAAAAATTGTTGCCATAGTTTGTCAGAGAGACTTGAAAACAATCATTATTTCTTTGGAAACACACCAACAGAATTGGATGCCCTTGTCTTTGGACATTTTTTTAGTATTCTGACAACACCGTTGCCTGGAAATCAGTTAGCTTCTGTTGTACAAAATTTTCCCAACTTAATTAAAATGTGCAAAAGATTGGATCAAGAGTACTTTAGTAAAAAGTAATCAAAGATTTAACATAAAAAATTAACAAATGACATTGCTTTAATTAGTTGTAAACAACAATCTTAACGACACTATTTATAGTTGATATCCAACTTTAAGGAACCTGGTAATCAGTTAAGAGAATTAGAACTTATTTAAACGAATGTTTGATGTTTTTCAGGAAGAAGGCTGTTTCTCTCTAAAACTAAAAGGTTCTTAAAATAATTATCAACTTAACTTCCTTGTTACTGAAAACCCAGAATTGAGATATTTTACAAATCCCACCTGCTTTCAAATGTGCACTTGTCAATCAGTTGATGCATTATTTAATTTCTATGACCAATCATAAAAGAGCCCTTTGCCATATACAAATGCATTTGTTTCCAAAACAAGTACTAAACATTGTGCCATTATAGAAGAACATGGAGGATTGAGTTTGAGATGGAAATGTTCCTTCAAATATCTGAAGTAGTTTTTGTTTATTAGAAAGTGGTTTAAAATCACTGCATTTTCTAACCATTGCCTTGTGCAATTTGTTGTAGTGTAAATATTATCTTTTTAGTTTTTTAATTGTGAATATTTTCATTAAATAAATTTAAATTTGTTATTTATTGACTGTAAAATATATATTTCGTAAAAATATCGGTCTTGGTATTAATTAAATCTCAAATTTGAACAGGAAAGAAGGCAGAAGAAAAAATGGAAAGTTGAGGAGGTGGAAGATGCTAAAGCTGATTTGAATTGAAAAAGGGTCTAATCATTTATTCCTTCTTAACTATAACCCTCTTTCAATACAATAAGTATTAGAAATTTTGTTTTGGGAAGAATACCCCATATTTTTGATAAAAAATAAGCAACTCATTACGTAACGAATGAAAATTGAACTTATTTCGACCCAGTCTTTTTTTTAATAAAAATTATAACTTACATTTTCAACTCTATATGCAACAAATAAGTCATGTTTATTTTGTTTTATGTCAATAAACGTGTTTCGACCCAGTAGTAGTCAAAACAGTCCAAAAACGGAAAGCAAAAAAGGCGCCAAAAATTAAGACCATAACCTGGATGGTGTCAGATAATTGATGGGCTTTCTTGCATGGCGAGTTACAAAGGCGGGAATTTGTCCCCCGGGTCAAAAACCTTCGGGTTTCTTTCGCCCATATGGCAAAGTTAATTACGCTATTTTTAGGCGTGTGTTAATCAGGTATAATGAACGACCTATCTAAATGTAAAAGGAGCTACTCCCCATCCAACTTACAGTGAGAAAGGAATAAAACATTTAGATGTAGCAAATTCAAACTTTTTTGAAAGTTTTTCTTGTTTATTATGGACTAGGGCGTTTTCTACTTTGAGTGTTCATAAAATGCAATTGTTCGAAATTGAAGAGTTATAAGTGAAAATGAAAATGTTGAAAATCGGCTGAAAACATTCTGTAGTGATGACGTCATGAGTGGAACTCTATGGTTTTTTCACCGCAGAAGATGCACCAACCTGAGAGCGCAAGCATGTTGGCAACTGTTAAAAATCAAATGTGTTGAGGGAATTTAACGGACAAGTGAATCGGAGTCATTAAGCTGTGAGCCGGGGTGAAGAGGTGTACTGCTCATTAGTTTTTTTAATTAAAATAATTATATATTTGGTTTTATAAAATGAATCTGTCGATAATAAGTCTATATCTCTCAAGTGAAACAAATTATTGTCACGTCAGAAGAATTTTTTGATGATTTCTTTAAGGTTAAATTATTTGCGCGAATTTTCAGTACCCGCCATTCCTTTTTCGCCCCGGGAAGAATTTTATTTTGATTATGTGTATAAAATTAATCACAAACGTTTATTCATATTTATGAAAATTATTTCGATAAACTAAACTCTTAATTATCACAAAGAAAGTACGTAAAATTTGGTTTTGATCCGTGCTCGTATCTGTATCTGACTTTGCGGTTTTTTTCTTTATCAACTTGCCCTCCATTAAAATCTACAAAGTAAAAATGACGAGCGGTGCAAATAACAAAGTTATTAATGAGATAAAAGACACTTCACTCGTGCTATCTCCCATGGCCAATTTGGCCGTGAACTTCGGTGGAACGTCGTTGTCTTCAACACCTTGCTTCAACAGATTCAGGGGAAGGCGTTTGTCTATGTCAAGCCTTACACCCAATACTCCTGTAGACAACAGCAATTTGTTTGATACCTCTGATGGTAAGTAAATACATTTATACAATGATTAGATTTTGAGGTGATTTCACAATCAGAAAAAAAGGATTTGCAAAGTAATTTTTTTTGGAGCTGATAAAGCATATTTTTAGCTCTCAAAACTGCTGATTAGTGAGGTGTTGTCATATAAAAAAAAAGAAAATATTTTTGAGTTGATTGAATGCAATTTCACAAACAAAATTTCATATGTGGTGAAGTTCATATATTACTTTTTGCATATTCATTGCTTCCACATGTATATGTAATTGAACTGTTACAAAGCATAAAGAGTTGTGAATTATTGCTTCATTTTATTACCTGGATGTCACAGAATGTTTCATTTAGTCTGCATAATAAAATTGCATAATATTCAACTTTTTTTAAAGCAACTATGAGTTGTTTAGTTTATTTTCCCAATTATTATGATTTTATAGTAAATTTGATTGTGAAATCATGCTCTTAATGTTACGGTTCCAAATTTACCTCATGCAGGAACTTTCTTAAGCTAGGCAAAGTTACTTGCAGTTGGGTTGGGTCTTATTTTTGCTTATTCAGTGTTTTTTAGGTCAAATTCATAAAAGCTTTTAGTTCCTTCAGCTAAGTTTAAAGTCACTTAACATCATAAACTATGTATCAAGATGTTCTGATTATATTAACTTACATGGTGCCCACTAGGGTAACAAAAGCCTTTTTTAAGGGTGTCTGATTAAGGTTGAACTTTCAATTTCAATATACAACTTTATCTTACCTCTGAGCATTAAAGTGTTGACTACATTAAAGATTCAAAAGTGCTAGGAACAAGTAAGTGCGTAAAGTAACACAGAACTGAAGTAAATGTGTATTCTAAATAAATGTAATTAATAAATAAGTTTCATAGGTACAGTAAATAAATAACTAAAATAAATAAGTGGATAAATGAACAATAAATAGGTACATAAATAAAAATTTGAAAAATTAAATAAATTTCATAAATCTAAAACAACTTCTAGTCTTTGATGTCAGCCATGAGCCCTCACGAAGGTTAATCCTAATCAAAGGATATTGGGTCATGAAGAAATGCTAAAATGCCAAGAGTAAAGCTTTTTTAAGTACAGAAAATGATAATGTAGTTCTTGGCAGGGTTATGTATTCAATGCAGTAATAAAATTTGTGAGGAAAGATTCTTTGTTGGCATATTAGGTCTAAGAAAGTTATTAAAACTTTGAGGGATGGGGTAACTCATTAAAACTTTAGGGGTTGATGGGAGAAAACATATCTATACCACATTTGTTAAGTAATAAATTCAAAATCCTTTGTTTGCCCTAGCAATATTGAGAATTAAACCTATATGTCTTTGACCAGCACAGAATGTCAGGTTTTTGCTAGTCTCAGGTTCTTTTTTGGCCTCCTCTGAGCCAACATTATGTTAAGGTGCTGAGCATGACATTAGGTTAGCAAAGACCTGAAAATTAAAGGTTAAAGACCCTGTATAATTGTAAACCAGTAAAATTGAACTGATTGTCATGGATATTAGAACTGAAAGTAATAAAAAAAATTCCTTTTTGCAGTTGAATGTTGTTGATTAAATTTTTTTTTCTTTGATTTTGTTACAGGTAAAAATAGTACACCAAGGTAAGGATAATGAATTCAATTTGTTTTACAAAGTTCTGTATGTTTTTTGTGTGTGAATATTTATTTTATGTTAATTGTTGGGAAGAAATTTTTTTCTCTTTGGGAATTGGAATCTACATTGAACTAGGTATTTGGGCTGTAGACCAAGGAAAGAATTTTCTGTGTTGTCCTCGATGGACGATTTTGTTATAAGTAAATTGATTCTTCGTTTTATTGTATTTAACATTTTGTTGTTATTGTTATGTGAAAGGCTTGGATGTGTCATCTGTTTATCTGGAACATAAATATGTCAATAGATGTAAGTGAGGTAGAATCATGTCCTTGGTTCGTTGAGTTGTCATGTTTTTTGGTTGAGTTGAGTTGTAGGAATTTGGTCGGTTTTCAAAGTCATGCTTTATTGGGTTTGAACTTCCCCAGCTTGTTTTTGTACAAAGACAAATTAATTTCTGACAGTAGTAACTCCGAATTTTAAGAAAACTGTGTGCATCAGTCTGGAGCAGGGGTCGGCAACCTGTGGCTATTTAGTTCCGTACGCAAATATTATTTATTTTATCAAATTTAGAGTCATGTTTGAAACTTTAACCAACAGTTTATAACCCAAATTTTCTAAAACCATGCAGTCAACGATCCCATGAAATTTGCTCAGGTGTTTTTTACTGAAGTATTGTTAAAGGCTCTAGTAGTGCTTCGTGTTGTGTCGTCAGACAGGGCATGACATAAAAAACGTATACAGTATATAAAACTTATCGTGTTTGTTGGTCTCAATTTTATTTGTTGAATACATGGACTGATCTCGACCAAATTTTCAACCCTGATTATAAATTCTTTTCTTGTTTAGCCCCTTAATATGCCTCATAGATACTATATATCTTAGGTTCTACTTTAATCTTCCAGTCTTTGTCTTATTATTTGACCTAGACTGGTACCTCTGAAATATATCTATTTGTTTGTGGAAGAAATTTTGATTAATTTGGTGAAATTGCGCTGTTGGGGGGCCTCATGATGAAACCCCATCCTCACGGTCTCTGAATGGGAGCTTCACTCTCCACCGAAGAGAAGCTCCTCGAAAGTCGCCTCAAATGGTAGGTCATGTGATGAGGAGACCTGAGGACCACTTGACATTAAAACAGGGATATGAAGACGCGGTAGACCCTTCCAAATTTGGCTGTCCGCCGTCAGAGACAACCTGAAGGAAATTGATGCTAATGTGTTGACAACCCAGGACAGGGTAAGCTGGAACCCGAGTAATGGGATGTGGCCAGGAAGAAGATCCTCACCTTCTATTCGTACGTATGGAATGATATATTGCGTACCGTCCGTTGGATGGATGATTAAAACATTCTGAATCTCTCAGTCGTTACGAACTACCGAAATAGGTCTAAACTTGCCACCAAATTTGCCAAAAATCTTGTTTAACTTTTTAAAATTTAAAATTTAGAGGAAATTTGTGAGGCTTGGTAATTTGATTGGTGATAAAATCGTTTTACATTTAGTAGGAAAATAACGATGTATGTGAGATATGTGAGACTCAGACAGACCGACAGATTGTGTTTCTTCTCTGAGTGTGATTAATTTGAGTGAAAATTTGTTTTGTTTAGCAAATTCCTTGTAGCTGAATGAGGGTCTCTGAGTACCGCCTTAAACAGAACTTTGTTGCCTTTTTGTTGCCGAACGAATAGACATAAATAAGTTGTTTGATGTTATTAGTGCAAACTTTAGTCAGAATGAGCTGGTTTGAAACTGTTCTCTCTCGTGCACACAAGCCAATAGAAACTGTTAGTTTTCCAAATACTGTATGTAGTATATACGAAATGAATGTGAGAATATTATGTATGCATTTGATTACCATATGGTATAAGTATGAAGGGCGGGTACTTGGAACGAATCGTTAAATTAATAATAATTGTAATTCGCAGAAGGGTTGAGTCGACGTTTTTTAATTGTTTTATGTTAAGAAAAGGGGTTTCACAGGGGTTGTGAGGGTTGGAGGGCCGGGGGTAAGAAGGAATCCTCATCTAGATTCACAAGAACAACCGAAAAAGGTTTTGTCGGTGGAAGAGAATAACGAGAAAGTTGAATTTATTTTCTTCATAAAAGTGGAATTTCGTTTTTGAAAGGAAATGAATGGGGTAGGTAGGGCGGGGAGGGGTGGATTGTGACTATTTCTTCTGCCAATTTTGTTTTAGGTTGCCCTCGTCGTCCGCCAGACTTCTTCTTCTTTTTTTGTCAAGACATGACCGTTCGTTTATTGACCGTTATTCTGAGATTGATTTATGAAAGGAGATCTGACGGGTGGGGTGGAAGGAGGAGTGAGGGGTTGAAAAATTAATAAGTTCAGTGACTCGATGGCTTCGAGGGGGATGAAACGGATGTGCGCGGTCAATTCATTATAATATTTTCTATTCCACATCCACGTAATAACGTTCGAGTTAGGACTTTTGTCACGGTTGCCCACATTTCCTTCCGTGTGTGATGTGTATGTATGGTGCGCAACTATCTTACAGTAATTTTTTGTTATTAGTGATAGAACAGGATGCAAATGGTTGAAACAAAGAAGGAAGCCACGCGCGCGCACATTTTTCACGATGCATGATTCCCAACAAAGCCTGTTATATACAATGAATGGCGGGAGAAATTTTTTTTGCTGGTGACCCCCTGCGGCGTGGCGTTTTGTGCACTAAGCCAAATTGATTGATGAAACTCAATTCCGGTTTTGAAATAGTCGTTTCAGCTGTCAGCAGTTACTATTTTGAAGGTTTTCAAAGTGGGAACTTTTTCATACTTTCAAGGTGTTGTTACATCGATATGAGATATTTTTCTGGACAGCAGCACTTTGGGGTCCGAAAGGCTATGAATATACTGAAGATATAGGGTTCCAACAGCGTTAAGAGATATACTACGAGATAAATTTTGGTTTTTTGTTTTTATCATATTGGTTAATCAATGAAAATGGAGGAAATTTGCGGGTGTTTTGTGAGATCTGAGGTTTTTGCCGCTGTTACCCTCAGTTAGTAACGTAAAAACGTTGACTGTTAAGCTGTTTGGGTCAAATTGTTTAGAACTTTCTCTCTCTCTTCTTTTACAACTGAGGACATCCTCAATGGAACGAGGTTTGGATAATGAGCTCTTGCAAAAATTGGGAGTAAAGGCAAAGACATAACGTTGAACTACAGGATCTCTGATGTCATGAGAAAGAGAAAGATAACCTTCTACGGACATCTGAGGAGAATGGACCCAAAAAGTCTAGTAACGAATAGGATCTTCCAGTACTTCCTGAAGAAGAACACAAAACCGGCGTGCTTCCTAGAAACCAAAAAAGATCTTGAGGAACTGAGAATCACGCAGCAGGACAAGATTCGAAACAAACTAGAATTTTATGGGTTCCTCTCTAGCTCTAGCCAGACTGAAAGCGTGGTTCAAGGAAAGGAAGAGAAAACAGTAAAAAGATGAAGGAGTGCTGGAGGAGGCTAAGTGAAGAAGCCAGAGGAAATCTGTTTGAATAATACTGCTTACTTTACTCTTAACGTTACTCTTTCCGTGTTGAAAATTTATGTCGAGAACTGTCACTGTACCAAATACAGACCAAAAAATATTTATTATAAGTTAGTATACATGTCTTTCTCTTCAATGTCCATATTGATTATGGTAAGGTTTGACTACACACAAATTCAAAAAATGGTTTGGCATATCTTGTGACTTCAGAAATGTTTTTCTGTTGGAAGGACGACCATTTGAAAGACCCAAATGACTAGTTGATCAGGATATAACAATATACTGAAAAAAACTGTAGCTCCTAGCCCCAAATACTCCTGATGAGTGGATGAGGGAAACGAAAGAATTTTAAGTTAACAGAAGGATAGGTGTTTAAAAGACGTTCTCACGAATCTCTGAAATCGAAGACGGTGTTAAATGGCTTCAGGTTTAAAAGGAAAAAAAAAGGTTTCAAGAAAAAGATTTTAAGGTTTTTGGTATTTGTTCGATTCCCAAGAAACGTCTTCGGATATCCGCTTCCACTTGTTTGATTCTCGGTGAGGAGAAAGACTTGGGTGGTGGTCCATAATTCATAGCCGAGGGTGTCGGATAGAATTCTTTGTCAGGTTTCATCTCAACATGGGGTTAAAAACCTATTTTTGGAAACAGGTACATAGGTTCCTCCCTTTTTTATGTGGTAGTTGGACTGGTAGTTAACGCTTCTTTGGGTTTATGGTGTATTGGGAAGACGGGGAGGAAAAAGAAGAAGGAAAACGGTTTCGTCGGATTGTTTATAACGACTTCGGGACAAAGAACGGTCGTGATAAGTGATGGTAGTGTGTAAGAGTGAAGGGCAGAGAGGGAGAGAGAGGAGATGGGGGTAGGAGGGGTATATAAGCAGATGATAGTAAATGGTCGTTCGATAGCGAACGTGGAGAGCTGAGGGATAAGGGGCACGTGGCAATGGGTTTGTCGGTTGCACCTGGAACTCTTTCCCCCTTAGCTGAATTTAAATTACAATCGATTCATGTTATTAAATTCCTTCGAGTCGAAACTGGTTGCTCTTGCTCTCTCTTCTTAAGATTTCTTAAATGTCAACATTTTTTTTCTGACTTAAAGAATTTACAAGATGGAGAGGTAAAAGAAACCCGAATTTAATTTATCCGCAGTAACGTTTTTCCTTGAACCCCCCTGACCTTCCAGTGTGTTGAGGGGTTTCTTCAGGGAACGGTTTCTCTCTTTTAGGGGTTGGATTTCTTTTCTTTTGCCTGGATGCCGTTTAACCGAAAAAGGTTTTTTTTGAGGAAGAGAGGAGAAAGAGAGACCTTAAATTTCTCACTAGTCTAAATTATATTTTCCTTTTGTTTTGTTTTGTTTGTTCGGAAGGGACGGCGAACGGAGACAAGGGAGCCCGGCTTAAGAATTCCTAGGATTTTGGGGTACAAAAGAATTTTTTTTCTGTCTCCTTGATTAAATTTACAACAGTTTTTTCTTTCATTCTTTCTTTCTTTTTCCTTTGTCCTGGTGTCACATTCTACCTGGATCACCTTGTTTGTGGATGGAAAGAACTTTGCAATCAATATGGTTCCAATGGTCGTTTATTGAATCCTTTCTATTTAGTAGGTTTGTTAGACTGAACAGTACCTGTTTTTCTTCGGGGGTAAATCACGAGGGATTAAATTGAATGGAGATGTCTGTGGTTATTGTCGGCGTCGGTGATTGATTTTGATTGTTCGAGAGTCATTTCACATCGAAAAGTTTGTCTAAGGCAACGTGGATGGTTCGAGTTGAGGAACTTTGGCAATTGCTCAGGTTATTGTCTTAATTGCAGTCCGGCGTTTTGTAATTTGAGGTCCTGTCCCAAAAGATCCCGGAATGAATGTCGAGTCGACAAAGCTTGTCTAACGGGTAGCGGAGTGGTTGGTGAAGGATTCGCAGAGGGGAGAATGAGAATTTGAGAAGCTGTGAAAAGATTGTAAACTGATATTGGGTGAATTGTTCCTTGAAAATGTATGATTCTGGGAACTTTTGGGACAGACTTTGTTCTAGGTCCCTTGCCTTGCGGTGTGAGCCTTGATTGTAGGTGCCAGTTTTGGACCCAGAAATAGGATCACGTTTCTCACACTCTGTCTTAAGGAAGGTATTTTCCTTACAGTTTCTGTTGTGAATAAGTCTGAGTCAGAATTCTGTCGGTAGACGTTACTACGGTTCGAACTTCTGAAATTGGGGTTGCTACTTGTAGCTTTCCACTTTTAGGTACAGAGAGTTATCAGACGTTGTCTTAAGGCATGTTCTCAGTAAAAGTGTAAATCAGAAGGCTGTCATACAGACTACAGAGATGATGCTAATATCCTGATTCTTTTTGCCTTCCGCAGAAATATATTAATAAATAAAGATCACAGTAGGATAATTAATTGAGGCACAAGGTACAGGTGCACACTCTTGACAAGTCGCGCCTAAAAGCCATGTTTGTGTTTAAGATGGTGATTTACCAATCGGACAGTATTCGTGATTTTTCGTCAGGTTTAGTGTCAGCTCAACTCTCCGGAATGATTGTAGATGAAACCATCCTGAAGAGATCGAGACGAAACCTTTGTCGGTTGTTGCTCAGGTGGATTGGCTACTTGGTGGTGGTTCTTGGGTCGTTCAACCTCACCAAACTTTTCGAATGTGTTTAACCTGTTTGCTTTCAACTCCACCCATTTCCTCTTTCCTTTGCTCACATGAATACAAAATTCCACAAATGTTTTATTAAGAACTCGAGGCAAGAGAATGACATTTGGAGAAACGGTTTACCAGAGTTTTTTTTGCTTTTTTTTTGCCTTTTCTTTCTTTTGTAAGTGGTTGTAGTCGGGTTGCAGCCGGCCGGTTCATTAAGTATGGAAATGAATTATATTGTATCGAGGGATGGAAATTGCGATGGCGGTGTCAAATCAATGACTTTCTATTGTTTGTTTTGGGGTGAGAATACAGTTTTAAGACTTCCCTCTCTAGTGTGCTTCCACTTCTGGAAAGTTTATGGATGGACCACCAACCGATGGAGAGCCGAGAACAATTCGGAAATTTGTTTGTCGTGTGGAAAGTAGCTAGCTAGCTAGAGAGAGAGAGAGAGAGAAGAGATTTAACGAAAAGCTACCAACTGTGGTGTGTTGTAGGAATGCGTCTCGAGTTTTTGGCCGAATGTGCAAACGTGTAACATTGAATGCGGGGACATTATGCGAGGGTTTTACCCTCCATTCAAGTACAACGCGTCGAGGCACCAGCCCATTAAGAACAAAAAAAATCGAACATGTGTGATAGATCACAGGGGGAAGCCCTAAAACGTTCTGGCCGCCTTTTTTTTTCTTCTTGTTTTCACATGTTTGCATCAATCGCATAAGATTCGATTCCCCCAAATCCCACATTCTTTAGATGATAAGCAGGCGTTTTCTTGGTCGGTTTCAGGGTTTCGAGAAACTTCTTCGGGAACAACGGAAGAGGAAGTCTCATACGTCGAATGAATTCAGCTCCGGTCAGTTCATCAACAGACGGAGGAAACGATCCGGGACAAGATGGCAATAAAGAAAATGCGAGAAAGGTGATGACGTCAGCGAGTCCGTTGAAATGTTCTACGGTTGCTGGGAGTCCTCTCAGAGGAAGAGGAATCGAAAATCACGACAGCAATTCGCGGGACAGCGGTTATGCCGCCGAAGAAACTTCCTTTCGGTAAATTTTTTTGTTGATTCCGTTAAGGGTCGGGTTCCTTATTATGTCGACAGGGTCGTTTTGGGTTCGTTCCCTTGTTTCTTTTGACAGTCGGTCGGTCGGTTGGTCCTTCCAGATGAAGGAACTCGGTCGATTCTATCCGAAAAATGTTCTCACAGAATGTCGATCACTGTTCCCTCGTCGATCCCTTTTTTTGTGGAACGTGCCCCGTTCGACCTCGTCATGTTTTTATTTAAAGAAACTGGTAGAATAACTTGTCGATCCTGTTGACTGTAAATCGGTAGGAAACCGGGATGGTGGGAACGTCTGACTCATGTCTTTCGCTTCCTTTCAGGTTTATCGAGCCCTGCGGGTTCGCATCGAAGAAAAGTTCTGTTGAATCGCCGAAGAAGTTGTCGAGCGAGGGTTTAACGCCCAAGTTGTCCACTGGCCTTCTTAGGAACGATGGAAAGTTCAGCTTTGGCTCGGGCGAACCCTTTGACGATGGATTCCTCGAGCTCGGAGATTTGGACAAATCTGTAAGTTGGGGTTAAATCATCGATATCCCAGCGTCCTTTTAATAGGACACTGAAAAATTGTTATAATAACAAACACGGTGTATATGTCTCGGTAAAAGTGATAAATTTGTCAGAAATACATATGACCCCTGGAAATTATTCATAATCACTCACTGAGCTTGGTTAATGTGTTAAATTACTGATAGTTTATCACTTTTACCGGTTGTAATAATAACAACCTTAAGTTAAGCTTCCGCGGCAGACAAACTTGAAACTAAGAACATTATATCCTGGGTTTTTACATCGCCAGTGTAAACCGCTGGGTTTTTAAACCCAGGATATATAATGTTCTTAGTATGAACATGTATCGGTTCGTTCATAAGATCTCTAAATCTCTCTGTTTTCGTTTGTAGTTCACCGACGAAAATGATGAGTTGCCTGCGGGTTTGGGAAACTTGCTCAAAGGACCTCTGTTGGGTGTTTGTAACAACGACGAAGACAAGGGAACCGTTACTAGTTCCAACAGGCCACCTCTTCGTCGGTTCAACTCTCTGGTGGACAATTACACCTCTCCGGCTTCCAGCAGGGTAAAAGAGAATTTTTCTTTTGACTGTAGTTGTCGTGACCAACTCTCTCTGTGAATTGTGTTTCACATTTCGAAAATCGGGGTTTTCCAGGCCAGAGTGGGATTGTTTCGAGATGACATACTCACACCGGAGGATGCCTCGCCTGGAATGGGAGATAAAGCGTCCTTCAAAAGACCGAGAGAAGTCGAAACGAACACGAGTAAAAGGAGGAAATCGAATTCGTTACAAACGATCTGCGAGAGACCTTCCAAAGAGTCGTCGAATTCGAGGTACAAGCTTCAAAGAAGCATATCGGAAACGGCGGCGTCCTCTTTGGCACTCATGCTTCATAAGTGTAAGTTACTGTATGTGGTGGAGGTAAAAGGGGGAAACGTCGAAAGTGGTTTAACGGTTTTGAAATGGTTGCAGCGGATTTGATAGCCGACTTCTCTCGTCCATATGCGTTGCCAATGGTATCCGGTCGTCACGAAGACTTGAAGAGCATCACGTCGGACACGCTGGCCAATTTGCTCAACGGGGAGTTCAGCAATAAAGTAGATTCGTTTAAGATAATCGATTGCAGGTACCCTTACGAATACGAAGGCGGTCATATAAAGGGTTCCGTTAATTTGTATACAAAGGAACAAGTCGAGCAAGAACTTTTTGCGAACCGAGGGACTCACGATTCCGATTCCCCGGGTGAATCCACCAAGGAAGAACGCAACATTTTAATTTTCCATTGCGAGTTCTCCTTAGAAAGAGGACCAGCTTTGTAAGTTGTGCATAAAACACAACAATTTCCCCAAAAAGAAAAAAAAAGATTTTAATCCGAACAATTTTCTTTGCCTACAGGTACCGGTTTCTTCGCCGTTGCGACAGGAATCTAAGCAGTTATCCATCTCTTCAGTATCCGGAGGTATACCTCCTTCACGGCGGCTACGAATCCTTCTTCTCGACTCACAAATCCCTCTGCGAACCGTGTTCGTATCAGCCAATGATCGATCCAAAACACGAAAATGATTTGAGGAAATTCAGGAACAAGTCGAATTCGTGGAGCGGAGACATGAAGAGACAGACAACCAGATCGGGATTAAAGCGATTAGGTTTATTTTAATGAGGAAAAGTTGATAAAAAAGATTTTTTACGAAATTAATTTGTAATTAGGTCAGATGAAAAGAGTACTTATTAGTAGTTTGTATAAGAGGAGAAAGTATTTAATAGGACTAAGTCTTTTGTTGGGGGATTTAATTGGTTGTCGATGCCAGTAATGAAAACAAGATGGCGCTGAAAGATACCAAGCTTTTGTTTTTGAGTTTCAAGCCAAAGAAAATTATTTTCCGATAGATAAATCGATACGAAATGATGGCAGTGTTTTCCACTATCCTTTTGAAAGATAATTATTTGTATAAAATTTGAAATAAATCTCTATATATATATATTTTGTTCGTAGTTGAAACCGCCATCTTGTTATTTCTCCGTTTGTGACAATGAATACGGGCTCAATTGGAAATGATTAAGTGATTTTGTTTTCGTCTCTTAGTTCTTACTACTCGAAGTGCAAATGAAATGTACATAGGAAGAATAAACATTTGAATGGGTCACTTAGTTAAGATAAACGTTAAGACAAATCAAAACTTCTTGATAGAGTTTTGTAATAAATAGATGCAGGGGTGTACAGTTCCTGTCGTTGTGGTGATGGTGGTAGTACACTCCTTTGATGTCTGGAATCGAGTTACACCGGGTTAGTTTTTAAGTAGAATCAATTGAGCAGTGCAGTGTCTAATTTAAGCAAAAATTTTAGGTTTAATTGAAAACGATATGATTTATAATTGAATACAGAAACGCTTAACCTTAATTATAATTAACAATTAACAGTGTTCAAATTATTATTTTGTAATTCATTTTATATATTTAAAGAAGTGACTGTAATTTTTGCTCTTAATAAATTTGAAGAAATAAATATTTTTTGTCGTAGAATTTTATATATTATTATATAATATTCTATTATAAAATTATTTAAAAACTCAGTTTGGCTTTGTTTTTTTCCTTTTAAAAAAACCCGCAAAATCTCATCGAATCTCGAAAAACCGGATATGGTTGATTTTCGCAAAATCTCATCCCGAAAATCTCTTGAAAACCGTTCTCATCGGTTGATATGGAAGAGAGATCCATCTTTAAGATCCGGTTTTTCGAGATCCGTTTTAAAATCAACCATATCCGGTTTTTCGAGATTCGATGAGATTTTGCGGTTTTTAAATTAATCGGTAGTACAGAAGTATATGCACTTTATTTTTGGAGAAGAAATGTGTTAAGAAAATGGCTTTGCAAAAGCACAGAGGTTGGGAATTTCGGAATAGGTACTCAAACAAAATGTCACCAAAATATTTATTACAATTTCTAACAATAGTATCACATTCGATTTGCTCTTATAAGTCCATTTCAATAATATTTGCTAAACAGATATGTTCTTTAGGTTTCTCACCTAAATCTCAAACAAAATAGCAGAAAAACCTTTTTTCATGGAATGCATAAATAGTAGAAAAATAAAATTAAATACTAATCGTCCTTGATAATAAAAATAATACAAATATAAAAAATAAACCAAAGATAATATCAATACCCTTGTTCCCATTTTACATTTCCAAAAACCCCAACCACAAAATATTAATTAAACTATGAATTAGGTTGAGGTCTTCTTTGAGGTTCCTCCTTGTTATTAGGACTAGGCTGTGCATTCCTAGGAGCTGCAGTCACAGGTGTTCGCGGGGGATCGGGTCTCGGAGTTGTTGTGGTTGATGGACGTGGAGGGGGCTTTGAAGTTGTAGTAGTTGTGGGAGGCTTGGTGGATCTGGGAGGAGGTGTAGTAGAAGGTGGCGGAGGTCTGGTTGTTGGAGGTGGAGGACGTGTAGTGGGAGGCGGGGGAGGTCTAGTGGTTGTTGGAGGTGGAGGACGCGTGGTAGAAGGCGGTGGAGGTCTGGTAGTGGTTGTGGGAGGCCTGGTGGTGGTGGTGGTTGTCGGAGGTTTTGTGGTTCTAGGGGGTGGTGCGGTTGTTGGAACTGATTTAGTGGGTCTGGAGCTAGCCTCTGATTCACCACCTAAAGCCGAGAGTTTTATTCTTCCCAAATAGTTATTCATAGGTGACCCAAAATACAAATAGTGATGATGTGGAAAGACGTCACTAACAGAAGAAAGAGAACCGTCTTTGCCTAAGTAACTCTTAACAATTTCCCCTTGATCACTAATCACTAAAAGAGTTGCCTTCTGAGGCAGGAACGGTGTCACCGATTCTAAATGCCCTATATAATGAAGCGCTCTCTTTGTATAATAATTTGGATATATTTTGGAAAATTCTTGAAAAGCAAATTCAAAATAAGATAAAAGGCGAGCGAAAAATTTTCTAATCATCGGGAATGGGGATATCACTTGGAATAGGGCAGGATGAGCATCATCTCTGGCTACGACGAGTGGAACGAGGTATTCATTTCCCGATCCGCGCCTCAAATTATCAGGCATTCCAGGCAAACCATCAATAAATATTTCACTAGTAGACTGCTTAGGCCCTTTCAAAAAATATCGATGAATTCGACTGTGACCAGTCTCGGCGACTAAGAGATAATCTTCATCAGGGGAAAGAACTACTCCATTAGCAAAGTATAAACCATCCATTAGTACAGTATTTTTACGAGTCTTAGGATCATATTTAATCAACCTATAAACAATATTAAGAGTGAATAATTTCAATAGCAACAGCTAGTCTTCAAGACGACATATTAATAATGGCTTACCTTCCACTTCCATCAGAAAGAAAGGTGTATATACCATCTTCAAGTGAAAAGTCCGAACTTGAATGAGTCCAATATATGGTACCATCTTTTGTAACCTCTACACTATTGAAAATCTTTGGTTTTTTACCTTCAATAGTAGTTTCTTTATCAACTAACTTGACAACCTGTCCAGTTCTAGTATCATATTGAAATATTCCATAATATGCATCAGCTACAATTAAGTATCTATCTTGATAAGCTTTCAGTCCAAGTGGCCTGCCACACACACTTTCTTCCCACCAACCCTCTGCAAAGAGATCAAATATGGCCAATAAGTGATATTGTTATAAAGGACTACGGTTGTGATCAAAGTTTACCCAAAATTACACACAAATAGTGATGAAAATTTAATATTTGCAGTGACTAACAGTGTCATTTATTAATCCTGTTTCTCATCCTCAGATATGAATTCTGGTAGAGACCAGCTAAGAATTTCATTCCCCCAACTTGTTGTATCTGAGGATGAGAAACAGGATTAATAAACGATACTGTTAGTCACTGCCATTATTAAATTTTCATCAATGATATTTGTCCTTGTGATCTTAGATCTAATATCCAACTCCTTTAAATGTGTGAGAACAACAATCAACTGCTTTCTTGTGTTTGCTTCTGAGATCTACACTTTTCAGGAGTGGTATGAAAACAATAATGTGTACAAAAAAACAACAATTGTACAAATACAATTTTGGTATCAAAACATAGAAACAGAATGCTGTTAATCATTTAAATACTTTACCATACATTTCAAGTCATTTACCAGTAAATAAAAGATGAATTTATACTAATTATTTTTTTAAACTGCACTTTCAGTCATATCTGAATATCCCTGGGCTTGAGACACTGGTCTGCTCCCTAGACATTAAGCCCCTTTGAAGTCAGACAAACCACTGTATGTCTTGTTTAGAGACAGGTGGCAGTTAGCATGGGGAAGTGAAAAAAAATACTAATTATACTTAGAAGTACTATACTTAATATCAAAATACTATGTATATACTTTGCTCTTTAATCCTTCAAACTTCCTTCTCTCCACTATTTCAGACAGACTGAGCAAGCTAGTTACGTCCATGGATAATAGTCATAGTGACTAAATCCAATAAAGAATTCCACATGGGTAAATACTACACTACGATTTAATAATCTTTTTTAATGCACACTTAGTATTAATATACTTAATATTTCTTTAGGTGCGATAATTTATTTCCTTTTTTTGGTGTTCTGTGATATTTTAAAATGACCCTATTGACAGTGGCACTAAGCGTGATAAAGTTTTCATCACCCAATCATCAACCACCTGTTGCCAAGTTTGGATCAACTTGTAGTTCTAGCTTAAAAGGGTTGTAGCTAGGGTACAGAGCAATGACTCAATCCCAGGAACTAATTGTGATTTGGATGAGAGAAAAGCTTCACAGAAACACAATAAACAAAAAAATTAATTACCACAAGGTTCTCCAAACTTCACCGCTGGGATAACCTGATCCTCAAAAACCTTTGCAACGTATCCTCCATGTAATGTCGTGTACATTACTCCATTAACAACCTCAAATGCCTCTGGACCTTTAATTTCGTCCTCGAATAACCTTTCCACGTCGCGAAAAACTTCCAAATAATTTCCATCATGCTTGGTCGGAGCAACTTTAAAACTTGTAAACGTAACATTTGGAGGCAGAAGACCGGGTCCAACTAAAACTCCAAAGATCAACACCGTCGAAAAAGCAACAAATTTAAATATCTTAGATCTAAAACCCATCTGTAAACGGAAAAATTTCAGAAACTCAGATTTAAAATTAAAACCGTTATTTCAAATTGATTAATACAATTTAATAATTACATTGATTATGGTTTAAATAACGAATTAATCAACTCCCGACATTGAATACCCTGATGATGGCTATCTTTTCTTTCTTTTTTGTCAGAACAACAATGATTCAGTAACTTTTAAATCATAAACGAGCCTCAACATGAACGTTTAGGCTCTTTGCCAAAGGAAACGAAACCAAGGTACATGCCAAAGGAATGTTAAGCCTAAATGCGCGATCAACTTCTTCAATTCCGCCACTTTTTATTCACATTTTTTAATTTTTATAACTAGACCACAAGCAGATTTAAATAAATATATTGGATTTATTATTTTCTCGATTCAACCAACACGCCACTAAAACTAAGAACGCTCATAAAAGTCGAGTTCCTCATTTTTGAATATTTCAATTTGCGTTTTGATTCCGCAAATAAAAAGATAATTATATACAAAAATGAGAGTACTAAGAGTTGAATTATATTTAAAGAACGTTGTCTTCAGCTTATTTATGTATCGTCTAAAATCTTAACCAAATTCAAACTTCATAGAGCCTTCTCTAATGAGATTAATTCCGATGACGTCATGCCTTGTTTAACATTCTTTTCGTTCATTTTGTCTGGAAGCGTCTTCGCAAGTTTCCCTAGTCTAAGGTTTTGACTTGTCATTTACTTGCTATTCTCTTAATTGAAAATTTTTTTCAATAACCAACATCATCAATGACATCTTTAAAATCTGCGGTCACCACAGAAACGTAAGTTTTCCAGACTGAAAGAAACGAAAAAAAATGCCTCCCAGTTTAAACTTAGTCACGTTATTGATAGCAATATGTTGTGAGTCAGTTATTTTTGTCATAAATCGGTTTCAGGTCGGGCAGTTTGTCCGGTGAGAAAGAATCGAGTAAAGTCGATTCACAGTTTGTTCTTCATTTGAATACGCCGGTCGTAGAACTCGATGCCGCATCTGCCTTTCAGAACTTGACAGCACAAGAAAAACTGTATTCTCATTATTTCAGCAAAGCATCCTGGTATGGAAGTTTGATTTGTCTCTTTCAGGTATTTTTATTTTTACCGGATTCTTCTTTATAAGGTTCTTTTATTCATGTTTTTGAAAGCAATTTATCAATTTGATTTATTACAGACTTCTCCTGAGTCCCCTCTCATTTATTCATTAGTTCTTCAGGTTTTTGGTGGACAGCCTGTTGAACAGTTAGAAAAGCAGGCATTAGAAAATGGAGTCTCTCAGGAACAGTTTCAAGTAAGCTTTTATTTTTATTTCAGTATATAACAAAGTAGGAAATAAACATTTGACTGAATTCAATCAATTTAAACCTTTGAATGAACATGTGAGGGGGGTTCGAACTCTCAACTGTTACATTACTAGTCAGGAAATTTGACTGCTTAATCCCAGGCCTCTCACTTATCTGACTAGATGATTATAGTATAACAGTGACATCAATACTGTAGATGATTTTGTTAGCCTTGTGGAAATGGTTTGTTTTGTTTTATAATTCAAAATTTCAGTTAAAGAAGAATAAATCTAAAATTGTTCATCTGGAATACAAAACCAAATTTTTAACTCTTGTTTTTATTTATGAAGGAACTTCTTGTTTATGCTTGTGGAGTTCTTACCAACTTAGCCAATTACAAAAGTTTTGGAGACAGTAAGTTCATTCCTGGAGCTTCATCCAGTGCATTCGAAACTGTAATTAAAGTCAGTTCTGCATACAAAAAAAATCAAACTAAGATAGAAGCTTTATGGCAAACAATAAAATCTTCAGTATATTCACTAACAGAGAAGGAAAGAACTCTTGGCTTTCCAGATACGGTAATTTGAATTTTAGAGTTTTTACATTTATTAAGCAATTTCAATGTTCTCTATTATTTGGTTGACATTTTTGCAGGCTGTCACAACTTATTTGTCTTCAAATTGTACGAAATGCGATACAGACTTAATAAACAAATACTTTCGACATATTGGAATAGAAGCTTATAATACAAGAGCATTTAAAACTCAGGGGCCAGATGGTCGAGCTCATTATGAGGTAAACCTAATTAATTTGTAACTAATTAATAATTTTAATTTTTAATTTCATCAGGACTGGGTAATTTTACCTTACCTTAATATTGAATTTTCAGATTCGTCTGGCTTCTGCAGAAACTGGAAAATGTCCCGGTATCACCAGAGATGAAGAAGAATTTGAGGGCGCTTACTTTAGTGTGACTAGAGGCGATTATTCTCCCTTAATGCAGCTTTTAGCCGATCATTTAGAGAAAGCTAAGGTGTTGAATGCGTTAATCCAAGTGTCAGCTAAATTAGTTTTGGGGATGTAAACTGAATTGTTGAATCGGTTTTGGTTGTAGGGTTATGCCGCTAACAAAATTCAAGAAGAGATGATTACGAAATATATTCAAAGCTTTAGAACAGGTTTATTGGAGTATCATTTGGATGGATCTCGGCTTTGGGTTAAAGATAAGGGACCTGTTGTGGAAACGTGAGTTCAATTTCAGTCCTGATTGTTAGGTACAGTTCTATTTCCGCGATTTAGACAAAACACAAATCCGACACAAACACAAACACATTTTGACAATGATTGGCCAGTTGGTTGTGCAGCCAATTCATTTCGTTTTTCATTTACAGTTACATAGGATTTATTGAAACGTATCGAGATCCAGCTGGAGAGCGAGCCGATTTCACAGGATGGGTCGCCATGGTTAATAAAGAGAGGTCGACGAGTTTTTTAAAATTGGTCGAATCCGCCAACTCGCTTCTTTGCGAACTCCCCTGGGATAAATCCTTTGAAAAAGATGTGTTCTTGCAACCTGACTTTACTTCTTTAGATGTTCTCACATTTGGTCATTCGGATGTGCCTGCCGGAATAAACATACCCAATTGTAAGTTGAGAAAGGGCAGCTCACAATGGTCTAAAAAAATTTTTTTCTAACGAGATTTTGATTTTCCAATAAAATTCTAGACGATTCGATAAGGCAAAATGAAGGCTACAAAAACGTATCTTTGGGAAACGTCATATCCTCATGGCTTAGGACTGATAAAGTACAATTCCTTTCACCGAAGGACGAGGAACTGTTTCAAGATTTGAGGAAAAAATCATTTGACGTCCAAGTCGGTTTGCACGAATTGTTTGGTCATGGCTCGGGGAAAATGTTTAAACGAGGAGCTGATGGGAAATTTAATTTTGATATATCCTCCGTCGTTAATCCGCTCACCGGAAACAAAGTAACTATCACAATCAGATTCTGGATTACTTCTATCTTGTTCTTTTGTATTGTTACCAAAAATTTTCAGATCGACAAATGGTACGAAGCAAACGAAAACTATGACTCTAAGTTTACAACAATTTCTTCGTCGTATGAAGAATGTCGTGCCGAAGCAGTCGGATTGTATTTGTGCTCGCACCCGAAAGTATTGAAAATATTCGGCTACGAAGGGCAAGAAGCCGATGATATAGTCTACGTCAATTGGTTGTCGATGATGTGGAACGTGCTCGCTAATGGGCCAGAGTCTTACAATTTTGAAAAGAAATGTTGGCTTCAGGTACAATGCTGTGGACATCAATAATAATCGAAACGTTTAGGGCGAGACTTTTATTTAAAGAGGCTTTGATTTTCGTTTCAGGCTCATGCAAGAGCGAGATACGTTCTGATGAGAGTATTATTAGAAGCCGGTGAAGGGCTTTTAAGTGTGGTTGAAACCGAACCAGGGAAAAATCTCCTGTTGACTTTAGATCGAAGTAAAATTCCTACTGTTGGAAAGAAGGCAATAGGCGAATTTTTGTTGAAGCTGCAGGTAAATATTTCTCGTTTTAGGCCTTCTTAATTAATTTCTGTCTCCAGAGCGGACTAAGGTTAAAGAGGGCCCTAGGCAACATTGTAATTCTATTTTTCAGTCATGACACATACTTCCCGTTTGGTAGTTTGCTTAAATTAATATAAACTTACTGTTCACTTTCACTGGTCAGTGATAATTAAGTCAATCCCCCTCCTCCTCCTCATCCTGAACGTGTTTCAACCTGTTGACGTTCACCAATTACTGATCACAACAAATGAATACATCATTGATATGATATTCACAACAAATGATTGTTCACTATTAATTTTCCAGAATCTAGTTGCAAATTCAGCCTGGAGTTTGATATTAATATTTCAATTCTCTCTCCCTCCCTTTACCAATTAAACAATATTGTGCTTTGCTGATTTCATCAAATAATTAACTCTTTTTAGGTTTATAAATCAATGGGAGATTCAGAATCAGCGGAGGCCTTATTCGATCACTATTCTCAAGTGCCAGAGGTGGGAAGTCCTTGGGCTAATTGGCGACAAATCGCTTTTCTCCACATGAAACCGAGAAGGATGTTCGTTCAATCCAACACCGAATTATCTGGTAGGCAACATATATTTAAATTTCTTACAAAACTGGGAAAACTTTAAAAATTAAACTCGTGAAAAAAATCTTTAAGAAAATAATAAAAAACCAATTAAAACAATCCACTCGAGGGTTCTTTAGATCGTCCCGAGCGTAAAATCATATTTTCCGAATACTTAATTAACTCTTCTTTCTTATTCATTTTTAATTAAAACTGATTTCGTTTTCCTTGTGTTTCAGGAAATGAAGTGATTTTAAAAAGATACGAGCCCAACTATAACGGAATCATCCAGTCTTGGGGGGAAAGATTTTCCCCGGAAATAGACATTCATAAAATCTTAGAAGATCTTTGGTTGAAAGATCAACCTTATTTTAAATGCTAATGCCACTAAGTTTTAATGAAATGCAAATTTTTAAAATAAAAATCAAGTTTCTGATTAATACAGTAACTTATTAATTAATTAATTATAACCTAAATTAATTTTTTGAATTTTTTTTTAATCAGCAGATTGCTTCTTCGTCTCTCACCAGTCGCTTCGTGTTTTAAGATCGCTCATAACCGTTTTAAATAGTTGTCTTGTTCAGTTGCTGAAGCATAATTTTATTTTGATTATTTATTTATTTATTCAGCTGTGAGTATAATTCTTAAACTTTTGTTTCTATTGGGTCGTTGGGAAATGCATTTCGTTTTTTGACAGCTGACAAATTAAGGCTGGCTTGTGAAAAAATTCGGTTCCTCAGTAGTTTTTGCTGATAATCTTTTAAATATGGAAAGTGAACTACAGCAATTTCGGCATATTATACTTTTCCACTATTGGAGAGGTAATAATGCTGTTCACGTGGAAAAAAAATTATCAAATATGTTTGGGGAAAGTTACATGGAATGTTAAGCGAGTCCCGATGCCAAAACTGGTTTGCAAAATTTTGATCTTGAAGATGGACATGTTCAAGAAGGCCAGTTGAAGCTAGCTAGCTAGACTTAATATCAAAGCTTGACCTATAAGTTCCTCCTCTTCCTTGTATTGACGTTTGCAATATGATTTTCAAACGCCAAGAAATAGTGTTGTCTACAACAATGTTATAGAAGAAAAAAATCCTGAAGCAGAAGAGGTGAACCTAGAACATTTCTAATCAAAAAAATTTGGGTGGAATTTTAGAGGAATCGCTTATTCTGACCATTCACCAATCAATTCTGAAGATGTACTGATCAGTTGGATAAATTGAATTCTTCACTTAAAGAAAAAAGGCCAAAATTGGCCAATAGGGAAGATATAGTGTTCCAAAAGGATCGCAGCAGTGTTTGAAAACACCGAAAAAGCTTTTAGAGTTTGGATGGGATATACTGCCACATCCAGCATAATTTTCAGACCAGGAACCTATCGATTACCATTTGTTCCGGTCTCTAGAAAATTTTTTTGATGAAACGACTTTCCGAACGACCTAATATGACTCAAGCTGTGTGTTGGGTGTGTGATGGGTTAATTACTACCTTGTGGAAACTAATGTAAACTTATTTTGATTTAAATTTGTGGAAAATTTACGAAATAAAAATTTTATGTGACATTATGAACACCAAGTGTGAAATTTCGATAAGTAAACCACAAACAATCGGGTAGTAGACTCTGGCACCTAATTATTCTTTCTTTGGTGTTTTTACCTCACCTAAAAGTCTTTGATTTCACTTGTGCAAACCTTTCACTCCTACTAGGACCCCCAATTCTGAGAGAGAAATGTTCTTTTACTTAGATAATTAAATACTTTTGGTAAAGTAAACTGAAGCACTTGATAGTTATCTCTTCAATATTTGTTTATAAAAATATAGATATTACTGGTATTTAAATCTTTTTAGCACCTAGCTTCATTGGGCCTGCGTTTCTAGAAGCACGCCGAACTTCCAATTCCTTTTGTCTCTGTAATTTTTTTTCTTCTCTTCTTTTTCTTACTTCTTCTAACTTTGCGGCTGAGGCTGAAAAGAAGGAAAACAAATTTGACTGTTTTTGATTTTTTACTTTTCAGTTTGTGAGGCAGACATATATTAAGTCTAACGCACAGAACCGACATTATTTTCCGGTCCACCTAATATTTAAACTACAACCTAGAGGATATCTATTGTCCAAACCTAAAACTTTGATATTATGCGAGGTTTCGATAATTACTGCTCTCATTGTGGGGAGGGGAAGGAAAAATCAATCAGGATTGTTGACAAAAGTATTTGTTCTAATTTTTCGTTTTCTTCCGAAACCCTCGCTGAAAACTAATCTTAAGTCAGTGAAGTACAGTTTGCGAAGCCAAGGAAACGGAACTCCTCTGAAAGTCCTCTTTTGACAGACAATAGATCGAGTGCCATTACAGTACTTATGTCTCACCACCCTCTAACTTTTATCATATCATATAAACATGATATATATTCTTATTTATAGTTTGCAATCTTCATCGCATTTTCGCTTTTCAGAGACTTACTGTTCATTTCATCAAATGGCTCCCATTCAGATTCTTGAATTCCCGAAGGACTGCGCTGAGGATGATTGGTAGATCGAACTGGTAAATGTGACGTTTCGTTAGTTCCCACATTGTCACCCCAACTGCTAGCAACTGGTGATTTTCCACTACCTTCTAAATTAGAGCTTCCTTCTGAACTTTCCCAACCTTCATTATGGGGAAGCTTTTCGTCGGCCTATTTTAAGTATCAAACTCTTAATGTATTTAAAACTTTCTTCAGTCATGCATAATCGAAATCAATTTACTAATTTCTTTCATTTATTGTTTCTCTAAATACTTACAGCTTCTTCGACGTCCTCTAGAGCTCCCCACTCCTCGTTATCCCAACCATCATGCTTAGAATCGCTTTTCTCTTTAAACTGAGAAACCTTTGATTCGTTGACATGCGAAGAACTTCCCTGAGTCTAAAATTTAAACAAAAATAAAAATTTTGAATCATTAACAAGTAAAAACAATGTTCGCAATTTTAATACATTAGATTGAAATAGACAATTATCAACCAAAGGAGTAAAACAGGGACTTTAGCTTTGAAGGCTCATACTTCCATATCTCCCCAATTTTCCGTGTCCCAGTTTTCGTCATAATCTGATATAGAATCGCCTCCCTTGCTCTCTTCTTGTTCTAAAGAAGTCATTGAAGTTACACTTGAAGTTGTGGTTGAAATACTGCTACTTGAAGGTTGCTCTAAAGAAAAGTAAAACGACATTGGTTAAAAAGTATAATTGCAGAATGCAAAAACACCACTCGAAATTGACAGTTAAAAGCAGTACCAGTACCTAAAGATCCAGGTTTACTAAGAGTTTTGTTATTCATTGGAGAATGAGATTTAACAGTGTCAGACTGACTTCTGTAGAATTTAGCAGTTACGGCTGTCACTGCCCAACCAGCCCAAGTTGCTGCAGCATTAGACAAGCTAGGGAGTGGCTGCATGAACATCAGCCTCTAAAAAAAAAGCAAAATTATAAAATGGTGACAAAACAAGATTAAGTTTTTCCATCAAAAAGATAAAATTGAGAGAATTAACAAACCTATTGATTCCCCTTAAACTAGGATCTTCAGAAACTTTTTCAAGTTTTCCCAGAAAGCCTTTAATTGTCCTGAAAACACTATCCCTGACATTCTTCTCAGGATCTGTGGTTAATTGACAGAGAGCAGGTAATATCCTGGCTGCTACTTCTGAGAGAAGGAAATACTGTTGGGTGGCAGCCATTGCTAAAATACCTGTAAATAATATTTCAATTAGAAAAACAAAAGCTCTTCAGTTTAAATTAAGATTGTAGTCAAAAATAACAAACCTGCACTTCTTGCAGGTGGAAAAGGATCTCTCATGGCACGAATAAAAGCCGAAATCAAAACCTTCTGCCTTATTTGAGGATGAAGGTGTTGAGCTATCTTGCCAAGGCACACTGTAGTATTAGTTCGAATTCCTCCTTGATCGTCTTTTGCTTGTAGTCTTGCAAAATGACGCAACACCTCCACGTTCAGATTGTTGTAGTTCAGTTTTGGCGCAAGATGTATGATTGACTGTAGAGATAAATAAATTTAGAAAAAAATCGAAGTACAATAATTATTTGAACTATTTTGTAACAAGAGTGTTTTGAAACAAAAGGATTATACACACCTTAACAGTTTGCTCTCTGATTGTCGGATTTGTGTCCATAAAACCGTGAGCGACTTGAGGAAAAATTTGATCGTTAACCGTATTGGAATGCAGATGACTAATAAAATGTTCTAATTGCTGTAGTAAACGAATTCTGGTTGCTCGGTCGTTCGATGCAAATAATTTGACGACACACGGAACTATTTTTTTCTGATATTCTGCTTCATTTAACAGTCTTCCTAACTTAAAAACAAAACAAAAACAAGTTAAAATTCTATTTTTTAGTCGATACGCAACCCCGTGGTTGTAAATATGTATTAAGGAAATAATTTTTAATTTGTAAAAGAACTTTCTCAAATCATATACTAGCTTTTTACTAGGAAAACAGTGCAACCAACAGTAGAAATCAAAAAGAGATGAGATGCAAAAGAGAACGGTTTTAGCTTAAATCATTGAAGAACTCTTTAAATGCACCTTTGAGGTCAGTTTAAAATCAAAACTAATTTGGTATTCTAAATGGCAATGAAATTAAACTAACAAAAACCTTATTATCGTCAGCACCATTTTTAACATTTACCTTAAACATGGGTGCTAATACCGCAGAACCAGCCTCGCCGTATTCGAAGGCGGTGATTAACTGTGGTAAAATTTTATGCCTGCAAACGTGCTCCGGAAAATTATCCAAAGACGTCACCAATCCCGTAAAAAATCTATTTTTGTCTCCCTTTTCCTTGATTTGAATTTCTTCGAGGAATAACAATGCGTCGACTAGTTCATTCTTGAAATAGCCTCCGTTTTTCCGGCACCTGGTTATGATGTCTGCTGGATTAGGTCGTGTTGAAGGATTAGCTCCAACTAATTCACAGTATACACTAGCCAAAGACTTTGGAATCTGATTCAAACACACAATAATACACATAAGTTTGATAAAAATCAAAATATTTGCAAATGTAGAAACTTGTTTTCATATACTCACATTATCTAGGCTTTTAAGGGACAGTTGCTTTGGTAAAGGACCATTAAAAACTTCCCAAATTAAACATCCAAGACCCCACATATCAGTTGAGCTAAAAACAAACAATTAAAACAAAATTAGAGCAAATTCTTATAACCAACCACATTTCCTTCTAGACATTAAATAAATACCACTTAGTGACGAGACGTTGCTTTGAAGGATCCGATTTTTCTGGAGGATCATATTTATCCAGTGCAGGAATTAATTTCATTGGTAAAGAAGAACCTTCACTTGCATTTGCTACATACTCAACACCACCTAACTTCCATTCTCCTGCTGAGTTAACAAATACTGAAGTAAGGCAGACATTATTGTGGCACAGATTTCCATCATTGATTAGAAAACTTAAAGCTCTCTGAAAGATAAAATAAAACCTTTAAAAATTCTGATTAATTGATGGTACTGGGGACATTTCACTTGGCTAAGGATCTGTACAGCAAAAATGAAAACTGTCCCCTTAGATTCATCTGAAAAAATCTTTATCAACACTTTGTTATTGTCAACAATTTTCTGTCTGAACGCCAATGACTGTGATAAGCAAACAGTTCAACTGTACAAGGTTAATACACAACCAAAAACTTGTTCATTTCTTTTAACAATACTTAAATATTTACTTACAGTAATTTGAAAAATCCCCCATGATAAGTACAGATCTTTTTGATGTCCTTCTTTACAAAATGATGCAATATGATTTCCTAATGGCTCCACAAATTCAGTAGCTAAATATAAAGCTCTGTCTGTCTGAAATAAATATTTAGGAATTGAAATATAATATTTGAGTTTTGTTTGTTATTCAAGTCAAGATTTAGGCAGAAAACTTTCATTAAAATTGCATATACATGATGACATGTTGACACACAATCTAAGCTTAACTTAGGTATTTTGTTTGTAATTTACTTTGACATAATGATAAGAAAATGTAATCATTAAAACTTTGATTTCATGAAAAATAGTAATTAAAACCACAAATTTTATAAATAAACTTATAAGGAATTGTGAACTGAAATTTGAGCATTATGAATAACACAAAATGGCATAAACCCTTTTATTTACTTTTGTGTGCCTTGAATTTTATACACAACACCTCTTCAATTGTAAATAAAAATAAAATTCAAAACAATGAGAATTATGTTCATGTGTATTACCTCTAAACTTTCGATATATGTAAGGATACTTGGGTGTCTTAAAGTTTTAAGTCTTTTAACAGCAGCTTTGCATATTTCTAGTTGTGTTTCATTTCCTTGCTTCACATCATAAACAAAAACTGAAACCTCTTCTCCACTTCCCTACAACACACAAATGTCAAAACATGTTTATTAAGATGAAGGTTTCTAGTTCAAAGCAAGCAATGTACAGAATTAAAAACTAAATTGGTTGACCATCAAATTAATTTTTTATCTGTCAATGTTTAATTAACAAGGTTGTTCAAGAGCCAATAGTTGAAAACTTTTTTCCAAACTGGAGATTGACTCTGTGAACTATTTTCTGTCCACCCAAATAATCAAGCCTAAATGTTGTCATGAGAGAGAAACAATTTTAAAGAAAACAAATTAATTAACCTTTTTCCTGGCTTTGTGTAAAGTCCATAAACTTTTATCTTCAAGCCCTGCTACTGGTTCTCCTATTTCAAATGCGAAATCCTTACTCGGATCCCTTGAGAAAAACGACCACATCGCGGTTTCAATAAGCACTGGAAAATCTTTTTAAAAAACTGGCAAAACAATTGAAATAATCTAAATAAAAAGTTTTAGGACAAACCACCAACACATTTGATCAACATGTAATCAACAGAAACATTCGTCATGTTTATTTCAATTTGCTACGTCACCAGACGACAAAAGTCTTCTGCTTCAAGTTTTCGTTTTCAAAGCAGTATAGCTTGGTTTTCGTTAGGCGTTTTGAAAGAAAGGAAAATTCCGCTTAAATTTAAAAGTTTTTTTTCCTAAACAGTCAGTAGCTCTTAACCTTGACTGATTCCTATTAGATATGCTATTTTTTGCGAGTTTGTTACACAATTTTCTGATTGACTAGGTCGTGTTCCGTTTAAAATAAATCCAATAACTTATTATTTATTTGACGTCCAACAGCTGAACTGTTAACAGTAGTTTTCACTTTTACGAAATTGTAATTAATTGTAATTAACGGTTACATTTGACAGTTGTGATAAAAGGTAATTAATTATCGGTAAATGCTTTGCTTATTGATAGTGGAGCTGAAAAAACGTTTCAAAACTAAAAAAATTTGGGGTGGTATTGTGAATTTTGAAAGTTTTTTGAAAATTTTTTTTTGTTTTCTTTTCGTACGGTTTTTAGGGAAGATGGCACAAACGGCTCCGCTTTTATTGAGATTAGTGGCATCATCCATTAGTGTTGCCAATCAAGCAGGAAAAATAATTCGCGATGTTATGGCTGGTGGAGATTTGGCAATTGTGGAGAAGGTGAGCCTTTCAATTGATGTGTGAGCAAGGTCAAAAGATAAAAAGTCAATGTTAGCTAACTTATAGTCAAGAATTTTGAAGGACAGTTAACTATGATCTTACTTATAGGTGTGGAATTAGATGCTTAATCCTTTGTCAAAGCAAATTCAATGACAATTCTGTTGTTTATAACCAAAAATGCAATTAATATTACTCATAAATAACTTTTTTGAGTAGCCTTGAATTGTAATGTATGGACAAAGAGAAATTTTTTATGCAAAATCTTCACATTTGAGATATTTCTTAATCACTCAACTTACTTCCCTTCCAAAACAATTTCTGTTATGGTGCAAGATCACAGCAAGGGCAAAATTCTCCATTTTGGACTTTCGAATCCTTGAAAACAGTTGTTATTATCACATCAAGAGTTTGTGTTGCATATTAATTTTTTTCATTTCAGGGAAAGAATGATTTACAAACAGAAGCAGACAGATCAGCTCAGAAATGTATAATAGCCTCATTGTCTAAGCAGTTCCCTAAAATAAACATAATAGGTGAAGAAGGGGTCTATTCCAACAGTGATGTTCCACCTGAATGGATAATAAATGAATCTGATCCAAAAGTCTTGCAAATGAATTGTCCTCCAGAACTTTCAAAAGTTAAAGATGAAGAAGTAAGATAATTTTAACTGATTAATATTTTCCATAATACTCTCATTTTCATATTAATTTAAACAAAAAATATTTTTAAAAGATTGTAGTTTGGGTTGATCCCTTAGACGGAACCTCAGAATATACTCAGGGATTACTAGATCATGTAACTGTGCTAATTGGGATAGCAGTTGGAGATGAGGCAGTTGGTGGAATCATTCATCAACCTTATTTCAACTATAAAAAAGAAAATGAGGAGTTGGGAAGAACTATTTGGGGTATCAGAGGTATTGGTGTTGGAGGCTTTACTCCAAAAACCCCTCCTGAAGGTCAAAGAATTGTAACAACAACAAGATCCCATTCTGATGGTTTGGTGATTGAAGCAGTGCAAGCCATGGAACCAACAAGTGTATTAAAAGTTGGTGGGGCTGGTCATAAGGTAAATAAATTGTCACTTTGTTTTAAAATAATTTAGTTAAACTAAAATTCTGATTATATAATTATGTAATCAGGAGAAATATCTTTTTTACTGACCACTTACCTGTTTCAAAAAATTGTTTCTAGGTGATGTTACTGATGGAAGGAGAAGCTCATGCCTATGTGTTTGCGAGTAAAGGTAGCAAAAGATGGGATATATGTGCTCCAGAAGCAATTTTGAGAGCGATGGGTGGTGAATTGACAGACATGGCTGGGAATCACTACAAGTACTCCAAGGATACACCTCATCCAAATTCGAGAGGAGTTTTAGGAACTGCAAAAGGAGTTGATCACAGTTGGTATTTAAGCAGGGTTCCCCAATCAGTACTTACAAACTTGAAATAAACTGAAAAAATAAAAATTTGTCATACTAACCAACGAATAAAATTTACTTTAGATGATGACCTTGTTTCAAGTGAGACGAAAATTTATATAATTATATAATTAAGAAATTAAGGGAATTGCAACAGATTGTAGTAAATTGGAGTCTTCATATTCTATGCCGTCTTTTTTATAATTTGTTATTGTTTTTTACTCAACTTTATTTGTTGAAATCTTGAAAAGATTTGTAGAAACTTAATGCCGCTTTACTTGCCAAACTCGGCAGACATTTTTGTTTAACTAAAACAGATTTATTCCTTAGTACCTTGTTTTTAGCTTTAAGTTTATTCAAACTAGAGTACTAGAATGCATTAGAATCTTTGTACGGGCTGTCTAATCTGGTAGAAAGTAATTATAGAAACGATAATGTAATGTTTTAATATATCAATCGAACAAAAATCAGGGCACAACTGCCAAAAAAATTTTATCGCCTTATTGGATCACGGCCATTTCCGGTGAATATATCTTAGGTTAACCGCCATTTCCTGTATTTCGAGTTTGGGATTCGAATATTTATCGCAAAATGTTCTTTGTTATACTCAACGGAGTACTCTAAAGAGAGAATGTAAATAATGTTTTAGGCCAGTTCAATTTGTGAACGATGAATTTTTTTTTTAACGATGTACAAATTTAAATACAAAAAGGTTTAAATTTAGCCTAAATATAGGCTAAATAAAAATGTTTTTTTTATTTTTCTTTATTGTACATTATGCATTTATTCAGTTAGGGATTGTTTGAAAATTGCTTTTTATATTAGGCAAAGAACACTGATTTTTTAATAAAATTTTGGATGGTCAGAGTGAGATAAGTTTTAAGTTAAGTTTTTTTTTGCATTCCAATTCTTAATTACTGTAAAATGAAAATTTTTAATATTTTATATATTGATTAATATTAATATATGCTTACATTATGTTTATTGACTTTGTTAATAGTTTTCCATACCCATTTGATTGTTTTCTTTTGTTTCTACAACTATGCCCGGTATCAAATACTGGTCAGTTCTTCAATTTGATATTTTTTATTCATAATTTGGATTTGTTCAAAAAAGATCGAAGTTGTCGTCTCAGGATTTTTCCGCTTGGATTTTTTGGAATTTCATTAACAAATCTAACTCCTCCTCGTAATCTCTTTTGTGGAGATACTTTTCCTACAACAAAAACACACTACTTAGGTCATTTATTCTTGAACCTGTCTGGTTTCCGGTTTCCATTTAATCTGTGACATGGTGTCGTTTCTAATACTTAAATGGTTTGTATTGTTCAATGTTATAATTTAAAAATGCCAAAGGCTTATACTTGATCAAAACCAAAGCTACTTTTCAAGATCTCAGAATTGGAAACAACTGAAACGTTGAAACATATACTAGGGTAACGTCCAGGATGAGACACTAATAAAATTTGTCTTTTATTCCGTTAAGCTTCTTTCCGGTCTGGTCTTTGGCAGTGGCAGAGTGTTCTATACCTGCTACATAATTAATAATATCTTGTTCAGAAATGTTAGCACCAGGCTGTTTCACAACGAAAGCCAAAGGAAGTTCTCCAGCTTCTTCGTCAGGAATACCAATCACACCTGCTTCTTTGATTGATGGATGATTGATTAAAATGGTTTCCAGTTCAGCTGGCGCGACCTGGAATTAGTTTATTACCAACTCAGTTTTGTACAATAGAAAAAAAATTCAACTCTTATGAAGAGAGTAACTTCATGAGTGAAGCAATTTCATTTTTTTCCAAACATAACCTCAAAGTTGTTTATTTAAAGCAAATAAATTATTGCTGACAAATTCACCTGGAATCCTTTGTACTTAATAAGCTCTTTAAGTCTATCCACAATGAAGAGAAAACCATCATTGTCGTAATAACCTATATCACCGGTGTGGAACCAACCATCTGAATCGAATGTTTCTCGAGTTGCTTTTGGATTGTTTCTATAACCCTTCATCACAAACGGTCCTTTGAAGCATAATTCTCCTCTTTGAAAAGGCGGCAAGGATTTCCCTGTTTCAAGGTCCACAACCTAAAAAGACAAATAATTAATGTGAAAGTTATAGTTTCAGTCTAATGTAAAAATTAGCTTAAGTTTTATACCCTTGCCTGACAATAAATTAAAAACCTCGAAAGAGTGAAAATGGTGTTGGCGATATACCTGAATTATGGTTGATTAAACCTACTTTGCATTCAACCCCTGGAGCGATGGTTCCAGAAGATCCAAATTTTTTAACATCACTTTGAAACGCGACACAACACACCGACAGCTCGGTCATTCCATAACCTTGCTGAATGTCAGAGCCCAATTTTAGTCTTTTTTGAGCAGCCATTTGAGTGTCTTTACTTAAAGGAGCAGCTCCACAAGTGATTGCCTGAATGCTTGACAAATCATATTTGGAAACAAGAGGATGTTTACTAAGAAACACGACAAGGGGTGGAACTATGAATAAATGACTTATCTGGAAAAAAAGAAAAATGAGTCAAAATATAATTTTGATAAAATAATTTTAAAGAAAAGGGCTCCTTCCATAAAACTTACCTTATACTTCTGAATCGAATTCAGAAAATTTTGCTCTTCAAATCTCAACATAACGACCGTAAGGGTTTGAGTGGCCAAACTTATTAAAGCAATGGTACAACCATAACCATGAAAGAAAGGAATTAGTCCCATTGTAACTCTTCTCTTCCCTGCATTTGGCTGGTTTTCCCAAATATACCTGTAGTTAATATTCTTATAAATTTAAAAAGTAACATACTAAATATACTTATACCCAATCAATAATTTCATTCAGATTTAGAACACTGAAGTAATGAATTTATTACCTGGTAAAATTTAAGAGGCACATGAAATTAACATGCGTCAATTCTACACATTTTGGTAATCCTGTGGTTCCACTAGAGCAGAACAAAAATGCAACACTTTCCGCCGGATTAATTGGCGAAAAAACAAACTGTTCCGATCTCACGGGAGTTTTGATAAGTTCGTAATATGAAACAAATTTGGAATTTGAATCACCGAAAGTTACAATTTCTTTAATAAATGGAAACTTCGATCGACAGCTATCGATGGTATTAATGGTTAAAGGAGAACAGAAGACCATCTTGGGTGTTGATATAGACAGTATATGTAGAAGCTCGTCTGAAATAAAAAAATTTAAATTACACTGTAGTGTAACTATTTATGCCATTGCCACTAATGATTTATATTTTCTTCTTAAAATTTTACGAAAGTTTACCGGTATTGTAAATTGGATTTAATGGTGCGCAAGTCGCTCCGACAGCTAAAATTCCAAGCATTACAGGCACGTAGTCCAGGCGGTTTTCACTGCTGATAGCTATAACATCTCCCGGGTTTATTCCTCTCTTTTTCAAAGCGGCAGCTAAAGCCAGCGATCTTTTAATTATTTCACTATAAGTGATAGTCTCGTCTGTCGTGGAATGTACCTGACAAAATTCATTTTAAAATGTTTAAAAATGTTATTTCACATGATTTCGTTTCATTCGTCAATTTTCTTTACCATTGCTTGCGAATCTCCAAACTGTCTTATGCATTCCAGTAAATATTCTGCTACCGATCTGTGAATGTTGAAATTTTTTGGAGGAGGATTGACAAGTACGTAATCGTGAGTTAGAATCGGAAGGGGAGCCATCTTTAAATTTGACCGCTATCGATTTGACTTCCTGAAAAAATATTTTTTAGGTAGTTATTACAGGAGAGTCATTTCAATCTTTTGAGTTGGAGGTGGTTTTGTCGCTCATAGAGAGATGTCGTGGGAGGAATTGGATAAACCGCCATTCGAGAGGGTAATGTGAGGAAAACCTGCCGGTTTCTTCTTTAACGGTGGGAATCGTAATCACTATTACACTAAGTGGGACGATTTCGTAAGTTTCTGGAGCATAATATATACGATTTCCATTCCTAAAAATAAATAAACATCTCGCTGATGATATTTTTGGCAACCCTTGGCAACACACAAAAGATTTCTCAACATAAAAAAATTACAATGAAAGTGTCAATCAAGCAAACCTCAAACCAAGAATTGAGTCTTATCAAGATTCAAAGTTCAAAACATTCAAATAATACGTATGCGAAAATAACTGCAAATTTCACTGTGAACCACAAATCATGGAAAAAATCATGTGAAAGGCTCCAGCATAAACTTAATTAAAAAAAGAAAAAATTCAGACATAGAATTCACAGCTAATCTTTAAAAAATCCACTATAAAGAACCAAATCAAACAAGTATATAAAAACTAACGGGCCTACTACCTCAATAAAGTAAACAATTATAAGTGTGACCTCCAACAAGAATTTTAGCAATCACTGCTAACAATGCCTTAATTTCTAAAATTATACCATTTCTAATAAAATTAGTAAAATTACCAGAATCAATAACAGAATAAAAGACAGAAGTCTTCCAATAAATATCCACACGTTTTTATTTTTAAAACCAGTAAATAAATCTTTAGATGTCACTCTTTATCAGATTTGTTTTGGATACTATCGATTAGATAACAAACTAAGTCAGATGTACCGATATTTATACCATATTATTATTAAAATAAACCATTTACTGAATTTATTTCGTTAATAACATTTGAATATAAACGATTAGCAACGGATTAGCACTGAAAAAACTTTTGACTAATTTCTTCTAACCGCTGTACAAAAATTAAACTAGGTAATCAATCAATGAGGGTGGTGTCATTTTCACTAATTTTATGTTCAAACATCTTATCAGTCAGCTTTTAAACGTTGTACGCGATTATTACAGTTCTAAGAAATGGCCGAGTAGTATTTCCTTGACCTTGAAATTAAAGAAAGAGCATATTTAAATCAAAAACCATAAAATTTAACAGTCTTCTTAAATTTTGAAACTACGTCAGGTGTTGTTTCTCTTTGAAGTGGCCCGCAAGAGGGCCCCGAAAAAAGGCGGGAACATCTGTTACAATGTGATAAGTTAGGCTCTTAGAATTTTTTGTATTCAGCGATTATTTTACAGACACGATGAGTACAAGAAAAGAGAAACTTTTGCAAAAGTTAAATCCGAAGTTGTTAAAAATAACCCCAAAACTAAGTGGAGCGACCGGTTCTATTATAGATTTGGGGGGCAGTGATAATACTCTCGAAGATGGGGCTAAAAAACTTATGATGAGATTTATTAAAAATCAAGATATTTCTGATAAATTTAAAAATAATTCAGTGCAAGAAAGCGTGGAGGTGACAGTGTCTAGTGTTAGATGCAATGAGAACGACGAAATTTGTGAGTTGATTTCGGAAAGGTTGTTACTACCCCATAGTGGGAGCAGTGAGACAGATCATGCATCTGAAAGACCCGGGAGAAAGTTACAGAAACTCAAAATGGAGTTGCAGGATAAAATTTCTGCAAAATGGGAGGAAGAGTATAAGAAAAGAGTTAGTGAAATTGAAAGTTCCAAAAGGGCTGAGACTTGTAAAGAAAAAGAGAAGGGTGACGAAGAAACAGACTCCCTTTTGGATGATGATTCTGGTTTAGATGATGATGGGGAAGACAGTTCATCTTCCAGCAAAAAGAAGGAAGGTAAACAGAATTTTTAGTAAGTGAGTGATATGTTTTTATTTAATGTTAAGTTATGAATTTTTGAAGCAGTATCCAAAGAATCACTTGAAAATGATATTGATGCTGACTATAACTCAGAAGAAGAAGAAGAAGAGAAAAGGAAACATTTGTAGATGATGAAGCAGCTGAAGTTGATGAGAATGATGACAGTTCCTCAATGGCTCCTTTAAGGAGTGATGATGAAGATAGTGAGGATGAAATAATTCCTGAAGATGATAATGCTAATGATGCTGACATGAGTGGTGATGATGAAGATGATGATGGTGAATCCTCTTTGATACCAGCCTATCAACCTGGAGGTGGATTATTAAATGGAGGTTCAGAGCTTACCCAGGCAGAAGACTGCTTACCCAAGGGCTTGTTTTCACCCTCATTAAGACTGAGTGTTGGAGAATCTCCAAATTCAAAGGTTAGGCAAATTTTTTAATTGTAAGTTATTTCTTTTAAACAGTTAAGTTTTATTGATAAATTAATTTTTCAGAGTCCTAGTGATTATTTTGTAAAAAATAAAGAAGACAACAATTATAATGAAAGAAGGAATTTATTTATGGAACGGAGGAAGCTTTTCTCACAAGTTCAAAATCCAGATGAAGCTTATGATCTCAATGATGCTTTTGAGTTTTGTTCTGGAAAGTTTCCAGGTTTGTAACAATTATTTTTACATAGATATACATATTATTTTTACCTAAAGTTTTGTTTGCTAGACACTTGGGAGTGGATAACAACGCCAAAATCACAAATCAAGCTATTTGATTATATTTAAACCTTTGGCAATTTATTTTTAGAAACAAATGAACATGGTAGCATCAATTTAGGAACTCAGAACCTAGATAGTCAAGATATAGCAACTAATAATGAATATAAATTGACTGGAACAACACAATTGACATTAGAAGAAAATTCTCAAAGTGACAAAGAAAATAAAGGTGTGGGTAAAGATTCTCCAGAAAACGATAAACCGAAAACTAAAAGAGTAAGTTTTACTTATTTATTACTAAGTAAAGATTTTCTCAACAGTAAGTGAATTCACATATTTATACATTTATAAAAATTTTTTTAGAGAATTATGACATTTGATGAAAATGAAGTTGATGAAGATTGTCAGTTGGATTCAGTCGAGGAAGAAATCACTTCAGCCCCAAGAGTATTGCTTGATGATGAGGATAATGAAACTGGAAACAGTTTTGCTCCTCCCAATAAAAGAAAAATGAAAAGCTTACATTTTTCAGGTAGATAATAATTTTATGAAACTGAATTATATTTAGTTTGAAAGAGGGAATCATTTTAAATTCTTTATTTACAGACGAAGAAGATGAGGCGAACGATTGTGAAGCCAAAACCAAAATCGACGAACAAGAGGAAAATGAAAAGGAAGAAGAAGAAGAAGACGAAGAAAACAGTGAGGACGAAGAGGAACGTGACGACCAAAGATCAATCAATTACGATTCGGAAGAAAACGAAATAACAAATCCGAAAGAATTTTTCGAAAGAGAAGCCGAATTAAGCGGTTCAGAGTTTAGTGGAGATGAAGATGAACGCGGTTTAGACGAATTCGATTACGAGGCTGGTGATGCCGATAACTTAGATCAGGATAAAGTCCGCTCTCAGTTAGAAAAAATTCATATGTAAGTAGACTTGTCGAATCAAATTTGATGTTATTTTATTGACAAAATTGATTTTTGTTCGATTTAAATTAACATTTCAGTTGCTATAATAATTTACAAGTTACGGTTAAAGTTTTAAATCGAATATTATTCACCACTTTTGGTTGAGGAACTCCACAAAGTCATTCTCCCACATTCTGCTTTGTCTCCCTTTATTTCTTTTACCTTCGGGCTTCCACCAAGTAACGAATCTGTGAGACAAATTACTGAATATTTATTACATTTAATAATGAGTTTAATAAAAGTTTGTTTTGCCTCTTCTGAGTCAGAAGTGAGTAGACTGTTACTGGCAAGCAATACTCTACGTAAATTGTATTAAAATTATGCAAAACACCCCCTAACAAAAACATGTTACTCGACTCACCGGTGAATCAAGCCTTCTTCTTGTACCGACCACACTTGACTCACCCGTGAGTCGAGCAGTCGTCAACGTTAAAAAAAAATGGATGATACAGTTTGTGACTTTTATGGGTAAATCGAAGGGAAGTATTAAACATTTTTTGTCTCAATTTAGAGAGAATTTCGTAAGGGTTGTAAAAAAATTTTTTTTGTGTTCTTTAAAGAGGACGCTGTTTTATAATTGGTTAAGAATCTTTTTGGAGGTTCAAAACTTTTTTCAAGCTAAAATGAAGTTAATGAAATATATCTCGATTTCCGCCAGCCAACTCCAGTTATAAGCAGAAACTTAATTAAAACAAGAAATGATTTTACAGACGTAGAGTTCTGGACGATGACGCGAGAGAAGTTAGACTGATACAGGAGTTACTTTTTGAAGACGGAGACTTACACAGCGACGGAAAGCGCAGAGACAGGAAATTCAAGTGGAAAAATCTTGGTATGTTCTGTCTACTTTTATGGCTACCACCGTGTTAAAAACCACGTTTTAAATTCACTTTAGAGATTTTCATTATTATACTGACAGGAACTTTTGATGATAAGCCAAATGAGACGGAGTCCAAGGAAGATCAAGGGAACTCCAGCGATGAAGATTGCGCGGAAGAGGAGCAATTACGGAAATTGCGTCATGAAAAAGAATTGTTTTTAATGGAGTCAAAAAATGTAAATTTTTGAGCTTGTATACAAAAAAAGAATGGAACCCCAATTATGATTATTTATAAGTCTTTAATAGTGACTTAACATCTGTCTACTTTTTTCGTTTCCAGAATAAAGACTCCGATTCGGAGGGTGAAATCGTTGATGAAACTTTTCTGAAGCTAAAAATGACGACGGCGAGAGAATCGTATAAGTTGTCTGTATCCACAGAAACCAGGGTTGAGATTCATAAAAAATCTTTTAGACAGTTCCAAAGCAAAACTGCCTTTGTCTGTATGTGTGAGTATTTTTGAAATGGGACTTCAATAAATAAGTAATTAAACGTAATTTTAACTCTGTTTTTTCTTTTTTTATTTTTAGAACGCTAGAGGTTCTTTTCTTACTAGAAACGAAGAGTTTTTGTCAAAATTGGCTAAGGCTACGTCTACAGCTTCTGACAATGTCACGGGTACAAAAAAATTTTAAAAATTTCGTATTTGCAACGAAAAGTCCAGAGAAAGTTGATTCAGACAAAAGTGTGGTTAGTAGATCGTGAAGCTTTCACGACTTTTTTTTAATACTCATGTTTAACTATCTATGTTTTGTGAGCTTCACCATGTAACTACCTCACGATGGTAGTTGATTAGTAGTTGAGCATTTGTGGTTAAAAGCAGGGCTTCAAAAACACTTTTTTAATAAGTTATTAATTTTAAAACCTTTTTAAAAGTTAAACACTTTTTATTAAGTTTATTATGTTATTTGTTAATAATTAGCTAGAAGTTAGGTTGATAATTTATTTTTCAGGTTTGTAAAAGGCAAGCAGAAGATGCAGAGATATGCAGCCGACAAGAGAAGAAGATAAAACTGATTCCTCCGAAAATAATCGACACGGGGCCATCGATTTTAGATTTATTAGTATAAAAATGTTTTATCTCACGACAGTTTTCCTAGGGGGTTCTTAAGCGTTTTTGAATGAAGACTTTATAACAGAATATAAAATTTAAAGAATATTCCTTTATTATTTATTAAAACGATTTTTTTATATACAGCGATTTAAAAAATTTCACAATAAAAAATTTTGATATTATTAAATTGCAATTAAAAATTGAAACTGAAGGGCATTTGAGTTTGCTCGGCGGAAACAAAAAAAGCACGATACAAATATGCGTAACAAAAATGGACACTGACCGTTGTGCCAAAATTTCGGTCTCCTCTTTTCTAAAACCAAGTTTTTTGTAATTGGTTAAACAAAAATACTATTGACGGTAAGATGGCGATAGAAAAGCAGGAATTATGCCACGTTTCAATTATTTAAAACAAAGTTTCTTTGATTAAGTTTTTTTTTTACGACTAGAACAATTAAGAAAAACGTTAAAATAACGAAACGAAACTAAAAACGAACTTTTGTAACTTGGCGACACTTTTTTCGCACTTCCTTTTAACACATGACCGTTGAACAGCGGGGATATTTTCGCTGTTGGTAACACTGATCGAATAAAAAGAAACAAAACAAAAATACGTTAAAACCTCCTCCAATTTAACCAACCTTTTTACACGACTTGACGATTTTATACAAAGAAGAGGTTTTTCAACACCTTTTTTTCAGTTATTTAGTTGGAGAAAAAGATGATATGCATAGAGTAAACGATAAACAAAAATAAACTGAAATTTCGAAATAAATATGAACAAAAACAACTTCGTAAAACAAAAAAAAGAGGAGATTATTCCAAATAGATTTTAATCTATTTTTGGGAAAACATTTTTAGATTATATGAATGTCATTTCATTTAAATCGAAAGGTTTAAAGGGGCGAGGTTCTTCAACAACAGCCTCTGCTAAATATTCTAGTATTCTTTGTGGTAGTTGTAAATCTTTAAGCGACTCTACATTTTTTACTCTTTTCATAATTGCGTCTCTACATCTATCTTGAAGATTGACAAACTCCCTTCTCAGAGTATTGAGTGTCATTTCAGTCTTGGCTGCGGTAGAACACACAAACGGATAAATAGGCTCTGGGCATCGATGTAAATCTCTAAATGCAACTCCCAAATTCTTTCCATCCTTGTAATAGGTCAGTGTTCCTGCCACTCCATCGTAGAGAATACCTGTTGAAAGGTAAAAAGTTCTCTCATGTATGTGAATACTATAAGAACCCACTGTTGAAGGATGTTTGATTTGTCTTACCGATTGTCGTTGGTTCGTTTTCTCGGAATGGCTTTGTAAAAGGTGCCCATTTCCCACCGTGCCAGAGAAGACCTTTGTGAGACAAGCCCCAGCCGTGATTATCTTCACCTAATAAATTGGTAAAAGTATTTGCATGGAGTCTGGCACGTCTCGTTGCCACTCCAAACATCATGCTGGTGCCGAATATCCGCTGCGACACGTTCAGTTCCCAGTAATAACGATTCGCATCCAAAGACCTCGTTCCTCTTACTCCAGCCGTTCCCGAACTCCAGTTCGGATGAAAGTGGGCTATTCGCAATCCAGGCCCATACAATCTGACTTCGTGACTTCTATCTCGTCGATTCCAAGACCAGTGGTCGTCGCAGCCATAAAACAATGGCGGTTCGATTTGGTAATCATCTTCATTTTTCTCTTCGCTCATGATTGTCGGTGGCCTTTTGAGTCATACTTAACGTCAATTTTTAAACCAACATCATTTTAATAAACACTGTAAGAAATGACACAAAAACAAAACAATTTAAAACCTGTATTGAATATCTAGCAGGTTACTAATTTCAACCTGCATTGGACTCGATATTGGCAGTGAACCTGAATTATGAACGAGAGGACAAGATAAAAATTAAATTTCACCTTGTTTCAAGTAAACCCCTCGTTCTAATCAATTTCCAACCCCTTGAAGTCCTCAACCCCTTCTCATTCTCTTAATAAATTCAAAATTATTTTATTTATAACTTTTCAAGTCGCAGACCACCAACTTTGGATCCGCCCTCCTGTCAATACCTCTTCTTAAATTTATTTATTCAAACCTAAAATTAATTTTGATTAATTTTTTTGCAGTTGCCAGTCAAAATCTAAATAATTATAGACAACGGCATGGGACGTGTCTCAGACTGGGGTTGCATGAGCACTGTTACATAATCAGCTGCTATGGATTTTCAGTGAGTCACAGGTACGGAGAATAAATTACAAAATGAAAACTTTCACCCAAATGGAACACACCCTCTTGTAAAGTCAAGTATGCGCTTTTGTGCTTTGCTTTGTACAATGGCGTGCAAAAGTTTCCGGCCAGTAACATTTTCTTGTTTAATTTATTAAAAAAAAGAGGCCAATGATTTTTTATCATTGTGATATGATACTATGAGGTATAAGAAACAAAGTTATACTAAAAAATATCAATAGTATATATTCATATATAGTTTTTTTACGAATATTGCTAAATGACGTGTGCAAAAGTTCCCGGCCAAGTTGTCCATTAGGAAAAATTCTTTGTCTACGTTTTCCATATTAGTCGCAACTTTAATTTTTATATTAATATATCTTAGCCATACCTTTGGCAGGTATAACTGCAGCAAAACGATATGGTATGAACTCGATCAATACTTTAATATAGACGTCCGGAATGTTATGCTATTTCTCCTTTAATTTTTCGAAAAATGTCTCTTTATTTGGAAAATTATGTTTCCGGATAGGTTGGATAATCAAGCCTAGCATCTCCCATAAATGTTCAATTGGACTTAGGCCCGGTAAATTACATGGCCAGTGCAAAACTGCAATATTTGAACCCCAAAAGCCACTGCTTCAGCAGTTAAGATCCATGTTTGGGGTCATTATCATGCTGAAAGATCCAATTTCTTAGCATTTTTTCTGCAGCATAAGATAATATATTGTCCTGCAAAATATTCTTGTAAATGGCAGATTCAAGTTCCTGTTGATCTTCACCGATGGGCCGACCCTTGTGCAGGAAAAATCCCCCAAATCATGACACCTTCTCCAATATGTTTTACGGTTATAATTTGGTATCGAACATCTGTTCTGGTACCAACAGGACATTTTGCGAATCTCTTATCATCGCTTTCAAAAAGATTAAATTTTGTCTCATCCGAAAAAGCAACTCTTTTTCCAATCTTCGGTCGGCCAGTTTTGGTGCTCTTTGGGGAATCGTAATTGGGCCTTCTTGTTCTTTTTACTGATTAATGGTTTTCTGATTCCTACACTACCAAAAAGTCCCCCATTGTGCTGCCCTCATGTGACAGTACTTCGACTAACGTCAGCTATGTTTTCCTCCTTTATTTCGCGAGAAATTTCGGCAGCAGTCTTCCTGATGTCCGCAGTCGGCTTACGTTTAATGATGTTATCTACTTTTCAGAAGTTTTCCGTGGAAAAGAGAACATCCTTCAGAGCACATCCACAACAATATTTTGCAAAAATATCGCTGACAGTTGATTTCCCTATCGATAACAATAGAGCGATCTCACGGAAAGAATCATCAAAAGAAGAGCAACCTCACGGATTTGTTTTTGCGTATGACAAGCCATGTATGTGCTTGAGAGACAAACAGAGAGTATGGTTGAAAACCCAAGAAAGGATTTAAGGCTCGCAAACCTTTAAATTCTGTTTTAACGGCTTCATACATCAACTTGTATTATGTGTCCGGGAACTTTTGCACACGTCATTTAGCAATATTCGTAAAAAAACTATATATGAATATATACTATTAATATTTTTTGGTATAACTTTGTTTCTTATACCCCATAGTATCATATCACAGTTATAAAAAATCATTGGCCTCTTTTTTTAATAAATTAAACAACAAAATGTTACTGGCCGGAAACTTTTGCACGCCACTGTATGTTATATCTTTTAACAACACTCTGTATTTATTTATTTGTCTGTTTGTTTAGCTACTTATTATCTCCTTATTAATTAATTAATTTTAGGTATTAATTTTAATCATTTGTGTTATTTAGTTAGTTATTTACTTATCGATTTATTTATACACTTATCAATCACTTAATTTATTTATTTATTTATTCACTTTATTGTTGTATTATACATTATACATCTAATAGTTGTATTCTGCCCTCGTACTCTTTTAAAACAGACAGCACCTGATATGCTAATTAGTTTTTGAAATTAAATGAGACAGCTACAAAACCACAACCGTCAAAATGACGGCCTACTGAAAACTCAATTGTCGTATACTTGAGGGAACTGAGGAACAAATACTTGTGAACAGTTTTTAAGTTTTTTGTGGCCGTTACTTATAATTACGTATCATTATGTTATATTATACCAAAAACTTTTGGATTTTTAACAAACAGCGTCAAACTGGTTCACAAAAACGTTCAGCACCCACCATAGTAAAAACCGCGATCTTAGTATCTAAAGTACTACTCGTCTGAATGCATTTTGCCAACTTTAGAACTTGTGACATCAACGGGATGGTAGAGAAAAGGATCATCACTGATCCTTCCTGTTCCATTCTGGCCAAATCTGTCCTCTGTCCTGTTTCAGCCCGTCCACCTCATTCATACTGTCCATTGAATCCTATCGTTCCTTCTTTTCTTTAACCTGAAGCTGTTCATGTTTAGACTAACCACCACCCTGTTGATGCCACGAGTTATTTTAAAATGTTGTAGACACGCCTATCATAAATCCATGGATAATTTACAGAAATATTACATTACATATAGCCCGCATTTCTCGGAATAATTTCATAGTCCAACTTCTTTTTGAGCTACTAGTAGAACATTGGAAAACCAACAAGGTCCTGCTCATCCACTTTGGAATCCCAAAAATACAAATGAAATGGTAGGAGAGAGGAGGTCAAACAAAAGAACTTGCCACATAAATACAAAATGCCAAGAAAATAAAAAGAAAACGTCTTGCTTTTGTGGTAGTTGTAAGAAACCAGATTGTGGGAAATGTATTAACAATAATAAGCATACAAGAAAAACTATTAACTTGCACTAAATGAATCTCTGATGAAAATAAAAAAGAAATAGTAAGCAATAGTCCTGTTTTACTTTAATAATCTCAGCAATCATTTCGTTTAAACGTTAACGGACATCCCATCGCCAAAATGACGGTGTTGGGCTTTCTAGGTGGCAGTAAATGTCGGTCTTCCTAGTGTTAAACATGACGGATCCAACAGTTTAAGATAATGACACCTGCATTTGCAAGGCCAAAACAGTTTCTGTTTCAGTATCTCAACCCCAGGATTAAAAATGCTTTATAACAAAACCAATCCTAAAACATTCGAACAAGTCAAGAGGTACTTTATCATAAACGATGACATGAAACTTGTTGTCCATCAGACTCGACTTGGTAGAAAAAAAATTTCGACTTTTCGAAGAAGGAAAAAAATGATGCAAAAGCGTTTCAAAATCAGAGTCGACTTAGGGAACACAACCCTCTTTATAAGGGATGAATCATAATGGTTGAAAGGTGGCACAAAAGAATCCTCCGCTCTCGACTATTTCTTTACCCCTCTTGTCGTTCTTCGCCGATAACGATAAAAACGGATTTTCATTTGGAGAACGTTATGGCGCCAGACTTCGACCACCTTGCTACCATTGTACATAAAATAGAATTGTAACAGCCCTCTTTGTGACTGACAACAGATTTTCAAAAGGACAGAACAAAAGGTTTTCAATATGGTTTTGATTTTTCTTCACTTTAGGAACTTCCAAACAATTCACAATTTCATTTTTATACCGCATTTTTGAATGGAATTTGACGTCATCATTCAACGAACCTTTTCTTTCCTTAATTATAACAAATTTTTTATTTGTGTCTTAAAGTATAATTCGGTTGTGGTCAATTTAAATGTGAAAAACTGTTTAGGAAGTTGCAATTTCATTAACCTAAGAAAAGTCAACACATCCGTGACTTTCCCAAAACTTGTCTCTTATTTCGGGAACGAATGGTAGCCCAGAGAAGTAGAAAACACAAATTATCAAGCCTACGAGTGGAATAAAACCGTTGAAAACAATTTAAAAAGAAAGAAAAGAAAGAAAACTTACTGTTTATCGAGATCCAAAACGCCATGATGAATCACTTGTAAATCCTTTGTCGATTTTCAGAGTGACGTCATTTAAGGGCTTGCGTGGTGGTAGCTTTCCATTTTTGCTTTCACTAGGAATTTCTCCCAGTTTGCGAGGGAAACTCACTCACCATCCCGACTCATCAACACTTGTTTTCCAGAAGAACCATTTTTTATTTCGCCCACATGTTTCTTTATCTCTCTGTAATTCAAATTTTCTTTTGGTCTGGGTTTTGATATGATTAATTGAAATCGATTCGGTTGAAAAAGAAAAAGGTGTGACTTTTGTGACGGGCGAAACAAAGTTTCCGAGAGGTCAATGATTCTTTGGTGAAAATTCGGTGGGCGCAGTTCTTAACAAAAGTAGGAATGATTTACATCAATGGAATGTGGGCTAAGTTTTCATATCTTGACATCGGTCTTCATTTTTTTACTTAAAATATATATTAAAACCGAATAGCAATTTGGTTGTTCTCATACTCTTCCATCCATACATTGGCATTACAGCTCTGTGAGAGCCTTGGTCTTCATAATCACTCGCTTTCATCTGTCCCGGTCCCCAGCGACGTTTCTCCAGCCCCAAATTCCCAGGAGATTTAAGTCTTCTTCTACTTTCTCTACTCATCTTTTCTGCAACCTGCCAGGATGTCGTTTGTAGTCGGTTGGAGCCCATCCTGGCCAGGTGACTAGCCCACCGCAGGCAAGCTCACCTAACCTCCGTCGAAAGGGGTTTGTTGAATGTTACTAGATGAAAAATCTATTCTTGTCCCTCCAAATTTAGGCTGTTTAAATTATAATTGAAGCTCAAATTTTAGATTTGTAACAGAGACACACAACACCTTTGACTCTCCAACAACTAACAGTTGAATTATCATCAAAGGAGACGTTTCTGTCTGTTCTTACCGGACTTCCTTCCATTTTCATATACATTACTCTTCAACTATGTACTTAAACGAGCTTTTAGCCTCCTTCCAATCTCAAGTTGCCCGCCGGCCAATTCAATAGAATAATTGATCATCCACTGATTATATTAAGAGAAAGTTGGTTAGTCAGAAGCACCTGTTTAAACTAATATTTTTTTTTTATCATTTTCAATTCTTCAATCCAGCACACCAGCCAAGTAGTCAGTTGTTGATCAGGTTCACAAGCGAACATTTGCAGTTCAGCCGGCTAAAAGAATTTTAATTATAATTTACATCAATTAAGGGATCATTGTGGTTTTGTTAATATACAAAACAAAATTTTCTTTCTTTCTCTTGTTTTTCTTAAAACCGGAAGAGATTTCAATTATTATTCACTTGTTTGGTAGTTTTGTAATTTTGGAAAGACAGAATTTCTTGGATTTGGTCTCCTTTCAATGAAACTACCTTTTGGTTTTTGTTTCCCTAATTTTGACGAATTGTTATCCAGCGTTCGCTCTGCTAAAAAACCGTTAAACTGAAAATGGAACGGCGGTGCAAAATCAGGGTGGCCAACTCAAAGTTTATTTGTTTAGAAGCAAAATTGAACCCTTATTAAGCCTTCTTAATTGTCAAATCATAACGGAAATTTTTTTGTTTTGCATCAGCTCAAATTAATTTATTAAGTAAGTAGTTCAGATTATGTTGTCACCTCTGATCTACAAGAGCCTTCGTATTTTTATGACAGTTTATTTAATAATATAATATAATATACAAATTAGTTCTTATCTGTAATTTAAGATACACTGACTTGTTTCTGTTATATATTCATTCTGGATTTACTTTTTACGTTGCATCGTTATATCATAAGTATTTAATAAATAATTCATTGAAATGAAAGTTTAATCCGGGGGAGTATAAATGGAGGGTAATTAAGGTGCTTCTATGCCGAAGGTCGAATCTCGGCGGCGTTTTTTTGTTTCCTTGTTTTCTCGGTCCATCCAACTATTTAATTGGTCATCACCTTGGAGAGGAAAAGTTTGAAGTAATTCATAATTGGTGTTAAGAAGGAGATCTTAGTCAGAGGGAGAAAGGTAATGAAAAAGAAAGTTTGAAGTCTGACTTGACAGTTGAATGAGATTTTCAACTATCAAACCCAAACTCACAAACCTTTTAAATGTTTCGGGTTGGTAACAAATTTGAAAAAGTTTTATTAATTCTCAGTTCAAGACAGGTTTATGAGTTGTTAAAAATTTTCCAGGTTGCTCACGCAATGTCCAGGTTCCCAAAATTTTAATGAAAAATCCCTTCATTAAAATCGATTCAGTTGTAATTTGTTAGAAATTGTTTCCAGCCGTTTATTCACAAGCTGAGACTCCGTCTTTTAAAAGTGGAGAACGTGAACAAAAATCAGTTGCATACCTATTGTAGTTTGGATACCTACCCACAGGTGTGCTGTCCATCGATGAATTAGTCTTCAGTTGGTCGTTCTTGGAGTGAACTGCCTAACAGGTGAAAGATGTACTTTGACAATTTCAAATGATTTTTATATTTGTGTTTAGGTGATTTTATTAAATATCGGGACGCCATGCGTTGGCAGGTTGTTTTGCTTCTCTTTCCGGTTTTCTTTTGTTATGTTTTTGGTGTTGAATCCGAGATAAGCACGAACGTAAACAAGGATGTTGCACTAGACTCTGATACTGGTAAGAAAACTTTTACTGTTTTTGAACCTTGATTTTGGAGAACCCTGATGACACTTTTACTGCTAAAATGCTTGGCGCCTCAACTTTTTTGGTCAACATGTCGGTCAAACTCTTTAAAGTTTTGAAAGACATTCGAGTGGGTAAAAAGTGTCGTAATGAGGTCAGCCTTAATCACGGGAATAGATGTCTTCTTTTGACTTTCTTCAACATTTTGTTTACTCATGATTCCGAATTTTTAGTTTTTCAATTCTAAAAAAGGAAGTCGAGGAAGAACAAGAAATTTATTAGACTTCAAACCAGGATACGAGTACATCATCTCCGACCCCATCGAACCGTTGTCGGAGGTGAAAGAACTTTACCATTTTCGCGACCAGATAATCGATTGTGAATAATCTCACCTGATATCTCTCTGATTTAGGGATTTACCCCCTCAGGGAGAGGGATATTGCTGATGCTCTATATTCAGGTTCATCCGGAACTGATACCCCGTTGGCGGTGCGCTCTAGCACCGCGTCCAGTGGGAAGCTTCTTGAATAGAGAATAATGGTTGGGTCCTTTCATTTGGATGGGTAATTGAGCCATAAAAACGAAGAATCATTCTAGCCCGTCTGCCTGTGACCTTGTATGAGATGAAGTATTATTCACTACTACTCGGCTTGCATACCTAGTTCCAGTTACCTCTTTAGCGTTTGTCAATTTCACGTTTTTTGGCCACATAGTACAAATTGAAAATTAAGTTTTGCGAGTCCGTTTGGCGTCTGTGCCGCACAACTGTACATTACTTTTGTTCAAACTTAGGTTTTCTTTACACTCTCAAACACGACAATACCATTTAATTGAAAAGGAAAATGAGAGTTTTACTCAAGTTCATAGCCGGACATTTGTCCCGTTAACTTGGACAGGTATTTCGGTCTTTCATAAATTCCAACTTCAACATTTCATTAATTAAAAAGATAACACCGAGATTGTTTTAATCGTGAAAAGAAGAAAAAAAATGCCTTGAAAAGAAGAAGAAAATGCATTTGTGCTCATTCTTCGATATTTTATTTGTTTCAGTCACGATTCCCTTTCTATACGTCGCCCATGAACTGAAATGAACCCGTGATCGTGGCATATCATGTTCCTGAAAATTTTTTGATGAGAAAAAGAGAAAAAAAAGAATTATTAGCCGAGCATCTGCCAGATTGCCGATGCCAGATACCGAGTGCAAAAGAAAAATTATTATAAGTCGTAGAAAGTGGAGATCTTAATGATTTCCGACATACTTAGCACCTACGTAGGCCACGTATTACACACCCGAGAGAAGAGAGCCTCGCTTTTCACAGTGAACCGATAATCAGATTTAACTTTGACTTAGGTTATTGAGCAACCTTGGAATTTACGTCTGAACCGTGTTCATTGATGGTTTTTAAGTAAAGGCAGCTTAAATGTCCTTTGGAAAAGAGAAGATTGGTTATATCATCGTGAGAATCCTTTCAAACAAAAACTGATATTTTGCTTTAACGGTAGATAAGTTTCATTGAAAGAGATGATACTCTTTTTGATGAAAATCTCTTCTATCAAGTGTAGCCTGTCGCTCTGTTAGTATGTCGGAGGAGTGTTTGTGTGGCCCTAAAAGGTGCGATTCTATATACGATGACCGTGATACCCAAGAGTTTCCTTTTGCGTTGCTGAATGCTCAGACGTAGGTGTGCCGACAAAATTGAAATCACCAAAGAGAATGAAGAAAAAACCGATTTTCGTTTCTCATTTAGAATCGTCAGAAGTGTTGCTTTCAAACTAATGTTCTACTTTTTCTTTTCTTCATAAAAGAGACCATATCAATTTTTATTAACGTATAAAGACCTCCATCCTGAGGCCACACCGACCGACTCTCATCTTTAAGGCTTGTCTTCTTTTTACTTTCTCGACTTTTAAAAGGTACCAGTTTTTTTACACACTTTTATTTATTTATTTATTTTTCAAGAACCCGCTATTAAAAACGTTTTAAAAATCTCCCTTAGATATGCTCAAGTTTCAACTATACTCTTTAATTAGGATCTTCTTATTCAAATCATATTGCCAAGGACGGTTAGTAGGTGCGAACCGGTTTTTAAATCGCCGTTATTTTAATTAAACAATGCACAGGTCATTAGCGGATCCGCAAAAAGCTACCTTGAATGAATCATAACGAAGAAAACTTTTTTTTAAAGGAAAGGTGATAGTGACAACGGGTGACATTTCCTTAACGTTCGAAATATCCGAAATGGGTTTTTAGAACGCCTGCTTATCTTCTGATACGCTTTTTAACAAAAAAATTGTTCCGTAAAAAATTTTTACTCAATAAATTCAATTTCAAGTTAAACAATTTATAATTCAGAATAATTGAAAACGTTTTTAAATTGTTTACGTTTTCAAATCGTTCCAAAACCGTTAACTTTTGTTTTCGTCGTCCCCCTCAGAAACCGGATATGAGAAAAACTCGGAATCAAAATCGAAAATGGCGGCAGCGCTTCCGTTATTAATTCGTCTCTTAATTTCATTTCGTTTTTATAAATAATTAAAGAATATGATTCTTTCGTTTCAAGTGTTCCACTTTCTCAGAATCAACTGAAAATTCGTAATTAAACAATAGGTAATTAAAATATTTGTTTTGCAATCGAAAGAAAAGAAAAATTAAAAATGGCGAGACGACGAAACAAGATACTCAAATTGTTCAAACACAGTGTTTAGTTTACTCAGAAGCGGTTAAAAACAGGATGTAAAATCATTATTACTTGTTGAGCAAATTGTTTTTTTTTGTAGATAGACACTGGTTTTCAAGTAAAGAACAACATTTTGAAATAGATTTGTAGGCAATTTGAATTCTAAGTACTTGGTTAATGAAATTGTTAGCAAAGAAGTTCACACACATCAAATAATTTTCAGGCTCTCAAATTAAAGACCCTTAGGACAAACCAACAAGCCAGGACATGTAACATAAAACAGGTTTGAATAATTTTATTTGACTGGAAACTCATAGGAACTGAGCAAGGTCTCAGGAAGACAAAAACAATTACAAAAATGACATCACTCCTCAAATGTCAAAAAAAATCTACAGGAAAAAATTTGAATTTGCATTTGATTTGGAACTGAAAGCAACAAGACTAATTCCCCTCACACTTTGATTTCTCAATAGATTTGAATTAAGCATAAAAAGAAAAGAAAACAAAACAAATGACAGGATGTGAATCAAGTTGAGTGTTGTTAAATAATGATTAAACATAAACTAGCTGGGAAGTGTGAAGTTGAATTTGAAACAAAATATTAATTTATTGTTCTCTCTTTCATTGTTATTAATAATTTCATTTGAAAACCGATAAAAATTTGTGTGAAAAGCTTTATGAGAGTTGAACTTGACAGGGTATAAAGTATACACACCATGGAACACTGACATTGAACAATTTTTTTCTTTTAGAAATTAAGACTGGAAATTTCATTAATGTAAGCAATTTTCTAATAGAAATCATGTGAAATCAAATTATGATCCAGTAGTTAATTCAACCAGAAAAATGCCAATTAGTGTGAAAAAAAGAGAGTAATGCTTCATAAAATGGAGGTCTAAAAAATTTTTTCCCTTTTTTATTGTGATGGTGATGCAGGTCTTTGTTTGATGTGTTTTTTGTCTTGATTTTATAATATTATAGTTAGAATTAGGTTAAATAAGGGCCTTTCATTCATTTGAATCCATTTGCAAACTTGTTTTTTAGTTTACCAGATATTATGAACACCTGCCAGGTCTGTGGTTGAATCATATGAAACCGACCCGCGGCAGGTTAGCATAGACTTGAATTTACTCGTAGTTCGGGTACTAATGGAAGCCCTACAAAAACCAGCTACGCTCTGGTAAAAGTTAAAATCTTTTTAGTATAAGCCTAATTTGTAACAATGATGGTGAAAGGTTTTGCCCTAATATGAAGAAATCACATTAATTTTTAATAAACGTTTTGATATATTAACCCCTTTGCACTCAAGAGGTGACTCGTTCACCACTTGATTGCTTCTCTGAGACGGGCTCGTAATTTCTCTTTGGATGATCTTGTGCATTATTACGACAATGATGATAATGATACTAATGTATTTTCTGACTGTGTACCCATTTTGGATGTTATAATATCCTTTTGCAAATATATTTTCATTCTATAACAGTAATCATACCATAGTTAGCTATATAATATACAGCTCGATCAATGCACCGCTGGGCAGAGATAACAAGGTGCAGCACACCAACGTATATACTGTAGATAAATAAATAAAATATGTACTGCTGCCTTCGTAATATAAGAAATTGAATTCATAAATAGTTAATAAATTAATTAAATGTATAAAACAGATCGAAAATAACGATAAATAGCGAATTCTTCAATAAATAAATACGTAAATAAATAAATGATAGACCACGAATTCAGTAATAATAAGATAACTAAACAAGTAAATTAATCAACGATAAATACATAATTAAATAATTAAAAAAGTTATAAAATAAGGAAACGAGTACTTATTCATAAAGGAGGCCATTTTATTTTATTGTTATATATTGTTCCTCCTTCCTACCTGTCTACTAAGCTTTACAGTTTTTATAACCAAAAGAGCGTGCATTAATTATGAAATTAATTATTTGAAACATAAGAATTTCTCATCTGAAATTAGGCCACAACCAGGATCATAGTTGCATTTTTGGCATTATTTCTGCGTACAAAAAGAACATCGAGTGGAAAGAGTTAAAATTTTCTTTAAACTTTGATTAGCTTGATACTTAGCACGTTTAATTGTTTTTAGAAAGTATAAAAGACTAAGTAGATTGGTCGTGAATGGTGTAAGATAAAAAAAGCTTTCGATCAAGCCACACGACATATACCTGTTTTGGCTCGGTTGTGACGTTTATTATGACCTTTGTTATGTATGCAGTCTTGGACAATCTGCCAATTATTATGGTTGTTGACGTTATCACCAGTGAGCTAGGGAAGGTTGAGATAGATCACATAAAAATGCTGATGTCAGGCTGATGCCTTCGAAGGGGCGCATAAAAACATGATTCGTGGTGTGGTACTTGATACAACAACAAGAAAAAAAATTGTCGAATTGGTTAAACCATGATTAGATCCAGTTGTAGAAACCTCAAAACCGTAAAAAATGTGACTTGACTGTTTTTTCTTGTAGTTGGTTTTGCTAATAGCCAACTCATGGTGTTTAAATCTCTGGTCCATCCACCACAAATGGCATTTATCTGGGTCTATGCAGATGGAGATATTTGTCGAAATGATGATTCGCCTAATCGCGTTTAAACAAAACTATTTCTTTTCTTTCGCAGGAGAATGGACACATTTTAAACGGCTAATCAGAGAAAGTCCCGATAGTTCAAAAAGCGAAAACAGTACAATAACTAAAAACAACTCCGAAAATGTTAATTCAACCGAAACCGGAGATTCGGTTCCGGAAGGAAACAAAACGAGGCCATTGGATGATCTGTCTCTGGACGACGTCCCAATGCTCATGCATACTCATGACACCACCCATCCGACGACTCCTCAATCAACCAACGCTACTCGCTCGTCGGAAAACTTTTGCACCGACGGTTCCAAAACCTATAAAGTTGGTGAAAAGTTTAACAGAGGGTGCCAGGAATCGTGCGAGTGTTCTTCCAGCGGTCAATTAATTTGTGGCGAGCGATGTAAACTTCCTTTCCGTGCGAAGGGTCTCACGCCAAAGGATGATTTCTGTCAGGAGATGCCCACGGAAGACGAATGTTGCGTCGTTCTTCAGTGCACGCAAGACACAGGTACCATTTTACCAGCTGTACTCGACGATGATAATAAAGTTAATGGTTAACCTTGAGGGAGTGGGTGGGGGGGTCATGTCAAAACCGTAGCAAAACTGTAAATCTGCTCACCGGAGTGTATTGCTGGAGATAAGAAGGGAAAAGTTAGGCAGTAACTTTTCCATGTGTTTTAATACCGTATTTCTTGAGGCGGTGGAAGGTCACCCCGAATTGGGAAATGTTAAGGCCTGTAATTTAAAATTTTAAAATTCTTGTGGGTTTTTTGTTTCAGTAATGATTATTTATCTGTCGTAATATCTGCAAAAGATGATTTCTGACCTCCGATTGTGCAATACTTCCGAAGGGGAAACACGGGGTACAGGGGGATAGGAAAACACTCCTAACAATACAAACTTGATGAAGCAAAATGATCTTTTCAGAAACGGAACCTTTGGAAGGTTGTGTTCACAAAAATCAATCCTTCCACCGGGGAGAGATGTTCAACGACGGTTGTGAAGCCGTCTGTTCTTGCGGAGATGCGGGCAAAGTCCGGTGCAAGCCCAGATGTCCTCAAGTCTCTAATAATTCCTCCGAACAGTGCGTTCAGCTCCCAGATCCAGCCGATCCTTGTTGCAAAGTTGTTTTGTGCGACGTCACGTTGGGCGATCAAGATGTCAATAAAGCCGGTGTGTAATCTATAAACGAAATCTTTAAAATCATTCGTGGGTCGAAGTGAAAGGTTAAGTACTGTTTATATTTCCAGTGGGGACGGAAGAAACGCCGGGCGAGTCACAGATACGATTAAAATCGGCGGATGCTCTCAACAGCACGTCAGCCATCATTCACTTTTTGGGAGAACCCGAGCTGGAAAGCAATTTAACCGCGGAAGTGAGCGAGGATCAAATGAAGTGGAACAAAACCGAACTGGATGGAGTGATAGTCCACAATTTGAAGCCGGGGAAAACTTATTATATAAGAGTTATTTCCGGCGGAGCGGTTAGCAATGCCGTAGCCATTACTTTACCTAAAAACACGCCAACGATTGTGTTAACCACAAATCCACCGGCTTCTAGCAGTATGTCGACTTTGAACGATACCACCGCTACCACCACCAGCACTGCCTCCACTCTTATTACCACCAGCAAAGAAAACTCAACAGAGGAAACCGAGATGAGTGAGGAATTTTGCACATTTAAGGGCCGGAATTACACCATAGGTACGATTTTTGATTTCCTGATTTTGGGTCTTCACAAACCAGAAAACCAGAGTTTTAACAATTTTACTGAAAATTCTAGGAGAAGAATTCAACGATGCCTGCATTTCTTACTGCATTTGCACAGAGACTGGCGTGGACTGTTCCCCAATCGAATGCCCCTCTGAGTTTGGGTTAGATGTCCTCGACCCTACTTGCATAAAATGGGAAATAAAGCCCAAGGATTTCCAACCAGTGCCTCCAAATTGTTGTCCAGATAAAGTGAGATGTTTAGACAACGGCTCTTGCAAGTTTATGGGAGAAGAATTTCCAAATTGGGCGGATATTCCATCCAAAATATCAGGTCAGTGTTGATGTAAATCATTTTTAAACTTAAAAACCCGCGTATTGTTTGATTTAATGAAATTCACGAATTTGAAATTAATTAATTTTTTTAGGTTGCGAGAAACGATGTTACTGTGAATTTGGAAACGTGACTTGTCAAGATGTTTGCCCACCGGTTCCCGCTACCCCACCCTTAGATTTACCATGTCCTCCTCAACAAGCAATGCTTCATCACTTGCCCGAGGATGATTGCTGCTTGTTTTGGATTTGTCCACAGATTCAACATACTGGTAATTAATTTTTTTATTCAAGTGAAAAACCATTTACGGCAAATGTTCAAATGATAAATTAAACGTTTCCTCCTCCTTGTTTTATGACAGGCGGACATCAGCTTCATCACGGCTTTCCAGGTGTACATGGACAGGGTCACATAGTGCAAGACGGAGTCATAGTTCAGGCGTTGGAATCCTTGGACGAGCACACCGTACGAATGGCATTTTCCGTTCCTCCTCTACTTGTTGGTCTTCATGGTCGAGTTGAAGTGAGATACACTGCGACGAAGCAGTAAGTTGTTGATTTCTCATTGACAGTTGGAAAGATTAAAGTCTAAAAGGATATGTATCCAGTAATTGTTAGCACTGACATTCTGATTAATCTCATCTTTAAATTTCCTTTGAAAAAGTTGTGTTGACCTTTGACCTGATCTCTACTCCTTGGGCTTGATCCATGTTTCTGAAGAGATTAGACTTGTAATGTTTTTCTTTAATGTTAATTTCAGTGATCAAGACCCATCCAATTGGGAACTTCAAATCTTAGCTCCACCAGGAGATTTAATAGCGACTCCTCAGCTCCACTTTGATTTGGGAAATTTACTCCCGGATACTGTTTACAGCATCTTTATAAAAATAATCCTAAGAGATATATCGAACATGCCACAAAGTCCGATTTTGAAAGTGAGAACCTTACGAAGCTCTAGTCCTCCCACTACTCTTCCGCCTCAGATTCCCATAGATCCGGGTATGACACTCGCCGAAGTCAATTCAACTTGGGCTCGAGTAATATGGAGGAAGTTTACTCAGTTCGAGATGCAATTTATCGATGGAGTTCAGCTGAGATATAAATGCGAGGAAGCAAAGGTTGGTTGCGGATGAATTTCTAAAGTCCAAACTAACCGACTATTCCACTTCCTCTGGTTAATTGTCAAACGTTTTCTTTTGACTTTCAGTTATATTTAGAAACTCCATTGATCCATAGATTAGTCACAAGCTACACAATCGAAGATTTAAAACCTAATTCCACTTACGAGGTGAAATTGTTTCTTATTCCGTTTCCGGGGCAAACAACAGAACTTCAGCCGGAGGGAGTTTTAGAGGTTCAAACCACTTCGGACCCAGGTAAGCAAGAAAATACTTGTAACTCCTTGGATTTCGTGACATATTTCTTTTAAAGATGACATCATTCAGCATCTTTGTTGCATCATCATGATAGAATAATTACTATAATTGTTATTTATTATAGTATAATACTTGGAATTTAAAAATACATTTTGCAGATCCGTATGAATTTAACATTAACCTTGAAGTGCTTACAACCAAAGCTTCCTCAGCCGAAGTTACCTGGAGTGGTGTTCCCTATCCAGAGGACAAATATGTGAATGTTTATAGAGTTGTATATAAAAGTGAGACTGGAAAAGAAGACTTTAACATGTTCAGGGTTGCCAGAAAGGACATGGTTCCGAAGATTTCAATAACGGATTTAAAACCAACCACGAGGTAGGTAGTCTATAATCGAAGTTTTTTTGAGTGCGAAGGAAGGAAGGACAGGAAATAAATTTAATTTATCTTCGCAGATATTTAGTTTGGTTGGAGGCCTTTCTCAAAAACGGCAGACTGTTGAAAAGTAACAATCAAGAATTCGTCACCAAAGCCGGAAGCAATCAGCCAGCAGGACCTTCATTTCAGGGTAAGTATCCTACCGGTGTTGTAGAGGAGTTTGGTGTTCACTTTCCCCGATTCGAATTGTCCTAATGAAATAAATCGGGGTCATTTCAGGAAAATTATCGGGAACTCCACCGACCATGGAACCGGGAGACTATTACGGGCCTCTAGTAGCAGTCGCGATTTTGGCTGCTCTTTCTATAATGGCAGCTTTGATTCTGCTGTTGGTTCTCATGAAGAAACACGGGCAAAACAAAGCGGCGATCTCGTCAAGAACGACGCAATCCGCGTATGACAATCCCTCATACAAGGTAGAAATACAGCAAGAAACTATGGGTACGATTCAGTACATCAAATTTTATTGTTCTCAAAGCATTGTTTATGTTGTTTTCGAAACCAAAAGACTTCTTATCACCTGAATCGTTTAACAAAATACTCTAACCATCAAAACTTGAACGTCGGAATTAATTTTGATGTAAAATGTTGGTTTCAGACTTGTGAAGGAGAACAACCAACGTCAGGCTCAAATGGTGGAATCAATGGTGCAACACACTAATCGGAGGAATGTAAGAGAAGACAATACAAACATACTCCATATCCAAAATTCAGGTGGGATGGTCTTTCTCCATCCAATTAAATATCCGCGGGATGGTATATCACGAATATTGTAAATGAAGGTCGCCATCAATCAACAGTTTTAAAATCAATCTGATTTAATTTAATAGCAAAAAAGTTGAGCGGATAATCGTTCAGCTCAAACGGTTTGACCAATGAAAGTAGAAAAAATCGGCCATCCCCCTCCCTTTTCCCAAAAAATTGATTTTTGATTGTCTAGAAAAGACAATAAAACGCCAACAGAGGAGAACAATGTACATGCTGTATGTAAATCGAATAATAACTGTATGATAAAATGGTTCCATAATTGTATTTAAAAATGTTGTAAAGACTGGAAAGAATTTCTTCGTGAAATTAGTCTCAAAGAAGCGACTATCTAATGGTAGTCAAGTGTTTGGATTATTGATGTGATTGATTCATGGTTCGAGATTGTATATTAGTAAAAACATTTTAAAATTAAGATAAGCCGTGAAACCATCTAGCTGGCCATAAAAATTGAAAAAGACTTTGTAAGCTGTCGTTTATTGAGTTTTTCAGAACATTTAAATTCAGTCGCTGATGAGGAATCGACACCATTTTATCAACTAAGGTCAGATTCGTGACGGGAGTTTAACACTTTCAATTTAAAAACCAAAAAACAAAGCGAAAGAACATCAAAACAATTAATATCGATTAAAGCTTGGATGAAATATTTTTATTTATTTATTTAAATCAAGTGCAAAATAGTTGAAACTGTCATAATTATGTGGTTAGTCAACACTTTCCATTTGGGTTTATGAGTACTAAACTTAGAGCTTTAAAAGAGTGTAATGTGTGGAATGTCTATAGAGTTTTAGAGAATTCTAACCTGATTTCGGTTTGAATAGTTAAGTTTGATTATGGTCTCGTTTCCTCTTTTAGACTGACTTGCTTAATAATGGTTTTCTTTGTAAAATTTGTATTATACTATAATAAGATTTTTTTAATAATAACAACTTGTTAGTTAGTTAATTTTTTGTTTGTTTCTTAGTTCAAATAATTGCTGATAAATGGTGACATTAATTTGAAATAATTTATTCTTACCTTGAGTTTTGAAGGGGATGAGTCAGTGGTGGACTAAGGCTAAAGCGGGCCCTAGGCAATATTGTAATAGTTCCTGACCTATTTTTCAGTCATGACAGATGGATGCACAAGCACGAGAACGCTCGTCCAGACTTGTCCACTTTATCAATCAACGATTCGGCTTAATTTGGATATATTTCAGCAATAACCATGAAAATCACATTTTTCTGTTAAATAAAAATAAAAATTAAAAACCTAATTATCCGGTCCCAAAAATTACGAGCCCTAGGTTGTTTAGGCCTTAGTCCGCCCCTGAGGTGGGTTGAAAGTAACCAAATCCTATATTAAGTCATATTTTGAGGACTGGGAAGGGACAGAGGGGAAATGGAAAAAGGTGATAAAATTTATCTTTAAAAGGGTTTTGAGGAAAACTCGCCAACATTTTGAATATTGGCCCTGTTAACGGGGATTTGAGATTAAAACTTTAAAATAAATTTGTACTACTGCTTTAAAGCTTAATTTGTTTAAATTTATTTTAATAAATGCCAAATAATCACCCTTTAAAACAGTCTTTACCACTGGGTACAGCGAAAATTTTTGGAAAATATGTTTTTTGAACTTTTCGTTTATTAAAAGGACGTTTGTTGGTTAAATTAACTTATTCGAGAGACCTCAGGTGCGCATGAAAGTCCTTAACCTTTCACTGTATTAGACGGTGAGAATCATTTAAAATTACTAAATTTTTGGAATTTGGGATTTTATTCATAATGAAAGCCACGAGCTTAGAAAATTGATATTTGGAAAGTTAAACAAGTGGCCATTTGCTTAAAAATCCACACTAAACTATTTGCTAAAAGATTTTAGCTTTAAATTTCTTTTTATTTTATATATTGTTACTGGTAAAGATTGACTTGTAATTAATTGTCATTTAAGGACACTGCAAGGTGTCTGTTAATAAATTCTTTGAAAGAAAATATGGAAAAAGTGTCTTGGTGATCAGTGACTGACTCAACCCATTAGTGCATTATTGTAATAGAGCATGGCGAGTCTACATATACAATTTGCTTAGCCATTTAGACTTTAGGCCTTAGTACACACCCTTGCTGTGCTCACAAGTTGGCTTGGTCTCTTAAGTTTTTATAGAACTATAAAAGTCATATATAGTTGTAACTATAATTCTATGTGAATTGCTAATGTGGCTAAATAATAATTTTTATTTAGACAAAAATGGCAATACCCCACTTAGTATATTTTATGCTAGCAAATTAATCTTTATGAGACTTCAACACATACTCTTGTGTTGTGATTTTGGCTTGGTCTTTCAAGTGCTTATAAGTTTTGTATCAAATCATAAATTATAGTATATATCTTCAACTATAGTTTTAAATAAGTTACTGACTTGTAGTCTTTTGTTTTAAATGACATTACAAGTTTCCAAAGTCCCCACCCTTCTGGGTGCACTAATTGGTTAATTGCTAGGTTCAATACCAAATTATAAAACCAAAACTAAAAATTTTTTACTTCATAAAAAGGTTGCTAATTTTAGTAGTAACAGCTGTGCTTTCTTTACTGATGTTTCATTGCTAATATTATGACAATTAAGGTTTCTCTTTTATTAGGTTAATTTTAGTAGTTTAGTCAGTTGATGAGATGGATGTTCATAGTGTTTATAGGTTAAAAATGTTTCCAATAGTAACTGAAGAACACTTAAAAGTATTTTCTACGCGGAAAACAATCTTGTGGTAAGTTTTTTAAACATCAATATATTAATATATTACTTTGGAAAAAATGAAAATGTTTCTAGGCCTCGACTTAATTCATTCAAACAAAACGAAAAAAAAAGAAATAATTTGTGAACTAAAAAGGAACTGAACACCAGGGCATCTACTTTCATGGAATAGTATTAATTTTTTTTTAATGAAATGAATGTGTACCTGCCAAATTTCATCGAAACAGGTTCATTTTTCTTGCTTGGTTACAGCTAAGAATGAGGACGGCGGTAAAGGGCATTCTTGACTTACTTTTTCAAATTGTTTTTAAATCCGTTATTATAGTTTAATATCCAGCCACCAGATGTCGATAGTGTCGAATATAATACATATCATAAGAAGAAACAAATAACCAATCGAAATCCCATTATTTCTAAGAACTTTTTATGATTCGGTTTGAATCGTTAAAAAAACGAACGACTCAGCACCCCAGTTATGGTTGTCACATAACGCAAAAGCAAGCTTATTTTGAATATTTTTGTCGAATTTGAGAGTAAATTTTAACATCTGTCGAGAGCAGAAAACAAATTTTATTTTAGAATGAGTTAGTTATTTGCGTCGTGCTTATGTTAATAAAAGTTATGGTTGACTTGTCAACACCAAAACAGAAACGTAAAGCGGATGCGCGTTGTTCGTACCTGACAACATAGACGACTATGAAATAGTGGATTCAGGTTCATGAGAGGCGGTACTCGGGCGATTTCAAGGTGATTTATTTAAAAATCCAAATGTTACAACCTAATTATAAAACGAGAAATGAAGGTGTGGAAAACGTTAATGTTTTTAATTGAAATATTTTAGTTTTGAAAAGGAGTGATCAAATCAAAAAGGTGTTTTATTTGATATGAAAATGTCACGTTTATTTGGTTAACTAAAATAATCATCACACCATAAAATATTTACTCTTATTTAGAGCAATCACTACCTCACCAAAGGTTTTCTTAAATATATTTTAATAAATTAAATAAAAGGAGCAGCGCCAACTCGACGCTGTCAGGTGAGTCCCAAGGTATAGACAAATGTCGCCAAAAAGTAAAAAAAAAAAAAAATTCCTTTTCAAGATAAATGATTTATTATCTAGCTTGAGCATTACTTCACAGAACTGTAATTAGATAACGGTTTCTGATAGTGCAAAAGTCTTATTTTACATTGTACGGGTATTTAAAAATAAAAATTTATTTATAATGGGTAACAGTAAATGTGCGACATATTGGCTAATTTTGAGGTTCAATGTCACCGGCTGGCTAGTGCCCCTAAACAACCATAATTTCGACATGTTCCAAATGAGGGTTTAAGAGATTATAATCGTGTGTTATAAAAACGTTGAAGACCCTTTTTATTACAACTATGCAGGGGTAAGTTTGAAAGACAACTTCACTTTGTCATGTTTGTTTAAAAAGCAAAAGACATTTTGTGTTTGGAATGTCATGTTTACCAAACTCTAATTTATTGAATTTAATTTTAGAACGTGTTAATTACACCTTTGTGTCGATTAATGTTTTCCCTCTCCCCGAATTTATTTTAACAAAACCCAATCGTCTTTTAATGGTGTTATAAAAATAGTTTCCCATCAGCAAGCCGGTGTGCCACTCGTGGCTCACTGAGGTCTCGTGATATTTTCAGGGGAGAGAAAACTTTTGTGTAATATTCGAGCCTCGTGATCATGTCTGTTTCTGAAAAACAATCTCAATGCTCATTCCCCAAATACATCGAATCATACCCGTAACTAAAGAAAAGTACCGGGTACCTTGTTGTACCTGGAAGGCATATTGTGTTTTAAAAGCAAATTTTTTGTGCTTTTTTAAAAGTTTAGGACCGTTATGGTGGTTCGCAGCGTCTGAGAGACTCGGACCATGTAAACCATCTACCCAACTGACCGTATACTAAATGTCATTCGGTTCGCACTAGTAGATACGAAAAAATGAATTTTTCCATTGTCCTCAAAATAGGACACTGGAGAGATGTTATATATTTATCCCTAGCCTTACGAGATCAGTGGCGGATTAAGGATAAATCGGGCTCTAGGTAATATTGTAATTTTGGGCCTATTTTTAAGTTATGACATACTTAAAAAATTAGACTGAGAAACGAGAAAAACATAATTTTAGGGCCCCAAGAATTACGGGCCTTAGGCACGTACCTAGGTTGCCCCTAATACCAAAATTTGTTACAGAAAATATTTGAGGCAACAATTAATATTCATTTTTTTATTTATTCTTTGATTCCTTAAAATTTCCTTGAAACTTGGAAAATTATTTTTATGATCCGCTAAAAAAGTTTTGACCTTAATATTCCGTTGCTGTAGCAGGGCAGGAGTCATAACTAGATAAATGCCAACTAGTAGTCCGAAATTAGAATTAACCCTTTCTGGTCGTATTAAATTTATACTCATATTCCGTACACGTGACCACGAAGGAAAGACCAATTTACTAATATCATACCTTAAATTTCAGATTTATGTCAACACAATAATATATTTTAATATAAGGTTTTAAGTAAAAATTATAATATATATTCATGCAAAAGCTTTAGTGATTGAGAGTAGAATGGTTAAAAACCTCCAGACATAATAGCCCTTTCGACGGAGCTTAAATTAGAAGTTTAAGGCTTGAGGTCATAAAGATAGAAAAACTATAATTGTATGTCTGAGTGGTTGGAACCGTTTGACTCTAAAAAAGAAAGCAGTTTTGATTTAAAAATAGACGTCTGTTTTGAAAGTGGTGTAAGTCCATTTGAGGGTCTTAAAGTATGAGTTGCTTTAGCTAAACAGAAGAAACTTTCTGGTGGACAAAACGTTTAGGGTTACACTCGTGCTTTTACCCTAATAATACAAAGTATGATCAAATTTGGGCCCACTCAGCATTAGAATAGTAAGAGGAGGGTAAAAGAAAAAAGTAGTTCACACAATACTAATCATAATAATAATAAATGAAATAGTTAAGAAAGTACAAGAAGGGAGATAGTTACACAGTGAAAATTAAAGGATACTGAAGTGATTGAAAGAGGAAATGAGAGACCAGAAAAAGTCAGAAGACAAGAGTAGTAAAAAGGTACCAAACTCATTTCCAAACGTTTCATTTTTGTCGAAACTGGTCTTACACCACTGTTCAAAATTATTTGTGTTTCAATAAATCATTTAATTAATTTATTTTTGTTATTTCTCAATAGTCATTATTATTTTATGGGGTCATAGTTTGAACGCTTAGTTATTAATTTAGTTTTAATTTTATGTTTTCATTTATTTTTATTCTTTGACGATTAGGAGGAAGACGGACAGCCGGCAGAGTTTCGTTTGTGAATTGTTGTGTAACATTTTTACTTATTTATTTTGCAGAAATGAATTTATACCCGGGAAAATGAATCTTTTAATCGTTTTGACTCTTCTATCGAAATTTTCGGCGTCACTCACAGCAAATGACCTGGCCGTGAAAATCCCTTCCAACAGGATCATAGTGAATAAATGTTGCGAACAAGATGAGATAATGAATTTCCGACATCATTGTTTGCACGTTAACAAAACCGACAGCCATCCGTGGGCTCCAATATTCTCTGACGATCTTGGAAAACATAATATTCAAGTTGGTAAGGATTTTCTTGGGGTTTTTCCATATTAACTATATGGTTATCACCTACGTAAATATACTATATGTAACTAATCTAATAGATAATGCAAACGGTTGGTAGCTGCGGAGATTTGTAAGGTCAAATAGAATACGACGACGACCAGTTGTATAAGCAACTTATATAGAACTAAAATTACGACTGCAGTACATAATATTTAGTCGTTTGAGTTTTAATCCTGTTTTCAGCCTTATTTATAACAGGATTTGAACTCACGACCATAACTTCTATAGTCTGGCACTTTAACCACTTCACCATAGTCCTATAATATATAATATACTTATAGTTTGTAGTTTTATAAAAAAGTTATAAGCACCTGATAGACCAAATCAGCCTCACTGCACAGTAGAGGAATGTATTGAACTCTCAAAAAATTGTTTGCAAGTATAAAAGTAGGAATTATAAATAATATATTTAGAAATGCACCACGTCTATAATAATGGTGGGCCCACACAGAACAGACTTTTATCTAGCTCGGTGGTCCCCAACTGATTTTGGGCCGTGCCCCAGCTAGGCACTTCTACAATCCTGACCCCCCTTGTAATATTTAAATTTTGTTAGTCATCAAGAAACGTGAGTGGGGAAACCGGAAATATCTTGTGTACCAATTACACATGTACATTCAAATATTATTATGTATGCATTACCACGAACATCGACATCCAGAGACTCACTATAAAACAATTCACCGTTAATAACTCATTCTCGAATTAGCTCATAGTCATATAGGAGGAAAACCCATCCAAAATTTGAGCTTTAGGGGTGGAAGTTCCTTTTTGGGATAATGGACAAAAGTACCTTAGAAAGAGTTCCCATAGTGAGTCTGTTAGTTACAACTGAATTAAGAAATCTGTAGGTGAACAAGCTCGCGACAAGAAAAAAAGACTAAACTTGTCTGAGGAAGTTAGACTTATACGTGTACAAAGTCAGGCTAAAAAAGAAATTAATTCAAGTCTGAAGTCATAGTTAACTGTTTCAAGTTCTGGTTATACTATAGACTGATATACCCTTTTTTATGTGTAGTTTGTGTTAGTAGTGTCACTCGTGTGATTTATGATATATGTTATTAATACTTATTGTAACTAAAACTTACTGTTATTATTATTAACTAAAGATAGAAATCACTTCCTGTCGACCACAGCCGATTCTAGTTTTCTAGTTTTAAACAGAAAAGGAAACTTTAAATTTTTCAGATTTTAAAATAGTGACCGGATTTCCTACTTGTAAAACAACTCAGCAATGGCCTGTTTACCATTTCCAGAATTCAACGGATAGGTTAATATTGCTGCCAAGCGGGTTCTTAAGACATTACCCTCGATATGAAGAAAGGGATCCCGAGGATTCCGGATCACACTACACTGAGTCACCAGTCCTTCCCAATGGAGAACCTAGATACTATGACTATTCCCAAGGATCTTATTGCTTGGATAAGGTGATTTGGTGCTTTCACTGCTAGGCCGTTGCTCGAAGAATCTTGATTATGTTTTCTTATCAGAAAATCTTTTTAATCTTATTTGTTTTATTTTTAATTTTAGGCGTTGATCAACTTGAGCAATTCGGTAGTCGAAGCTCAAGGAGCTGTCGTCTGCGTTCCTGAAATTCCCGTCATCTGGGACGACACGGATTTTATAATCAGAAAAGTTTTAGATCCTATTTTTCACGTGATAGCAATATTTTGCCTCCTCGCCGTAGCTGTTATTTATTTTATATTGCCGCCTCTTCGAGATTTAGTCGGCAATATTCTCACCACCATGATGATGTGCCTTATTGTTGTGGAAGCTGCGGATTTAGTCACCATTTTTACAGAGTTCACGAATCATGTCAGTTTTCTGGTGGCTGGTAAGAAGATAACGTCATACTGTTAGCCATGTTTCTGCTTGTGTAATGTTTGATCTCTTGGAAGACTCTCAAAACTAAAATGCCATATTTAATCGCCATACTTTTGATTCTGCCATTTCAGATATAATCAAGCACATGAGTCTTGTCGGCGCGTTTTTCTGGTTGAATTGTTTCGGTTATTACATCTGGAAAACTTTCAGATCGAGGAACGTGTTTCTAAGAGTGACTGACCGCAGGAAATATTGTTATTATTCAGGCTATGCGTGGGGGGCGACAGTAGGGATGTGTGCCATGGCTTTAACAGCACATTTCCTGTTGGAAGATGACAAAGGAATGCCGGTTTCATCCCACGGCCAGCAGACTGTTGGTAATTTGGTCTTGGTCTTTCGTTTCATTCCCACTATCAAAATGCCGACCAGTGACTCCAGTGAGCGTGTTAAGCAATTACGAAAAGAATATAAAATGAATTAATGGCGGGTTTAGAATTTCATGGTGTTTGCTTGTTTTAAAACCAGTGATTTTAGTGTGATTTGAAAGGAGTCAGGCTGTTTTTGGGTTTTATGGATGACATGCCTCAGTAATTTTTTTGTTTTGACTCACCAACTCGTTGAAAATTCAATTAAGTTGTGGGCTTCATAATAGCAGATTTTAATTGGTGATTGTTACCTCCAGGTTGGTTGGGTATGGCCATGTTCTTCACTCCTATCGCTTTCACAATCATCGTTGACATTTTCTTCTATCTGGCCACTGGTCAGACAATCAGCAGGATGTCGACCTACGGGAGAATTCACAACAAAATGAAATTTAGGTAATTATCATAATCAGATTCAATATTTCAATAATTAATCCCAATCGATAATTATTATTTTATTTCTTACTCACTTTCAGCTTTGGCATGTTCATCAGACTGTTCTTGATAATGTCTACTTTCTGGCTGTTTATGCTCATGTCGTGGCTACCGTACGACGCTCTTCATTACTGCTACATCGGAATAAATGCTTTACAAGCTCCCCTCATCTTCTTCGTGTGTGTCCTCAGTCAAAAAAGAGTCCTGTACCTTCTGAAGAAGAGTTGTTGTCACGAAAATTGCTTCTTTCCTTGTTGCAGACCCGATGATAATGACCCCAGCGATTGGGGGGAGGAGATGATGGCTATGAATTCATACCATTATTGATTACAAGTTCCAATTGAAAGTTTTTAAACGGAAATCTTGCCCCTGAAATAAATTATTTATTTATTTTTTTAATTGCATGGTTCAAAAGCCGTGGTTGTGAATTTGTTCTTAAACTAAGCTGCAGGCTTTGGTTTTGATCGGTTAATAACGCAAGTTCTTATAAAAAATAGTTTTATTTTCTAGTCTGATCTAATTTAAGTTAATTAAATGAATATAATCATGTTTTTTATGCCGGGTTTGTTTTTTTAATTAATTAAAAGATTAAGCTAGTTTTATAGTCTAGTTTTTCAAAACGTTTTTGAAGTCTAGTCTACAAGGACTTCTTTTGCAAATGAAGTGTTGTAAACTGTTTTAATTTATATATCACGAGTTTTCATATTTAAATACAGACGTTAATTTTTTTTCTTACTTTTAAATATTATTACCTTGACATAGTCTACTTCAATTATCTATACTAATATACAGGCTTTTAAGAAAGAAACGGCTTCATACTTAAAACTATACACAATAAACTCGAGCTTAATAACACCTGTAGAACTATTTTAAACAAACTACCGTCAACTTTGACGGCTGATGACATCGTCAGGGAAACTGATAAAAAACTAGATAAAGTAAAGTTTAAAAGTAGAAGCAAAGAAAAAGACAAAATGAAATGGGAAGAAGAGAATGTCTTAAACATAGACAGGTTTGGAAGTTTCCAGCTATTCTGTGTAGAATAGCATTACAAAAAACATAAGAATTAACGGCTCAATGTTAATTAAGCCACCAAGTTACCTTAGCAATGGCTTAATAATTGAAAAGATTCGAGATAAATAAAAAATGTACTTTACTCTGTGATAGTTGAACAACGACGACTTCCAAACACAAAAATGATTAACGTGAAAAAAATTAAACAAAACAGAGTGATGTCAACAATCCTAACACGCAAATTTGAGACAAAAAATAAACTTAAGAGAAGCTAAACAGCCGTCCTACATTTCAACCCTTGTTTGAACAGCCAGTAAGCTTTCTTCAACAGTGGCTTTATGTCTCGCCACCTGCATGCATGGAAGCGGAGCAAACATTGGGTGAAAACAACTGCTTGTTAGGTGAGAAAAGAACTGTGAAAGAAACTATGTACTACAAAACTATAGAAAAGAACTATTTATTACAAGTTGCTTCCGAAAGTCCAATTTTTATATTTAAACCTCCGCTGTTAAAAATTAAAGAGTGTAAATCTAGTCATGGACCAGAAAAGGGATGAGAGGGACGGTGATTGTGACGCAATAAAAAATGTCTGGTCAGCGCTTGCTATAATGATTCATCAGAAACTCCAGGAAGAAACTTTGAAGTTCTCAAGCATTGTCTTTTTGCTTAGGACATGACACTTGGTAATCAGTTTCTTGTCACTGCAGATCTTCCATTGTGATGAAATGCTGTTCTCAGCAGAAGTATTTGGAAAACAAACTCCTAGGTCTGGTTTTTGTGAACAAAAATCAGGACTTGACAACAGACTTTGAAAATGGCGAAAATATATAGAAAACAAATTTGACAACCTTAACTGTGTTAAATAGTTTTGAGTTTAACAGGAAAAAAATTTTGACAATACATTAAAAAAAACCGTTAAACAAAACATTTTTTAAAAAGAGCCATGTGTATTATCTACGGAGTATAGTTTGTTTACTCTATGGAATACTTCACAAAAATCGTGGAAGCAGACGCAGATATCAAGTGCGTGACAGCTGATTTTATTTGCAAAGTGATTTTTTTTGTTTATTGATTAGAATTTTTGACTTTACAAAAATGACAGATTTAAACGCGAGTGTAAACTTTGTCTGCCAAAGGTGTCTTCAACCCCTAAAACTTGACGAGAGTTTTAGTCGTTTGGGAGAACACACTTTGGCAGAATTATCTTGTAAGTTTTTGTTTTGATTTTTTTCGACTCAATTTATACTAAATAAATAAAAATCGTCTAGGCAAAAAAAAATTTTTTTAGTTTTTAATCCCTCACTTCACGAAAACATTAGTAAGCTGTTTCATTTGATTCTAAAAGGTGCTTAAATAGTATTAAAAAACAATGTCGTTTAATGTCAATGTCATTAAAGACTGATAAAGACAAAGGAAATCATGTTTACTGTAATTCCTTTACCCAAAAAAATCTTGTTTAAATTAGCCAGCACTTACTGAGAGCTTACAATAAGAATATACTCATCACAAAACTTAGAGGGAAAGTTAAATTGAGTATATATTTCATCAAAGTTGAAAAAAATTACATACTTAATGTCCTGTTGCTCTCTCCCAGGGTATAGGGCCCCTATGAAGCTTCTGGGCTTCTGAAAAAAATTAAATTTTACAATTTTAATTTCAGTGCCAGTATTCAGTAATCCTGAAGTGGATTTAGAGTCACAAATAGCAAGCCTTGATCACTTTGTACCTGCATTTAGACTTGCAGACTCTAAAAATGGTTCTAATGGATTCATGCTTGTTGATGAAAAGGGAGAATCCGAAACTCTCAGTCAGCAACTTGCAGTCACTGCTGGTCTTTTTGATATAATGTCTTCCAGTTCTTACATTGATCACCCTTTATGTGAAGAGTGTGCTGATTCATTATTGGATTTAATGGATCAACAACTCAGACTCACAGAAGAGGAATTAAATGATTATAGTAATTTTTTAAGGAAAATTGAAAATGAAGATGATTATGAGAATATAGAAGACTTAGAAAAAGAATTAGAAAATGTTAGTTTCAGTATTTATAAGTTTATAATTTTCCTTTTCATTTAAAATATTTTTTGATATTTACCATTATTGAACATATTTCAGTTAAAAAATGAAGAAGAAAGACTTATTAGTGAATTAAGAGAATTACAAGAGGCAGAGAAAAAAGCAAAGGAATTATTACAGCAAGAAGAGCAGGAGAAAGAAAGGCTTGAAAGGGAAGAGGAGAGATATTGGAGGGAGTATTCCCACCACCGGCGTGATCTCATGATTGCCGAAGATGAATCCAGGAGTTTAGAAAACCAGTACACATACACACAGTCTCAGTTGGAAAAATTGAAAAAGAAAAATGTGTTCAACGCAACTTTTCACATTTGGCACAGCGGCGGTCACTTTGGAACAATTAACAATTTCCGATTAGGAAGGCTTCCAAGTGCACCCGTCGACTGGAGTGAAATCAACGCGGCTTGGGGTCAAACCGCGTTACTTCTCAGTGCACTCGCTCGAAAAATTAATTTAACTTTTCAGCGGTATCGCCTCGTGCCATTTGGTAATCATTCTTATATAGAAGTGTTGGAGGATCACAAGGAATTACCTCTGTATGGATCAGGAGGCATTAGGTTTGTGTGCTTGTTTGTAATTGAATTCACTCAATTTCACCAATGGATTTGTAATGTCTCATACCTATTATGATTATTGTTTAGGTATCTTTGGGATAGTAAATTTGATGCAGCAATGGTAGCGTTTTTAGATTGTCTTCAACAGTTTAAAGAAGAAATGGAACGAGGGAATTCAGAGTTTTGTTTACCTTATAAAATGGATAAAGGAAAAATTGAGGATTCATCTACTGGCACATCATTTTCTATAAAGTAAGATTTTTTGGCTCATCCATAGAATTTGAAGTAATTTAGATGTTTGAACAGTGTTTTGTTAGCATTTCTGCTGCAATAGTCTTCTTAGCAGCATAGCTTGGTTAATTACATAAGGAAATCATAATACTTTGATCATAAAATTTGCAATCAACATTTTCTTATATTTAATAAGAAAATAACTTTACTGGAGATACATTAGGCATTTCTTCCCTATTTATATTGATATGGGCCAAATCTGGGAAATTGGTTGGTTAAGCCCTCTCCTGATTCTTTTGCTGTTATGTTGTTTTCATTATTGATAAAAAAATGAAAATAAAAGCAGACTTTAATTTTCAGTTATGGTCTATTGTGTTTTCAGGACTCAGTTCAATTCAGAAGAACAGTGGACAAAGGCTTTAAAGTTTTTACTAACCAATTTAAAATGGGCTTTGGCCTGGGTCTTTTCACAATTCACAAGAAATGAAATCGACTCAACGAGCCAGTGAAACTCAAGTACGTCGTTCCTAAAAGAAAAACTTTTCAAGTCTCTCTATCTAACATCTACTCAAAATGATATTTTGTTTTGAAATGTTATGCTGTGGAAAAACTTTTCTTTTCTTAGTCATCATTTTAGGATGGCTACCAAATTAGTTTTTTTTTAATGTGATAATAGAATATTTAGAGCTTCAAAACTCAGATAAAATCATCATAGCTTTTTTTTAATAATGATTATATACCCAGACGAATTTCGCAAACTTAAAATTTAGCTTTTAAAGTGCAATAAAATCGTTATTTAAATTTTGTGTCATTACTTTTTGGAAGTTTCTTTTTATTTTTTCTTCAAATAAATTTGAAATCAGTTTTTGTTTAGCAATGCACTAAGCGAGAATCATGCGAAATTGGATATTGCCTACTGTATTTTGTATAATTTTATTTATATTAATATGTATGATAATCTAGAATTGAACAAAATAAATTAATGTTTTTGCTCAGAAGCAGAGACTACTTTAGTTGATTTGTTTTTTTAATTTAAATTAAAAGGAAACTTTTAACATTACAGTCGCGTGTGTTATCGGAGAATAATGTCGAATGATTGTAAAAAAGATAACTGTTACACTGTTAATTATAAAAATTAGTGTCTTTACAAGGCCCCTTTCTAATTAATTCTTAGCAATTTGCTGGTGCAAGTGGTTGCGCAAGAAATCATATGCGAAGGATTCCGAGGAGATCGTGCCGACACCGCCTTAACGATTGTTTCGCTTTGTCATGAATTCAAAATAACGAATTTGGGCAAACGTTTCAAAAGAGAAGTTTGAATCACTTTACTTTGTTGGTATCTTTTCGAAACTTAAATTTTACAATCTTTATAAATCAACTAAGAAATTATATTTCTTCATTCACCCAATTTATAATTTTGAATTTGTATAATTTGAAAATAAAATCGAAATGGAGCCATTTCGGGGTAATTTAATTCACGATTTTAGAAGTGTTACTGTAATTGTGTGATTATTTCACTAAAAACTAAATAATCTTTCTGGATTTGGTCTGATTTTTTTTTATACATATGATTTGTTAATTTGTTGAGGTATCACGTCGAGAAACCTGTGTGTCGTGGTGATCATGGCGTTATCTCTCTCTATAGAGTTTGAGCTTGGAATTAAAGAGGCAGCCATTTTGGAAACCGGTTTCCTCAAATCGTGCCTTTCCAGTTACATTCTCGGACTAGTTAGAAACGTGTTTTTGTGAAAAACGATAAATAATCGGGGAAAAATGGTTTTCTCTTCAACTATTATTTTTGAAAATTTTCCTTTCCAAAAATTCATGTAAAAAGTATTAGAGATAATGGCGGAAGCATGTTGAATTGTTGAAAACTTTTTATTATCAATATTTTAAACCGAAAATGAAAAGAAGGGTGGTTTATATTTTGGCAAAACAAAAGCGATATTAGATTTGAAAACAGGAAAAGCAACCTGAACTTGTGTTTGAAAAACTAGTGTGCACAACTTCTAGAATGAATCCCTTACAAAATCGCGTATTACTCATGGAATGTGTTCACCATAAAAGTTTGCATTATTCATGAATTCAGTTGTTGCAAAATGTGTGCATTACTTTTGAAAGTGTTCATTATTCTCAATTTTTAAATAAGGAAACCTTTGCCTTGTCTTAGATTTTTAAAATGACTTGCTAACAAACTTTGTAACTAATACAAAAATTACATATATGAGTTTCCAAATTGTGGTTCTGTTCAAGAGGAAACCACTTAGTAATTTCTCGATGTGCGGTCTGTTTTAGTAATAAAGAGCACATTGAGCAATGTTAGAGTGTTAGGTTGAGTACGCCCCGTGGAGCTTTAGTACAAGAACACCAGATTAAATAAATAGTGAAACCTCTAGAGCGTTTTATCCCTGAAATAGTAAGAAAGAGAAGAAAAAAAATTCACGGGCCAGGGAGCCCCGTTCAAACATAATGTTCAAAACAAAATGTAGGTTGCATAAAAACCGTTCTCGATAGATTCAGGCTCTTTGGATTTGAGCATAGAGGTCGCGGTTGCAAATGATTTTAATCGCCTGCACCTGAGGTATTCCAACCCGGAGTCTGGCTTTTATGTTCAGTTCTCTTAGCATCTTTCTAACGGTCGCTGCGTTTTAAATTCCTTTTAAGTTGTTTTATTATTCACTTTTTTACGCGGTTTTGGTTGGTTTTTGTGAATATAAAGTTAAATAATGAAAACAATTGAGAAAACATATTTTTGATTTGCATAGCAGATTTGGTAAGTTAAATTTTGATTTCAAAAATCTCTTTTTACTGTTTCCAATTATCTTTTTCTTTATGTATCCTTTAATGTAGAATCGATATAGTAAAGTGAAAGGTTTTGTTCCAGTTCTGAATAAGACACTCTATTTTGCCAACTATTGCCAATTGTAAGAGTTTGAAATGTTTTGTTGTTCAATTTCGCGCCCAGTTCCTCAGGTTTTGAAATTTATTAGTCATAATTTCCCCAAAACGGGAAATTATTATTCTCTTTCAATCTTTTTTTTCATCCTCCCATATTACAAATAAACAATAAAAGTTCCCATCTCGTTCTTTGAGCCTTTTCCATAGTCTCCTAGAAACAAATCCCTCAAATTAAGTTCTAAATAATTCTGGAGAGAGATTTATCTCAACTTTGATGTGTAAATAACAGGCCCTGTTATTGTTTCAATTAATTACTGTCAGAAACTGACCAGAATCAAAACGCAAGAAATTCATTATCAATGAAGAAAGAATTTTTATGGAAAGGTTTTATGGCCAAGACATAGAAAGTCAAGATCGGTCTAAGTTTTTAAATTGGTGCAATCGGAACAGGTTTTTCTCTAGTCCAACTTCGTCTCGTGAGGACCTCAAAAACAAATCTACCACCTTAAAAAAAGAGAAAAGAATTCAACAAAGTTGAAGCGTAACGACGACGACGACGACCTAAAACCCAATACGCACTAGAAAATATAAATAAATAAATCACTTGCGCTTTTTTTTTTGTTGTTGTTGAACGGGACGAAGGTGGAGACGAGAGGATAAAGTTGGAGGAGAGAGAGAGATAGAGAGCGGGAACGGTTCTCACACACTGAAGATAGCATCGCAGATTCTTGAACTCACGACTTAAAAATAATTTTATGAATTTATCGATTTATCGCTAACAGTGCAACAACAATAATAACAATAATAATAATAATATTGTAATTGTAAAGATTTGCTGAATAATTGCTGAGAGTAGGGTTTTAAATTCATAGTCAGGTTTGTTTTTGTCATACGAGGACTTGCTGCTAAATACGAAATTCGACACATTTTGATGAATTATAAAAGAAAAAAAGGTTTTGCTTAGCTAAGTAAAGCTGAATGTCTATTTAAAAAAGGAAAGAAATTTAATGCAAATAACTTAAAGAAACATACCTTAAAAATTCAAAAACCAAATCCTTTTGAGAAATTCATGAGAAGAATCTTTCGATTTTCGGTTAAAACGTTGTTCACCATGTTTGAGAGTTTTTGAGAATCGAGTGTCAAACTCGATAGATCGATTTTTGCGACTAGTTTCCGGTTCTGTTGTTCGAAAATTAACCACACTTAGGACATGCTTCTCTAGCCAATCAGAATCAGTGGGTGGCAAAGAGGGTGATCCACAGCGGTGGGTAACCACTTCCGGTTTTTTTTTTATTCTATGGACCTGGGAATTTTTTAAAAGTATTTTAACCCATAACAAGTGAATAAATGTTTCGTGGATGAAAAATTGACTCCTTGCCGAAATAAAAGCTCGTAAACGTAGAAAAATCACAATATTAAATAATAAAAAAGATATTTAATACAAATTGTAAATGTGATTTCCCCTTTTCTAACGCCCAAATCATTTTTTGTTCTTTAATCCGACCTGATTATACAAAAAAAGATACAATCCAGCCACCCACGAGACATCTTTTTATGGGTTAAAGAATTTCAATCATGTTTATAAAACTACCAAAACAGTGTTGTGATTCCCACGATGGCAGTAACCCAACTGCTTCAGGTATTTAACACTAAAAGCTCTCAAGTGTGAATATGGAGCATTGAGTTCGTAAACACAGACACAAAAAAACTTGATTCGTATCAGGCTGTATCGTATCGTATCTCGTTTAAAGAAAGAAAAAAAAAATTTCAAGATTTCGATTGAAGTTTTTGTTGGCAAATCTAATTTTAATAAAATGACTTTTGAAAAAAAAGTAAACAAATAAAAAGAAACAATTTGGGAAGAAAGAAAAAAAAAAAAAGCAACAAAGGTAAAAAGTAAAGTGGTTATATTGATGCCAGTGTCTAATAAAGTACAAAGATGAAGGTCTTCCATAGAAGGGCGTGACGTGGGAATCAAGTTTTTTAATAGTTCCGGCATCTTTCCTTATCGTACACATGTACCTGGAAGCTCTCTCTGGCCCGTGAGGTTCACTTTTCAAATACGCCCACGATTTTTACCAATCAATTATTCATTTAAAATTATGGAAAATGAAAATAACTTCACGAGAATTTGTTTCAGAATTGACATTCTCAGATGGGGGACTTAAAAAAAGAAAACAAAAATCAAATCGATCGTAATGGAAAGGCTTTCTGAGCCGTTTTTTCATTGATTAGGAATTCCGAGTGGGAGAAATTGATTGGAAAGTGGCCTCCGAGGGAATTTAACCTTTAAAATCGGTGTAACGTAATTCGATGGATGGAGAATAGATTTTAGAGTTTGGGCCACGGTTTTATTGATGAGAGCTCCATTTATCCGAATTTGAACCGGACGGATTTTTGCGATTAGACAAATTAACAGAACGCCGTCCACGTTTAATTTCTTTACTCATGAATGAATAGTGCCGCATCATTTTTATGATGCCATATCTTTCTTTTATAGAGGTCACTAGAGATGCCACCTTTATTGGATACTCTGAATTGATGTCGTTCGAGAATGTGAAGGGACAAGACACCCACACCCCAATGTATGACTGAAGGATGTTCAAATATGTCTGGCTACCCTGTAATCGAACTTCTCATTGAATGTTCTTCTTCCCGGAGATATTTTTCAAACAACTTCTGTTTTCTTTTCAATGTTTCTAACTCACGACTGTGACCCCCAAACCTCGCATCATGATGATCAATAAAACGCAATTATAAAAGAGAAATTAAAAACCGGCGGACACCCTCTGAATAATCTCTCGATGGGGACCTCAAGCTGGAGTGGTGTTGCTCAATGGGCCAATCACCTTGACGACTTCGGCTTCGGCCACACCGATTGTCAGTGAAAACTTTGGTGGTCGAAATAAAAAAATCTTTGCGGTGGTCAATGAGTCATTAAAAACGTATTTCGTTAAAAGAAAATTCAACCACTGCCACTTCTCCCGCGTCCCACGTCCACGCCCCCGTTTGCCTCCACCGCCCTCCATCCTTCCGCTTCCCGGAGAACTCCGGCCATTGTTCCACAATCCGGTACCGGTCTCTAATAAGGAACATAATGTTTTGTAAATTATTACGAAGATTTGACGGGTTAACACTTAAGATGGTGATCCTCGTGCTGTAATTGAGATATTCTCGACATTTGATGGCCGTGACCGTGAGAATCCTTTACTTGATTATCAACTTTTACACCATTCGGTTAGGATGACCAACTTTGTAAACCGAGAAAAGTTCATTTTTGTCTTTCTTTTATTCGACTTAGAGCTAATAAAATACTCTGGCAAGGTGCGATATTTTAATTTTATTTTATTTTTAATGGGAAAATATCTAGTGGAAGAGCAATCCACTTTGGATCGCATGGAAATCGGTCTCACGCGAATACCCGACGAAATTATATTTCTCGGAAATTAAGACTTCTGAAAATATACTTTTCGGAAATGCTCAAAAACCTAAAAATTGATATCTTTATTGTTTTTTTTATCTTTCCCTTTATTTTTTATTTTATTTTGCAACTGCATGACTTGGAATGTTTGCAGCATCCTCTCGTCACAATTATTTTACGCAGTGAGACGGAAATTTCCGAAGAAATGCGAAAATATTTTGGCGCCTATTTTTAACGGTCAACAGTAATTTTTGAAATGTCATGGAGTGAGAAATCATTTAATAAACAAAAAACTAACCATCATTTGTCAAGTTTATGGATAACATTTTAAAAGCTTTCAAAAAGGAAACTGTTAGATATTTTTTTAGAAAGGGTTAGAAAAGGGTGCTGGAGAAAGGAAACCAAATTATAAATGAGAGAATAAAATAGGTATAAGACCGTAATTAATTGTTAATTAGTGACAAATTTGCGTTTTTCTTTTTACGCGGTTTGATAGCTCTAGAATAAGAACCAATAACAGTACTAACCGCGAAAATTTAAATTTTGTCACGGAAGGAATTTTTAGATAACGGTTCGCACCAAATTTCAAACAATACAAAATCTTCTTAGAAATAAGTTTATCATGAATTTTAAAATGAAGTTCCCAAAACAGATTCGCAGAGACTGTTTTGAAAGGGAAAATCAAAGAGAAGAAACCGGAATGAATTTTTTTTTTTATACAATAAATTTTATTCTGCTGTCTGACAACACGTTATTAGTTGTTCTAGATATAAAAATAAGATAAGAGGAAAGATTGCAGAATGTAGAGTGGCCGAGAAGGAAACCTTTGTCGAGTCGGTCTAAGGTTAATTAAGACTAGATGATGATGAGTTTTACAGCAAAAAAAGTCGTTCGCCGACGGTGCGTGATACAGGATGAAAGGAAAGACGAGGCGGTCTGACCGAAGGTCTATTTCGTTAATGATTTTTTTCTATTTAAGAGGAGTGGGTCATTAGCCCAATGGCCCCTAATGCCTTCAAGAGTCTGAGACGCCTAGACTTGAGCACTGGCCTCTGACACAGATTTTGGCCACTTTTAATAGCATTATTTGGCCCCACATATATATTTTAGGGGTTATTTTCGTCCAGGACACATAATGATCATTTTTTTTGAATGAAAGTAAGAAAAAACATGAAACCGAATCTTTTAAGTCGGTCAACAACTACCCAACATGGATGGAACATTTTTTCTCGTCTACTGTGTCAGGCGATATGAGATTTTCTTTTGTTTCAAGTTCAATAAAGTTTCATTTAAAAATTGTAGATTACAATCGCTTGCTGCGTCCTATTTAGTAATTTAATCAACACAATGATTTCTGTGGAAAATCTATTAAAAAATGTGTTTGATGGATATAAGCAGACAAATACAACAATCTTACTCTAACCTAAGGAATCCTAACATTATGTCTCCGTGCTTTTCTTTGTCATTAAAATAAAAAGATTATCCAAAAGTGTGAAGGAATTTTAAAAGTGAATGTTATCTGTATGTATTTAAGAATAACAAACATGTAATTCTGAATTTACAACAAACGAAATTCCCCACCTGAAAACCTGAAACTCGTTATCCTTAGACCAACCATTAACATTCTTTTTCCTTTTTTTCTTAAATTTAGTTTTCCTTCAAAGGAGAGTTCCCGAAAGGTTTCCCAGGAAAATCCAATCAGTTCCTTGACCTACTGCCTGGCTAAAAATGGCGCGAAGAAAAACCTTTTTTGACGAAAATGATGCGTGTCAAGTATTCGCCGATAAAACTAGATAAAACGAAGCCTGAGCTTGTGTCTAACGGTCCATGCACACGACCTCACTACTTGGACCACTCTTAAGGCGACCACGTTTTTCTTTGATAAATTATTATTTCTTATCATCATTTGTTTCAAATCGAAATTGTTTTTATTTTTATAAACCGCAAAAGGAAAAATATTTAGTTAAAAAAGCACAATGGCGTCAATTGAAACTAGAAAAAATTAATACAAAAAAAACCGTTGAAAGTAGTAAAATGGCCGCTATGCATCGAGATTTCCGGTTCAGCGTTCGGCCGTTATCAAATCCATTCCATTCACTCACGACTAACGATTAATATAATAAATAAATAATTGCGTCTAATTAAGTGGGTTTGTTTGATAATCCCCCTTTTCGTAATAAATAGCTAAGTTAATAAATTTTCTAGGTTTGGGTACAAAATAATAAGAAGAAAATCTTGTCGCTAATTTCGAGGCTTTGAAAATTTTTGTTAATTATGAGTTTAAATGAAAAAATATATATATATTTATATTTACTATCTTTAAACTAGCACATTTTGTCATTAAATTTTTTAATCAAAATTAAAATCGGGTTCAATGATAAAAAGATTTTTAAATTCCCATTTCTATATTAACTATGTTTTTTGTAAAAGAACTGATTAGGGATTATTGGTAGTCATTTTGATCAAATTGCTATCTTACTTTTTATTAAAAACAGATATTAAAATCTTTGTGCCAATTAAATTATAAGTTAGGCAGCAAAAAGTCTGACACTCTTCAATGAATTTAAGGTTTTCGTTCAACATGAACTCAAGTCTTTAAAACACTTTTTTTTGTTTATGTTCCTAAATTCATAGTTGAAAGAGTGATTATTAATATCTAGAATTAGAAATGTTTTATAATAAGGTTGCTTACCTTTTGTTTTTGCTAAACTTCAACTTTTACCACTATCTATAGTGGTTAGACCAGGCTTTTGTGGTGACTATAAAAGGAATTGTTGGGGGTCACAAAAGTGGTACTGATGCAAAACAAAAGGAAAAAGAAACATATTAACAATTGAATACATTCTTAAACCTACCTAAAGCTTTGTTCATTCATTCAATTATCTCCTCTCTCTCCCTTCCCCATTGCTTGAGCACATAAACATTTTTACTCCCTTTTTTAACGCAAAAAACACGAATCAAGGTCTTGCAGAGTTAAGAAGAAAATAACAAATGGATTGTGATAATGTTTTGGGTCAGAATGACAAAAACCATGTTAGAAACAAATAAAATTGGAGCTGATGATAGAAAAAGAGTTGGTTTTACTAATATCTGAGATGCTGGAACTGAAACTCTATTATTATAAAAATCCACACATAAATAAATAAATACATAAAAAGCGGCTATTTATCAGTTCATTTCAATTAGTTCTTGATTAATAAATGAAACCAACACTAAACAAAAATATTGACAACACTAAAAAAACTTAAACTGAAATATCAGGTACCTTTTAAACGGGAAACGAAACTCGAAGCCGCCATCTTGAAAAGAATTTAACGGAAGAAAAAAATTATTTTACACTTACTTCCGATTTCATTAATTTTCATGAAAAAAGAAACAAATCAGATTGGATTTCATATTTGTTACTACGAATTGTTATTGCAAAAATGGAAAAGACATAAATTTTTCTAGAGAAATTTCTTTTTGAAGCAAAAAAGGTTTCTTAGTGGCTTTGTTTCAAACGATCACCGGCGACTAAAGAAAACGATCTGATGCTTAGATGAAAGGTACCCAACCGACTGGCCCAATTCCTGGAATGGGAATGAGATTTGTTTTCGTTACAGTGAACGTTTTTGTATATTTAGATGTCTTAAAAACATTTAAAAGAAATTGCCAACCTTTCATTTATTTATTATTATTTCTGAACTGTTTCATATGAAAAACGGCGATGGTCTAGACATTTCGCGAAAATCTTTGATGGCAATTTTTTTCCCTTTTTTAATTCTTTTTGGGACGCTGATACAGGTTGACCTTTTTTATATAAATAAGGAAGCTCACAAGATATAAAATATAATAATTAATGCTCAAACCGGAATATGTAACGAATTTAACCTTTTTATTCCGCCGTAATTGCGTCGGGCAGCAAAAGAGACCAAGATGGAGGCCGAGATTGGGGAGGAAGGAGAACTGACGTCCACTTCAAAACATGATTTTCATTTTTATTGAAAAAAAAGAAAACCTGGGATGAATTAATTTTTTATAAAAAAATATTTTCAATGTGATTTAATAATGGTTATTTTGACCAACCCAACGATCATTCGCAATTTCCGTTGCAAAATATAATTTTTCCCCCTAAAACTTCGAAAGTGTTTTTATTTTAATGAATTTATTTTATTGGAAATTTTTATTTATATTAATTTTATTGTACTGCAAAAAAACTGAAAAACCTGATCGAAGGATTATTAATGGTTTGGTCCGCCCCAAAAAAAAATTTGCCGTAAACAATAAAATGGACAAATTAATAGGAATTTATGCTCTTGCAAATCTCGGGCAGAAATCCATTTGCTAACTGGTTTGGAGGCGTCCATGTGCAATAGAACTGTATTTTAAACAGAGAAACTCTTTTTGTTGTATTCCTAGAAATAAGTGATTCAATGGATTACCTCACTTTGTAAAGGTCCCAACAAATCTTTGGGGGAAGTGACTAATTGACTGGCAGTCGAGTCGGAAATAAATTTTAAGAGAATTTTTATCAGGAACCATTATCTTCGGCTCGCTTTTTACGAGTCCCCCTCCACGCCCCCATCGCCGCTCCCAATTTTCAAACCTCATATCTTCCTCTTGATGACCTTGAAAATTGGTAAAAGATTTTTGAAGTTTCAGGTCGATATGAGTTGCTGCATAGGAAGCAGTTATGACGAACAAATTGAGTTCAAGTTTGTTGTTGAGATGAAGAAGGTCTGCCTAAGGCGAATTTATGCCCTCAGCCAGCTTGGCTGAGGGCACGCACGTGTGAAACATTCTTAAACTGTTTAGGAAGTAGGAAATGTGTTTTTTTTGTCCTTTTTGAAGAGATGAGAGTAGAATGCTGTTGTGTGCCAACGGCACCTGGTGGTCTAGTTTATACTTCTAAACAACTAAAATCTAGTTGTAAGTAATTCTAGTGCCAGAAATTTTGAGGCTGAATTTAAAAATAAAACAATCTACCACAAAAAAACAAATCTAAAGTTTCTCTGCAGTTCAGAAAAGCTCAGTGATTTTTCATAAATAAATTTAGACTTTCCTCCATTTTATAAATCTTTGAATTTGTGTTTAACTATTTTAATTTTTGGATTTTATAAGACTTGATCATATTAACTTAAATATATATCCGGTCACACAGCTTCCGGATTATAATCCGCAATCGCATTGCTACCGAAACGAAAAAGCAAATATTATACGTCGTAGGGCTTTTTTTTTAAGACTAACCTTCTAAAAGATAAGATTCACATCGTCCAAAGAAGGTTTATATTGTGTGAGAGGAAGATACCAAAACGTGCCGTGCCACGTTTTCATTTTCCAAAAATTAATTTGGGTGTTTTATTTGAGCATGTTTAAATGGCGTCTGATTAAAGAGCGGAACAGAAATAAACGGGAAACTTGTTCAATAATTCCTCATTATAACAAATTTTAAGGATGGATGGAACTGAATTCAAGTTGCGTGAAGAATGAAAATACTTAAGAAAGGAAAAATCCTTTTTTGTTGTTGTTGTTATATGTGAAAGGTCCTGGTTTTCCTCCTTATCTGAAAATTCTTTAGAAACGTGCGCTGCCAATTTATTTGAAATTAATTATTATTAACCGCTGAGCCATTAATACTCTCTTTAACACATCATCACCTTCTATATGTTATTAATAATAAAGGGGTTATCATCTTTTTAATTTTTTATTTTTATTAACGATCTAACTATCATTCAAAAGCTTTTATTTACTGAAAGCGCTTCGGCCTCCGCCATCTTGATTTCTTTCCTCATCTTTTCATTATTTTTATTTTTTTCCACTATGAATCGTGTTAAAATAATTTTAATGACAGATTAATAATAAAGATTCATTGCAAGGGAATTACGGACTGAAAGACGAAGTGTGTCGGGTCGTTATACTGTTTCAAAGCGGAAATTTGAGCCGTTAACGCCCCACAGACGAAAAGGTACGAATTCAATTACCAAAAAAGAAGTCGATAGTGAATTTTCTAGTTTCTATTTGTGAGGAAATATCCGAGAATTTAATGATATGTAAATGGTGGATTTAATAAGAGGCTCCGAAAAGTTTTTGGCACCCTTAAGCAAGAAATCATTTTGGGAGTCGTATCTATAGTCCATCTATTTTATGAGGTTAAATTAGTGGAGTTCTTCTGTCCTTGAGGGCTTGGAAGTTTACTGGAGGAGGAAACCGTTGGATCAAGATTTGACGCGTAAATTTCTAACACAGATTTATTAGATCTGAATCAATTTTTATTTTTGGCTGAGAATTTTAAAATCATTTTCAACAATTTCGGAAAAAAGTATTTTGTCCCAAATTTTAAATGTTTTTTTGTTAAGTCACTTCCATTCAGGACCATTCAGTTGGACTTAGAGGAAGAGGAAGGTCTAAAATTAATTTTCATTCAACTTTCCATTCCACACATTAGACTCAGTTATCACATATTCGTTAATAAAAGTTTATAAATTTCTTTTCTATTTATAAAAAATATAGGTTAGGAAAGCGGAAATACATTTTTTTCATCCTTTTCGCTTTCATTAGCCTTGTATTATGAAATCGTGGGAAACAAAACAGTTCATCATCACATTATTTATACATTTTTTCTTCACATCAAATATTATGGGAATAATTACTCCAAATAATAATGGCATGAATTTGATAGCATTTGAAAGGGTAAATATTGTCACAGCCTTTTATTAACTTCAACCTTATCTCATAGAGTTTGTAAACTCAAAAAATGGCGGATTACTAAATTTTGTTTTACAAATATTTTTTTAGCGAATTTTGTTTGTTTGAAAATATTACAATCACTAAAAGCATACATATGGTAATGGTATGAAATGAATTTGTTTACATTATTTATAAATCATTCAAATAAAAGGGTTTGAAAATAGTTTTCATTAAATTAGAAATTTTTTGAATGTAACAATTATTGTTTATACAACGAAATCGTATTGTTGTTGTTAATTTTTTATTAGGCGATGTTCTTATTTGTCTCAAAAGAATGTTGTGCGTGTAAGTATTATATAGAAACAGGAAGTGTTCGATCCATCATCAAAAAAAATTAAATAATCCTTAACGTAATAATGTTTAGAACAAAAGAATCGATTCAAGATGGCGGATGTTTGAATTTTAGTTTTATTTAAAATTTTTTGTTCGCTAGAATGTATGTTTTAAAAAGGTTCTCATGTTTGGTGACAAAGGATTAGAAGTTAAAAAAAATTTTAGTTGACTCTCAGACATATTTATGAGTGACAGCATGGAATTTAAAATAACGGTCAAAGTCGTTAAAAAACGTTACAAAAACGTAATTTCGTTTTATTTTGGTATAAAAAAAGGAAAAACTATTGTTTTATTGCTTTCACATGAAACAATACTGGCATCAAAAAAGGGCATCGCAACAATAATTGAGTAATAATTAGGTAATTAAATGGTGAGACTTAATAATTATGGTAAATTAGTCTAGCGTAAGATAAAAAAAAACGCATCGCCGGCCATAATTGTCTGATGCTAGTAAATTTCACTGAAATTAGTAAGTAAAAGTTTGTTGTCTGTTTTTTCGTTGACTTCTATTTTGTGTTGAGAAATGGAAACAATTTTGTTTTTTTTGTTTGTTTGGTCCGGATCGCTTACGTGGAAAATTTGGGCGTTTTCTCTTTGTTGGGCACTACCCGATTTCAGGTCAACACCAAGTCTGATCCTTGAAGTCCGATCCTGGTTCATTAAAGAACCATTTTTCCTTTTTTGTTTTGTTTTCTTTCTTATTACATTCCGAGCAAATTGTTCTCGTTACGGTAGAAAACAAACTCCTCTAATTATTTGAGAGTAAACTGTGAAATTCCTTTTCTTTTTTGTTTTACCACTTGAAGTAAATGATTTTAGATCATCGTTCTCAATAAGAAAGGATGTTTACTCAACCTTGGGCAACCAGGGGCGTAGGTTTCTAAGATAGAAAGAGAGAGAGCGCGAAAAAATGACAAAAGGGCGTTGCGATTCTCTTGGGCTGAGGTACGTCAACATAATTGCGGGAGTCCTCTTTGTGGCAAACCAAACAAGGGCCTGGGATAATAAAAAGTCTTATTAGTTTCCAGGGGACCTGTTAATTTGTTTAATTAACACGTCACACACGCATTTTCGACACTTTGTCTACTAAATATTGTCTATCGTTTTTGGGTGTTGCTGCCAACATGATGAAATCTTCTCGAGTCATGGAATGCTTGATAGCGAACATAATAAAAGAAAAAAATAAAAAAAGCACGAAGAAATGGTTTTTGTATTAAAAGAAATTTTCTTTTCGAGAACGTTTGGCTTGAGATAATAAAGGAAAGATCTTTATTCTCTTGATGACCTCATTGTTCGGTTACGAAAACTACGTGAGCAGCCGAGCAGCCGATGGCGATTTGTTGCACTTTTTGAACTTCATTATTATTATTATTTTTTTCCTTGATTCTTTTTTTCCTACGTCAATTGTTGCCGTTCAAAAACAAAAGGTGAGGCTTTTGAGAGAATAAAAAGAGAACGGTAGCGGTTTCAGTCTCCTCTCTACATTTTCAAGCCCAAGAACATTATGAACAAAAAATTCACCTAAATCATTCAAACCGATTCATCTAAATAACATAGCAGTACTGAATGATTTATAAAAACTTAATTTATTCACATTTTGCTCGAACCTGCACCGGATTTGCTTTGCCTTCTATAATTATAATATACATTCCAATGGCCCTGATCCTAACAAAAAGTCAACTAAAATAACTTGAAAAGTACATAAAAAGTTATAAATACAAAAAAAGTCTTGAGTTTCAACTAGTCCTATAAAAAAATACATAATTAGTTTTTCAAATAAGTTTTGCTGTGGTTAACAGGTTTTGCTGCAGCAGGTTTTTTTTATGAAACCTGTATCGTTTGATTGTACAAATTGAGATTTTCAAAATCATTTTTATTGCAAATCAAGTTTTGGCATAAAATACAGTTTTATAACACTTTTTAAAAGGTATAATAAGTCAATTTAGACGTTATTAGTATATTTACAGATAATATATTATGTAGATGTGTATAAATGTGTTGATAAAAATTGGTTGTTATTTTTTATTTCTTTATTAGTAAAAAATTTTTATTTTCTTTAGTTGAGACCATTACTTATGTAACAAAGTTGCAGGAAAAGAGGGAAAGGGGAACTTTCTAATTACCTCTGTTTGGTAAAAAATGAATATGGTTCAGTTATATACACTTATACTCGTTGAAGGAGAATTCAGGAAAAAAAGGGTCAAATGTTGATGCTGAAAGTGTTCAATAAATAATTTGCACTTAGATTATTTTTAAACTTTACATTTATTTGAAACTTCTGAATCTATAAAAGTTACTTATGAATTTATCGAACACTACTAAAGGTGTTGCCAGCCTCTCAACAGAAAGTCTCAAAGTCGGTACAGTTATCTCTAGGACATTCTATGTAGGTTTATTTATTAATAGAATCGAACACCAAAACAACTAAATATACAGTAGTTAAGTGAATTTATCACTTGAGGATTTTACTTCAACCAAAATTGTTCAGAAATTGTGGTCTCGGGAAAACCATTATGACCTTTAAAAATGGTCTCAAAGTGATTTTTTTTCCTCGTCTCATAATCATTCTTTTAGACCGAACACAAAACAAGTCCTCGCATAATTTGAATTTATCGTTCATTGTGTTTATAAACAATAATGATTTGAAGAAATGAATTTTTGTGAGTGTCATCATTTATTCCAGGCATTCAAGATTAGTCAAGTCTTTGTCTCATTTTTGCTCAGGATTGTGGGAATAAATGAACCTCTTCAAGTCATTAAATTAAAGAGAAGAGGAAATACTCATAAATATGTTTTATATTTTTATTAATATGACTTTGTTTTATAAATTTCGTATTGATTGTATAGAGAGGCTGCTTGGTCATCCTTTCATACTTAGTTCAGATTACGAGAATACAAGTTTGGGTAGATAGATATCGTATTTATGCTGATTTTGTGTCTTCTTTTACAGATGATTCTATTGCCATGGCAAGACTGGACAGCGGTAACGAAACTTTGCTGTCTGACGATTCACCTTGTGATTTAGTAGCCACGCCATATGTTTCGAACGGCGTCGAAAACAGCCCCAACGGCCAAAATAATAATAGTAATAATAGTAACAATAATAATGACAATACGAATTCAGTCAACGAAGATAACTTAGTTCCTCCGAAAATCACTCCATTCAGCGGAGTTTTAGATAAGGTAAGATGCTAAAGAAGGTAATGTGTCTTCAGTTGATTCTGCCAGATTGTCCTCTAGAAGCCTTTTTCAGTTGCCCAATGATTCACTTAGTTTATCTGTCGCTGACATCTTAAACGAATGATTACATTTTTTTTTTTAATTTCCTTAAAAGGATTGGGTGTTTGTAAAGGGATAAAGGACCGAGCGGTGGTTTCATGATTGCCAAAGACGTCCATTTATGTCTTGATTGCAAGAAATTTCTGAAAACATTTAAAACCTCTTGAAATCACCACCAAAAGGGGTGCCTCTCGAAACAGAGCCTCACTGGAAGTAGAACCCGATCACTTTTAGTGGCTAAGAACCCAGTTATTATAACAAAGCTGAAAAAACGTTGGGCAATAGTTAAGACTCGGGAGAGCAATAACCGTGAAACTATCTATTAAAGCCAGGGCTGAACTTTTCTGAACCAATCTCTGACCGTCAAATCAAACAATTCTTAGGGAAAAAAGTCTCATTTTTTTCATTTCACAAATTTTGTTTCACTTATTGTCTGGACAACATCAAAACAGTTTTTCTACTTGGGTTTCTTTGGTACGACGTCTTTTTTATTCATTTCTAAACAAAACATTTGAAGCGTGGCATTTTGAATTTAGAAAAAAAGGTTTGGAAATTTAGAGAGAAAAAAAAATTAAAGTTCACGAATTGAAGGCATTCAACTCTTAGACAAACTAATAAAAAGCCACGGCCAAGTACAAAAATAATTCTTTTAAGGAGAGAGAGAGAAGTCGATAATGTCAGAACTGGAAAAAAAAATTGCAAATTACACTGCCCTGGCTTAGGCTGTTTTAAAACTGTGTTCACGTTTAAAATCAAACCAAACAATTACCATGAATGTTCCTTTCACATCTTCTGACGTTCACGACTTCCAGGATTGCTAAATTACCAGTTCGAAATCAGTCAAGCTTAAAATTAGTCACTAATCGCGTGGCTATGTCCCTCTGTGATTTATGACGCATTTTGGACATGAACCAGGAGGAAACATTTTCCCCAATTCGAGAAAATAGTTTATAAGGCGGTGGAGGGAGAGGGAGAGGGAGACGATGCGGAGGCTAGAACCACGAAACCGTCAAACGTGTTGAACGGCCACTTAGAAAAACTTTTGTGATTTATCCGATACATTTTTTGGTTTTCTTTTATTTTTTTTCTTTTAAGAGATCAACCATTCGGAACTGGGCAAAGCATCCAATCGTGATGATTTGCGACATTTTAAAAAGCAATTTCTTCAACGAATATTTTCAATTATGAAACTTCTTTTACAAGTGAATGACTATGACTTTGTGACGGTTAATTCTTTGAATCCGAATTATTTCAGTCCGCCACCTGCCTGGCGACTTCATTCGGGAGCTTCAATAAATTTTCTCTCGTTATTGGCCAGTTGTAATTGGATTCTTTTTCTCCTTCTTCTTTCTTTTAAGGCCTTCAAAACTTTTTTTTTGATCATCATGTTTTGGCTGGACCTAAAAAATTAATTTAAAAAATATTTCAGGGAGAAATGAAGATCGGTTTAAGCAACAACAAGAACAAAAACCTTTTATGATTTACCAATAAATAAGAAATTTCGATGTTTAGTTTATGTACAATCGGTTTTTTTTCATAATTTTATTAAACCGTTGATAATTAGGTGCAAGTAATTACTTTTTTAAAAATGGGTTCAAGTTTGAGAACAGTTTGGCAATTATTTGCAAAGAAGTTTGTAAATGTTTTGATGCTGTATATTATTCACAGACACTTTCGATATCTAATTTGTTTTTCAGTTTGTCAGAATTTTGATAATTTATATTTTTCAGGGCAAAATTGTTGTTCGACCGATTGCATTCAAACCGATTGGTTTGATGACCAATTCCAGATTCAACAATGCAGGAGAAAGGTACGGGTCCACACCAATACTCACCAGACCAGGCTCTCAACTTACTCTGTACGGAAGTAAGGATGTTTGAATGTTTTCTTATAAGTAGTTGGTCGTAAGCAATGGAAACATTGTAAAAGCTTTTATAATTTGCTAATTGCAGGCAGCACGGATTTGAGGCATCATCACCACAGCAATAATTTCAACTACTCCTTAGACCGGAAATCTCTTTCTTCAGCTTCCTCTCCTCCTTTGGGAATGGCTTCTCTCAGTTCGTTACCACAAAAGCTTCACACGTACGACTCCATGGAAAGCGTGAGGCACTGCAAATCTCCTGGGTCGACAACATCTTCTAGGAATAATGGTCATTGCGGTCTTTCGACGAAGTAAGAACTCATTCATTTACGATAATTAATTCGACTATTATTCTCCGGTCACTTTGGCTATTCCGAAGCCTCAAACGGTTTCCCAGCTTTGAGGTTTTTATTACCTTTCACGTTAATCATGGAATGAATTTTTTTCAGAACCAAGTCGTCATCGTTTCGAATGATTTCAAACGCAGAAAGCAACAGCAGTCTGTTAGACCTGACGCCGTCTCCCTCGGATTCCGGCGTTGCCGAATTAGAAGCAGCTCTTAGGGAGAGGGACTCGGAGTTAGTGTACCTTCGGCAAACGATGGAACACAACGAGCAAGCCATAATCCGAGTTTATCAGGAGAAAGAAAGAGCTTGGGAAAGGGATAAGAGAAGGTTGAAAGCTGTTCACGAAAATAGGCTGAGAACAAGCGCTCAAAAGGTTTTAAAACTGGAGCAAATGTTGATGATGCAAACGTATCAGTTGCAACAGGAGAAAAAGAGGTTGCGGGAAGAAGCGGACAGAGCGGCTCGAGAAACGACGGACCTGAGACAAGAGGTTGATTTACTTCGCGGACGACTAGAAGAAACTGAGTGGGGTCTTTGCCAAAAAAACAGGAGAAATGTCACTGTTAAAGGCACAGCTTAAGGATTCCCAGGTGTGTACCCCATTTCTTTTGTCTTTTTTACGTCTGTTGATGGCTCGTCAATCTCTAAAATAGATAATTTCCAACTTTCAGGGTGAACAAACTTCTAAAGGTCACGAATTACTACAACTTCGAAACCAGATAAGGGATTTGAAGATAGAATTAGATCGAAGAGAATCAGAACTGAATTTGCTAATCAGGGACTCGGAAAAACGAGAAAGAGAACTTGAGCATTTACGAGGCGAAACACAAAGATTAAGCGGTGAGCTTGGGAAAGCTCAGAAGAAGAAAGAAGAGGAAACGACGGAAGCGGAGGAATTGAAGGAGGAAGTAGCCACACTGAGAAGGGAAATAGTCGACGTGTGTCAGGTATTGAAAGAAGAGCAAGACGATCGAGTTAAACTAACAGAGGAAATCGAAAAGCTGAAGAAGGAATTGGAATTAGAAAAAAGCAAAAACTCAAACGTGAAGAAAAAAACAAAAGATAAGTGTAAAGATGAAGGAGTAAGCAATGTTGACAGACTGAAGGGGCAAGGAGAGAACGTCAAACTTACCGGAACGAGTAATGAGAATCCGTCATCGGAAGACGTGAAACAGTTGAGAAATGAATTGTACAGGCTGAAAAATCAACTTCTGTCGGAAAGAACGGATTTTGAACAGGAACGGATAACATGGGCACAAGAAAAAGAAAAGGTTTTAAGGTATCAAAGACAGTTACAGTTAAACTACGTTCAAATGTTTCGACGAACCCGAACACTGGAGGCGGAAGTGGAAAGTCTTACGATGGAACTGGAGTTGGAGGCGAAAACGAAAGGGTTTCGCAATTCGAAAAAAATTTCCGTTCCGGCTGTAGAAATGGGAACTATCGTTGAGCTGTGACTCAGTCAATTCTCTCATTACAAAGCCCATCATTATTCCTGAATAATATTTGTCTTCAAGTATCAAAATGACTAGAATGATGTAACTCAAACTCACCCTCTCTATTGTTGTTAGTTTAAGAAAACAGAGAAATATGCATTGCTTTATTAACTCGATTCGTCCCAAATTGTCTTTGTGAGGACTAAAACTGTCATATTGGATATATAAATATACCAAACTATACCACTTCCTTGTAGATGGTTTACTTGGGTTTTGTCTCTTAGTCACTAAGAACCAGCACAACAGGTCTAAACTTGCGACCGAACATAAAAAATTCCCTTTCAAACCTCAACATTCAATGAGGCTTTCAGGTACAACAGCTGGTATGGAAGCCTTTTAGGTACTACAGCGTGCTATGAATGCAAAATAGATCACCTGAATGCTTTTAATGAGCAAAAATAGCTAGAAAAAGTTTACTATTCTCAAAACAAAACAATGGAACGAAATGGGTTAATGGAATAATCAAAACAAAATACTTACAAACACTTGGCAGGATGGGTGAAACAGTAAAATTTCATTCAGGAATCATTTAAATATTTGGCAAATAATAAAATAAATGATGTGAATCATCAATAGATGAACAAAGGCTCTAATTAAGGAAATTGTGATATTAGCAGGAAAAAAAATAGTCTGGACTATGGAATGACTCAGGTTTTCAGTTCTATAAAAAGAACTTTGTTTAGATTTATAAGGATCTATAAGAAAAAAGAAACCTTTAAATTGAATTTAATATTAGTAGCACGACTTTTTTTCTTGCTTTGTTAAAAAATAATTTATGCAAATATAATTTAATTTTTAATATTTAATCGGTTCCTGTTTTTCATTTTCCCAAAGCCTGTGTTCATTTCTAATGTAATAGCCATTAATCAAAGCGAAATCAAGCTCGAGCTTGAACTCTAAGAACAGTCCAAAAGGCATTGACACGGAATAAGGAGAATCAGGTCACGGCCGAATGACTTTCCTTTTCGAAAAATTAAAAAATTGTCTGTATATACACGAGCGGCTCCTTTTGTATCCACTTGTTTTTTTTTCAAGCCAGTGAGCCCCCACAGTTTGACTTTGATTTTGGTTAAAAAAATGAATTTAAGTCTTCGCTGGAATATTCTAGAGCAGGGGTCGGCAACCTACGGCTCGTGAGCCATATGGGGCTATTTGGATGTGAAGCTGCGGCTCTCTAGTCCCATACCCAAATACAATTTTTTGCATATATTTGTATATTATTTATTTATTGTGTTTCCCCAATTGTTTGTTAATAAATTACAAATTAGTGTTGTTTATCAATTTTTAATTGTTTTAATTTTTTATTAAAAATATTAAGCAATTGTCTAATAATGCCATACAATGTATGTATTATCTATTTTGTAGTGAAAAACACTGCCTAAGTGCAAATAAATAGATATTTTTTCTTAGGAACAGATAGATTTTTTGTCAGAAAACCTTATGTATTGTTGGCAAGAAAAATTTTGTGTTAATTATAACTGTTGATTCTTCTGACCCAAAAGGTTGCCAAGGTTCCAGAAGATTTTCAGCTGAAGATTTACAATGAAGTCTCAGTGGATTTTTATTTTATTTTATCATAATAATAATGATAAAACAAGAAAGGTTTTTTTAAGTAACATTTAGACATACTTTTGAGTTAACACTAACAACTAACACAACTATGAACCAAAGTGTCATAATCTGGAATAGTGTAATACAATTCGAAGCATTCTGGTAGATGTGAGTAAACTCAGCACTTCGTATACCCACATTGATTCTCTATGAATTCTGCCCAAAAATCTCGAACGTAAATTATAGGTTAAGAGGTTAAAGCCATTCTCAGTGTAAAGAAATTTGGGGCTCGACTGAGCTGTAAAAGGATTTATAAGGTAAAAATGCGAAAAACCTAGAGAAATTTTCACGGGACGAATTTTCGCAACATTTTGACAATAGATTTTTAGTTTAGGAAGCAAAGTCATGTATCGAGAACAAGTTCTAGGTTACAAACAGGCCATGAACATGATTTGAAAGAAGTTACTCAGCCACTTACTGTTTTCTTGACTTGAGGCGCTTTTTAAAAATCTGTTTTGAAAGAGTTAGTCAATTGGGCGAGAAATTCTTTTTTTTCGAGTGTTAAATTGTCATGGACAGGTATTTGGGGGAAGAGAAACTGTTTATTATTGACTATTGAAGGCTGATTTTTTTTAACTTTGCAGGATAATTGTAGGATAGTGTGAAAGAGTGAAGGTCAACCTTTTTCGAATTGCGGTGTTCTAGTCAAAAATTTTATATCGCGGCTCATTCGAGGAATTGTCCATTTTATATCCACACTTTGAGGAATTATAGAAGTAAATCTTATATTTTGTTAGTATGAGATTATTAGTTCGGCCAACTTTTAAGTCGCCCGACTATTTCGCACTTTGGTTGAGGTGTGTTTCGTTAGTGTCATTGCAATGAGCTCCTTATAAGTTATTTTAGTCGACCATCTGTTGAAGTGCTGGAAATCTGTGGTTAATATTCGATGTGCTGTCAATAGAGAGGACGCTCTAAAATTTTATCTTGTAACAGCTGAATAGAAATTGATAATTTATTATAATAAGTTAATTGGTCTTGTTTTGATGGTTTGGTGCGATAAATACTAATTATTTATAATTTGATTATGATTAAACTGCTCAGGATTTCTTCTTTCGACTTTGACCAACCGCCCCATGCCATTTTAAAAACTATCTAGGCAAATCCTAAAATGAAGTTTTGAGTTTAAATACGTTTTCCACCCTTGGGTATAACCGGATGTAGGAAAGATCTCCAACTCACGACCTTTATTTCTCTAGTCAAGTGCTTTGACCACTTCACCACAGGTCTCCCTAAATTTGACCGATTTCGGGATCTGTCCGTAACAATTATAAGCAGTTTTTTACCACTAAAAAAGTCCCCTTCAAACCATTTTTTTACGACCTAAAGAAGTTTGTTTAGAACCAACGGGGATGGACAAGTTTGTCTTTAATATGTGCCATCCAAGTTAATCAAAAGCAGCAAAAGAAAAATGGCTTTCCAACTTTCTGAATAAAAACTGGTTTATAGAAAGGGTTTGATTTGCCAGAGAAAGAAAAAGGTCAGTTCCCAATATTCTTTTCTAAAATTTAAATTATAACGTTAAACGTAAAAGAGTTTTGTCATCTATGGACGAACTTACCACTGCAATCCATAGAGTAAGAAAAAAAGGAGCGAAATGAGGTTGGCTCACTGCAATGGCATTTTGATAACAAGTTTCTAACACTAGAATAGTATAAGTAGGAATTATTAATAAATTTTGTTATTTTTTTATTTTTTTAAATAATTAAATGGCTGAAGAAAAGTGCTCGACGTTTAGTGTTAATGATAAAGAGTGGGTTTTTTTACAAAGATAGAGAAGAATGGAAAGATGTTGAACCTGTGCCTCAAAACGATGGGCCTTACCCTGTTGTTGCTATACCGTATTCAGAAAGATGTAAGTTTTGTTTTTACAATTCAAGTAATTAATAATATTCATTTCGTAATGATTTGTCTTTGTTTTATTTAGTCATTGATGTTTATGACTATTTTCGAGCTATTTTAAAAAGACAAGAGAAATCGGAACGTGCACTTGACCTAACCAAAGATGCTTTAGAACTAAATCCGGCTAACTACACTGTTTGGCAATATAGGAGGGAGTTACTAAAGCATTTAAATAAAGACCTTAAAGAAGAATTGAAGTATAGTAGAAGTATGATTGAGGAAAATCCAAAAAATTATCAAGTTTGGTAAGAAGTATATTTTAATGCTGATCTTGGTCTGTCAAAGATGGGTTATAAATTCTGTATGATTGACACATAAGTATAGGGTTATGTTTTTTGTTTACAGGCATCATAGACGGGTAATTGTTGAATGGCTTCAAGATCCTGGTCAGGAGCTGAGATTAATTGAAATCATTTTTGCTTCTGATCCTAAAAATTATCATGCCTGGCAATACAGGCAGTGGATCATCAAAACTTTCAAGTAGGTTTATTTATGTATGAAAAATTTACAGCAACAGGTTGTAGCATGAGTACCATGAAAAGTTTTTAAAAAGCTCTGTTTGGTATCAAAATTAATATTTGATTGTTTTTTGTAGTTTATTTGATAATGAGCTAGAGTTTGTTGAACAATTATTAGAAGATGATATAAGAAATAATTCAGCATGGAATGAAAGATATTTTGTGATAAACAACACCACTGAATTTACACCTGAAGTAGTAGAAACTGAAGTTAATTTTGCTATAGACAAAATTAATTTAGTCACAAATAATGAAAGTGCATGGAATTATTTAAGGGGGTAAGTGTTTACTCATTGAACTGTTGTGTTTGATTAAAGCTCAGTAAGAAAACTTTGATATTTAGAACTGTAATTAACAGAAGGCCTTTGGAGACAATAATTCAATAGCTATAATATTAATTAGAGGTCTAACTATAAGGAGAAAACAACTTTCTGGGGATTTGAATTGCACTGAAATGAAGGTTGAGTGGTCAAAGTGTTTGAATTAATGGTTTAGGGTTTTCATTATTCCACATCAATTTATAACTAGGATTAATCTTCAACTAACTGTACCAAAACAGAAACTAAAGATAACTTTTTTACAGGATAATGGCGCATTGTGTAGTCGATTCTCCCACACATCAAAAAGTTTGCAAATTTTGTGAAGAACTTTACAAAAGTGGAAACAAATCACCATATTTGTTGGCCTATATAGTTGATTTATCAGAAGAAATTAGTCAGTTAAGCATAAGAAACGAGTTTTTAAATTTGGAACTAGCATTAGAGGTAATTTTTTTCATTTTTATCCTCGCACATCATCTGTGGAATGTGAATTTATACTTGTAAATGAATTTCCACATAAATTGACTTAAATTTTGGTTTGTATGTTTGATTCTAGCTCTGTGACCAACTTGCGAATCAATATGACAAAATTCGGTGCCATTATTGGTCTTATATTAGGAAGACATTAACTCAAAAATTAAAAGTTACTGACAAATCTAAATCTGAAGAGACTGCAGAGTCATAGTGAAAACTCATCATTGTTAGTGTAAAAGGTTTTCAAGTGAATGGAAGCACAAAAATACAGGATAGCATTTTTTTTTATTTTACACAACAGTTTTTATTGAACCACAATTGAATTTATAAAAAATATAACTCTCAACATTTCGTTCGAATTTTAAGAGATTTTTCAGTATTTTTATTACATTAAAATCTATTAGACATAATTTTTTTGTTTGGTTCTAATTAATTCCTTTAAAATAATTTATTGCAAATACTGGGAGAAAATAATATAAACTGCAAAACAATTATTTTGGAACATATTTCATATGTTTAAGTTCATGAGCCAGCCATGTTGCAAATGATAACAGAAGAACTGATCCAGATTGATGAGTGAGCGCTTCGGGAAGAGGGACATAGCGAACAAGTGTTGTTATTCCCAAAGCAACTTGAAAGCAAGCAACTATCGCCAAACTGTTTATTACTTTTTTTGCCCTTCCAGGCAAAGCATGCTTTTTAGAGAAAAGCCAAGTTGCCATTATTAATGTAAAAGTTGAAATGCCCTGAAAATAAAAATGATTAGATTCACTTTGGAATGAAAACAAACAAAAATGCCATAAAAATATATTTGTTTCCTCAAAACAATCTTAAAGATTTAGATATAGAGACTTCATGAGAAAAACTTACTAAGATTCTATGATCAAACTGAACAGTTGTTGGATTTTCTGTGAAATTTACAAAGACTGGAGAGAGTGCAAGAATGTCATCTGGGATCCATTTATCTCCCATTTTTGGAAATGAGTTATAGACTAATCCTGCATCAAGACCAGCAACAAAAGCACCTATGAAATATAATTGGAATATACCAATTAGAATATTCATCTAGAAAATTGATGTGCAGATATTTTATCTATTTCATATAAATACCTGACAATGCAGTCAGAAATACAAGACCCTTGCAAGAATGTGCCAAAATTTTCAGCCTTCTGAGACCAGCTGTTACAACAGGCACAGCTTGAGCTGGTAGAAGGGTATCTAAAGCAGTCCATAATAAACCTGTATATAAAGTCAGTGCCAAGCCTAAATGAGCAGCTAATCTGTACTGACTAACCCTTGGTACATCAGTTTCCTTATGAAATCTATCTTCCAGTCCTGACTTGACCATGTACCAGCCCAGAAGTCCTTGTGAAATGATTAAAAAAGAAAATACAGCTATTCTTTTCTTCATAGGTTTTAAAAACCAACCTTTGTGCCAAAAAAATAAAGCTGGTATTGCAAAATTTAATCCAACAAAACGTCCCCATGTTCGATGAAAATACTCATTTCTCCAAATAGATTTAAAATCATCAAGTGTTAGGTCTTTTTTTAGACTGAAATGAAATTAAAATGAAACAGAATTAGAGATATATGATTCTAATATAATGTTTACACTCAGAACAAAATGGGAAAATTACAGTTTGAATTCAGGAAACTGTTTATATTTTTCAAACTCTGCAATCCACTCTTCTTCTGATTCAGGTATATCTTCTGGTGTAAATCTCCATGTAACCATTGATAATCCTGATTCAGTTAAACGAGTATAACCTCCTAACAATATAGCAGCATAAACTGTCCCCGCACAAGTGCACAGCCAAATCCCAACAATTTTTTGAGCTGAAATTGATGCTTTCTTGGCTGCTGTTGTCGCTACTTTCACACATGGCAAATTTAATTTTATCAGGGGCTTATTAAAAAGATTGAACCTGTTTGATAGAATATATTTTTTTAAAAGGTGACTGCTTAGAAATCTCTGCAAAAAAATTATTCATGAATTAATACTCAAGTTCGTGAATAACATACTACAAACAATGGAAAGAAAATTGTTTACCGAATTAGTAAAAGCTTTGGGAAATGTGGCTGATGTTTTGACTATACAACGGTACGGAAGGAAGCTATTCCTACAGAGATTGAATTTACAAGCAAACATACTGAGAATATAAAAAATACAGCACTAAAAAAACGAAGAAAATGATTATTATGTTTTTAAAGAAGTTTCCTTTCCGAAATTACGAGTATTTGTTACGAACATAATTTTTAAAATAACCGACTGCAAAGTTTAAACTTAGGTTGACCAGCTCAATGAAGATCCATAGAGAAAGTTTCTATTGGCACGACACAATAGAATTTATTGATTATTTAGAGTGATAAATGTGGAGTAAAACATTCAGACATAAATTTGTAGATTCCAATAAAGGTTCAATGTCAGTCTGTCTCTTCTTCCGGTGAAATAAAAAAGCTACCTTAGTTATTGTACCTCATAAATATTAATAATTACATTAGTAAAATTATTGTGTGCAGAAGTTTGATTTTAGTGTATGGCTGTGAGAAAAGTGCTGGGCATGAAATTGCATTAATCCATTTTCACATTTTTTTTGTTCACTGATTAAAACAAGTTTAAAAATGGGTGAGTATTCTCTTACTTTTTTTAATGGGATAAAGCTACATATGGCATTTAACTGTTGAATGGTAGGACTGTTTGTAATTATGCAGAAACTTGAGTGTTTTGAATTTGTTTTCCTAGACAGTTTCTTAGTATAGTATTAGTATTTATTTATTATTCTTTGTTGTGTATTATTATATTTTTCTTATAAAACTAATCTGAATCGCTTTGTTTATGTTTTGAAGAGAAAAAGTCATGTGAGAAACATTTACATGAAGTACAAGCATGTAAGGAAGGAATTCACAAGATGCAATTAAAACAGAAGCAATTAGAAGAGAAACAGTCACAAGAGAATCAATCACAAGAGAAGCAGTTGCAAGAGAATCAGTTACAAGGGTGTCACATAGCTAATCAAATTCCTCATGAAAAAAAGAGGGAAGCAAGTGTGCAAATGGGGAATGAAGCAATAGCTGGCTCATCTCAGCAGGATGATTTATCCAAACCTTTGCAGCCTTCACAGTCTGAAAAGGATGATGCAAGTGCAGTTGAATCAATTAGAAGGTTTATGGCTGAAAAGTTGGGATTCAGTGAGGGGAAAAAGTCAGAAGAATCTAAGAAAAAGGTAAAGCATAAAATCACATCACTGAAGATTGGTTCCTGTACACATTAGTTTCAAGTTTGAGCTTCAGTCCCATTTTTTAATGTTTAAGTATGAAAGCAAGTTAAAAAGCCTTGAACTCTCAATCATAACTTTTTTGGTTAGACACTTTGAGTACATTGTCACTGGTGTTTGGTCTCTGTTTACATTATTGATGGTTTTGATTAGATTTGCTGTGAAATAAACTTTTTAATCTCATAATGGAATATTGAAATATTTTGGAAATCAAGAGTCTGTACAAACTGACCTATTGTGATAAAATATAATTCTTGAAACCATTGTTCATTCCATATATCTGATTTGTTTCATTACTGATTTTATGTGCACCAATATCACCAATTTAAATAGTAAATATGAGGGGTGGGATGAGACAAAAACATTTATTTCAAAGGTTGTGTCAAGTTAAAAAAAAATTACCATTGTAATGTAGTAAGATACAGAAAAAAATTTTAGGGAAAGCTAACAACTGATTTCAAAGCCTTAGCATAATCCAGAAAATTGCGGGGGATAAAGAAACCTTATTTGTAAAGTCACGTTTTGAGTGTTTAAACACACCTTGGCACGGTTACAATTTACATCTAGTCAAAAGAAAAACAAGTAAGATAGTAAGGAGTGCAGCTTTATGATTTAATTTAAATTATTACTATCAAAACCATAAGGATTTCGATTACGAACTCCGATTATTTTAATTAAATTCGCCAAATTCTTCATTCACTTTGTTAGAAACAATAGAGGATAGAAATTAAATCTTTATTTATTTAGAACGCAAAACAGAAAAAAATAAACTTAATTATTAAATGCGCAAAATATTTTATTTTTAAATCCGAAAAGGTGAATCATGGGTTTTTAAAAGGTTTTATATAAATGTAATTAAATGGGTATTAGTGGGTCTTTATTTAACACTTGCGAGGCTTGCAGGAAGGAAAAAAATGAGGTAAAAGGTTTTTTAAAATTTTTAACAGGAACCTCTTGCTTTTTTCTTGTTTAAAAATTAAAATACAAAATTGAATCATTCGGTTACAGGTTCTCGATGAAGTTTCGGTCGCCGGAATCGTAAAATATATCAAATCTGGTCAATGTAAAAATATCATCGTTATGGCTGGAGCTGGTATTTCAACTTCAGCTGGAATTCCTGATTTTCGTACACCGGGATCTGGACTGTATGACAATTTGGCAAAGTATAACCTACCAGTTCCAGAGGTAAAAAAACAAATATGTCTTCCAGAAAAATGCAAAAGGAATATTTTAAAGATATTAAATCTCTTTAAATATTTCAAAGAGAAATATCAAACCAAATTTTTGTACTGGTCTGTTGCTGTTTGCATTGAAGGTCGTTGGTATTTTTTGTTACCTCCGCCTTCTTTAAATTTTGTTAGTATTGCACACCAAAAAAACATGGAGGTTCAAGACAGATTTGGGGGAACCAGGGTATTTAAAATTACTAAAATATTCGGTTTGAATGTTTTAAAGGCGTCCTAAACATTCTTGTGCAATACGTTCGTTTCCAGAAAAATGTTTGGGGTTCAATATACATATCAGTGAGTTAGCCAATTGAAATTATTTATATTTAAATTATTATAGGAATTTTATTGATAATATCTTAAAATTTATTAATCTGGCTTTTAAATATTTGGCAGTGTTTCGTGACAGAAGTAAATTTGGAAGTAATGAGTTTTTAGTAATATTGACTTGTCTTTTTGTTGTGTATCCTTTAAAACTTAACTACTGAAATGATATTTCCCAATTTTTTTTCAGGCAATGTTCGAAATCCATTATTTCAAGAAGAATCCTGAACCATTCTACGCTTTGGCCAAAGAATTGTTTCCGGGGTCGTACAAACCGACGATCGCCCATTATTTTGTTTCATTACTTAATCAAAAGAATTTACTTCTAAGGTTCTACACTCAGAATATCGACGGTTTAGAAAAATTAGCTGGAATTTGTCAAGAAAAAATTGTTGAAGCTCATGGAACGTTTTACACGTCTCATTGTTTGTCTTGTCGAAAGGAATACAGTCTCGATTGGATGAAAGGTGAGATAGAATATATGTTTTTAAAAGAGTATCGTCTAAACTATATGTATAAAACGAAGTATAGTTTTTGGAGTCCCTTTATTTATTTTTCACATTTACCTACGCCAGATTATTCGTGTTCGTTTGTACGACGTTACTAGTGTGTTAAATTCTTTTTTTTTCCAGAAAAAATATTCGCAGATGAAATTCCAAAGTGCGAAGATTGCCAAGGGCTTATTAAACCGGATATAGTTTTTTTCGGTGAAAGTCTTCCAAACCGATTTCTTAATCTGGTCAAAAAAGATTTTCCAAAAGCGGATTTGCTCATCATAATGGGTTCTTCTCTTGCCGTTCAACCCTTTGCTTCCCTCGTCGGCAAAGTCAATCCATCTTGTCCGAGGTTATTAATGAACAGAGAAAAGGCCGGTCAGAAAGACAGGTTATTGTCGATACTGGGATTGGGAGGAGAATTAGAGTACGATTCCGAGAAAAATTACAGAGATGTTGCTTTCCTCGGAGATTGCGACGATTTGTGCCAACAATTTGTGGACCAACTCGGATGGACCGAAGACCTGAAGAAACTAATGGGAGAAGCAAAGTGACTATACGATTATATGAGCTCTAAGGTGTCAGTCGAAGAATTTCTTAACGAAGGAAATAATTTATTTTGTAGTTTGAAACATACAAATTAGCAAGGACTGTGATTTTATTTTTATTTTAAGTGGAAAGCCCCTGAGATTACTTCAATCTTGTAAACATTCATTTGTTTCTTTTTTCTCTGAAGCTTATAAATAAGTTATTAATAATAGGTCCTTTTACTTCATAGGGCGTCAACAAGAGTCCGCCATTGGACTCAGTTGAGGGCTGTTTTCTTTACTACAGCCAGCTCCTCTTCGACTTTAAAATGAGTTATTTATAAAATGTTAGTTCCAAACATCAATAATTTTTAATATTGGACTTGTATTGTGTGCACGAAGTCTCATGAATTCGTTTTAGTTTCTCTAAATCAATAACAATTGTTTGAACGACTGCATTATCGTAGAGTAGATATTATATATAGATCTATGGAGTAGATCGGACTGAATCTTAGAGGTTTGGAGTTGATTTGGGGATACTTGGTTTTTCTGTATTGTCTAATTTGATGGCCAATTGTATACATAGTGTAGCCGAACAACTATGTAATACATCAAATCGTATTTTAAAAAATCAAAATTTGTTTTGAATGAGCTTACAGTTAAAATTTATTATAGTTAATGAACATGAAAATTTCACAAATGGGCGTGAGGAAAGGTCCTAATTGAACATTTACCTAGAAGGAGACGTCCGATCCATTTATTTTTAATATTTGATTATATTGATATAAATTTATTATAATATTAATTTTCTGAAGCAGTGCTTCTAATAATTGTGTAATATTCTTTCTTCATTATTAATTCTGGTGTATATGTTGGTTGTTTGTGTATATGACTTTTGTCTGATTATTCTATTGAAACGTGATTGTGTCTTGAATTGAACTAGGACTGGTGTAAACTCGATTCGGTTTTTGATATGATGAAAATGGGGGCAATGAGCTTTTAGTTCAGTCACAGGGATCCGATTCCATTTTGTGCATGGTTTAGCAAATGACGTCACTATTGCTTTCAGTGCACATGAGTTCATGCGCATTGAAAAAACGGTTTAAAGCACATGTGAAGGGATCGGATCATTTAGTTTCTGCTAATTTTTACCAAGCAAGAAGAGAGAAGTTTTTGTTGATTTAACTCGTAACGTTTTTTTTGTAAATATTTTTAATTGTTGTTTAGGGCAACTTTATTGTAATTTTTATTGTAACCAGTAAAAGAAAGAGAGAAATTCTTTTTATATTTGCTTTTACTTTGACTACAGTAATATTTTTTTATTTATTTATTCCAGTCGGTGTGTTCTGCTGTTTTGTCGTGAAGCCAAGGTCGGCATTTATTATTATTGTCATTTTATTTTCTTTCTCAATATAAAGAGAATTTTTAAAATGAAACGTTCGTACTAAGAAGTTATTTAAAAGTAGCCAAATTTAGCATCAAATTTGTTCATCGATTTTTTCGCGTTGTGACCATGGAATTCGTTACTTTGCCTAGCGGGCAAAGAATGCCTATCATCGGTCTTGGCACTTGGCAGGTAATGATCCTTCAGCCCTTATTCTAAGTTCACCTAATACTCGTTTTGTACCAAAATCTGTTATAGTTGTTAGAATTAGATTTCCAATCTATTTAATTAAATGGTTTTTTTAACATCTTATCAGTATCATTTATAAATTAAATTTTTGTTGTTTTATGCTTAAAGGTTTGTGTACCTGTGAACGGTCCGGCCTAGGGTGTCTAATTTTGTTTTTCCCTCAGTTTCCTTTTTTTGTTGATCTTTTAGTTTGAGATTAAAAATAAGTTGCTGAATAGTTTTGTTTTTCAGGCAAAAACTGAAGTTGTAGAGGAAGCAGTGAAGTGTGCCCTGGAGGCTGGATACCGTTTGATCGACACAGCTTACAATTACGGTAACGAGGAAGCTATTGGAAAAACCATCGAAACGTGGATTAGTCATGGAGGAAAACGCGAAGAACTTTTTATTACTACAAAGGTATAATATTAAAGCTGTTTGAGTAGAAAAATTGAAATGAAAGATGTCAAGTAACTGAAAAAATTTTATTTATTCATTTGAAGCTTCCCAATTTTGGAAACAGAGCTTCGGATGTTAGGAAATATTTAAAAGAATCACTTGAGCGACTAAGACTAGACTACGTAGACTTATATTTAGTGCATCATCCGTTTGGGTTTTTAGAACCTCCAACAGGACAAAGTCCTCCAATCTTAGACCTCGAAACGGATCATTTGGCCGTTTGGAAAGTAAGTTCTTAATCCTAAGTAAATCTTTCATTTTTCTTTTGCTGGATTCTTTCACAACATTCAGTGACATAAATGTCGACTTGTAGGAAATGGAAAACGTCGTTCGATCAGGTCTCGTCAAAAACATAGGTCTTTCGAATTTCAACTCGAAACAAATAGAAAGAATAGCTTCGAGTGCGGAAATCACACCAGCGAATCTTCAAGTCGAGCTTCATGCTTTCCTCCAACAGCCGGACCTGGTCTTTACCTGCAAACGATTAGGAATTTCCGTGACTGCTTACGCTCCATTGGGATCTCCTGCTGCAAAAGCTCATTTTAAAAACAAATATGATTTTCAACCTAACGAAGTTCCCAGCTGTCTGGATGAGCCGAAGGTTTTGGAAATCGCTGAAAGACTGCATAGGACACCAGCTCAGGTCTTGTTAAGGTTTTTGACTCAGATGGGAATAATTGTAGTACCTAAAAGCTCTTCGGTGCAACGTATAAAAGAAAACTTTCAGGTGAGTCTCAAATGAAAAGAAAGTAAATTGGAACAAGGAGGAACATTTGACGTTGCACAAGTTTTTCTTTTTTAAAATTTAAACTGCGTGTTTGGTTTTAGGCTTTAGATTTTACATTGGATGAGGCAGAAATGAACACTCTAAGATCATTGGATCGTGGAGAGAAAGGCAGAATCTTTGACTTTCTGTTTTACAAAGGGTAACATTTTCATTACTCTCCTCTATTTTCTTTTGTATTTGATTTTCAGTCAAATTGTCATCTTCTTGTGAACACTTTCCATGTTATTTAATCATCATTTCACCACATTCTTTCCTATAATAACAAAAGAAAACTTTTCATTTCAGAGTTGAATCTCATCCTGAATATCCATTCGAGCGAGCAACTCTTAAGACATAGAACTTGTCTGCTGATATCATTTCTTGTCTGGGAAATGACACATTAGAAATAATATGTCACATATTCAGAATCCTTCCCCGGGAAAAAATGAGTAAATTATAGGATATATTTGAAGGTTTTCTTTATCAAAACGGGACCCGCCCTTAGCCGGTAAAGAAGCTTTAAGGTTTTTGAGCTTTAGGATCTCCAAGATGTTTATTTTGGCTTGACTATTTTGCATTTTTTCATTAAGGGATGATGAGAACAGAGACAAGAGCAATTCTTGCAGTAAGTTGAGATCTTAAAAGAACTCCTTCTGCAATGAGTTGCTGTGAATGTTTTTAACACTTTGATCTCTGACCTAAAAATGGAAAATTATGCTTTTCGTTCTAAGGATTGAGCGATTGATTCATTCGAAATTTTTGGAAGTGTTTTATTTTAATAAATTAAATTTCGCCCAATACGAGTTAATTTATTTGATCCGATTTTATCACTAAAATTTAGATGTGTTTATTTAGGTATAAAAAAAAATATTTTTTTAAATACATCAACGTATTTCGTGCGACTATACAATAGTTAACTTGTATGACTAACGGCCTTAAATAAATTATTGAACCGACGTTTATTAATAAAGTATTGAACCTAATCGTTTATTTGTTTACCTTTTTAAATCATTTCTTTCTAATTGGCCAAGATCAAGGAAATCTTGGAAGAACGGATTCTTTTAAGTTTCAACCTGTTATTCGAAATTTTCACAAGTTTTATATAACGGAAAAAATAAAAATTAAGTAGAAAAGAATTTTTCGGGGCCCCAATAACACATTTGTTGTGGTGAGAAAACTTAAACAAACAAGATGGGTAGTTTCCATTCGGATACTCCTCAGTTATTAGAAGCATTGAGTGATGTCTCAGATATTAAAGCGAAGAAAAATATTGTAGTTAATTATATTAAAACAATGGAGGAGAAATCAAGCATCATAGATGATTTTCCTAGTAGTAAATATTTAACATAACCTAATCTTGTTACGATGGGAGGGGTTTGTCATTCGAATTTCTAATAAAAATTTCCTTTTTTCGTATAGATTTGGACTGGTTCAACACCTCTAAACCTCTTTGCAATTCTCTTCTTAGAGGTAAAGTCGTGGTTTTGGATTTTTTTACTTACTGTTGCATCAATTGCTTACATGTCATACCTGATCTTCGACAACTTGAAGAAAAGTTTTCTGTAGTTGATGGAGTAGTAGTTGTAAGTTTTTCTTTGGTTCTGTAAATGTTTGTTACTTAAAGTACTTATTAGCGTAGTCTTTAACTAAATTCTAGATTGGAGTTCACAGCGCAAAGTTTGATAATGAAAAAAATTCAGAGAATATTTTGATGGCATTGAAAAAATTCAATATCTCCCATCCTGTTGTCAATGACAAGAATTGTTTTATGTGGAATAAACTGGAGATTTCTTGTTGGCCAACCCTTGTCATATTAGGTAATTTTGGGAATGACAAGTGACTTGATTGTTTTCAGTTTGAAATGAAAATCATCTAAAATTTTGTTTGCAGGACCACAATTGAAACCTCTCTTTGTACTTGTTGGTGAAGGACATAAAGATAAACTAATGCTGTTTGTTGAAGTCTTGCTTGAGTATTATAAAGACTCAATATCTTCACATGAATTGCCTTTGATTCACTGCAGTAAAATTGTAACATCTAGTTTGCTTAGTTTTCCAAGTAAAATTGCTCGGTGGAAGAATCGTTTTGCAATTTCAGACTCTGGCAATCACCGGATTTTGGTGTTTGATGAAAATGCCAACATTCAGGTAATTCATTTGAAAGTATTTTCAAATGTTGGTGTTTTACTTTTCTTTAAGAGGTTTTATTTATTTATCAGTTTAAAATTGGTGGGAAAACACCAGGTTTCAAAGATGGATCCTTTGAAAAAGCTCAGTTCAATAGTCCACAAGGTCTCACCTTTTACGATTCCGACACACTATACATTGCAGATACAGAAAATCATGCCATTAGACTTGTAAATATAGCTGCATTAAAAGTGATCACAGTTGTGGGTAATGGTAGCCAAGGACAAGATTTTGAGGGAGGAAAATTAGGAACACTTCAAGAAATTTCATCACCATGGGATGTTTGTGTTGTCCCGTGTTGTGATGTGGAAGTTCCAGTTATGGGTCACATCATGTCAGTTGTAAGTGGAGTAATACCTCCACCTCCTCCTCCTCCTCCGGTTTCTTCCTCTTCGCTGTTAGTTACAGTTCCTCCCCCGCCTCCTGCACCACCCCAACTTCCTACTCCTCCGCCACCTCCTGCATCTTTGCTTCCTCCTCCTCCTCCAATACCTACTGTTCAAAGTTTGTCCAGGAATGACCTAGACAAGTCTCTTCCATCCTCCAAAGTTCTGTTCATTGCCGCTGCTGGAACTCATCAAATTTGGGCGTATTTCATTGAAAGTGGAGTCTGGTGGGGGGGAAAGTAAGTGAAGATCAAATTTGAGGCATATATAGATTTGGCATTTCAAAAACAATTTAAATTCAACACAAACATTGTACATTCACAGGAAATATGAGAAAAATGTATGTGTGGCTGTTGCCGGAAGTGGGAAAGAAGAAAACAGAAACAATCATTATCCAATGATGGCTTCCTTCGCCCAACCGTCTGGACTGTGTTACAGTTCATCCTTAAAGTCAGTTTTTGTAGCGGATAGCGAAAGTTCGTCCATCAGAAGGTTGTGGCTCAAAGACGGAAGAGTGAGTCATGTTGTGGGTGGGTCCAGATATCCAAGTGTAAGTGGAACTGCAGTGAGAAATGTGAAATCGACGCTTTAGAAGTCTGAAAAGCTTATCAGAGTTTTTTTTCCAGGACTTGTTCAATTACGGCGATGCAGATGGGAAAATGTATGAAGTAAAGCTTCAACATCCCTTGGCAGTTGCCTGGAACTCGAAACAAAATCACGTTTATGTCTGTGACACTTACAATCACAAGATAAAAAAAATCGACATGTCGTCCAACACTTGCACAAGCCTTCACAAGGATCGTGGTCTGTTCAGTGAACCCAGTGGGTGTTGTTTGAATGAACAGGAAGATATTCTGTACGTCTGTGACACCAACAATAATTGTATTAAGATAGTTTCGTTGGAGGATGGCAGCACGAAGATAGTAAGTTCTGAAAGTGAAGAGAATTTTTGTTGAACCGAACCTGGTACATGTTATATTTTTTAATTTACAGTTTGAATTAAAAGAAAATTCTCTTAACGCCGGCGATACGTCTATAAGAGACGTCTGGGAAGTTGAAACAAACGTGAGTAAATCAGGTGGAAGACTTACGTTGGATATAGAATTCTTGCCCAAAGATGTCCATGGAAAATGGTCGGTGGACATCAGCGGAGACACGATCAGAACTGAGGTGACAAAAGGAAAATTGACCGCGAACCCCATCGAGCTTGTTTTCACGGTGTGCCCTTCAGAAGTCAACGAAGTATTTCAAATATTTTTCGATCTGGTTCTTTGCGGTAGCGAAACTTGCGATTTCAAAAAAACTGCTCTCAAGGTATTTGTCAGAAGAAAAACTGAAGAAAAAGCTGCCACTTATAAACTGACCAAGAATTTAACATAAAATTTCACAAATTTCGAATAGAAAGTCTCACCTTGTATTTTTTTACTGCTATATAAAATGTATTTTAATTTTTAAACTTTTGTAACGCCTCTCTCATCTATAAATAAATTTCAATCAACCGTTTACAAGTCTGCGACGAGATATACCACCGGTGTATATACTCTTTTCTGTGCAATGAGGTTGATGAATCTTTCTCGTTGTTTGGCTGAGCCACATTAACTACTACCAACATTTAGACAACTGATTACTGTAATTACTATTTGTTTTTAATATCTTTATGTATATGAAAGAATTATTTATTGTTACGAATTTATTTGAAAAACTTATAAACACAAAGCCGGCTAAATGTAATATGCATTTACTACTACTCTATGGCAAAGCAGGTGTACAAAAATCGACCCTTATTGGTTTAGTTGTTTTGTTGCCTGACAGCTTGTTGAGAAATTCAGTAGAGTGTCTCAAAGAGAAAATTTAATTAAATTGTTTCTGTTTAGTATAATATGTGTTTGTATTAATTTTAATTATTATTTATGTTGATGGGTTTATTAGTTAATAAATTATTGTTATACTGTTTAGGCTTTCTTGGAGTTATTCTCTTTTAATGATTTTAAAACTTTGTTATACAAAAGAGACATTTATACTTGTATTTACAAAAATTCCTCTGTCCAATATAACTTTGATGTGAACATTTATAAACGGGAGGAGCCAATAGCACGTATTGAACATTCCCTAATTTTTTTTGCCAGTTTTTAAAAATTTATTAAATTTACTGACACGCGTTTTATCATAACATTCTGCGACGTTAAATGTATAAGTTTTTGTTATAACGTAATCTTTGATGTAGTATAACTCTTTAATGTTGTTTAACTTTATTGAATACAGATAAAAATTATTTTTCACTCCGGTGTACTGAATCCTTTAACCGTTTTGAGTGTGTAACGTACCAGATAATCGTGCATTGACCAAACATGGTCAAAGTATGACGTGACACGTCATTGATATTGAGATTAAATTTATACTGTTCGTTCTGGTTTTGTGTGTAACCTAAGCATGAACGACCTTTAACTTCATACAATTCTCTAAGAGGAAGATAAAATCATTTCATTTTTTATAACAGCTGTCAAGGACTCATAAAATGTGCGAGACCTAGTCGGATGCAAATAAAGGAGATCATTCTTAATTACCAGAGCCAAGAGAAAAAAGGTTTGGTAAAAGCAAAAAAAAGCAAAACAAATTATTCATTTCAGATCATTATATTTCAATATCCTTTTGGACATGAATCGTTTACAATGATTTAATATTCATCACCGCCTTCTCCTTCTCCTTCGACGGAATCCATGCCAACTTCTTCGTAGTCCTTTTCGAGGGCAGCAAGATCCTCACGAGCTTCGGAGAATTCACCTTCTTCCATACCTTCTCCGACGTACCAGTGAACGAAAGCTCGTTTGGCGTACATCAAGTCGAATTTATGATCGAGTCTGGCCCAGGCTTCGGCGATGGCAGTGGTGTTTGACAACATACAAACGGCTCTTTGGACTTTGGCCAAATCACCGCCGGGGACGACGGTCGGGGGTTGGTAGTTGATTCCGACCTTGAAACCAGTTGGACACCAGTCGACGAATTGGATGGTCCTCTTGGTCTTGATGGTAGCAATGGCAGCGTTAACATCCTTGGGAACGACATCTCCTCTGTACAACATGCAGCAGGCCATGTATTTTCCGTGACGAGGATCGCATTTGACCATCTGGTTGGCGGGTTCGAAGCAAGCGTTGGTGATTTCGGCGACGCTCAATTGTTCGTGGTAGGCTTTTTCGGCGGAGATGACAGGGGCGTAGGTGACCAATGGGAAGTGGATACGAGGGTATGGTACCAAGTTGGTTTGGAATTCGGTCAAGTCGACGTTAAGGGCTCCATCGAAACGGAGTGAAGCAGTAATGGATGAAACGATTTGTCCGATCAGTCTGTTCAAGTTAGTGTAGGTGGGGCGTTCGATATCCAAGTTTCTGCGGCAAATGTCATAGATAGCTTCATTGTCAACCATGAATGCACAGTCGGAATGTTCCAAGGTGGTGTGAGTGGTCAAAATGGAATTGTAAGGTTCAACGACTGCGGTGGAAACCTGAGGTGCTGGGTAAATGGCAAATTCCAATTTGCTCTTCTTTCCGTAGTCAACAGAGAGCCTTTCCATAAGCAAAGATGTGAATCCAGAACCAGTGCCACCACCAAAGGAGTGGAAGATCAAAAATCCTTGAAGTCCTGTGCATTGATCAGCCAATTTACGGATTCTGTCCAATACAAGGTCAACAATCTCTTTTCCAATTGTGTAGTGACCTCTGGCATAGTTGTTAGCAGCATCTTCTTTGCCAGTGATGAGTTGTTCTGGGTGGAAGAGCTGTCTGTATGTTCCAGTTCTGACTTCATCTAAAATCAAGCAAATGATTCTATAATTTTTGTTTTATACTACATTTTCCAACATAAACCTATATGATGTAAGGTTAGCATCAGCAGTTTTGAGCATTATCATTTATTATCAACAACACGGACCAAAACTATTATCATCATTCGAGAAACTTAAAAGGAAGCAAAAACATGATTCACCAACTTGAAAAAGGTAAATGGTTAAAGTCCACCTTGCAAACACCTAATAAGGTCATTTAGTCTTGAATTTACCATTTTGGCACAAAGTTTTCAATTTCAAAATTTCACACACTTACCAACTACAGTTGGTTCCAAATCAACAAATACAGCTCTGGGAACATGTTTTCCAGCTCCAGTTTCACTGAAGAAGGTATTGAAGCTGTCATCTCCACCTCCAATGGTTTTGTCTGATGGCATTTGTCCATCAGGCTGGATTCCATGCTCCAAGCAGTACAACTCCCAGCAAGCATTACCGATTTGGACTCCAGCTTGTCCGACATGAACTGAGATACATTCACGCTAAAACCAAGCAAAATTGTTTTTTACAGTAAAAAGAAACGATATAATTGATCGGCCTTCACTAAGCCCCACGTTTTTTTAAATACAGAATCGACTTCCGGTTTAGATCAGTTTACAACTACCTAATAGTCTATTCTGAGCAAACAAATGCAGTTCTTACACCCCGAAAGCTACAAATTTACCGCTAAACAAATGAATTGTTCCCTTCTAGTCAACTAAAAGCCCAAATTTGACGAAAATGTCCCCTTCACAAAATGGCTGCCATTTTGAACTCGTTTTAACGATATTCCTTAAAAGTTAAAAAAAAGCTGCCTAACACGAATATTATACTCGAATAAAATCAGCTTTGAAAGAAAAACAAAATTTATTTCATTTTGGATAATTTTTTTGTCAGAAAGACGGAAAATGAGCTTTTCCTTTTCTTCATGCACCACACGGTGGTTCAAACATGGCGTCCTACACCCGACTTATTTTTTAATAATTTTTGGTCGTAATTAGTTCTGGCTGAAGAATTTAATTGTGTAAATACTCACCATTTTGAATAAAGTTGAAGTTTAACTAATGAGGACAACACAAATGTGAAAAATAAATTAATAAGACGCTCCTTTAGTTTTTGAAGCAGTGCAACGAGCCTCGCAAACTAATATGGACGCCAAAGTCGAGTGTCGGTGCTATTTATAACCTCGGACGCATCCCACGATTAAACGATTTCATTGGCTGGAATGACCTTCCATTTCGCCTAAACTGCATATTCATAAACCAATATGTCCACATCGTAACGCATGAGCAATTTAATATTATCGATTTGGTACAGACCTTTGTCCCAAAATTAGAACTTAATAATCATCTCATCAACTTATCTTGAGCTTCAGTCAACACATGAAGAAACGACTTAACACCATAAAAGGGTAAATTTATTTTGAGAAAAAAATTTCTCCTCGTATAACATTAAGTAGGCCGTTCCCTCTGCATTAATTCTATTTCCGGGAGCTGCCTAGAAATTTTTTGTTTTATCCTTACATAAACCGGATTATTTACTTATTAAAATATTCTAATACACATGTACAACGGCCATTTAGCCTACAGTTTTGTCTAAAATTGACAAATCAGTTACAGCAGGTGACAGAATCATTGTGGTTTATATCCGATTTTGGTTTTCATCTGGCTGACACATCATTCAAGGGTGCGGTTCAATTTTATAACCTTAATTGGGCAAGAAAAACCGTTAGTCATCCCGAAAGCAAACGTTTTAGATTTGCCGGGAAAAATGGAAATGTCCCTTCGTTTCTGCTTTTTTTTAAAAACCTCTTCTGGAACTTGAATTCTATTATCTAACCTCAAAATTCTACGATAATTACTTTTCACAGATCCACCAAATGCCAGCCTACAAACTATTGATGACAAAAATCCATTTTTTATCATTCCATGTACTTCTTAGCCTGATGGTGGAAGTAGTACATCCTCCCGAAACGTTGGGGTAGTAATTAGGTTTGGAAAGTAGATATTCTCTAGTAAATAGCTCAAATAATAGGTACAGTAATCAGGTATCAAAAGCCCCTCAAATTTTCTTCAGATGAAAGAAATTCTAGTTAAGAAGAATTATAACCATTATAGTTAACAAATGAGAGGATGAATATGACAGATAAAAGGGAAAAAAATGATCCAAAATGTCCATGTGTGAAGAGAGATGCAATTTGATGTTCTGTAAGGACTTAGAGTGACAGAGGCATTTGTCCCACTCTCTCTAAATTAAAAACCACCCCTCATTAAAAATAATTTGGACAAGTTATGGTAACAATTAGGTGAAAGAGAGGAGGGAAAAAGCAAAAGAAAGATGTTTGTTTGGTTTTTCTCTTTATTTGTTCATTTTGTATGCGTGGGTACTAATCTTTGTTTTGGGGGACCATTATCTTGGTTCTAGTGGCCTATTGCCAAAACAAGTCCAGTTTTGTTGCAGCCATCTCTGCCTTGGTTTGTTCCCAAAACCAAAAAAAACAGCTCCACAAATTCTGCTTAATTTCTGAATTGTAATTTTAATTTCAAAATATTGGTGAAATAGCTGCAAAGTCTCCAGAGTGAGCTTTGGATTCAAGATTTGAGATCATAGTTATTGATTAGTCCTAGACAAAGGGTATGTCAATTGTATTAAATAAAATAAATAAACTTACAAATGGTATGATATGAAAGAGAACTGTGGGGGTAACAACCGTCTAAAAAAAGCGAAAGCGGAATTGACTTTGATTACGTGTGTTCAAGCCCACACTGTACCGAGTGGGAGTGAATTGAATAACACTAAAGCAAAAACCTACTCGAATTAATAACAAGGTTGCCTTATAAGTAGAGTTGGACCAAAGGTCATTTGCATTTGGTAAAAATGTTGTCAAACACTTTTCTACCAGACACCATTTATAACTGAACCAGAAAAAGAAATTACTTAATACAATTCGTTTTTTTGGCTCACACCATTCGTGACTTGACACAAATTAATAGTCAACAAGCAGATCCTAAAATACTACATGCCTTCTTTCATTTAGTTTCAAATATCGTCCGAGATTCAAGGGAAGACTACGATAAAGTACAACACTACATTTGTAAAAATACTGATATTATTTACATAAAATAAACCTAAATATTTACAAAAAACATTTATTGTTCATCAGACTGTTCATCATCCTCATCTATTGAAATTTCATTTACTATTTCTGATCCTTTAGGGGCTCCATTTGTGTTTTGAGCTTCATCCAAGTTATTTTGTTTTCGTTTTTTACAATCCGTTCCACCGTCCTCTTCTTCGTCAACTTCCCTCTCCTCTTCGTCGTCACTGTCTTCTCCTCCCGGATGAGAGGACACGTGATGGTCAGGAGCCGATCCTTTAACCGTGCCCGGTTCCTTCCATTCCGCCTTTACGTTCTGTGAATAATACGTTCTTTGGTTAGTGCCATGCTTGAGAATGTTCTTAATATCACATCTCATCAAACTCACCAAAAACTTACCTTGAAAGCTAATTTCATAGCTTCGACTCTTTGCATGTAAAAGTCGTAAACGAAAGTCGCCATGTGAGGCATATCCATTATGGTCATCGACATCAAAGGAGAAGTGTTATTATTGCGTTCACAAGGATAGGTTTCATGCGGTACGATTTGAAGATCCATGGGTCTGGTCATTAGCTAAAATTTTTAAAAAATAAATTAACTCCACGCAAACATAAACTGTTTCAGATCCGAATATAATGCTTGGTACTGGGTACTTACCCGGTTGAAAGCCGGCGTTAACTCAAAGCAGTTCTGGAATAAAGAAACCCTTGCGAAAATATAGAGACCCAGCCTGGCTCTTGACAAAGCCACCACAAGCCTTCTAACGTCTCTAATGTGACCGACAGCTTTGGTTCTAACAAGAGACAACAAGACGTAGTCATTTTGCTGACCCTGGTACTTGTCCACGGTTGTTATCTAATACAAAAATGAAGTAGAGTTAGATTCAGACTTGAAGAAAAATCTATTCTCTATATATTCAGGATAATTAAATCTAATTAAAAGAATCCAATAAATAATTTTTAATTTGACCAGAAACTCATTTAATACCTTATGTGGTTTGCCAATGAGAGGATTTTCCGCGCATTTCATTTTCACCACATCCTGTATTAAATGTTTTTGACCATTATATGTGGTCAATATAGAAATTTTTTCGGCAGGATACCCAATCAGTCTCATGTACATGTAAACAGCAACGCAATACTCTGCTTCTGCCAAATTCTGAAACCCAAAACAACATGATTCATAAACCCAAAATCGCACAAAATAATTCCAACATAAACACAACCGCACCAGCCCACCTGATAAAAGTAAGGGCAAGGTTCTGACTCTCCGACTCCGTTGAAATCCTCGACATTGATCAGCTGATAGTCATAACAGAAACCGGCATTCGCAGCTCGGTATTCTGGCCAATTCTCGACGTGCCCAAGATTTCCCAGTTTTTTATACCTCCAGTTGTACAGATCACAGATGCTAGAAAATCAATTGCAATTAATAAAATTTCAACACATAAGAGAAAAATTGTCACGAAACCAAACCTTCCCATTCGTACCTAGGTCTGGAACGTCCTTGACAATCTAAATCAACCGTGGGAACACCTAATCGAACAATTCTAGTAAACAGAGACTGTTCCATGTTGCAATATTTCTGAAAAGCCATGTTTTTGATAACTGGAGGCAGCTGATGATGATCCCCGATCATTATCCACCGTTTCAGACGACTGTAGCCGTCTTGAGGATTTTGTAGGAGCAAAGGAATGAAAGTTTCTATTTCTAAGATCTGAGCTGCTTCTTCCATTAAAATATTATCATACTTGAAACCTTTAAAAATGAGATTATTATTGTAACTCTGAAATTTCTCGAGCAAGATTCTCAAAAAGGTAACACGTCTTACCTAAATCTACCAATTCTTTTCTTTTGAGAGCTGCGTGGGTGCAAGTCATCGCTATAATTTTGGCTTCTTTCACGAGCAAGTATTTACACCTGTCCAAGCCGCCTCTGAGCAATTCAAAGGCTCGAAATTCTTCAAGCTGTTGAAATATTTTCTGTATGTATCGATAGCAACCCATGGCGATTTCCATATCTTCTTCGAAGCTTTTATTTTTGAAAAGTGGTTGAGGAGCGTCTTTAAAGAATTGCCGAAATGGAAATGCATCGCTAACTGCAGTTACCGGCAACGTCTAAAATATAAAAACCAAATTTAGTATTTCTAATTTATAATTGAGTATTAGTTTAAAGTGGAATGGTGAACACATGCCACAGAATTTTAAAATAAGACTAATAAATTCGCTAAAATCATCAAAAATAATAAAGTGGGAATCAAGAAACGAGAGAAGATCCTAGAAACATGCAAGTTTACTTTATGGTTCCGAAACATGGGCTCTGGTAATGGAGAGAAGTGTTAAAGGTGTCACACTGTTGGATAAGATCAATAGAAGAATCATCAGAGCACAAAAAGAACCTAGAGTTCAAATTATCAAAAAACTAAAGTGGAAGTGGGCAAGACACCTGATGAGGACACAACATGGAAGATGGACCAAAGAAGCCACAATTATGAGAACCAAAAATAAGGGTAAACAAAAAATGAGATGGAAGGAGGATTTAATTGATTTTGCTGCCCTCAAACAGTGGGTAAACTGCGGGGTAAAGAATACTGGTAAAGTGCGGGAGAGGCTTTTGTCCAGATTATGCTTTGGGTTTAACAAGCATATTCATGTAAAACTTCAGGTTAAGATTATGTGAACACAACCACACGCTCAAAATTAAATCTTACATCAGCTTTTTAATTTTTTGGCTTCACTTTGCTCATAAATTTCTCCCATCTAGTCATGACGTGGTACAAATAAAAATGCCCGGCTGTTTCGCAGGTGTAGGCAACATCTCCTGTTACTTTTAAGCTTTCCTTCAGTCGTCCCACTTCTCCCAGTAAATCGATTCGTTTAGCTAATACATAATTAACGCGACCATATCTAAAAGCAATAATTCAAAACTTGATGAAATGATCTTTAATACGAACATAAAAGCAAAAAATAAATGAAAGAGGCAAAAACCTGCTAAAATCTTTATCAGTTTCGAGAGCTTCTTCCCCATGACCCAAACGAAGAAGGTGCCTTTCGTCGATGTCTAACATCATGATTTTCTCGAACAATTGATTCAAAGCCTGATTCGAATGAGTCACGATGAGCGTTCTTTGGTTTGGGAAATTGTGATAAAGATTCGATATGATCTGAACGGCTACGTCGGTTTTTCCGGTACCAGGAGGACCCACTACCAGCGTCAAACCAGGTTGAGTCCCAGCTCGAATGGCTTCTATTTGCGTCGGCGTGAACGGAATGCTGTTCCTTTGAAATTAAACAAAAATTAACGTTAAACTTCGTATAAATTATCCAAAAATTCAAAAACGAATTTTGACAAAAAATTTACTTTTTCAACTCATTAAATTTATACGGTCCGCAGTTAACCTTGACGTGGGGCTCAACAACTATGACTTTTTCTTGGTCTGCTGGTTCATCCTCGATTTCTCCATTTTTCATTCGTCTTTTCTTTCTCTGAACATCTTGAAATGTCAATCTGGAAATAATCAACAACTCGTTTTCATCTTGTTAAAACGACTTCAATATTTTTATTCAAGTTTTTTGTCCTTACCTAAAGGGCGGGACTAATTTTTTAGGATCGTCTGTCTTAACTTTAATTACATGATCTGGGAAACTTGCTCTTAGATGATCCATGTCTAAAAATGTATCATTAAAGTCAAGAGTCGGTATTTCGTTTGGCATTCTAAAACAAAAAATTTACATCAATCACAAAATTATAGAGCAAAGCTTGATATACACATTACCACTCCTTTGTCCTTACCTGGAATAATGAGCAGCTCCTGGATCACCATATCCCAGGATGATGTCGTGAAGCCATTCGGGCACGACACATTCGGTGTTCATTAATTCTCTAATCGTTTCTAAAACAGCTTTGAAGTTATTTTCTTTTGGTTTTCGTCTCATCAGTATGTTAAAAGTCTCATACACATCCTACAATTTACAAAACTTATAAGTTAATCTCCTCTCTTCCTCTAACCGCAAGTTGAAGGCAAAAACGACTTTAACAAACCTCGCCTCCTTTGTTTGAATTTTCCATGTCGATTCTATATTGATTACAGTCTAACCAAACACGAAAAACTCTTTTCTCTCCGGTAAGAGTAGGCTTCGGTTCGACACCATCTTCTATAACTCTTCCGTTTTGATCGAGCATTCCTTCCACTTCACAGCCCCTCACATATTTTAAACCTACTTGATCTATAAAACTATCTTTTGCAACGTATGGTGTACCTGAATAAAAATGTATAGGTGACATAAATTTGCTTTTAAGAATGTGTCACGCAAGTGCTTGCAATGTCCACTCACCAATCATATTCGTTGGTTTGACAGTTATTAAAAAGCAAACATCGTGCTTTCTTAAATTTTCCCATTCAGCTCGAATCTCATTTCTAACGGAAAGATTGACGGTGACGTCGGCTCTCACTCTCGACGGACTTTTCTCTCCGATGTCCGGTTTGGCAACTTCGACAACAGCAAAACTGACGATGGGTTGCGCCATTCGCGCCCAACCTCCGAAATAAACGCCTCCATCTTCCGCTTTGCACGGATTCAATCGACTCACAGCATCTTCTATGTCCTGTCTAATTTCATCTATAAAAGAATAAACGATCAATCAATTATCAAGTAGCCCAAATCAAACCTCACTTTGTATTTTAACTTCTCGAACACTCACACGTAGATTCCAGCCGAAAGAGATTAAAATTTCTCAATAAATAATCGTGCAAAGTGAGAAATTGTAAATTTAACTTGGGTAAAGCTAGACATCCTTCTCCGGAGAAAAATTCAGTCGGAACAATGTTTTCATTCCAAACGACATCTTCAGTCGGATAAAGAGGCATTTCGTTAAGAGCTTCCAGTTGCGAAGATCGACGCTCGTGACGGGATATTAGAAGTTCTAATAAAAAGTCGGCATCTTTTCGGTACCAATTTTCCACTTCGGACTTTTCCGCCGGTGGTATTAAGTTCAGGTATCTAGCAATGGATTGTAGTTTCTTGGGACTAAAACATAAATCAAAGCAATTGGTTAGTTTCTAACAATCAATTAATCAATGTTTAACGGTTTAAACTCAATTACGTTTAAACGGTTTAAAATCAATTTTCAATGTTTTCGGTTTCACTTCTGCTTTTTCTGTTGCTGAGTTTGGTTGAACTATCTGGAGATCTTTCCTGATATCCAGATATCTTGTATTTGGTGTTCCTCGGTCTCTTAATATGACTTAAAACCAAGACCAACATATGACCAAAACATATGACCAAAAACTTATTTACCTCAGTGACTTAAAATATTTTTGTAAAGCTTCCCTTGTATCGACAGAAGCAACATTCATCAAAGCAAAATTTTTGAGATCAGGAAATTTAGAAAACGCTGCTTTCTGAAGTGAAATAATCTTGTCATAATGGATTTGAGTCATGTCACGATCCGTAAGAGGATCTCCAGTTTCATCATTTATTTCAAAATGAGTGTAAAATTTTAATCTGTCCAACAGCTATAAAAGAAACAAAAAAAATGATATACAAGCTTCAAAGCTAGAATAATAATGAGGCAAAATGTTCATTTTTTGTAAAAATACCTGAGAGAAAAGAATACCAGCTTCAGATTTCACTAAATTCGACATCTGACAATGAGTTACTAAGTGACAATCATCCAACACAGTGTTGAAAAACCTTCTTGTAGGCAGAAGAGCTTCAAGATCAATGAGTAATTCTAGAAACCTTTCACAGTACCTCACTCTATCACTTGACACATCCTCTAAAAGAAAAACATTGAAATTTGAATTAAAAGAAAAACTTCTACTAACTAATATTGAATTTATCTCTTGTTACCTTCTGGTGGAATTTTTTCCAGAAGATTTATAAACTTTAACATTAATCTATGCAAGAATTTTCTTTCCCAATCTAATTTCTCTTTGTCAACAACTGCTGCATCCTTTTTCTGTATAAGTTTCCAGTATTTCCTCCATTTAGGAATTTTTTTAAACTCTTGTTCTCTTCTTCCTTCCTGTAAGGAAACCCACATGGACAGAGACACCAGTCTTTTAACCTAACAAAACAACAAACACCTTTTATTAAATTTTGCAAAATTATGTAGAATACAAAATTTGTGGTGGTGGTGGTTTTTAATCCTGTTCTTCACACTTTATTTTTGGGTATAACAGGATGAGAGAGGAGGATTTGAACCCACAACCATTTGCATCCAAGTCAGGAACTTAACTACTACACTACTCCTCCCACTGTAGAATACAAAATGAAATATAACAAACTCACTATACTAATAAACTTTACCTGATCACGAATCAAATCAAATTCCATACTATTAAAACAATAATTGAGAAATACAAGAAGAGCAGTTTGTTCTTTTAATGAGAGAGAATTAGATAAACATGCTTCTAAAACTTGTTGAAAAAAGGCAGGGAACTGTTCACTTCGCTTTGAAAATGGTTCCCAAGCTGGAACTCTTTCTCTGAACTTCTCATTTAACATTACAACGATTGACATCATATGTGCATTAGAAGCTTCACCTCCTTTGTAATTTGGCCATAAATAATTTTCTAAATATTGACTGAACTCAAGCATCATGATTCTTCTGATCAAAAAGCTGTAAAATATTTATCATTTAGACATGACATATAATTATTACATTAATCAATTTTAGGTGTAAATGATTTTAAAAACTTACTTAGAACCCAAAATTTCTTTTGAGTAAATATCTTCCACAATATTTGGATCATATGGCCTGAGAGTTTGAACTGCATGAGGAGCCCAGTATAAATTTGCCAACTTTAATAGGCACGAAGCCACACAACATAAAATGTTAACGAATTTATAATCAATAACAAAATATCGATATTAAATCTTAAACAATACTGTGTATTGAGATTTGGTTAGGTTAAGAAACCATCAGGAACCAGACCTACCTGCGTTATTATATCTGCATTAATTTGTTCTACAGTTGGAGCAATGGATTTTGCCTTTGTTGTACTTGTGCTATCGGCCATTTTATAAATACTTATCTAAAACTTTTAAAATTAAACACTAAAGTGTCAACCGCGGTAGGGCATCGTTAGAAATTATTGTCTAAATCCACGACTACTAAAAGTCATAGAGCAATAATTATGTTTCGAACTTCTGACTGAAGGCATCCAATTCAAAACTTTTTTTCTTTTCTTTTTTTTTCTTTAAGCCAGGAGAGACCTCTCGGAGGTTGTCCGTTCTGCCATTGGGGAAGCAGGAGGGAGTACGTGGGATGGGCACCCACTAAAAACCCCTGGGTGGACTCCAACTGGGCTCGGATGGTAAGACCAGGGAACCCGTGAAAACTCTTCCGCAATTCTAATTCACAGCTAATTATTATGTTTTCAACGCCTTTTCATCTTTTCTAACTTAGTTTTAATAAATTTAGAAAACTTCAACGTCAACCTTTTTCTAATTTTTAGGGATTATTATATTTGCGTTCTCATCAAAGTCTTAAATGACAACTTTAAATAAATATAAACTTTATTTGGGTGAAATCAGGGACTCATTATTCGGACAAATTAACTATTCCTAAAAACTTTTGCTTCTCTATTTTATTTCTTATAAAATTATAAATATGAAGCCTCATCCGGAAGAAGTCAAAATAGTTATTTCTGTCGCAGTTGTCGTGCCGTTTTCATCCGCACTGATCACTCTACTCCTTAAATCAAAATGATTCCGCTTTGGTCTGTTGGAGGTTAACAATTTTCTTATATTTAAACACCCCTTTCTCCATGCCCTGGAAAATTATAGCACATTTGTACTAATAAAACAAAAACAATTGCCTGCCACCAAATGGAAATGTCGCACGACACTTACTTTTTGCGAGTTTCGCAATCGCTGTTGCTGTTTTTCAAACACGGAGTCGGAGGGAGACGTTTCCTCCCAAACAAGTGACGCAGAGACACAAATAAGTCAGAGTTAAATATCATGAATATCCAAGGGTTAGCGCAGCTATTCAAACTTGAAAGCAGAACCAAAATGGTAAACACAGGTCCTGTAAATAGTATTTTATTGATAATGATAAGTTTTTTGTGCGTTAACTCTTCACTCCTCTCACATTTGTCGTATCATTTTTTCTTCTTTAGGAGTCCGGATTTCTGTCTGCTGAGATAACATTGCCAAAGAGAAACCAAACATTCCCAAAACAGTAATGTGAAACTCTTGAAGGGAAATCTATATTACATTCACCAATATTTTATAACCTTCCTGACCTGGTGACGTGTCCTGGTCATAGTGATCACGATAGAACTTAAATTACTTGCCTGCCCAAATTTCATCATAGGCACTCGGATCAAAGACAACCCAAAGCTCAGCCACAATGAAAGGAAGAGAGCAAAAAATATAAGCAGCTATCACAGCAACAGTTTGTTTTATGGTATTAATCTTGGCTCGGGATATGAATTGCTCCTGTTTGCCCAGTTTTGTCGGCGTGTTTCTCCAAATGACTCGACAAATGAAGGTGTACGTGAAAATCAAACCCGCAAGTGGGACTATAAAGATGGACACGCTATACCTAGAAATTTGATTAATTTTTGTTAAAAAATAAGAGTTAAGGTTTTTTTTCTGAAATTTTTGACTGATGAATTACCAAACTACGTAAGCGCGTTCTCCCCATACTTCGGAAAATGTTCCCCAACAGTCCCAAATCCCTGGAGCCACTTCTTGATAGGAGAATATGAAAGTCTGCAAAATAAAAAGTTTACAACTTACTACGTTTACACAGTTTACTAGGTTTTTACAACTGTAGCTTTAGAAAAATTTTGAGTTGGTGAACCTTAAATCTATGGATTGAACCTAATAAAAATACAACAGGAAGTGCTAAACAAGATTTAAAATTAATTTTTTATGTCATTTCTTTATGACCTCGTGTGTATAGACAGCTATAAAACTGTAAAAGAAATTTGGCGAAGGCAATCCACATGCCGATATAATACATTTTATGTTTGTTTACATGAAAGAAAATTAACAATTTATCTTGTTTAGAATATTCCATTTTAGGGATGAACGATTTTCTACTCGTGGTTCGGTTTTTACTAACGAAACAGTTGGAAAAAATAAATTTAAATTTTTCGGTAGTAAAAATGTCTTTCATCACTCCTGAATTATCAATTAAATTGATGTTTCAGTGTGGATTATTTGCAACACTTTATACTAGTAACATACAGTACTTTTTTTTACCTTTGCATTATTTCTGGGTACTTTTGGACCCAGCAGTCCACTTGAAAGTCTTTCGTCTGTATTGTCATTGTTAAGAAATTTTGGGTTTATAATATCCTCAGGGGCGTTCTTGTACACAAATTGGCTCTTCTAGAAAATCAACATACCGACATACAGTATATTGTTTCTGGCTACTTTAGGATCCAGAACCGCCTTTTACCGTTATGACAAAACTTAAGTGGTGGATGTTGCGGATATAACCGATATCCGCCCGTGAATTTCGGATATAGAATATAAGACAGAATGGACTTTCAAACAAGAAATACGGTATATTCTAGGTTATGTTTATAGGGTCGGCTTAGTTCGCATAGAAAATTTACTTTTACAACGTAAAAATTAAAAAAGATTGAGATGGCATGGGCATATTGTGAGACGGGTAGAGGACTATTTTGTTAAGATGGCCTCAATTTTCCAACTACAACCCGTGGCCATAGAAAGCCCTCAACAACGTTCTGGTAAAAGGTGCAGTAGGATTTGAAAATTCTTCCAGACACATCGAGGATCCAGAACAGTGCGACCGTAGAAAATGTATGAGAAGGCCTGACCCCAGGTAAACTGGGAACCGGGAAAGAAAAAGAAGAAAGAAGAAAAAGAAAATTAAAAAAGAATGATATGCAAACATCCAACCATCCTTCAATTTTTGTTAGTCTACAACAGAACATAAGATACATAAACTGAGAACTGTTTTCAGTACATACATCTCCAACTTTTGTATTTGCAAAAAAAATTAAATACACAAATTATGTTTGAATTTAGAAGAGTAGAGTAAATTTTAGAGCAGAAGAGCCCTGACAAACCTACACAGGGAAAACTGTAATCATGTGAAGATAGATGGAAATTAAAATTAACATCTTGAGTTAATTTCTTAAAATTAATTTTTTCAGGATTTTAATATAGCTTTCACTTTCTCTCAGAGCAAATTTATACTTAATAAGCTTTTATCATGTGACTGATTAAGAGTAACTAACAAGAGAAAAAAAGTGCCGACGGTTGGTGGTAAAGGTTACGTTAATCACTTAGACCTTTACGATTTTCAGGTACGTCATTTGAATTAAATTATCATCATTAAAAGTTTAAAAGGCTCAGGTATTTGCACGAAGCTCATAACGACCAGTTAATTGAAACATTAAACAAGAGGCAAATAAAAAAAAAGAAGTTACAGGTTAATTCGTTAGACTTAATTTGAATATAAATTAAAAACAAATTGTCACTTGATTAGAAGACTTACCTGAGGAATCGAAAACACGATCGAAATGCACCAAGCATAAGCGACAAACATTCGAGATCTTTTGGAAGACCAGAAATGGTAAGTCAGAGGGTAGCAAATGGCTCGATACCGATCCAAAGCAGTCACCATCAATATGTAGGAAGATAGATAGGGTCCGAGGATTTGACCGTATTTGACGGCTTTGCATAGGATTTGACCGCCTTTGAACCTGAAATATTTTGTCATCAAATTTAAATGGTATTCTGGTGAGAAAGGTTCAGAAACAAAAGGACTATGATACCTGTAAGTGATGTCCCAGAGGAGTTGGGGCAAAATATTGAAGAAAGCATTGATGAGATCGGCGACGCAAAGATGAAATATGAAAAAGTACATCCTCGAAAGTGTTTTCTTGCTCCGACACTTCTTCGAATAAAGAGCTATAAGAACCAGACCGTTGCCAATAACGCTCACTAGGAATATACAGGTTAATGTGCCTATTTCGATCTGAGCTAACTGCTCATCCCTTGGATAGGGATCTACAGTTTCGTTCGTCACGTTAGCCCACATTTGAGTCTCATCTTCTATCTTTTGAAGAGTTTTCCCAAGTTCGTTTCATACTGGTTGGCCTGAAATCATCAAAACGGAACTGTCTATAAAAATATTTATTCTGTCTTCTTTTCCATGGATTCAAATAACAAATTCAAGGCCAGAGAAAGAGTGAAAGAGGAAAAAAACGAAACTGAAACGAAATACTTATTATCAAAGCCATGTCATTTCGCTCAATTTTCTTGTTTACGATGAAACTTGATTTACGACGACTATGAAAGCGATTAGATACACAAACAATGTCCTGGGAAGAGGGAGTGAAAAGGAGAGGAAAGGTGGCATCTCGCGAAAGACTTCAATATAATCCCCCCTTTTAGATTCAAAATTAAGTTTCACATCATAATTATTTAAATTTATTCAAATTTTTAGAGAAAAAGAAAGAAACTCAGTTAATTACCAAAAGATTAAGTTACGGAGTTTTCAAGATGTGTTCGTGATGTTGAAGGTACGGCACTGTTTTTATATAATTTTTCTGGGAAGCATGGAACCATTTCGGCTTTTTGAATGATCGCCAAAAATTTCAATTTACTGATTGATCCATCGAATATTTATATTTATTTAATTCACCTTCGGAAACGAGCCTTCAAAGCTCAAGAAGTCTGTCAATCTTTTGGACGGTAAAGTTTCCACAAGATAAGGAGGTCAGTTTCAAACTGATCGGAAAAGAATTTGTTTGAAGAACAAAAGACCCCGTTGTTTAAACAAAATGTCTTTCATTCCTTGCACTTGTGATGTTGTAACTTTTTGCTTATGAATAAATATTCCTTTCAAAAAGGTGAAAATTACACATTTTGACCATTCTCAGTTTTGATACTTGCACAGGGACCTAAAGAATATTTTAAAATTTTAAATAAATGCTTCTGCATTGTTTACATTTTGAGTAAACCTAAACCAAAATGGAGTATAATTCAGAATCGAGGATCTCTTTCGACGAATTAATGGTTTGGATTCAGATTCGACTCTCGGAAAAATGGCGGTTATTGCGTTCGAATAATTTCCGAGCACCAATTCCACCGATTAAACTCCAGTTAAAACTTATCGCTTTGACACCTTTTTCATTTGGATCCTTCCATCTGCAAACTCCCGAATCGACGGACAGCCTTTCTTACAGCAAAGAATCTTCCGAGGAGAAAGAACAATTTGCAGTGGCTACCTTTCTTTGATTTCTGTTTCCTTTTTTACGTTTCAAGATTTTATTTAATTTTACTACTTCTTTCAATTACTTTTATAAAATTTAACATCAGTAATTACCGTTAGTATGATGGTCATTTCCTGTTTTTAAGAAGAGGAAGATTGTTAAAGAATTTATTAAAAATTCGAATAATTAAGGTCCTAAGGTTCAAGGGAACGTTTTTGAGTGATGTACTTGGATTCGTTTTTTCCAATACTTAGTCAAGGTTTAATTTTTCCTTTAAGATTTTAATAATTTTATTTCCCACTTTTTATGAAGTTTTTAGAATATGCGCTTTTAGTTTTTAGTATTCTTTATTTAAATCAATCTTGAATGAAAACTTTTGTTTACGCACCTTCGAAGGGGCTGACGGTTGAACTCAAATTTTCTTTTCTTCACAATGTAATTACACTAAATAAATACTAGATTTATGTTAAATACACACAATAAACATTCATCTTACTATTCACTACTTTCACTTTATTACAGAATCATTTGGTTGTTAGAAATGGTTCAGTAAATAAAAAAAAAACCGAGTGAGAGTAATCTCAAGCCAAGTTGTAACGAAATGAAGCGCGCACGTCTTCCGAGTCTAATGACACGACAGTCTATCTACCCCTTCTTCCATTTACCGATAAATATTTGTAATGAATAAAATAACAAACAAACAGTGAAACATTAAACTACAAAACGGCTGTAAAAATTTTAAACTTAAAAACAAATAGTTTATCGCCTTGATAATAAATCAATCAGCTTCGATACGTGAAGTCGAATTGTTAAAAATAGGATTTCATAGCCAGTGCCACATGCTTTTGAACTCCACTTTTAAACAATCATGATTTCTTGCCTTAGAAGAGTAATTCTTAGCGAAAATTATTCCTCCGGTACCAAAGCCACCAATTACCTTTTTTTCCATGAAGTCAGTACCGTCCTTGAAATCCCCCCTATTAACTTTTTCTTAAAAAAAAATGATTGAAGGTTTTTATTATGGTTCAAATTACCCATAAATGGTGTGATGAATAGTTGCTTTTTTAGCCTCTCGGTAAATATTTTAATTTTTCTAGCCACTTCTTTAAAATCCATAACAAAAGTTTGTGGTGAGGAATTTAAATTGTTATACAAAACTTTTTAGAAAAAAAAAAGACTGTATTTAGTTTAAAATACAAAGGTTAGGTTAACATTTTTAACGCTTAAAAAAGTCGTGAGTTAGAATTTTTAGGCAGCGTGACACCATGATAGTAACAACTTTTACATAAGTAGTGAAACCTGTTCAAAAATGATTCTTTGAACACTTCTCAATAAATTAACAACAGAAAAATTATGTTAGGTGGTTTTAGGTTTTTAAATATCTCGATTTTCTCCTGGAGAACGAATATCGTCGATTTTCAAGATCATTTTCACTAACTGAGTGGCCAGAAGGATTTGCTGCTTCTTGGAATGAAGACTTTCGATCACATTTTGTTCTTTCATGTCTGAAAAGAAAAAATATAAATGATTGTTGAGAAATTCGATGCAGGAGACATGATACGAGGATCATAATGAAGAAGTAAATGTCTTCATTCTCACCTTTTGTTCCTTTTAACATGCAATCTATACCCAAAGCTGGATTATTTTCCTTTATTTGTCTTGCTTTGATTTCTGTGAGAGTGTTGATTGATGATAACCCTGAATTTTCAGCTAGAGCAAGAGGAATACTTTCTAAGGCTTCCGCAAAGGCACGGAAGGCATACTGTTCCAGAGAAGATATCTATAAACAGAAGAATAAAAACCGTCAAGTTTCGTTCAAAAAGTGAACTTTCCCCCCCTATTCTCTCCAAGTACGCAGTAAAAACTCTTTCACTTCATTTATTTACTAACAACTGGATATCCTTTTCATTAAATAGTATTAACATACAACTACTGTTAAACAAAAACACGCTATGCTTAAACCTAGAACAGACTGTTAACCTTTTCCTTAGTCCACTACAAAAATCTAGTTTCTCTAATGAGTCCTTATCTTTCACCCTCAAAATAGGCTTCCACCCCTAAGACTCAAATTCGACACTTTCATTCTTCCCTCCTCCAAATCATCACATTTTCCTAAAATATGCCACCAGCCATGCCTGTTTCAACAAAGAGATCAGTCTAACTACTGTTGTTGTTTCCTCCTGAGCCCTATTGTTAGGGAGCGACACATCTAACCAGTTACCTCTTACAAGTAAAAAATTTTAATTTTTGTTTTCAAGTTAAAATTTCATCTTCTAAATACTGTAAAACACGGTTAAAAAGGTTTTTTGATAGAGCTTCAAGTCCATTGTGTACAACTTCAGTCACAATAGTTGATGACAAATGGTAATCAACTGTCTCAAGGAAAACGGTCAGTTAAACAAAGCCGAAACAAACCTTGTCAGCTTGTTGACTGGCTGCAACGGCGCAAGAGATCTCAGCGGCTCCGCCACCATACACGACTCTCGAATCCAAAATCAAATTTCGTACGACGCAAAGAGCATCATGAATGGAACGTTTAGCTTCATCGATTATCTATGAAAGAAAAATTACTACATCGATTTCACGTACAAATTACACAATGACAAATCACTTAAGACGAACTAGGAAGGTGAAGATTTACCATTTTGTTGCCACCACGAATGAAAATCGTGACCGCTCGAGAATTCTGACATTCTTCGATTACGAGCATTTTATCTTTTGTCGTTCCGAAACTCAACTCTCTCACCAAGCCAGCTTTTCCCAACTTATCAGGCGTCAATTCTTCGAAACGAGGCACTATCCTACCACCAGTTGCGATTGCGATCAGCTGAAACCAGAAATACCAAAGCGTTTTGCAACCGTTTTCTTTGTATCTAAATAAATGTCCCCATAATATCTAAAACTTACCTCGATTTCCGGTCCTCCCACCCAACGAACGGCTGGAAGATCATTTTGGAGTAGTAAGTGATTGGCTTCATCATCAAAACCCCACTGACAAATGGCTAGAGTAGCACCTGCGTCTTTAACTTGCTTCACCATGAGATTGAATTTATCTTGTTCATACTTTCTTAACTCTTTGTAATCCTCTATTGATTTTATATCCAAATTATTTTTTGTTTTGGGTTTTGGGGGCTCAAATGGGCAGGTTAAAATGGCCAATTTAACATCTTTCAGGATCTAAAAACCAAAACAACACACATTGTCACAAACAAAACAATTTAACAAACCTTTTGAATAACATATTAAGAGTGACCCCATAAGTACCTTTGGCATTTGAGGATGGCTAAAGTCTTTATCTACAACAACTCCTTTGACAAGAATAGTATCTTCAAGACGACCACCAACTTTACCCTCAACTTTAATGAGTTCAAAGTTGACATCTTTCTTTTCCAGATCTGCAACTGCTAATACTGCATCGACAGCAATTTTAGCCATCTGACGATGACACTTGTTAACACTAAAACAAACCAAATTATCAACTCCTCTATTTTCTGCCTTCATTCACATATATACAAGAAAAAAAACAAAATAATTTAGTACATTTTTGATCCTAATGTTGTCATTGCTGTTTTTATCAAAGGCTCGATATTGTCTAAAGTGATGGGAAATGAGTCAGCAATTGAGTCAAGATGCTTAACACAATACTGAGCTGCAAGTTCATAACCATCAGCAATTCTAATGGGATGGATTCCTTTATCAAGCAAAGCTTCTGCTTGTTCTAACAGAGCTCCTGCCAAAACTGGAAAAAATTCATCAAACATTAGTTTAAACCAAAAAAAAATACTGTGGAGTTAATTAATATGGCAATACTCACCCACAACACCTGTTGTGCCATCTCCAATTTCATCATCCTGACTTTGTGATAACTGAACCATGAGTTTGGCGATCTCATGTTCGACATCCATCAATTTCAAAATTGTTGCTCCATCGTTGGTAACAGTTACATCTCCATCGGAGGATACCATCATTTTATCCAAACCCTTTGGCCCTAGTGATGTTCTTAATGTGTTTGCTATTGACCTGCCGGCAACAATATGACTCTGGGAAAAAAAGAGAAGTAATGTCAGTTTTAACAAATTTGAAAATTATATCGGGTTCCAAAGATATTACTCATCCACCGGCATTACTCTGTTACACAGGTGAAATGTCAAATTAAAATTAAAGACACTTTCACGAGTTTGATGGCAACCAAAATTTACAAGACGCCTGAGAGTAGAAAAAATTTTCAATTTTTTTTAACAAAAAGAAGAAATTTGGTTACAGCCATCAAAAAACAAAACGAAGTTATTATTGTTATTATTAATACCTTTAAAGCATCGATACCGGTTAATCTTTTTTGATTTGCTTGGTCCCGAATAATAATGAACGGGCGTCCATATTCATCAAATGCTATTGATCCTGGAATTGCCGTCATTTCGATTTTTTCACAAAACACAGATTACTTAAAAGGATGTTTAAGGATTACGAATCAAATATTTTCAATTTTAAAACAAATGAAACACAACCATTACCATAGAGTACGCAAATTGTTTTTACCATGGAGTTCCACTGACATTTCAAGTTCCACGACTGTTTTATCTCTGTGGAAAAGAAGACGGTTGATTCCCTCGCTTTCTTAGTTCATCTCGAACGGCGGACTTTTTGAGTGTTTTGGTAGTTTTAAATAGTTAATAAAATTTAATAATAATGACAATTATAACAGTAAATATTAATTTTATTATTTATGATACGTTATAAAACGTTTGTTTTTTTATATGCATAGACGTAACTTTGTCAGGCGTTGTTTTTCCCACTCATTCGCCCCGTCTATGGTTTAGGAAGGTGACAAGATTCTTCATACCGTTTTCTTTCTTCCTTTTTTTCGTACGAATGATACTTAGCGTTATGACAGTTTTAGAAAGAATGCGTGTAATGCCTTGCAATAAAACAAAAATAATTTCTTATAAATTCGAGAACATGATTAAGTTTATCAAACTCCTTTTTAAATTTGTTCTTCAATCTCCCCAACCCTCCACTTTTCAAAGGCCTCTTCTCAATGGAAATTTAGAATTCATCCTATAATTTGAAAAAAATTTGAAAAAAATTAAACTTTCGTGTAGTAGAAATTGCCTAAATGTAAATCAGAAGGGTGTAGGTATTGGTCTTACTGTAGTTTTTTGTTTTCTTTTGGGTGGCGCCAAGCTTTCGATTCGAGAAAATAATTTGTATTACTTTACCTGCCCTTTTTGCTCACTTTGAAGACTGTGTATATTCTTATTGATAGTTAGGTTTCGACATTCGACGTTCTAACTCTTTATTACACAACTTACCTGTAATTATACTCAACCTTATTATTATTTGTTTATCCGCTTGAATTAAATGGCCGATGGCGTTTCTCCGCCTCCCATGACTGACATTTTAAAATGATCTTCCCTCCATACCTCGCTCGACTTCATTCGCCACATTCGGCATTTATGAAGTCCATTTCTGCAAACTGAAATCATCCCTTGGTCACTATTCCAATTGAGCAGCAAATTAATGGTCATATCAGATTCGATAACTTCCTAAAAATAAATTCCTTCGACATCCTGCAGGCAGATTGTTAAATTATTGATTTCACTTTTCTTTCATTTTGACGTGAGTTATCTGTTTCCTCTGCTTATCTCCTGGGGCTGAGATGCAACTGAAAATGCATTACTAGCTCTATAAATTACTATCCCATATCCGGAGAGACAGGTGGCAGTTAACTGGAAGATAAAGAATTTTTGATAAGAAAATAACATCAATTAAAAGAAACCATTTTTTGCGCGAGGAAGTTTGTTATGAAGTGTAAACTGCTTTCATGACCCAACTGCACTTGATGGTAAAACGATAGGCATTGTATAACATTGATTCCTCCTTCTCTTTTCATCATCAAACGTTTACACCAAAACAACATAGTTTGTGTCGCACATGTGACTCTTAAAATTTTATTTTCCCAGTTTTTTCAACTCCAAATCCGCTTTTTGGCAGTGCTAAAGAGTGAAACCATTCTTCTGCATCTATTGTGGTCTGTTTTGCCGAATAAAAATGACTATCACTAGGATTGACATGAATTAGAAATCTTTCCGAGGTAGGTCGTGGGTTTTTAACTTGGATGACACCAAAAGAGAGAAAAGGGATGATGATGGCTTCTCGCTTTCACTCAACAGAATGTTAATGTTTCAACGGCAATTAGCCTCTTGCAATTGGTCCCTCGAGACTCATAAATGAAACAAAAGAGAAGAATGGCGAAGGTTTAGCAAGACTAACTCTCTCCAAGAGCATTAGAACGTCCCTTGCATAACTTACTTTCAAGGCGTAAAAGTCACTTTATAAAGGTCACGTGATGGAAGGCGAACGGCATAAACATTAAAAAGCCAAAGCAGTGTCGCGGGTGAACGCGCCGTCTCCTTTCGCAACAAAAAGTCCCCTTTGATCCTGGGCGTGTCAAATCCTCGCGCCAAACAAAATCCGGGGCGTGGAAGCAAAAACGTTATTGCAACCGTTAGCCGAGATCCACTCTTCAAATTCTTACTAGAGTGTCTTCAAGTTCAGTTCTTTCGTTTCTGCACGGCGGATCGATCCGGAATCCAAACACTCGTAGCAATCTCTTCGACGACAACTTTTCGATTTCCCATTCAAATTTTAATTTTAACCGTTTCGTCACAGTCAAAAACCGGAAATCCGTTTTTTCTGTCTATTCAGTTTTGTTTGTTTGATGTTTTTTTTTTAATTCAAAGACTCCGTAGTCTAAGTAGTTGTGCATGATGTGTGTCAAAGTTCACGTGACCGGTGGAGAAAAACGTTGTGTATAAAAAAAAAATTTCTGGCAAAAAAGGGAGAGAAATGTCAAAATCGACGGTGAGGTGACGATGAAAACGATATCTGAGCTTTCAAGTATAATTAAAATTATTTGTTTGTCTTGACAGTAAACTCTTTTAAAGTTTGTGCAATTTCACGGTTTTGCAAACCGTGGAAAACTTTCTAATAAGGGTGAACAAAAGTGAAACTTTAGAGAACTCGAATGTGCCAGTTTATTATTCAAAATGTTCTGGTGTAAAATTCTTTTACTTTTAGGAGCATTTCTGTTTGCAGGTGAGTTTTCCTTTTCAAGTTTTTACTTTTACTTTACCATAAACTCCAGTTTTGTTGATCGAGTCACTTTTTTACTTCTGTTTGCACATAAAAAGGGCGAGGAAACTGTCTCAAACGAGAGTTTTATGTCTTGTGAACCTTTTACCGGCCGGTATCTCTAAAAACTTCGCACAGTGGAGTACTTGAGCTTTAAAGTCTACCCCATACATTTTTAAAAAACCCTACAAAATTTAAAATTCAAAACCCTAATAAAGTTTTCATTTTTAAACGGTTTTTTTCGGCTCTTCATTGTCTCTCCTTCCAAGTCAGAACATGCCGTTTCCATGAAGAGTTCGTCATACAGGAAAGATATGTCACATCATTTTTTGAATTTATGGCCAGTCAAATCTTACAATAACGATTATAAACAATGAAGATATATTTATATTTTTAAATTTATACTGACGTGTCATACCTGACTTATCAATTTTTAGAAAATTTTTCAACAAATTTTATGTTTCTATATTATCTTTTTGCGTTCTGAGAAAACCTTTATGAAAAAACCTGCCATCTTCTGCAGGTCCTCTTAATCTCCCCAGCACTTTTAGTTTTTTTACATTTTTATTTATTTCTGTTGTACCCGAGCAGTCATTTATCCAATAGAATACTGATTCCACTCCATTGCTCGACCTACATGGCCTGAAATTTTCTTCTTTCAGTGTCTCCTATATGTATGCCCCTATTGTAAAATTTACCAGAAGGCTCCTTCCTTTATTCCTCAATTTTTTGTGCGGTTCTCTCCTCCCCTTTGGTTACCTAACCTTCTAATAGCCTCTAAGCTTCTTTTCTTTTCTATGTCTATGAGGAGGCATAGTGTAGTGGTTAAAGTTCCTGACTTGGACGAGATGATCATGAGTTCAAATCCTCCTCCTGCACCCTGTAATACCCCCAAAAAAGGGTGAAAAACGGAATTAAAACCACATTTCTATGCCTATGTTTATCTCCCTGTCTTCTTCTGCTTGTGTCACTTCCTTTACTTCTTTTTCTAAGAACAACAATTAACGAAAATTAATTATAATGATAATCTGGCCCAAGAAAGATTGGAGCCACTAGAAGTAGCCCACCCATGTTCCTGGAGAAATCTCCTGTTGACAAGGGACACGGTAGTGCTGGGCAAAATTGCGGTTTTTGAGAGAAGCCAAAAAGAAAAAGAGAAAATTGTACGGGGAACAGCCAGATTTCTCGTTCCTCTTCCCTCATATTTGTTTTTGTTCCTGCTTTTGTCTTGTGTCTTGTAATATTCCCTACATGTATTAAGTGTAGTCATTAGTCTCATTCAGTCTCAAGTAATCTAGTCTACAGATACTAGATAAAGATAGATAGAAGATAAAGATACTATGTGTTGTTGCTATTGTCGTTTTGATAGGCCCGAGAAGGGAAATGTCAAAAAAGTATTATATGATATATAATAGTAAATAATTTTTTCATTTAATAGAGACTATCAGCCTATTTGTGAATTGAAAATTTTGTAAAAACTTTACATGGTACTCTATATAGTAAATATATGCACCTACGCTGTTGGGAGCGAAAAAAATTATTAACAGCAATGGTATAAGTATTTTTTGTATACATATTACTAGTATTTTAGATACTGATGTGTGACTTTTTGTTTTAATAAACACAATCAATAAAAATAGAAAAAATTTTTGCGACTGTTAAGCTCAAATACTTCACCGTACGTCGACGCCATAGTTCTTTCATAATGAGAAGACCAATTTCATCCAATAGGCTAAAAATCCACCCTCTACGAATAGTCCAAAACAAAAAAAAACGCCAAAATCCTCTCATTTAGAACGAAATAACTTCCAGTTAAGTCTCTTCACTTCACTACTACACGTACTAAACATATAATCACGTGTAAAGCGAGATGAATGACAAGCAGTAAAAAGCCGGCTGACGGAAATTTTTTGTTTATTATTTTTATTAAGGCTAAATATTTGGTGGCAACGAACCTCGTATCTTGAATAACGTTTGATTACTATGCGGAGGCTTAAGACACGCCGAACACCTCTGCAATAAAACCAAAAGATGAAAATAAAAATGAAATTTCGCAATCTCTCCACTAATTTATTACTCGAGTTGCACATGGTGCATATGTGAGGCTGATTAGAAAAGTTAAAAATTCAGTTCAACCTTAACCGAAAGTCAGGTCAAGTTAGGCGGATCACATTTCCATTGTTAGTAACATTTCATTGAGGGTAAAATCATCAGTGACGTAACTAGGTGAAGGAGTTTTTCTTTTTTTTCTGAAAAATCATTTCCCGATCGGTAGGAGATATAGGAAACGATAAACAATAAAAACGAGCTCCCGGCATTATCTCATTGTCGACCGAGCATCTTTATTACGGCACTGGTGCTCCCAGATTGTGTCTGCTAACGTTCAGGCCACCGAAATGGATTCTAGGTGGCCTAATTCATCATTCACTCCTCTCATAAATAAATATTCAGAGTAAAAATGACATTTCCATTTGGCCGCGGTCATTTCCTTTTGGCTTCGTCACCTGACATTCCCCGCGATTTTGGCCTTCTTTCCTTCTTCCCCAAGTCTTCTTTTAGAATAAGCGATTTGTCATTTTGCACAACCATCTGGAATCTAGTAGCATTTAAAATCTGTGATGAGTTTCACTCGATTATAAACTGTAAAGAGGACGTTGGGAGGGGGGGTTGAGGCGGAAATCATTGACATGCGAAGGCGTGGGTCAATGGTGTCCCGTCATGAGACGGAGCACAGGTGCTTCATATTCCCCCACGAGACAGCACGTGGTCTTTTATGCTCTGAGGGCGTTCTTAAAAAACTTGCTAAACCGGAATCCTAGGGTCACCTAAAGCAAAAAGCGCTTCACCCATTTCTTAAATAGTATTCGGCCCATACGACCCCGGATAATGTGTCGACCAAAATTGAAACTTCACTCGAGATACATAATGCAAGAAGAATGCAGCCGCCCCGAAGGTAGTGCACGTTCAAAAAACCCATTTGGCACCCATGACTGACGCATTGAACAGATCCCTGACGGCAAGCCTGTGCTCTTTCCTCCGAACCCAAAATTCCTTACCGACTTCTCATCAAGAAAATGATCGAAATAAAAAGAATTCAGAACGCATTCAAGGTTTTGGTTTTCTCTTTTCAGAGGCCCAGACTAATTACGCCTGTCCGAGAGACTTCGTTCTCCTGAAAAACAATTGCTACCACTTCAGTACGTCGCAGGCCACCTGGCACAATGCTTATTTCGACTGCAAAGACCGAAACAGCGAATTGGCTTTGGTGAAGAAAAAGTGGCAGGACAAAATTCTGAGGACATACCTGAGGACAGGAAGAGAGGGTATTTAGAACTTAAAAAACCTTTTGAAGATCCTATCGAGCTTTCCACATCACTCATCAACATTAGCTTGAAGGATTATTTTCTTGGCACCGCCAATCTTTCTGGTTACTACTTTGAACCTGTTCCTCCAGTTCTCGAGAGTGAGACAGAAGTTCCTCCAAGGTCTGGTGGTACCCCTCAAACTCACTTTCAACAGTGATGCGCTTTTGTGTTCAAAATTAGAGTGTCCTTCTCAAGTGCATTTCTTTCTAGACATTTCTTATCAAGAAATCGTTTTCAATTAATCTTGAATTTTTTTTGCAACTTAATCGAACGCGTCGACCTTGAATTTCTTTTTAAAATAATTGTTTAATCGACTCTTTCATCACTTTTATTTTGAACACTTTTCTACAATTAAAACGAACTCTATTCAAATAACATTCTCGAGTGAGTCCGCCGCTTCCTGAATTTAATGCTTCAAAAACTTCAAAAACTATTTTTGTTCATCTTGGTGTTGAGAACCAGAGACTCCAGCCAGAGGAGGATTATAGTAATCATAATAACTAAAATAATTCCTGTAGTGGAGAGTGCATCAGACCTTGCACCCCTCAGTCTCCCTTAGATTGGCCTATACAAGATGGCCACAGCACACATCTTGGCGAAGGTTTTGTGAAAATACACGTCCTCCGACGAAAAGTAACATAAATAAAAGTGATAAATCTATTGAATATATTTATAATTCCTGGTGATTATTCATAATTACCAACTAACCTTGGCAAATGTCACAAACTAGGGAGTATTTAACACATTTACCGACTAGTTTATAAAATCTCCAACTTGTAATGGAGGAATTTGATAAAAGTTTGCTCAGATTACGAGTCGGATATCTTATAAATTAGTCGGTAAATTTGATAAATATTCACTCATTTGTCATATTATTCGAGCTTAGCTGATGATTATGAATAATCGCTGGAAATTTTGTGCATTTGCCTGATTTATCACTTTTACCGTAACATATATTAAGTGTAACCGACATTATTTTTCGGTCCACATAATACTAATAACTAACTTTATTAATAAATCTTTATAATATTAAGACACACTCCGTAAAAGCTTTCTCAGATGCGTGGCTTTCTGTGAGTAACCATCCAATAGTCTCTTTTTGCCCTTAGACGTACAGAAAGGTATAAAATAAACAGAGAAGGATATATTGTATAAACAACATTTTCACACCTCCTGTACCTATTTCAGGATTATTTACTTCATGTTATAAGGACAAAACAAAAGCTCTCACTTTCAGAGCCTTAGAGATGTTAACACAACGTTGACCGGTCACGAGTTAGCTCGTGTTTTCATGCCCAAACGTTGTTGACCGATCACGAGCTAACTCGTGTATGCACTTGCATTAGGAATTTCAATTCATGAAACCCAGGGCAATATAGAATACTACAAAAGCTTTCTTTTAGACGTAAGTGCAGGAACGAGTTAGCTCGTGATGGGTTAATAATGTGCTAATGATAGAGGACATAATAAGATGAGCCGAAGATTCGGGTACGCCGTACAAAATCGACCTTACAACCACTTGTAGGCATCTGTTTGCTGTTATTGTAACCCTGTCTGTTCCAGAGAGCCTTGACTCACTTATTAGTTTAATGCCGTTTAAACTAATCGACCCCCGCTGGTACAGAACAGGATCAGGAATGACGCCTAGCCTTTGAGTTCTACACCCGATCAATCAGACTAGTAGTCATGAATTAAAACTATTATAATAAACGATCTCTCATTGGAAAACGAACTCATTAAATTATCAGAAACGCGCCTAAAAAATTGCACTAAATTAAGATTTTTCATAACATTTAACAATGGCGCCATCCACGCAATAACTATAAAAAAAATTTTTGCCATTGTTTAAATAAAAAAAGCGTTGACAAGAAGAGGAGGCGGTTAATTATGAAAAGCATGCAGAGGAGAGCGAGGGGGATGGAAGAAAGAGCGGAAGAAAAGGAACGTCTGTAATAACGTAAATGAAGTTAATTAGCCTGAAAACAGTTCCTCTGATGTTTGTTGGACGATGTCGGCGGTTGCGTAAATTGTTCCGACTTTGGATTTTTTTAGGTTTGACCTAAAATACGAGTGGGATTGGTTAGAACAGGCACGCGCTTCGGGACGCGTTCCGTTTCTTAGCTTTGATTCCGTCAGAGACCGTGAAAGTAATCACGATCCTGAGAATGGGATGTTGCTTTTCGTTTTAGACCAGAATATTGGTTGTTGGTACCCTGGATCTCTCTCTCTCTCTCTTCTGGAAGAGACCATCCTCCTCCTTTTTGGTCTTCCTTCTTCTGCTATTATTCTCGAGTGTTAATTTATTAACTACATTATTAGTTTGTGGGTAAACAATGGATACACAAACATTGGAGACGGTGTGCTACTGACATTTAAGATTTCCCTAATCGTGATTTATGGCGCTGCAAGGGATTTTCCATTTCTTGTTTCTGCGTGATGGACCACGATAGGCCTTCAGAGGTTCCCATTCTTATGGTAGAAATCCTGAAAGTTTTCCTTTGGTTCGGTTCCTCACAATTTTTTTCCTTTCCCATGTCCATTTTTGTCAGTGATTCAACCTTACCTTGAATCGGCTTTTTGTTTAAAAAATTTTTCACTTCACTAAAATCCATTTTTGGACATGGCAAATAATCTAGAGGCTCTGAACCTTGATAATAAATCTCAAAATGTGACAAGACTGTAAATTCGTATATAGTATCAAATTTTTTTTAAATTTTAGTTCACAGTTACAGGGTAACCAAAAGAAGTTAGTCCCGCCACTATTCTTTCTCTAAAGTGATTCGTATGAGTCAAGTTCGGAGTATGATCCAGACAAAATGAGTTTTGGAGCAGAATGAATTTGAGACTGCAAATTTTGGCCACTTGTTACACTCTTCCACCATTGTTATCATTATTCTAAGGTCTCCTTAGTGATTGTAATGTTAAACTTCTGGCCGTCGCGCGGTCCAAGTCAAATTTTTGACCCACCTTCTTTTGAACTCTTTCTCAGACTGTTAAGTAGTCATGTGATTAAGTGGTCAAAGAGCTTTCAAATTCTTTAACCGGTATTAAATGTCAATAAAAATGATTAAATTAGTGTGCATTACTTATGAAATAAATGACCCCCTTTTTGAGCAGTTGAAACCAAGCGTCTGCTTACTTGGGATACCTTCAGGTGTGTTTGAACTCCTAGGTAAGAAAATATTCTCATTTCTACCCAAATATTTGACTTCAGAGTCATAATAACAAAAGAGTAACATAACTAACATTAATAGTTACAGTCACCAAAATCTCAATACTAACCACAAAGACGTCTTTGATACAGAAAGGTTTAAATAGTAGTGAAACGAAAAAACACAAACTGATAAGAAATCGACTTCCAGGATTGTTTGACAGGTGGATTGGAGGAATCTACGACTGGAAAAGAATGTTATGGGTTTGGGGCTCAACCGGACAGCCCCTCCGTTACAGAGGGTTTGCCAAAAGAGTTCGCAAGTTCCTCGCGAGTGGAAACCATCAATGGAAGTGCATCAGTATGAACTCAGACTTCAAATACAGGTAAGTGAGATCACGAAAGCTCATTTCGAAGCCACCAACACTCGGAACCAGGTCCATTTTCCTCTCTTCTTTTTGTCTTCAGGTGGCAACCGAAAATCTGCGCGAAGGAACTTCACTACATTTGCGAAGCGCCGCCTTATGATAACTTGGTGACTAAATGAAATCATTGAGAGTTGAGGGATGGAGGGAGGGCCACTGACGAAACAGATAACAAATTGGATTTTCAATGATCCGTCACGACGACAAACAAACTCTTTCTCTACACTTTCCGACTTAATTCATTTCATTTCACATTTCGAATCGATCGAATTGAACTCATTTTCAAATCATTTGTTTACTTATGACCAGAAGTAAGCAACAAAATATGTGTACCTTTGCAAAATTCATTTCTTTTGTGTTCTAAACGAAATTGTTTCTGTTTGAAGGCAAAAGAGATTAGTTTAAATAATGTTGTGAGGAGTAGTGTTTGAGACATTTACTGTTTTACTATATATTGTATTCCTAGAAAAAAAGCTTTTTCATCTAAAAAACAAAGGAAACAAATTATATAATGCAAATAAATATTTTTTGTAATTATTACTTTTGTTTTAATCATTTTAAATCCAGTCATAATCAAGGTATTCGTGATTTTGGACAGTCTTGGCAAGGTGCAGGACACAACGACTTTGGTAGAGTGATAGAGGTGGTATTTGAGTGGCTTGGGTTGGGTAAGATAGAAGACTAAAGATAGGAAGTCATAGGGGAGTAAGATAGATGAGAGAGGCATTTGTTTTCCTTTCAACTTTTAGGGGATAAAACTTCAGCAGTTAACAGACTTGTAATCAATTCCTTTAAAGTCTTATACAGTGAGCTAAATAAATCGTTTAGACTGCTTCACCAATTGCTGTTGACGTAAAAACTCAGAGCGGGAGGTCGGCGGTGTAGTGGTTAAGTGCCAGGCTAAGAAGTTATAGTTCGTATAATATCGTATTGTTATAGCGAGTTAGAGAGTTCAAATCCTTCTCTCGTATATCCAAAAAGAGCGAAAACCCAACCATCGCATCGAGGGCACTGTAATATAATTATAAATACTATAACTATAAGATAATGCAGCACTGTAACTATAACAACCGGGACAGATGGAGATGGGTGACTGTGAAGGCCAAGGCTCTTACAGAGCTGTAACACCAACTTCATTTAAATCAAACAACGCGTGGTTTCTTACAAGAACAAATTTCGAAAGAAAAATTCTGGAAAACCACATCAAATTCAATTTGGACACCCTTTGAAAATTCGTCTTCCTCTTTCAAAATTTCCTTCGAAGACAGTTTTTAAAGCACTAAATCAAAAGTCACAGTTGGTTAAAATTATATTTGAAATAAGTTTTGTCCCGGTGTCTGGAACACTCCTAGCCTCACCCTGACCACTAATAATAACAATAACAACCACAACAATAACCTATTTCAATGAGATCTCTGTTCGTACAGAGCTCAGTCTCATTTTTGTCTCATTGTTACTTGAATAAAGGAATAAATTTAGAGAAGAGGGTGGTCATATTTAATGAGAGAGGTTATTATAATGAGTAATCAGACAAAATGTCCCATTGAATCGGGCTTTTCGATTGTTTGTCCATGTTGTGCACGTTCCAAGGATCCCCTCATTCAGTGCGAATTTCCATGTTTTGGTGTTTCCGTCTCATTTAGAATTTTAATTCGACTCAGGTTAACGTCCTGTTCATGCTACTTCCGAACGCTTCCTTTACGTACCAACGCAGCCTTCGTTCGGTTAATTTATAGCGTACAATAGAGAAGCTCGACGTCATGGGGTGACCCGCCTGAAAGATGCTGAGTTGGGCCCCATAGATGCGCTCACGATTTTTTGGTTCCTCCACCCCAAGAATGTGCTCCGTAATATCTTTTAAATTTTTTCCCCGGAGAACTTTTCCAGATTCCTGATGTGATTCGATATGTCATATTACGATACAGAATAGCATCTTGCTTTTGGTAGGGCGTGACTGCCTTCCAACAAAAGAGAACCTTGGACCTGACTCAAATGAGCGAGTTTGTTGTAGGCTAGTCTTTCCGCTGAAATTTGAGAACCAAGGATTTGCTTCAGAAGAGGTGACAATTGGATCTGAAATTCCATCGTAGTCATTTAACAAACCCATTAAACGAAATCATTTCGAGTCTCAGCTACGAAACCGGAGAAACTAAATTTTAATGTTTTCTGAATAATGAGCGACGGAGTTTGTTTAGCACGTTTTGAGTCATCGTATTCAAGCCCGGGCCCCCAATTTCTTTTTCTTAGAAAAATATTTTAAGCGAAAATTAAGACATTTTAAAACTTAAACAAAACAAAATTGAATTATTTGGTCAAACTTGAAATGGGTTTTTGGTTCTGTTAATGAAATTCACTGATTGATTATAAATCAGCAGCTGATGACGTCTCTTGTAAACAGTTTTACCAAGAAAAAATCTTACGCTGATGAACAAAGCTATGAATAAAAACTTTTTAAGCTTCCTTAAGGTGAACAACTGTAAAATTGAAAATTGTTTTGAATACCAAAATAGGGAGCATCACAATTTTAGAAATGCCTAGATGGGGCATGGCACAAAATCGGTTGGAAACCACAACAATACTATCCCATTTCTCGCCCATACTTTCCTAACATCCCCATTTCTTCCTTCACAAAGAATGCACAAGAACAAGAACACTTGCTTCGTCTGTGGTGTCTTACCAGGAGTCCTCAATATACTTAAGATGTCCACAGAAGCTACAGATAAGTTTGTGTTTTTTTTTAAACAGTGACAGTTTGTTTTTCTACGTTACGTACGACAAAGGTTGTTGGTTGATCACATCAGACAGTGGACAACCTACCAACCTTAATTCGTAGTGACTCACAGAAACTGTTTAAAGCTGTTTTTAACCCATAAACTAAATGGGTATGATGGCCAAAATTTTATTTTTGTGCTGTTGACAACAGCACATCCTACCAAACTTGAAACTCTACTCTTGAGATGTATAGTTCCGCGTGTTATGGTTGTGTAGAATGTGTGTGTATATCTCTTTACCCTTTTCGTTCTACCTTTGGATTTACTCGGTTGAAGATTAATTCTCCAATATCTTTGTTAGGTGCAGAAGAAGTTGACTTTAAAATAGAATACTGCGAACAATAAACTTCTTGAACACATCAAACGTTCAGCTAACAAAACAAAATACAGCACATACAATACAATAACATTCAGCACACAATATTCAGCACCGTATCAGCAAGTTTGCGTATTAGTCTTGACTACTGGCTAACACTGGAATGATGCTGTTTTTTAGATTTCTTGGGCTTTATGTCGAATGGTCTAATTCTCAGACATCTAACTAGGAAACGAACCACACTTTCTAGTGTTCGATGATTACACATTTGTTATTTGTGTTATATTATTGGCAATCATTTTCAATTACTCATTTCCTGCTGTTCATAGTCGACTTATCAGTCTACTAACACTGAAGGAGAGTGAACATGCTGTGAGGTACTTTCGAGTTCCATTTCAAACACTCAGAAGTCGATATCTAACACTGACACTCGAGTTCATGACTCTAAGACAGTGTTTCAACCTTTCCTTCCCAGTTCCTGTAGTAGACTGGTTACTTTCAAGGACATTTTGTCAGGTTTTCCATACGAGAAATCGATACCACCCTTGAAGATGGATGAAGATGACCATCCCTGAAACATATTAACACCAAGGACGCTCGAGGGGCACGTTTTAGAAACGTTTCATCAGAACATAATAATGTAAACACCCGTGTAGGAAGTAGAAGCAAATGAAGAAAATTTAGAATATACCTTAAATAATTTTCTTGGTCATTACTCACGTGCGTGATCTGGCTTCATTGCTGTTCACGGATGTTATTAGTTGATGATAATTTTTTTGTTTTCAGAGCGGAACCGACACACAAAAAAAGGGGAAAAAATTTTTGATTGAATTTTCACGCTCAAGTAAGAGGTCAAATTTCCTTTTGATTGGCATTCTGGTGCAAGGCAGGAACTTCAGATGAAGTCACAAGTCCTTCATCTTTAAAAAACAAATTGTGTGCTGTCATCTTTGAAAACCAGATAAAAAATCTCAATGAGGTATCAAGTAGCCTCCGGTTGAGATATTTCGCACGCAGAGTTGTGTGTCGCTCGCCATGTTGTCCTCTCAAATTACAGCCGTAGGAACGTATCAACGTCTCAGCAAAATTTTCAAATTCTTAAAGGCTTAGTTTGAAACCTGTAACGGAGGTTCCATATAAGGCCTGTTCAACGCTCGTTAATATCTTTTGGAGTTACCCCTCCCACCATTCACGATACCGAAAAAAGAATTTTATTGTTCCTCGCCTCCGCTCCTTCGCTCTTTAATCCCGTCCCTTAATTACCGCGCCAATTAACAAAACTTTATTAAAACTTACATTCTAATCCTTGTTCCGGTCCTTTTTTCTCGCACTCCGGATCGAAAACACGAATCCCAGTTTCCATGGCGCCGAGGAAATTTCCACGAACCAGGCATGTGGCAAGACTCGGACCTCCATGTTGTTGGATTCATTGCCTTGTCTTTACCATGTTCTGCCGTGTTAAACTTGGGTTTTCCCTGAAACCTAAGTCTCGTATTCTCGCTTTTCGCTGTTGTGCTGTTGTAGGTCAGCTTCTGTCATTTATGGTTTCTTTAGGTTTTTCTGTGTCCAGAAACCACGTTGACCTTGTCTTGATCTTTAACAAGTTTTAGAATATCCTCTTGGTCAGTATTTCTGGTACATTCTGCTTAAATATCCGGTGAAGACTTCTCATTCACTTCCTTCTGACCTCTCAGATATTCTCAGGAGCGAAGCGAACATTACCAAGATAAATAAATTATAAATAATGATGACAATTATGTTATACCATAAAGTACATGTAAGGTATGATAAGTTTATACTTTTCTATCATTCCCGAAATGGACAGAATTTCACGGTAGGCCTAATATCAAGACGGAGATACTAAGATTTAGAAAGTTCTGTGAAACTGATTTCACAATTTTTTATACGATACAAATATTCAGTAACTGACAAGAACGAGCTAAAAAGTGTTGCGGGCAAAATTACTAAAAATAATAATAGTAGTTATCAAAATAAATAAATAATAAAAAGAAAACTAATCCGAGGATGGATCGATCCCGTTTCATGTTTTGCTCAAACAGGTCAGAAATTTTTTGTCTCATTCCAGAGCCCAACTTTCCACCTTTTCTTACTTTGTCCCATCGAAACCAACAAACTTGTTACAGAAGAATACCAATTCAGGTCAAAATTACTTCTTTAAAACTCAAAACCATCTCGTTAGCCATCTCTTCATCTTTAACCACTGTAGAGAGAAGAGATAGATTGGAGGAAATCTAATTTTAGGTTCTTCCCGAGTCAAAAATCAACAAAACGGACAATCTTCCGGTGACATTTCTTACGGTCATGAGGCTTTAAATTAGAACTAGGTCGAAGATACCGAGTGGAAAAGTCGAATGGAGATTGAGGAGTAGAATCCTCCTGACTGTATACAAAGCAGATTCAAGAGAAGTGTTATCAACACAGATATTGGAGAGAATATTTTCGGATTAATGATAATTTATGGACTTCGAGCTAATTAATTATGTAGTAACGTGTTAAATTTATTATATTTCTATAAATCAGGTTTAAAATAACTCCGAAAGGGTCTTCAGCCAAAGGACAAACTCACTTTTCTCTCGGCAAGAACTCTTTCATTAGACTATCATTCGCATCAATTTCTTGATCAGTAAATCCATTGAGTGTGTAATTTGTTTTATCTTTCTCTACTGGCCAAGTTCTTTAAATATCTTTACAAATTTATCAACAACGGCGTGATTTGGGCTCTTACAAAATGGTCAAATTGTAAACCTTAAACAGGCTGGAATTTCCTCAGACGAGCTGAAAATTGTTTTAGTCACCAAAGTTTCATTTAACACTTCATTCTCTCGGCAAATTTGACCGCACCTTCTTTCTTAGTTTGTCTTCTTTCAACATTTCATCTTTTGAGTTCGTTTCATGTATTACTAAAAAGCAGTAAATTTGTCAGGATTCCGATCCGCTCTCCTCACAGGAAGATGGTACCTGGTCTTACCAATCCAATCCTTGGAAGAAACTTTGGAGGAGTGGTGTTTTTACCTGAACAAGAACCTGAGGGATTTCCAGTGTCCGCTTCCAACCGAAACAGAGTCTGTCCGTTGAAAATTTTAAATCTTTTTTAATTTATTAGCCAGTGAAAAGTGTTTAAAAGGACTAATTTATTTTGCACAACATTTTGCATCGTGAAAAATTTCCCGATTGTCGGTTGACAACGTTTATGTGAAATTTTCTTGACTTGTTTCTTTTTATTAAGGCTCATTAATTAGGAGACAAGAAAGGTCATTGTCCAACCGACCAATGAAACAGAAATCCAGTTTTCGGACATAAAAAAAAGTGAAACAAATTAATTTCGTGTTATTATGGAGATGTTGGAGCGACGTAGGTTGTCTTCATTTGGAACATTTTTGGAAAACAGAGGAATGAATTCCTCAAACCACATAAACCAGGCAAGTGAAAATTAGCAAGACCTCGGGCTAGGAAGCAAACATCACATCAAATCGTATAAATGTATAATCGTTGTTGCATACTAATAAATCCATAGATTTTGGTCCAGTAACATTTTTCCAGTTAATTTCTTTAAAAACACTTTTATTTATCATTTAACTATCATTTAACACATTTAGCTTCACGCCATGCGGAGGTCTGTGGTGTAGTGGTTTAAGTGCCAGACTGGAAAGCTATAGTCGCGAGTTCAAATCCTCCCCCCATATTCTGTTATACCCAAAAAATTGCTAAAAACGGGGTTAAAACTCAGCTAAAACTATAACTTCACGCCATTCTATCTTTACAACCCATATTGTCATACAGTACATATGTATAAAATAAAATTGAGTGTAAGCTGGTATCCATCATTTTTACGATTTATGAGAAACTACACCTTCATCCAATACCTTCAATAAATCATCCACTCCTTCCGTATAATTCCTGTCGTATTGGCATTCATACAAATTACAGTGGCTTAAATAAACTTCAAATCTGCCAATCAGCTAATCCGTTCTTAGTTAATATTAATATGAATCAGATTCGTTTTAGTTCATTTGTCACGTCAGTATTTATACTTTATAGGTGATAAAACGAGAAAACCAAGAAAGTGTCAAATGAATATACGCAAAATGTGTTCAAGCTTGATGGAACATTATCGGACAGGACTTTCCGGTAGACCTAATATTTTGTAACATCGAACTCTTTCCGTCAAAAAATCTTTTGGGTCTCTATAAATCGAATGACCAGTCGGGTACTTAAAACGGCATTCAAATTCTTTTCAAAAACCAAATGACAATCGTAACTATTAAAAATACAATAAGAAGTTTTTTTAAAACCGGTCAGGTAATGTCAAATTTTCTTTTTTTGGTCCTGGTTACGATTGAAACTCTCAAGTCTTGATTCGCTAATGAACGCAACGGCGGAAGAAGAATTTGAACACGATGAATATTCATAGGTGAAGAAAGGCAGAGAGTGATTGAAACGACTACGACTATCTTGTTTGTCTACGGGTCCGCTATATACGACATTTTCTGCTGTCTCTTCATGTCCACGTGGGAAAACCTGATTCAATCGGCGTTCGGCTTTCGAAAGAAGACAAAACATGATATCATCCTTCTCCCCGCTTCCTTCCTCCCACACCCTGACTTCATGACATGTTTAACCTCTGAGTTGTAAAAAAACGCCATTTGTTTTTAGATACTTTTGGACACATTATTTATTTCAGACTCAGCGCTCATATGTATTATATACTATTTATACAATACTAATTATGATTTTAAAAATAGTACAACATAGATTTAAGAGGTAAATAACAATAACAGAATAATTGTTAAACTCTAACTACTGTAAGACAGAATTTACAAAATATTTCATCCCATACACTATATCGAATCGTTCATCCAGCCTATACATTTACAATATATAATATAAATTATAATATGAATAACTGAAGGGGGAGGAATTAAAACTGCTCTATCGTTCTAATCCTCAGACACGTAACAGATCGCTGAATTTTCTTCGTCGAGGTCTTCTTGCTTCAGGAGGTAGAGTCAAGTTGGCCAAACACACCGTTGTGAGAGAAAACATGCGCTCCAGGTGTCCACCAGCCAGGGCATAGATCTCTTTTTGGTATAGATTTCGATGCAGGTTGTTTTTTTCAGACGTATTAAGGAGCACTGACTGAGTTCCTCAACACTCGATTTTGAAACCTCTGGACCAAATTAACATTACTGTTGCTAGTACAGCCCAGGTCTGGACATGCACTACATCGAATAGAATATACTATTATACACAATTTTGGGTTCGTTTATCAACATTAAGACAAATACACTAGAAAAGTACACTGACTAAGATGAACCTAAATTCCGCTAGAACACATCATCTTCCAAAGACCAAGTATAATCATTGTAAAATAATATTTATTGTTATAAGTTATAACTACATAATTGAATTTATATGAACAAAACTACCTGAGCTTTGTGATAAAAGTGGTTTCTCAGTTTAAAAGTATCCAGTATATGTGTTTATGTTGATTTTTCAAATTATAAAAAATTTAAATTGGGCTTTGAAGTACCTAATTTGTGCGATTCAACGACTTTGAGTTTATCGCGAACCCATAATTCGGAAATATTAATGATAAAAGAAATACACCACGTAGGAATTGGCTGCTGAATGTAAAACTACCCAGAAATAACGCAAAGGTTAAAACGGACTGTAAACACCTGTGGGTGAAATCTACATCAAAAAATAAATAAATAAAAATAATAAAAACAATAAAAATAAAGATTTTTATAATCCAAGGCCAAGCAAGCAAAATTCGAATTTGAAATGATTTTTATCATAGAATGCGAATTGGATATAAGGAAAACTTGACAGATATTAATAATAATGATAATAATTATTATTATGTTGTTGCGTGATGAGGTTCGTCTAAAGGTAGACAAGAATATGGTTGGAGGCAAAGGAGATAATTTTGCACTGGAGATCAATCTGTACCGCTAACACTTCTAGGTTTCCTGGTTACTTCTTCTTCTGGATTGCGCCTGTTCCTAAAAATAAATCAAAAAATGACTTTTTATAAAATTTGAATATCCGCCAGAAATTTTTTTTTTATTGCGGATTGCATCATTTTCTTATTTAGTGGAAGAAAAACTTGTCAGATTTATACTCGAATTCCATCGAACGGACTGTTTCAAATGGAGAAAATTGATTTTTCACTTGAAATTGTTTATAAGTCCTTTTCAAAAAATGAAAAAACCAAATTTCTCTTTCGAAAATCCAAAAATAATAATAATATTTTAAAATGATGAGAGGGTACAAGTGTTTTGTACAAGTCGAAGAATGTGGGAGGCGGGGGAGGCAAGGAGAAGGAGGAACGCAACACGACTTTGTCAAAAATTTCGCCAGATAGACTTGTTGTTCGAGGCGTTCGTCTGTGATTTCCGTTTTGAAACTGGATCTGACAACTGATTAATAAAAAGAAATTTGAGTCCGGCAATGGTATCACGATTTCTCAAACTACTGTTTTCGAGTGTCCAAGTTACCCTGACAAGCCACGGCCTCATTCATTCAAAAGTGGACAGTTGTTCGCTTCGCTCATATTTATTATTTATGATTTGTGACAGCTTTTTGTTATGTTAGCAACTTTCAGCTGCCTGTTCGGGGACCTAATAAGACTGTTTCCACAGCTTGATTACTACTAAACTCGATGGCAGGAAGACACTGACAGAGCTGAACTTATACCTTCTTTTTGGCCCAGCCCTATCCCATTTATTTGGCATCGGCTCTCCTAGTCACTCTTCTTTAGGCGCTCCTGCTCTGGGTCGTCGTCTCTTCAGTTTGAATTTCCCTCAGGTTTCCAAGCTTGAGGGGCCTCTCTCGCTTCCGTACAGATGTTCAGCACTCTTCTGGTCATATGTTCAGATCTTCTTACGACGTCGCCATACCGAATTCCTCTGTTTTCGTCGATGGAGTACATTTTAAAGCTCCCACGAATAAACGAATTTTTTTATTTATTGTTGAGTATGGTGATACCACCCAATTTATATATGTACAGTATATACCAGATACAATAAGACTGAGAAAAGAAAGAAATGAAAGCTTTTAAAGCTTTCTTAATATTTTAGTTAGGCCAACTTTTGCGGGAGAACGACAGGACTGAAAGGAAGGAAAACGTCCTCGAATTTTTTATGTTTCGTTTCCTCGCCGAAACGGTTTTAACTTCCGTCTGCTGCTATTTTGGAATTTGTTGTGACTTTTGGTTTTTGATTTAAGTTTCCAAAGAACAAAAAAACGAGTTCTCGTGCCAAAATTCGCATCCGACTCCGACGGCAATAAAAAAACAAAAAAAAAGTTTTTCAACTATTTCTTTGAGAAAAAAATCTCATCTCGAATTATTTTTTGGCAAAACGTATCCAAGATGAGCGTTTTGAATGTGACTGTTGATCTCTTCACTCGCCGACAGACTTATTTAAAAGAATGAAGATGCTCATGTGTTGTAAAGAGAGAGGAGGGGAAGGAAGATGGAAGTTGTGGATTTCTTTTGCAGATTATGAAATGATTGCTTTGGATCAAAGAATTAACCCTTTGTACTCTAGAGGTGACTCTCTCTCTCATCATTTCCTTTGAAATGCGAATTTGATACACGGCCATTTTGTTTTGTTTTTCTTAACCGGGTCTATAATTTCCTTTTGTGTAATCTTGCTAACTTATCATATCTATGCTTCGACACTTTTCATTCTTTTTACACAAGGATGCTCACAATTAGCTATTAAGTCTTGAACAGTGTCCAAAGAGGAATCTATACTTATAGGATCCTGAATTTGTTCTCCTAGTTCCATCAACCGTTCTCTGCGGTCTTCGACCTTAATTTTTTCAATTCCTTTTATGTAAGCTCCAGTCAAGTGCCAAGTTCTGTAGGAAACGAATCTATACGAATGTTCCTTGATAAGACTTTATGTGAAGTTTTCCCCCATTCCTCTTGTTGTTTTGCAAACAACAAAAACCCGTTAAAAAACGTGGTGATACATGTCTACAAATACATATAAGAATGTAAAATCATGTAAATATATAAAAGTATACACTAAATACTCGTAACCGCTTCAACATGGCTGAAATTTTCCAGGTCGACCAACACTTTTGTGTAATCCTACGAGTACTGAATAATTTTTTATCTTAGAGTTACATTTCTTTAAAAGGAGGCAAGGCTTTCTTATCTGAAATCAATCCAAAACCACGAATCGGCCGTTGCATTTTCGGCATTATTTCCAACTTGAAGGTCGTGGCAGAAGAACTATTTGTTTTCATAAACATTGAAAAACTCTTACAAGAAGTTGATTTTATAAAAATTTTACACTCTCTTATTGAATTGGTTTCAGAAATACTGCACACGCACGTGTGAACTTCATTTCATAAATATTGCACAGTTTGATCAAGAAACTTTTTCAAAAATAATGCACAAGCTTTCGTGGTTGAATCACTTTTATCCTTTTTTTTTCATTTCGACTAAGGACGACGCTGTTCCAACTACTATGGCTTCTTTGTCGCTGCTTTTCTTTTTGCTCAGTACTCCTCCATACGCTTCTCCGCTCTTTTGTCCATTGCGCTCCAGTTTTCACCAGCTGTTTTTCCTGGAATTGAGGTCCCTTAATCTTCTATAGCAGGACATCTCACTTCAAGAGATCTTGTTCAGAGAACCCCGGTTCTTCTATGTCTCTTTCTGCCTCAACAAACCATGCTTCCCTGATCTTTTTCTCCACCATGCTTTTCTGATCTTTTTTTGTTGGACATCTCCACAGATCACAACATGTTGGTACCTCCCTTCTGCAAATTTACCATGAAACCGGTAGCTCAGTTGCAGGAGACAGAAACTTAAAATGCGGTTATGTGAGAAAGGGAGAGAAAGTCAGTCGTCCACACGGGGCTCTTGAGTACATGATTCATCTGCGACCATCTACTAATAGTGTCTATATGTATTCGCACTGAAGGTCGATTCCTTTCGACGGCTCAATAAAAAACAATTTCCATTCAAGTGACATATGGTCACTTAAATAGTTGGGGCTATATAGTCTTGGAGGTCTTGTCGACTGCGTAAAATGTTTTCGTTTCTCACTGATTAAAGGAGAGAAGTTATCTATTTATAGTAAACGCTCCTGAATTAGTCATAGTTGTGATTAATCAGACTGACTTTGTTTTAATTAAATTTTGTTCTTTGAAATGTTTTGGGTAAAACGTTTTCATTTTGATACAGTTTGGTGATTGTTGTTAGTTTACCCGCTTTGTTCCAGCTTTTTTGTCTCAAAATTTTGGCAAAACTGCGCTATTGAGGGGGCTGCTCACAAAACGCTTAATATAGTTCGTCGTTCCAGTGTCCTATTTTGTGGGCAAAAAAATTTTTGGCTTGAAATTGTAAGTCACTGAGAAGCACCCTAACAGGTCTAAACTTACTACTTATATAACGATCTCAAAAATTCACTTTCGAATAGTAAAATCCAATACACCTTCCAAGTACAACTAGTTACCAGGTTGTTTCTCGTCATATCTTATACCCAGATACCTACAGAGGGCTGTGGATATCTGTTCAACCTACCGAGAATCCCTGAGAGCTTTTGAAACGCATTTTGAAAAGAAAAGGAAGACAGCGGATCTTCGGAATGGAAATGTCGGTTGCAAATGTCGGTCCATATTTTTTGTTTAAACAGATGAAACCACCAAACATTCATTTATGAAAAGTTACAGACCAATGTCAGTTTCAAAATTCAGGGTCGGATCTAAATTTCGCTCTGTCACGATAAAAGCGAACGCCATTCTGGAAAATACGAGGAAATTTTTTTCAATCGGTGGTGTGAGCTCTAGCAGAATCGACCCCTGTCAACCTGAATCCGCGCCTGACTTAAAATTTATAAGGTCAATAATATAAAGTCGAGTGTTTTAGGAGGTCCGGACAATGCAAAATAATTATTTATTGAAACAAGAAATAGATGGCATGGTCAAACTCATTTAATGACGTATGCAGGTAGTCTGAGTGACAAGATAGCTTGTCTGGCAATTTGGAGTTTTTTGTATAGCTAGACAAGGACTTCTACTTCTATTCCAATCGATTGCAACATCCACATTTTTTGTTTCCGATCTCATCATTGGCTCAGGGTTAAAAAATTATTTGCGCTTTTCAACCAGAACGCTTAAAGTCTGTCGTTTTGACAGTTTGACCCAAATAAAAGGCGTCGTACATAAAGGCTAGTTGGTAACAAGCATGACGGACGGTGTTTGCTTTAGTCCTGTAAAGGTTTATCACGAAAGTTGGTTGTTGGATGTATAAGTTATTACAGCAGAAACCTTTTTACATCGGATTCAGAACCATCTAGGACTACAGCAAACAAGAAGACGATGCAGAGCACACAATAAAAAAATGCTTCGTTAGAAAGTCAGGATGGTTTCCCACAACTCGGGTTGGTAAATATCATATATAAGTATAAAAAGTGAAATTATTATAAAATATTTAATGACAGTAATGGTTTAGAACTGAGTAGAGGTATATAAATATTGTGACATAACATATAACAGTAACAGTATATACTGTAAATTCCTGAAGATTCATGGATTTAGTTAACGAACACAAAAGTTATACCATAAGCGAATTATACTCATACTAGTTTAAGGTGTTTGAGGGTCAGGACCCTCGTGACAAAAGTTGTAAAGCTGATTAAGCTATGTCTTTCTTTGTGCCAAATGTTTCTGTCAGCTTTATGTTGCATTTCTAGATTCCGCCAGGCTATACAGTCAAATAACATGTGATCGACTGTAATGCTACCACCCTGGTTTATAAAATATTCTTCTCGCATATATATACAGGGTGGACCATTTTAATCGACTGAGGAGATTAAAAATGGTCCACCCTGTATATGTTCTTAATTTATCAGTTTTACAGTAACATACATACGATCCACATAATAATATGAGTGTTTACACATTTCAAATATCCGAGTTTTCAGTATCCAAACTGGCAATATCCATGGTCATAAAGCCGTTTGGTATGAAACCGCGTTCGAGTTCACTGACCTTCAACCCTGTTGACGCGACTGAACTTGAAACTCCGGTTACTGCAAGACAAATGAGAGAGAGAGAGATGGTAAAAAAAGTACGTTGCATGAGAATTTCGAGGTACAGCTAAGTAGAGGAATCCTGGACCTTGACCCGGTTTTAAGCCTGATCCTCTGCTTTGGAAACTTTCATGATTAAACAAATATGAGGCCAATACACAGGGTCAGAACTTATCTACAGATTAGAATTAAAAGTTCGGTCTGTTTAATGGCGAATATCGTTTGCCAGATGAAAGTCGGATGAATGAATTGAAAGTCTGGGCTCACTTTCTCAGGGGAGGATCCAGCTTACCAACACCAAGTTATCTCGCCTCCTGGTTCTTACACCTCGTAACTACTATTATAACCACAATTCTTGACATAATGTCTGAAAAAACATGAAGAAACTGAACATCTAGCTGAATGTCGTTACTGTCCTTCAGTCCTACAGTTAACATGCCGAAGGAGGTACCCCCTCAAAGCGGGGGCTTTGAACATTCTTCTTTGAGGAATTGATTTCATAAAAATTGCACAGCTCTTTAACTCTAAAACGACCAAAGTGTGACAATTGACGCCACAGTAAATGCATAGTTCCTTGGAAAACCGAGATAGAAGTACTATACAAACGTCAGACATGAAAGGTTCATCGAATCTCAAAATATCCAAACCCAAAACCAACAAAACAATAAATTAAAGCATGAAATAGTTTAAACCTTAATCTAGCCCTGATTAATGAGATATTGTCACATTTATTATCGAAAAATTTATTTTTTGAAAAGAAAAGTGGAGGTCACGGCTTCAAGTTTACGGGAGTTCATCCACCGAACAAATTTCATCTTTTAGACAGAAGGCGGCCTGAATGTTTTTGTTTTGAGAGGAACACAGGACAGAGGGTGAGAGAGTAAAGAGGAGGACGAGGAGAAGAAAAAGAAGAAGACAAAACAAAACACTAGGATTCGGAAACGCCAGACACAAGTCCGGCGGTGGCAGACGACTATATACGGTTGTACAAGGAAGACGAAGGGTGAATTTCCCGAGCTTTTCACTTCGCTCAACCGAAACAAGGTTTCGACTCAATTAAATTAGGCTAATTTCCAGGGTCAAAGCTTATTGTTAAAAAGATACATAAAAAAATAAAAATAAAACTCCGAGTTGAAAGAGAAACAAGTGACCTTGACTCGCGTGAAGCCAACCGCAAAGATCAAAGTTTTGATGAGTTTTCGCTCCGCACGGAATCATGAAAAAAGAAGTTGAGGATAAAAATGGTTGTCCTTAACGGATTTCCTTTCAGAAAATCAAAACCAAACCCACCACCCACCCCTATTACCACTCCGACTTAACTTCCTGCCCTCAAAACCAAAAAAGGATGAACAGGAGACCATAACATCTTGAAAATTCGTCGAAACTTAACACAACGAGCTCAAAACCCTACAAAACTCAAAGCTCAGCTTTTAAAAAGGAAAAACTTCACGAACTTCAAAGCCACCTTTGTCTGATGGAAGGTTTGAGGATCTGGAAGACCCGCCGGTGAAGAAGATCCTCGGTTTGGCGTCCTTCTGACCCTTTCATGGTTCGGTCCTTCATTTGTAACGAAGAGAAGTAGAGATTCCTGTCATCCTATCCTCTTCTTCCTTGACTGTCGTTGTCGGGAGCGTTCATCGTCTGCCTTTGCTTCTAGGACTCGTCGACAGAAGTTCTCAAAATATCTGCCACTTTTTTGGTGAATCCCTGGTAGGCCCTGTAAAAGGTTATATATGTCAGGAAGAGAAAAGGCAAGGTTTGGGGTAAGCTAACCTTTCCTTATTACCTCAAAACCAGAGTTCCTACTGCCTGACGACATGAGAACACTCTACAGTTTCCAAAGACAATCTGTACTGACTAGCATCGGAAACTTCAAACTTTTGTTTTAGGCACTTTTGTTCTTGTTTCTACTTCCAGATGTCAACCTTTCTTACCTTTGTTTTTGAATTGACGATGCCAACAGCGCTTGAAGTTGACGGCAGCTAGTAAAAACGACGTGGTGTCAAAACCCAGTCTCTAACATATATAGTTTCAAGATGTTCTTAATTTGAAATTTAAATTTAACAAAATTTAACATCCCTCCTCCATCTGCTAAAAAGAACGATTTTATTTTCAGTTTTGCTTGGAATTTATGCCGCCAGGCCTTTTAAAAAAATTTCATCAGCTATTTTGCAATGTCCGTATTGTTTAGATAGAAAACTCAAACAAAAAGAAACAAAGAAATCACCCCGAAGGGATCTTCGTTTCGCACGTGGTTAAAGCACGTGTCCTAATAAGTTAGTTTTTGAAGTCCGTCCAAAATCATCTGCCCCCATTAATTGAAAGTTAAAAAAAAGAAGTTTGCTGTTTTTACTAAAAATAAATAAGTTGAATTTGAAAATAAATTTTTCTTCCTTTCGAAACTTAATAGCATCCACACACGCAGAGTCGAGTTTACTCCTCTAAACACTTGAAGCTGACTCATCCGGTTGTAGGCATAACCGAGTTTGTCTGTCGTTTGACACTTGACGAATATAGGTGTTTACATAAAAAATACTTCAAGACAATGTTACATGTGGGCTACCAGAAAGGTTTTTACCATACTATCATTCCGACAAGTTTTTCTGCTCACTTCTAATCGGTTCTAATCGTAAAATTCGCATCTTCAAGTTTGTTTCCTTTTATGTTTCACACTTATTTGTCCATTTTGACGTGTTCATTCACATAATCCCTATTTATACTAAATAATCTCGCTGGCTTGTTTGCCAAGAACGCGCTAAAATGTCTTTTGCGGCCTCACGATGATTAACAACAGATTGCGTACTTTTCACGTCCTTGACTACATTAATAGTCGTTTTATACGTCGTCTGCTACAAACCTAGAAGCCTCATCCGAATACTTGGTGGTTCACACTCTTGACATTTTGTTTGGTGTTGGACAAAAAAGGATTTCAACCCGCTGGGGCATATATACACACCTCCATACTTTAGGGACAACAATAAGCAGTGCGGGCTAAAACCTAATTTTTGGACCTAAAAAATTACAGGCCCTGGGTTGCCTAGGCCTTAGTCGGCTCCAGACAGTAAGGTAGTTAGTCAATCCTCAAGAAAGGAAGCTGTGTGACGATTCCGTACTAATCCCAGCCATTCCCACAAACTTCCTAGTTTTCACGGACAGTGTGCGCAGTCAATCGAATTTCCCCTGAGGGCGCCGCCTGGTTGCGTAACCTTTTACACCTGCGAATAACTTCCAAGTCCCTTTCTCTCTTCTTCCTTATCTGCATTCCTCACTTCTACAAATCATTCAATAAATTTTAATTATAACTGCAATTCCGCCTGAGGAAACATAAATTCGTATTTCTCCTCTCATCCAAACACAATCATGTTTTTCTCCTTTATTGACTTTATTCTCTGATCAAATATTCTGCCGTCACAACTGAAATCGTTCTTCTGCTAGTGTTACCTCCAAGTGTCAACGCGGCTACAGGTTTATTCAAGTTCCATCAAGCGCACTTTGAGCCAGAGTTTTGTAAAATACTATAATTTCCACCGAATCCATTTGAATGAAATTAAAATTTAATTTATTTGACGAATCTCATTAATATTTAGGAATTGGAAGGCCTTAACCTTCTAAAGCACGCAGGGGTTCGTTGGCGTCGGTCGCCTTGAAAGCCCAACACGAAGCCGAACTATAGTTATACTAAGACCCGACCCACATGACCTGTCCTTGCAAGTATTTAGTCGATGTTGTACATTTAACTATTTGAAAACAATAGCGTATCCTTTAAGTTATAGATGTAACATACTAAGTGTTAGTAATGGCTTAACTCGGTACCACCTCCATGACATAACTACACATCACGATGTGTTAGTTTTAGATTTTGGTGTATGTGATCACCACATCTACGGAACTCACTCTAAGTTTGTTCTTGCGTTCTAACTAATGTCTCTTTGAAAGTATAAACTACGAATTTGTGTAGGGTCCTTATATCCTTCTGACATACGGGGATATTTCTACGAAATGAAATGTTCAAACAGAAGAGAAGTTACGATTTCATGGATTGGAAGAACCGAAAACAATGATGGAGAATGAGTCTCCAATTGTGTCAACACAACTAACAATTAGTAGAGGTTGTTTTATTATTATTGCTTGTGAGATACTGTTACTATCTTCGGAATAACTGAATGGTTTGGATTATGCTACTGTCTTAGAACCACATCTACCCTGCGATGATACCAAAAATACGAACACATCGATTCCCCTCAAGTTATTGTTATGAAAGTTTTAAACTCAAAGATAAAGTGAAGAACATTTCATTCTCTTTGGGATATGTTTCATTTCCAAAATCCGGCAACTCACCTAGGAAGTAACATACAGTAAATGTAATGAGAAGCTCAAAACCACGGATTGGATACAAAAGCCCATGGTCGCAGCCACAGCAGCACACCTGAGAGAACGGATGGAACGAAAACCTCCATAAGGCCGGACATGGCTCCTTCAACGTGTTCCTACATCGAATCCGTCGAAGAGAAACACCAGAACAGAGACATGAAGGGCATCAAACAAGGACTGTTACACTCAGCGACCTTCCAGACATTTTGCCGACTAGTTTTGGAAGTCAAGAAGGACGATAAACACGCCAGCCAAGGCTAAACAAGAAATAGAAAAGCAGAACAAACATAGCTTTTACTTCTCCTTTTTCTTGCAGGAGAAACCGAACGACCAAACAAGACCAACTCCAACACTTGAGTCAACACGACGCCGTGCCGAGGACTTCTAGAAAGTAATACCTTTACCGGCCCGTCTTCTGGAACCTCAACGGCAACAGTGGTAAAAAAAGAAATTAATACCAGTTACAGGTGTTTCCTCCATTAGCCATTGGCACTCTGGAAGACTTTTTAATAAGAAAGAAGCAGCAACGGCAGTAGTTAAGGACTTTATGCAACCGCGAAAGCTTGTCCATTATACCATGTGAAATAAGTCCTCGTACGTGTGTATTATTTTTGAAATACAATTAAAGTGTGCAATACTTATGAATTGAATTCAGTATGAAAGTGTGCAAAATTTATGAAAATCAAGTAGTTCTTCCGCCATGATATATAGAAACAATGCCGAAAATTCAGCCTGTGTTTCATGATTGCAAACTAATTTTGGAATCTTATCTGCATTTAAAGGCATATAACTCTAGTATATACAATTATGCTATTGAATAATCAAAATACACAGAAGGAAATTAGAAACCAAGTTCAACAATAACAACCACAATGTCGTATATAGAATTGGCGTAACAAAGCAAGTGGGGAGAGTCAGAGTGGGAGTCACCTCTCGAGTGCAAAAGGGTTAAGGTCTCTTTAAGGCACGTTCTGGAGAACACAATTAGGTTAATCAATTCAAAACAAATTAATTAAATGAGAGAAATGAAAACAATGTAATTAACATGAAATAACATTTCATTTGAAAACATTCGATTTAACATATACTACAACATAAAATTTAAGTTCGATCAGGTATTTCAGTGTCACGTTGGAAAGGTATCGCTTAAATCGTCCTTTAGCCACTGAGGAATATTCCGGATCCCCAATCGCTTCAGCAGCTTAACGAGAGCCGTATTGTGAGACAGGTAGTATCTCTGAAGCAATTTGTAAGATTTGTCTTCCATCGGCGGGTAATGTCTTCCCTTGTTTCTACCCAGGCATTTCGTATGATCTCCTCCGATGACCTGACAGAAAAATCCTTTCTTCGGGTCGTACCTATTGGCAGAGAAACGATAACACCTTTTAAGCTGACTCCAGGTTGATATATATTGCGATTCAGGTCTAGACGACTTACCTAAGTCGCTTGGAATAATCAAACGGCGGATTGATTTTCAAAAACCGCTGAAGTTCGTTCATTATCTCGATCGGATTCAGTTTGAGTTTGTCTCCGTCGATTATGTGCAACTGCTGAGCCGGATAGTAGGACAGCCATCTTTCTAAATGCTGAGCATACTTCCCGGGATTCAGACATCTGAAACCACACACGAACGATTACTTCTGTCAAATCCTACCGACACGTGTTATTCTATTGATGAGGAGACTTCGTTACCTGTTCCGCAATTCTCTCAAAGATTTCGGGGATACGTCCGAAGCCGTTATCACCTGGTGGAAGGAATAATTCAATGCGATTTGATCCCCATGAGCTCTCATATGTTGGTACCAACTGTATGCCCTTTTGGCCGGAGACAGTAAAATTGTAATCTGAAACCGTGAATAAGAGAAATGAATTGAAGGGACAAAGGAATCATCAGTTCCTGTATCACTGTACGCTGGCAATTATTTACCAATTTTGCGTGAGGTAACAATGCATGCGCCCGTCTTGGAACGAATTCCCCGTCGAAGTACGTAGCACTCTTCTCGAAAAGGAAGTAATTGGCGCTCGAATTTTTCGAAACTGGGAAGAAATTCATGTACCTGAAAAAATTTGTCGTATTCGATAATTTTTAAAGACTCTTTTCCAAGTGCTCCTTTCGACTGAAGGTTCATGGCAACCTTTCTTAATTACCCAGACGACCAACGTCGCCTCAAGAGACCTAAACTACTTGACTTCATAACACGCTTCTCTTAGCATCACTTCTATACTCACTCCCAACTTTCTTCCTCTTCTTCCCCTAACTTTCCTGTCTTCTTATTATTACTTTCTATCCACTTTATTAATATGACTACTAGCTTTCTCTTTTTTTTCCCTTTCTCTCTGTTCTGTTTCCTTTTCTTCCTTCTTTTGCCTCTATTTCATTCTACCCCTTCCTATCTTGGTTTGACACTAGTTTGTTCCCTAGTTATTAGCCCCTTTAAAGCCAGACCAACTAGTTGGTGTCCCTGCCATCAGAGACAGGTGGCAGTTAAAACGGGGTAAATCATTACAGCAACTTTTGGGACAAACTGTCCAATTATGACGGGAATATTCTTTTTGGAAGTATGAGTTTTCAAACGTAGTTGTGAGCTTTCACTGTATAGAAGCAAAATGTGTTAAAAGCAAGACAACGTATCTCACGAAGTAATGTCCTAATCACCCAAAGTTGAATTATAATACAGAATTTCCATGTATTTATTTATTTTTTTATTAATATTTACCAGTCCAGGCCTCGGTAATAATTCTTGCCGTTGAAAAACTGAATTTCCTCGAAGGTATCTGCGCTCGGGAAATTGCTTTGAACTTCCGGATGCATCGACAGGAACGTGTACAAAGCCGTCGTTCCCGTTTTTTGTGGACCGATCACTAAAAATCGTGGCAGTTGCTCGCAAGTTTTGTTTCGCGACCAGATTTTTATGTGACGAGAATCGTCGCAGGGATTCTGAAAAACAAAAAGAGACAAAAATGAAACCCAAGTTCGTTCTTTTTTGATGATTTCAAGTCTATGACGAGTTTGCAGAATAGACTTACTCCCCAAACAGGATCAACTTCCTCTGGATACATTTGAAAATACTTTTCGGCTAATTGCACGGGAGGAGCGCTGAGCAATCGCATGTTCGTCCAGCACTGTATGAATTTAATCACAGATTCAAACGTGTACAGAGCCAGTCTGTCGTTTCCGTAGTTCGACATGTGTGTCATAAAAATATTTATCTGAAATGCGAAACTGATGTCAAAAACGTCCAGGGAGGATGAGGGAAGGGAAGTAACAAATTCAAAAATACTCACGGGGTTGTAAACGATGGTCTGGAACAATTCTCCCCCCTGTATGGCCTCGTCCAGTTTCTCCCGACCTCCGGGATACCTTTCGATGAAGATGGTGTGAGTGAAGAGACCGCAGGTCTGTCTGGGAAGAACCATTATGTTCCGATGAACGAAGCCTCTCCGGAGCCGCGCTGGTCTCAAGTGGGGATACTCTTCCGTTGACGTTACTCGAATGTTCCAGACTTTTTTCCACGCTGTATACAGTAACTCGTGAACCGGATAGACTCCGGAGTGATGAGGAGCTAAAAGGAGATAAAGCGTCAGCAAAAGGGAGGAGTGAGGTGGCCATCAGCATTGATACTCATACATTCAACCGCATTCTTTACCTATACTATATCCTGAATCGACAGAGATTCCATGCTCTTTGGCGAAATTTCTATTCAGAATCATATCGCTTTCCAGTTGGGTCAAATTGTCGTAGAGATGAGGTTGAAGGTGATTCCACATGTGACTGAACCAAATGAACTTGTCTGCGTTTTCTGAAAACAAGAAGAAACATTAACACAAGTCGAAGAGGGAAGACTTCGGCGGAAATCGACGACAAAACGACTCAACATACCTAAAAGCATGTCATCCCCTAAATTCTCTTCGAAGGTTCCATGATGGAAATATTTCCCAGAAAAACCGAGGTTAAATCTAAACCCAGGTACCATTTCCTGGATCCGCTCCTGAGTTTTTAACATGGCCTGAAACCAAATGAAAGAAATGAGTACAAAACGCAAGTGACCATCAAACCCATCGAGGATAATTACACTCACCATTATGTCATCCTTTCTAAGGCGGGTTCCTCTTTCGCCTACAAATATGTCATCGACATCGACTAGAAGGTACCTTTGTAGGCTAATGCTCAGCTGCCCGTGACTAAGAAAAGAAAGACAATCGAGGAACAATAATTTGTGAAGCCAGAACTTCATTCCGCTGCCAAATATAACTCGTTGGATACCGTCATATAAGCCGTGGTCCTGGAAAAACCAAGAAACGGTAAAAAGAGAATTTGGTAAGAAAAGGAAAAGTCCCGAGGAGTCTCTAATACGCACCTGAACAACCGTGACTAGAGGAGTTTTGTAAGGTACATTGGTAATATAATCTTCGTTCCTGCTGGCCCACGACAGCGCTTCATAAGTGGAATGATTCGGTGAAAATATTGTCCAGTCATCTCCTGGAAGTGGTCCCCAGACCGTTTCTCCAGCACGTGTCAGTCTTAAAATGGGTGAAGCTGCATTTAACGCTGCATCCTACGCACAAAATAAGCCCCAAAGTGTACAATAATATTTACAAAATCTACTCCATATGAGTGTACAGTATTTATGAAAATCTGCCACAGTTTTCAAGTTCGTGTAATGCCGTAAGGTGCAGCCTCCGGTCCGTGGCTTCGAATTGATTTAAAGTGGAAAAATCCCACCTCCATTCGAAGAGACATATTATAATTTTAAGACATAAAATTATACCACAATCATTATACGATTATAAAGAAGAAACTAGGAGCCCTTTCAAAAAAACACAAAACAAAAACAATCACAATGGTGCACATCGAATTTGCATAAACATCAAACAAAATGTTGACTGAGAGTCACCTCTCAAGAACAAAAGGACTAATTGTAGTGCATCATAGAAGATTACAACTGTGTTCATTGACTCGCCACAAAATAAAAATACTTTCCAGTGACTCTCCTCCTCCTCAAAGTTGTAATGTTAATTTATCTTTGTGTAAATAAATTTGTATATAAATATAAAAAAAACAGAGAGACAGACAGAAGTTCGGTTAAACTGAATTATTCATGGGAAGCCAATCTCCGTCGCTCCATTTTCGTGAATTTTAAAAACTAAAAAGGGAAAAAGGGAAAAAGGAGAAAAAGGAAAAATCCCGACTTCTGACTTACTTTTAATTTTAAATTAGTATGAATGAATAACGGGAAGCCCTTAAGTTGTGCCCCGACCAAGGATTCCTCGCTGGGAGGTATGAATCCAATGATTCCCACGCTATACTCCCGGCAATACTTGTCCAGGAGTTCTCGGTTCCATTTGTCCATTTGCAGGTATTTGTTCAGATTCTCAAATACGATCACTCCGTACTTCCCCTTGTCAAGGTTCGTCAACACGGGAAGTGACTTCCCAGCTACATCTACTTTGTACCTGAAACAAACACGACAATCTCGTCTCAGTGACCATCCAAACTCTTCGCCATCTTCAACTTCTTTCTCCTTTCCAACCACCACTCACTTGATTCTATTATAGACTAAGAGTTCGGCAACTTCACGACCCAGTCTCGAATACGTCGTTTCGACGAACACCAGAACCTTTGGATCGATTCGGAGCCTGGCAGCCGAACGATGATCGTGAGCCTGAATCGTTCCTCTGGTAACCCCATTCGCGAAAGAGCAACGGATGTTCGGCTCAGGTCTCGTGTCTCTTCTCATCAGCCTGAAAATACACCATAGAGTGATGGATGAGCGTTGATACTACCAGAAGCTGATACAAAACAATCGACCATCATCGACTTACCTGGCAAAAGGTGAAGTTATAAAATAATGAGTCAGCCTCAACTGGAAGCAGATGAGACAGACGCTCGACGCCAACAGCAGAAGGACAAAACGCTTCATTGTCACGTGTTTCACCAGCAGAAACATGGCGCTTCTTTTACTACCACGTCTGTTTCTCTGATGAAAGACAGAAGAATTCGCGAGTGAAACCGGTAGCAAAAACTCTTTACTGTCGCTGTGATTAGACATATTCACGTCAGCCCTTCTTCTTTGAACAAAACCTTCCCTCTCTTCCGTCTTTCTCCAAACAAAACAACAACACTGATCAAGAACAATAACACTAACTAACACTAACTACTCCTTTTAATAGACATTTATCTTATTAGTTTTAAGTTTTTATATTTTCGTACACTACCAAAACACTGTAGCACCTTCAACTTTTTCACTTTTTCATTAATTACGTCCGATGGCACTTTTACAGAAATTCTTTTTTCTCTAACTACGACTCAGATCTACTCGACAAAAGTTCCGAAGATATGGTAACATTTACAAAGATAAACATAAAAAAATAAAACGAAAAAAGAAAATAGAAAACAGAAAGAAAAACAGATTTAAAAAAAATCTCCAGGAGTTATCTGTCTATTTTCATGTCGGTCCTCCACTTGCTGTGCTTCCAAACTGATAAATTAATTTTCATCCACAGTATGTTTGTCCTTACATCCATTTTCTACCCGGTATTTCCTTTCATGAAAACTGGGAAACGGAAACGGGGGGTGTGTGGGGGCGGGGGTGCACGAATCCTTCCGAGGATGGTCAACTTGCGACCTTCAAGTCATCCCCGAAGAATGGTTTCACGTCGTTTCTCCGTCGTAGGGCTCCATCTTCCTTCCTAAATCCACTTCATCTGAAATCAGAAAATCAGACAGTGAGTAAAGTTTGCGAGATTCTTTTGACTAATCCAAACTTCTTAACATCCTGGAACATTTCCAGCACAAACCTATTTACGCCCTTATGCTCTATATTATTATGAAAAGATCTTTGCAGGAGAAGTTAAACCTTTCCAAGCCCTGAACTTTATTTTATTATATTAGGTCTACCGGAAAGTTCTGTACGATAATGTTCCATCAAGTTTGAACACGTTTCCGTATATTCATTTGGTTCTCTCGTTTTATCACTTATATTGTATTTATACTGACCTAGCAAATGCACTAAAACGAAAATGATTCATGTTAATATTAACTAAGAACTGATTGGCTAATTGACAGATTTGTAATTCATTTAAGCCACTGTATTTTGTATGAATCCCGATGAGAAAGAAATGATACAGGAGTGGATAATATATCTAAGGTGTTGGATGACGGTACAGTTCTCATAAAACTTACAGAAGATTGCTCGAGAAATTCAACTAGGTGATTCAGGCCTTCCCTGATGAGCCACGCTCTGGGTGGACATCTTTAATCGACGACTATGCTCTCAAAATCATGAGCAAAGTCCATATAAATAATTCATAAATTATGACAAATATATTATTATTCAATAAAGATTATCTAAGATATGGTAAATGTGTACTTTCTATAAACAAACAAAACCTTCTGGTAAACCTAATATATTGTATATTCTTCCACCGAAAATTTCGTTTCTATTTTTCTTTATAAAGATTTTCAAAGATCAAACCTTCTTCCTTTCATCCACAAAAAAAGAGGAAAATACAGAAATGCAAAATTGAATTGCAAAACAGGATTGTAAATTTTATCTTTGTAAAAAAAATCCCAAACCGGAAAGAAAGCAACCAAAATGATTTTCATACGCAGGAAAAAAAAATCCCATAACATTTAGAGAGAGAGGGGAAAAAAGGAAAAACTTCAAAAAAAGGGTAATTTGTCAGGAAAAAAATTTAAAAAAAAAAAGGCTCTGGGGTTGGAAGGCTCAAAAGGTTTCCGTCCATTTGTTCTAATGAAATTCTCATTTTTTACTTTTCATTAAATTTCCTGCGCTCTAAACGGAACGTGACCGAATGACCTGAAGCGGAATCGTCCGAAAGGAAAAGGGTCCTTCATCTGGGTTGTCACTATACTTTGACCCGAATCCCGAAAATTTTCAATCTTCCTCGGAATAATTTCGTTTAAATAACACCCTGCCTCCCTTCTCCACCTCCCCACCCCCAAAAGTATGACCGTTTTATCTTTTACGAAAGACCCGGTCTTTTATCATGATTTTCCCAAGTCTCGCCATATTTTTTAATTTTCCCTTGAAAGAGGGTTAGTGCACATACTATGTCCAAATTTTCGTATTTCCTGCCGTTTTTCCAACACACTTTTTCGGTAATCGCACCAGTAGAATAACATGTATCATTATGACCATCAATTGAAATACATGTGCTTCTGGTTAACCTTTCAGATATTAACTTGCGGGAGGTGTGTCGTGTAGTGGATTAAGTACCAGACTAAGACGTTCAAATCCTCCTCCCATATTCTGTTATACCCCAAAAAAGTGAAAAGTGGGATCAAAACTAAACTATAACCATAGCTATAAAAACAAAACTCACCACACTAATTCTTTCTGACGAGTTTTGTCGATAGAACCTTTTTAAACATTCGTCACAAAGATAGGCATAGTTTAACCAGCTTTACAAGTTTTAGCATGAGGGTCAAACACAAACACTAGTCTGAGTGTAACTCGCTTGTGATATACCTTGTGTCCGTAAACTAAATTCCTAAATCTTCGAGAATCTATATGCTGTAGTAGTAGTAGTAGTGGTTGTGGTGGTTTCAATCCCGTTTTTCACCCGTTTTGGGGTAGAACAGAATGCGAGAGGAGGAATCAAACTCACGATCATTGCGTCGAAGCCAGAAACTTTACCACTACACTACTCCTTCCTCAGAGAATGCATATACTCTTACTGTTACATGTTATTAATAGAATATTTCATTTATATTCATTAGAACAAATATTGTAATCAATCTATATCTAAAAGTGTTAGACATTCAACATAGATATCGATCGGAACTTCGGCTAATTTACCATTAACGGCCACTGTTTCTGTCATGAATTATTTTAATACCTCACCCTATACAGTATTCCATTGCACATCAATTTAGGTTCGTTCATTCATCAACACCATCACTCTTACAGTGGGTAAATGAAGCTTTACAACATGAGTTAATCACCATCCCCACAAATGATATTAACGGTTCACTAGCCAAGGAAATCATTCAAATTTATTATGGAACAGAGAGTGTAAATTGCAAAATACGATCGCTCGTAAAATGACCAAATATAATAAAATACATATCAATAATATACCAAAACGCGATTGCTTTAAATTTGACCAATAAGAACCTGAGTTTTGTGTTCCAAAACGCTGTTGGTCGTCGTCACGAATATGTTTCAACAGAGTAGGAACTGATTAAACGCAAACACGTATAAACGTCAAAGATCAACACGTGTGACAGTTAGAGGTCAAGATATGTGTCAAGGACGCGTGCGCACGAGAGAACTAAAGTCAACATATTTTATTGCTTTTGAATTTTTATCTGCACTTGACAAAAAAAATTGTCACCGGTTCATATTTTTGGGATAGACTTGATGCCAATTATAACTTTTACATTAAATATATATAATTTAGTTAATTGAATGACTTGACGTCACTTCTTTTATTATAATTGGCGCCGAACGGAGTGAAAATAAATGAATAATCAGGGACCAGCTTTGAGTGAATTTTTTCACGCCTCATAATTACTTACGTTCGTTATTAAAATACAATGACACGATGACAAAATCGAAATAACCTCGATACCATGATGACGTTTATGTTAATTTATTTATTTTTTTGAAAATAAAATTATATATACACTTCGAGATATACATTGTTTACAATATGATGCTTATTTTATAACATCATCAATAAGCCTGTTGTAATGGTCCGGGCAATCAGTGCCGAAGTGCCTTTGTTTTGTGTAAGGATAAATACAGATAAGTGTTTGGAGACGCTTGTTTGGGTTATCCTCAACGGTTCAAAGACGTTGATTCAGCCATGAGGCAACCATAAATAAAGGTTTTTATGTGACAGGTTGTTTACATGACTGGATAAGGGATAACCGCTGATGAAGGATGTAATAGGCCTTCATCAGCCAGAGATTTAAGTGACCGTCAATAGACGTCTTTGTTTTTGATAAAGAAAAAAAGATAAGTTAATTACTACCTGGCATCAGGGGCGGGGGAAACGAGTCGTAATCACGCCTTGATCCAGGATAGGGACAAACAAGAAAGTCAGTCTGAAAGAGGACTCGAGAGTGAGAGAGAGAGGTTCGGAATCAAGAACCAGAGTTAGCTCGGGAAACCAGCTGGGGATAGGCCAGCTGAAGAAAAGGGTCAGTCGTAAAGTAGACTCGGTAAAGCGAGGACGAATTTTGGAGTTAGGGAAACCAGCCGGGAAAAGGCTGAAGAGGGCAAGAGCCGTAAATAAAGAATAAAGGACATCTATAGAACTGGCAAAGTGGATAAAGTAAACTAATAAGATAGAAATAAAAAGTTGAAAAGAAAAGAAGTGAAGTATACGTTATTCACCGTTCCTGATCAGCAGTCCCAGATTAATATCATTACACTGTAGTACATATAAACATTTTTAAGATAATAATATTATAGAAAAAACGAATATTATAACATAACAGTATATACATTCTAGAAGATTCCACTTTACTGTATCGCGAGATTCTTGAAGTGTGCCACCAAATTCTACAGATGCTTACAATAAAATAGCGGAGGAGCTTTGAAAAATACATTTTGCTGTTGGGTAGTCATCGATAAGAAATTTAGAAAGCAGAACTTAAGATAAAGCTACCCTTTTATAGTATAATGGTTAATTAACCATGGTTTCTTAATTTATCTATTTGTTAGTATGCCGCCATGTTTTAAATTATTAAAAAATGTGCCGTGATGGGAAAAAGGTGAGAATCACTTTTACATATTGTATATCATATAGCGTATAATTATTAAATTTCTCATATGAATTAAACTCTTACGGCAATCGACCAAGAGCACTGGTAACAAGATGTCCGGATAATATCAAGAAAAACCTTCAGATAGTCGAACCAAAGTGAGTAATAGAAGAAGCAGAAGAGCGAATCCGATGGTAGAAATCTATTGTTAAAAGGGGAGGGTTCTCGACGGACCGTTAAGCCACCCTTGATTGATTGATTATACGTATTAGCAGACGAAGTTGATATATCCGACAGTGATATAGACAGTGGAAGGGATATCGTTGTTAGATAATTTCAAAATAAAAGAAAACCGATAACTGATTCCGAAAGTGACGAAGAGATTTCATGTAGTCTGATTGGATGGATTGGTTGGGTTGGGTTGATTTCGAATCTACCTAAATTAAATACCTGTTGGGTACAGTGAGGATTATAATCCCGACTTAATGTCAACTGTGGATGTTAACATAACTGTTGACTAATAATATAAAGAGCAGCCGGCAAAGTGTTTCCAAGAGCTGATGGCGCCTCTTTTTATCTCCTTTTCTCTACCAACAAAAAGACAATTTCCCCATTCCTCAGCTTTTCAGGAGAAATTTAACAATATAATATATAATATATTTAATCTTGATTATGTCCTTGGACATTGAAGGAGCAGCTGTGTAATATATCTTTTTCTTATTTGTTTTTAACAAGTGAACATTCATTGTTTCAGTTCGATTCGTTACAACAGTATATTTCAGTATATTACAGAAGTAATGTCATTGGCAACAAGTGACCACTAGTTAACAAATCAATAGCAATAAATAAGTGACAAGAATAATTAAAATAGAAATTTGGCAAAAATAGAGAATAACTACAAAAGCTAAATAATTAATAATAATAAATGGTAATAATTGAAGCTAATAAGCAATTAATTATAAAAGTGATAATATTAGTCGATAAACACTCCAAATAAGAACAATGCAAGTAAACAGCTAAACGGCATTACTCGTTCAATACAAAACTTCTAATTTTCAGTTTCCACAGGATAAATATTAAAAAACCGTTAATTTGGTTCAATTGTTTGGATTTTGGGAAATAGTGTGAAAATGGTTTCCCTCCTTCACTTCCGACCTTCTAATAAACTTCCACTTTTAAGTCACTAAGTCTTTTTCTCACTTTAAAAAGAAAGAAAGAAAAAAGAAACAATTTTGTTTCTTCTCCATTACCCAATAACATTTTCCGTTACGAAATGGAGTTCAGATCTTTGAGTTTTTCCGATTTTTCCTTTTTTTATTTATTTATGAGCAGTTGAAGGAAATGAAGCAGAAATTTATTAAAGAGCCAAATAAAGCGAAAAAAAATTTTCTCTTAAATTAAAAACCGAGGTTTTATCCCTCGCGTAGTATTTTTATTATTATAAATATTGAAGGCTTTTAAAAATTGTCATTTTGATCAAGGTTCCAACACCGTGGTTACCAAAGTCGCCTCTACCACCTCCCAACACCATTATAGGATCCCCAAAGGACAGCTTATTGAAATATTCACAAATTACGAATTTAAACCAGTGTCTGAATAAGGATCTTACGAATTTTAGTTATAAGTAAGAATGGGACAAATATTGAACATGAAAGGGACCCTGAGTGAAAAAATGTTTGAAAACCACTATTATAACAGGAAACCCTTCATCATCATTTTAAAAAAATTCAAACATACAATAGTTTTGGAAGAAAAAAGAAAGTGCCTATTGGAGGAAGAAAAATCCGAGAAGAAAGGTGAACGGGATAAAGTCTGGGATTTTTCGAAAAGATAGAAGAAAGAAAAGAAAGCTTTCCATTTTGACTACAAAAACGTAACGGTTTTATGGAAATGAAAATGTTTTATAGGAAAACGATTCCGAAGGAAAACTTGTTTCACTTTCCTTTGAAAACGATGATACTTTCTTTATTTATCTATCTACCTACCAATATTCCTCCCTTCTTTTGTCTGTTCAAGACACACGACTTTGTGTCGCATTCTGCTCTTATCTTTTGTCATTTCCGGACAGTACAGAAAATCTGTTACCCTTGTTAATTATTTATCTGTCCATTATCTACGTCGTGGTTGTATAAAAACAGAAAAGTTATTTTTAACAATATCAAATATTTTTCATCCAGCAAAACTATTATAAAACTATGGCTGATGAGAGCCAGCAGTGGTACAGGCCATCCTCAACGTCTTAAACACTTTTTTAAACCTCTTCTTTTGTGCGAATTCCAATAGAAGCTCATTTCCAGCTACCCGATTTCGGCGGAATGTGCTGCTACCATCCCTTCTGTAGCGGTAGCTAAGCTCAAGGCTCACAACTTTTGCACCAATATGTCTAATCCCCCCTTCATTTGACCTCGGCGGCGTATGTCATCCATGTTTCTTCCAACAAGTGACTGGGTTTCACCGTTTTTCACAGAAAACTCATAAGAAAATAAATAAAAATGTAATATTACATTAAATTATATATTTGGGAGAAACATGTCTGTCTTCAAGGCCATAACACCACTTTTAGAGTACACGGTTTGTTTACTTCAGTAACGTTGATAAGTCCAGTGCGCGAAAAAGCTCCTCACCTCTTGTTAAAGCCAGATTCATTTCGAGTTAGGAGCCAACTGAGAATAGTCGACGTCAAAATCTCGGCATGTCTGAGAACTGCATTTTCCAACAGCTCTTGGGATTTTTACTACTGACCCGCCAGTGTGACCTAGTTTTTGGGACGAATTACATGCCTGTATTTTAACACAATAAATAAATGGTTGCTTTGGAACGTGCTTGTTTTTTCTACTCTAGCCTTCTCTTATTTCCCGTTTTTCCTGTGAAAGTTTCCTCGCTTAAACATCCATTGGCTAAATCATCGTTTAGCCCCCTGGCAAGCAGAAATTTTGTCAAAAAAGAAACGAAAACAAAAGAAAAACGTGACAAAGGAGAGAATTTGCCAAAAGAGAAAAACTCAAGTTTCTAAAATTCCAGTCTAAAAGGTATTCCGGCTGTACAGTCTCCCTCTCCTCCCAAAATTTCATTCAACGGCCCCAAATTCTTTACCTGAAAATCTGCTCTCCAATCAAAAGGGGTTAAGCTTTATATAACCTCCTTAACACTTTAAATCGGACGCTTTCAAAAATTTTTGGAAAAATGAGGTTCATGTCGTTTCACTATTCGCTATCAGGTTATGGGTGCCCACGTCTTTAGGCAACAGAAATTTATAGTTTTTCGGGGAAAAATTAAGTTCAACCTTTTTGGATTAAACTCATAAATAATGACCAGGGCACATTTATGATTTATCTTTCCCTTTTTCTTTTCCAAGGTGAAAAATCGGCGTGATAACCTTTCCACGAGTAGTTAATAAATTTTCTTTTTTCTAAAGACTGGTGCGCTTTGCCTCATTAAGTATTCGACTCGCGGATCTTTTCGAAAAATTTTTATTCTCACTTTCTAAAATGCACTTCCGGGGAAATCGGTGATGAAATTCTAATCGGAAAACTCCTCCGGTGAAATAACTCGTGAGATCTCTTCCGAAAAACCATATTCGAAATGGAAGTGAAAGAACGTGTTTTGCGTTCAAAAGTGCCATCGCGCAAATTGAAAATTATTGTCGGCGCTTCACGAATTATATACAAAATTGATTTCCCCATTTCGTACGGAACAGGAGTCACGAAAAAAAGAAGGGCCCACCGCCCAAATTCTTAGAAAACAAAAATCGAACTGGCGTCAATTTTTTTTTTTATTTATATATATTGATACGTCGACGACAAGTTGTTGTCTAGCATCTGGTGAAATAACAAATTACACGTCATCAACAAACTTTCATGGAACATCAAGGAGTCATTTCTTTGTCATTATATAACATTTCGAGCTTTTCCCTCCTTTCTAAAAAAATTTATATCCTTTAAGATTTAGTGCTTTCGCCGAAAAGACTGTCTTTTTGACCAACTGAGTTTTTTCTTATTTGCCTTCTAGTTTGTACTCCATCTTCAGGTTCGAGACAGATATGGTCTAGCTTTAACACGTTGATAACACAGAAGAGTTTACTATGTTGCACCACCAGACGGATACCAATCGTACCATGCTTTAACAACAACTTTACAGGTAGACTATAATAGGGTTATAGTCTAACTATGTTATAAAGCTATGGGTATTTGCTCTAACATGATCTTGAGAGTATAATCGTTGATTAAAGATGGCTGCCCAGAGCGAGACTCACCAAGATGGTCAAAATCCCCTGGTTGAAACCATTTATAAGTTTTATGAGAAATTGTACCTTCCTCCAACACCTTGAACAAATTATCCACTTCTTCTGTATCATTTCTTTCTTATAGGAATTCATCAATAATATAGTGGCTTTAAATGTTGCCTTTTGTTAGATGGTTCTTTGAGTAGATTTTAGTGTTAAAAAAAATAATTTTTAATTTTTTTTTGTGCTGAAAAATAGGTTTTTTGATGTACAGCCGATGCCATAATAAATAATGAAAATGCTGTCGTTTTTTTATCGACTTCTTTGTTCTCACTCAGCCGTTCGGTGGTCGCAAAAAAACTATAAATTTTTTAAGCATCAAAATTTTGATGTACACCACGTCCCTTGTCTTCACAAAAAATGATGAAACGCTGTATAAGAAGTATTTCCGGTTTTTTATTTCTTGGATTAAAACAAAAGCTGTCGAGTAGGAGAGGAGATGAGAGAAGGTGTCAAGTTGATGTTTAAAAAAAAATTATTTCTATTGTTTCGAAGCATAGGCCGTCAAAAAAGGTCACAAAATTACATTTTAAAGTAGATACTCCGAGAAACTCGTAAAGTAAAAAGTGAATCTCAGTTAAAAAACGACAACTGACAAAAAACCATTATCTTAACACAAAATCAACATTTAGATTGTAAACTTAAGTGGGTCCCTCCATTTAACTCTGTGTTGACAATTTTTGACCTTTTTATCTTAAAAGGTATTCGTGCCTAAGCTTCCGTTTTCTTCGTAACAATTTAAACAAGACAAAATCATTTAATTTTACTACTTGCTTCTATTTATCGTTTTCTTCTCTCCGCCAATCTTACAATAACAATTACTATACATATTGAATCGCGAAATTTGTATAATACTCACAATGAGCTAACGTCTTTTTGTTGAAATAACAAAAACAAACAAAACACAAAAAAGAGGCATAATATAAATAAATAAATAAATAAGTATAAACTAAAACTCAGTCCTCCTGAACGTAGGGGTCGACCAGAAGCTCCCGTGCAGCTGACCCTTTAGGTTAAAAGAGAGTCCAGAATAATGAATCTTTGGCATTTTCTTCAGATCTTGGACTGCCCTATCCTCATCTGATGGTAACTTCTTTCCACCTCTTTACTTCTTTCAACTATTTGTTTGTGGATTTTCTTCTTCTTCTGACACACCCTACGCTGAAGCCTATCTTTTCTTGGTAAGCTGCCTTCTGCTTGTCTCTAATTTCGTTTTTGTCACTTTGTCGTAGGCATCCCTTTAATAGGTCGTTTTCCTCTGTCATTATTTTGGTTTCTTCCATTATTACAATATTAAATTTAGGACGTACCACGACAATTCTAACTCCGCGTTCATCTGAGGAATTTTCTCCGCAGATGTTCGAACTGGCTGTGCTGCTTCCAGCCCCAAACTTCTGCGGACAGCATAACGCTTCCTACTAGATAGAAGAGCATGAACTTTTACCGAAATTATGGGAGAAGCATCTCTTCCCCAGGCTTCACACTTATTTCATTACTACACTCGCTCTATTCGTCGTTCTCTTTACATTCGGTTCGTTACTGTTATTTTCGAAAACGTGAAACCTACGTAGCCAATCTTACCATCTTACATATTCTCTTCTTAACCCTTAACATACCAAGAGGGTTCCTCAGGGTGATTTTTGGTGGCTCTGCCTTAACTACAATAGTTAATTTTCGGGGTTTTTATTACTGATAAGAATTGGAAAAGGAAAAAGAGGCAAAAACGCACAAATATGTTTAAACTTGTGGTGAAACGATCGGACAGAAATTTTCCGTAGACCTAATATTTAAAATAAACCACTTTCCAAACAGACGGTTCTCATAAAGAAAAATTTACCCAAGGTAATATATAAAATAAATACATATTCAAATGGTAGAAGGCAGATTTGTGAAATCGGAAGAAAATTTCAGATGAAAAGGGCTGCTTTGGGTTAGATGGAGCATCCAAAATTGCTCAAAAGTTTTCTAGTTAAAAGAGGCAAAAGTCGAAGTATTTTTGGTAACAACAACAGCAGTTGAAAACTCGAGCTCTTTAACTTTCCTTCCCCAAATTTGCTTGCCAGCCTGCCTCCTTGCCTGCCCTATTTCTAGCGGGAATTTTATCGGAATTTTCCTTTCAGCTAGTAAAAAATCATCTTAGGGGAGCAATCATCGGGTTCGTTCGCTTTTACGCCGAGATAATTAACTAAAATTACAAAAGCGATTCCCTTGACACGACCATAAATCTTTCTTCGTGAATCTTGAATCTAGAATAAATTCAAAGCGAAAATTTATTTTCCTCTTCCCTTTGGAAAATTTTTTTCTGTAATGGAAATATTTTTTACGTTTTTCTGTCCGCTAATCTAATGATAAGAGTGGATGAAGCCAGAAATTTTTTTCTCGGTTTCATCTGTGGGAAAAAGGGACAATACAGCTCAAATTATTTTCGATTCTTTGTGAATAACTATTGTATAAATTTTATAATGTTTTCCGTTTGGTAGCTTAACCCTTAACATTCAGGAACCGCAGGAAATAATTTTTGGTGATTCCATCCCAACTTTAGTTATGATGAAGACCACCCTTCAATTCGTATAAATTTAGGTGTTGTACGATATTAGGTTTACCTGAAAGTTCTTCCGATAATGTAATATCAAGTTTGAACACGTTTGCATATATTCATTTGAAGCTTTTTTCGTTCCCTCATTTCATCACTTATACTGTATACATACTGACCTAACAAATAAACTAAAATTGAAGACAATTCATGTTAATATTAACTAAGAACGAATTGGCGATTGACAGATTTGAGTTTCATTTACGCCACTGTAGTTTTGTGCAAATTCTAATAAGGAAGAATGCTACAGAAAGATTGGATAGTTTGTCCCAGATGTTGGATAAAGATACAATTTCTGATAAAAGTTGAAGAATATGGTTTAAGAAATCTCAACTCGGTGATAACCGTTTTTAACCGACGACGATACTGTCAAGATTATGTTAGAGCAAAATCATTTTTTTGACAACATCGGACATTCCTGATACAAACAAGTTATAAATCATGATAGTAATTATATTATTTAAGGTATGACACATTTATACATTCGCATTATTCTACAAACGGACAGAACTTTTCCGAAAACCTAATACTAAAATTACTTTTCTCATGAGTTTTATATGTATCCCAAATTACCTTACGATACGCAATTATAGTTACAAAACCTTGTTTCCAAAAAAAAAGTGACAGTTAACTAGGAGATAAGAGAAAGAGAAAAATATTTGACATTGTAACGGACTTCCCCGACCATCATTTACGGCTCAACCCTAATAGCATTATATTATATCAGCCATTAAAATCCCAAATCACAAATTTAACTTCAAAATATTTTTGAGAAAACATACTTTTACATTTAAATGGCGGCTTTACATATTCAACGCCCTTAATGGCTTAATGACCTCGATTAGGGCTCATTAGCCCATTCTTCCAAATCTCTCTTCCATTTTTCTCTAGCAGTTTCTCTCAGAATTTTGTTTCTTACTTCAAATCCGTCGAGTTCCCAACCGTTTGAAAAACGTTCATCAAGTCCTTTCTCATTCTTGTAGTGAACACCTTTAATTCGCAACTCATTGACTCGTTTATAATAATAATATATAGTATATTTATTACGTTCTATTTCCTTTTGTGGTCTTTCGCTTCCCTGCAGTCATTCGTCCGCTGAAAGTATTCTTCTGTTTAGAACGCATAGTCTTTCTCCACTCAAAAAGAGGTGCGTTTTGCATATCACGTATCGAGAGTGTTAAGCAATATGTCGTACAGTATACACAATGCTATTTTTAAGATTTATAAATATAGTTAGTTTTGAAAAATACAAAATTATGAAAAACATATAGTGTCTGTCCCAAAAGTTCTCTGAATGTTATGATGCATTAGGAAGACGAGGCAGAGAAGTCGGTGAAGAATCTAACCATTCAAAACAAGATGAACGGACAAAGCTTTGGTTAAAAATCATTAAGGGCACTTTTGATACAGATCCTGTATCGCACTTGCAATCCTTACTTCACAAACATTTTAATTTTAAAAGTGACTCTCGTTCAACAACCTTCCGTTTGAAATAGTTTTGAAACTAAAGACGTGGAATTTTGTTTTCAAATATTTTTTACCGTCAGCAAATAATGTCAGCAGTGTATAGCGCGTCAATGAAAAGCCTTCCAAAAGCTTTTAAACCATCTCCCAAAGTTTACTTTCTCCAAGCAAACATTCACTTCAAATTGTACTTCAGAGAAGGCCGTTATGATTCCTACTTCCGCCATTAGAGCTGGCTTCGTGAAATATCTATCCGCTGTTTTGGCCCGCGAAGTGCCTTTTCGTAATTATCATTCTTCTTAGAATTTCCTTGAAAAGAATTTTCAAGTGTTCGTCAAGCGGAACGTTTTCCTTCGTCCTTCCCCTCCCGGGCTCATTTCTTTTCTTGGTTACTCGATGGAAAGCGGAAGGAAGATCGAGGGATTGAATGACGTTCTCGAAACTCGGTCACCCAATTATTTCCAGCTTTTGCCTTGTCAATAACGGAAATCCCCCAGAGAGCAGACCAACTATCGTTTATAGATTGGATTGTATTTTCGAAAAGCAGTTATCCTCGGAAGGGCCGCTCCCCTGGGAAATATGAAAGCTACAACTTCCGGTGAGCTTGTAATCTTGCTCCCAGTGAAATGTGTTTTTGACGCAATTTTTCCTGTTTTATTGATCAAAGTCTTGCAGCACGAAAGGACAATTTACAATACTTTAACCGTAATTCCTCTCCTGTCGGATGTCCAAAAGGAATATTTCAACTTACTGTATAAATGGAAAAACTATGAAGAATCTTTACGCTGCAGAAGGGATACATTCCATAATTTTTAGAAGAGCTTGAAGCAATGGTCTAACCATCTGAACTCAGAGCAAACAAATATTTCGATTATAGACAAAGCAGAGGGAGGGGAAGGTCGAAGAGGAAAATGAGCAAAACCTTAAAAGGTTTTAATAAATGAGGAGGACGGTGGCCTTTTAGACAGCTGTTCTTTTGTCCAAAATTTATAACATTGGTCTTAAAATGACCAGCTGGAGAATATCTCTCAAAATAATTTTTAATTTGTGAGCTCTTTCCCTTTGTTTAGCCACGCGGTTCAATTGTCAAGGAATTCCAGGGTTCAGAGGGGGATCCATTATTTGGCTCCGTCTGGGGGATCACAGAAAGGCAAAATGAGTTTTAAATTCAGATCAAACGTACAGAATTATTTACAGGACAAAAATCACGAACTCCACACAAGCAATCCTTTATACTCCACTGGGCGCCTTCTTAGAACGCTCAAAACTATGAGAGACCTGTAAAACGCTCTGGAACCCTCTTCGATAAACCGCTTCAATTTCTAGTGTGGCTCTTCTTGAAAAGTCTGGAAAAACTATTAAAAAAATACCTATGAAGAGCTCCTAGAGAAGAGAAACCTAGGGAAAACCACTGTTGAACCGATGGCCGTCGGCACGGTGAAAGCGATGTCTCCGAAACAATGCAGAAAATCAGGACCTGTTTAAAGATCCCCCGCTGACTACGGAAGAGAGGACACCTAGCTAGGATGAAACCGGAGAGAATACCGGCTCAAGCATTATGGCAATTCAAGCCTGAGAAAACCGACAACTCGGCAGACCGAAAAAGAGACGGCTCGAAGAGGTGGAGGAGGGACTGGAAGTACTGGAAACCCGTAGTTGGAGGACCGGGCTCGGTGGACAGCCGTGATTATAAAGGCCAAGGCTCTGAATGAGCTGTAGTGCCAGATAATAATAATAAAATTGAGAGTATTTTTACTGAAGAAATTTTCGCAAGGTAATGCTTAACTCGAAAAAAAGGGAAAATAAAGAAAAAAGTGGCGCTTAAAATGCAAATTAAGAAGAAAGGGAATATTAGGCCTAATAATAATAATAAATTTGGAAACAATGCTTGCTGACAAGTAAAAGGAAAAAAATGCGAAAACGACCCTAAATGTTTTTAAAAACCTTTTTTTCCGGATTTTAAATGAAATAAAAACATTTTTGCCTGACTAGGCGCGGTTTCTTGGTTGGATGCTGTATGTACCGAGAACTTACCCGAATATTTGTCCCCTGGACTTCCGTTTCCCCTCAAGTATGAGGTAGTTTTATACACCAACATGAAATATCGCCTACCACCGACCAAAAACCGAATCGAATGAGTGCCGCGACGAGGACTAAACGAGTTAAATAGACAAAGGAGCTTTGGAAAATGTAATTTCTTGCCGGAGCGAATTTAAAGTTTCAAATTTGGAGGCCTAAAGTTTTAAGAACTTGAAATCGTCTCAACTAATTTGAATTAACATGAGTTTGATGTTGAAATGAGATACTTTATCTGAGGTTAATTTACGTGTAAAATATCTGCTTTAGTGTTTTAATGATCTTCTCCACGTGTAATTTCCGACTTCCTTTTATAAATTCTCATTCGAACAGATCCTCCTTTCCTTAGTTTCCTTCTTTTAAAATGGAAACAAATTACAAAATGGAAACTAGATAAGAAGTTAGTGAGAAAATAAAAGCTCCTCTCAAATAAAATGAAGCTTATACACCACAATTTTGTAAAAACTTTCTAGACCTCAAAGCTTTTACTGATTGAATTACCCCGTCGATCAACATTTTTAGGCTTTTAGGTATCGAGAAACAAGAAGACAACCGCAGAATTTTGATTATTTATACTGCGTTCAAAAAAATTCAGCAACCTAAATTCTGATTATTTCATAATCCGTAAAAAGTCCTGGTTTTAGTATGAAATATAAGTAAATTCCCAAATCAACGCCACACATTTATATATAAAAAACTCTAGTATGAGTTTCACTTATTGTTGAACAAATAAGCAATTAATGTGTGAATATATATAAAATTATGTAACAATAACTAGAACTTATATTTAAAAATTATTCATGGTATAGGTCAATGGCTCTTAAAGTGACTTTTGCGGATTTTCAAGTGTCCTCGAAAGGCTTAATATAAAATACTATATAATTGTTATTTTCAATTTTCAAATGAAATGGAAACTAAAATATATAAAATATTACCAATTATTACGTTTTGGCTAAAGTATAAATATAATTGGTTGCTTAAAAAAACAGCAAGGTAGTTATGTAGCACCATCCGTGAACGACATTAGCCGAACTATTCTCCCACAATGCTTCCGCTTAAAAATTAGCTCGCAACTTCAAACAACGGTCAGCCGATTAAGGGAACTCCTTAAACCGCGTCTGTTACTGCTTGTCAATAAAAGGAAAAAGGTTGAAAAATACCTCTCATACAAGATTCCAGTCTGGTTTGAGTTAGAAATTTTCCTTCCAATCAAATTTTCCGGAAACGAGTTCTAACAAAAGGAAAAACTTTTTTATTTTCTATACAATTTATTCTTTTATTATTCTCGGGAGACCGGAAGTGGGAAAAAGCTTTTTGTTGAAAAAAATTTCCCACATTTCCGATTGAGCTTCCATTATGGATTTGGCCAAGAATAAAGGAGAAAGCGAAAGAAGAAAGAGATGGGACGGGGGATGGGGGTGTAAGCGGAACAAGGGCGAGGTGAATGATTTAATTTTAATTCCTCTGACATTTTCATTCTCTCGATTATTCATTAAGAGGTAACGAGACCGGAACACAGGGAAAAGGAGAAAGAGAAAGGTTTGAGGGCGAGCGAAATAGTTTCTTCTTAAGAGAGAACGGTGGTACGAAGAGGAAGGGCAACGTTAAGAAAGTTATCTTTGGAAAAGTTATTAACGTTAGAGCTTAGAGAAAACGAGTTGTTCGAAAAGAGAATTCGGGCTTTGGGTTTGGCGGTTCCTTTCTCCTGACGATTTCTCCTTTTAAACTTTAGCCAAATAAACTCTCAAAACGTGGAAATCATTATTATAAATTTCAACTGTCACCGTGGTTAATGGTGGACACGAAGTTGGTGAGCCCGGAAAGCTTTCTCGATTTCGGTTTGTCATGACTTTCTACTGGTCCGCTTTCCTTCGTCAAACGGGAAAAGTGTTCCCGTGGCTTTAATGAATTACCAGATATCTTTTGAAAATTCACACAATTCGGCTCGATGCTTAACATCCTATGAGGTTAGGAGCTGAACCCAGTGCGACTAACTGTTTTGCCCTGAGGCCAAATTGGAAAGAAAATTTTTTTCACAGGGCGGAAACTTACATCTCATCAAATAGTTTATATCGAGTACAAAGAAGTACAGGCCTAACTTTCAGTGCTGCTAACTTTTTTTTCAACTCTTCTTGCTAACTACCATCTGTCTCACTATGTAATTGTCAGCCTAGATTTGAGGGGTTCTGTCTGCCTGTAGAGCATGCCAGCGTCTAAACTCCAGTATCGATTTGGAAGATGTCGAAGGAAGACTAGGGCTATGTGAGAAGAAGCTTGTTAAAGAAAAGGAAAGCAGGAGAGGAATAAAAATGTTTGATTAAAAGAAGCCTGTTTGAGGGTCTAGTGGGTATTTCTTTTGAGACATCTTTTCGTCGAAAGGTTTGTTGAGAAGTGAGTTCGCAGAAGGATGGGGTGGTTCGCCAGTCTGGAGGAGTATGTGGTACGAGTGAATCTTTCGATTTCCATTTCCAGGAGGAAATCCCGTACGTCTAGATAGGTTTTAGAATGGTTACTTGTTCCAACTTAAACATAATCACACAGATAATTGTTTAATAAAATATTTTATTATATTAATAATATGTTTAATATATTGTATAAGACACATTTATTAACCTCTTATTTTATTGAAAAATAGGTGTATTGTAGGATTTTCTTTAATTACCTGGCAGATTGAAAAGCGCTTATACAATATTTAATTTAATTTAATTAAGGAGCATTGAAGAGGAAAGATGCACCATTTTGTACGGTTTCGTTTTGGAAAAAAAAAATTCTTTTCTTTGCACAAAAATTTTTTTTTGAAGAAAGGACTGCAACATAACTCTACAGTGGAAGGATTTTATTGCAAAAGAGAGAAGATCGAGAGAAAGGAAAATAAAAAAGAAAATTGTTGCCTCCGGTTTTCCCAGTTTATCGGATCTGGGAGTTTCAAAAATAAATGAAATTAAAAAATTTTTCTCTTTTTTGTTCTGCCATATTGTTCTGGCTATTTCAACTGAAAACTATCAAAAATTTATCATCATCTTAGAATTAAAAGCTAAGAAAGGAGAGGAATTCTTCTGTTAGTTCTAGAGGGGTCGGCACTAATGGTTTATAGTTGTTTAGACTTCTAGAAAACAAGTGTTTTCGAGTGACGTTATGAAGAAAAGTGAGGCAAAAAAGATGTCGGTTTAATGATTCTCCCTGGACCTCTTGAAGGCAAATGAGGTACCAGTAACATAGCAGACACAGCATCAAAATGGCTTACGCCAACATTGTCGCGGTTTTAGCGTGAACATCTTTTATGAGTATAAATACTGTTTGAAAATTTAGACAAAACACTGAATTTTGGGGAACCACTAATTTGTCAATAGTCTTTGGTTCAGCAGAACTATGCTAGAAGAATCAAGAACTGAGTTTACAGGGAAATAACACTGCCCAAAATAAAACAGAACGACGTTTTGCCGAATTTGAAGCCATGGTCAACAGACAATAGTCATCTTTTCTAACCCCTAAAACTCCTAACAAACCCTAAAAGGTTTAGTGTATACGATTAAAAATGATACAGAACGACTATGAAACACTTAAACAACATCATTTTACAATAATTGCTGAACTTTTAGTTCTTCACCTTTCCTCCGTTTCGGTTTCAAAATTCTATCCCAACACATTCATAATTCTTGTGAACCACCACAAATCTCTTCACAATAGCCGATAATATGCTTCCAATGAGATTCATTGGTACAAAACTTTGTGATTTGTGGCTCAGGTGGTGAAAAGAAGAGAAGTAATAAGAACATTTGGGAGCGTCAGACAGCACAAATGGGGAGTGGCATGAAACAAAAAAGATTGCTTTCCTTCTTTTAATTTAGAAAATAGCAGAATGAAAATTCAGCAAATTCCAGAGAACTCTATCACCAGCCGAATCAGAACCATCTGTGTCAATTACTTCAAATTAAAAAAATATATAAACGCAAAAATCAAAAATATAAATTTCTATAACTTTATTAATTAAAAAAAAGTCTTTCCTTTTTATTTTCGGCTCTTATTAAACAGTAAACATACAGTTTTTATGTGAAACCAGTCAAAATCACGACAGCGGAGAAGGAAAAGAGAATTAAAAATGAAGTTGATAAAGAAATTAAAGAAAGAAAAAAAAATCTGTAATAAAAGTTTATTGAAACCTGCTCTGCCTTTCTCTTTCCTTTTTACCCACCCCCCATACCCACCCTCTGTTCACTTTCATTTTGCCCTTTAGGCCAGGAAAACGGTCGATTGAATCCCCGTTCAAACTCAACTGGCATTTGCTAATTAAATTAGGCTTCTTATTAATTTAATTCAAATTTAATTAGGAAACTGGTTAAAACCATGTTATCATTATGATATTAAATAACGACGACGTCAACAACAACAACAATCTTATGAAACAATTTTGAATTTGATTCGCCTTCCCATATTACAATGATTAGGTTTGGTTTCCGGGAGATGATATTCTCCAGAGGGATTTTAGACTCATTCAAATCACTGTACTTACCTAGTGTGGTAGATTGGGTAAGCTAATAAATGAACGAATCCAAAATGATGTACAATCATTTTTCCTTATATTATTTGAGTAACTCAGATAAAACCCCTTGTATACTTGGTGTTTCAAGGCAGGTGGCAGTTAGCAGAAGAAATAATAATAGTATTTGATAAATATGTGATACGCGTCAAAATACACCTCAATCAGTCTTACAAAACTCCACGGCTTAGTATAATTTTTTCAAAATGAAACTTACCCCAAATTTAATTTTTTCGTTGATCAAACAAGTCGAGAAGACCGAAACCTGGAATGAAAATAATAAATAAATAAATAATTCAGATGAAATAGGAAGTAAAAATTTTTACTGATTTTTTTATACATCTCAAATATTTTATATCATTTACACAAATTCAAGTATATATTTACAAATTATATTAAAATATATTGCAATACAATAATTACATTTGGTTCTGCGAAAGATGTTGTATGTCAAGGGGAATTTACAGGAACTTAAGTCACTATATTAGTGTAGAGACAAGTTGTTGGTTGGATAAACCCAAAAAATGTATAAATGTATACTGCATACACACCTGTGCAACTTAAAGAGACCTAAACACGAACGGAAGCACCTTACCAAACCAGAAAACACTGTCACTGTTTAAAGATTACACTTAACCCCTGTGGACATGTTCACCAGACTGTGAATTCCTGTCACGTCCACACTTTTATACCTGACGAGGCATCACAGATGAAGATACTGTCGTTTGTGGAACAAGAAATGGTAACAACATTGCTGTTACTGTGAAGGAGATAGCATTACTGTTTAGGTCGGAGCCGCTGTCTAGTAAGGCGATAATGCTCTTTTCCTTCGTAATTGCGGGGTTTCCAATCCACATAGATTTTGTCTAGCTTTCAATTTAGCCCTTTTGACTTTACAAAATTTTCCTTTTTATCTTCTCACTGGTTTTATTATTCAATTAGGAGTCAAAGAGAAAATTTCTGGCAAATTTAAACTAAAATCAAACGACAAAAGAAAAAGGAGGAAGGAAAAGGTAAATGAGACAGAGGAGAGGCGAGATACGAAAGAATGAAAGAAACGGCGAATTCGATTGTTCCACTGCGAGCAAAAGAACAGCTTTTCTTTAAAATTCACCTAATTGGACTCGTCAAAACAAAAGGAAGGGAAAGAGAAAAGGTAGAAGAGGTGAAAGAAGGATTCTTTTCAACCATTTTACCTATAAAGAGGAAACTGGCAAACGAGAAAAAGAGAGAGGAGGTGAAGGAGGAGAAAGGAAGAGGAATCGACAGAAGTGGGAAGTATAAATTTGAAGCGATGAAGCTTTCTCTGGCTTTTTAATAAAACCGCAACTACAATTTCCTTTGAATTTGCCAATTTCGAGTTTTGAGGGTTTTCGGTAATTCATTCCCGTAATTGGACGCCTAAGCTTCCAATTATTTTTCATTAAAAATTAATTTTGCAAAATAAGAAGTGGTATCAGACGGTAGCGAATTAAGGAAAACGGAAGAAAAATCCTCTTAATTCACATATTTTTCAGATCAGATGTTTTTAATCTATATAAGTATAACCCTTATTCACGCAAGTTAACTTAACTACTATGAAACGTAATGTAGCTGACATTGTTTCTGCTCTATCAATCTCGCTAACTCGTTGATGGTGGTGCTTACGCCCCCTCGACACTCATTCAATCTGTCACAATCATAGTTCACCTATCTTTGTTTGTGTATCACCTATGTTTATCGCAGTCCAATTATTATCAGAATTTTTTTTTGGTCGCGAGTTCTCATTCAAGATTTGCTGAAATGGCTGGTTTTATTCATTTGAAGCGACTTTAGATTAGAACAGAGCTTGAAATTCTGATTTATGACTGTACTAGCAGATTCTACAGAGATAAAGGCTTCGACTTCAAAACCACCATCGAGCTTTTGGTATCATCACCAGACTGTTGTATTTTATTGGGCTCGCAAAAAAAGTAGTTACAGTTTGCATGTAAGAATTTTTTTCTTTTGGCATTTGGTAGAGAAAACTCCAATTCGAGTAGAAAGATATCGTCACCTCCATCAAGTTTAGGAGGCTGGAATGGACTGGCCACGTCGTAAGAACCAAAGACAGACGCACCCACAAGATCTTTGGGAACCAGACAGGTAGACACCTCAACATAAGATGGGAAGGTAGAGTCCGGGAAGACGTTCAAGTGCTTGGAATCCAAAACAGAAGGAAATGCGTAATAAATAGGGTAGAATGGAGGACACTCCTGCAGAAGGCCAAGGCCCACACAGGGCTGTAGCGCTAATGATAATAATGATGATGATTACGACCGCCAACCCAAGCTTCGGGTGGAAAAGTTGGTAGACTAAAATCGATTCAAGTTTTCACAAACGACGGTTGAAAATGTTTTGAAGAAAAAAATTGAGCTGATGTTGAATAGACGATTTTCACAAAACCAGGGAAATTTCGGGACTGACCCTGTATGTATGGCGGCAGAGGTTTTCATAACTCACGTCTCTGAGGTATACATAACAAAACGAGGAGGCCATTGTTTCGTTGGAAACACAACACACACATAAATTCACTTTTCGTGTATTAATTACGGTTGTTTTTATCAAACGAAAATTTGTGAATCAAATAGTTAACCTTTGTTCCTTTTATTTCCTTTGTTTCCCTTTTTTTGACGTATTAAATTAGTTAACATAACCGTGGAACTCATAATCCGACGGTTGAGGGGAAAGGGAGACGGGGAGAGAGAGAAACTGACTGACTGACATAAAAACCAAAACTCAAAAGGCCAGAAAATTTCATTTCAAAAACCTTTTTGTTTCTGTCTCATAATAAAAAATCTATTTTTTGGCATTTTCAAAAAAATCCTTTTATACCTAATTTGGATCTTTTAAATATTCATACTTTTTTTTTAATTTGAGTGAAAAGGGAAAAAAGAAAACTGGGTTCGAAGAGAGAGAGAAAAAAATCTTTTCCATATTAATTAGTTCTTTTTTTAATGAATTCTAAAGAGCTTTCTCGAAAAGAGAAATACGGTCTTCCTTTTAGGGGGCTAAAAATGGCGAGAAGTTTGTTAAAACGTGTTTCATTAAATTTGACATCTTTCGGTAGAAGGAAGCCTGAATTTTTGTTTCGGAAGAAATCCAATTAATTTGCGTAAAAAGTTAAAATAAAAGGAAACGAGAAATGAAAGAGGAAACGGGGAAAATTTTACAATTTCCCTTTCTGGCGTTAAGCTCTGGCGGGGATGAACGCTTTCCTAAAATAAAACTTGTCAATTTTTGTGTCGTATCTAATTCTTAATCCTCTCTTCCTACTTACAGATAATTTAGATCTTTGTGATCTAATAAACCAGGTGTAATGAATTGGGATGTCTTTATAGTCGAGCTAGATGGGTTGAACCCATTTTTAAAACAAACTCAACTATACCTAAGTTCCAGGTAAAGCTAACACGAACCCAAACTCTCTCCGCTATGCGTAGATTTATAATTTGTATTATGCTGCAAAAGGTAGGAATCATTAGATGACCTTTTTACGCCTTTATCCATTCAGTATTAAACTTATTATATAAAATACCCAACTATAACGTGACATTTTGCTCGCTACTTAGTCTGTAATACAGAGTGCGCCCTATTTTTTTAACAAGTTCCCGGCACTGGATGTGGCGCCATTTTGCCTTCAACTTAGGCGGACTTCGGACAGTTGAGGACAGATGACAGAAGTGTAGGAGCGGTCCATGACAAATCTCTACATCAATGATAGCCGGTTCTTCTTCGGAAGAAGCCTCAAGAAGGTGACCTTTGAAATTCCTACGTCTTTTTCACGCGGCAGGGTGGGGACGCTGGGGAATTTCTGTCTGGATAACAAGTTGTTTGCTGTCCCACGAGAAAAGCAGCTTGATGGAGTGGAACATAATGTTACCATTCGTGACATCCGAAATCGGTGATGTTCTAATACGTTTCCGGGCCCTCTTCATACGTTCGGATGCTGTCCACCAAAAGGTTTTTCAAGCTAGCTACACCCCAGAACTCCTCGATTCCCCAGGATGAAAATGGCGGTTTCCTCTCGTTAAACCAAAAAAAAAGTATCCATTAGTATAAAAATTTAATACCTACACTGTTCATAAAAGTCATACTCCGTAAACAAAAATTGGGTTGCGAGCACTTAAAAAACGAACGTCAACAGAGACAAAAACTCGTCAGAAGAGATGAGATTATGAAGGAAAGGCTTCTCAAATCCTCTTTAAAACGTTTCAATCCAGGATTCTTAGTGACGTCATCATAAGTTCAACCATAATCATTTCACCAAAGTCTGTGGAAAATCATTCGACTGATTCCATTTGTTTTACTTTCTTCAATTTTCAACAAAAAAATTTCTATATTTCCGTTGACTAAAGCATTTTTCTTCTAAAATTTCCCTTCACTTTTTAAGCGGAATAATTTTCCAATTTTCCCAATTTTCGATTCCACTTTATGCTTTTCCAAGTTTAATTTCAGTTCCCCCTCCTATACCATTTCCTTCCTTCCCAATTCAACTCGAAATTCTTATTCGATTATTTTCAAAATTTGTTTTATGCAAAACTGGGAAAATTTCCTTCAAGTTTTTCCTGAAAGATTGTTAGGACTTTCTGAACTTCAAATTTTACGGTCATTCAATGCCCTGATTAATATTTTATAAAAATAACAATGACATGAACTATCTACGAAGATTTTAATAAATCGATAATCAAAAGAATCACTGAAAACAAGACGGACATCAGGATCTGGGCAAGTCACCAGTGGCGGAACACCAACCAGGTCTGGAAACTCATAGTTACGAATTGAAAGAACGTTTCGGCCATACTTGTTGTATATATATATGTGTAATTGGTATATAAGATATTTTGGGTTTTCCCCAGTTACGAGGGGGCATAAGTATTTTAGAAACGCTTAGATGGAGGGTGGCTCAAAATCGGTTGGGAACCAATGGTTTAGGGGTACTCAATTCTTAATTATTGCTCTCTAAAAGGATTCGTTTCACAAATGCCGCATACTTCCAAAAGTATTGCACATTTTATGAGGATTCATTTCATAAAGGCTCGGCGTCGGAAGTTCCTTCCACTGAGAGACCGTTCAAAGTCTGTACTAAAATTGCAAGACTGTAAAATGTAACAGTCTTTAATGATTTTTCAATGATTTTATATATATAAAGTATTACAACCGTCGCCATGGCAACTTCCTCAAATCTGTTGTGGAAAACAAATTTTCCTTTGTGACGTTATTACTTTTTAAGTAATTGACAGGGAAACAATAAAAAGATTTTTTTTCTTTTTTTACTGTCACCAGTGCCGTTTTTTTTATTTTTAAATGAGTTAGAGAGAGAGAGAGATGAAAATCACTTTCTGTTATTTCTTTTTGGGGCGTTGTCTTGTCAACGAAAATATTTTTGGGTCTTCGTCATCTTTTTGGACCAACAGTTTTTGCTTTCTTCACATGGCTTTCAAATCATGTCTAAATGTTACACTGATTTTGGTAGTAGGTGTTGTTTTATTCGTAATTTTGAACTTTTATGAAATATATAATAGTCAAAAAATTAATATCGCTAATGGTAACATCCGAGAAATCTAAAACTATTAAAAAAAGAGCGCGTCTAACTTGATCGCACAATTTTCACCAACGAGAGCAAAGAACTTGGATAGAAAAATATTCTGGTATTGTTAATGCGAAATAAACAAATAAAACTTTCGCCATTTTTTTCTGGGTGCATTTTATGTCTGAAATGTTTTCCACATTTTGGATTCAGAGATCCCGGATTAACCACAAACTGTTTTTTTTCTTACTATGTTTTGAGGGGATGTTGTGTGCTTTAAAAGCACAGAATTTAAAATGATGTGTCGTGCGATTTTAAAACCATTTCATTGAGATATGTCTTCTTTTCCCTCGTCTTCTCTAAGGTTTTTGATGAAAAAAAAGCTCTTTTACCATGAGAAGCTTTAGGCCAAAAAAAAATTGTCCAACAGACTTGGAAACATTCATCAAAATGAAATGTTCATCAGTGGTAAAGCCATTTGTACCTTTTCAGCTCTTTTTCGAGGAACTATTTCGCTTGCTCGCTCTTAACATATTATAAAGCAGCGTCCTGTTTATACAATACAATCCCCAAAGTTATTTTATTTTTTCAACTCTTAAATTTAGTTTAAATTACGAAAAACTGTTATTATACATTTTCTATATGACAATATACTGAATTATCATTTTAGCTCCATTATACTGCGGATATTTTTGTTACTAAAAAGTAACAAGTATTGTATAAATTTACCTACTTCGCTTCGAATCACTAATTTAAGCGTAAATGTCACATACTGTATCATAGACTCTTAATTTTTTTAATGCTATTCTTACCTTTGAATGTTTATATTAACTATGCTTATGGTTAGGTAAAAAAAAGAAGACTGAAAGAAACTTAACTTCTTGAACATGTGTACATACACATATAGTGTTATAAATAATGCGTACATTTAGGCATAATGTATATTTTTTTTATCTTTCTACCTGACTATAAGCGTAGTTTAAAACTAATACAATATAAATTATTTCACTTTTTTCACTTTTTTTGAGTATGGCAGGATACGGGAGGAAGGTTTGAACTCGCGACTATAACTTCTTAGTTTGGCACTCAACCACTACTACACCACAGACCCCCCCGCACGTTACAGAAAATTTTAGACACGTAGTTAGTGGTTAGGCTTCTTTGCAATTTTCATCTCGAAATCGTCTCTGCTTTTCACACTTCTCATAATACTTTCTTTCCAATCCCATCTTAAGTTCACAACAACTGTACATGTTGATGTACGACCTGCACTACTACTACACATTTTGGTGTTGATAGTTTGATAACTGGGGCGGAATAGTAAAAATAGTCCTGGTGACCATTCATTGATATTCTTTTATACTTTAGATATTATCAAGTACCCTCTGAGCGACATACTGAAATGAACGTCTGAGTGTAGTACAATATAGAATGTTTCTCAAGTCGAAAATTACAAAGTTACTGCATAAAATGTAATTAACATTGTGCGCAAAACTTTTACCAAACATTTTTCTAAGAAGTAAATAAACGTTTCGAACATTTTAATATACCGCAGAACACTTTAAGTACGGGTATCTCGCTAATACAACAGAACGGGACAAAACTAAAAATTTTCAAAATTTTTGAAAATATTTTCTTATTTAGAATAAGGTTGTTGTTGATAAATGTTCACAAGTCAAATTTTGAAATTGGGAGAAAAAAAAATTTGGACTTAAGTGAATTAATTCCGCTCCATTACATGTTTCATCAACACGGGATTAGATAATCTCATATTGATCTCTCAAGTTAGGTGTTGGAGTTATATAAGTCAGCATTTAGTTTTAGTATTTCCCTCCGTTTTGATGCTCGTTTCCCCAAAATGACTTTTTTTCCATGCATAGTTAAAGGGATGAAAGAGAAAATGGTGGATGAAATACAAGGAAAAAGCCCGCATGCGGAACATAAAAGATTGTATAGGTAATTCGGTGAACAAAAAGAACGGTTCCTAAGTCCGATTTTATCCGAGACTGTTTCTCTCTTTCTCTTCATCCCATCGCTGTTACCTTCCATTTTCCATTTTGAGTTTCCCAAGTTGATTTCCTTTTCAAAGCAGAATAATAAACTTTATGGTGGAGATTCTCCCTTCACAACTTTTATAGCTTTTTATTTCTTTTTGTTGAAAACCACCACCTCATGTCCGGGAAAGAAACGCGCCTTATTATTTTTCGTAACTCGTGATAAACAAATAATAATAGCAATAATAACAAAAGTTACAGTTAGAACTTATTCTGTTATTGATATTTGACTTGTTAAAAGTAAGTTTTTAAACATAAAAGTATATTAATAATAATTATAATAATATATTTTTATAATTGCGAACCTATTTTGGGTGTTACAATGTATATTTTATTTTTATAAAAGTAATTATACAATATCTAGCTATGTAATATATAACTCTATTAATAAATATATAACAGTGAGCAGATATACCAAGGTACAGTACATCAACGTATATAAATAAATAAAATATACATTTCCGTCTACGTGATATAAAAAGTTAGATTCACCACATCTTTTGGTCCCCATCTTCCAGGGTCCAAAATACAAATCTTTGTAAAGACCCTCACGTGTCATAACCTCCGAAGTTGGAGCTCCAGACGCTGTTAAAAATGTAAAAACCAAAATTCAGGACACGGAAGCGATCCCACCTGTTCAACGACTAACAACGTTTGATTTTTGCTGCTAAACAGCCCGGAAGATGGGAGATTTTAATTACAACATCCGAAAGGAATCAACCCTCCACTTAGTTCTTCGTTTGAGGTGTGGTGTTGCTGAAACAACTTTAAGAATCCTTGGCCAGAAGCATAACTGCGACAAGATGATTTGAAAAATGTTATACAAGGAAAAGAAAATGTTATACAAGGCTTCACCCATCCAAGAAGAAATGTGGACACACCAACAGCATCAGACCCAAAGAGAAGTTGAAATAAGAAAAATTATTTTTTCTTTGTCATCTAATTCCTTTTCAGATATCTTAATTCAAAATCAAAGAGTTATATACTGAGTCAAAAACTAACAAGAAATATCGGTGAGATATTTTCTATGTATATCACAAAAGTTAAATACAAACATTACATAAAGGGTACTTAAAGACACTGGAAACTCAAAGCTTTTACACCGAGTAGTAAAAACAAATGATATCTGATACACATCCGGCATACACGATCAAAACAATGGTCCAAACCTGTGGGAATGCAAATGTGGTAATTATAAGAAGGCGCATCATATTAAAGAAAGAAAACCAACGATTCACACGGTGAGGCAGCCGACATAGAGACCAAAACTGAGTTTAGGTGGCGCCACCTTGGTGTCAGCTCATGTTCATTTGTTTCCAAAGGAAGAAGTTTTTTACGGAAACAAGGAGCAGCCGATTCCTCAGGCAAGTTTCGGCGGCAGTTTTGGAAAAGACTGAGTGCGGCCACCTACGTTTTCTTAAAACCACTCTTGAAAATTGCCACCTACGAGCCTTATCTAAACTATGCGTGGTCTCATACCAACATACGTTAATGACTGTTCACAGTTTATAATAGACTCTCATGACTTTAATAATAATACGCATTAAAATTTAGAAAATAAACAGCTATCCTGGATTACAAATTATTCCATTTATTAATATGCGTGTGTTCTACACAAAAGTGAGTTTGAAATTCTTGGGCAGCACAGAATAATCATTTTATTATAATATACAATAATGTACTATCCCCGGCCTGGGCGGCCTGCACTCAGGAAGCATAGCATAAATGTAGGTTATTGATGACATCATAAACCGAAATTTGGAAACACTAATAGTAATGAAGACAGATGACTTTAAAATTGCCTACTAAGTTCAAAGTACCACATTTAACGTAAAAAACCAAAACCTTGTGTAACAACTCAATTCCCGATATTTTTAGAAAAAAAGTAATTTTAGAAGAAAATAATTTCCTAAAATAATTTGGCTAATGAGTTTGTGTTAATACTGAGCTTTTTTCTGTCGTTAAAAACTATTAAATTTTCTTCCATTAATAATACCCCGGCGTGACCCTGAACTTTGGTGTCCTCTTTCATTTCCGTCTTCTCTCTCTTCCTCCTTTTTCTCACTTCTATAAAAGAAAAGGGAGCCACTGGGAATATAATCTTTCCCATTCAGAAAATTGTATTAAAAAAACGTCCGCACGAAGATACTGAAATAAAATAAATTTTAGAAAAAAAAGTTAGGCGACAAGATGACGAAGTCCATAAACTGGTCGGTCCAGATGATTTTTTTTAGGAGACAACTCATGCGAGAAGACATTCTTCCTCTCCCATCATTACAGACAGCACTTTGCAATGCGAAGTCCAGAAGTTTGTGAATGAGAGGTAAACAATGGCGTAGATCAGAAAAGAAATTCGATTCTAATTGATTTTGAAAATGTTTTTGTTTCGTATACTGTACAGCATTCGAAAGGAAATGAAAATTAGAGTGGGCTCCCAGAGATGTCAAGGTGAAAATCATGCCATCATCAACGGCTATAAACGCCTTTTGCCTATTGATAAACAGCCGAGAATTGATTGATGAGTGGGTGAGAAAAACAAGTGGAACAGAGAAAAGATGGAGAGGAGTGGAGGAGAGGAAGAGACCGGGAACAAGGTGGTAGGAGGTTTTGAAAATAAGGAGATAAATTGAATTTAGATCAGTTTGCTTGAGTAGTTGACTGTTTAAAGCGATTTTATATTGCGCTATCCCTATAGGGATTGCGTCTTCTTGTAAAGGACATACTGTGGGAAATGTATTTTCAAATTTTCAAAGTTAAGGGGGAGGTCTGTGTTGAAGTGGTTAAGTGCCAGACTAAGAAGTTATTGTTGCGAGTTCAAATCCTCCCCCCGTGTTCTTTTACATCCAAAAAATGTGAAAAACGGGATTCAAACTCAACTATACCTATAACTATATTTTCGAAATTAAGCAGTTAAAGCAGTAGAACTTTAAAACAAAACAAACTAACTCAGATTAATCTAACACAAAACACTTTTATCATTTTTAACTGTATATGTTACCGGCAAAGTTTTAAGCTCTTTTAAAATCTGATATTAGTTCGTAGCTGTGAACAGGATTCCATTTTAGACATCATTTACAACTTGAATCTCGTGGGAATAGACTGGTGGCTCCCAACCGATTTTGAGTCATGCCATACCTAAGCATTTCCAAAATCCTGATGCCCCTCTCGTGACTGGGGAAACCGTGAATACCTTGTGTACCAATTATACATGTACATATAAATATTTTTATACAGTATAAGCGTTAACACGAACATTCACATCCACAGTCGCACCAGAAAACAATTCACTGTTAATAACTCATTCTCGCATTATCCCAGTCTTTGGTATAGTCAGCCGAAGGGTGCATGTCCTGCCCCTGACCCTCCAAAGTATTGCCATGTCCCACCGGTGGGGTCTGCGCCCCACACTGGTAATGACGAGAATATCTCCTTGATTCTCATAAATATTGTAAACTCTTGTAAGAAATTTATTTTATAAATATGCACACACATAGAGGAGTCGTTTCTTAAATAATGCACGAGCTTTCGACGTTATTCTGGCAACTTTTATAATTTTATAAATTTATAAATGTGTGTTTAAATGTTAAAACTGAACCATTCCCCTGGTGATTTGCCAGGTAAAGAGAAAAAGCCGAGACCTTGTTTAAGTCAACAATGTTTTGATAGTTTCTTCGAATCGAAGCATTTTCCTGAATACGTGTGTTAACGTGTTAAACACGTGTCATTATTTGTTGAAAATATTTAAAAACAACAAATATCTCATGACATACTTTTTCTTTTTTACTTTAGAGATATTAGCTTTAAGTTAACATTCGATAATGAATGAGTAAACTTGAGTTTCTTCCTCGGCTCACAGATTCTGTAACTGCTCGAGAGGTTTTATAATTATGGATAATTAGCAAGTTATTACAAAATGAATAAATCATCTCTTCGGTTCGTTGTCTAGACGCTCGCATCTTATTTTTCGAGAACACCACAGTAAAAAGGAGTCCCGTCAACGACTGAATTTGTCTGTGAGAAGAAGGAGATAAGACTAGACAATACTAAAAAAATACGGTTTGAATCATTATGCTTTATCTGACAGTTCCCATGTTTAAATCTTTTGTTCAAATCAGTGAGAAATAATTTCTTAGAATACAAGATCATGCCTCATCAGAACGATTCAGAGATACAACACCACATCATATGAGACAGGTGACAGGACAGTTGTTACTTGACAGGATGTTGCTACTTGAATGGTTCTACCTAACGAGAAAACTAACCAAACAATTCAAAATATGCATTATTACCACACATAATAACTGTAAAACACAATGTAATCTAGCCTTTAATAACGGCGCTATGTATGAGACAGCAGAGGCAGAGAAATAACACTTGGAAATCCAGTGAAATTCATAGTGCTTACAGCCATAGAGAATGACAAAAGCAGTGAGCATCATCCAACAAAACCCGAACTTTTTTTAAGCTCTTTCATGTGACCGAAGACAGAAATGAAAAACTAAATTATAAGTACAAACTACCATACATGTCAAGTCCTCTCTGGGTTCGGGAACTTCTCAGCCTGACAGATACAGACAGATGCCTCGACGATGCGATCACTTGACTGTATAACAAAATCTAGATTCAACATGAGTAATCTAAAAATTTGTTAGGCATAGGCTCTCATGGCTCTCCATAATCTGATATAATATACCTCTTGCGTCCTTTGACTAGATTCATGAAGCTTCTAGAATGTATATATTGTTACTGTTGTATATTATGTTAAAATCACAGACATGCTATTGAAAATGTTACAAAATAAGCATTATATTGGATTCGATATATATATAAAAGTGTCAATATAATTTTATTGGAAGCATGACTCAAGTGCGAACTTCCACTGAATGCCTTTTGCTCTAAAATTAAGGCAAATGGACAAGCTAAGAAGAAATTCTGTTATCCAACCAAAAAATTTGACTTAAGCGAAATAACAGTCGAAACATTAATACTAATGACATCCACCGACGAAAATCTTCAAATCTCATTTCCTACATTTAATTTTTCACGAAAGTAAGGTGAGGATAAGGAGGCAAGATACGGCCATAGCCAAAATATTCGCTTTCGAAACAATCCGATAACACAAACGATAAGAGTTTAACTATATTTTCCAATACAATAAACCACTCTTCTCTTTTTATCATATTTACAAATCACTATAATACCGACATTTTTAACAGAAACGAGGAAGCGTTTCCCATTTCGTACGATAAAATCCAAAATCTCTTTTTTCACAAAAACAAGGCTCAGAGAATTCAAACTCAAAACAAGTAAGCAACATCATCAAAACATTTTTATTTCTTTTTTTAGAGTCATCCTAAAGAGCTTTCACACGAAAAATAAAAGATAAAAATTAAAAAGTTCAACCACCCTCTTCTCCGATTCCTTCCCTTCTTCACGACTTTTCCCTTGAATCAAAATTAGAGAGAGATCACGGCTCAGCTTCACAAACTTTTCAGAGGAAAAAATTAGGAATGCTAATCCGATAGGGGTGAGCTTTTTTCTTTCGCTTTTCTTCCTTTTTTCGGAAAGTTCAGAAAAAGAATTTATGGTTTAAATAATCCCGAGAATATTGCGTGTCCAGTTTTAGAAATCAGTCATTTCGAAAATGAGCTCGCTACCTTTCACAGAATTTTTTCGTTCGCAATTATCTTGTCACACATTTATTTTTGAACGTCTCAAAGCTCCCCAACTTAATCAAATGAAAATGAAAATGAAAATGAAAAGGAAAATAAATAAAAGAGGAGGAGGAGGAATACAAATACCTGGGCTTCATTTTTCAAAAAATGGTGAACTCGACCAAAGTATAGCACAGGTTACTAGAAGATCTGTATGAAAGCCACATGGCTGTTCTCGGGAAACTTCATACAAAGAAGCTACATGTTTAACGTCCTAGTAAGGAGTGACTTGCGGCATGACTTATGCCGCAAAGTTATGGAGCTGGAAGAAGCCAGAAAGATAGAGGTAATTCAAGAAGAATATTTTAAACGATCGGTATGGGTTTTGGCGTTCAAGGTTATATAATACTAGACGAATATAAGAGACAAGATCACCACGGAAGAGGAAAAAAAGCAATTAGAGAAAATATAATATAAATAGAGTACCTGAAAGAGATAGAGGAGAAAGAGAAAAGAAAAGAAAGTTGGGAATGAAAAAAGAGAAAATTCTACAAAAGAAATGGCTCACTATTAATTGAATTTAACAGGCTATAAGACGGGAGAGATAGGGCTAACCTCGTGACGGAGAGGAAGAGTTGCAAATTATTAAAAACAATGCAATCGATTCAAAGTATAGTAATGGCGTATCATCACAACCATTAACCTTCGTTACATCATTAGAATATCAAATCTGTAGATGAGACAGTCATTTTTCTTTATCATTTGAAATGCGCGTCAAAAGGACACTTCGATTAATCTTAGAAAACAATAGATTCCACTCCACTATTGAGTATAATTGTTTTAAAATGAAACTTACCCCAAATTCAATTTTTTCGCTGATCAAACAAGTCGAGAGGACCGAAACCTGAAAAGAAAATAAAAATAGTCAGTTATAGTTTAGTTTTAATCCCGCTTTTTACCCTTTTTGGGTGTAACAGAATGCGGGAGGAGGATTTGAACTCGCGACTACAATTCCGTAGTCGGGCACTTAACCACTACACGACAGATCTCCCGCACAAGAACAAATTTAGGAAAGCACCAGATACAGTGAGACGGAGCTTTTATTGTATTCTAACAATAATCCAATGTCTCTTTTTACGTCGTTAATTTTTCCTCACTAATCCTCTTCAATATAAGTCACAATCGGAAAATCCTTCCCAAATCAAACAACCTTTTTTGTCATACTGAAAATATAAGTTGGAGTCGATAAAAGGAGTTACGAAGAATTAAGAGGCGATTTACTCTTATAAATCTGGAGTGAAAACAAGAGAAAAAAATTCGACAAACATTCACTTATATACTACATTCAGTTGAATTAACGTAACCATAACTTAAGGAAAATCATCATTTATTAATGATAGAAGGAAGGAAGAACGAAGAAACAAATTTTCAAAAAGCGGCCATTCTTTTAAATCTAGATTTTCCTCTAATGCGAGTGCATTAAAGCTTACTTTGGATTTCCTTTTTGGAAAGAGAGGACAAAAGAAAAAGAAAAAGAAAATTAGCACGACTGAACCAACATTTTCGGTGAGTGAAAACATTGTTGTACTGCGAAGACATTTTTTAAAAATATATGTTACCGACAAAGTTTGCAATTTTGTATTGTGTATAATGCTGCACCGTCTAAGGCAGTTTCCTCTTTCACTCCTTCAACTGTTGACCGTTTATTGTATTATCTTGTCGTTAACCGAAGTTTTTTTTGTAAAGACAAGTGCGTGTGAGAAATATATTTCCAAACTTTTACACTACCGACACAGTTTGTAATACGGCGTCCTGCAGAATGTCTAGACATTGTATAAAACTCTGCCTCAGTTTCTCCAACCTTTAAAATTTTCAAAACAAAACTATAGCTTCTTTACACATGCGCCTTACACCTCACATTCAAGTCCTCTTTATACAGTTTCTTCTCTTATGTATCTGTATATGTATGTTTTCTTATGTATGCCTCTCCAAAACTTTTTAAAATGTCCAGAATTTTAACGATGAATTCAAACTTTTTGAGGTTTAAAAAAAAACTCCGAAGCGGTTTTACAAAACAACGAGTACTATACCAGTACACTTTTGGTCACTATTACTCTATACCGGGGGTTGGCAATCGGACGATAGCAGACATTGTTAATGAAATGAAATTTTACGCATCTATGTCAAAAAATTAATACAAAATATTGCAAAAAAAGCAAAAACAGGTAAACAGTGTGTAATTTATATATTATTATCAACTGAGACCTTAATTAAGGGCGGTCGTTTGCCCACAAGAACTATATACCTCTGAGTTTCTGTTGTTACAAAGAAATAGTCAGCTTGAAAAGATAGGATCCACACAAAGGAAGATACTTAGAAAAACTCTGGGTCCCACCAAGGAAAATAGCCCATACAGATGAAGGCACAACTCATATCAGATGTATACCAATGCTTGTATATAACCTTTGACTATTAAGTTAATATATAACCTATCTATCTATTGGTATAACAGCTCTGTGAGAGCCTTGGCCTTCACAGTCACTCGCCTCCATCTGTCCCGGTCCTTCGCGACAATTGTTCAGTCCCGAAGTCCCAGCAGTTTTTTAGACTTCTTCCACTTCCTATAGCCATCTTTTCCCAGGACTGCCGAGTCGTCGTTTGCCCTCGGGGTGCTTGTTGACGACTTTATTTATGATACTCAAAAGTTACATACTGACATTAATAATAACAGCCGCGAAAATCGACAAAGACGGTTAAGAGGTTACAAACCAAATAGTGTCCTTTCTGCGAAGCAAGACAACCAAAGAAGCGTGGCAAAACCAGATGCAGAAAGACCTTGAAGAGACAGAACTGAATGATGAAATATTAATGATCAGGCAGACAGAATAAACCTGAAATTCTACCAGGGCTTCAGAGAAAAGCTTAAACTAAAACGGGAAAAAGGTGAACAGACGGGAAGAAAAAAGTGTCAACCATAACAGTATTAAGCTCATCCATTTCTGGTGTATACAGTTAAAAATGATAAAACCAACCAACACAAAAAATTTAACAATATCATAATCACATTGATACCCAAACTAATCAAAGACGCGTGGGATGTATAATACATAAAACTTTTCTCTACACACTATTAATAAGTTAAAATTATCTTGACTCTACAATCGTCGAGGACGTGTGTGCAAAACCAATACATCGATATTGTGCATAGATTATCAATACATCTTCAAGGTTTTAATCGGTGGATTATGATTATGCGGAATGACAAAAAGGACAAAATACGAATTACTACTTGTGAGTCATTCACAAGGTGAATCTAATTCCAAAATGATCAATATGCTCTCAAAAATTATAACTTCCGGTTTCTCATTAATGTTTCAAGAGGAAAAAAATTCTGGGCTTAGTAAAACACAAAAATCATAACTTTTACCTTTCGAACTGGACTAATAAGACTCCGGTTCATTTGAATCAAACGACTTTCCCCGAATTAAAGACTTGCAACAGTAGACAGTCCTTGATCGTCAAATAGGAAAAAAATTCAAAAATCATTTCTCCTACATTAGAGCATAACTTCATTTGATAAACAAACTGCGATACTCAAATATTATCCGAAAGCTTCGAAACCGATATTACTCGACGGTATTAACAAACACGAAACACAGATCAAGAGACAACTGACAACTAAAGTCTGCGAGAGAAAATACAAAGCGACTGGAGGAAAAGAGAAAACGATGGCAGCGCCACGTGATAGACCACGTTCATGCTTGCCTTATCATATTAAAAAAAGAGCGTCAGCTTCTCCTGGAACTGTTTTTATCTGCTTCAACCTAATTTTTTTTACAGTTTTTTAGCCCAATCCCGATCAATTTCTTCTTAAAAAGTTATCTCTTATAATATTACTTAAATGTTCGCGATCGTTCTATATTATTTCTAACTGTATACACTAAACTTTTTAGGATCTTAAAGGAACTGAGTCATATTTCAAAAATGGGCCCAAAATTTTAGTGACTAACAAAAAAAAATCTCCACGGCTTTTGGGATAAAATGGATAACCTCAACCACACCTCCGTCCCAATACCAGTGGAATCTACTTTTTCCATTCCTAGTCCTCCACAATAATATGGTCTCAGGTGTGGGCCTCGATCTTAGTACAGTGAAAGCTCTTTACTCAAGGTTTTGACAAAAATTACGACGCAGTTACATTATTAGCGGATTCGATCGGTATTACAAAATAATTAGGTGTTACGGTAATTGTGGGGTTGAGTACTGCTGACGCGACACGATTCGATTCAATACAGATTGTAGTTTAATTGATTATTCATTCGGTATCCCATCAATATTACATTCACAAAAAATTTGTGAAACACATATCCCACCAATAAACAACTTTTACTGCATGTGACAGGGGGAGGACAACCTGCAACCCTTAGAAGGATTATTTGTGGCCCTCTATACATGTACCCGAGTTCCCTTTTCATTTTTGGGCTGTTATACTTTCATTTTTAAAATATGAAATCAACATAATTTAAGGCGAGTTTTCCACTTCCAATCATGACTCCAAAAGGATCTGAAAAATTACAATTAATAGAGATTCGAGAAGATCAAGCTCTGTAATTAAAATATAAGTCAACTTCGATGTCTGAATTTTGAAAATTTGAACTAGAATTGAAGTATCTTGAATTAAAAAAGGCTTCTGGCCGAATTATTTCTTATAATACTTATGTGAATCATATTATCCCACTTTAAAATTCGTGAAATTCAAACACCAATCAGTACTAACTGACCAGCATCTCAAAGGATCACTGAGGAGTGATTTCACATATAACTATTAAGTTTTAGAGAATTATCAAAAGAAGTAAAATAAATGTGTTTTAATTTTTTATATTTAAATTCAATAGCCGTATTTTGTACTTTTATTTATGTTTAAGTATTATAATATCAGCAAAAAATTTTAATGCTTTTTTGAATACCCTTTAAATAGGAATTTAATTGCGGCTCGCGAATAATTTCAAATTTTGAAAAAGGTTTGGATCATCAAGAAATAACCCACCGTCTGGAAGGATATTCAAACTCGCTATTCAGGCTTTTACACCACTCAACTACAGACCTCCACATTATATAATTTATATATATTGTTTTTCTAAGAAGATACTTAAAGAGTGACCAACTGTCAGTCAGAAAACCACGTTAACAAAAATAAGCGTTAAGTAAATTCGAAAAAGAACGGCAGCGGACACCCCTCTTTTCTTCATTCAAATTCAAGAGAGTTTAAACTCCAAAAGAGAGAAAACCCGTCAAAATCTTTATTGGATTAGCTGAAAAGGTCAGAAAAATTTACAACCAACCCTCTGAATTAAGTGCAGAACGTGACAACAAAAAATAATCACATGGGAAGAAAAATCCAAAGCCGTAGATATAAATGGCAGTATTGAATGAAAGGCTGTGGCAACGTTCAAGCAAAAAACAAACAATTAGGTAATCTAGAAAGAAAAGCGATCACGAAGGTGAAAAGCCCATTTGCGGTTTCATTATAAAATGGGAAACCTCCCGGAAAAGCATCATCATTAGCCACGGTAAAGACCCTAATTCATCAAAAGCCGCAACAAAGTTTTGTCAAAAAGTTTCTTTAATATAAAGTATATTATTAATGACACCATAAATCACGAGAAGCTCACGGTCGCATGACGAATGTTGCTGACAGAAATCCGTCGCACACATGATTGTTCGAGACGAGAGCGTAACAGGTCTTTCCGTTCTCCTTTTCACTCAGAAGCTTAATTACAAAAATGAATCACCATAAAATTGTCGAATTGGGTTTAGTATTATAGTTTCTAAAATGATATTTTTTACATGCTATAATTATAGTTAAATTTCAATCTAGTTTTTCACTCATTTTCGCGTACAACAGGATACGGAAAGAGGATTGGAACTCGCGACTATAACTTCTTAGTTTGGCAAAAACAACTACACCACAGACCTCCCGTGATCTTAATATATGTGGATCAGCTGAAGCTTAGAGCTTCATCCCTCCGTCAAAGTACTTCGGTGAATACAGAAAATTACCCGGAAAGTATCACTTCGAACCACCTATTTAATTTAAAGCTGGCCTAATCTCACCCAAAGTTAAGAACAAAAATGGGCGTTTTTGGTGTTTCGAATAATTTAGACCAAGATGAAGGGTTTGTTAAAGCCTTCCTCCTATAGAAAACATAATTAATAACTATGACATCACTATTATATCACTCTAAGTGAATTAATTCATGAATCAACCAAAAACTCTCATTATATTCTCTTAACCAAACTGTGCTAAAAATTTCTTTCCTCTCTCCCACTCATTCTCTTTCTTTTTACAGTACTTAAGAACCCACAATTTGTTTCTACTATCCATTCCCTCCTCCCCCCACCACTTTTAGACTTCAAACTCTAAGACTTAAAAGAGGCAGAAAGAGGAAAAGAAAGACCGAAGAATAAAAAACAAAATTCTTAGGTAAAAGCCTACGGCGAAAATATCATTCCATTCACAAATGTCAAGTCACAAATTCGAGAGAAAATCTTTTCTTCTTCGCTGACTTATTTTGTGAATTACAGGTGAAATTGTTTGCCCGGCACCTTTATCCATTTTGTTTACCTTATTGAATTTTATTTTTTTCCCCTGAAAAGAAATTTATGCGCGGAATATATTAAACGAAATCTTATTTAAATTTTAAAATGGTTTCGGTAAATCAAAAGCGAATGCAAATCCTAATATAACTCATGGCTTAGCAAACGGTTTTGTATTTTTGTTCATCTATTTATTTATTTATATTTGTTGTTATCCTTAAAATATTTTTTCTACTTTTCTTAACATCTATCCTAAGACCCATTTGTATCCGACAACAGGGTTCCTTCGCCAACTCCAACCTGGGAACTGTATAACGTTTTCAATTCAAAACCTCTGCTTCGTTGCTTACTATGTTATACGCAAGGATCTGGCTGATCTTACTGAAACAGGAAGAAATCAACAGATTTTCTCTTAAATACTCCTCTCGACCGGCAGTTTATTCAATCCTTCTGCAGCATCCCTTCTCAATAAACGACAAGACCAACAACCTCTCAAAAGAACCAACCAAGCCACTAGACCTCAAAACGCGCCTCTCTTAGCCTCTCCATCTTCCGCCATCTTTTTCCTCCAATACTTCGCTCTTTCTCAACGCTTTCCTCCAAAACTCTCCTTCCCCTTTCTCGAATCATTACTTACTACTATCATTCTATTTATTATTAGTACCACCTTTGCATCAACTTCTCTTTTCCTTTTTTGTTATAATAATCTTACTAATGCTGCCATTGAGGTTCTAAAAGACCCGCTGGTGAAGACAATACTTTCCACCCTCAACTTAACGCCTTCTGACTATTTTGTGGTTCGGTTATTCATTTGTAAGGAAAGGGACAAGTCGAGATGCTTGTCATTATATTCTCATCTTCATTGGCTCTTCTTGTCGGGCACGTTCGACGCCTACCTTCGTTTTTAGAACTGATCGACAGAAGTTTTGTAAAATCTGCCATTTTTTTAGTGAGTAACTTCTCTCCTTCTTTAATCAATTTCTGGGGTTATGACAAAGGTAGTTTAAATTGCGAGAGAAAAAAATAAGAAGAAATAGAGACAGCAGAGAAACAAGGAAGGCTATAACGGGAAATACATAAAATAAAAGGAAGAAGGAAAGAAGTAGATATCACGGTATTATTACCCCAAACCAGAACAAATATAATATTTTCCGAGTAAGCACTATGCAAATACATTTTTTAGTCAACCAAAACCTGTTGAAAAGTTGGCAACACTGTCAATAGTAGTGTGGTTATGGTAGTCCTTAAGAATGTTTATGTGATTACATGTGTTAATTAGATAATTAATATGCAATTTATATATAAACAAAACAAAAGGCTTTAATTTACCCAAAGCAACAAAGGATACACTTAAATCACTTCCAAAATAAACAATTCATACACTCTTCAAAAATTAAGAGCGAACAACATTTTTTGTTTTCTCTTATTTTTAGTACAATTAAAGAGATTACTCCTTAAAAATTCCCACTCAATACTTCTCAGAATTTCGAAATGTAAACTTTGACCTATTTTTATAGTCATTGCTTAAAGAGCTGAATCAACGAGACGGATATTCAGAATTTCTTATTAAGACCAAAAATAAAACAAAAACCAATGTCGTTTTTTACGTAATGACAAATCATCTGGTGATAAAACGATCGAATTTTTGTCAACAGCCAAGAATATGACTTGACAATTTAATAATAGTTATCAACGCCCCCCACCCGTTGGGGGTAATCCTTGCCCCCCGGGAGGATTTGATTGGCTAGAGGTCAAAACATTGGCCTTTTTCCCATGGGTCATGGATTCGAATCCTACCTGGAAATGTCGGTGTTACATTTAAATTGTTTTCTTCGGATGAATTTTGGCCAGTTTTTTGTGTATATAAGTAAAGTCAATGGGAAAATTATTTTGGACTTTGCCAAAAAGGCATTAAAAGAACTGGTAGGAGCGAGGAAAATTCCAACTGGTTCCGAATAATATTGATCATGTAAATTTTAAAAAAAGGTAAAATTGTTTTGAATTCGCTACAACCTAACACAGAAACTAAAAGACCGAATCGCTAATTAATTACTGACGACAATGCTTCTCTTTCCGCCTATTGTAAGTATATCGTATATCAGAGAATTACTCTGTAAGAATTACTTGTAATTGGGAATTAGTCTTTTGTATATCGTATATATGAGAATTACTAGCCTCAAAATCAAAACAAACTCGAAACGTCACAGATGTGAGTTTTGGCATAACCTGTTGGGGATAAATTAAAATAGTGCTAAAGCAACTTTACAGAACAAAACTACCGAAATAGTTTCATGAAAACTGTTTGGGGCAGTCGCAGAATTCATTACATTATATCGATCTTCATCACTGATGGTGACGGAAGTAATAGGACGAGGAAGTAAATGAGCCAATTAAGCTGACAAAAAGCTGACAGAGTACAATGACCTGCTATTTATTCACATTTGCGGTCCTTTTTGGTAAAACGATTTTTTGAACAACGTCGTTTTGCCCCTGCTACAAAAATTTAATTCAGAAAAATCAACCCTTATAAAATATTAATCAGCATAACAGCTTTCAAACTTTAAGCGATATACTGGAACGTTGATAAACTATTTGACAATTAAAGCTTCACTAACCAATTCCAATCCTTCTCACCTATCACCCGGGGGGTTAATTTATACAATTAACAGAAGCTAGACATAGATATACATTTGAGAATCAATTCATTAGGAGCTTTTAAAACTGGGCGACGATTTATTTTAGAGAAGTGTTGTCAGTGACTATATAATTTAAAGGCAACCGTTGAAGAAAGAAAGCCGCCGATATTCAATAGGAAGAACATCATAGTGCACCATGATAGTGACCGAACATGTGCTGAATTGTCAAAAAAGTACAGAAATACATTGAGAAATTCTTTATTCTTTAATTCTTTCTTTAATTCTTTCATCCACCATATTCGCCGGACTTAGCATCCTATGACCACCACTCTTTTTCGTTCTAAAAAATTTTTTGTAGGGCAAATAATTCAAAAATGAAGGTGTCAAAAAACAACAGGTTCAGACCTGGTATCAAAAGTAGTCTCATATTTCAAAAAATGGATACGCGAATTGCCCTTTGCCCTGGCCAGATATCATTAATAATAACGACAATTAAAATGATTTTATAGTTTTCTGACGGGAAAAAAATTTGAATTTAAGTTTGTTCCAAAAACGGAGAGAACTTTCCGGTAGACCTAATATTTTAAGCTTAGAACAGGGAAACACCAAATAAGACAGTAGGGTTTATAAACCATGCTCCAATATTACAGTTGTAAGAAAATCCTTTCGTCTTCCTCTCCCTCCACCTCCTTTAGATCTCGACTTGAGTTACGCTCATATACTCTCAACGACTCTCAAAACACTCTTTAAAAGACTCACTCAATACTTAAGCTTTCAACCCCATTCCACTTTCACGGTAAGCTACAAACACTTTCATAAACTTAGCTTTTCATGAGCTTTCAAAACTAAGTCGCATGCCGATTATTACGAGCGAACCTAATGTCTGAGCCTTTGTCAAGTTTAAAGTCTATAAGGAAAGGGAAAAGATGACAGCTTCAGATAAAATGTCCTTCAAAAAAAGTCAGGAGCTTTTTCACCGCTCCACCCAATGGTAATTCGTTTACAATTTATTCATTTAACCTCCTCCACCTCCTTCCTTTCCTTTTATTTTCTCCTCTTAAACGTTTTCTATTGATTTTGCAATCAAATTCATTTAGCCCGTACGTATACACTCTTATTGATTTTACAATTAAATTATGAATTGTTTAGTGTATTGAAATAAAAATATCTTTTTTAAAACAATAATGGCGGTTTATTTATACCAAGTTTCCCTAATGATTGTATTTAAATTAGACCGATTTACCTACGTGAATTTATCAGTATGAATTTGATGAAAGCGCTCACGTCTTTCATTCAAATTCGACAGTTCAATTGAAGCTGTTTAACACGCTGACGCCCGCACCGAAAATGGTGCGTTACTCGTGGAAACTGAAAGTTTTTTGTCAATCACGTAAATTTTTTCCTTATGTAAGATCTCCAACAAATCCAAGAGAAAATTGGCTATTATAATCATATGTCCCGCAAAACTGTGTGTTACATAATATGGAATTACAGTTACAAATGGTTGTTTCAAAAAACAGAAAAAATTTTTTGTGCAAAAAATAAATAAATAATTCATTTAAGTGCTATTTATAGTGCTTAACACAGTTCTGCCCTGGTTATAGTTGTTTAAAACTGTAATTCACCAAACCACTAACATTACCTTCTTGCACAGCCTTTTAGGTGCCTCTTCAAAAGCAAGGTCTACTGCACATCCATTGTTTGCTCTTTGCCAATTCACACACAAACTCATCACTTACACCCGAAGCATAATAAAAACAGGAAGTGCAATTCTGTGCATGTTTCGAATTGATTACGATCTCAGGAGTAAGGTGTAATAAACACAAACACACCACTACACATAATAAAATATTAATATTTCTTACGCTACAACTATTTTAACTTTGGCAGTTGGTAACACGGTTCACATGACCTCAGCATTCTTCGTATGCGCTCGTCCAAACTGTTCCCGAAAGTTCCAGTTCGTCGTCTACCTCTCTATCTCAGCTCATTTACTTCAGGGTACCTAACATGTTTGTCACCGTCAAGCCTGATGCATAACGAGGCCTTACTGATTCCAAGTTCATTCCCTACTCCTCGTCATCACCGGCCCTTCAACATGAGCGTGGCTCAAGTATATATATATATATATATTATCTAATTGGTTGCGACTTACATATGGATAAATAGATAATAATATTGATATAGATGAATAATTGCACTATTTATTGCTGGTAAGAAAAAATTTTTTAGCTCTTTAAAAAATTTGAAATTTTGTAGATTGTAATTTACCCGACCGGAAAAGGAGATTTACCCGAGTAATTTCCGACTGAAAAGGTTATCGACCCCTATTCTAGGGATTTCGTTTCTTTAAAAAAAGGAAAAAAGAACAAAATCATTTTTAAATAAAATTTTCCGTTTTCTAAAATCAACATATTACAACTTTGAAAGCAACAGGAAAAAAGGAAGCATGACAACAGAAACAAGTGACGGAGAACAAAAGAAAAAAAGCCGAACGAATCAGGAAATCCCGGGGAGGATTTTTGCACGAATTTAAATTTACATTTTTCCCCTTTTCCCCGAAAATCTTAAATAATCCTTGTCAAAAGCACTGAATCTCTTGCTGTGAAAGGTTTGTTGTTGTTATAAACAAAAAAAACCTTTCAACCTGTCTTCTATCTTCCGACATCACTTTCATGCTACAAATTCAACCATTCAAACCTAAGTAAAAAAAAATAAAAATCAAATTTTCCAAAAGCTTTTGTCATTTCCTTCGTTCCTCCAGGGGAACAAACCAAACCAAAAAAAATTCTCTCTAACGCGAGATTTCTTAATGTTTTACGTTTGGAAGTGAAAAATAGTTGACATAGCATTTCGCTTTCTCCTTGCTCATCCCTTTCTAAAAGCAAAAACAGTTTTAGAATTTTCCCCTTAACTCTGATGTTTTTTTCAAGCAACTTTTTTATTTTAAAACTTCAGACTGTAAAAATGGCGCTATTAATCAACCTCTTCATCCCTCCTTTTTTACCACTGTCCTTTTTGCCTCGAATTCTCTCTCACTCTTTTGCGTTTATCAGGACATACTAAAAACGAACATCACTTGTGTGGGAAACTTTTGTTTAGTTGCACCTGCCCAACTTTTCCTTTGAAAAAAGCTTTTCCGGAAGTTTTTTATTTCTTTCAATGAAACTTTCCTCCCTTCAAGAAAAACTAAGCTTAGGGGTTCATCTTTAGCCTTTTTCTTAACTCATTAGTTTATCATTATCATATATATATTTTATATTCTTTTTCCTTTTTAGACATAAGTACAAGTACAATTACAACTACAAATACTCATACTACTATTATTAAAGTCATAATATACTACATACTACCACATTTACAGGAACCTAAGAAAATTACAACGAATATCAGAGACGTCACAATCACGAACTCAATCAACATACAAGATACCAAAGATATCTGACGTAATCCAAAAGAGAATAATCGCTTTCTACGGACACCTGGCGAGAATAAACTCAGAAAGGTTAACCAACCAGGTCTTCAAACAATTTCTCAACAGAAAAACCCAGACTACATGGTTTGTGGAAACTGAAAAGACTTGAGAGAAGCAGGGATCACAACAGAATATATAAAAAGGCGGGACACCCTGAAGAGAAAAATGGAAAACACGAGTTCCCAGGACAAACCAAAGCTGAAAACAGTCTCGATATGGACGAAACATGGGTGGATACCTCATGGGGCTACTACCCAGAGACAGCTCTCGGTAGAAAATCAAAACAACTTTTATGCATACTAACCGTGGCGTGCGACAAAATAGAAGTTAAAAAGCATCCATTACTACGCAAAATTTAGTCTGACGAAATTTGACGACTGAAAGACGTGATGGTATGAAAACTTCAAAAGCGACTTTTGAGCTTTAGATTTCAATTTTCACCTCAGAAATGTTTTGTTTCCTTCCCTCCTTCCAAGCAAAATTATTATTTTATCAAATGGCGGTTGGTCCGTTACTCGAAACCTAAGGTCAAAAATTATTTTATTACTTCTCAGCTTAGAAATGATTTTCATGGGCTTGTAGCGAAAGATGACTTGAAATTAAAAACTGTTTTTCACTCGAGTTAACAGTCTTTGTTTTCCAAGACAAATAATAAAACCCAAATCCCAAATTTAAGTTTGAAATTTAATTCGCAAAAATGTTTTTTGTTATCCGATTACTGCGCGATAAGTACAAGACTAATATCTTTTAAAAGCTGAAGAAGTAGCAAAAAGTTTTTATTCACTTCTATTCAAATATTCTACTCTGAGCTACAACAGGCTAAATCAGGGATATTCAAACCGAGGACCACCTTTATAATTTTCATTTAAGATTCACCGCACTTCAGCAAAATGTATTTATTTATAGTAATTATTACAGCCCATATATTGGTTATTTTTTTTACTTACATACACATACATTGATATAGGTTGTTATTTCATTTATTTTTCTTCTTTATTTCAAGAATCAGACTCAGTGATCTGGGAAAAAGGCTCTCCGGCGCTTCTCCACCATTCTTTGTTCCTGCACTTAGTTCATCATCCGCGGACGGCAAAATGAGGTCGTCCTCTCACCTCATTTAATGTTTATCCTGGTTTCTGATTTCCAGAATTGGTGTCTATATTCTGGCTTCTTCGGTTCGTGTTCCATCTTGTGTCCGCATCAGGTGTCCTGCCCATTTCCATCTTAGGCTTGATATTTTGGACTGCATCTTTAGTCTCTATTTGTTCTGTGATGATTCTGCTATTGATCTTATCCAACAGTCTGACACTTTTAATGGGCCCACACTACTGGGCCCTCCAAGGCCCTTGAGCTGCTCATTTTATTTATTATTTCTAGGGGTCAGAGTCCATTATTAGCAACCATAAGGAAACTTGGGAGAAATGCAAGTTTCTAATATTTTAATATAATTTAAATATTGGTAATAAATATCTTTGCAAAATTTATAACAGACACTGCCGGTTTTATTTATGGTTTTCAATATATTTATTTGCCGGTTTATCAATATTATGGACATATTTATACATTTTCACACTTCATTTTTTGGGTAATATATTTCTTTATATACATTTAGTATCAATATTATAGTCATAGTTGAGTTTTAATCCCATTATTCACCTTCTTTGGGTATAACAAGATACGGAAGGAGGATTTCAACTCTCGACTATAACTTCCTAGTCTAGATCTTAAACCTATAGACCTCCCCAGTATCGATATTATCATATCTAAGTCTACAAGCAATTATAGTAGTAAACACAATTCTTCTAAATCATAATGTTAAAAATTTTCACTCGCCAAAGAATGCCTACTGAGGGTCTAAATCTAATATGGAGCTACAAATAATTTTATATTCGGCCTATGGAGTTACTGTACATTTTCAAAGTGGTCCTTAACATTATTTGACCACCCCTGGTCTAAATCCTTAAAGTTAAAACTCTAGAATGCGAATATTTAAAATTCTCGTGAAATTTATCAAAGCTAGGCAAGCACGTAGATTTCATTTTAATTAATTTATAAACCACATTTTACATCTCACGCAAAATACTCCCAAAGAATATCTACGACAATATTTTCTTTAACACAGAAAATAACTAAACTCAAAAAGGGAATCGTACAACTTGTCTCCACTCCCAACTGTATAAATCAAAGGATCGGCCTCCCACTGCTTTCTAAAGCCAACCTTACACGAAATTAGTTCTTGCTTACAAACATAAATCAAGGAACAATCAAGAACCACAATACTCGTAAACATGTCTGGTAGTTTAACAACAAAACCAAAGTCAAATGTTTAAAACCGTAATAAAGTTCGAGATTCTAGGACATCTTCCATAGAATCTGGCAAGAGACGTGCTTAAATACGATCCAAAGATCAACTCTTCGGGTATCGTAAGCATGTTTTATAATAAACCTGAACGAAATTAAAAGTTTTTTTTTACCCTTGGGTATAACAGGATGTGGGAGCTTTGCAACTTTGATACTAAGACGCTTTGACCACTCAACCACAAGCCTCCCACGACTAAAAGAATTTATCATTTCATACCTCATGCTAAAGCATCACTCCAGTTTTACCTGAACTCAGAAGTTGACGCGACCAATTTCGTATCTCCGGGAATATATACCCGAAAGTTAAACACCAACATACCCAATCCTACCACAACTTTCATTATCGGGTTATTTCATAACAATCAAGCAGCAGTGCTCACTTCTTTTAGCAGTTAACTTATTCACTGTCTTCTGTGTTTTTAAATTTCAGACAAAGAGTTGAAGTAACAAAGATGTTACTGACGGATGTTTGCAATTCAGATTGATTTTCTGGTATCCTAGAGATCTGGATTGATTTTGATAAAAAAGATACGATTTTAATTGATAAATTGATATAATATATGATTGTTTTCATTCGATTTGTTCTTGTCACCATCTTGATTCTCTTCGGACTGTTCACCACTCGAAAATTTGCATAGTAACTTTTGAATTTAAGTAGTTAAAAAATCTCAAATAACGGAGAATGAGGATTTTCTTTGGTAAATATCAAAAAATGTCAAATAAGACGGTAAGACCCAAAATTTTATTATATTTTTATACACTGGGGCTATCACTAGTGTATTTCGCGACAAGCACAACTATGCATCATGAAGACTCATTCATAATATTCCAGCTTCTGGCAGTAGCTCCTTCCTTTCTTGCTCATTCTTAGATCAACCTCATTTGGCATTATCCACAGTTCTAAACTCCCTTCTTTGCTAATAGAGAAGGAAGACCAAAGGAAATATGACCATGTATCTTCTGCCCTCTCTCTCTAATATCGCTTAAACACCTTTAACGTCCATCCTTATTGCTTTTTTTCTCTGTCAAATGTCCCTAAAAAAATGCCGACCAACTTTAAAATTCCCATTACAGGAGAGAAGACTGTGGTGTGGTGGTTCAGTGCCAGACTAAGAAGTTATAGTCGCTAGTTCAAATCCTCCTCCCGTATTCTGTTATACCCAAAAAGGGTGAAAAACGGGATTAAAACTCAACTATATTGCTTATTACAGTACGAGATGAGGTTTCTTTTCTTTTTAATTGGTAATCAAGACGTGAGGATCAAGATTGCAGTGGGCGTGATCTTCGCAAATTCAAATTAAAAAAATAATTAATTCCCTTGATCACTATGATTGCCGATGTTGGCATTCCTCCTACTTCTAGTACAGCCCCAGAGGGTGTGACGCCTAACATTTCTTTCGCAAACTTGCTTTTATAACAAGCTAAAAATTCTAAAAAAAATCATTTTAAAATATACAACTCGAGGAAAAAAGTTTGTAACGAAATTTAAAAAAAAAGGGGGATTTGTTTTATGTTATTAAGGTTTTGTTTTAAAATTTAATTTTATCTCATTAAATTTTCTTTATGGGATTCATTCAAATTCTATTTGATGGAGCGTGGCAACTCGTAGTTTTGTTGGAACAAAAAAAGAACGAAAATTTCATTTTGACTTTAGCTTTGAGTTTTTTTGCCACAGAGACCAATCTAAAAATATATTTTGAGTTTGGCTTATATTTAAATATACAAAACCTTCGTTCGAATTAATAACAGCTGAACGAACGTTAAAAGTCCTTAACGAATCAATCATTTTGGATAGAACAGCATTAACAAAAAAATTCTTCTGTCAATGACAGTGAAAGGGGGGCGGGAAACCAACATTAAATTTGACACTCTTTCGTGTTGTTGGTAAAACTGACAATGAAAAAAATTAATGGACACTGTTTTTTATTTCGTACAAACAAACCGACTCTGAGATTATATATTTTAGGGTATAAGTATATATATACGTATACCCTATATATAATGTATAGGTTATATATATGATTTATATAGGACGTTATATATACAATATATATGTAACTTCCAGCGATATATTACTAAAAATCACCAACTAAGCTTGGTAAATGTGACAAATTCCTGAATATTTATCATGTTTATCGTCTAGTTTATAAAAGTATCAAACTCGTAATGGAGAATTTAATAAAGACTTGTTAGGATCCTTGACTTCTGTCACTCTTATGATGAAATCCAAGCCAGTAACAGCCTACAAACCTCCGAATTCGAAGAAACACGAGACAAACAAGTAACAGGAGCAAAGAGTCTGAGCAAACTTTTATTAAATTTCCCATTGCAAGATAGAGATTTTCTAAACCTGCCGGTAAATGTGATAAATAAGAGATCAGGACTGGCATATACTGTATCTATACTAGTAGAGAGATAAGAGGGAGAGACCAGAGAAGACTAACAGGACTACTAAAAGAGGATACGGAAACGAGTGCTCCGAAGAACAACCGCGTAAGAAGCTGAAGACACAGAATTCCATTTTGCATGGTATGCAAATATGCGTGGTATACAATATTACATCTGGCATGGTATGCAGGAGAAAATTTAAAAGCCCTGCCCGAAATAATTATTTCTGCCTTTGGGGCTTTCGCATTTTCGGTTTCTTTTTTTCTGCTTTTAAATAAATTAAAAGTTGCTATAAATTACACATAAATCACCGATTTTCAAAATACTAATGAAGTTTGTCTTTCAAGATTGCAAAAAAACAATTACTCTTACAAGAATATACTGCTTTAACATCATTATCTCTTTCATTTCACCCCTATTTCACCCATTAGCCCACTATCATTTTTTGTGACACACCTAGAAACAATTTTTTTTTAATAAAAAAAAAGTAACGATTTTGTAAATATAGTTATAGTAAAGTTTTAATCCCAGTTTTCAGCCTTATTTATGTATAACGGGGTACGGAAAAAGGATTTGAATTCGCGACTATAACTTCTTGGTCTGGCATTTAATCACTGCAACACAGACCTCCCGCCTGAAATGTACAAATTATATTTAAAGAACTTTAAGAGTTATTCTTGTTGTGCTGTAAGGTTCATTAGATCTCTGAAGAGTTGAACACTCTTCTGATAATATTGTTAAAATTTCCGAGCCCATTATGTAACCCTTTTAAAATAATACACAGACAAAAAACTTTTTCGGGTTTATCACAAACCGTGTCAAACTGTTCTACAAACGCTTAGCACTCACAACACTAAAAAGGTGAGAAACATATTCTTCCCCTCACGCCGAAGATGCTAAAAGCTCTAAGTTTGCAAAATGCTGGTGTTATTTTTGGAAAATACTTAATACCAAAATATGAAAAAGTAAATTAGAAATATACTGTACATCAAAATGAACGAAGTCTGTGATTGGGTATCTACAGCGCCTGATTAACGAAGTATTGAATGAGAATTTGAGTCCCCTCTCATATCCTGTAATACCCAAAGGTGGAAAACGGGATTAAAACTCAATAATAACAATGAAAATCAACTTCAAACCAAAAGATAAAGCCGAGCCATCCGGAGAGCATAACCTCACGGATAAACCGCTCAATCACGATTAAATGGAAAAAATATTAAAGCCCATCAAGTACGCTTTGTTAGAATTAACAGAATCGGAAAGTTTTCCAGATATGATGACATGTCTGTTTGTCCTATTATCAAATAAGTTGTCACGACTTGTGAAATCCTGTCGGCGAATCCCCATCAGTTAAATGCCAACAACATCCAAAGTATCATCCAACAACATTCATTCATCTGACTAATATCCAAACCACTCGCACAACATCCCCTTTGACATTGCTGTTTTATTCAAAAACCTGTGACTCATACTTTCGTTGTGTTTCATGTATAGCTTCCTCTTATCAAGTTTACCGTCATTCAAAACAAATCCTCTTTTTTTGCCTTTTCTATTCTATGTCATCCTTAATTTTTGTATTGCTTTAAAAGGGCAAATAACTAGGGGACAGATCAGAGTCTTAGCCCCAGGAATTTGTGACTGGTGATACAGTCTGTAGGGTGGAATAAGATATAGGAGGGACAAAGAAACGGAAGAGGAATGTAGAAGAAAAAAATAGAAGATGGATAAAGATAACGATTGGAAGGAACAGAATAAAATAGAGGCAGAGAAAACAGGACAGGAGGAGGCAAAGAAAATAGGACAGAGAGAAGAGGAAAGTAGTAGTCATATTCATAAAGTCGGTAGAAAGTAACAGTAAGAAGACATGAAAGTGAGAGGAGAAAGCAGAAGAATAGTAGGAAGGAGTATAGAGGCGATCACAATACGTTCTAGAATTCTTCTTTTCTTCCGACATAAATGCCAGCTTGAAAAAAATTGCAAAACCAGATTCGATATCGGTTGCTGAAAGCACAAAAAAAAGCTCACGAGAAAATAATCATTGAAAGGCAAAAAAATATATTTCAAGTCTTTTTTTCTAGCACAAAAAAACTCGAAAAATAAATCATTTCAGCATTTTCATTTCCTTTTGAGTTTATTTCTTCGTTCTTCCTTTCTCCGACAAACAAAAAGAAAAGAGAAAAACAGAATTATGACATGATTTTACTCGGTTAACAGAAAAAAATAATAGAAATTCTTTTATCAAATGGAAAAATTCTTAACACAGTAATTTCACAACGTTCCTATATTCTTAAATCTGCAGACCTTTTTGCTGAGGACGACGTGATATTCCCAAAATAAAAGCCTTAACTAATGGGACTGAAAAGACAACAAACCCATCCTTACAACAGATTTTTTCACCTCTACCTTCATAACTCCTTCTGTTTCAAATCAGTCCGTAGATCTGGTTTGGGAATTGAGAGTTAATTCTGATTTCTGGTATTTTTGTACATTTATATATTTTATAATTAATGAATATCCGAAATGTTTTTCCGCCTATACGTGACAAATTTTCAGAAAGTTGAAAATCGAGTCCTATACACCAGAGGTGGACAAGCTCCTTGATAATCCGAGCCATTTTTCACGAGCCCCAAGTAAATTCGTATTTAAAAGGTATTACAAACAATTTTATTTACAGACTTTATATTCATTGAAAACATATAAATAAGAGTACAATATGTGTATTGAGATAAACAATAAACACTTTTATTTCACTTCCCTTGATAATTCTTTAAAATTTGGGGAGAGCACTTCAGAGTGATCTTTTGAGATGCTGGTTAGTTAATACTAGTTAATACTGGTAATACTGATCGGTGTGGATTTTAAAGTTTAATAAATGATACATACTGTATGTACGTTGAAACACATACGTAACAATAATGATTTTTTAAAATATTAATATAATAGCACATGAAAAGGGAACTCGAGAGAGCTACAAATAATACTTCAAAGAGCCGCAGGTTGGCCCCTCTGCTATATACAAACGCAGGAAAATGACAAACTTCATCTGGCAGTAATTGATATTCGTATAACTGAATATATATTTCAAAAAGATGGGTGGAATTGTAAACAATAAATTCAACCTAAAAATAATCTGGACTTAAATGTAGCATCTCTTTGGGATCGCGTGTCCATTCTTAGCCGCCACAACCGAGAATCATACTAATCCTATACTGTAGTTATTCATGTATCAATTACGGACTCCTTGATGAGAGGTGCAGATAAGCCTCACCAATTAGCAAGTTCATATTATGAGAAAATCCTGTAAACGGTGAAGAAAGATTTTGTTTCTGAGGATTAAATGGTTTTGCCATCGTTACCAATATCTTATATAAAGCTCAGCTACCTTATGTCCTTTTTTTTCATTTGTCCGAAAATTAATGAAACAACTCATATACGAATTTTTTGTGATGGAGCATTTTTAAAACAAGAAACACCATCGACTACAGGTAAAGAGGAATGTATTAATTGAAAATTCGGAGAAGATGTAAAAAGCAAAGATTTTATATACGTTCTGAGCGAGGGATAATCTCCAAATAATTATTGTTGGGGTAGATATTAATCAGGAATCAGCAATTAAATGTAGCAACTGATTTGGAACGGAGGTAGTTAATTAACAAAATAATTTATTTTACAAATAAACAGAAGCAAAATTAAGAAATTTACACTTGCGAAATGAGTCGACTCGAATCTATTTCACCATCTCGAGAGAGGGCTTTCTATAAATAAAATAAAAAAATATTCGCAACGTATTTCTCAATTTCCTCTCGATCAAAGAAATGAACTAACTTCCGGCGCCGGGGTCACCTGGCTCAAGCACACCCGTTCAACAAACGCTTATTTATGTTAGCCTCCTCCTGTTCGCTCAGGACTTCTTCAAAAGTTATTTGTTTAATCCAAGGCATGACAACACCAAAATATATTTGACCGACTTTCAACATTATTTATTTTATCTAGAACTTTTTAAAGGCGTACCCTCTTTTATAAACCGAGTCTTCTATTCTAACCTGATTGCCTTTCTAAAGTCCGTGCGAGAACACGCCTAAAACTTAAAACTCAAAACTATTCTCCCGAACATAATTCAATCCTTCTTATTACCTTCTCATTTCTTCACAATATATCACCAAGAGAAGAAAATTTAGTGTAGATAAAAAATTAATTTTTAACACTCACTATCTCAATTTGTCTAAGCTTGCACTACAAATCTCAATCCAACATACAAACTGAAAAAAAAGTTTCCCAATAACACTAACCAAAATTAATTTTGACAAACCAGTTTACATTTGACAATTTGTATATATCACAGTAAGAGAGAAAGTGAAAAGTTCAACTGAGCTCACTAAAGCTAATAATAAAGTAAGAAACCCAAAAAGATGTTTACCGAATTAAGAGTTAATGAGGCTATCTCCACAGCTCAAACTATTTGCTACAAGACATCTGTGGTCAATATTCAAATCTAATCTGTGTAATACAATTACTCCCTATATAGTTTAACAATCACATTAATTGAGGATATTTTTGAACCCAGAACCCACTTTTACTACTACAACCAAATTTAGGTCATTTTGTATATAAAAATTCAAGAATATATATTTCCATATATTATAATACAGTCATTAGGCTTGTTTTTTAAAGAAACGATGAAGCCAGAGAAAAAAGCTGGCAGAAACTTCAATATGGGAATGAAAACAACCAGATGAGGGCAAAATGAAACAAGACAGTACATTCAGTATACAAACTATACAGTGTTTGTGAATCGTACAGTCAGTTAAAAATTTTGAACATAGTTTTGAAATGTCAAAATACAAACAAATTTGAAATTAACACCTAATAGCCACAAGATGTTTAAAGGAACAACCACCACTCACAAGAATGTTTCAGAGCTTTATCATTTACAATGTAAGAAATAATATTTTAAGCAATATAAAACAATAAGAAGTAAACATTGTAAATAAACAACACACTGATATTCCAACAGCAAACTAGTCTATCACTGCCATTTCTTTTTATCTTTTAGTTCCACTGAGTAAATACAACATTTTTTTGGTTTTAATGGAATTTGTCAGACAAAAATGACTATATTAAATATTGCATGACATGATATATAAATTGAAAACACTTACAAGTGGTCATAAGTATAAGGGTGAAGAATTAGGAGAAAATTAATAAACTATAATCAGCTTTCAAACTTTATATAAAAAGAGAGACAACATGAGGAGTGGTTTTGATTTTGCAATTTTCTCAGAATCTGACTTTGCCATGTATTAATAAGGTCAAACTCCAAAACTGAGGTTTTTTTACTTTTCATATTTTTCTTCTACTTTATTATTTACTGTTTACATTTTCCAGTATTAACGAAAGTTCACCAAGTCTACACCATAACAGCTGCCTTATTTCACACATAATAAATTTGTGGCGTCTTTCTCGTGAGCTTTTGAATCTATTTATAAGACGTTACACTTACCAATATCATTTGTCGAGCTTATTTTGATCGAAGAAAATCGAGTCCTGTATTGTCTGGTTCTATCCCGTAGTTTAACACCGATACAAACAAAAATTGAGGAATCCTCAATTAAAATATGTGAATAAACAAACTAAAAATGTTCAATATTTCACTCGTAACCAATTGAATAACAAATAAGATTTACATAGTCACGCACGAAAAACTTTCATCCATATAACATAATGGCAATTTAGTAAATAAAAACAAAAAATAATTCAGTCAAACAAAACGACATTAACCAACACACACACATTCTGAAGCCATGAACAAATCACCAATGGTATTTTGTTTGTTTGAGAAGGCGGTGAATCCATAGATGGCGCTACTTTCTGCAACCGCTCAAGTCGCACATTCTTTAAATCCCCGTTTTCGTCCCAAGATGGTGCGGTTTAAATTTTTTTACTCAACCACGCAGATGTAAGTTGCTATTATTATTCTCTAATTTTAACAAGAAATTTATGTTTTAATAGGATTTGAAAATATTCTATTATAAATTAACTCCTCGGGGTATGTGTTAATTTAAAAAACGATATTAGGTACTTATTAACGCGATCTCAGCTACAGATTTGGAGGTTTTTAATGTGGCGGTTTTTAAACTGGAAAGGTTAGAGGATTGTTGAAAACATAAAATACGTAAATTGTATTTAAAAAATGAGTGAATTTTTAATACAGAAGGTACAAAAAGATAAATAGATAAAAATAGTATGAAAAGTATAAAAACAAAGGTGCTTATAAAAGATTTATCAAAAAAATTTTGTATTTTAATAGATACTAAAACTAATTTAGCGAGAAGAAACTAACGACAATTAAGCACTGCCACCAGAAAGGGTAGCTGCATCTGGATAACGATCTCTGTAAGCCATACATCTCTGCTGATCAACGTATAACGACTTCCTTTTGGTCAAAATCACGAATTCTAAATTGCTTCTCACATCGTATAATTTTGACACAACTTTGTCAATATCATCGATTTGTTTTTGCAAAGACGATTTGCCCTCGTTTATAAATTTCACTTCGTCCATTAACCTAGACAGAGAAATTAATATCTCGTTAAGAAAAAGCGAGCGAAAGAATTTGCAAAATATAAAATCGGCACACCTACCCATACTGAGCCTGATCTCTGCAGTTCTCTACTCTCGGTCTTTGTAACCTGTTGTTTAATCTCGTTTCTAGGACTTTTGAGTTGATCTGCAATTGACGTTGTAGTTTAATCAGACCATCGTACAATGATTCCGCCTCTGATATCTGTCTCAAAACATCTTGAAGCTCCCTCTCGAACATCTGTCTACACTGATCTGTTTCCTCGATTCTTTTTTTCAGTGCATTGTACACCTTATCGGACTGATTGATAAGATCGCGAACGGAGTCATTGAGGAGTTTGCTTTCGACCGTTTCTCGAAGGCTTCTGGATTTTGCAAGTTCATCTTTGGCCACATTTATTAAAGTTACGTTATAGATCGCCCACGACTCTGGAGAAGATTGGCTGCAACCATAGAAAAAGTAAGTGAGTTAAGTTTTTTGCATTTCAAAATCACAAACCGTTCGGATTATTTACTTTTCAGGAAATCTAGCTGCTCCACCGTGATTGGAAATTATGGTTGTGGTATTCCTCAGGCAAGCATTGATCGATTCAAGCTCACATGTCTCCTTCTTGTCGCTCCAGGTGTGTTCTAACTGATCTTTGCAAGCTCTATTAGCCAAAATCTGTTTTTCGATTTCTGCAATGATGTTTAAGTACAGTTCTCTGGTTTCTCTGATCATGGAAAGTTCCTGCGGGTGAGAGTTTTCTTTTTGTTAACATGTTTTTAAAATTTTGAAGAAGTTTAAGAGGTGAAAGGCTGATTTAAAAAGCTTTTGCGTACCTTAACTAACTCTATTTCTACCTCATCGTTTACTAAATCAGGTTCAAATCGAGTCGTTCGTCTGTCGATACATTCCCCAGCAATTGATTCGGGCATTTTCAAAGCTGGCAATGAATATTTCAGTTTTATTTTGGTTTCTATGAGGAAAACGATTTCTTCTCTGAAATCTAGAAAATTTGAAAAATGTTTATAATGAGTGATCCAATAGGTGGATGTTTTGTAAAAGTCAGTAACGTCTTCAGAAACTACCTTTGATCAAAGCTTCCATTTCGCTGAAACAGTCTCTGACTTCTTTCAACCTTTCTTCCAGCCGAGCCGCGTTTTGACACTGATGCTTGTCTGCTTCCGCGGAAACGGTGTTTATCGTACACGTTACGTTTTGCTTCAACCTGTAAAGTTCTCTAGGATGTGATTGGGAAGGAAAATGTAAGGAAGGAAACAGGAGAGAAGGAGAATTTTTTGATAAATAGAAAATCTACTTTCATTTTTAACTAACCGAAAATCGTTGGAGACAGTAAAAAAAATTCCGGTTGTAAGTAAACAGAAAATGATTTTTAGTCTTATTTTAGAGCAATGTTTAGTACGAAGTTAAAATTAAAAAGTTTGACTCACTGGCTGGTGCTAAACGCTTTGTCCAAGACTTCTTGATTTTTCTTCCTCCAGTCCTTTGGGCTGTACCTTGTTATCGTGTATCTATCGACAATAGGTCGAACTCCTTCAAAAAATAAAATCAGAAATGTATTTACAAGATTAGGTACTCGTGGAAACTAATCTATTATAAGACTATAATTTCAAGTAAGTAGTTGTATACAGTATAATGACAATTTCTGGTTTGCTTCAGCCATATTAGGTCATTCAGCTATATTAGGTTTCTCGGTTATTGGAACACCAGTCACTCGACAAACATTTATGTCCTGATGCTCAAGTATATTGAGTCGTTACACGCGAATGTTTCACAGGTGCACTAAATTGTTGGTTCAGTTGAAATTATAGGAGCCCCTAAAAGTTTCAATTTCCCGATACAAATGGATTAAGAAACGTTTCTCACCAACAAGATCAGCTGTGGGACTCCACGTGACACGGCCAGTTGCCCACGGACCGTTGTTAACTGTCTTTTCATTTTTAATACTAACGAAGTCATCTCCGGGTTGCGGCAAGTAAGGCGGATGTTTCTCATTGTTCGGGAACGTTCTCGTCTTCTTCGCCTTCAAAATAAAAATTTGTTTTTTAGTTTTCCTCTTAAGCGTGTTAATATCTGATTGTATACAAGTGTTATTTCAAAACTGATGATAGCTGTTACCTCTTCTGGATGATGGACACAAAAAGTTTGTGAATCCTCGCAGTGACACACCATATTTCACCAGAATTTTTAACTATGATAATTTAATGAGACGCTAAAAAATTTTTTAAAATGTATTTCTGTGTATTGCGTTGCCTGGTGACAGGTTTCAATTGGTTGTAGAAGGGTGTTAGAAGTTTGTTCGATACTCGGCGTGGTTGGTTCTTCCTTAGTCTTGTCAAATCAGTAATTATAGTTCAATGTATCTCCTTGAAAGCTGTTCGTTGTTTCCTTTTGATATATCTTTCATTATAAACTAATTCCCTCTTAAAAACACTGTTCGATGAACAACACAACCTGTTTCATATACTGTGTCCGTTGACTTCCTTTTTCTTAAAACTTCAAAACTTGATAGCTTTCAGTATAAACTAAACAAATCATTGTAAACACGTACATTACCCATGCATTACACTACTAACTTATAATTTTTCCATATATGCGAGCATGGAGCATGTGTTCGACCACGTCATGAGGAGATCAGAGAAGCACATGACCAGAAGAGTGGTGAACATCTGCAAGGGCTCGAGGAAGCGAGGGAGGTCCCGTCAAGATGAAGAGAAGAAAAGAGAAATAGAGGGAAATTGAATTTCTTGGGACAGAGTTTTATATAAAACATCTAAACACAATAGGCAGGGTGGGCTTGGCGTGGTTTAGGTTGGGTGGGTGAAAGGAGTGTCTCTTTGCCCATTTTACAGAGAGCCCGACCATAGTTAGCATGTACTAAAGGGGTGTGAAAAGACCGAGGAAGAACAAAGTGTACGTCTAACTGAGCTTGCTCTCTAAAACTAGAAATACTAGGTGAAGACAAGAGAAGCAACTCCACTGCCCGAAATTTGTGTACATCTGCATAAAGTGAGAGTAATAATAGACTAAAAAATATTAATAATATTATATATTTACTATATAGAAATACTAGAATTATAATATTATTCGAGAGGTTTGTGGTAGTAGTTCAGTGTCAGACTAAGAAGTTATAGTCGCGAGTTGAAATCCTCCTTCCGTACCATTAATTACCAACCGGGATTAAAACTCAATCATAACCATAACTGTTATTCTTTCAACTGGTTTGTTTGCTTGGATTAAAAGGATTTGTCTATTTGGTTAAAATTTACTGTGATCCACAGGAAGTAAACAATATTCAAAATATGTAAGTCTTCTGCTGTTTTGTTTTATTTATTTTAAGTAAAACATGAATTTTTTTATTTAATATTATTGTGCAGTTTTGTTTAGAACGAAGGATTTTATTCAGTCGATTATTATACAAATGCAAAATTCGAGAGAAGTATACTGCGTAAAGACACGATTTGGAAATTGTAATAAACGTTGAAAGGAATGACAGCCGAAATAGAAGAATCAACAGAAACGAAATCAAGCTCGGAAATTCCTGCCCTTCCCCCTCCTCCTCCAACCACTTCTTCTGATAGTCTTGGACCAGGATCTGTTGGTCGTGTGGACTGGAGCCCCTTGTCAAAATTAACAAGTAAACAAATTCCCCCAACATTCGTATAGGAAGGCCGAACTGTGAGGTCATTCAACAGTTTGATGGGAAAATGAGTATTTGAATATCTGAATGTAGAATAATTGGACTGTCTATTTTGAAAGTGGTTTAAGTCTGGTAATGATGATTAAGTATAGGAAACACTAATTTGTGTTTTAAACCTTGCCAGCGTATGTCTTGTGTTTTTGACCTGTAAATCTCCTCAAAGTGTCTTAGTATTTAACAGTAATAAAATAAGACAGTTAACACCTAACGCTTTAAAATAAAAATGGTGTAAGTCCATTCCAGCGTCCTGGAAAAATCCAAAGAGGGCGTCACAAAGGGTTGAGGCCTTTGAATTTTCTGACGACATTGAATTTCAAATTCAAAGATCTCAACCGTTTTTAAAAAACTGAAAACAAATTTTTTTTTTCAGATTTCCGACCAATTGTATCTAAATATGGGACAGCCAGGTACAGTCCACTAGAATGGAGGTTGGCGAATACCAATATAGCAGGCCAAGTCCCGTCGGCAGATCTGTAAGCTTACAAAATTCTTTCTTTTTTTGAAATGTTTCAGAATCTTCCAGTAAATTCGAACTCCCTTTTTGGTTTTTGTTTTGTTTAGACTAGACCACGAAAGCAAGAACATAATCAGTCAAATCTCCTCAGCATGTGATAAGGAACAGAGCGAAAATACTCTCAGATTGAGACAACGAGTTTTAGATATACGAGCTAAAAACAATTTAGTTCGACAATACTGTGAAGGTGACATTGATTAGGGTTCATCTTTATTAATCATAAGTCTTGGAAAGCGTGGTACAACCCCATGGGTGGTGGGCAAGAGGTCAGAACACTTACCTATCATCCCCAGAGTCTTGGATTCAAATCGCAACTGAGTTAAAATAATCTGCTCTAAAGCCCATGTGTGAAGTAACATATAAGATAAGATAGTCACCTATTCTACAAGAAGGATGAAAGCTTCTACCGATGTCCAAAACAAAGCTTCCGTTCGATTTTGTATGAATCAGGTGTGATGTACTCTTCCCGCCGCTAGAGTGAGCACAATTAAGTCTGATTTTCTATCACAAGAAGTTCTCTCACTGCTTTCACTGACTCCGAGTCATTACACTTTACTGTACACAAACAGTACACAGCAGACCAACCCCTTCAACTAAGTTGAAGTTATCGAAAAACGTTTCAGACCTGAAAGAAGAAGTGGAGCAAATGGCTCAATATAAGCTCCGAATTCGAAAAGCTTTAGAAAATTTGGGAGTAGTCGAGGGCATCAATGAAGAATGCAGAGAAATAAGAAAAAATCGTTTCACTGAAGACCTTGTAAGAGATGAAGTGGAAGAAGAACTTTTTCAGGTCGTCTTTTCAACCTCTTCATTTGGCGGCTTTAGGAAAGCTCAACATCTAACCACGTTCTTTACTTACAGGAGAAGGGTCTATGTCAGGAAATCAGGCAGCTTTACATGGCTACCCTAAACGAATTCGACTCACAGTATAGAACGATCAAAGGCTGTTATCAAGAAGTACATTCAATTTATAGCGATCAAAAGGAAACTTTAGACTACGATACGGAAAACATCGGATTGAAAAGCTCCTCCGATCAGATTTCCTTTCATCATGGAATTGCTAGATATGAAGAGAAGTGAGAGACAGAAAAAAGCTCAAATTTAAATGAGGGTTTATTGCTGAAAAGTTCGAAATGTTGAAAAAGCTTAAAATGAAGGAAAATAAAAAATTTTTTGTTATGTTTTCAGCATGTCATCACTCGAAATTTGGGAAGGATACATGAATCAAACTCTAGCCAATATCAAAAGCACGATCGAAAGCTCAAAAGCACTTAGAAGAAAGATTCATTCTCCGATTTTGTCAGATTCAGCCAGATCTTTGAAAGAACAGGATCAAAAAGTGCTTAAGGCGTTCTTGAAGAGAATAGATGAGGTAGGGAACGGAAGGAAAATGCTCGAATGTGAGTTGAATTCTGTCCTGAACGAAATAGCCCATGCAGAAGGCCTTCATGCGGCCCTCGAGAAATTGGGACGGCAAGTAGATTTCAATTTGAAAGTCGTGCAAACGAGATTGGACAACAGGAGACATAGGCCCGGAGCTGAGAATTGCAGAGACGTCCCGCAGATAGGGTATGATCTTGTTTTTTGAAAGTAGTTTTGTAAAGCTTTTCTATTTTTAATTGAATAGCTTTTCTCTTTTATCGAAGGCTTTTTCGAGAGCTAAAAGTAATCAGTGAACGGGTTACGTCTCTCGAAGTCCAACTGTCGAAAATCAACGAAACTTTGAGGCAACTGTATGAGTCGAGAAAGAATCTTGAGAGACAAATACACGTGAAGAGACACAGTTTGACTTTGGATCAAGAAAGATGTTTGTCATACAGAAGTAGATACCCTAACACTGCTTACCTATTGGGTTACTAATCTCTGCTTTTTCCTAAAACAGTTTTTATGTCTCATTTATCACGCCCAAAGTTTTTATATTGGATATATGTATAGATTCACAAATTGTGGTTGTCTGACTTTAAAAATTAATATATAAAACTTAACAAGTCTTAGTAATAAGTCCTTTGACGGCTGTTATCTTTGCTGCAGCCATCTCGTCTTCGTCTGTTCAACAACTCTTTTACTATTAAAGGTTAGTGGTTGTGAACAGCTTAATTATTCTCACTGCTTGAACTACTACTGTGTATATTGTTTGAAGTATATGCTGAGGGATACCTGTAATCGACGTGAACATTCGCAAAGATATGCTACTCCCATCATTTGGCTTGAAATGGCAGCTGACACCACTCTGAGTTTTCCTTCGGCCAGAGATTTGCACATAATTTCTTCTAAAAGGTCTTGCTTTCTTTCTATACCTTTCTGTGCTGTTTAATAATAACTGTGCCACCTTCAGGAAAAGATTCAGAGATAGTATTGGTTAACAAATTCCATTCCCAGCCCAATGATGTGAGTAATGCATACTACCTTTGTTTTAGGTTTGGAAAATCTTCTAGTGTTCTGTTCAAATACTATATATGTCTTGGTGAAAACAAGAGTGACATTATCCACTCTTGTAACAAAATAGATTTATTCATGTAAGAAACTAGAATTAGCCGATAAAATTTTTTATAAATATTTATAAATGGGTAACCTAACATGCACAGATACATCTCTACACTCTTTTTGCTATTCTCACACTCCATCTTTGACTCCAAATATGACACTGTCGTATTTGTGCAAATACATCCGTATGACCCTTCTCTATGAACATCTAGGTCAGTGGTTCTTAAACTTTTTTGCCTCATGAACCCATTTTTATACTCAAAACTTGTTTCAGTTTTAGGGTGTACCCCCTTTTTATTGTTATTTTGCTGTTTTTAGTTTTTGTCAATTCTATTTATTTTAATTTCTATGACAGTACAAATCAATGATAATAATTTATGGTTATAGTTGAGATTTAATCCCGTTTTTCACACTTTTTGGGTGTAACAGATTACGGGAGAAGGATTTGAACCCGCAACTATAACTTCTTGGTCTCGTCAACTTAACTAGTACACTACAGACCTACCGCTAATGATAACAATTTTGTCTTCCACTGAGGACCACTTTGAAACCACTGACTTAGACGCTGACAGTCCTCTGCATTTATACGTTAAGAAGAGTCTCAGTGATTTATTATTTACTTAAAAACAGCCAGAGCGGAAGAGCTGTTAGTTCTCGTTTCATTCTCCCTAATTAGAAGTTTTTAAAACTAAGACTATACCAAACTTAGGTTTGTACCTTTCTTTTTCATTTTCTGACATTATGAAGCTATTAACTACCAACTATTTTTCTATAACTAACACAATTTAAAATTTCGAAATCATAATATAGAAGGAGTTCATTTTGTTAAATAAAGACTGCAAAATGTAAATTCGTTGCGAAACGTCATCAGAGTAACGATGTCTTTTGACTTTAAGTCCTTAATCGTGATGTTTAGATTTGAAACCTTAAAGCTAAAGATTGCTATCACATTGCTCACACTTTATATATTGTGTATGGTGTTAGAACAATTTCAACATCAGACAGTTTGGGATTTCCTTTGGTTTTCGAGCGGAGTCAATCACCAGTCAAGCGTTTCTTTCTTGGAGTTGAATTGAGGACTATTTTTAGAGTAGAATTGAGTGTACCATCGTCGATGCCTTGCTAGAGATCTCTCCTCTTTCACCAGTAGAGGCTTTGATAGGAATTTCTTGTGATTCCATACCATAATGTCCCGCTCAAACTACATCAAAAGAACATTATATGTAAATACATAATGGTTATATTATACATATTAAATGGTTGTGTGTATTGTTATATTTAGTTTTTTGTTTTTGCTTTGGTTACCATTAACCACGCTACTTCAAAAGCTGGATTTGGTAGATTGTGACAGCAAGAGTAATCAAAATTTTGTTTACAAAGTGAACTGTATGTTTATATACTCAAGTGAAATATTGAGAACAACCTACCATGATAAGCTCGCCATAAAGCATCAACCTGGCTGTGATGAAGTTTCTTGGTGGAGCGTATATCCTATTAACAACTTTTTGAAGAAGAGGTTCTACAGGAGTGACAGCCTGGAGCATGATCATTGATCCCAACATTCCTTCGATCAGAAGCTGGGCATAGGCAGGACCAATTTGTTCTACTTTGACTTCCATCCTTCCCAATGAGAATTTGTTCAAGAATCTCGTATCAAGGCTAAGAGACATGTGACCCTTGTGACTCTCCTTATTATCTGGATGCCACTCTCCATTCCAAACGTGCCTCATAAATTTTAAATAAAATCTCTCGCAGAATCTCAAATCGTGGCCTCCGAAAAGGTTGGGAGCATGAATGGCATTCAGATGTGCTATATCTCCGCCATTTTCAGACACGTCTTGAGTGTGGCAAGCTATTAAAAACTCGGAGCGACCGTGGTAGAGCCATTTTTTACTCTTGATCGCGTCTATATCTTGAGGATACCAGTCGGGCTCCTGATTTTCCGCATGGTACCATACGAATATTAACGAATTCACTTCGACTGATGGCCACGTCTTGACTTTTATGAAACTTGGAACCTTCTCCGCGTAGGGAATACTTGTGCACTGTCCGGTGCTTCCATCGAATCTCCAGCTGTGGAAAGGACATTCTAAACAGTTCCCGTGAACGCTTCCACCAATGGCCATATTCGCTCCCAAGTGAGGACAGTACGCGTCCAAAATTTGTACTTTCCCTTCGCTGCCCCGAAATATTGCGAAATGTTCACCCAAAGCCGTCACCTCTTTGACTTCATTCTTCTTAAGATCGTCAGATTCCATCAAAGGAAACCAACCGTTAGGGAAAGCTGCAGGGAGATTTCCAACCTTCCGCAGTCTTTGAACTTCTCGAACGAGTTCCCTTTTGTTCTTTTTTCGATACCTTGAAGATTTGTAGTATCCATCTGTTAGGTAATCGAAACCGACGTCACTCAAATCCTATAAAAACAAAATTGTTTAAAATCAAAATATTGTCAGCAAAGACTTTTTCAAGTGATTTCCACAAACTCACTTACCCTTTTCAGATCCATTGGTAACACAAGAAAGTAATAAAAGAGAAATGAGAGAAACGCAACTCCTGAGGTGGCTACGGCCGTCCAGTGCATCCATGACGTCCAGTCAGTAGAATTCAAATATTGAGAAGAACACAGAAATACCGATGAAATCCTTTCATTGTCCTGTCTTACTAAATCTGTTAGCCAGTGAGACGGCCACAAATTGAAGTTACTCTCATTCATGTTTATGGAACCTGACCCTTAAAAAAAAAAGAAGTCATATCATATTAGATCTCTAGTGACAACCTGCAGGCGCAGAAAACAAGGGAGGTGATTGTAAGATTTGCAAAATTTGCCGACAAAAGTGAAGTAGTTGTCAACATGGAGAAACAAAAAAACATGATAATAGTGTTTAAACTATGCGATGTCATAGTTTGACGTCAAACTACGTCACTAAATAGTGACACGATTTGTGATTAACCCAAAATTTTATATGTGTATAGAAAAAGTGATGATTTTTAAGAAAGGAAGAAGTGGAAAGGAGAAAAGATGATGGTGGAAAGGAAAAGAAATCGAAACAGGAAATAAAATACCCAAGATTCACCTTTCAACAACAAAAAAGACACAGATATAAATGATCTAGTGAAAAAGAATGCAACCGTGATGACAAGTGTCTTTTTTTTTGAAACATAAATTTATGTTGACTAATATATACATAATAGTTACTACAGTGGAAAATACAGATGCCCATTATGTGACATGTAAATAGGCAAGATGACAAGTGTCTGGGGAGGAAGCGAAAGAAAACTTGTTGGGAACTTTAGGAGATAAATGGTAATCTTCGACTATCTAGTTAGAAGTATTATCATGTATGGAGTTGAGATATGGGGCTGGAAAGAATATCCATCCATCCACAAGAAATACCAGAGATGGATTCTAGGCTTTAATTTGTGAACACCAAACCATGTACTTCTTAAAGACACAAAAAGAAGAAAAATAAAAATTGAAAGTGGCAGGAGGGCTACCAAATACGAAACGATAACAAGAAAAACGAGTAAAAACGAAACTCTGAAAAAATGCATCGGTGCGTTAGACATAAAAGAACTAAAAACAGAATAAAAGGAAGATATACGGAAACACTTTGAAAGAGACGGTGTAGGAGAAGTTAATATCAAGTACAAAATGGCGAAACTATAAAACAGCTGGTGAAGAGAGACAGAGATAACTACAGGCAGAACAACCTAATGAAAATAGAGAGATCCACTAGAAGCCGAAATCTGACTAGAATACAGAAATCTGTGGACTTCAAATCTGCTGAACTGTAAGAAGACAAAACAGGTGACAGAAGAAGCTCAACAAAGATGCGATGATCCCATTGAATGAAGATGAAGAAGAAGATGAAAAAAGGAAAAAGTAGAAGGAAGGGAGAAGAAAATGCATCGCTAACAAAATTTTGGAAAAAATTGTCAACTATTTTATGCCCAAAAGCGACAAATAAATTATTATCATGTAAGCCATGGGGATTCTGAAAGGGTTTTCCTGTTGCCATCAATACAAGTTTGGTTGAAAGAAATGAGGGAGTTGAAAGGAGAAAAGTGTTACGATTGACTTGAACTGGCCTTGGGCTCGTTTCCGTTTTCTTTTGCTGGGGGAAAAGCTTTCGACTCGAATTTTTTAGGTTAATCGTATTAAACATTATTTTTGGAGTTTGGTTATGGTAATTTCGGCCATTGCTCAACTTCTTACTCGTTTTTCCCTCCTTTTCGAATTTATCTTTGAGGTCGTGACACAAAAATCTAGTTAACCTGTCGGGAAAACTCTTCAACGGTGCTCTCTGTTTGATGAAGAAAAATCAGCCCCAAGTTTTGAAGTCAAGGAGAAAAGAGGCGTGAGATTAACAACGTAGACGAGAGAGACAGATGTATAGAGGAAAGAATGTGAATTAATACTAAAACTTAATTTGACTGTTGTCAGAAGTATCGGAGCAGTCAGTTAATGTATCTTTTGCTTTTTAATATAATACTCTCAAAAAATCGATTCTGCAGTCATAATATAGTCTCGTATCCAGCTATACCCAAAAAAGGGTGAAAAACGGGATTAAAACTCAGCTGCAGCTATAACTATAATGGGTAATATTTATGAAATGAATTCTTCAAGAAAGTGTGCAATATATAATCAGCCGGCATGATCCATAGTCACATGTGTATGGTCTTGAAACGGAAAGGTTACGACTATTACTCCTTCATACAGCTTCGAAACGACTATGACACAACTAGTGACTAATAAGTAAATTTTGAAGACACGTGGAGTGAGATTCATTATTAGTTCCGAAAGTGAGAACGACAAACAAGGAATTTCAGAAACACATAACATGTTAGACAAGTTATTGTAGAGGCAACTTGCAGCCATAGCACCCCGCAGCTTTCTGAGAGCGAATTTTTGGCGGCAAGTTGGTTTTACTCGATATTCATCACATTTATCGTCTGGTTTATGAAATCTCCAACTCGTAAAGAAGAACTTAACAAACGTTTTACTCACTTCTTGGCTTCTGGCAAAAGCCAAGGAAGCCCGAACAGTTATGTTCACCAATAACCAACTACGAGCCGCCAAATTAGAAACGGCGAATACGTTAGAAGTGACAGAAGACAAGAAACTGAGCAAACTTTTACTAGACTTCCCATTATGAGTTGGAAACTATAAAATTGCCGGTAAATGTGATGAATATCGAGTAATTGACCACTTTTACCAAGTTTAGTTGGCGTTTACGAAAAATTGACAGAAATCATATATATTCACCCAATTTATCAACTTTACGTTAAAAAATAGGCCAAATTTTGAATTTTTTAAGCACGAAGGATCACGATAGAACCCACACACCGTTGAAGATGCTATTTTAAGCTCTCACCATTACCTTCGGCACCGAAGGAGGATGTGGCCATCTTGCAAGACTTCCATGTGTCCAAAGATTAAAGCTTTGTAAACCATCTATCCAACTTAAAAATTAATTTCGGTGAAAGAATAAAGAAAAAAAAGTTGTAAAGTATTTCATTGTTACAGTCTAAACACGCGAAGGTAAGATCCTCTGTCTTTGTTTACAGGAAATCCTAAACCCTGAGACTCGAGTTCCGATTCATAATTTCTCACAAAATCTCAACTACGGTTTTTGCTTTCTACGTCTCGAGAGAAAGAAGAAGGAGGGTGGGAGGGTGAGAAGAGGGATTTCGATATCAAGGATGGTGGTCAACACTTACCAGAAAAGTCGAAATAATCGCAATAGCCGAAACCGGAAATCGAGATGAACCACGTAGAAGCCATCGAAGGATACGCGATGCAAAAACCGATCAAAATGTTTCAAATTATACTAATCGATATTTTCAATGATTCCCATTATTTATACATTATCTTATAATCGTATTCATGAAGTGAGCATTTGATCAAGAGGACAGTTTACCATTTTAGTTGCCGAGGAGACGGTCAAAAAAAGAATGCACGTGTATGTCAAGCCTGACATCCGACGTTTTAGTTCTCGATTCACTTTAGTTTGGTAGTTTAGCACGGTCGAAATAAATGCCTACGAAATTTTTTTAACATAAAATAAGCTAAAATTTCCACTGGGTATTCTTTCTGGGTTTATAAAATCTTCAACTCGAAATGAAAAATTTAATAAAAGCTTCACTCACTTCCTAGCTTTTGGCAAAAGTCAAGGTAATCATAGAGCTGTGTTCGCCGGTAACAGTCTACAAACCTCCAAATCAGAAGCGGCAAGTACATGAGAAAAAGTGACACAAGCCAAGTATGTGAGCAAAATTTTACTAAACTACATATTGGAGAACTTATAGGCAATCACCAACAGCATTGAAATAGAACAAGACTTGCAGGGTAAAAGAACCAAAGTGAAGACAATGTGGTACCTCCTATATACTGAAATCGTGATTCTTCGTGCTTTTTATAATCAAAGTACCCATCGTTTTTCAAAACTCTGATTCTCTTTGTTAAAAAACCGTATATATACGTAGTGTATACAGTTAAACAACGATGAAGAACGATTTTGAAGAGTTAAAGAGTATGAAGGTAGAAATGTTAGTTATAAAAGAAAAGAAATAGAGTAAGACCTTGGAAATTTTTATTTTGATTTAGTGTCAGTGAAAAGAACAAAACCGGGTTTTTTTCCTTTTTTTGCCAGAACCCATTAGCCCAGTTGCAAACCCTTTTAATACCCACATCATAAAAACATCATAAATCCAAGGAAAAGGATTGAAAATTTGCCTACAAACAGCTACCTGACACAATGGAGTCTTGGTTGGGTCTGACTTTATGGTTGTCGAATTGTTTGTGTCTGGGAGCCGACAATGAATTTCCAATGTTTTCGACATTTTTCTAGTTGAGTCATACACTGTACATATTATATATATAAACATGAGAGCATAGCGCTGAACTATACTCGTACCTCCCCGGGATCTCAAATATCATGGGAAAGAGAAGAATAACCTTCTACGGACATCTGAGAAGAATGGATTTAGGAAGACTGGCAAATAAGATCTTCCAGTACTTCCTGAGGAAGAAGGCAAGACCGGCGTAGGTTTCAGAAACCGAAAAAGATCTTGAGGAACTAGAAATCACTCAGCAAGACCTCAAGCAGTTGAAAGAAACCAGCACCTCAGGGGATCCTTCCTAGAGCCAGACAGAAGACATGGAGAGCGTGGTTTGAGGAAAGGACGAGAGAACATAGTCGACAAATGAAGTAGTATTGTAGGAAGCGAAAAGAAGTCGGAAGGAAATTTTCACGATGTGGTCCAAGGAAGAAGCCGAAAGAAAAAAAAATCAACACGAGACACCAAAACTGGACAATGTATACTCTCTCTGCTAAATATGAAGATTCACTTACTCACTTGGTATATTTCCGAAATTATTTGCTAATTACATCAATTTCTCACTTAAACCGGCGAATTTCAACATTCACTATGCACTTAATAAACCTTTTACCACTAGAAAGACTGAAACCTACATGCACCTATACCAAGCGCACCTGTAAAGCAGTCAAAATGACTTCTTTGGACAAAAGAAATTCCAAAAGTAGTGCACACCTTCATAAACAAATTCATTTCAGAAGCCATTCGCGATTCATTTCATAATTAATGCACACGTATTCAACCATATTTACTGACAAATTTGTTGACGTTGCTTCTTTGTTAATGTAATTATAGTCCGACTTTTTTTACGCGAATCGTACAATTTTATAAAACTTGGGTATAAAAGAAAACTCGCGGTCATATTTATTTCTATATAAGCTATTATTTCGTTTATTACTTATCTACTTATATTTTTATATTATTTATATATTTATAAATTCTATGTAATTGGGAATTTAAATTATTGCTAAGTACTCATATTTTCACTTATACAATAAACATACTCCATACATTCATGATACATAATTTACCATAATAAACCATTCTTTCATGCAACATTCATCTCATAACGAATTCACGACTTATTTCATAAATAGTGCACATTAACCTTTTCATATTTTCTAATAGATTTCTCGACGTTCCTTGTTGTTTTAATTTTTGGTATATAAGAGATCCTAAAAGGTATATTTATGTTTATAAATTTGGCTGCATATAGTCAGAAAATGTTATTATAATAAATTTTCAATCGACATGTTGCTGCTTGTGTCAAAATCAGATTTTTGTTTCTATCTCCACAGCTTCTACTTGTGGGTGTATACACTGGTGATGGTGGACCTAATTATGAGTCTTTCATCGATCTTTCTGGAAAATACTGACATTTTCCATTACCGACATCTCACGGTAACATATAGTCGATGACGTACAATATAAATGTCACTTCTAGGGTGGGCTGTCCAAATATTAAGAGCTAATACTAAGTTAGACATCAAAAGGAAGGCAAGGTTGGTCATTTTTTTTTCTTTTACTCTTCTTTTGTTTTTTGACTATTTTCAAAATTCGTGGAAAAGACTTTACAAGGAAACAAAGACGTAAAAATACGTAGAAAAAGGGACTGAGGCAATTGTTTACTAGAAAAAAAAAATTTGAAGAGAGAAAAAAATTTATGGCATCGCCATCAACGAAGTCGACATTTCCGCCAACTGCCAGCAAGAGTACAAAGAAAACTGTCGGAAACATTTCCGACACCCTGAACTTTATTTAATTAAATTCGAGAGCCTTCGATTGAGATTCTTACGTCACGGAATAATTTGAACAATTTAAATTTGCAAAAAACATAAATAAAAAGCCCGACACAAATTTAAAAGAGAAATATCATTTGAATTGAGTCTCTTAGGACAAAGGAACGTGTTACTGAGTTTTAACATTTTCGGAAAATTTTATTGATAATGTCCGTTCACAGTTAAAAGGTTTCAAACGTAACATCAAATTTGACTTTAAGTTCTGAAAACCGGAGCCTAATAAAGAAGTTTTTACCTTTTATCAAGCCGACTAAAAACTAAAATAAATCAAATTGGTGGCAATGAGTAACCTTGGGTTTTTCTTTTTTTTGACAAGTTTAGTACCATTTTTTTGCAATGAATAAAAATAAATAAATAAACAGAAGGAGCCATAAAGTTCGCTTTCATTAAAAAATAAGGGCGTTTTTCATTCCAATAATCGCGTCCATCATTCAACACCACTCAATCTCCCTTGTGCAACAAATAATTTGGTGAACAGTCATATTCAAGGTCGCTGAGGGAAGGTCACCTATGCAGGCTTGTTATAGCAGTGTTGTGGATTTGCAATGATTCGCAATTTTACTACCGACAGTCCCGAACCACAATAAAACATCAATATCTAGGTTTGGCCAAAAAGATTCTTCCTTCCTTCCTCATTTTACTGTAAAAGACCTACTCTGGTAAATGTTGAAAACCTCACTTTAGTGTATACAGTTAAAGTTGATACAGAATGACCGATAAAAGTTAACCACTATTACAAAATCTAGTACAATGGTAGATAGTATAAATGTAAATCAAATTGTATATCGAAATGTGTAAGAAGTTCTACGCATTACACACATGAGCAATGATGATGACATGACTAGGAAGAAGAGTTTGGTGTCTGTTTCATGAGTATAACAAGAGAGTTTCCCCAAGTTCAAAGTATGACTTTATAGCAAGATACCGCGTTGTGGAAGGGTTCTAGATACCATAATAAAGTGGTTTGTACGCGAGATGTGATCGAAATGTTTGTTTATAAATAAGATTGATGACAATAACAGTAATTTTGACAGTGTCGCAAAATAAACTGTTTAATATATAAGTAAAGCAGTGGCAACTTAAGGATTGGTGACCAGGGTCGAGGAGACAGTCACGAGAGTAACATTGAGAACCCTTGGATTAGATCTAAATCAGCGATGTTTCCACATACGAACTTCATGAATATTCTTCTCGACCTTTTTGTTGTTCTTTCATTTTTCCAAGAACCAAGTTGGAAGCATTTCCCGTTAGAAACGTTAGAACGTTCGAGTGCCAAGAATTCGAGGAATATGATCTAGATCCAAGTTCAAAAAATTCCCATTTATAAAATCACGTGGCTTTGATACATTACTTGTTAGATACAGTCGTGAATTGTTAGTCGTGAATATTTTTCTCCCATCTTCTTCTTCTTCTTTCTCTGACTTTCATTATCAAAAGAAGAAGGTTATTTGCATAAATAAGAAACATGGGTTAGTATAAGGTATTCTATTACAAAGCCTGACCTTGGTATACCTAACACTCGATTCAAAATTATATTTACACGGGATCACTGTTGAAACTGAAATTGTCTTTCTCGTGGTTTCATTCAATTCAAGTTGACATTTTTCGATGTCGATCTATTACGGTGGCATATACAGTATATCAGGTCTACTGGAAAGTTTTGTCAATTTTTAGAATAACACAATAGTACAAATATATCACAGCTTAAGTAATCTTTATTGAATAATATAATTGCCGCCGTCATTATATATGATTTCTCAGTATCGGTAATGACCGATGTTGTCAAAAAAAATTTTGCTTTACCGTAATCTTGACGGTATCGACGTCGATTAAAGATGGCCGGCCAGAGCGAAGTTCATCAGAAGGGTCAAAACCTACTTACAACTTTTGAAGGTTTAAACCCATTAACAACTTTTCGAACCATCTCCTGCACGTTTTATCGGAAACTGTATCTTCATCGAACACCATGAACAAAGTATCCACTCCTTCTCTTTCATTTCTTTCTAATTAGAATTCATACAAACTACAGAGGCTTAAATGAACTTCAAATCAGTCAATCAGCTAATCGGTTTTTAGTCAACACTAGTTGATGTAACATTATCGGACAGAACATTCCCGTAGACCTAATATAAATAGTGCTTGCAGAGAGGGGACAATCAGCTCTGAAAATTTTATTTAAATCCCTGACTTCAATAGAATTTATAAATTATGACGCTGTTTTGGGTCTATTTACGTCAAACTTTAGACCACTAAAAAACTGTATAATTGTAATATTCTATTTTATGTCGGAAAGGTGTCTCAAGGTGTAACCAAATTTGGGAAGAGTGTCTAACTCAGCTTTTACTTCGTCTGACAAGCGCTTTGAGCAATCGAACACATGGCTGCCACATTTTGTGTATATATTATACAATATTAATAGTTCAAAAGAGGCAGATTTGACATTCTAAAATTTAAAACCGTTTCATTTAAGAAGGCAGCGATTCTTTCCAAAAATGTCTGCTGTTAATGTTTGTTTACAGTTTTTATCCATGCATAAAAATCAGAATTGATTTACTAATAGTTTTTTAGAAGAGAAGCCCTGAGTGAAAATGAGTGCGAATCCTGAGAAACCCTTAACCATGCGAGATGACGGTCTGGGACACCCCTGTCTGTTCATCAGAAGGAGGAGATATTACATCTCCATAATGGCTTGCATCGGATACGTCGTGTCTTATTCGACGAGAGTGAACCTCAGTGTTGCCATACTCTATATGACCGAGGACAGAAATGAAACTTTGTCGAACGGGACTGTCATTAGTAAAAAGAGAGATTTCGACTGGGATGAAAACACGCAAGGCTGGATCCTCTCTGCATTCTTTTACGGCTATATACTGACTCAGATTCCCGGAGGCTACCTTGCCGGCATCATAGGAGGAAACCACGTTCTTAATATAGGAGTCGCGGGTTCTGGCTTAATAAGTTTTGCGGGGCCGGCTTGTGTTAAGTATAACGTGGCCGCTGCTGTGACCATGAGGGTTATCTGCGGTTTATTTCAAGGAGTCACAGTTCCTGCGGTGAGTTCTTTGTGGGCCAGATGGGCACCACCATTGGAGAGAACGATTCTGAGTACAATAGCAATCAGTGGAAATTTCTTTTCCTCGTTTATAATAATGCCGGTCTGCAGCGCCATCGGTGACAACTTAGGCTGGGAATGGATGTTCTACATATTTGGGATAGTTTCCCTTATTTGGTCACTAATCTGGGCCTGCACCGTTTTCGAGGGCCCAGAAAAAGATATTTTTATTAAACAGTCGGAATTGGAGTACATCGAAAAATGTATCGGAGAACGAACTAATCAAAAACCAGTTCATCCATGGAGGAAAATTTTTTCATCGATGCCCGTCGGAGCAGCCGTTGTTTCCCAAACAGGTCACAACTGGGGGTACTACACTCTCCTTCTCTTCGGTCCTAAATACTATCATGAAACTCTTCATTTATCCATGGATAAATCAACCATTTATACAGGTCTCTCCTTCACCATCACTGGTTTCCTCATGCAAGTCTTCGGACAAATCTCGGACTCATTGCGAAGAAGTGGACGTATGAAAACCGTGACTGTGCGGAAAATGTTTTGCTGCGGCGGTTTCGCCATCCAAACCGTGTTTATGCTTCTTCTTGCGTTCGTTCGTGATACGGATTGTTGTGTCGCATTTTCCATTTTGGCAATCGGAATGGGTGGCATCACGTGGTCCGCTTTCAACGTAAATCCATTGGATATAGCAGCTCCTCATGCGGCAATCATTTCGGGTATAGCCAATACGTGTGCCACTTTATCCGGTATACTATCACCCTTGACGGCGTCTTTAATGCTTTCGAAGAACATAGAACTGACTCAGTGGACGTGGGTTTGGGTCATCTGTGCCATCATATATGTTTTTAGTGCTATTTTTTTCGTTATATTTGCAGCAGGAGAAAAACAGTCGTGGGTGTATTCGCCCCCAACTCAAGAGTAAAAATGGTGAAATAGTTTTTCCTTTATATAGTTGAATCTTTCCCAAGGACAGCTTGTTAATGATCAGTTTTAGAAAAACTGATTCGGAAGCCAGGTTTGTAACTTTCAGCGTTCGATCAATTTACACAATTCAAGTTTCTCAAATTAAAGACATAACGAAATCAAAGTATAATGAAATCAATGCAGAATCGTTTCGCGTATGTCTGGAAACCTGAAAGCATCAACTCCTGATAGTTTCCGGTACAACATATCCACACTTGACTTCGTAAATTTTTAATAATAATAATAATAATAATATAAATTTTCAAACAAAATGAATTATACATTATAAGGCCCGTAGAGTGCTGTTAGCACTTATCTACGTGTTCCTACAATATGCTACACCAGGGATGTGACCAAGAATTTCTAAAACTGAATTTATGTTGTTGGCGACCTGTTCAAACATGCAATACAAACGTCTGTGCTTCTTTCTGTTTGCTTCTGTACACAATCAGTCAGACTGGTAAGCTGTTGACTAGCAATTTCAGCAATCCAAGTGTTTCTTGAAAGGTGTGAGTGCAATATAATTGTGAAAAAGTAATATTAGAGTAAGTTTTTCAACAAATTTGTGTGGCCCTCCTACTATATGTTCGGCCCACCAATAAATTGAAAAATTTAAATTGGCCCGTTGATTAAAAAGGTTGCTCACTCCTGTATTACACAATGTACAGTACAGGTTTACATATTAACAAAATCAAATTAAAACAATGCGAAAGAATGAAACTAGGACACCATTAATATTATCATGGATGGGGTGAGATGTCCATCATTCTTTTAATTCCTGTTTTATGTCTGTATTTTGTAAGTTGTCTGTCTATTTGACAGTGAATTGAAACAGCGAGGTATGGTAAAGTTTAATGTCTGTCGTCCGTATTCATTATTTATTATTGGTAAGTTATAGATGAATCAAAGTGATACTTTAAGATTATATTATAAACAAATTGTTGTCTTTCCGGTAGTACATTGTATTGTCTAAAAAGTTGTATCATCGTCTTTGATATACTATGTTTATGTCCTTTATCCATTATCTTGAGTCGTCTGTATTGTAATTTCTCCATTTAATTCGAGTAAGTAGTCCTAGTAGTTCCATAAACCTCAACGCCACACCACACTATCGCACTTGCAAGTGCTGAATATGTCGATTTTAGTCTTTGTCGGTATTATTTTCATCATATGATAAAACGTGTATAATCTAAGACGAAATACCAACGAAAAACGAAACAGAAACGTAGAGTAGATAGTCAAGAAGGCAAGAGAAAAACTGAACAAGGTTTGCCTCAATTTTCCTTTTCAACAACGCCATCCTCCATTTTAAACGATATGGAATGGTTACAGCCAAATTATAAGTCAAATAACGGGGCAAAATTTTCCATTTCATTAAATTATAATAATGGGATTTGTGCGAAGGAAGCCACGCCTAAATGCTAGGGCTTGGTCCTACGTGGTGCAAACTCAAAGCCCAAAATGGGTTTGGAAATTTTTGACCATCTTGACGCTCTGTAACCATCCACCTCTTTATTCTTGACGCTCAAATTTTGCCTGTTACGTCATTGGGACCAAATTTTCGCAGTGGTTATGTGCAAGGCTAAAAGGTATAGACCCGAGTTCATATCATCCTCCCGTATTCTTAATTCACCCTAAGGGAAAAATCGGATTAAAACCCAACTATTACTATAACAACTATAAATTTTTTTCTTCAGAAAGCTTGCAATACTTACAAAACGAATCTTTCTAAAGGTGTGCTATATTTATGAAACGGTTTCGATTCCTCCTTCCTCCCAATGAGGATACCTACAGCTGCTAATGAGGACAAAACGTCTGAGTTAAGTAGAGTAAATTCCTGTTATCCAACCAAAAAATCAACAAGAACAACGTAATCGCTAGAAGTTTAAGATTACTACAGTAACGGTAACATTATTATTATCAAGACAGACTTCCAGTCAGCTAAAGAAACACCAACTAATACTCATTTCTAAAACTAACAAACAACACGAAGAAACCACCATGAGAAAAACAAAATGGCCGGGCTACATTCGAAGAAATATTTATGAGACATGAGGACGTCATAGTGTAAATGGTAACAGTTCTGAAAATGTCGAAACTAATGGTAATCATCCAGTCAGGGTCGAGTTTAAAGCTTTTGATGGCTTTCAAATGACAATTAAAATTTCTAGAATGACTAAATGATAAGATTTAACACGTTCATTCGGGGTGACCCGCCGATGCTCACAATTGACTGTTCCGTGGGGCGATCCTTTTTTAGTTTCCCATTTTTTTTGTATATACTATGCATTTACCAAGCAAGTTCTCTTCACCCTGTGCGTCACCCGTTGACGTCACCAAGCTTACCACCACTTGGTGGGCAGAATCCACCCATTTTTCGTTAACAGTCGTGATGATCTCGCAAATATTCTCCCCGGCGCGAACGTGTTAAGTCAGAAGTCAACTTCAAAATTTGTTGAAATGGAATAGACGCTGTCCTTCAGTATCCGAAAAGGTGTTACGCTATGTTACGTATGAAGTTACCCCTAACCTAACCAGAGAACATTCTCATTCGATTCAATTACGTCATTTAACTGTTGAAGCATTTAACAATTGGATTTTGTCCAAATATCCACATCATCGAAAACAGTTCTTTCAGATAACGGTTCGCATCAATCAGATGATCCCTAAGAACGTGCTCCATAAAATATGAAGGCGCAGTTGGACTCCTGCCCATCCAAACATTTCCCTCCGTTGACCATCCACTGTCAATGACCTCCAAATTCGTTTCTTCTACAAGTACTGTTGTCATTCGCATCCAGAGCCACCGAAATTGTTTTTTTTTAATTTAAAATCTGGAGATAAAGTCAAACCCAAATTTCTTGAGCCCACCATAAAGAAGTGAAAATTTGTCACATTTTTCGAACGTGCGCCTCCCTCTTTCCCCTTCATTTCACCTCGTTATTAAATTTTTATTTTTAATTTTATATAACATGGACGGATATCATTTTACATTAAAATCATAATTATATAACGCTTTGTTGTGGGAAAGGCCTTGCATATGTTTCCGTCAGTCCGTCTCTCTCCTCTTTTTCCCTTATTTCTTTCTCCTCTGCCTTCTCCTCCACCGCCCCATCAAGGACATTCAGAACAAAGGAAATTTATGCCATCTATTAGCTCTGCATATGCAATGACACCTTTTTTAAATATTTATGTAATTTTTTTGAATTTTCGATGCAGCGAAAATTTGTCTCTCTCTCTCTTTCCTCTCCCCCGTCACCCTGGCAATCTCTTCCTACAAAAAACAGTCCTCCTCCATCTCAAAAAAGTTGTTACTATTTGGTCTTGGACATTTTGTCCCAAATAAGTTGGTAGATATTGTTTGATAAGATATTGTAGAATTGAAATTGTATTTTATATTTATATTTTATACTCAAATTTTACCCCTATTTCGCTTCGGGGGTATAAGGGGGTAACAAAAAAGACATAAATGAGCACTAAACCAAATACAATTAAAACAATCGGCGTAACTATACAAAAGACAGGAAGTTCACTCGTCCAGCCTAAAACTTCTAGGCTTGAGAGCTTGTGCCACATACAAATGGATCTTTTTGATTTTCTCTCGGTCCGGGTTTTCTTCAAGGAGTGAGGATAGTCAGCCGTGAGGTACTCCTTCCTTGATGTAAATTGGCTGATGTGATGTGATGTGTTCGCAAGGGGCTGTATGCTGGACACTGGAAGAGGAAGTGTGTTCAGTCTCCTGCACACAGAAATTACAAACTTCGCAGTTCTTGAACCTTAACAGCCTTCTGCTTGGAAGCAACTTTGGTTTTAGAGATAGTTTTAGGTTTTTTAGTAGCCTTTACTCCTTTCATTTGCTCTTTAGCAACCCTAATAGTTTGTTCTCTTTGTGCTTTTCCAACTTGTGGGTTCATGTTTCTCCTAGCTAGAAAGGACCGAAAATAGCTCTCTGTAATTTTTCAGTCCTTCTCATCTTCCTCTTTGTCTGTTATTCTTTCTTATGTTTTCTCCTGTACAGGACAGTTCAAGTTACTTTCCTTGTATTCCTGTGCATCAATTGCGATGAATCGCATTTCTTATTGAGGAAGCTAAATACCGTTCCGTCAGCTTTAACCATAGTCTTTCCATGTCCGGGGTAGATTGTAGAGCCACTGTACGAGCACAAACTGATCTTCATTTTGACGTACCTCAGGTATCTTTGTAAATTTTACATATATTTCGTATTTAACATAAATTTTAAAAGTTTTTCGGACAGCGACATATTGAAAACTTCCTGAAAGTGATTAAACGAGTCCCAAACACAATACAGCGCGGCAATACAACCTCATGTGGCTGCACATGATTCCAGTAAAATGACGACTTAACTAAAATCACAGATGGAATTACAGACTACAGTATCAATCCCCAAGCATTCCGGATTTAACCTGCTCACTGAACTGTGAACAGTGCATTTCACTGCTGTGGGAAAAACAAGCGAGAAGAAGGATGTCTGCAGATTAGCTGTTCTTTAATGTGCTCGCTGATCATTTCATAAATAATGCACACTCGTACAAGTCAATCATTTCAAAAGTATTGCACGATTGTATGAAAAAAAAATTCAAAAGTAATAGATGAAGTAAAAAAAGAGATAACTGGGAAAAATGTCAGATTGAGGTGGAAAAGTGAGTAAGTCTTACAAATAATTTTGGGCTCGGCATTCAACAGTCATGTTGAAAGCTCTACTCTAAGATACTTTGGTGATTGAAGGTGAGATTATTCTAAATCGAAGACACTCATTTTGAATCAGTCCCGTGTTTATGAAGGTTGACATTGTAATTCGAAATGGAAACAATTTTTTCCTCAAGTTCAGGGAATTTAATTTCTCCATTTCCTCTCGTAACAGGCTAAATTTGTCAAGCCATTTGATACAAGTTATTTGATATTCTTTATTTTTTTTCCTTTTTACCGGAACAAATCAATCAAGATCAAAACAACAATAAATACATAAACAAAGGCAGGTACGCAGGCACAAAATTGAGTTTCGCACCTTTTGTTCAGGTCCGCGTAACCCTTCTTTAGAGCGGCGTTTTTGGTTAACTATTTCATCTTCGTATGTACCGAACTTCGTTTAGTACATTCCTTGAAACATAGAAATCCTAGTGAAAAAAAGGTTAGAGTTTTTTGGGTTTATTAAAAACCGCGTAAAAAAAATTCGGTTCCAAATATAGAGACCAACAGCTATACGTTTGGTTTTGGTTTGACTGTGATCTGTTATAGTTTCTGTGTCTTTTTTTATACGGTTTGTTATTTACCCACAAAGCTGTAGGTGATTCCTTATGTAAATTATAATTGTAGTTCCACTTTCTTTCTCTTCCTGTCTTTCGCACTAGGAAAATTTCTCTTTCATATGCACTTGAGAATTGAAGTTTTGTTGCAATTACTGTTACTGAATTTACGAATTAAAGAAAAACCGAAGACTAGGTCGAATTATCTTAATTACAGTATATGTACCTTTTTTTTAATAATTCAGTGCCGTAATTTCATAATTTATCATTCCATATCATATAATATGTCATATATCGGACAATTAGATCAAATTTTCTTAATCATGACATAAATTCAATTACTTATAAATATGTAATAACGGTTTTTGATCCGAGCAATGATGTAACATATACAGAAGAAAAAGTTGAGAGACAAAAAGAGCAATAGAAAGAATAAAATTTTGATTGGGTACTCTGATTATTTTTACTCGGTGTGTTATACATGCATGAAGCTGTCTTTGTCACTTATATTGGGATCCTAAAGTTTTCTCTCGCCTTTTGTGTACTTCCTTGCTCTGTTTCAATCAATCAATTCAGTTCTATAATTTTATAAACCATAATTCAATATATTATTGTAATCGCGCAAAAAAGTCTCACAACAATTAGCAAGAAACATTTAACCGACAACGACAATGTTTCGTTTGTTTTAAATTTAAAGATACATTTCCCTCTGTCTTACGTTTCTCATTCCTGCCTCATTCTTCTCGTACTCATTTCCTCTTTCTTCCGTACTCATTACCTCTTTCTTCTGTATATAACTAATTAAATTTTTACTGTAATTAAAAAAACTTAGCCTTAAGTCTTGTTCATGTATAATAATTTGAATTCAGTAATGGGAATAATCTATATCATATTGTGCTGTATTCAAAATGTTGTAAGAAAAATATGGTTATAGGTTTTTATGGCTTTATTACAAACCGCGTAAAAAAAGTCGCATAACAATTAGCGAGAAACAATTAACAGACAACGACTACATGAAAACTCACAACCCAAGTCAGGATCTTTAACTACTACACTACTCCTCCCGCGACCATCGAAGTTACAAAATCATGTCTCGTCTGTTTTAAATTTAAAAATCGTCCCTCCCACACAAAATTTACTGTATTATACCTTAATCAAGATAAGCTAGGAAAATTCAGACTAACTGTCATGAGTAAAAATTTATTCAGTAAATTTAGATCACAACTAAAGTAAATTTTCAGTAATGAGAAAAAAAGGAAACAAGCACAGAAAGACATGAGGACAGAAAGAGGAAGCAGGAACTCTGGTTTAATGTTAAAACATAAGACAAAAACATTTTTAATAGATACATAAAAGTATAACAGTATAATCGCTTAAAAATAATCAAAGAACGAAAATTCACACTCCCTTTCTCTCTCTTTCTCTTTTCTTGTCTTTCAATTTTACTCCTTCCTTCTGTATGTTAAATCATTATTCTAACCAAAGACTATTTGAGATTATTTAAATTTATACTGCAATTAAGGAAATGCGACCTAATTGTCCTGTTTTTATACAAAAAGTTAAATTCGGGTATACATAAAATTATTGAGACGTAAACCAGCTTGTTTTTCACTGACCTATGTCACCTTTGGCCTTTGATTTGAGGCAAAACCATCTCTCATTTTCTTTCTTCTCTACTCCACTTCCCTTATTATTCATTTTCAACCCTTGAGCAGGTTTTGTACAGAACCGACTGAAAAACGGGAGTTAGGGGAAACAAAGAAGTTTATTTTGTAATGAAAATAAAAGGAAAAATTTTGTTTATAGTTACTCACACTTTAACAGAATTTTTTTTTTTAAGAAAAGATTTAGTCTACCTGCGGATGCTTCCGTCTTTATGCGTCATGTTGGTCTTTCTTTTGAAGACCAACCTTAGCTCGCTCTACTGTTATTGTTTTATGAATTTACACCTGGAAGAAAACCGGCTTTTGTTCTTTGTTCGGCAAATTTTTGAGAATCTAGTATCATAAAAACCCTTTTTGAATTTTTAAAAGAACAGCACAAAAATGTAAACAATAAAAGACACCTGGAATTTAAAAGAGCGGCAAACTCAACGTTGGTGAAAGCTGCAAATAGCCTAAGCCAGCGGTCGGCAAATTCAACAAAAGCCAAATAAATCGATTTGGAGGACCGGTATATTTATAACACTTAAACTGTTATATTGCGGGAAATTATTCGGAAACGGATATTTGAGCCCGAGGACTCGTCATTGGTTCTAACAGTCGAATGTAGTTCGCGAGCCGCAGTTTGCTGACTACTGTCCTAAACGAGGATATGATTTTAGCAAATTCTCGATTTGAGCAACACAAAGCAAAAAAAAAGAAACATAACCTTGGACTATAATGCTGTATTACAAATAAAATATTTAACGGTACAGAAAAAACCCTAATTTATACTCTTTTGAGTGTAGATTGCGTAGTCCAATCGATAGGAACCATTAACCCGTTCGGTAAGAAGCTAAAAACTCCAAATACAGTTAAAAACAACTAATTTAGAAGAAACTCAATTCCTTATTAATTATGTAATTGGGGATTTTTGAGATTCCTTATTCTCTACATAGCACATATCTATACAGTTACAGAACAGTTCATCAAAATTACAATGAAATTGACGAGGGTGAGAAACTAGGTAGTCTGAAGATTCTGACAAAATGATTCAAGGACATTGTAGCAAATGGTAACACGATTTGGTTTTGGATAATTCAGAGTTTGGAGAAATCTGTAATTTCATATTTTTCTTTTGTCTTTATTATTTGATTGCAGAAGATGTATCTTTATCTAGACAAGATTTAAAGATATCAAAATGCTCTAGGATAAATTATTTGTGGTTGAGAGTATGTGTTCACATGTATTAGTGCCTCGTAATGCATACTGTATACGCAGTTCGATTCCGCGTCCTCATTTCCTCATTTTGTGAAAATATTGCTTATCCAGTGCTTTGTCCCAAAAGTTCTCGGAATGCATTTTTCAAAAAACATTTATTTAGTATCAGTTTTCAAAATATACATAATGTTTCAAAGCGACTGGCAGAGGTCTTACTCCACCAATTCCTATGCCCAAATTGGCTTCGCCTCCCACCCAAGCCTGAGTTTCCGACCAGGACGAATAATTTCGGGAACATTTGGGACAAACCTCTGAGTAAGCATTACTTTGACAAAACGATCAAAAAGACTGGAATTTGTATTTCACGAGAAAAGTGATAAAGTGAACGAATGTATACAACCCCCAACGAATATTCACAATCACCAACTAAGCTTGATAAAAATGGCAAATTTCTGAATATGTATCACATTTACCGGTTACTTTGTAAAACCTTCAACTCGTAATGCAAATTTTTATCCCAGCAAACTTTTATTGACTTAGCTTTGAAATGTTCTGTATATTTTGTAAACTGATACTAAATAAATGTTTTTTGAAAAATGCATTCCGAGAACTTTTGGGACAAAGCACTGGATAAGCAATATTTTCACAAAATGAGGAAATGAGGACGCGGAATCGAACTGCGTATACAGTATGCATTACGAGGCACTAATACATGTGAACACATACTCTCAACCACAAATAATTTATCCTAGAGCATTTTGATATCTTTAAATCTTGTCTAGATAAAGATACATCTTCTGCAATCAAATAATAAAGACAAAAGAAAAATATGAAATTACAGATTTCTCCAAACTCTGAATTATCCAAAACCAAATCGTGTTACCATTTGCTACAATGTCCTTGAATCATTTTGTCAGAATCTTCAGACTACCTAGTTTCTCACCCTCGTCAATTTAATTGTAATTTTGATGACTTCAATTTTTTATATTGGTAATTGTTCATTGTAATAAAACTACAAACGTCAGACTATTTTTTAGAGAAATCTTGCTTCTACAATTCATACCTAGGTATCCGAATGTTAGGCTACGTCACACACTCGAAAATATCATTTCCAACGACGAATATTATTTCTAAAAATTTGGGAGACATTTCAAACCGGGCAGAAGGGCTGATGTCTTCTTAAATATACAGTCATACATTCGGTAGTAAATTTTAATTTTCTGTTATAGATCTAGATGAGTTTTAATTTCATTTTTCTCAGAGTAAATTCGTATTGAGATCGAGAGCATTTTCTGCCAGACCTTTTAATGACGATAAAATATCTGACTGTGATGTGAGTGAAAGAGTTTCAGCAGTGGGTAACTGATTCTTTGATGAAGGAGAATGGCCATAGTTATAGCTATTATCTTGTTTACTCGTCTTTTATTGGATAGGAGAAGTTGGCTCACCCTTCTGATTTTGTTAGAAGTCTACTTCCCGCCTTATCCTTGACCTTATCTATAATACTACAGCCTAACATTCATCAAAGACATTATACGACCACAAAAAATTAGGTCTAAAATAGTCGCTATCACAAAGTCAGTTGTCCTGCCATCCAGAACATCTTATTTTTTTACTCATAATAAAATATAGTTATATTTATAGTTATAGTTGAGTTTTAATCTCGTTTTTCACCCTTTTTGGGTATAACAGAATACGGGAGGAGGATTTGAACTTGCGACTATAAGTTCTTAGTCTGAGACTTAACCCACAACACCACAGATCTCCCGCGATTCTCTATTTTAAATTGAATTTAAGATTTTTCCAATTACCTCAGAAGTCAGAACCCCCACAGCTGGACGAAATTGTTTCCTAAAACTGATTCGAACAAAATCAGAAAGGAGAAGAACCCACAACGAACCCCTTTTGTCTCCCACTTTAGAGAATTTTTCAAAAAGTCCGGAAAAACAAAAAAGAATTTTCTTAAAGTTGACTTGGTTACAATTTATTACTTTAGTCAAACCGGGAGGATATTACGAAATCAAATCTGAGTTACCATAATTCAGCTTCTTATGATTTAAGTTAGTATAATGTAATGTTTTGTCCTGAGACGTTTATGTAACCGTCATCCCGCTTCCTCTCTCTCTCCCTCTGTTGGGTTTTGTTCTGCTTTCGTAATAAGTCCTACATTATGTGGCTGAGAATTGTGTTAGACTCAAACGCATGTTCACGACAGACTACACTTTCATGTCGTGAGTCTTGGAAGGAATGAAATTTACGAACGGAGCAGCACCTTCATTTATAGTTATAGTTGATTTAAATCCCTTTTTTACCTTTTTTGGGGTATAACAGGATACGAGAGGAGAATTTGAACTAGCGAGTATAACTTCTTTGGCACTTTACCAATACGCCACAGACTTCTTATAACAGTTTTCAATTAAAGAGAGGACGTATTTAACCGATAACTATGGATGTATTAGTAGCCGTGAGCGTCACTATAATACCTCAGCCCTAAAGTTCTGCCTAATTATATTACATAAACCTTATTCACAATAATATATTTGGCAATGGAATGGAAAGAGGAGACACAACTAAATACATGAAAACATATAACATGTTATTATAAACTTGGAGTAGATGTACATCTAGAAAGTCCGAAATTTTTCTCGGAAAATATAAAACCTTGAAACAGATTACAGCGGAAGGAAGAATCAGCCAACATGATAAAATCGTCCAAAGATTGTACAGAAAATTTAAAAAACGAATATACTATAAACATTATTCGAGTGAATGTATCCGGAGTAAGGCAGAGAGTAGAGACGGTGCTAAATATATAATATTAATACACCACAATCCTTTTCTAGTGTCTTTATAAATAGGATACATATTCCATCATATAATCTGAGTAAATGAAAAACCGGAAAGAACATAATGTGCCTCAAAACATTTGCAAATCTTGTTATAACGAAAGGCAAAATTACTGTAGTATAAGAAATGATCAAAATTGCCCTGATTACCAAAAATATCAAAAACCAATATAGTACAAGCATTAGAAAATAAGAGAAAACAAGGTATAAAAGAGTAGTAAATATATAATTACATGTCGGTGTATATAAGTTATTTTGATATTCCACACTTTAGCACAACAGTGTTTTTTATTTTAACACGAGAACGGTAGGCCAATATAAATTTGGTGGTGGTGGATTTAATCCCGTTTTTCACCCTTATTTTTTGAGTATAACAGAATGCGGGAGGAGGATGCGAACTCACGGTCATTGCTTCCAAGTCAGGAACTACCCCACTAGACTATTCCTCCCACAGAGAAATATAATAATGTAGCAATATATTAAATGTAACAATATATTAAACTAAAGACCGGAAAAACAAAACGAACTTCAAAACTACAAGTTCTCCCAAAATAAATTTGGAAAAGCGTCTTATAACAAAAGAAAAAATAAGACAGCATAATCAATGATCAAAATTGTATAAAAATTATATAAAAAGAAGAAATACAGTATAAAAAGAGAATATGTAGGGAGTACGGCAGAAAGAGGAGGTAAATATATACATAATAACGTGTGAATGCAATAGAAGGTGATTTTGGTACTTCAAATTATTTGTTAAAAACTCGAGAAGGGTATAAAACTATGATAATATAACACTATAATAATAAATTTGAGTAGATAGATTTCCCCGAAGAAAAATTTGCAAAAAAATAATTATACAAACGTGGAAAGATGTAGGGAAACGAGTGGGAGTATGAGGAAAGGAAGTTAAACAGCAGAATGGGGGTGGGGTGGGGGTGGAGAGGAAAAACGGAAAATTGTCGGTTATAGTTAGTCGAAAGAAAAAGGAAAAAAATTTCCAAGGACAAACATGTAATAATAAAAAGCATACCTGATTGTAAAACAAAAAAGTTGTCAGATCACAACCGTTGAGATACTGTTTAACATCAGCTGACATATCTAGAAGAGAAGAAATGTAGCAGGTAGATTGGTGGGGGTATGAGGAAAGGGGACAGCCAACGGCATTGGTCAAACGGCTAACTGGCGTGTCCTCCATGCTTAGATTATCGAGTTGGAGGAAGCGCTCTGGGCGAACCAAAGGGATGTTTAGGGGTACCGGTAAGTAGCAGGGAGAGATACCAGGTAACAAAAATAAATATTCATAACATTTAAAAACCGTGCAGTCCGTCGGTTTGCTTGTTCTGTTCAAACCTTCGTGTCGTACTGTCCTCGTTTTCGACGAACAAAAATGTTTTTCTTGCTCACGTTCTCCGTAACGGTTTTCCTCATGGTTCTCCTACCGGTTTGGGAAAGAGTGAAAAATCCGAAGAAATTTTACGAAATCGCTCCGGGTCCGAGACCGTGGCCCATCATAGGGAGCCTGCATTTAATGGGCCAGGGTTCGAGTCCGTTTGAGGTGTTCACGAAACTTTCGAAAACTTACGGCAGCATCTACAGCATAACTCTCGGTTCGAGTTCGTGCGTTGTTGTCAACAGCTTCAACCTAATCAAGAAAGTGTTGATATCCAAAGGAGGACATTTTGGAGGAAGACCTGATTTTATCAGATTTCACAAACTTTTTGGAGGAGACCGAAATAACTGTAAGTCTGCCAATTTTTTAAAATATTAATCATCATAGGAATTATGTCAGTTTTACGAAACATTTCGCAAATTCCATCTAATTGTGTGCAAAATCCGAAGTTTTTCTTCCGCTCACAAACCCAGACGAAATTTTTAAATTATTAACAAAATCAAGAGAAGTTAAAATCTAAAATCTCCACTTCTACATTGCTAACACTTTAAATATCAGACATTTCCTGCGGTCGCTTTCTTTTTTCTTCTGATGTTGGTATGGTTTTCTAAAAAATAACCGGAAATTAGTGTCATCAAACATAAATTCGATTTTGAGAAAAATTTTTAGTCACGATCAGTAGTTATGCCAGGTCAGTTTTGAGATTATCGCGGGTGTTATCACTAACGGTGGTAACACTAATCTTTTGACTGTTACGCGGGCTCAAGTCAAATTTTTGGAAGCACACGATAAGGTTTAGGCTAATCTGACAAAACCAAATTTGGTATATCGAATTAAGTTACAACCAATTACACTGGTAACATCAAACATAAGGACATAATGTTATACAAAAATAAAATTTGAATGACATAGAAATACTTCCAATAATTTGACTTAGGCGGCGTAACAGTAAGAAGATCAACATTACTACCGTAGTGTTACGTCTGACGGGATGTGAGTCATTCAGGTTGCTGTTGCTGAAGGCACGAAAGCTCGCTTTCAGCAAGGAAAAAAATAACCGATATTGTTAATAGTATAATTACCAACATGAGAAGATAATATATATGAAAAGAAGAATGGTGAGAGGAGAGGGGGAAGGGTTAAAGTGAAAGTAAAATTTTGAGCGAAAACTATAGGTTTCCATGAACTGACGTAATTAATGAGCACGCGATGGCGGGTGTGACGAGAAAATCTTTTCCTAATTCGGTTTTTTAATTTATAATTTAAATTCCGAATGAAGAAGTTCGTTTATTTACAATTTTGCGGCAGATATCCTTTGTATTGATAGATAAAAAATAGTTTCAGTTTTGAGTTTATTACAAACCGCGCAATAAAAATTTCGGTTCATCACTAAAGACATTAACAGTTATACGTTCGGTTTTGGTTTTACAGTACTTTCATCCGTCATAGTTTATGCCTCTTTTTTTACGCGATTTTTTATTTACTCGTGCAGCTGTGAGTATTTCTTCAAGTATATTATAATTTTACTTCCACTCTCCTTCTCTTCCTGTCTTTCGGTTACTACTAGAAACATTTAGAAGCATAGGACAATTAGATCAAACTTTATTAATCACGGTATAATGTCGATTACTTATGGTAATGGCTTCTGGTTCGAATGATGATGTAACATATCCAGAAGAAAGAGTTAAGACACAAGATGAGCAATAGAAAGAAAATAGGAATTTAGAATATTTTTACTCGATGTGTTTTGTACGTATGAAACTGTCTTTATCACTTTTACTATAATACTTAAGTTCCCTTGCTTTCTTTCAATCATTCCATTGGATTTTTTTAATTTTATAATTAGTGATTCACCATATTACAATATATAGCAGGAGGTCTGTGGCGTAGTGGTTAAGTGCCAGACTAAGAAGTTATACTCGCGAGTTCAAATCCTCCTCCTGTATACTGTTGTAGCCAAAAAAGAGTGAAAAACGGGATTCAAACTCAGCCATAAAGTATATAATACTAAATATAATAATATATTCGAAGCTACAGCACCATAATTATATACAATTTATATTGTTCAGTTTAAATTACAAGAAACAGGATTAAAAGACTAAGTTTTCTTAATTAGGGTAGGCCTTTAAATCTGCATATTTAAGAACTAATGGCTGTTGGATTGAGTGACGATACACATATTATACAGAAAGGGAAGGTAAGAAAGACAGACAGGAGTGCAAAGGGGAAACAGAAGGAAAGGGGGTTTTTTCAAATTCTAATTAGACAAGACAGGAAGTTAACATTCTGCGGGCATTTTTCAATCTTACATGTTTTATACAATGGGTTGTTACATCACGTCCTATTTTTACAGAAAAACTAATCATTTCAAAAATACTGCACACCTTCCTCGGTAGGCTCATTTCAAATATATTGCACGTCTTCTTGGCCAGTTTCGTTTCATAAATATTGCACACTTTCAAGAAATATTCATTTCGTGAGTATTGCAGACATTCATACTTACATCACACAGTGGGTTGTTACATCGCATCGTACGAAAAAAACGACGTTTCGTCAGCTTAAACCCGTTCAACCTGACGAAACGTCGGTTTTTCGTATGACGCGGTGTAACAACCCACTGTATGATGTATATAGTTTTAATACAAAACACGATTTTGAACATGTTATTGCAAATTCCCTCTCGGTCGTCAACTAATTCCTTAGTCGAAAACATACAAAACCAAAACAAACAACAATAGAAAGTGAAATTTTATTTTGGGGGTTGGGGCGGATGATAAATTTATGACCGGATTTACGACCCAAAAGTTGGCAAATTGGCTTTTTATCCTTTTGTACAAAGTACCAAAGAAAAAAATTTCAGGTACACGGAAAAAAGTAGGACGGCAAGTGAAACTGAAGCCTTTTTATGCTAATAATATTAATAATGGTAGAAAGGAAAACAATGAGATTCCGAATAATTTTGAAAAAAAATTTCGTTTTTGTTTGGGAGTCCTTTTGCTATTGTTTAAGTTTTTGCGGAAGATTTTGTCTCATTTTCTAACTGTATAAAATCAACTTTTAAAGTTTCTTTCTTCTAAAGAACACCGTGTAACCAAATAAATCACTTGAAACCAAAAATCTATCACTATTCCATTCTGATTCTAAATTATTAGCTCAATCAATTAAGGGTGGCTAAACAGTCCGTCGAAAAACCTTCTCGTTCACAATTGTTCTCTACTTCCGGGTTTGGTTTCATTTCCGATTCTCCTATTGTTGAGTTTGTTTCGACTATATGGACGTCTTTCCTGTCATTATATAGATATATTTTATCGGTGCGAGGCTGACTTAACACTAATACGACGCATCTTTCTTTTAGTTAGCTGACTGTTTCACTACACATATATACATATATATATTGGTAAAAGTAATAAATCGGGCGAATATATTTGGTCTACCACAATAGTGTGTCCGTTTTTTACTTTCTACTATTACAAAATGTGAGAAAAAAGCTCGGCTTTTTCATGTTGCTAGTCATTAAATTTTTCCAACCATCTTCCGCATGCTCTGTCTTGAAACTGCACGTTTATCCAACACTTCCAAACAATTTTCACCCCTTCTGCACCATCTAGTCATTGTTGGAATTCGTAAAAAATACTGTTAGCGCCATGATAGGAAGCGGTAGTGTGGAATTCTTGACTAAAGCAGAATAGTACACCAGTAGGCAGTTAGGGGTAGTAATATTCTGTTGAAGCAATAGTTGCCTCGTTAGTCATTATAATATTCTTTTTATTCACGGTATCAAGCTATCTTAGAATATAGTAGTTTATGGTAATTTTTTCAGTCAGCACTAACATGAATGATTTTCCTTTTAGTTTGAATCGTACAGAGTTTCGACAATTTAGGTGCCTTTTTTAACGCTCTTTTTGAAGCTTCAAATTTTGGGCTTACATTCAGTACATAACAGGCTTACATATGTGCATACATTCAATAATTAAAGGAGAGAGACAAATATGCGGAAACTTATTTAAACTTAATGCAACACTACCGTACACTACTTGCCGGTAAACTTAATATCTAGTTCCCAGCAATTATTCACAATTCCCAAGTAAGCTTGATAATTGTGACAAACTATTGAATATTTATCACACTTACTGGTTAGATGATGAAATCTCCAGTTCAAAATAGGAAATTCTAAACAAGTTTGCTCAGATTCTTAACTCCTGTGACTTTCCTAACAAAAGCCAAGTCTTTTTATGCCTCTGAGGGCGTATAGGGCGTCTGCAATCGGACTTGGGTGAGGACTGTTTTCTTTGCTGCAGCCCAAGTTGTCTCTCTTTGACTAGCAACTTCTTTCTAAGTCTTCGGTTTCCTTGGGTATTTCAGTCGAGGCCTGGCTTTTGGTATCTGTTCTTGTCCTTGGCAAAGAGTGTGCCCAATCCACCTTTATTTCCTCGCTCTCACTTGCGTCAGTAACAGCCTACGAACCTTCAAATTAGAAGCGACAAATACGTGAGATGAAAAGTGACAAAAGTCAACCAGAGAATCCTACATAATAACTCGATTTATCACTTTTATCGTAACATATACTTTATATTCAGAGATGAAAGGAGAAATATGTCAAATGATTATGTCCATACTTGTCAAAACTTGATGCGACATTATGCGGCATAACATTATGGTAGATATTATTTAATAGCTATACTAGGCCTTTCAGACTGTTAAATACATAGTTTTCAGTTCAGTAACGTTCTTCCTGCAAATTTTCAAACAAAAACAAACCAAAACGTCAACTGTTTTTCTATGTCTCACTTTATACCCATCATCCCCAACGTGGGGCGCAGGCACCAACAATGAGAGCAACACGGGTCATGGACAGGACGTGCACTCTTCGGCTCACTATACCAAAGACTAAGGGCTAAATCGAGAATGAGTTATTAACAGTGAATTGTTTTCTAGCGAGTCTGAGGATGTGAATGTTCGCGTTTCTATACGTATCTGTAAGTCCTCTCTTATCCAATGCATTGAAAAATTAATTATAACACTCAAAATGAAGAACAAATGACGTGTTGCTGAAATGGTGATCGAACAATAATAATGACGCTGGTGGTACACCTTTTGTTATTTTGTGTCCACGACTGTTTGTACAGTATAACTTCGGTGGTCTCTTCATATACGTATAAAGTATAAGTTAAATTTTTTTTGAAAGAGGTGAGGGAGGCTATAATGTCACGATTATGTCTTCCTATGACCGTTATTCAAAACTTGCAAAAACTAAACTGGTGTATAATGGTCACGTGCTGACCAAAAAATTGTGGAAGAGAATCACATCTTGACTGACGAAGTCCCTGTTCAATTTGACCACTTTTTCGTTTTTTTTTTGTTCAGGAAGGGTTTCACGAGACAAACGAATAATAATAAAAAAATTTGAAAGAATTTAAATGACGTAAAGCAATAGAATTTTCAAATGAGTTTAACGGTACTTTATTTATTTATTTTATTTATCCGAGTAGGAAAAAAAAGGAAAAGGTCACCTTCATACTCACATTTTTTGTGAAGGGGCTGCGCCCGCGGGAAGAAGGGGGCTCATCTTCATTTACTTTTATTTTCTAATGCTCATTTGAGTTGACTGTGACCGTGGCGATTTGAGCTTGGTCAGTTTTGTTCATACGACGTTATGTAACATCCACCGGCCGACTATTCTATCAGTTTCTTATCTAACGTAACATCCAGGTCTTGTTCTTTCATTTTATTATTTTTCATTTCTTCTCCTGCTTGATTGACAGCGGTCAGGTTGTCTCCATGTGAAATTTTTCTTCGGTCCTCCTTTGCTCGTGTTTCCAGTCTCGGATTTGAGCCGTCCTTGAACGGTCTTTCTGTTTATGATCATTTCTTACCTCACTCCTACCTCTCATTGTCTTCCTGTACAACATTAAAATGTTTTCTACTCCCATGTCCGTGGTTTTGAGAAAAACAACTTCCTCAGACTCTGAAATAGAGGTAAACAGTTTCCATTCTTTGTTTCGGCTATCTCCAGCTCTGAGTGTATAGCACCAAAGCCGGTGTAGCTATTGGTTCATTTAAAATTGCAGTTATATTTTATGTAATAATATATGCGTACTGTACATTTACAATATTAGTTAGATATAAACATTTTATTTAAACTTTCACTGCCGTTATTCACTTTAGTTTTAAGAGTGCGGTTCACTACAAATCACGTAAAAAAATTTTTTTTAACGTTTAGTACGAAAACCGAAACTAAGTATAAGTTACATCGTCATTTGATCTAACAACCAGTAGAATGTATTTATGACTAATTAAATTTGTACTGTGATTATGAAAATTTGGCCTAGTTGTCCTGCTTTTTGTCTTTGTTTGGTATTTGTAAATTCGATTTTAGTAATCGCAACAAAACTTCGATTTTCAAGTGCATATGATAGAGAAATTTTTCTAGGATGAACTGAAAGGCAGGAAGAGAAAAAAAGTGGAACTGCTATTATAATATACATAAAGAACACCTAAAGCTTCATAGGTAATTAACAAACCACGTAAAAAGACACATAAACTATGGCGGATGAAAGCACAGTAAATCCAAGAGCAAACGTATACTAAGGAAGATGGAAGGAAGAACTAAAATTATAAATAAATGGTTTTATATATTATATAGTATATACAAGGGAGACAAAGAACGTTTACGGATTTTTCATTAGAAACATAGTAAAAGAGTTCGCAAACAAACAGCTTCAGCGATGTACTTTTTTTACACGGTATGCAATGCATCCATTACAGAAGTGTTCTTTACATCTGTTTAAAAGATTTGAGATGAAAAGGAAGAGGAAGAGAGTTGGTAGACTATATTTACAAATGTTTAACAAATTTTCAAGGACATTTGAGATTCAAGGAATTTTTCAGACTGATTTTGTTTTGTCTGAAAAGAATGTTGAAAGAAGAAGAAGAAGCCGACAGTTGTTAAAGAGAGTAGAAGATTGTCGCAGTCAGTTTTCGGGTAATTTCATCTGGCTCATGTATATCTCAAAAGTAGATGTTTACAAAGAGGAATATACAAAAGGAGGATTTGGTTGGTGTTTAAGAGTTGAAGAAGGAGGGTTGCCTATTATGTAAATAATATACTTAACGGTCAAGGTCAATCGGATTGAACCAGATCCACCTGCGGGGTTCCATTTGTGCGTTTTTCGGAAATCCAAAATTGCAAAACTTCTTTCAGACTACTCCGTCCCTTTCTTCCCTTTACCTTTAGTCAATCATCTCATCCTCAAACCCCAACACCCTTTTGCAGTTTTAGCAACTACTCTCTTCACCTTTTGGTAGATTTCCTCGTGTTGTTACTAAATCATTCAATTTATGTTTTCAGCGTTGGCGTTGTGCGATTGGTCGGATTTACAGAAAACTCGGCGAAGTATCGCCCGGCTGTACTGCGCTCCTCGATTTGCTTCCACAAATTACGACCGTCTCAAAGAAGTCGGACTACAAGAGACATCGACATTTGTTCAAGAGCTTTCAAGACTGACGTCTATCAACCCCGAAGTGGAGCTCAAGCCTTTGGTGATGGCCACCTGCGCCAACATGTTCACTAATTACATGTGCTCTACGCGATTCAGCTATGATGACAGTGAATTCCGTCACATGGTCCTGCTTTTCGACGAAATTTTCTGGGAAATCAACCAAGGGTGAGTCTTCCTTGTCCTTGGTTTAGGTAGACACACGACAATAAATAAATCCAACGGCCATCAGCCAAAATTTGCAATCGCATCAATAAATAAGTAGATCGGAAACAAGTTTTGTTAACAGCAAAATTAATTATTATCGATTAATTCGATATTAGGCTTAAAGTGGTCACATGGCTTCTAGCATGTGACCCGTCGGGGGCGAATGCACTTCAAATCGGATTGTGTAATATGTCAGTCAGTAAGATCGGTCTGACACATATAAGGTAGTATTGTTGACAGATCCATGTGGTCTTCGAGTTGTACTAACCTTGAAAGAGTGTCTGCCAGAATTTCATGACATTCTAACTGTTAGTTCAGAAGATACAGTCACTTTACCCCGATTTTGTAATTTTCAAAACAATGAATGAAAAGGATTTTCGTAGCTTGTTAAGCCTTATGAAGACTCTGAACCAGGGCAGTTAACTAATATTGACTTGTATGCTGAATTTAAACGCAATCGTACAAGCACCGATGATGCTGACTGCTCTGGTCACCCAAAATCGGTGATTGTTCGAGAAAACATGAAAAATGTTCAAAAGATAGTTTTTAAAGACCGTAAAAAGAAGTTGTGTGAGTTAGCTGACAACTTGAGGATATCAAAAGATATTGTTTTTACAATTTTACATAAAAATTTGAGCATGAGTAAACTACTTTAGAAGTGGGTGCAGCGTTTTTGCACACCGGACCAAACACAACAACGAGTCGACGATACAGAACGCTGTTTGAAGCTGTTTAAGCGAAATAGAAAGGATTTCTTGCATTGGTATGTGACGATGGATAAAAAGTGGATCCACTAGTACATGCCTGAATAAAAAATATTGTCATCTGAGTGGGCAGCATTCAGAGCGACCAAAAACTCCTCTGACTAGATTATGGCATCTGTATCTTGGGACGTAAATCTCGCTTCTCGAGTGCATTGGGAATGGCAAAACCGTCAGCACTTACATGTCACATTGGGTAGAATGTGTGGGGAAATAAAGAAGATACAGCCCACATGCAAAAGAAAAAAGTTCTGTTTTAGAATGAAGGAGAGTACATCGAATGAGTGACGTGTTATATACACTGTGACCAGGTTTTGAGTTTGAGTTTTACGGGATTCCGAAATTCTGTCCACCCCAAGCCCGGAAAAGAATTTTTCTTGTATTTGTTTGATAAATTGTTGGGTAGTAGACTATGATTGGTCCAATGAGGGCATGTGAATTTGATGGATGGACACCGATGAATATTTCAAATGAGATCCTGTTTTGAAATTCACCAGATGTACCTTTAAAATTTGATTTTCAAATGCGGACGCGCCCTTCTCACCATTTGCATAATTGGAATGTCGTCGTCTGGATTTGGATCAATGCTTAAATTTTGTGTATAGTCTTGAAGGAGGAAGAACACAACTTAAATAATTTCACCCATTCTCTTTCAGGTATGCCGTAGACTTCTTACCCTGGCTCCTACCTTTCTACAACCGTCACATGAAGCGATTGTCCAACTGGTCCAAAGACATAAGACAGTTCATTCTATCGCGAATCATCGACCAGCATCGCCAAACGTTAGACCCGAACGCTCCACCGAGAGACTTCACTGATGCTTTGTTGATGCATCTCGAGGAAGACGAGCTCCTGAACTGGCAGCATATCATCTTTGAACTGGAAGACTTTTTGGGAGGTCATTCAGCGATAGGCAATCTCGTGATGCTGGCGTTGGCTGCTGTGGTGAAAAATCCGGAAGTCGGGCTCAAGATTCAGGAGGAAATTTACGCGGTCACGGAAAACACTCGACCTGTGAACCTGTTCGACAAAGCGGAAATGCCTTATACAGAAGCGACGATTTTGGAGACCTTGAGGACGTCGTCCTCGCCTATTGTTCCACACGTTGCGAATCAAGACACAATGATTGACGGTAAGCCTGAGCCTGAACTGAAGCATTTATTACACCTTTGCATTCGAGGCCTTTTTTTTTACGCGAATGAACCGCCAAATTGGGACTTTATGCACCAATTCCTTACCTGTAATCCAAGTATTTACTCATACAATTATAAAATTATAACAATTTACCACATAACCACGATTGATTAAGCTCCCATTTAATTCCTTTTATAAAATTACCATTTAACCGCAAAAGCCCGTGCATTATTTATAAAATAAGTTCTCATTATGTGTAGATTAGTTTTAAAATACACATTTAATCAAATTGTTTAGTATTTATGAAACGGATCTATCACAAGAGTGTGCAATATTTATAAAATCCAAAGTCCAAAAAATCCAAAATCCAAGTTTTTTTTGCTTTCAATCCTATTTTTCAACCTCGAGTATAACAGGTTTTGACAGAGAGTATAACTTCTGAATTCGGACGCTTAGGCCACCACGTCTTCAAATGGACTCCATATGAAAGTGTGCAATATTTATGAAAACTCAATAGTACTATTCCCACAACTTTTAGGTTCAAATATTCCTGTACGTCAGCTGATTCTGTTAGTTGTAGACAAATTTTAGATAGGTTATGGTTATAGATGAGTATTAATGCCGTTTTTCACCTTTTTTGGGGTATAACAGGATACGAGGTGGCACAAACGGAGGTCTTTGGTGTAGTGGTTAAGTGCCAGACTAAGAAGTTATTGTCACGAGTTCAAATCGTCCTTCCGTATCCTTTCATTTCCCAAAAAAGGTGAAAAACGGCAATAATACTCAACTATAAAGGATAAGTTATTATATTATACTATAATCATTACAATCACGAAGTTATAGAGAGAGAAAATTTAGAAATCAAGTCCAAAGAAAAAAAACCAAAAACAATCGTAATGCTGTCCGTCAAATTTTTGCATTAAAGCAGAGTGGTGACTGAGAGTCTCCTCTCGAGTGCAAAGAGCTTATAACAAAATTAAAAAGTTCGTCCTCGTTAATCCCAAAATTTCTCTTTTATTGTCACAGGTTATTTCGTTAAGAAAGGTAGCGTCGTATTTTTGAACAATTACGAACTGAACACAGGCGAACAATACTGGAGCGATCCTGACAAATTCAAACCTGAAAGATTCATTGTAAATAATAAAATAATAAAACCTGAATTTTTTATACCGTTCAGTACCGGAAAAAGGACTTGTATAGGCCAAAGACTGGTAAGTTATTATAAAAGAGGAGATACAGGATCACTTATACGGAACTACACTACAATACAACTTATATCTACTACAATACAAAACCTCATTTTCCTTTTTTTTAGGTTCAAAGTTTCTCTCTTCTTCTTCTGACGTCTGTCCTTCAAAACTATGACGTCACATGCACTGATATGTCTTCGATAAAACTCCAACCGGCTTGCGTTGCACTGCCTCCATCAACCTTTTCACTAAAGCTAACTTCAAGGACGCAACGGAAAGGTTAGCCTAACCAGTCACCCGGCCCTTTGTTGCCTCTCTTATTGTGGTCCAAGTTTTTTATTTGTTAGTTAATTTTTATTTGTATATATATATAAAATTGTTTCTTCTTTCCCTTCGGAGGAAAAGTGATTTTTTTGCCATCCAGTATTAGCTGGCGAATATTTTTATAAGTGATTGTCAATTATAAGTATAGATTAGTATAAGAGAAAAAATTTGCCGCGTGAACGTACCTTAGGGGTATTATAAAAATTATAATTTTTATGATTGTTGAAATCAATATCATCACCTCTGCCTCGATCGTTTTCAATATTATCATTATACCAGTGTTTTATATTTTATATATTTTATAAGTAACGACGATTTAGTTATTTAATACGCTGAACGTGATTTTAGTTAGTCTGATTTAGTCAAAGAAGATTTCTTTCAACTTATGGTTGTATCGATTATGATTGCGTTGGAACGAAATCTTGTTTTAGAACAAATGCTTTCATTTTAGACTGGAATTAAATTGTTTAGACATTTAGGTCTCTTTGGGACGTAGTTTAAAGCAATGAATGTTAGTGTGAGTTATCTGTGACATGGGAACGCTGATGGAAAACCCGCAAAGGAAATATAGATTAGACATTTTTTTAGATAGTATAAAAGTCGTTTATGTGTATAGAGAAAGAAAAGGAAATAGGAAGTCGTTTCGCTCTGGGAGAACTGGAGGAACCCAAAAAGTCTTTTCCTTGTGAAGTCTTAGCTTTTTAAGATTTTTTTTGATTGGTTAATTATATGTAAATAATGTTTTATAAGTAAATTAATAAATTATTATGTTAAGATGTTTTTATACTTGTTGTTTATTAATTTTTTTTGATTACGGCCATTTTGTCGGAGATCATGATATAGACCAGCCGACTCTGAAACATCACATTTGTTTGATTCCTCTACTGGTAGTCCTATTCTTTCTCTTTTCTATCTCCTTCTTCTCCTACTCTTTCTCTGTCTTCTTCTTTTCCTCCTATTCTCTTCTCTGTTTCCTTCTCCTCCTTCTGTTCTCTTTTCTAGCTCCGTCTCCTTTTCTTCTCTCTTCTCTGTCTGCTTCTCCTTCGCTCTACTCTCTTCGCTGTTTTCTCCCACTTCCATCTTTGTTTCTACCTCCTTCTCTTTCTAATCTCTATGAGATTAGCTATCTGCGCGGCATTTTTCAAACTATATTTACCGTTTATTTCATAAATATTGTACATAGAAGCACTCGCTTCATAAATGTTGCACACATTTTAACTTAAAACTGTATACATTATACACTGGATTGTTATACCTTGTCATATTTTTACAAAAAAAAAACGAAATTTCGACAACCTGAACGGGTGCTGACACCGGCCGGTGTCCGCGGTTTTTTGTAAAAATATGACAAGGTATAACAATCCAGTGTATAATGTATACAGTTTTCCAATTCTGCCTTTTTTGCTTTTCCTACCCTCCTCCCTCTCTTCTCTTGTCAACATTTTCTTTCTTTTTTCTTTCTTCTTCTGTACACTCCTAAGGTCACGACTTTTAGCTACGTTTCAAATGAAACTCACAACTTTGACGACATAAAAATCACTTGGTATCTCAATTTGAAGACGTGTGGAAGTAAACTTCATCAGCAATGAGAAGCTTATTTCTCACTTCTACAATGTTCTTTTTAACCTTGTTCAGGGGTTAAAACTGGGGGTTCGGTTCTTGTGAAAGTTTTTGAGAAGCTCATGGCCTTGTGAGTCTGTTTTTATTAAAATAAGTGGACACGACACATTTGGAGATCTTACTGGACAGTTGGACTGTGACTGAGTGGTCAAAGCCTGACTTGTGAAGTGATGCAGACTCTGTCCCAAAAGTTCTCGGAATGCTTTTTTGCAGTTGGCAACGAGTGAGTCTTTCCGGTTAACGAATCAATCATCCCTATTCCGCTTCGAAGTGTAGTTTATTGAGTAATGTATACCAGGGCAGAATGGAAGCGTCTCCTCTGCTCCGTCGTCGGATAAAATTGATGACAGCGAAAAGAAACGGATAGTCTTCTCCTCCTTCTATAAAGCGGTGTAAGGAAGAGAAGGCTTAGGGTGTACGAAAGTAAGAGGACAGAAGTGCCTTCTAGAATCCTCAGCTGTTCTACAGGGCCCGTTCCAAAAGTTCCTGGAACGATTTTTGTACTTCACAACGATTGAGACTCTTGAGTCAATGACAGACCATTTCGAAAAAGTTCTGTAAAGGTCGTAAACTGACATTGAGTGAATGGTGGTAAAAAATTGTTCCAGAAACTTGTGGTACAAAATTCGTAGAATCTTTCGGACAAGGAATCTTACTCGACCAGATATTTGGGAATGGTTTAAGAGAACGGCCATTAGGAAAGCAAAAAAATAAAAAATGTTCTCTGTAGTCGTCAAGTAATTCAAGATGCTGAAGCTTCATCGAGAGCGCGGGAGAATAACGGTTCGCAAAAAGAAAGTTTTTTTTTCTAATTCTCTGAAATAATATTCGGATTTAAATTTCGTTTCGGTCCAAAAATGGGGCGAGATAATCCGATATCCCGAACGCCATTTACGTCAAATCTGCGCGATAAACACGTTAATCGGGTAAATGGTGTCACTTTTCAAGGTCGGAAAAATTAGACCGGAGACAACGTTTTTCCTTTTATTCCCGTCGAAATTTTCTAAATAAATTTCATTCAAGAAACCTGAATCAAGCCAGCCTACATCCATTCCCACTAGAATACGAGGCTCTTCGTCTTCATAATATTTTTCTTTTCTTCTTTGTCGGGTGTCGAATGTGTGTTGATACGTTGATAAAATTCTACACCATCAAGGTGGCGTTGAAGGTAGACTCCTGCCAATGCAGAGGGGAAAGGAGGCCCTCTTCACTGTATATACAATTTTTGTCTTACTTTCTACCTTTCGTCTACCTGCGAAATAGCTCCTAACAACTTACCAATTATACAATAATTATATTTTCGCCTTTCGCCATTCAATAACCCAGTAGTGGAGCCGACTGGTACAATAGTGGACTTCACCCTCTCTCTAGATATAACGAAAGTAAAAGAAGGGTTCTTCTGAACTACCACTGACGCTGATTATCTATGTCTCTTTTATGGGATGTGTCACATTGGGTTTACTTCTCAACACCTGTCTGGGTCACTACAGCTGCTGATGTTATTTTGTATGCTCTCCAGATCCTTGTCGATATAGAGATGCAATTATTCGTCCTACATTTGTGTTTGTTTCTTTCTCAAGCCTTCTGATTCTGATATGAAATGTAAACACCCTCTTCTGTACCACGATTCCGTTCTTCATCTCTTTCGTTTTCTCGAACGCTTTGTAATTTGGTCAAGTCCCAAATTTCCGTTTCGTCCAGGATCATTCTAGCCAACACAGAGTTTAAAAGCTGTCTTATAGTGTTGTAGTTTCCTCTGAATGAAGTTACTCTCCTCCAGCCATCTAGATATTATAATGAATAAAAATTGGCCGTGAGGGAGACACTGTATTACAAAATGGAAGAGAGGAAAGGTTGTTGGTTAAGTGTTTTGTGCCATCTCAAACGGGGTTTAGCTATGGAAAGGTGGGGTGAACAAAGCCATCGCTGAAGGGTGAATACAGAGCTGAAATACCTATACCAGGCATATAAATGAAAGCAACAAAGAGCTAAAAAAATAAGTAATATACACCTTCGAAAAAAGACAAACAAAAGTTGGATTTTACAAAGAATCTAAAAACAGACAAAAAAAGTAAAAGAATTGAGCAAGAACATGCGCAAAAAACAACGAAAGGATTTATAGAAAGGATTAGAAGCAGCAAGAGTCTGACTTGAGGCATTTATGAAGACTGATTCATGTTGCTTTCATACGTATTCCTTAGGTATTTCAGCTCTGTAGATAGAAAGAGCGAGAGAGAGAGAGAAGGACTTAGTGGTGGAACAGACCACTGGATGAAGGACTTAGTTACAAAGTTAGTAGAGTTAGTAATCCAAGTTTTGGTTGATGTCTCGTGTGCCACTTTTAAACATCTAAAAGCTTGATAAAAGGAAAAAGTCAGTTAGAGTTGATGTATCACATTTGACACCAAAATTGATCGTCTCATTCGCCATATATCGTACCAGCTTGGATTCAGGTTTCTGAAAACGAAGAATGATGGTGTGTTCATGTGAGGCTGTTCATCAGGCTGTTCGCACAACCCCCAGCCAAACATCGACCGACTGGAGATACCCTAACTCATTTTCTAAACTGTGTTACTCGTTTTTGTCACACTCACGAGACCTTGTGTTTGTGCCTTCATAAATAATGCACACTCGTACAAATTATTCGTTTCAAAAGTACTAAAAACTTTGGTAGAAAACTGAGCGCTTTATAAGCAAAGGGAGGTTATCAAAGCGCCCAACTTACGAAGTAACAGTTGAGAGTTCGAATCCCCTGCCTCATCAGAATCATGTTACAGCCAAAGCTGAAAAAGAGGTTTACAACTCAACTCCACACAATTTTTGTGAAGAACTCATTCCAAAAGTAATGCACACCTGTCAAATTACCTAGGTCTTCCAGAAATCATCTAAATATTTAAAGACCTATGTTTTTCGTTGTCAAAATGTAAAGAAATAGGCTAGTTTGAAGTGTTTGATGGTTCGTCAAGAGTCACAGTATTACAAAATGTGACGTCGTCAACTACAACAAATGTCTGGTTGCACCCAGTGGATGGAGGAATTGCACCCGAGTTGGCCGCATTCCTGGGCCTGGACCACTGCGTATGATAAGGATCTCCACCAGTAGGTAAAACTACTCTTTTGGCACTTTCACAACGAACTTGTCTCGACGAAAACCTAACGGGGATGCGCCGTTAAGTTTTTGGTACCGTAAATAGAGTTATTGTAGAGGTGTAGGATAATGAAAAGCACAGAGTTACTTCAATGATTCTGCTCCCAATTTTTTTTATTAATACTGGTTGTGCTTAAAAGTTTATTTTTCTACAGTGAACAGGTTCCTAAGAGTGGTCGTGGGTGTAAGGTGGCCCAATGTCATCTCCAATGAAGAACTAAGGTTCCGAATGCACCAAAAATCTTTGAAAACACATGTGCGAAAGAGGAAGTAGAAGTGGATTGGGCACACTCTTCGCCGAGGACAAGACCAGATCCCAAAATCAAATCTTCGACTGAAATCCTCAAGTGAGATGAAGAAGACCAAGGAAGATTGGAGGCGAACAGTGGAAGAGGAGCTGGCTGTAGCAGGCACAACTTGGATTGCAGCAAAGAAAACAGTCGTCAACTAAGTCCGATGGCGGAGCGTTGCAAACGCCCTATGCGCCCCAGAATCGTAAATGGCTTATTATTATTATTATTATAATTATTATTATTGGAGAGAGTTCTCGTAGTTTCTGGGCGCCTCGAGACCATTCTAAGCTACCATTTAACGCCATGTGGCTTTCGCGCCACATTCCGCATTCCGGAATGGAAATGAAGCAGACGAAAACCGAAGCCAAATTCATTGAGTCCCGGAGCTCCGCACAATTAGGATCCTTAAATTTCCCATTCTTATTCTAAATTCTAGTTATTGTACATTTTATATATCAATATACAAATTAGTTCGGGATTAGTGTTGTCCATCATTCGTTCATCCACAACGAAACAACCTGGTCCCGACAATTATTATTATTATTATATAATTCATATAAATATAATTATTATAAATATATGCACCCACCCCGTTGGAGTAAACGGGCGGGGAAAAGAAAAAAAATTATTGTAAAAGCTCGTTTTAAGTTCATAGTATATAGTATAGCACTGTTTGTCAAAATTCATAGGCCATACTGTGTATAAATATTCTTTTAGAGGGTTTTTGTCTTTCTTCTGCACGTGTCGAGCAAAAGTCTGTGCAGGTCAAACCCAGTCAGCCGGACTGGACATAAACTCGGGTCGGGGCAGGAAAGTGAGTAAGTCTTACAGGCTCAACATTTAATAGTCAAAAGCAATTTTTTTGGGTATGTTTACTCAAAGTTACATTAGTTAAAACTTGTAAACGACAAAAATTTTTTTTTTGTTTTCATCATCGGATTTAATGCAAGGTTTTGCAAATTCGGGAATCTTCACACAAAAATAGGTTTTCTTCGCCGTAAATATTTCACCGACGTAGAGATTTTACCTTTTTTTTGTCAAATCAAAGAATTTCTCAAAATCATTAGTGGGCCAAAAAAATTCTTTTTTTTTTGCATCACTCAGGGCCGTAACTAAATGCAAACAAGAACTGACTTACTCGAAATTACATACATTAAAAATTGGGCTATAATACCGCATCATTTTTACATAAATTTCCGTATCTCCGACCTAATCTCTTAAGTCAAGCTTAGTGTTAGCTTAATCCGTCAAGTTAAAAATGTTTTTAAGTTCTAACAACTTCCTTTTCTTCTCTATTCTCTCCGTCTCTTTCACACAATCTTTGTATATAGAAGTGTAATGTATAATTTAAGAATACTTAAAACGTGATAATTTACCTTAAAAGTAAAAATCGGGTGAATATATTAGAAACTTCTGTCCGATAATGTTACATCAAGTAGTATTAACTAAGAACTGATTGGCTGACTGACAGATTTGAAGTTCATTTAAGCCTCTGTAGTTTGTATGAATTCCAATACTAAAGAAACGATACAGAAGGAATAGATAATCTGTCCAAGGTGTTTGATGAAGATATGGTTTCTCATAAAACTTGGAGAAAATGCTTCGAGAAATTTCTAACTAGGTGATTTCAACCTTTCTGATGAGCCTCACTCTGGGCGGCCGCCTTAATCGACGACGATACTGTCAAGATCATGTTAGAACAAAACTCTTTTTCGACAACATTGGACATTGTCGATACAAATAAGTCATAAATAATGATGAAAATTTTATTATTTTTTAATCAAGATTATTTAAGGTATGATACATCTATACTTTCGTATTAGTCTCAAAACGTACAGAAATTTCCGGTAGATGTAATTTATAGTTCTCGGTGATTATTCTTATTCACCAACTAATCTTGTTAAAAGTGATAACACATTGAATATTTATTACATGTTCCGACTAGTTTATGAAATTCCCAGCTCGAAATAGAGAATTAAATAAAGCTCAAGCTTTTAAAATTATAAACCAATTTTTCATGAATATGTTATGGTAAAAGTGATAAATAGAACAAATATACCGCACATACTTCCCGGCTATTATCCATAATTACCACTGAATTTGCCAAATGTGACAAGTAACTGAATATTTATTACATATACCGGGTAGCTTATAGAATCTCCAACCCTAACAGAGCCAAGCACCTGAACAAACTGTTATTAACGATATCAAAGCTGTTGAAACCCACGAGAAATTTCTCGAATCTTCTTTTCTTATAAGTTCATTATGAGAGAAAGGTCTCGTGGCTTTCGACAGCTTCGATATCGTTCTTGCGTACCTGCTGCGACCTGCGTTACGTTTGGTCTTGAATGAAATTCTTTTGAGCTTTCAGTGAAAAAATTCGAGAGCATTCTGTGACTTTTTTTACGCGGTCCTAATATGCCAATAAAATTAAAACTGTTCTGTACAATTAGTAACGGGTGTTCAAATATAAAAAAACTTTGTCAATGTTAACACATTTGCTGGCTAATAGGCCTTCAAGTCAGTAATTTGAAAGAATAACAGAATTTATTCTCGCCTTTTATTCTCACCTCGTCTAGACGGTTTGCCTACTTTGACAGTAGCAGGGACCCTCACTGGGTGATAGTTTGATTTGACTCAACATGTACGAATTCTTTCGGACAGGTTCAGTTGGCAATTTTAATGACTAAGAGAAGGATGGGGTAAGGGTTGGAAAAACAGAGAAATGTGTATGTGATGGTTTTTCAGGACTCAAGTACCTCTGATTTAACTTTAGTACACAAGTATATCTTGGATAAGCGCAAAAAAATGTGTGACAAAATAAAAATTATAAAGGGTGTAAATGAAAAGAGAAGCTGTGTCTCCGAAACATCTCTGTCGACTGAGGTCAGAAGAGCTCACCTGTGGTTGCCCGGTCACCTGGCTAAAATGGACTCCAACCAACTACCAGCGCAAGTTCTCAACAAACACCCTGAGGGCAAACGACAACCCGGCAGGCCTTGGAAAAGATGGAAAGAAAGTAGGAGACTTAAACCTGCTGGAAGTTCGGGACTGGAGAATCTTCGCCAAGGACCGGGACACATGAAGACGAGTGACTGAAGCCACAGGCTCTCACAGAGCTGTAATGCCAACGGATGGATGGATGGATAAAGAGCTTGTTTCACTTCGAACGAAGACGTATAACAGTCATCCGGTTCCTAAGACAACTACACAACTGACCTGTTATCCTAATATCAGCTAACTGTTCCATATCAGGGAAAGGTGATAGTCAGCTGAAACGAAATTACAACCACGATCCTTTAACTGAAGAAGATTTCTTTTTTAGGCTTGTAAAGGACCTTTGTAGGAATTTTAAGTGTCATTCACGTGAATTTCTTTAGATTTGAAACAGACTCACGGGCCTAGCCAAACAAGGGCTTATTTTTGAACTTTGTACGATAAGGACATAAAACAAAGGAATGAGGGCAAAGAAAAAAATCTATTCAGCCAGCTTTGTAATTTTAAGTTGTCGATTTTGAATGTTAACAGTTTCTTGTCGTTTTTTGCGTATTGGCGAATTGTCCGCACGCGCATATTCCAATTTAAAAATAGTTTGTCCTTTATATATGATATAAATTAGGGCGGAAAGGTGATGTCTCTCCTCCGATTGTAGATTTAGGGCTGTAGACATGCGAAGGTGTTGGATAGTCTTCTCTCTTCTTGTGACGGCCTGATGATACGGAAGGAGGAGGTAGATCCATCATTCCCAACATTGTGGGGCGCAGTTCCCACCGGTGGGGCATGCAGGGCATGCACCCTTAGGATTCTGGAAGGGAAGCGACTATGAGTGTGGACTACCCAGTGATTCAAGAGCTTCCTCCCATATCGAAAAATGTTTTTACAGCATCAGTCCCAAAAGTTCTCGAAGTTTTTTTGAAATCACTCATTCAATATCAGTTTACAGTCTTTTCAGAACTCCTTCAAAGCTATCGACACCGGTCTTAGGTTTCTACTAATTTCTCCTTCTCACCAACCAGCGTTGCAAGCTAATAAAATTCTGGAAACTATTGGGATAGGTTCTGAAAGACCATCCAGTCCTTCAGATCCTAACATGAAGGGTACTCGTCAGGAGTTTCCCCTCCGGATAAAAATGTTATTCTGGAGGGACGGCCAACCATTAGCAGTCTCTCATCTCTGTGTTTTACAGTAAAGTTTAACAACGTGGTCACACACTATGAACACTTATTCAAGATAGAAGAGCATCCCATGTTACCGTCCTTTTGGATATATAACTTTCAGTCATCACTAAGAACACGAGTGATTCTTATTTGAGCAGAACCACACAAAAGATAAATTTTATCAAACAATTACTGTACATTGCGGGACGAGTAGTGTAGGTTAAGATCCTGACTTGCACGCAAACGGTCGTGAGTTCGAATCCTCCTCCCGCATCCTGTTATACCCAAAAATTAAGGGTGAAAAACTGGATTAAAACCACCTCCAAATATTGGAGGTATATATATATATATATATATATATATATATATATATATATATATATATATATATATATTCAGAACACAACCAAAACTCATACTTGGATTCAACAGACAAGACCTCAATTTCACAAATCTCTGGCCGGGAAAATTTTTTGTGTCAAATTTTCTGAGATCGTGGGTCACTACTCAAGTTTGTCTCTAATCCGAATTGAATTAGGATAATTCTATTGGATTATAATTATTTTTAAAATATTTGAAAAACCTTTAACGGACTAGTGGGATCCAGTTTGATTATTGTCATTGGGTTCTCGGCAAAAAATTAAGGAAAACGCTAAAACCAACAAATATTTCAGGTGTTACGTTAATAACAAGGAAATCAACACGTTTTAACAAAATTTACAATTTATTTTTGCGTTACAAACATAATCAATAGTTAACAAACAACTGAAAACAACGTTTTTGGTAAACATTTAACTGTTGGAACAAAATGAAAAAACCTGGTAGATACCAGTTAAGGCACAATCGAAACCCAATAATACATTTCTTGGTCGCATTTTTACTTTAAAATCCTTCGACACGCATCTCTAGATAATTTATCTATTTCGAATTGTTCCAGTTGATGCTGCTGTCTTCTTCCTCAGACTTGACTAGTTGGGATGGATAACCCATTTTCAACAGCTCTTCCTCCGACGTTGGATGAAGGAGATGAGGGATGAAGTTGGCCAATTTGTAGCTTTGAATGGACATCAATATGACATCCCGCGAGAGGATGACGACCGAGTATTTCTCGTGAAGTTCTGGAAATTTTTAAAGATGACATGTAAGGATTCATTTGAAGGATTCTCATTTCTCCTTCCGTTGAGTATTGTTATTATTATTAGAAACACTTTCACGTCCGCGCTGGTCTTCCAGTCCCTTATGTGTTATTCGCTTTGCATATCACAAGTTCAACGTTTACTTTGCCAATAACACAGGTCAACACGAATTTTGACTCTAATTTTGATTATTTACGTGTAACTAATGAAAGGAAAAATATTTTTATCTAAGAGAGTTTGCTTTTGTAGTTACTGCAATAAAATAATTGTAAGGAAAATCTCTATTTTTTTAACTTAAATTGTACATGTTACGGTAAAAGTGATAAAACATCTACAATCTAAACTGGTGCTCGGGAAAACCAAGAACCTCCTGCACAAAGTACCGGTGAGATCAGTTTTAATGTATAGTTCGGAGACTTGGACACGTTACGAAGTCCGACGAAAGACAACGGAACTTTCGAGGAGACAATTCTTCGGGTCGACCAAGGAAGGTGACTCCTGGAGAAGAAGGCCCAACCACGAGGTGCACGAGTTCTTTGAGGAGAAAAATATCGTCACCTCCATCAAACCCAGGAGTTTGCAATGGGGCAGGACACGTAATAAGAGCTAAAGACAGGTTCATCCACAAGATTTTTAATGGGAAGCTTGAGAAAACCAGAGGGGTAGGTCGCTCCAACTTAAGATTGGAAGATGGAATTTAAAGCTGGACGAGATACACAATGAATACGGAGGAATGGAGGTCACTCCCTCAGAAGGCAAAGGCCCACAGGGCTGTAGCGCTAAGGATGATGATGACGGTAAAAGTGATAAATCGGATATTGTGTGCTATTCCCGGCAATTATTTATAATCACTAAGTTAGTTAAATTTAACAGATTTAATAAAAGATCAACTGACCAAAGCCACGCAGCTGTGCTTCCTATTCCGAATTGATTTAAGAATTTGGAACTCCAAATATTTAAAAAGATGGTCTACGAACCACCAAATTAGAAGCGGCAAATGCACATGAAGAGGTGACAGGCATCTGAGCAAACTTTTATAACTCCCCATTATGAGTTTGAAATTTTATTAAATACCCAGTATATTTATACATATATTTACCTTGCAACTGAGTCTTGTCCATGTTGAGGCAATCTTGGTCGGCAACGATCATTCGTAATTTCAAAGGCGAAAAACTAAATTGTTCAGGTTTTTGGATGACAGTCCCTCCGCAATCCAAAATAAGGCCCTAAACCATTAAAATGTTTAAGATAGTTTCGGTCGAAAGAAATTTAGGGAAAAATCAAAGATGGCAGAAAGAGAAATACTCACGGCAAAATCTTCTTTTGAAATCGCCTGAAAATTTCCCAACAAATAAATCTCGCAATCCTTAAGAAGAGGCTGAGTGGAGAGTCTGGCATTTCGGCAACCTTGTCCTCCCACAGGATCCAATGCTTCAAATGTTTCTTCCGGCACGATCACATCCAATTTCAAACAAGTTTCTGCCCAAGCTTCGCTCACTATCCATTTCTTATTAGCCATGGCAAAAAGTAATTTTGGTGTGCAGAGAGGTAGCACCTCACTTTCCTCCTCGCTTTCGTGAAGGCCGACGATGAGATGAGTCATGTTCTTGGTGGGTTTGTTCGAATATTCCATCTTGAATTTGAGGACGAATTTTTTTATCATGTCCAAGTTTTTCACGGAACTAGCTACGACACAGAGCTTTTGCCTGGCTTTGACATGAGGCGATTCCTCCGCCTTTATCCACGTCCTAACTTGAGTCGATTTTGTTTCAGATGCTGCGTTTAGTTGATTCTGATCATTTTCATTCGCCTTGGGGAAATTCTCCATTTTTTGGATAGTAGAAAAGGATTTTTCCTTGGGAAAACTCTGAGACTCGGACTTTCCACGCTTTTCCAAGTAGCTTACATTATTGCCTTCCTTTTTCTCCGGGGTGAGGAGAACTTTTTGAGGAGCACTAACAACGAGAAAGCTTTCTGTCTCGGGCAGATCTTTCGGCAATGAATCTCCGATCAAGTCCGTTCCTTGAGAATTCAAAACTTTCTTCTCATCATCTTCTTCCTTCTTGACTTTTTCTATACAAGAATTTCTCCTGCCATCAAATTTCGAGGAGTTAACAGGTTCTTGATCAACGACGCGGGAATTCGATGGCCTTGGCGGCGTCTGTTCAACAAAGAAATCAGAATCAGATTCTTCGCTTTTCTCACCCTTTGCGCTGCTTCCTAAATTTTCACTCATGGATGCCCCTTTTCCGTTTCCTCCATTATTTTCTTTCCCTTTTAAATCCAAATCAATATTTTTCAAGACTTGAAGGACTTGTTCCTGAGAATTTTGTTGGACGGATTCGGGAGTTGCCAAATCAATCATTTCGCAGTCATCATCCGAGGACACTTTTCTAACGTCGAGAGGGATTCTCTGTCGAGTTTCAAACTTTTGTAGGACTTCATCAATGAGACCGCTCAAATTCTGAGTTAAGGGAGAATTTGGCTTTTTTTCTGTGTGCGATGAAATTTCAGACTCTCTGCTGACCGCCTCCTCCTCACCTCTGTTTCTCTTATTTTGGTTTTCGACCAAATCCTCGTGATTTTTCTGACTTTTCCTTACCCAAGTTTCTTCAAACTCCCTTTTCATTTCCGAATCGACTATCAAACTACTTGTGCATGGCTTGTCTTGTGATATATCATCCTGGAACTTTTCAGGGCTCCTGCTTTCTGGCGAACAGCTCTTCTCCTTTTCAAATTTCTTTTTTGCTCGATATTTTTCTGTGTTTATAAAAATGTTTTTTCGCCGGACTCAAGCTTTTTCTTTTTTTTTTATTATATAACCTCGAGGGGGATAACGTTTCTTTGATTTCTTTTTCTAAGAACATGTCCGGTCCTTCGAACTTCTTAATTTTCTAAAACTACGTTCGGTATCTTCGAAATTTCTTGAAATGTTTTCCTTAGGGAAAATTTCCGGTTCATCATAGCCAACTGAGCCTGGTATATATTCAGTTTCTATGTCGTTTGGATTGTCTCTTAGCAAAGGTAAAGATCCATATGGCGGTTGAGATGTTTGGATTTCTGCTGTTTTATAGATTCTAGATTTTTCGGGACCTGCCATCTGAGACGTCTGGACCCCAGAACAACAGTTTTCTTCTGTTTGAATTTTTACAGAAGGTTTCATCACCTGGGACGTTTGAACGATGACAGATTTTGAAATTTGTGATGTTTGGATTTCGGCTGACGAAACCAGTTTTTGAGATGTTTGAATCCCTGTCGAAACATGATCATTCCGATTCGAAGGCACATAAGTTTCGTTCTTCAAATTGTTTTCATTGACTGAGAGGAGAGATTTTGAACTGTTAATCTCCGTGGGGAGTTTATCTTGAATAACTCGCTTTTTGGCAAACGACGAAAAACCAATAGGAAATACCAACTTAACAACAGAACTCCTTGACCTCTTAACCGTCGGAGTCAAGCGACCGAGACGTAGGAAATTGATAAAACAACTTTTGTTCCTTCTAATTTTGCCCAGACAATTAAATCTAATAAAATTAGAATTGGCTAACTCATTGCTCGAGAAATTTAAGTTAGGACTTGGAGAGTCCTTATAGTAACTATTATGTAAGGCACTATTTTCATCCCTCCCCTCGTTACACTGTTTCAAATCACTCTCACTCAACTCCAATTCCTTTTCCATATTCTTAACCATTTCTTTGAACATCTTCTCGTCCACTAACTCGTCTTGAGTACTAAAACCCAACAAGTGTGTACCCTGGGTGAACTTTACTGATTTGAGATCATCAATTTGTTTCGAGATTTCTTCTCTTCCAGACGACTTGGAGCTATAACCAACATTTTCGTGCTGGTGTGATGTATGATCATGTGAGCTAGGTGAACTTTTATTCCATGCTAGTTTTTCCATGCCCCCTTCAAAATTGTCTTCTGCTTTTCTTCGTTTTTTCACCTCCACCGGAGCATTTCTGGGATGATTTTTATACACAACGTTATCATTAACTAGTTCTTCTAGAAGCTCCGTTAATTTTGTTTTGGTCTGTTGAAAAGTTTTTTCACAAGAAGTGACCTTTGAGTTTCTTGGATGATTTTTGTACACGGTCTCATCGTTAACCAGTTCTTCTAAAAGCTCCATCAATTTCGTTTTGCTCTGTTGGGAAATTTGTTTGCAAGAACTGGCCTCTGAGTCTTTTTCCTCTGCCTTTCTTTGGTTTTTCAATACCACCGGGGCATTTCTTGGACGATTTTTATACACAACGTCATCATTAACCAGTTCCCCAAGAAGTTCAATTAATTTCGTTTTGGTCTGGTGGGAAGTTTTTTCACATGAAGTTCCCTTGAGTGATTTATTGTCTTTCTTAAATTTCATTAAATACTCCTCGACAGATTTTTCTAAATCTAAAGCTTCCTCACTCTTTAAATCCATTATTTCGGAAAATGATTGTCTTTCATCAGTCTTTGCCTCGTCACCATCCAAACTGTGTTTTCGTTCAGACCTCGCACTTCCCTCCTCATCTACGGTTTTGGTCCTCGTATTTAGACATTTTGTGGATAATCTTGTTCTGTTGAGAATTAAATTTGAAAAAGATTCTTGTTCACTGGTTAAAACTGATTTTATAGTTTTCTTAAAGCTGACACCACTTCTTCTTCTTTTAGGCACCTTTTTCACTTCGGCTACTTGAGATTGGTAACTACAATCCAAAAATTGGGTTGACGATGCTTGCGAAGCTGAATAGAGAACATGGGCTTTTATATTTTCTTTTTTTTCGTTTTCTTTACTCTCAGACAAAAGTTTATCGAATTTCTGAGATGCTGTAACCACATCTGGAGTCATAGCCACTGCTGGAAATTCACTGGAGGACTTGTCATTCCCTAGCGAAATCTCTGCCTCGTATTCTCTTTCGTCATCTTCTTTATCTTCGTTTAGAATAACCGCGTTTCTTTTGATACTTTCCTTGGTAAAACTTTGAATAGCTTTGAAATCGGGGATTTTTTTCTCTGAACACTTCCTTCCCTTTCTTCTCCCAACTTTCTTTTTCTGACTGGGTATAAACTCGTAGGGATCAATGACGACTTTTGTGTCACTCTCTTTTTCGTTTTCCTTAGAATGAAGAGGATTGGGGACTTTTTTATAATCTCTTCTAATCATTGTCGAACTGTTATTCGTACTGCCACCTTCTTTACCATCTTTCGAGAAGCTTTGAACCTCTATCACATTCTTCGTTGGTGGCAGGTCAAAATAATTCGAACCTGGCGAACTCAGATAGATATTACTTCCAACTGCTTTAAACCATTCATTTATCTTTTCCTCCGGTGAAACTTTTTCGATTTGTTCAAGTTTTTTATCCAATCCAGAAGTGTCACAGACGCCAGAATCAGACTCTACTTCTCTTTGACTTATAGATATTAAATCATCCATTTTCTTTTTCTTTGCACTCGCATATTCGATAACATTTTTTGAGCGTTTTAATACAGGAACAAAAGTATCTACATCATTGTCATTTGCTTCAGTATTTTCGGATTTGTTAGATGGTTTTTGAGATTTTTTTGTAACGGATGTCTTTCGTTTAGTGCTTTTAACATCTTTTTCATAGTCTTGACCTGATAGTTGAGCTAATTTTGAATTTTTTAACAAATCTTCTGTTGTGTCATTTAAATCGACACTTAAATCTTGTACTGGAAAATAAGAAAAACAAAGATTTAGCTTATAGACATTAGACCACTATTTTAGAGTCTAAAACTAGAAAAAAATATGATCCCTCTCCCAACTTGAGCGACAAAGCCATCCACATCTCAAAAGATCTATCTCTACTACAAAGCAAGCTTCTCTTGGTATCACCCCTCAATTATTGCTTCTATACCTTCTTTCTGTATAACTTCTGCCCCTTCATTACAATGTTATTTGTTTCCTCTTTTACCTTACATTTTACTGTCTCCAGCATTCTTCTCCCATTTTCCTCTTATTCCCCTCTTCTGTAGCCTTTCACTCTTAATATTTATTTAATTACTACTCTTTTCTACTTTCTACTCCTCTGTTTAAGACACTGGTCTGTCCTCTCAAAATAACCCTTAACATCAAACTCACAATGCACTTGGAGACAGATGACAATTAAGTAGTTGTTCGAGTAAATCGAACAACAAGCCCGATGAGAAGACACCCGCGCTTGGTTTGGTGCCGCTCGGGCGGGCGGCGCGCCGGTGGAGACCATAAAGCGGGTGTCTGCGAATCAGGCTATTTTTAGCATAGTTTTTTTGCGTTGTTTTTTGTTTGGTTTTGGAGTTCTCGGGAACTCGGTAGTCGTGCGACATCCTTGGTCTGAGACAGACGTTCGGAAATCTTGGTCAGGGAATGCTCTGTACGGGTTAGGGAGCAGTCGAACACGACTCACACAATTTGTTAGCGCATGTAAGAAAGAAGATCAATAAAGTACATATTTTAAGAAGTTTAGTGTTTCTTAATTGTATGTCCTTTGATCATCCCTTGGATAGGGTTTCTTACAGTAAGAAATAAATTAAAGGAAAAACTTAATATTTAAAGAAACAAATGTCACGAAATAACAAAGAAAATAAAGTGACAAGACACAAAGACATACCATCTTTCTCGAAAGCAGCTGGTAATTCTCGAAAAATTTCAGTCAGAGTTGATTTCACTTTATCAGTCTCTAAGCTATACCTCTTGACTGGATTCTTGCATAATGGGCAACCACTATTGTCCTTACTTGATATAACTCTTTTGATGCACCCACTACAGAAACTATGACCACATGGTGTTGTTACAGGCTTAGTAAGTAATTCTTGACTGCAACAATCATTAAAATTGTTAATAAAATTGAACTTTTTGTTGTAATGTTGTTAAGATAATGACATTCAACATAAGTCATATTTACAAAAACAAGTTTAGTCTGAAAATTAGTTCAACAATGTTATAAGCTTGAAAAAAAATTTTAACTAACCTGTAAACAAATAAAGATAAAACTGACCTTAAATTAATAATGATGCCATGGTCAGTGATCAAAAACTATCTGCAGTTCTATTATAGTAAATATAAAGATATAATAGCACTAAAGCCATTATGTTTTGTTTAGCTACTCACCAAATTGAACATATCACATGATTAATAAGTTCAAATAAATCTGAGTCAATATTTCTAACCAAAGTTCTTAAATTATGTTTGTTCATAATGGTTGTTTGTTGCCGATTTTCAAACCAGTTTTAAATTATTGCATTAAATGAAGTCAACAACTGAAAAATAAAAATACACCAAATTAATCACAAGCTGTTTAACCTATTAACCCATACAGACAACTAGTAACTTTGGAGATTGACAAAGACAGCATCAGCTACGAACTGTATCAAGACCTATCATTCCCAACATAGGACATGGCAATATTTTGGTGGGTCATAGGCAGAATGTGCACCCTCCAGCTGACTATACCAAAGGCTATGGGCTAATTTGAGAATGAGTTACTAACAGTGAATTAACAAAAATTAACCAATAACAGTTAAATAACAAAATTTGAATGTCATAAGTGGAGCATCAGGATTTTATAAATGCTGAAGTGGGGCCTGGTCCAAAATCAGTTTGGGATCACTGATCTAGACCAATAATCAAATAATATAAAACTATGACTATTGTAGCGTCCTAAGCCGCTATTATATAACAGCCGCTGATATATTTTTATAACAGTTTAATAAACAAAAGAGAGTGGTGCAAGTCAAAACACAAAAGTATTTATTGAAAACTCATAATTACTATTAATTTCCAATAAAATATAAATGTGCAAATCTGTCAATTTTGTATAAAAATAAGCCCAGCACCAAAAGGTGAGCTATGTGTTATAATAACATTAGGTGAATGGATTAATTATACATAAATACTTCGCGAATTAAATAAAATTTAAATTTTAAACGAGTAATTGCAACAGTAAACTAATACTACAAACAACTTTAACGCTGTTATATAGAATTATATATTATAATAAATTTCCCGGCTGATTATTTTCATAAACCTATAATAAATAGAGGTATAACCAAACATTGTTGGAAAACTTGTCAATGTAACAGGTGTGTAAATAGTTCAAAATTATTTATATTAAAAATGGTACCGTTTAACAAAAAATAAATTCTCTGTACGAAAAAGGAAACTTTACAGCATAAAAAATAATTCGTTTTGTTGTTTTTCATTTTTGCATGTAAAAAAATAATAAATTTTATATACACAAACGGCGGTTTTGGTTAAGTACACGGTAATTCTGAACAGTGGTGCCAACTTCCAATACACATTATTTCACTGATAATTGTGGGCAGTTTGCTTAATTTTTAGGTCATTTGTATTATACAAAATATTTACTGCATTTAAAATTAGTAAAAACATTAATTATTGAGTTTCTTATGATATATTTTATATCTTAATTCCAGATTTTATTGAATAAAAATTTATTATTCAAGTCGTGGCAGCAGGCATTCTTGTTTTGTTTCCGCGGTAACTGTGATTTTAAATTAGCCTATATTGTATGTGTGGTTTAAACGAAGAAAAATGAGTATGTTCGGGGATTCTTCGATCCACGCGACTGGGTTTGATCCTGTTGTAGAAACAGAGAGGTTTGTGATATAATATAAATCGTAGGAGAGTATTTCTGCATAGAATTGCCTCTATTTTTTTAAATATTTAATAAAGTGAATGTGTATTATTTTTCAGTTTGGTTAGTGATGGTCATTGTCAGACAAGTGACGTTAAAACTGTTCAAAAAGAAACAGAAACCACTGAAACACGTTCCATTGGAACACAGGTTGCTCCTCCAAACTCAATTGTTGAGCCTGTTCCATATGACACTGATAAATTGTTAGTATTTTTGAAGAGAGTCATGCCCAGTTTGGAAGAAGAGCTAAAGAACTATGGAGATGATGATAATTCATATTTTAATTCTAATGATGAAAGTTTTACCAATGTACAGTTTGAAGGGCATGAAAGGCATTCAGCAGCCTTTAAACAATTATCAATTCAGCCTAGTTATTGTAAGGTTGGATGCCAATTTGCACTGCAAGAATAGATTTTTCTAGTAAAAAACAATGATTGTTCAAACTGAAAGGGTTTGTTGTTTCCATTTTAGGAAAAGATCATTAGTCATTTAAGTTGGAATTCAACAGGGGTGCTTTTAGCTCTGTCCTATTGTGAAAAGAAACATGATGGTTGGTGCTCTCATGAAACTTTTGTTGGAGTTTACAATACAAGCAAGGAAAAATTTGAAAATCATCCACCATTGTATCTTTTAAAAGTTGCATCATGTGTGAGATGTATTCAGTTTCATTCATATGTGCCTTCACTTTTAGCTGGAGGTTTTTATAATGGTTTGTTCAAGTAACACACTTGTATAGCTTTATTTAACTTACTGTTTAAATGTAAATTTGTTTCGATTTTATTTCATTTAAAACAGGAGACATTGCCATATGGAGCTTAACAGGTGATGAAGAAGTTCTGATGACTCATATCAAAGTGGATGGAACCAAAGATCATGTTGATGTTGTTACTTCATTAAACTGGAGAGAAGATAGAAATGGTGTTTGGCTAATAACAACAGGTAGAGATGGGAAAATCATTTTTTGGAAGGTTGCAGTTAGTAATCTGTCTTATGAGACCCATGACAAGTAAGTCAACATAAATTTACTTTGATATTTATAAGTTTGGCAAAAAGCAGAAACTTGCTTAATATTGCTTTTTTTGTACTTTTAGGTTTATATTATTTAAACGAGATTCTTTATCCATGTCCAATGAGTTTAATGTACATCTTGAAATTCTTAGCTTAAGTTTTTGGTGTGACAGTGAATCAGAATTCATTGTGGCTGCTGGTGAAAACTTATTTCATTGTTCATCAAGAACAGCAAAAAGTCTGGCTTCTTTGCCCAATTACAGAGATCCTGTTTGCATGAATTATCAACCACATAAAGCTGTTGTTACTTGTGTTTCTTGTGCTCCAAAGTCAAACTTGTTTGCATCATGTGGAATGGACAAAGAAATACACATACATAAGTCTAAATTGGTGTGTTGGTTGTTTATGTGTGATTAATTTCAATTCTTCAAGAATTGAAATTAATTCTTGTAAGAAAACCAGTAATTTGTTTTTTGTTTCCTTGCAGGCCACTCCTTTATTTATAATTCATACAACATACTTGCTAACTGGAATTGAGTGGACTAATGAATCAAATTGTATTTTGAGTTGGGGAGGTTCATCAAAAATTGAGCACCATAGAATAAATCTAGAGAAAGAGGCTCATGTGTCAGCAACTGTTGGAGAAGTTGATTGTGGAATTTCAACACTGGCAATAAATACTGCCAGGTAAACAATTTCAAGACTCTACAAACCAGGTTTAAGCCATGAACAAAACAATTCTCAGTTAAACTCTTTAACAAGTAATTAGTAGGTATAGTTACTTTGCTTATGTTCTGCCCAATTTCAAGGGCCTGCTTGAGGGAAAACATCATATTTAAAGTTCTAACCGAAAATATTCTTTAATATGGTAGACTTAATGTTAGTTCATTATTTTGAGCCTCATAATCCCACTATATATCTTCTTACTCAATTTCAAAATTCAATGGGGAATCTGTGATTAGTTGTAAAAGCACCCAGTTAGTAAAGTTGATAGCTCAAGCCCTCCTGTTGTGTCCAAGGGAGAGACAGAATTAAATTCAACTTGTTTAAAATTTAAAGGTTCAGAAGGTTTTTTAATAATGTAACCAATATATTACAGGTGACAAATAGTTTTTATAACTTTTCTCTTTTAGGCGTGGGAAGTTGGCTGTTGGAAGTATAAAAGGCGAAGTTCTACTTTTGAGTGAAGTACCTTTATAAATGAGAAACCAGAAATTATACAGAGACTATATATTTTGCAATTTAATGAAATCAGATTTTGATAAGGGCTAAATGAATGAAAATGTTCTAAGACAGCTTAGTGCGTTTGGAGAAGGTAATATTCAGATTAAGGGCATATACACAGTGGCCCTCACACCGTCTATCAATCAAGGGTGTTTCAACGGTCCTTCGAGGATTGTCGTCTTGTTCACAATATTTTTCTACCACCGGATTCGGTTTCACTGCTCTTCTATTGTTGAGTTTGAGTAGATTATTTTGATGCAGCTTCTACGCGAGCTTTCGGAAGCCAAAGGTTAGCAATAAAAAGTGGACGAAAACACTCTCTAAGTAGAAAAGTGGAGTAAAGAGCTAAGCAGTGACGTATCATCTTCCCCTAGCCTGAGGGGATCTATTGCAAGAAATAGACTTAAAAATTTTTCCTGTCTTAATGATGGTTTCAAGTTGAAGAGCTCAACCAGAACGAATTCAAATTAGGTTTTATATTTAAGTTCCTTGAACAGGCCAGAGACTGGGGACCAACCTATTAGGATACTTTAACAATTGCCATATTCAAAAAGGAAGAGAGGGTTGTCAAATGTGTTGGAACCATAGGGTAGTTGTCATTTACCCTACTTAAGAAGCCAGAAAACCAAAATATAAAAAAAATTATTATTTTTATTAAAAATTAAAAAAATTCACACTTTCGTGAAATAGTGTCATTTAACTATCTTCTACAATCTCATACAAAACTCCTTCCTCGTTGTCGTCAGTGTAATTAACTGCAAGTTTAAGACACATTTATTAAAACGTTTCTCTGCATATAGTCAACTCTCATAGTAAAATCAATCTACTTACTAATGTACTTAGGCTCTTCCCGGTGATCCAAAACCATTTGCTCCTGACTTTCTTCGTGTTGCTCCTCTTGTTCCTCCTCTGGCACGCTCTGTCTTTTAGCAGGAATAAACGTTTTGAGTTTTTTAAGGTTTAAATTAGTCCCGGACTTCTTGACGAAGATCTGAGGAGCTTTGACCACCCTGTTGAGCGAGCCTATTAATACTTTCATCGACGAGTCCTCTTCCGTGTCTTCAATGTCGTAGTCAAGCGGAAAGGAAATGGAATCTCCGTCTTCTGTATAAGAAATCTCTTTGGGATATGACTTTTTGGTATTTTTCAATTTTGAAGAATCGATTATGGGAATGACTACGGGCTGCTCTTCCAAAGTTTCTATCTGCTTCGCGTCTTCTTCCTTTGTTTCTTCATCCGCAAAGTAGACTGGAATTTCGACGAGGTCTGTGTGAGATGTATTAAGCTCTGAATTATCAGCTTTGAGAGCTTTCGTCGCTGCCGCAACGCTCGTCGTCGTTCCAGATGCACCCGGTGTGGACGACGATGGAGTTTTATTTCTAACTAATACTGGTCTTTGTTGCAGGATCGAACTTGTCGAAACTATTTTTTTGGACATAGAAAATTTTGTTACTGGAGACGTCTTCATCGTCTGAGGTGACTTTCCTATTTTTTGAGGAGTGGTTTTTAACTGAGTGGTAATTTTTGAGGTAGAACCTGTTGGAAGAATACAATTACAAACGATAATTCTCTTGATACTTGAACGAAACGACACCAGAGAAGACGGTTCCTATTACCTGAAAATGGAACAATGACCGGCCTATTTTGGCCACTTCCGCTTTCTAACAGAATAATATTCGCACCGCTGGAAGTTACGAATTTCCCAGTGTTCTGGGACAGAGAAAACTTCTGGCCCCGACTGGCTGGACTAGAAGCCTTCGGTGCTGGTCCTGGATTAGCTTTTATTATAGTCGGAAGCCGAGGAACCGATCTTATTTGAGGTCGGGACCCGCCGCCTTGCACATTAAGAACGGTTGACGTGGTTGCTGTTGGCGAACGACTTTGGACCAACGGTTTGCTCATCTTTGGTTGCAACTTGTCGACTAACTGCAGCGTGTTTCCTCCCCGATTTCCCTGAGTCAGAGTTCCTAGTCTTGGTGATGACGTAACGATTTGTTTAAGAGTTGTTTGTGATTTCTTTTCTTCAGGAGCTGAACAAAACAAAATTTTTGCTTTACTACGATCTTGAAAACGGAAATCACGCTTCAAGTTTTGAATACCTGAATAATGCTTACTATTTGATTGGGAAGGAACTGAAAGACGTGAGGTGGGAGAAAGACTATTCTTTGAAGGTACATTTTGTAGGCCGCCTGTGGAAACATTGGATGATGTCACCAACAGTCGGTTTGTAGTTTTGGTTATACCTTGACTTCCTAAAAGAACAATATAAAGTCATGTATATATGTTGCGGTAAAAGTGATAAATTGGGTATCGTGTATTCCTGTGTAAATTGGGTATGAATTCCCGGTAATTATTGCCGGGCATTGTAAGTGAACATTTTACTTTGAAACACCGTCATACCTGGAGGAGTGGTAGATTTGAGATCCTGTTGTGAACCCTCTGAACTGTCTCTTGAAAAAGGCATCACCTCTTCTGGCGGAGCTGCTTCTATAACTGACTGCTGTGTTTTAGAATTAGACTGCAAAACACTTCCGAAATTTGACGTATTACTTCCTGAGGTGTTCGGACCCATTCGAAGAGATCCTAAAGGTCCTAAGCTTGCCAGAGATCCAATATTAACGGTTATTCCACCGTTTGAATTATTAACCTGCAAGGAAATTAATTTTGTTCCCGTCATCATAGTTACAAGAAGAAATGAAACCAGTGCTAAATGGAACTTGCTAATGTTAACGTCGCGACTACTCACAGAAGAATGAAAGCTTGGATTCGTCATAATGGACTTTTTGATGTTGCCGGGACGCCTGCCTCTGGTCGCAGCCCGTCCACCGCTGGCTTTAAGATTACCATTAACGTAAACCAGACCTTTTGTTGTTGCCGTAGAACTGGATGCTGTTTGCGACTGTGGGGTTCCTAAAAAACCAAAAAGTAGAAATTACTTTCTAAGTTAAACGACAAAAAATTACAAATGGACAGAGAAAATTAAATTGTCTCAGTTTCGGTGTCATATCTTTGATGACACCCTATTGGACCACGTAAACGTCGAATTTCTATTCCTCACGATCAGAAGGACGTTGTAGACGGATTTAAGAACCCGATATATATAGTTTTAAATTTATTCTTTGTCTTACCTGGTCGCGACCTTTTTGCCGTGGAGCTTTCACTATCAACGGAACTAGTCGTAGAATTGTGCCTTCTTCTAGCGAATGTTCCTCTTCGCAAGTCGTTTGAACTCAACATGGGTTTTGGAGTCGTCAAAACTCCCGCCAAGAAATCCCCAATTTCTTCTAGTATACATCTGTCCACCATACTCTGCGTGACTCCCTCTAATTTCTTTTTTGTCTTTCCCATTCTAAGACAATCGTCAGCGCTACCCACCACTAATAAACCAGTTTGCACTCTCATTTTTTCTCTCATTTCCTCTAAATCCTCTTGTCTGCGGCATTAAAACACAAAACGTCAATTAGAAAATAAATAAATAAACAAACAAACACTAAAAACTGTGTTAAAATTGAAATAGGATTCTAACCTAGATGAAGCTGCATTTTCACCGGTTACAAATAGAACTGGACACTGAACGTCCAAGATGGAGTCATCGGGTTCGCCTCTGGGTCCTTCGACAGTGTTCGCCGAAAATCCCAAGCAGACTACAGCGGTAACCACTTCCGTCACGGCTACCTGACACGCTAACGAAGCTCCCGCTCTCCAACCGATTAATATAATCGGTCTTCTGGGATATTCGACTCGAAGCTCTGCGAGTTTTCCTTTGGTACTCGTAATCATTTGGGCCAAATAACTTTGGGTTGATAATTTTGTGCCCAAATGAGCTGAAATTGTATCGAATTCGTGGTTTTCCAGTTCAAAACATGTTCTGGGGAAGCTTGAAACATAAGACAGTCTTATTTTAAACCTTTGCACTCGGGATCTTTAGCGCGAACGAACCGAACTAGAGACTTTCCCAAAACTTCATCAATTCTTTTTCGTTACTTATAACCATGGGTAGACTAAGGCCTAGGCAACCTAGGGCCCAGATTACTTTATTTATGAATTGGAATCTTGGCCAAATATTTATAAAAATTAAGTAATTCTATTCCCTCGACTATTTCAGATAAGAAAATCCACTTGAAGAGATATAATTCGAATGCATAAAATGATACTATAATCAGTATAATTATACAAAAACACATTAGAAATCAGTTTCAAAGAAACGAAACAATCCCACATCGAATTCGAACAGTCGATGAAAAGATAATTGCAGGAAAGAGAACAGCCCTCAACCTAGTCCGATGGCGGAGTCTTCCAAACGCCCATGCGACCCAGAGGCGTAAAAAAGACTTATTATATAGCGAATTCGCTCATCAAACTGGTGAACGACAGTCACCTACCGAGTGCGAAGGGTTAAACCTCGACAAAGAAATTGGTAGTCCTGTTGGAATCAGTGAACAGTAGAAACAGGAGAATAGTTCCTCACCTAAAGCAGAAGAGACGTTGATCAAAGTTCCTAAACTCGAAAGATGATTATTCCAAACTTGCATTCGAGGCGTCGTTTGATGTCCTTTTATACCCGATGGTACCAACAGAAGAATCGGATTCCCAGGAAGTTTTCTCTAAAATGGTATGAACAAAACTATTACAAAGTTGTAAGTAACATTTCATTTCAAAATATGAAATACGAGAGTCGGTATTAAACTCAAAGGACCGAATAAACAGATTAGGGGTACTCAACCTTTTCAGAATCAAGATCACATTACGTAAGAGGGGACATGTGGTGATCACCATCTAGTAGTATTTATTACTACTGTTAATAATAATCATACAATTATAACTCGGTATAATCAATAAAACATGTGCAAAGCAGAGATTTGTGTCTGTGTTAACTCTACTTTTGTGGTGTACACAGTGCAGGGGGCAGAGAAAGGCCCACACTTAGGGCACGAGATTTCCTTTAACGCTGTATAAGAATTATACGCCCTACAACTTGACTAAAAATGATACAATAATTTATAAGAAGTTTTAAAAGTCAAATATATTTTTATCCAATAAACCATTTTTGATTGATCAGATAACATACATAAAATGGTTTGTAGGCGCCTTGGTGTTCCACGGGTGCCCATGACAGAAAGTGATCATTCTTTAAAAATGTCTGTGTTAGATGGAAACTATTTCACGAGTGAACAAACACTACAGAAATGTAAATATACTATAAAATACTATACTATACTTCAAAGTCACCGGAAAAACTTCTGTATTTGTAAAACTCATTGCTCCAAAGTAAGAAAACAGTTTAGGACATAAGTTGAACACTTTTTTATTTGTTTTGTTTGTTATTTTTTTTGTTGAACAAGTTTTTTTATTTTTTTATTTACCAATTTTTGATGAGTTAAGCTAGAAACAGTCGGATCCCAGGGTCGACTCAGCAAAACGTTTAAACTTTCAGATCCAATGGATGTTTTGTTAGTTAGCTGTGTGTTGTTCGCCATCATTTTGTCTATGAGAGTCTTTATCTTGCTCTTGAGCGTCTGGAGGATATCCAAATACGCGGCCAGGTAGCTAGCAGTGAGATTTTCAATCAGTATCGAATGAAGCCACTGAGTAAGGCGAACATCCCACATTACACCTGCGAGAGTTTCTCGGAATCGCTGAGCACTTTTGTCTACGGATAACCTACGTAACACAGGCTCGTTTCGGTCACCCGAATTGGCGAGTCGAGCTAATCGATCAGCGTGCAATATTTTCACTACTTTGTTGAAAAGGGATGACTGTGAGGACGTCCATCCTGTTCTGTAATCAAATCATTCGCCATGAAATCATGGCACAAATACTTTTGCGAATGTGCACTTTAGTAAAAAACCAGCTAGAGCTGAGAAAAGTTTACCTTGAAATTGTTTCTTCCCAATCTTCAGATTCATTTTCCTCCAACTGCGTTATATTTAAACATTTCTCACATTCCTCCATTGCCTGTTGAGCTTTATTGAAATCGTATGGAGGTGATGGATAATAAATTTCTGTGGTGACATCAATCACATCATCACTATGCACCCTTGAAAGAGATGAGTAGATTTTACAACATTTACTTACACTAAATTGTTATTTAAAAAATCTAAAATATTTTCACTGAATCACTTACCCAGATGAAGGTGATTTTGTCATAAAAAGAGTTTTGGTGGGCCTAACATGACTGTGATAAAATGAATCACTTCCAGATCTAGCATAATTATGGTCAAAGTGAACTTTATCCCATGGCTGAGAGGTCTCCTGAATCAATAATATTATGAACATCAGTATACACTAGCAAAAGTCAATACCCAAGTCTTTAAATTACTTACATTTTGTCCTGCCACATTGATTTGGTTCAAATATGAGCTCAGCATGGGACAACTGTCCTCTCCTTGATCACTCACTGGGCTCTCAACACTTGATGTTGGTGTACCATGAGACTAAAATAAAAACAAAAACAATATTATACAGAATTAAATGTTAACTAGACTTTAACCTGTATCAAATACATTTTACAGTAGAATCAGGTCAATTTTATTTACAAAAGCATTACACATACTCTTTCCGAATAAAGGTCACAGTTGAACAGAATAACAAGCAGTTTAATTTCATTTATTGTTTAAATAGTAAATGTTATTATATTATAATAAACCCCAATTCTATCAATTAATTTCTTGTGAAAACTATAAAAGCATGAGTGTATTATAACATTAATTTTTGTATGAATTCAGCAAACAATACAACTTTTTTAATGTCAGCTATTTGTACTTAATTTTTAATCTTAGTTTTGCCCTGAGTATAACAGGGCATGGGAGTGGGGATTGAACTCACCACTATTACTTTCTTTATCAGGTGCTTTGACTGTTGAACCACAAACGTCCCAATGTGCTTTTAAAAATATATTAAATAAAATAATCAAGAGACAACCAAATTCAATCCACAGGCACAACTGTGAGCAGTAAAAACTTTAAAAACATGAAGCAAGACATGAATATTAATTAAATATTATCAAAAACAATTGCTTGTTAAAGTCTACAGTTTATGTAAAACACATTATTTCTCCTTTTATAAAAATAAACTATAATTAATAGGATGATTATAGTTGACATGATATGATTGACATTAGCAATGTACCTTAAAAACACTCCCATATTTTGTTATACTTAAAGGTGAAAAGTGTGATTAAAACTCAATGAATCGACCCAGACCACCTGAGTTTCGAAAGTTATCTGACAAGCCAAACTTATGACAATGAAATCAGAACAGAAATGTGTAAAATGCAAAGGCCACAAAGCTTCATCTTTAATTTTACTAAATCAAAATGAAAACAAAACCAATAGATTTGGACTGAAATAGAAATAAAAGCAAAGTCAGGTTGTCAAACTATACAGTTATGATTGTAAAAAGAATTTTAGTAATAAAAATCTCACATTAGATATATATTATTAAACCAGCAGCTAAACAGAAATGAAAATTATCCTTAAAAACTATTTTTACTCCTCTCAAAATTGATACTGTCCAAAGCCCAAGTTGTTATCATGTAAAAGTCTTTTCAACTTACACCCAAGCTGCTTGACGGTCCAGATGATAGTAGCAATTTCATTAAGCTGTCTTTGTTCTTTAAATCAGTCATAGTATCTAATTCTTGTAAATTCAGTTGAAATAGAACTGACTTCTATTGGATTGTGACTTTATACTGGATAAAAATTAAGTTATCAACAAATCACATTATAATTAAACGTTTCTTTTTGAACTGGAAAAATAACATTTTACACATAATTTTTGAAAATACTTTACAAGCTGAATTTTAAATTGTGTGCTCACTACGTTATTAAAATAAAGCATGAAATTTATTCAAATGGATAAATTAAATTAACAATAACGGCAGCAAGGCCTAGGCCTCATACTTTGCTTCCATTTTGCTGCCATTACATCACTGCACTGCTACATTCTAGTGCCACGAAGAGATCGTTTTATCGGAACGTTTTTAAAACTCGAAAGTGAGCGAAAATCAAAAACGTTATTTTTATGAAATTTATTTAAAGAAAACGAGATAGATTGTACAAAACTGTTTTCCAACAATTTGTGAATGAAATATTGAGATCAAAATATAATTTTCTTGGGGTCATTCTGAGAGTTTTTAAGTTTTTTTTTAACTATTAACTTTAAAACAGGAATTAAAGTCAACTTTCTAAACACTGCTATGATAGTGAGGTAAAATTAAAGGTGCTATGTATCTAAAAAATTATAATTGCTTATGGTAAGTCGATCGAATTAGTTTAAAAAAGTCACTGACGTAGTTCCTGTAGTTAGCCATCATTGTAGTGACTCATGTTCAACGGTTTTTAAATTGAATATGTTCTCACAACAAATCGTTCCACCGGGGGGTAATCAATATCCTTGAGAAAAATAAATCAAAAGAAAAAAGCCCGTGAAAATACCATGATGAAATTTAAGGTTAATAAGATCATAAGTTTAATAAGATTCGAAATCCGACAGTTGTGCCACGGTCATCCTCTGAATAAAATCTGATAAATTTCATTTCTGTCATAATTATAGGAATTTGCATGTCCTTCAAATTTTGAAGGACTTAAAACTTCCGCATCTTTACTTTTTGCAGCATTTTAGTGCGATTCTGTAACTGTAATTTATGTTATTATCTACCTACACAAATGGCTGAGAAGATTTGCAATTTTAATTAGAATACAAAAGGCTACCAATTCGGTGCTGAGACTTATAACCAAATTATATTTAACTATACCTCCAATCTTGTAATTTTTTTAAATAGTTTTATAAACAATTTAGAAATCTTATAATATGCAAGAATAACTAAATGAATATAGATAGTCACCATTTTTGTTCAAACAGAGTTGGTATTTATATTCTTTATATGTTATAATAATACCGACTTTATATGTTATAATAGTGAACCGATAGTGAGTGTTCATTCAAATATTTTCACAGGAGAAAAGAATTAGGCACAGCACAACGCAGCATTATTAGGCAGCAAAACGCACGTAGTAAATTAGTATAAGACTTTGGAGGCACATATTAAATATAAGACAAAATAGAGGCAATTCACGCTAACATTTCTGTTACCTCCCGCCATTGATTATGGAGCTGACGACAGTCAGAATCTAATTAGCTACGGAAATCATATTGTTTTCAATCATGTTTTGGCCTTTGGACAAAAAAGTGGAGTCGGTTCACGACTCCGGCGAAAGTTCGTGATCTTTTTGACATAGAGCCGAGGTTCTCTCAAGTCCGTTGCGTGCGCGAATGGAAGAAGTCAAAAACAATAGGGAAAAGTCCCTTAGTGAATCAAAATTTGGTGAGCGTGAGAGTAAGAGCTTTCAAAAGAAACTTTCTTTTCTATTTTTTTACAGGTCGTCCTAGCTTTTGTAAGTTGATACCTTCTCTCATAAAATCACACCTACTAATTAGTATCATATTTCTTTTCTTTTTTCACTTTTATGTTTTCTTTCTCCAAACAAAATTTACTACCCATTATATATAGTAATTTTCTTTTAAACTTTGCATGCCGCAGGGTCCAGAATCGTGAAACAGTCTTTATGGTTTCGTGACCTCGAGTCTCTAAAGTAAACTCGCAATAAAACTTCAAGACATAATTCTTCTCCAATTGTATAAGACATGGAAAAAAAATAAAATGTTTTCTTTGTCAGTGTAGGAAACTGGTTTTCAGACACAAAACAGCATTGATGGTAAAATAATAATACAGTGAAGAACTTGAAGAAAGTGCTGACGTCGCAAAGTGTTCGATAACAAGTTCCTCTGCTGGGGTCAGACGTAGAATAATCATTTTATCTGGGGTCACGAAAGTGAGAAAATTTCTCTTTGTTTGTAAACTTAGTCATCTTCTTGTAACCCTCGTCTAATTTATTATTGTGTTTTTCAAAGGAAATTTTTTGATTTAGCGTTTTCCTTTATTTAGAAGTCCAAGGAAATATTGTGTTATAGGTCCTTCCTTCACTGTTTGAGTGAATTTGTAAGTAAAACAAGATGCGTTGTTCGGTGAGAGGCTCAAATTTTTCCCTCATTTGTATCATCTTCGCGTATACTTTTGATTTTTAGTTTCTTTAGATTCTCCTCCTTTTCCAAGAACCCCGCCGTATTTTCCTTCTTCCTTAAAAATCACTGTAATACCCTGTAAGCCAGTCTTCATTCTCCACAGATTAAATCTAAAATTTGTCTGCATCACTGCGTCATCTTCGTGGACTATTTACTCACTTTCTGAGTGACCGTTATGTTGTTTATACGTCTAAGAAAGAACCTATACTGACGCCTACTATATGAATAGGTATGCCAGCCTTTTGAATACTTTCAATGTGAGCTTGTTATCGAGGAGAAATTCTTTTCAAGTATCCGTCTTTCATTTGGGGAGGAAGGAGCGAGGAATTATGTCGGAATTGCACCGACTAAAACCCCTGAGTGGACATCCTAAGGGCTTAAAGAAAAGATCGGGGAGAAATCGTTCGTGATTTTCTCAACCCTGGGACTTTAGAAGTCAAGACAAGTCTCATCCCTCACGGCTTGGCCAACTACTAGCCAGAACCACCTTCCTCTGACTCGTCTAGAACCCCAACCAACGTTAATTATTTTTGCTGTCCAGAATCTTGCGAACTCTATTCAACAGCGAAAGATGTAAGCTGCTCCTCGCGCGCCATTCTAATATTTTTATTTTTAAATAGAAAATCTTGTTTCGGAGGATATGGTGCTTTATCAGAAACGGTTGAAAGTTTTACCCCCCTCCCTCCCATGTTCTGTAATAACCGGATTAAAACTGAAATATTTTGTTTTGTTTTCTTCATCAGAAAAACGAAAAAAAAATTTATTATAGCAGGCTGCAGTAAAAATGGTTTAAAAAGGGTTGATAGGGTGATCTGGGGTTAAGAGATAAGAAAGAAAACGATTTTTTTTATTATTTTCTTTGTCGAAAATTAGTTCTACACGGAAAACTTCCTTCAACATCTAACTTGTTAGTGTCATTAATGTAACAAGTTCTCATTCAAAACAAAGTTTCTTTAAGGTTAAACTTGTGGAAAATCGTCGTCAGAGTTTTCTCCAGCATAAAAAAACTGGCAATCTCATTTTTTTTGTACAAAGTTTTTAATTTTCAGGAATTTGTTTCTTGTGCTGTTGGTTTTGTTTTTTTTTTAACCATAAGTGCCATTGGTCCCCAAAGTGAGAAACTAACTACTGTTTTTGTTAAGTTTTATCTGGGAATCAACATTGTAACTCCAGAAGTGGATGAAAGGAGGCTGAGGAGATCAAGAATAATAGATGAGAATAGTAGATGAGTTTAGAGATCACTAAAGAAAACAGTGAGTTGGCTTAAAATTGAAATTTCAAACCTGAATCTTGAATTTTATTCGGGTACTGCTAACTTATTCGTTCTTTCGTCTCATTTTGGGGCGCAATGATTTAAGAACAGCACGAAAATTGGCGGAAATGAAATCAAGTTGTATATAAACAATAAGCGTAGGAGTATACAAATGTCTAGAGGGAATTGGGTGTCCAACTATACTCTTGGGGGTGGAGACACACCCTTAGATTAAGGGATGTGGAAGTCTTGGAAAGGGTAGGAAACTTTTTGAACTGGGTCAGGAGAGAAAAGAGAAGAGGGGAAGGGCTCAAGTCCTCTAGAGTTGCGGAATGGAAAAAATTTTTGTAAATCTATGAATAAGTAAATTTGCATCAATATTCAATAGTAAAACCCGAATGAAGGTATAAATAAATAAATATCTATTTATTATATTACCTTTAAATGTAGAAATTTATCTAGATCTGTATTTTATTTATTTTTTTTATTTGTTTTCGCTATTTATAGCTCATGTAATTGTTTGCTGATGCATCCAGTTATCGGTTATTTATCTACTCTTATGGTTATTCATATATTAGTAAATTTGTGGTACCTTATACAATTACAAGTGTATTATTATTATTATAATGATTCGTGGGAGAAGTAGTGTAGTGGTTAAAGTTCCAAAAACCGCTAAAGGACTTGGACACGATGGTCGTGGGTTTGAATCCTCCTCTCGCATTCTGTTATACTCGAAAAAAGAGTGAAAAGCGGGATTAAAACCACCATTATTATGACGTTTCACAAAAGTTTGCCTGTCGGTGTTATAAACGTAACGCGAACTTTAAGCTAAACGTTTCGTCTCTCAGCTGTCTGTTGGAAAAAAATTGTCTCACTGATCAGGTATCCAGTAGAATAGATTTTTGTAATTGCAGATAGCTGTTATGGGATAACTCGAATCGTTTGATGCTGACATGCAGATTCTTGGTACTAGTCCTGTATATGAAAGAATGACTGGATTTTAACTATTTCCTGATGTCACATTTATTATGAATGTTATTACTAAAAAAAGAAAAAAAAGAACGACTTTTGCAGGGAACGGGGTACCAGAAAATCAGGCCAACAGCCATATGGTCGTACACCCTGTCATCTGATAACCCAGAAAATTGTGGCACCAGAGGATTATTCAACCAAGAATTAGAAAGGCATTCTCTTAGATGGTCAGGGACAGAGTGGCTAAGGGGTTCTTACTATAACTAGCCCAAACAACCAATTCAAGAAGACGCTAAGGATCTTTTGAGGAGCGAACCAACAAGAAATATCATACCGCAATATTACAAAAGTACAATGACATTATTTTGATGGGGGAAAAAATATTATTAATATTATATAAACAATAACTGGTTAAATAAATATGTTTGCAGCTCGACTGGAGAAGCTTAAAAATACCAAATTTCCATTTTCTCTCTCCAATGACCACCACTGTTCAGAAAAGCCATCTGAAGAATTTACCCAATCCATTTTCGATGTTTTTGATTTATATTCGTGATTTAAATTTTGGTGGTTTTGTATTCTCCCTAGGTTCTTGCTCCTGTCAAAGAGGGAAAGATTTCAGCAGCAACAACAGAAAACATTGGCGACAATTCCTCTGTAAAAAATGTCTGAATTATGTCACATATTTCATTCTTTCCAAGTGATTTATACTTTTATGTGAGTCACATTTCCTTTTTGTTTTTCACGTCTATTTACGTGGCTTATTTCCGGTCAAAAAGGAAGTCATGTAAGCTAAGGATGTTGTATACTAGGGTGGCCAAGCTTATGATGGTCCGAGCCATTTTTTTAAATTTGAAATTTTTTGTGAACGTAATTAAAAGGTATTCAAAAAGGTAGTAAAAATTTTTTTATACAGAAATTATATTTATTGAAATCGTAAAAATAAAAGTACAATATATATAGAATTTTAATATTAAAAATGGAGCATATTTATTTGACTTGTCTTGATAATTCTTTAAACTTTGGTGAATAATTGGTGAGAGCACTTCTCAGTGATCCTTTGAGATGATGGTTAGTTAATACTGATCGGTGTTTGGATTTCAAAGTGTAATAAATGATTCATATACTGTATGTACGTTAAAACAAATACGCAAGAATAATAATTTTTTAAAATATTAATATAACAGCACAAAAATGAAAAGGGAGCTCGGGTACATTGATCGAGAGCCACAAATAATCCTTTAGAGTTGCAGTTTTGCCCCCTGCCCTATACAGTAAGGACGATCTCAAATTCATGATACAAAACATCAATTTTCTTGATGCGACATTCGTAAGATGATTTTTGTTTTTGTTTTTTTGTTTTTATCTTCGCATAAAATTGATTAGAGTCATTTGTTTTTATTTTGAGTTTACGTTTTTCCCTTTATTACACATGAATTGTGATAATTGTGATGATGGCGTCACTGAGACTGAAAACTTTTTCAAACTTTTGCATGTTTCTTGGAAAACCAAAAATTTTCATGTAAGGACATCAAAACTTTTTGAGCTCTATTTGCATATCCTTTTATCCAAATATTAGGGGTGAAAGCAAGTGATGTTGTTTTTTCCCATGTCAATATTTGTTTTTGGAAAGAGCAGGACGAACGTGGTGGTCGGGGGAGGCGGGGAAATACACAGGGTACGAGTAGAGAGAAGATATGCTCTATGTATTGAACGGATAGGAAGTGGTACGTTTTAGAAACCTGCCTGTTTATTTAGGTACTTGGATAATGTAAACGCGTATGTGTTCAATGTGGAATGGTAACAACAAATCCGAGTCAGATAACCAGTGACTGTATAGTATGAGACTGTGTGGCTAAAAGTGAAAAAAAACGTATAGAAAGGTGGAATCACATGATTGTAGCCGTAGGAAACATTCTGAAAGACACTGAGGAACACACACCCTCAGTCTGTCTCACACTTACTCCTTAAAATAAAATAGATCAATAAATAAGTATATAAAATAAGATAAATAGAAAAAATAAATAAATAAGCAAATAGAATAAAATGTACAGATATATAGTACAAAATGACGGATTTTTTGAATTATCAGACGACCTTATTACGCATTCAGTTCATTCAGCAACTTCTAATTTTTAATGCCTGCGAGACGAGGGGGTAGAAGTTTTTAATTTTGGCATTGTCTTTGATCTCTCAAAATGCCATAATTAAAAATAAAAACAAGTTAAAACATTGTTTATTTGAATATGACGTAAAGAAAAGACATCAATTTCAGTTCTCCCGATATTTGATGTTCAACCCTTAAATTTGTTAGAAGAGAAGGAATTTTATTTCATAAATTCTCTCGAGACCACAAATATTTTGAAAATTCACCCTGTTAATGGAAAGAGAAGATATCATAGTTTTAGAGAATTTATGACTTCGTCGATTGTGGTTATCCGGTTGATGTGGGCCAGATATTCAGATGAATGACGGTATGAAGTGGTTGAACCTAATTGCAACTGAAGTATCTTAGTAAATAACCTAGTATCCTTGGGTTGAACACTTCCTCTACACTATCTCCTTGTTTAGAAGCCTAATTACATCTGGCTAGCAACATAATCATAAACAAAGTAACATTTGGCGCGAGGTTAAGATGAACATGCGGCACAAACGCTCTGTATGTGTGACGAATGATGACAAGTAAACTGGTTAAGTTCACTACTGGTGGACTGTTCATAGACTAAAACCGTTCTTCGCGATTTTATAAATCATTTCCTACATTTAAATACTACCTTCATTCTTATCAAATGCTAGATTTGAATATTTTTATACTAATATTTCAGAGATTTCAGGTCGGTATTGTGTCAATTATTGATTTTAGCTCTCTTTTTGCCAAATTAGTTTTAAAATTAGGATAAAAATCTATACAATTGCAATGTTGTGGGAGCAAATACAATTTCTTGAATGTAATACTAATTTTGGATGCGTCAACGATTTTGACAACGAAATTTTTTCTTGTTCAAGTTGGTTAACTTGCTATTTTGCTGACAGTACAGAGCTGCCAAATACGACGCAGTAAAAGACAAAAAATAGCTGAGAATAGTTACATAGATACTGTTTTGTTACTGTCCTATTGTTTTCACTTTCTGGTAGTTCTTCACATGTTGCTGTCAGAAAAATCTTTTCAATAATCATTACACATAAAATGTATAAACTTATTCCTGAGAAGAATCCTTGGCCCAGTCAAGGAAGGAGGCGCAATAACCTCTCTCCAACTCTACCAGCATGTCTCAAAACTTATCTAAGAAGAATGGCCTTTCACGTCCACGTAGCTTGTATGGACCCCAGCAAACTGACCAGTCGAATTTTTCACTCTTCGGAGACAAGAACACCAGAAGATCTTGGTTCTGTGAGGCTGAAAAGGACCTCAAAGAACTGAGAATCTCTAGTCAGGATCTAGAACGATGGAACGTCCTGCGGAAGAAACTCGACCAGCAGGGTTTGGAGGAGAAGCCGAAGCAAAAGACGGGAACAAGTAAACGAAGAAAAGGAAGATCTACAGTGAGAAGATGAAGGCCTAATGGACGAAGAGGAAAGCGGCGACCCGAATTTCACTGAGTTGAATCTGCATGGTCCCCAGTCGGCCAATTTGGGGAAAAAAATGTAAACTTATAAAATATGAAAGTACTGAAAAGCAAATTTTAAATTTAAATTAAGTTCTCGAACAAAATGTAGCGACTGATTTAGGACGGAGATAGTGTTCTTAAAAAATGTGCAAATGAACTCAAAAATAATTTATTTTTTATGTACAAAGTGATAATAATTAAATATGCGCAGAGTGAAGGCTTTCGTGCGCAAAACACATTAAAAGAAGAAAGTGAAAGCATAATTGAAACTTCCAAAACTATTAAAAGTTTTTTCTTTAATGCAAAAGAATTAAAAATTCAAAAAAAATTGAAAGAAAGAAAAAAAGAAAATTTTTCAAAGTTTTCATAAAAATTCTGTAAAGCGCTTTCAGTTTTAATTAACGAGTGGCGAGGCGAGAGTGGTGGAGGTAGAAGAGGAAGCAAGAGAAGCTTGACAAAATACTGTCGAATTTTTATATAAATAATGACTTTGAGGTTCTTTTTTTTAACTGACTTTACCTTATTAAAAAAAATTTTTTTTTCGTTTACTTTTTGCCATTAAAATAAAGTGGCCATAGGGAGCTTTCTGTTGGAAGCTAAAAAGGTTTCAGAGCCAACGTCTTCATTTTTTGGCCGGTTCTATGGAGTATAATTTAGTTTTAGGCATAACGTATCTTGAAAGAGGGAGAAGTGCTAAGACACAGCTGCAAAGTGCTGTGGGTTAGCTAATATAAATATTCAGTCAGTATACGTAACCAAACTACCACTTGAATTAATGTTTTGGTTTCTGCTACCGTCTTTGGTTTTGAAATGTTAGGATAAATAGAAGGAATTTAAATATCTGGGTGTGTTCTTCTCTAGTAACTACTCGTGGACAAAGCATCACAAAAACATCTAGGCCAAAGAGAACCTTGGGACGGGTATTATACAAATACCCACGAATGAGCTACAGAACTGCAAACAGGAGTTTAGAGGAGCCGAGAGATGCAGTAGGGAGTAGGAACTCAGTAGGGACGACATTTGAAAAGGATCTCCTGGGGGTGAGGCGAAATTGCTGCTCGAGTGGAAACTGGGAAGCATGACATATTATAAATATAAAGTACGACGAAGGATACTGTCATATTTCTTCCGGATGAAACTAGAGGTGGGAAAGCTTGCCCAGAAAATGTGCTCAGAATCGCTAGGTCAAAGAAGGAAAGATACTTGGTCTAGGTGATGGAGCTTGTCGAGGGATTGAATTTAAGCCATCTTTTGGAATCTAACTACAACAGAAGGAAGAGAGAAGGAATCGTCTCAGAAGCAGTTTCCAGGAAAGCGGTGGAGAAAGCCTAGATGAGGATCCAAAACAGGACCACTCTGAGCTTCTTCCGGAAACTGCGGTGTAGTTTCCACAAATGCACTACTCAAACAGCTCTCCTTTTCAAATGTCGCCCCTACTGGGTTGCATCTCTCGGCTCCTCTGGAGTGGTTCTGTTTTGCATCCTCATCGAGGCTTCCTCCACCACCATCTTGGAAACTGCTTCTGAGACGATTCCTTCTTTTCTTTAACTGAAAAAGGTATGGAAAGAAGCGAAGAGTTCTGGCGTCGTTCAGGCTGGGGTTACACATGTATACATGTAGAATGGGGAAAGCTTTATGTGTGTAGACTGTGCAACTTCAAACCAGAGTTTTTGAACTGTCTGGCCATGGGGAACGAAGAAAACAGTCTACTGCCAGAGGCAAAGGAAGGTCTTGTCAATACCAGGGAGGTTATGGAGGAGGGCTGTCCGCTGAAAGTAGCGGTGTTTTATTATATTTTTATAGGTAGAAATGTGTATTAACATGTGTTGTATGGAATTTTTGATAGGCACCGAGGTGCGTGTTAAATAAATAAATATTATGCAAACCACAAATTAATGTCGTTTCTAGGCAAGATAGTACTCGTTTGTCCTTTATTAGGTCACTTCGGCTGCTTCAAAGTGATGAATAATAGTGGTTCTACTGCGAGTTGACACTGTTTACGACTGTGACACTCTTCTGGGTAACTTTCCAAGCGGTATCCATACAGGAAAAAAACCCGAGGAGATTACGCTAATTCATACCGGAACAAAAATTATCGGGGAAGGAAATTCAAAAGAAAAATGCGGAAAAATCTCAGATAAAAAATGAAAAAACATTGATTTGGCCGCAAATTATGATATCTGAGGATTAATCATTTATCTCAGTAGTAGTTTGTTTACAAACATAGTTGATAACGTTTTTATCGTTTTTAAAACCGGCGATAGAGTCAGAGAAAACATTTGTTTGTGTTTTTATCATTCGCCAAACGGAAAGTGACATGTTGAGATCATCCACGACTCATTCACCTTTGGAGGAAAATATGACAGAATGATGAGCCAGGATCAGAGGGAACACGAGATGAACACGATGAGAAGTTGAAGGGCAACGGTGTTGTGAAACACATGGGAACAGGAAAGGGAGTCGGGTGAAATTCTCGATTCTCCTGAGGCTCATTTCGCACTGCACGCAATCGTGGTTGATGTTTGCATTTGTCATGGACTCAATTTCGTAAATAATTGATTGATTTTGCGTTTAAAGGGGGGAGGGGAGGAACCGATCTGGAAGAGATAGAAGAGATAGAGAAAGAAGAGGAAAGAGAGGACCCGTGTAAGATCTCACTTTTAAAAATTCAATTTCATCGAGAGGGTGTGTGATTTTAAAAATAATCTCGGAGAACAGATAGTTTCATAATTTTTTAATTAAGTCTGTTAATTACTGAAGCAACGGGTATGCGCGTCAGTTCATCGAACTGATAAGGAAGAAACTTTGGATGTCACGAAGTCGACGAATGGAAGTCCATCAACGAAATTTACTCATGTAGATAATTTTGAGTTGTGCCTCTTCCTCTGCTTCACCTCTCTCTTCTCTTCATCTTCGTTTTCCGCCTCCTCCTCTTCCTTAGAAGTCTTATATGCTCTTGCTCTAGTGACTCTTTGCCTGACCTCCTGTCGTGTGTCGGCCTAGTGTTTTCAATTTGAACTTTGAAATTTGTCTTCAAGAAACATGAGTTAACGTGCTCACGTTACCGGACGTGATATTTCTTTTTAAAAATCCTCCGCTGCTTCGATTGGAAACTGCTGAAGGAAGTTGAGTGTTATTTAAAGATTTTCACCTGTGTCTAAACCGAAACCTTCCATCTACTTCCCGAACGGGAGTCCTTTCTCTCATGTATAATTAAATCGGTCTGGATTTGTGAACAAGGTTTTCCTCTTAGGAACGTATTGTGTGACAACTGCTCACATGGTAGGTTATAAAAATGTTTAAAGTTGGCAATGGGGAAATAACGTGGGAGCAAAGCGAAAAAGCGAACAGTCAGCAGGGGAGACATTAAAGAACGTGGGATATTTGGGTGTCAAACTTGCAGCCATCGAAAGGCCCAAATGCGGCTGAGAAGTAAATGTTAAATAAAAATAAGAGTTGTCAGTGAAGTCGTTTGAACAAAAGTAAAAAAGGGTTTTCCACTGAGAGTGGAAAAGTGGAAATTGAAATTATTCTAAGGAAAAGTTGAAAATGAAACAGAATGAAAGAGCCGGATGTCATCTAACACTATTTCCCACCCTTCTCGGGAGTTCCAGTGCTTGCCAATACACTCATTCAATTTCTCTTTTTTCACACTCTTTGGGATGCCGAAAATAAAACACTGGATATACTGAAACAATACATAAATATAAGCTTAAATTTTTTTCACTAAATTTATTACACAAAAATTATTCAGGAAATTCTTCCCTCTCCCTCCCCCATGTTTACCACATCTATGGAAAGTTTCATCGACTGCAATCTGACCTCATGACCAAGCCTTTTGATTCTACCCTCAAATTTAGTTCAGTGGTTCATAATAGAACGGATGGAGTAAGCGATCTTTTTAAATTTTTGATGAGATTTGAGCAAACGCAGCGGAAGAGCAATTTAAGAATCTGGGACTTCTTCCGGGTTAGAGAGAGAGATATGAGAGAGAGAAGAGAGATGGATATGAGAGGTAAAAGGGAAGTCATTACTGCGTCTAGGAGTTTGGGTGAATATTATTGACAAGATGAAATCTTTGATGCTGATAAGAGGAATTCTACATTGGAAAATGAGAGAAGAATAATGAAGACAGGGTTAGCTTGCTTTAGGCAGGTGAAGGGGAAGGGTTTGGAGGTCTTAGAGGTCTCATGGAGGAACGAAATTTTGTATGTATTCTTTCCAGGAATAGGGACGGGTAGTGATTCAGGGAAATGCGATAGGTTGGTGTAGAATTAGTGATTCCACTTGATTTACTTGTTGCATACCCGTTTTGGGTTTCGCATTACAACACCAAATATACCGTAACACTGATAAGTTAAAAGTTAAATCTAACGAAGAACTGTGGTTACAAACGCATTAGAAGCCCTTGAAAACACAAGTGAGAGAGAGGAAATGGAGGTGGATTGGGCACACTCTTAGCCCATGACAAGGTCAGATCCCAAAACAACCCCTCCAGTGGAATTCCCAAGAAAGCCGAAGAAGAGGAAGGCTAGGGAAGACGTGGGAGCCAACAGTCGACGACAAGCTGGCTGCAGCAAAGAAAACAGTCCCCAACCGAGTCCGTCGGCGGAGCCTCGTAGACACTCTTTGCGTCCCAGAGGTGTAAAAAGGACTTATTATATATCTAATCCGCTCATTAAACAAACTGGAGAACGGCAGTCACCTCCCGAGTGCGAAGGGTTAAACCTCGATAAAGAAATTGATATTTCTGTTGGAATTAATAACAGTAGAAACAGGAGAAGAGTTGAAGAAGTGAAAAAGGCCAAAAGTAAACAGAGCGCATTTTCACTAAAGTCTCATTTCATAAATTTGCACACTTTTGTATAGAAAGACGTCTTGTGTCTCTACCTCATCCTATCAACCAAAAGGCATCAAACCCAGTTTCTCTATCAGTACAGATGCGTTTACCTGTCTACAAAGACAAAGCCCCCCCACCACCATCCCTCCTCTTTCTCAAGTAATTTTCCTCGATGATATTTGTTTACTTGTTTGTTACCTGATCACGCTTTTCTGCGTGGGTCCGAGTCTGAGTCAGAGTCTACGAACGTAACACCAGGCAGCAATCAATAATTATCCAATATCCGTTTTATCAGCAGTCCATTTCCTTGACATTGAAGATAAGAGAATATTCTTGACCCTTCGACCCTGCCATATGGGGACGGATGAAAAAGTTCACATTTTTTGAAGTCCCATGAAATGTTTTCCTCTCGGAACGATAACGGTTTTTATGTTCTACGTCATCAATCGTTTCGCGAACGTATATAAAAACTAAACTTTCGTTTGTTTATGCTAAGAAAAGTTTCAGTTGTGACTGTGACAACATTTGAAAAAAAAATTCTTTTTCCAACTTCAAACCGAAAAAGATTTCAGGTAATTATTTTTGAATCAGAGTGTTTTTGTGAACATATGGAAAGGAAGTGGTAACCTTTTATTAAAAATCCCCCAAAAAAATTTTTGGGGGAGAGGGAATTGTAGGTTTTGAAATCTTAAATTTCTTTCTGCTTTTATCTCTACAGACAGTTTTCGAAAATGCTTATCGGATCCGCAACACGTTATCTGGGAGGTCGTGGAACCGTTCAAACGGTTTACTGGAGGGCTTCCAGAAAAAATGAAAAACTCGTTAAAATTGGGAAGAACTTCAACCTGAAAAAGCCGACAATGGCCGACAGTGACGGAATCAAATCGAGATATGCCGGCAAAATGACCGACAACACAGTATGTCAGTCGCCTACTTTGTGAACAGGTGGGTGTTCGAAACCGGGAAATGACCTTTTCCGATTCCGGTGTAGACTATATCCTCCAGTTCATTTCCTCTAAAGCAGGATGGTCAACCTGCACCTCAATTAGTGTTATATATGTTATGGTAAAAGTCATCAACTGGGTATCATGTAGAATCATAATCATGGCAAATGTGACAAATTACTCAATTTATCACTTTTACCGCAACTTTTAACAACAAAATTAAGCTACAACGTCAATAATCGTAGTTCCTGGGCTGTTAGGCTGTATTATATATTATTCAAAGGTTAATGAAGTTGTGGGTACTTAGTTTAGCTGTAGTCAAATATTTGTCGCAAATTTCAACAATCTTTCGAAACAATGCTGTAGTGGAGTTGAGGGCAGTTAGTCCAAACTAGTACGAAAACTCGTCTAATCAGAATACAAATTTTATTGTTGGCTATACAACGCTTAAAACGAACAAGTTGAAATCAGTTAAAATGTTCAAAAACTTTTTATATAGCCTGAAGCATAACGATCGACTATAAATTTAATAAGCGAGTTGTAACAATTTGATTTTGTCTATGTTGCAGGGCGTAGTTGTGAAAATCCGTCAGCTGGATTAGGAGTGAAAGCTTTTGAATTTCCCAACTTCTCCAGTTCGGAACTCAAATTTCAACTCTTCGTCCTTCTCCTGTTTTTTTTTCTTCCATTTTCTTTCATTTCTCTTTATTTATTAATCTCACGTTTCTTTCAATTTATCGCTTTTTTCTTTTCTATCTTATTTATTTTTTTTACTTTTCTAAAAAAAAATTTAATGAAAATAATGAATTTATAATAATATAAATATTTTTATTAAAAAAAGTTTAGTTTATTATGTTTTCGTGAAATTCCCCTCCAAGGGTCATAATATTGATGATGACGTTATTCCAGCAAGTAGCTGACTCAGATAATTCAAAATTTATTTCAACTCGCATAAACTGACTTATTCAGTACAAACAGATTTCTGAAGTACTGAATAGGAGCATGTGGTTTATAGTTTTCAAACGGAAGAAAATTTGAAACCTCAAAAATAGGAATTTTAATTTTGACTTTATTTCATAATGTCGCACATTTTCACAAAGTTCTTATTTCATAAATGAGCGGGAGGTCTATGGTGTAGTGGTTAAGTGCCAGGCTAAGAAGTTAAAGTCGCGAGTTCAAATACTCCTTCCGCAAGATTTTGTATGTATATAATATCAAAATACATGAGATGTATATTTATATATCACTCTCACGCTTCCCTTATTCTTCTTGTCTTTGTGCCATTTGTCTCTGTCCCCTCTTCTTCTAAGACGCCTCTCTTCCTTTATTTCAATAATTTAATTTATAGATATGTATACACTGTATATGAACGTAGACAGGGACGGGTATTGATCCGAGTGTGGCTGTCTGTAACACTAACAAAGAGAGACATTAAAAAGAAGTTAGAGAGAAAGCACAAACTGGATGTGAAGCTTCTCAGGTTTCTAGAATCTACGTATCTCTGACAATTATAATTTTAAAAAAAGGATTTTTAGAAACCCGAAACGGAAATCTTTAAAACTCCTAATTTGTCTCGAAATCTCATATATAGGCAAACACTTTTTAAAAAGCATTCAAATCAATTATTGTTTGGTGGTTCTAATCCCGTTTTTCACCCTTAATTTTTGGGTATAACAGGATGGGTATAACCATTTGCCTCCAAGTCAGGAACTTAACCACTACACTACTCCTCCCACCATTCAAATCAATTATTAAACTGATTAAATTCAAAATTTTGTGTGTTTTCTTAACATTAATTGGGTTTGAAGTTTAAAAGAAGAAAAAAATTTTTTTTCTCCAAATCTTTTTCACTTATTCAAAATGAATTTCCCTCGAATCCGACACAAATCGTTTGTGAAACACAAGGTTTTCCATTTATTTTAAAAACGAATTGATTTTCCTCCGGGAACTTGATTGATCATCATTGTCGGACGAGAGAGAGACCTTGCTAAGTTTTCCAAAACCTTTCCTCCAAGTCGAGCTTTAATTAAAAGTTTATAAAAAAACCGTTATTCGTCACCCGCTATTGCTTACTACGTCATATGTAGCTGACGTCCTAAACCGGAAGACAAATCTCTCTCACTCTTTCCCTTCCTCCCCTCTCGCCTCTCGGTTCCGGGGTTTTCTTCAAAAACACGGAGAAAGAATGAAAGAAAGCTCTGTTGGAAAGGAAACCAACCAGAAAGGAAGGAAGGAAGGAAGGAAACGTTCCTGCATTCGGGGGAGGAGGAGGGGGAGGGTGGGCGGAAAAATATTAGGCTATAAAACGAGCCCATCTTTGTTAAAGCGGAAATAGCGTAAAAGTTAATGTTTTCATTCATTTTGAGTGTGTATGTGTGGAGGAGAGGGGGTGTTCGGATTTCGGTTTTCGCGAAGCGACGGAAGAAGTTTCCGGACCATTTGGTCGAAAACCATTCTAAACTTTTGTTCTGCTAATAAGACTTCCGAACGATAAAACTCTTGTCTGATTTTTAATTATCAGAAAAATTTGTTATGCGACCGTTTCCGTTATTCCTTCACCCCTTCCCATTGCCCCCGCTCCGTTCGCTGTTGACTTTCGAAAACTTTTTCTGTTACAATGTAGTCACGGAGGATTAACACCAGAAATTCTAATTAAGAGTGCTCATGTTCTTTTTTTTGGTTTTAATGAAAAGGGTTAAAAAATTTTCTTTCAGGACGTCTTCCCTCGAGAATTAAGCTCGAGGAGGACGGAGCGGGGGAATTTTAAAGTTTTTTTAGTTTGGTTTACTGAAAACGCGTTTCGCGGTAGGAAAATGGAAATGTGGAGGGTGTCACTAATTGTCCGCTACGCGACGCTATCAAAAATATTTTGTTTAGATGCTCTACAGTATCTCAGCAAAGAGAGACAGTAGGTATTGATTGTGTAATTTCGACACTTGGTGAGTGTCCATACTCCAAAAAATGATTAATCAGCGACAGGGCCAATTTCCAGGATATTCGGAAGAAAAAAAAACAATTGTAGAAGTGGGGACCGAGACGAATTTATCACAGAAAAGATTGACAGTTACGAACAACAGCCACATGTGTTGTTGGAACAAAAAGGAGTAAAAGTAATTTGACACCTCTCCCCGATGACCCCAGAAACCATAAACAATTTAGGATCACATGTGTGAGAAAATGTTCAGAAAGGTCCACTAGGAGGATGATCTCGCTTCTCTCCTGTAAGCTACTCCTAACACCGTCATTCCATTCCCGTCAGGCCCCACCGGTGGGCATGGAAATATTTCGGTGGGTCAAGTGCCAGGCTAAGAAGTTATAGTCGAGAGTTCAAATCCTCTTCCGTGTCCTCTTATACCCAAAAAAGGATGGAAAACGGGAATAAAACTCAACTATACTTTCATCTTGATGAATGAATTCTGTTCGCTTACCAATTCTGCTATGAAAATCGTTCACTGTTGTTCGTAAGACGTGTTTTGACATGCCATTCTGATCTAACTACCATATATTCCGATAAATTTGACGGGGGAGATTAAAATGCTTCACCTTGTAGAAATGTTGGCTAGCTTGCAAATACAGTGATGGCCTGAAATTAGGACACCTCAGTTTTTTGACGATAACTTTTCAGGTTTGCAATGAAACGACCCAAAATTTTTACTGTCTTTGCCTGTGAACCAAAGAAGTTTTGCCATGGAAAAGTTAAAAATGATTATACACAGTTATCGGAAAAGCGGAAAATAGTCAAATAAAGCAGATACTTTCAATCAATTTTTTTTACTTCTGGTACAGTTATCTCATCCCACTCCTGCTGTATAACCAATGGTTAAATAGTTGGTGTATATAACTACACCCACAGTAAAAATTTGAAGCATTTCTTTTACTTCAGTAAGTAGATAATCACCCCCGAAATTTATAGGTGTCCTAATTTCGTTACCAGCACTGTATCTCGAATCAATGTATGCTTGGTTAGGTGTAACTTTTCAAAGATCCCTCTTGTAAAGTCTAAGATTAGAGGCATCAATGTCCTATTCACCACCATCTCTCACTCTTCTCTGATCAGAATGAAAAAAAAAACTTCGATCGGACGAAATGGAAATTTTATAAGTTTAATCAAAGTCTGGTGTATTCTGAGGGCGTTTTCTTGTGGCACATTTATCACGTGCACCTGCCGGTGAAACTTTTTTCTCATTAAAAATCGAGGAAATGGTTCCGGAAATAAGAAAATTTTTAGGTGTAATTTATGGAAGTTAAAAAAATTCCAAAAAAGAAAAATAATAAAATGATAATTGAAGCGAATGAATTGAGAAAATCGTGATTCCTCCCTTTTTATTTAAATCCCTTTTTTCCCTTTTTGTCTTTTGATTTTTGCTTTTAATCTTTTTGGTTTCTCAATTTAACTTTTGTCCGCCATTACGGTGTTGGTTAACATGAAAATCGGAGAAGTTTTCCCAGTATGAAAGCTTGAAAAAACATTTCCGTGAAGCTGTATGTTTACTTTCCTCTTAATTGAAACTCGTTTAAAATAGATTTGATCACACTGGACACGTCATTAAACAGGAATTTGAAATTTGGAGAGAAGGAAATTCCATCTCCTAGAACCTTCTACAGCGTTCGTGTATTATGTACTTACTCTTTTCTGTCTATCTTATTTTATCTACTTATACATTGATCCATTTTATTTTATTCACATTTACTTTATCCACTTATTTATTGGTATGTTTTGTTTTTATGTATTTATTTTTTTCTGTATTATTTTAACTGTACTTATTTATTGACCTAGTTTATTTTATTAGGCTACTCACTTGTATAATTTTGTTTTATTTATCTATTTATTTATTTATACACCTAGTATTTCTCCATCTGCTTATTTAACTGTCTATTTTATTCTATTTGACTTCTAACCTACACGATAACCTTTTTGTACAGTTTTTATCCACCCGACTCAGACCAATTTGAATACTAAAAAACTCTTTATGTCCTAACTCTTATACAGTATATGTATTTACGTCCAATTTTAAAGTGGTCAGAAGCCTTTATTCAATTTTAAACCACTTTAATTTAAATTTATCGCATGCAATACCTATTCGTGCCCTTAATGCCCCTCGGGCGAAATAAAAGAAAAATATATATATAATATAATTTAATATAATAGTACTATGTACTTTTCCTCTTGTTGGTAACTAAACATAAAATATTTTTAGAGAAATAAATTTTGAAACTTTATATCGTGATAAGTCATAACAAAGGTAGTGTTTATAAAGTAAAAATAAAGTTTAACGACAGCATTAAATGTAATACTATTTAAACTTTCGCGGTCATCCGGTGCAAATAACACTTACGTATTTTATGGTTTTATTATAGACCGCGTAAAAAAGTTTTGTTTTACCACTGAAGATGCCAAACAAAACGTTTAGTGCGCCTTTTGGATTGTTTTCACTGTATTTTCAACGAAAGCTGCTTGTGTGACTTTTTTTACGCGGTTCGTGATAAATTCATAAAATCCGAAAGTGTTCTTTACACCCTCACGCAATATTTACATTCATTCTTCGGCTCGACGACACGGTTCGCTGAAAAAAAATTTATACAGTATAACTAAAGTTCTTAACAATATTCGAGAAGTGTTACCTTTGTTCTTGAGAGCAACAAATCAATTTAAATTCAAGTGAACGCCCACAAAGTTAATTGAAAATTATTAAATTTTTTATTAATTATGAATTTTATTTACAAGAGCAAAATTAAAAGGGGTAGTAAGGGAGGAGATAAAGGTGGGGGGGAGGAAAAAATTTTTATTACGAAATTAAAAAAGAGAGAGAAAGATAGAAAGGAAAATGTTTTTCCTCACAGGGGAAGTTGTTCATGAACGAATTGCCTGGGTCCGCCTTCTGCGAAATCTGAGGCGACATGGTCTCGACCATTGAGGATCCACTTTGTCGTGAGAAGACCTTCGACGCCGACTGGGCCCCGAGCGTGAATCCTGGCCGTACTGATTCCTACTTCGGCTCCTGGAAAATTAAAAATTTACGACTTTGAGAATGGCTCGTGAGAAAGAATTTCACAAGAATTATGAGGCCATTAAAAGGAAAGAATGCGGATTCGAATGGAGGCTGTGAATGTAAGCAGCACCCATCCTCCCTCTCTCACTCTCTCGCTCATCCCCCTCTGCCCCCCTTTCGCCCCAAATTTAAAAAACCTTTTTCTCCTCTTTTTATTCTTTCTGTTCTCGTCTCTGCTCTCCCTTAATGATTCATTACAAGAAGCGATTAATCAAAACCCAAACAAAAACCTTTTTTAATGAGTAATGTAGTTTGTTTTGTTAAATGATCGTATAAACACCGTTTTACGCGAAAATAGACATTGAGGAAGAAAGGAAGAGAAAAGGGACAGGAGAAGAGCATTGTGTACTGTCACGAAGATAAATTTTGCGGATTTCGTTTAACTTAAATTATAGATGGACACGAATGACCGGGAGGACGGCATTGTTGTGAGGAAATCGATTATGTCAGTCCGGTATTTGAACTTCCAAGCTCAGGAGCTTTTTTTCGGACAAGTGATCGCCACCATTTTGCCTACTCACCCAATCCAAATCTGTATCCGTCAGCGAATCTGGAGCTCGCGTTGTGGAAAACACAGGCACTGTCAACATCCCTTTGGAATTTGCGAGCTTTTTCCTCATTTTCGGTGACGATGACCTCAGTGTGACCACTGCCGTAGGTGTGGATGTGATCGATGGCGTCTTCCAAACCCTTGACCACTTCGATGCAACATTCGAGGGCTCCGTATTCGGTTCTAAGCGATTTGGCGGGAGGAGGCCCGAACGTAAGGATTTTTGACAATTTCGGCCCAGAATTGATCTTCACCTTTTCAAATAAATTTGATTTGTAAATGAGTAGTCATACAGGTGACATGATACAAAGTTGACGGTCGGCATATTAACACTGTGAGGACGGCACAGATTTGTGTATGTTGTGTCACCGGACGGCAGTAACAATCGTACCACGCTATATCTATAACTTTACAAATAGACTATAATAGACTTACAGTCTACCTGTAAAAATAAGCTTTTCCAAATTTTTGAATAAAAAAGTGATTTTTAACCATATGAAGTACTTTTCATCTAACAAAACTGTGATATAATACTAAAGCTGATGTGAGTCATTGGTGGTTTGTTCTCAACGTGTTAAATAATTATAAAATGGTACATTCGCTAGTAGACTTACATTCTCTTGACCTTGAAGTCAATTCAGCCAAGGATTTTGGAAGATTTAAGCAAGAAATAGAAATGTAGTCAATTTTCATATCAAGATAAGTCTATAAATCTTTTCCAACTGAGAATAAATACCACGCTACTGCGGGAATTAGAACACAATTCTAGTACGATAAATAACTAGACAGTCGAAGTAAATTTTTCCGAAGGAAACAAGAGCCACAGGAAGGATTTGACACATCTTGGGAGACTCACAATGAGTGGTTACATCCATGATTCTTCAGTCACCGGGATGAGTATCAGGGATTTAGAAATGACTAGGTGGGGCATGGCTCAAAATTGGTGGAGAGTCTTGACTATAATACTTTTAGAAGTCCAGGTGATTTTGAGTGTAATGAACAAAGCTCTACAAACATAACTGTTAACAAATTATATACTCTAAATGAGGTGATTGGACACTGCCACAGTTGTGAAGCAGCAGAGGAGGAAAAATTATTAAAATCCAGTGATAGACTTGTAATGTTTTGAACTTATCTTTTGGGAGTTGTCCCGCATATAATACAAGAGGAACAAGATGGGACATTTTGCAACAATTGTAATAATAAGAATATGGAAATCTTTGATGGAGAGAATTGTGATATGGCAGCTGAGATTTAGAACCACCATTCACGTCCTGTCGTTCCCAAAACCGAAACATTAAATAAATAATAAACAACAGGTATTGTCATAGAATTTCTCTAACACCTAAAACTCGCTAAAAAAAATAACTTTCTTAGAATGAGAGGAATCTAAAAAGAATTTTTCATTTAGTATACTTGCCCCTTCTTTCTTCAGCATCGAACACACTTCGGTAAAGAAAGGTTCGTTGATCAAGTCTTCATGAATCAAAAGCGTTTCCATAGCATTGCAGGCGGCTGGGTAATCGCATTTCGCATCGCGGACTGCAAACAAAAAGTTAAATCAAGAGAGTGAGTGAAATAAAATTAAGCAAACGAAATTTTAGAGCGAAAACCCTCCTCTTCCTCCTCCTTTCAAACATTCTAAAAAATCAATCGTATTAAGTTCTTTTCAAAACCCTTCCCCTCTCTCCTCACTTCTCTTCCTTCCTACTGCCGTCGTCATCGTCGTTTTATATCACCACCTACTGCGTGAATTCTATTTGAATTTGCCACAATTTTCAGATGTAACAAACATGGCGCTTAAATGAAAATTTGAGCTCAAGTTAGAGTATTATTATCATGTTGCAATAAGAATGATAAATTAGATAAAAATAATATATTATTCTTGGTGATTACTCATAATCCCCAATGATGTTTGATAAAAGTGACAAATTTTTGAAGAATTATCATATTTACTGGTTAGTTTATGAAGCATTTCAGCTGGTAATGTGGAATTTGATAATAGTTTTCTCAGATGTTTGCATTCTGTCACATCTTCGTCTAATATATTCGCTCTTATATAAACGATAGAAGCTTCGGAGAGAAGTGTAAAGTTGAATATCCTGAGCTCAAAACAGTCAGAAAGGTCAGAAAGGACACAAGCCAAGCATCAAAGCAAATTTTAACAAAATTCCAATTAAAGTTGGAGATCTACCAAAGTAACCAGTAAATATGATAAATATTTAGTAATTGGTCACATTTACCAAATTTAGTGGTGAATATGAATAACTGATAACAGTTATATTTATCCAATTCATCACTTGCCCGCAACTCCGTAACAGTTATTCTGATTCAGTTTTCTGATGCCTTTTTCTGACTTGGTAAGAATAAATTTTTAAAAAAAGTTTAAAAATTATAAAAGTGGGGAATGAGCCCTAGAGAAAACTCTCACTTTCCAAAATAGAAATGACAAATATAAAACTCTTGTAAGGAAAAAACTTTGGGTAAATTTATGGTCTCTCCGGGTATTCTAGCCTTTTCTCTACCCCTCGCTCTACCTAGGGCTCTAGCAAAATAATTATTACTTCTTGAAAAGTCATACAAAAGTCACAGAATCGTAGAAAAGTTTCTAAGCCTTACTTATTTTTAAAGCGACCTGCTGATTGCACTCTCTGTCGACGTATACGTGGCAAATTCCCTCCGCGTGTCCCAACACCGGAATATGCTGACTTTGTTCTTGAATACTGCGGACGAGTTCGCTGGATCCTCTCGGAATGATCAGGTCGATGTGATCTTCCATCGAAAGTAAATCCGATATTTCCTCTCTGGTCGAAACCTGAAAATGAACCGTGGAATGAGCACTCATACTCAAGGGAGACATAGTAACTCATTGATCAAGTGCACATACCAAGGAAATAGCATTGCTTGCACCGACAGAGGTCAAAGCTTCTTTCACAACGTCCATGAGAGCTTTATTACTGTGAGACGCTTCCTTTCCTCCCTTCAACAGCAATCCGTTAGCAGTGCTCAAGGCTAGAGCTGCCACCTATAAGTCGGCAGAAAAATAAAAGTATTGAAATATAGGATGTTACCATAAAATTGGCAATTTCCGGTTTTAGCTCTTGGTGACCATTGGGAGCCTCGTCACACAGAACAAAATGCTGAAACAGGTTGCAGCAGGTCCACCGGGAGCGATCTTGAAGCTTTCAGAAACTACGAAAACCTTCTCCCATAATGAGCTTATGAAGAGAATACTCTACAAGTTTCGAGATTATTCTTAGCTCACGGTGGATTGTATGAAACCTGAGCCTCTGAACTTGAGGGACCATACAATAAATTGTAAGTCCAAAAATTTCTTAATTTTATTTTTAATTCTTAAGGTTTTTCTTTGTTAAGCTTCTGCTACTTCCTTAAGCAAAAACTTAAGTGGGTAACAAGAAAGCTTTGGAAAAATTTGATGGGCGGCTGGCTAGAGCACTCGCCTACCATTTCAAGGGTCGTGGGTAAAATCCCCCACTTGGGTAACAAAATTCAGCCTGTTTTTCTGTTGTCCTTTAGAATAATAAGCATTTTTTTTTCCCCATGTCAACTGCCATCTGTCTCTAAGCGAGACATTTTGTAGTTGGTCTGGCTTAAGGGGCTTTATATTCAGGGAGCAGACCAGTGTCTCAACCCCAGGAGTAGGATAAAAGGATGCGACTGGAAGGGCAGTCTAAGGTATAATAATAAGGTAAGAATAATAAGCATAGTCAATAAATAACATCAAAATTAGGAATGGTAAAAAAAGAGCAGAGAAATTCGAATACCTGGAAGAATAGATAACACCACACAACTTAGAAGGTGTAAGTGAAAACAGCGTAAAATCTGACGTGGAAACTACAATATATACCAGGAACTACAATTCGGGAAGTTCAAAATTGCGTCAATACAGTACAGTTATTCACCCACAAGCTTTATATAGGCCTACATCCCAGTGCCTAACATTACACAGAAGAGGCCCAACTTGAAAAGTTGACAATGTCGGAGTAAGACATAGATTTTGAATATTGGCAATTGATGAATTTGTCAATCGCTTTCTTGGCAATATCGGATCCTTTCGTCTGATTTGCACCTCTTTTACGCAACCTCGATAAATTTTCTTATTTCTTTCGTACCCTTTAAAATTTTTCCCACCTCGGAGTTTATTTCTTCACGTACGACCTTTTTACCCGTCGTCAACTCCTCAACCAGTTTGGAAATCTTCGCCGCACAATCTATGATTGGCTGTTTGGCTATCTGAGCAAGGCTGAACTTGAAAAGTTATTAAAAATAAATTATTAAGCAGAATGCTAGATCCTATAAAATAAAATAGCTCAACTTAACAACATCTTAGATGAGATTATAATTCGATGACTGTCATTCTCTCATATCAGGAAGATAGCGGGTGGAAGGCTCACAAACCAAATAACGTTCTACCTTTTCCAAAGGAAAATCAAATAAGCGACAGAAAGACCTTGAAAAGACAGAGCTGAGGAAGGGGGTGGTTATGGGGGGAAGACCGTTAAGAATCAGTAGGGCTTCATGGAAAAGCCCAAACAGGAGAAAGGTGAGATCTTTCACGACCGGAAGTAGCGATTCGCGTGGAAGAAAAATTCTAATATTGAAAACATGGTGCTTCATTCCCGACAACAGCAATGTTTATTTCTTTCGTGGGCAATCCGTAATAATAAAGTTTGAAAAAAGAACTGAAAGAGTAGGATTGAGTCATAGATAACTTCCTCCTCCTCCCCCTTTTCTCAAACATAAAAGATTCAACAGAACCAGTAAGCTGGGAAAACCGCTAAAACTTCTCAAAAGATTTTTGTTCTTTTTAACTGTGATGTAATAAATCCGGGGAGGAGTGGGGAAAAACTTTAACTCGAAAGCCGAAACTTTATTTTCCTACCTTTTCCTCTTAAAAAAAAAGACCGAATATTGAAAAAGAATAAGTTCACGTAAATAAACCTGAGCTTTTTCATTTCTCTTTGCCAATTCGAAAAGGTTTCGTTTCCAGGTAGGAGTTCCCTCGAGCCATCGCCAATTTCTACCATTCACAGGTCCTTATAACTCGCCGGAACGTGGTAAATGCCCCTCTTACTGTTTAGCCTTCCTTTTTTTTCTTTTGAGTGTTTTTGCTTTTGTCTACCTTTCACTCTCTCTGTAACTCATTCTTCTGTCTCTTGTCCGTCTGCCTGGCCGGGCTTTCCTTCCGTCTTTTTAACCCCACTAAAGAGGTAGTGGGGGTTTAGTGGGTAAATATCCCACCAATCCGAGCCACCTTCCCAGATGCCTTTAAAGGGTTCCCCCACTTCCTTTAGAAAAAGTTTCTAAAAAATTTCTACCATTAGCCAAGTGCCGAATCCGTTTCCTTTCAGTCAACCAAGTACAGTTAACAAAATCCGGTTCCGAAACCCTTTTACTCAACACGAAATTAATAAAAGCTCAAAGGGTCAAATTTCATTGGAAAAACTTTGACGATTCTATGAAATTAATATCTGAGATCCTAAATCATTTATTATCTATCCATCACAAGTTTCAAATTAATTGACGGCGCCTTCCTTTCTAACTAAATCCTCATTCTTGATTAATTTACTCCCGTTTCCGCTTTCTTTCTTCCTTTTTTTTATAAAAAGAAATGTCTTTGTTTTCACCATAATTAAAAGAGAAGCCTCGAAACCCTTCTACCTTCCTCCTCCTCCTCATCATTATCGTTCCCTTCCTTCTAACCTTAAAAGGCTGTTAGTAACTCTTCTTTTATATTGATCCTGTTCCGATTTTTGACGTCTTTATTCTTCAGTTAAGTCACTATTTATTAAGTGTATACTTTTGTTGAATAAATCACTATACTTTTGGTAGCTATAAAGTAGTCAGAAGACACTCAGCTATTTGTAGCTATGATTCCACCATTTTGTGTGTCTGAGTCTCCCAGTGACTGTTTCAACTGTGAGAATAAGATGTCCCTTGACGTCCTCTTTTGTTCCCCTCTTTTCTTTCAAAAACTCGCCGAAAGAAGTTTTAGAAGACATGTCACTTCCTCGGCTATTCTATAAGCTCGTCTATGATGTTATCCAAGTTTCCTGAAGTTTCTGTTGCTCGAGTGATCGCGCAGGTTGTGTCTTCGAAAAGACCTAGAAAGTAGGCTTTACTTGCTTCTTTAAGTACCATTACTGCTGAACTTTGAACTCGAAGATCAGTTTTAATGTCGAGATGAGATTCAGCTGTTCCAGTAACGACAAATTTCTCGAAGAGCTACCGTTTCTGGACGATGATGAGGTTTCTTTATTTTTTCTGTAGCTGGAGTACTTTTCCTGACTTACGGGTATAGGAGAAGCCTTTTTCTAAAATCGTCGTTCGGCAACGCTTTTAACACAACGCTACACCCTGTGGCTTACATCAGAATACCACTAAACAAACTTTACTGACGTAACATGAAGACCAGTATTGGACGCTTTTCGTGACACATTTAGTCAAGTGTCACCAGCAGTAAAAAGTTTGCTTCACTATCAGTTAGTGCTATTCCATGCAACCGTCTTTCTAGTATTATAACAAAGTTTCAAGACAGTAGTAAAATCTAAAATATTTGTTCATTCAAGTGGTAGTTTGGCTACCTATACACCAACTTCGCTGACCGGTTTCATCCCCTATTAGAAAAGCTTCCTATAAATATCCGTTATTTAGGCCACTCGTATACAATTTAGACCACGCTCAAGAAGGTCACGCATTGGGCTAGTTAAAACAAAATTATGATGATCTCTCTAAATCTAGAGCTTTGGAAATCTAGTACCAAAGTACGCCATTGCTTGAATTTTCATTTTATGTATTTTCCTTTTTTTTAACATGTTGTACCCGTAACTTAGAGGTATGCTACCCTTTTCAAGTACGAATAACACATTAATTTTTGATTAGAATAAATTTTGACCCTTGGATACATTTTTATACAAAGACATATTGCGTATTACTGTATATTCCATTTCGGATTATATAGAAAACGTTCGTATAGGCCCTAGAGAGGGAAAAAATGGTTAAGTATGGATGTGATAAACCGAAGTAGGTCCAACCAGTTCAACCTTCATCTTTATGTACTGGCTCTTCTCTGCAACCCCATGAGTGCTACGTGCCCCGTCCTCCTCAGCCTTCGTGACTTTCATTTAAATTTCCAAAATAAAAACTTTTCGAAAAGGAAAACTTTCCTTTCAAGAAACAAAATAAATTATTAAAATCAAAGCTTAGAAAAACCTTTGGTAGAAAGAAAAAAATTGTCATAATAAATTTGTAGGCGCGCGTGCCTTGAACTAAAAAATGGATTCTACCCAAAGGAAGAATTTGTGTTTTTATTCAGACGATCATTTCTAGGACTGTACCTGTGGCAATGCATCCGGACGGGATTCAAAAATGACCAAAAGAACGCCGATGGGGACGGTGATTTGTGTTAAATTTAATCCATCTGCCAGTTTCGTCCTTCTAATCACTCTGTTCACATTGTTTAAGCTGCTGTCGGCGATCTGGTGCAAACCTAAAGTTTAGAAGTGACATCAATTACTTACAAGTTTGGCAGTTATAATGGGGATAGGATGAAAGTCAATTTAGAAACGAACCTGTAGAAAGACTTTTCAGTTTTGAAGGCGAGAGGGCCAGTCGAGACAAAAGAGGTTTGGCAAGATTGCTTTTCTTTGCTTCCTCGAGGTCGCGAGTATTGGCTTCCAAGATGAATGCCTGTTTGCTGATGAGCAAATCGGCAAGCATTCGAATGGCAGATGCTCGTTCCTCTGGACTGAGTGCTTGAAGCTGTCTACTTCCGGTTCTCGCTAAAAGATTAAAGGAAGACATCGATACACTAAGAGTCTTGGGGCTCCAAAACACAGAAAGATAGCTTTGTTTTTAGGTGAAGAAAAACTTTCAGTTCTGGTTTACCATTTTCAGCCATAATTTCTACAGAAAGTTGTCCTGTTGGACTGTCGGTGAAGAAAGTTCCAATTTTCCTTCCAGCCAGTATCAACTTTATCGCCTTTTCTTGCATGCCATTACAAATGACGACAGACACTCCTCTATCTAAGGCCCAAGTTGCCGCTTGTACCTGAAACCAAAGACAAACATCTTCACCCAATTAACAAGAAGATGTTCTTTTGTCTTTTCTGAACAGACAGTTTACCTTTGAGTCCATTCCTCCAGTACCGACTTTAGATGTGATACCGAACTGAATCGTCTCCCGCATTTCTGCGTTATAGGTATGAATAAGGCGAGCACCTTCTTGGGTCGGTGGTTTAGTGTACATGCCATCTACGTCAGACATGAGTATCAAGAGATCGGCTTGGATTTCGGCAGCCAACATGGCGGCCAAACTGTCGTTGTCTTTCAAGCTGATGGCCTGAAACAGAACAGTGAATAAATTTAATGTAAATCGGGACGCAGGTAGGAGACGACACCACACCAGCCATTTTTCTTCTTCTCTGATAATTTCTTATATCACTTACGCTGCCGTCTGGATTTGCGAAAATCGAAGATCCTCGTTGAGCTTTCTACACAAAAAAAGTTTATCAGTAAGCGGATTAGTGATCCGAAAGCGCGAAAATAAATATTCGGATCTTGACATGCAAGGTTTAGTTCGGGTGTTAGTACTAAAGTTTAGACAAAGAAAACTGTAGAATAGTAGTAGAAGACATTAGAATAGAATAAACTAACCATCGTGACCCACTTACCGCCGCCGGAAGCTTTTGGTTAATCTCGAAAGTGGTAAGAAAAGTAAAAAGAAAGATGTCGGTTAGTAATGCACATCGACGGCATGCTAAAAACGGATTAGCTACCGACCTTTTTCCAACCTACCCCTCGAATTTCGTCATCAACTTGAGGTGGTGGAGTCACTGCATCGTTCGTGTTAATTATGGGCACGATGTTGAGGCTGATCAACTCCGATAAAGTGCTGAAAAGATTTCGTCTCGTTTCCTCATTGTAAAAATCTGGTTTTGTCACGAGAACCTGCAATGATGTATAACATATATTGTAACTACTCTCGGATCCGTTGCTACATAACTATTTCCACACATACATTACTATACATATTGCTACACAAATATTTCTATACTCATTATTGGTAGGCCTACTCGTCATTTTACATAATATTAGCTTGACAAGGGCTTTCATCTTTAAGTACAAAATCCAGCTTAATTATTTTAAAATTCGTTTATAAATAATGACTTTTTTCTCACTATCCTCTAAATAAAAAACTGGGGCTATGCAGATTGTATACTGTCTCATGAGGACTCCTGAACTGTTTCCAAAAGAAGAAAGAGAGAGGCAGAGATAGAGTACTAAATTTGAATTTCTGGTTTTATTATTAATAACTTGAAAAGAAAAGTATGGGAATGGAAGGGAGGCAAAGGAAGAGAGAAGGGCAAAGAAAAAAAAAATCTTCAATCACACTGAAATCCTCTACAGCAAGATGAATTTTCCGCTTTATGGAAATTTTTCTCGAGCAACTAATTGGAGTCAAAATTTTCCAAACCAAATATAGCAACTGATTTGGGTCCGGAGAGAATAAGGAAAAACCGTTGGTCAGGAAGGAACAACAAAGGAAGATGTGTATTGATCGCTGATCGTAATTTTCTCTAATTTTTCGGGGGCGGGGGAAGGTGGTGAGGTCAAGAGAAAATGAATTTTGCAATTTTTGTTTTTCCTCTTTGAAGTGGGAGAACAGAGTAGGTCTTTTGAGACCAGCAATTAAACCCTGAGGTTTGAAACCCTCTGTTGAAGAAATAAATTTTAAATGTTGTGTTCCTTTTTCTTATGTTTGGGTTAAATTTTCGTTTGAATATTGAAAGCACAGTATTAAAACGAGCACAGCATATCATGAGCATTGCTTTCGTTTCGTTTCAACCTAATTCCAGGCAGTGTATCAAAAATCCCAAACATACCTGAGCAATTTTCACGCCATATTGAGCAAACATGGCATCGTACAGAGACATGAGACCGGATTGACCGACAGCAGCTGCTGCTCTTGGTTCCAGCAAGTATTTTCCCTCCTGTAAATGATATTAATATATTTCCAAACTTTAGAATGCTCCCATGCATGCCTCTCAGCATAATCATCCTAAATGTAATGTTTGGATGTTTTACACCCTTCTAAACTAAATACTCACGTCCTTGGTGTGATCCTTTGGCGAAAGTGTCTCTCGCATACTTAACGACATAACCAATTCTTGAGTTAACTTCTGTTTTCCAAAGGCTACAGCACCACTTGTCACCATAATGCACTCACGTCCTCCCATGTGACTTTCAGCGACCTGAAGAAAAGAAATACGTGTTGTGCTAGGCCAATTTCATTTTTGATTTAGCTCTTCGCACTCTCGTGTCCTGGCCAAATTGTGAAGTACTGTAATGCTATACTTATACTTGAATTCTTATCTCGATTATCACCCTTTTGAGTATAACAGAGTATGAGAGGAGGATTTGAACTCGTGACTATAGCTTCTTAGTCTGGCAGTTTACGAATGTCCACACTGTGCAGTGTAAGATAGTAAAAAGAGCAGCAGGAGCCGAGTATTACATGAACTATTCTCTTGAAAAGGATTATTCTTTGCCTATAGCTGAGTCTCTATATTTTATTCCCCAACAATATAGGCGGAGAATTAGTAACCTAGTTTAGAGAAAGGGAACAAATGTGATGATGGCCGTGCATAGAATGCGGATATCAAAACAAGCTATGGTCAGTTTGTGGGTTGACCACTCCTAATTTAGAGGCATTTTGTTAGACGTCTTTAACTTTTAAAGAATATGCGAAGTCGGTAGCATTCTTGACCAAAAGAGAATAACTAAAAATAATAAAAAAGCCGCACAAGTTTTGGAAGAACCTAAAACCATTCTTCTAAGAGACATACAAAGACTGACAAAAAGTTAGCGAGTCACTGATAAGGCTCCGAAAATGAAAAGGTGAGCTTCTATAAATATGGAAAGGTAACTGGGAGGAAATTACCTTTAAATGGAAGAAAGGAAATTTAGAAGGCTTTCAGTTCTTTATAAATAAAGGAAGCAGGAATGGGAGAAGGCGGTGGGAGAGACAGGAAAAGAAGAGTGAGGAGGAAAATTTTTCACGAAAATTAGCCCTCCAGTTTCACTTTTAATTTGAGTTATATAGAGAATGATAAGGGGTCGATATTCTCTGTTAAAATATGAAAAGTTAGTAATTATGTTGAAAATATATCTGAGGTGTTATTTAAGACATTGTGAGCAACAGTTTTCGGTTTTAAACGGAAATCCCTTTTCTCTCTAATTGTTTTGCTAAACTTTTAATAAGTTTTAATTTTGAAAAAATTTTTTAATAATTTTCTTATCTTTATTTATTTTATACTAAAGTAATTACTTTCAAACCAAAGAATGACGCTGTCTCCTATACAGCCATTGGAAATACTGTCACCATTTTTTTCTTCATGAACGACAGTGCCTTTTTTTTCCCAACTAAGTAATTAAGAAACATGTCAAACGTGGTCGAAAAGGAGCGAATCCATAATTTTTTTTGTATTGATATAATCTTAAGATTATTATGATTAAAGTATAATATATTTTTATGTCTTCGAACTGGACTTTCTTATCTGACATTAGTCCGTAACCGCGAACCTGAGGCTGCATTTTAGGTATTATTTCGAACTTCAATGTCTTGGGAAAAGACTTACTCGATTTTCAAAAATATTGCACACTTTGGCCATAAATCTATTTCAAAAATAATGCACACTCTTATCAATAGTTCATCTGACAAATAATGCAGAAGCTTTTGCCTTTGCATTTTATTTTTATCTCGAATCAAGGTAGCCACACTCTTATTAGTTGGAAAATCATAGGCGACGTAACGGTCGACTTGGTAACTAAACTAACTCATTTATTATAACTTCGCAAACGTATTGATTCAAGCCCAAATAAATTGACAGCAGAAGATTTTGAATCTTAATACTGATCGTTCCAAAGCTCCAAGCTTAGCGCTAATTCACGGATAATGATAGATTAACTAGTAATCCTTATAAAGATGATTGTGGTTTGAATTTGATTCGCACCATTACTGAAGAAACTTCAGAACTACATGGAGAATGTTTTGTAGCCAGTAAACTGTTAGCGTCTAAAAACACATAGGGTCATAGAGAAAAAAAACCGAATAGAGTAACATGAGAACAACAGAAACGTGACAGTGTTGCTCCAAAAATTCATTTTAGACCACTAACAGTTTGTCAAATCAATTCAAACAATTCAAAGATTGTTACCTGTTCAACAATAGACGCCAACCTTCCTAAAGCAATCCCATGTTCGTCTTCTCTTGTAATGACAGCACTTCCTAATTTCACGACCAACCTCCTCGCGTATTTCAACTGACTTCTGTCGGTGAAAGTACTTCTCTTCTTATTGGCAGTTTGCAGAGCTCGGCGAAGATCCCAGTTGACATCCTAAAAGGAAATCTCGAAATATTATTTTATTTTCTTTACCCCGTGTCAACTGCCACCTGTCTCTAAATTAGACACCAAGTCGTTGGTCTGGCTTTAAAGGGGCTAAATAAATAGGGACCAGTGTCTTAGCCTCAGGAATTGGATAAACGGATGTGACTGGGGGTACAGTCTAAACGATGAGAAGAAAGAATAAGAGAGGCATAAAGATAATGATAGTGTGGCGTTTGCCACATTCCTCATTCCGGAATGTGCACAGTGAATAAAGCAGCCGACAACTGAAGCCAAATTCATGATTCAGTCCCGGAGCTTCGCACCATCAGCGTCTTTGTACAGTATTTTCCATTTTGATTTTAAATTACAGTTATAGTAATATTTTATATATCAATATACATATACGTTCGGAATTAGTATTGTCCATCATTCGTTCATCATCAACTACACAATCTGGTTCCGACAATAGGAATGAATAGAATACACTAGAGAGACAAGAAGAAAAAAAAAGAAAACAGGGCAGAGAGAAGAAGAGGGAACTAGTAGTCATAATAACAAAGTGGGTAGGAAGGAATAATAAAAAGACAATAAAGTGAGAGGAAGAAGAGGAAAAAAGATAGGAGGGAGTATAGAAATGATGATAAGAGAAGCGTGTTATGAAGTCAAGTGGTTTAGGTCTCTTGAAGCGACGTTGGTCGTTTGGTTCGTCAAGAAGGGATGAGGCGAAGGGATTGAAATGAACCGTCACTTCGAATTATGACAAAAAATTTGGAATTTTTCAAACTAAAAATGTATTCAAATCAGACACAAAAAGCGTTTAGTGTTAGAAAATGGAAAATAAAGTCGGAAAACAAAGGGAGGAAAGATCGAGTCTCGAAAGAATTTATTTTATTGAAATCAGTCTTTCAGTTGGTGGAACATCAAAGAATTCGAGATGAGGAGTTTTCAAAAAGTTAACCTCTCGTGGAAAATTTCAGAGATTAAAGGGTGAAAAGCTGGGAGCAGTGACCAGGCTCTCGTTTCTGTTCACTTTGATGACCGTGTGATTGACGAGCTACCGGATAGTCAGGACTGTTCATCTTCCATTCTTCATTTTTTCGGCTTCTTCATTTGAACTTATTCCTCTCCAATTCGCGTTTTTATTTTTTGATTTTTTCCCAGATAGTGAGCAAACGAAGACCTAATGATAATGTTTAACTTTTCGCTCATCGTCATTTTTTATATATACTCAAAAAGCGAAGAATGTATTATAGTTCGGAGAAATACTTTTTTTTTACGTGACTGACCCCAAAACACTCCCGATTGAGTTCACAAAACTCAAATCAGCAGTCCAAGACACGGAAATGTGAGAGACAGTCACCAAAATTCAAAGTATCGTATTAAAAGTTTTGACTTGAGTGATTTAAAAAGTTTAAAAGCTGGGAAAGATATAGAAAAGAAAGTCTTCTAATCTATCTCCCTTCTAATCTATTCTCTTTTGAAGACCCCGGAACGTGTTCTTCTTTTTAGAGCTAATTCCTTCTTTTAGCAATCTGAGTCCGGTTTCACCGGACTGGTGAGGACTGAAGATTCACTAACTTGTGAGCATTGTCAACTGGCCTTAAAGTCACGGAAAACTTTTCTGTGGTACTTTTTTGACAAGTCATAACTTTAAATAGACCCAGTTGGTTCGCCACAAACTTCGCTAGAAATACAGCGAGACCTTGATGCGTGTAACAGCCTCCTTCTGTGCCGTTTTGCTTGCATCTGGTGGAAGAAGGCGTTGATGCAACCGTGTCCTGTCAGAATTTGGGTCGTTTGGAATGTGTAGCCTTTCGTGGCAGCATATCATGGGACTTATTTGCAGGTTTAATCTAGAAATTGTGAAGACTTTTCGAAACATAGTCCGGAGAGAGAACAAAAGGAAAGCTTAGGTGAAAGGCACGAAAATAGAGAAGACTGGGAAAAGAATCCGGTTGGAAAGCAAATGAACCGGGAAAAGGATCCGACTCGAAGGACCAAAAATGTTTCTTCGACTCATTACCCACTGATTTGTTCCAAATATTCTTTCCTAACTGACCTGTTGGGATCAGCAGATTCTCCCTCAGGTATTTCTCTAGACTAGAGGTCGACAAAGTGCTCCGTATATATCTTTAGTGCACGCCCGGACTTTTATTTATTAACTAAATATTCTCCACCATCTGGTCACACTTATTTATTCGTTTGTGTTCCTTTCCTAATTTCTTTCCTTTTATTTGAATGGATATTAGAAAATTTTCATTCCCCACAAATTGTCCTCTTTGACAAGGTCTTTATGTCGAAAACGGGACTGGAAAAGGTAAGGGACGGAGACAGTTCTCTCTTTAATATTTCGTCACGTTTTCAAAGAACAGAAATAGCGGGCGAGAATCATTTTTCGAAGGGCAGTAACGATTTGGGATCCAATTTGCAAATCTCCGTCACCGTTGAAATAATTCAAGATAATCTCGAGACCTTTATCGGTGTCAACTTGGCTTTTTAAGTTGTTTTTAAACATTATCTCGACGATGAACTTGAGAGTTTATACTCAAAGGAATTTTTTTTTAAAGATGACATTGACTGTTGAGATGCTTTCAAATCTTCACGTTTGAAACGAATGTCAACTTTAAAGGACTTTTATAAGAATTAGGACAATTTGTTATTTTGATTTTGTTCTGTTTCCTTGACCTTTACAACGCACTTTCCTTCCTTCTTTAACTTTGTATGAATATTGTAGCCTGTGAAAAATTTTTTTCGGAACTGTTTTATCATAAAAGAAAAAACCCAACACTAAAAGTCAGTAGTACTCCGTCTACGGATACCTGACGTGAATGGACTCAAGAAGGCTGACCAACTAGGACTTCAAACATTTCCTCAACAGAAAAACCAAGCCGGCAAGGTCCGTGGAAACTGAGAAAGACCTGAGAAAAGCAATGGTTACAACAAAAGACGTACAAAGACTGGACATCTTGAAGACAAAAATTGAAAACACCAGTTTTCAGGGCAAACCAAAGCTGGAAACTCGTCGAAATTGACCGAAGAGACAAAGTTAGAACACACTAGAAAAAAATGAGAGAGTATTGTCAGAAGAGAAAATAAAAAGAAGACTAGAAGAAAAAGAGGAGTTGAAACTAACGTAGTTCGAAAATGGCTCGACCGAAATCATGACGAAACATGTAAACTGTGTAGAGAAACGATTAAAAGGAGTTAATAGGAAAACCGGAAATTGGAGGAAATTCAGAGAGCATCCAATGAGACATTTAAAAGCCCAATAAAGAAACACAAAGCAAATATTTTGACGAATAAATTATAAATACAGTATATTAGAGAAATATTTTCGAGAGGCCATTAGTTCTCATCAAAGAAAAATGCAATTCAAAATAGGAGACCGAAGCACTTTGAAGGAGCTAGGAGTACATTTATACTGAGCCAGGCTAAAAAGGAAATTAACTCGCAGGCGTAAAGGCTCAAGTTTTAGTAATACACTACACTGATTTAATACACCATTGTTTGGTGTGCGAAGTTTGTTCTCTAAGACATTAAATAAATACGTCTCCTATAAGATAATGTTAACTTCTTGCTATATTACTGATGATATTACACCGAATTAATATTATTCAAGTGTAAATGAGAAATGTTGATCGAAACTCAAATTTCTACTCTTGGTTGACATGCCATGAGAGACAACAGAATTAATTCTAGGACAGGATAATTTACTCAATTATTTCGAAGCTCAATCTATGTGTTAGGTGTTTCACTAACACTTTCGTTAATATTCCTTGTCATTTTGTCAAAGACAAAATTCTCTCCGACTAAGCAACAGAAAGTAAATGTTTTCAACTGTAAACACTAAAGATTTGGAGTTTTTAACAAACCGCGTCACGGGTTTCCGAAAGAAAGAACCAGTCTATACTAAACAACTCAAAGAAGAATCACGTTTTTAGTATATAGGGACACCTTCGAAGAGAAAGCGTTTTCCTAGTTAAGCTTTTGGTATCATACGGGTAGAATCAGGACTTGTTTAAGACCCCAAAGGTTTAAGTATACGGTTAAAAAAGATACAGAACGACCGTGAAAATTTAAACAATATCATGAAGAAGTCAAATACTTTGTAAGCTTTACGAAAACATAATAGATAAGTGAGGTTATCGAGCGAAGACGGCTTTGACGAACACAATTTTAAACTTTCAATTTTTTTTTTTCCCATCACACTTACGTTTCTTGAAGTTATTATTTTTGGACGCCATATTTTTGAGGCCGTCGAGGCATTTCTATAAAACGCAACACAGTTTTTATGTTTCGGAACAAGTGACACCACTGGTTTCCAACCGGATCTGTTACCCTGAGCCAGAAACGAGGAAACTCTCTGGCAGAGTGAACAAGCTCTGGAATTAAATTAAAATTTTTCAATCAGTTCGCTTAAATGGTGAACCTCAAAATTTGATGTGATGCGATTGAAACTTAATATCTCCTCCTCTCCCCCCTTTCTCTCTCTGCAGTAATGTACTCAATTTTGAAGATCCATCGTTTCCAAGAAAAACCTAAATTTTCAAAATTATAAAAACCTCTTCCCTCACAACGCAAGTCCTTCTATGGGATCAAGTAAGAGAGGAAGAAGATTTAAGAAACTATTTTGAAAATTTATAAAATGACGTTTCAAAGACGTACCTTCGGCTGTAAATCATTTTACTTATAAAACAATCAAGTTCAGTCGCAGAGTCACTTGAACTGATGAACGAGAAGATTCAAAGATCGATTGATTCCTTCTCGTCTTTCGCTAGGAAACACTGTAAATAGAATTCTGTCTCATGTTTATCATATACATGATAATCCAAAAGAGAATCCCTAGTCTGATAAGGCATATCATTAGCCTAATAACACAGGTTATTGGTCACTGATTGGATAATATTTTTTTCCCGTTTTTCAAACATTTCCGCTTTCTGGGCTTTTTCCTTTCCTGTCTGTTTGTTGTTTCAGTGTTTCTAAATGTTCTGCTCTACTTCTTTTTTTAACCTTGCGTTATAAAATAAAAAGTCCCACCGAGTCTTACCCAGAAATAACACAAAGGTTTTATGGATTGCGATTTTGTGGAGGACCAACAGAATTATAAATAGAACAATTGAATTAAATATGATTCTCATTTTGTAACATTGTCAACATGCATATAGTTAATACTGACTTTTTTAGAACATTAGTATTAGCGTCATATTGTGCTAACGATAAAATGACATATTCCATTAATAACCCATAACAGTAACAGTGTATATACTACATTCCAGAAGTATCTAAACATTTGTTTTTAAACAAATGTTTAGAAAAGTTTTATCAATTTCAATAACGATGAATTCGTAGATCCTGTCAGGCCATACAGACAAATAACATATGATCAACATGGCCTCTACAGTTTTGGTTGCTGTCGAGATGTTGAGGGCGTTAGGGAAAGAGGGAGTCCTTTGGCTCACTCGCATGGCAGGGAGAAACAGCGCAGGAGGATTGACAGACCGGGGTGATTGTCCCAATCTTTAAGAAAGGGAGCAGGAGTGATTGTTCCAATTATAGGGGCATCACCCTGCTAAGTCTCCCCGGGAAAGTCTTTGCGAAGGTGCTGGAGGCCCGTTGCAGATCCGTGGTCGAGGACAGGCTGGGGGAGGGTCAATGTGGATTCCGTCCCGGAAGAAGCACGACCAACCAGCTCCTGACCCTGAAGCTCATCCTCGAGGGGTCCTGGAAGTACGCCCGACCAGTCTTTGCGTGTTTCATCGACTTGGAAAAGGCCTACGACCGGGTCCCTCGCGGGAGACTCTGGGAGGTCCTCCAGACATATGGCATCGGTGGTTCCCTCTTGAGGGCCATCGGGTCATTGTACGGGGGATGCAGGAGCTGCGTTAGGATAAATGGCGTCACGTCGGAGCCTTTCGACGTGTCCGTTGGACTCCGCCAAGGGTGCATGCTGTCGCCTCTCCTTTTCATAATTTATATGGATTGGATGCTACAGTGCAGCCGAGGAAGTGAGTTTCAGATATGGGGACCTGGAGGTGGGGCATCTTGCTTATGCGGATGACCTCGTCCTTCTGGGATCCACCCAGTCTGAACTCCAGCGGGCACTCGACGGTTTCGACGCCGCATGTGCCGAGGCCGGGATGAGGATCAGCGTGACCAAGTCGGAGGTTATAGTGATCTCGAGAAAGCCCGTTAACTGCCGTAAAGTAAAGCCCTTAGTTGCTTCCCTCACCCTGCGACCCTAACGGATAAGCGGGTTTATGAAAAGTAAAGTCGATCACAAGAAAGAACTTAAAAGTAGTTCAGGCTTTGTTGGATGATGTCCACTACTTATGACATTCTCTACAGATTTTAGATGTTAGACTCTATTGTGGCTCACAAATATATTGTTTGCAATTAACGTAGAGATACGAATGTCCTAAAATACGAATATTTTGAGATACGACAGGAAATATTCTAAAATTTGTACTTCGACATTACCTCGACATACGACGAAAAATTTGAGATACGAATTTGGGATGTGTAATAATTGCATAGGTGATCCCTAAATGGCAAAGCGTTAGCTCAGCTTTCCTCCTGCCGCTTTGAGATACGATTTTTTTTGACATACGACAATGATAACAGAACGAATTAAATTCGTATCTCAAGGTACCAGTGTATTTTGAATTCATTGATTAGTTTAGGTAGAACCATTCAAAAGGTCAAGGAGTTAGACCTACACAATGCAATCAGTGTGGGATGAGATGGAAAGGTCACAGAAAGATGAAAAGATGTGAAGGGAAGTTGCAGGATGTTATTGGGGATCTTTAAACATTGGTATGGCAGAGGAAGAGGGGATAATGATTATAGGTATAAAGACAATAAATAAAAGAAACAATACAAGACCTTACTGAAGAAAGTTCATCAGTGCTGACCAAGGTCTTTGGAGGGATGATAGCTTGACTCGATGAGAAGTGACAGACGATGTAGTTGGAACCAGAAAGTGTCCACTAAGAGTTGAAACTGACGGTTCTCCACACATTTCCTTCAGATACAGAATACTCAAAACACGTTTCAAATTAAAGTACAATATAATGGCAGTTTTTCTGACAGCATTCGATATTGAAATTTATTTCTAAAAAGTGCCAGAAGTAAGGTAGTATAAGTAAACATGTGAGATAAAAGTCAGGATTCACTTTCCTCTCAGAATTCCTGGTGTCACCATTACAAGTCTTTCCACAAGACGATGGATCGAGTTTTGAATAAATCAAAAGTTACGCTAATCATGAAAGCAAGTCACGTCAAGTCCAGTATCGTTTTCCGCTTCCAGTTACCTCTTTCTCTCCCTCTTTCTCTGCCTGTCTCTCTCTTTCTTTCCTCGTTTGTGCCGTCTCTTCAATTTTTCTTACGTTTATTTCGAAACCCATCATGTGTCTCATTGACAGACATCAATTAACAAATGACAACTATCGTTGAAAGCTTTGCTTCGTCCGTGGAAGTTTTTTCCGACTCAAAAAAAACTCACGCCTTAAATCCTGACTGAAAATGGAGTTCCCTTTTCTTTTTTTCAACCTCTTCTCCGTCTTCTTCCACCTCCTCTTCCGTACCATCTTCCCTTCTCTTCCTCCTTCGCCTATACTTCCAGTTTCTGAAACCGCGAAAAGCAATTTTCTTTTGAGTAGGACGAGTCGAAATTAGTAACCTAATTCACTTTCCTCTTCTTTGCCTTTTCTCCTGATCTTCCCTCCTGTTCTTTCCTTTCGGGAAAGTGAGAAAAGCTTCTTTATTTGCTTGCTCATTAGTTCATTATCATTCTGCTGAAGCGTTGAAAGGTTGCGACAAAAGATTTATTTGTGTTTATCTCCTCATTTTCCAAACATAGATATTTTGACTTTCAACTCGCCTTTCCCCCACCCCAACCTCTCTCTCTCTCGTTTTATTTTTGGCAAACCCAGAAACCCTGAAAATTTCTCATCCTACACTCTCCTTTCCAATTTACCAAAAGAGCAAGAAATCGTGAAATTTGTTCTTTTCATCTCCTTTTTGGGGAACCATGACAAATAACCTTTATTGAGGTTTTCCGTTTCTAATTTTTTCTTTGTTTTCTTTGTCGTGTTTCTTCTCTGGCAACCCAAATATTCAAAAATTTAGACTTGAGATCACTTCCGAACGTTCTTTTGTCGTTATGTCTTCCACTGTTTCTGTGATTTCATGCCAATACAGAACGCGTTCGATCTTTCGGTGAACTTACTCTTAGCTGAAGCCATCATCGCCTTCGTTTCGTTACGTCTGCTCCCTCAAACTTTAGAACGACGGCGATTTTGTAAATAGCTCGTCGACTACATACCGTTTTCATCTCCAACAACGTATCTTTCTCTCAACTTGCTACATAGCTGTGAAAAATTACTTTAAAACTGCCGGGATTTGCATTTCTAATTGTTACCCTTAATCTCGGTTGGCAAGTTTACTATGAATTATGTCTTCAGCACTTCCTCCTGGAGATCTCATTTCTTCTTTTGGCTTCTTCTTTTTGCCTCCTCCGTACTCCTTCATATGTTTGCTGTGCTCTATCATCCTTTCCTCGGATCACACTTTCCCTGTTTTCAGTCTAGAACCAGAAGTTCTGGTTTGTTTCGCACTTTGTCCCGCCGCTTGAGTTCTTGCTGCGTGACTTCCAGTTCCTCAACATGTTTCCCGGTTTCTAGGAACCATGACATTCTTGTTACCTTCTTCACGAAGAACTGGAAGATCTTATTTATCTTCTTGGATCCATTCTGCTCAAATGTCTGTAGAAGGTTATCCTTCTCTTCCACATGACATCTGAGATCCTTGGGAAAGACGCCTACAGTTCAGCGTTATGTCATCGTCTGCGCTCTCCTTCCCTCTATTTTCCTTGGTCTGAGCCAGAATCTCTCCTTAGTTTTTAGCATTTCCAGAAGTCCTCTGTGTTTTAAGGGCAGGCACATAAAGAGCCTTATTGTAGACCATGGCGCAGCAATGTCTCAGTTTAGTATATTTACTATGATAGATAAAAAAAAAATTTTTTTTAATTCTGCTATTAATTTCGTAGTTTCACCTTAAGCGTATAGCTCACCTTAGGGGTTGGAGGTCTCATTTGGTGAATCTCTTATTTCAAACTGTTGTAGAGTTTAAATCAATTAAGTACAATAATATAAAGAAAAAAAGAATTCTAAGTATATTACAAATACAGACGCATTAGTTAAAGCTAGATCATTAATCTAGGTCAGAAAAAGCAGACAAAAACAAAACAATTGAAAGATACGACCGTTAAGTGTTGACAAATCGGCTAACTTGCATCGGTTGCAAATTTAAATTGTCAACGAAATTTTTGGTATGAATGGGCGTGGACTTTGTTCCTCTTCCCTTCCCTCCTCGTTTTACAATATAACTTCAGACATCAATAACAACAAAATTTCAAGGCCACAGAACTCGTCACATTTCTGAAAGTCTCACTCAAAGTAAACAGATCAAGGAAGAAATACTATATCTGGTGAAAAAGAGAGAAAAATTTCCTAGCAGACGATTTTCGGGGTCAAATCAAAGTTCTAATCAAAATCACAAGGCGAGGTTAATTTTCAAATCGGATTCGAGATTACATTCGATTCGATTCGATTCCTTCGTCAATTCTGTCGTCTTTACTCTTCTTCAAATTCTGTTATCTCAACTAATTGAGTTTTTCCTTAGCTGTTGCGTTACATAAAACCAAGTTACGCCGAGTGATTCTGGACAAATTTCGACTCGGCGTTTATTTAACAAAGGATTCAGCCTTATATCCGGTGTAATAATTTCATTTATACGATACTAAATATATAATACTTATAAATTTAATGAAACATATATCCTGGTGATTGGGTCCTTTTTATTCAATTTTTACACTTTTGCATCTCCAAAGGTTTTTTCCATTTCCTTAGAAAAGTTAATCACGTCTGCTTTGGTAGGTGTTACAGTAATCAATTTCAAGACCTTTAGAGATTTATGTGGTGATATTATGCATGTCTCTGTACAAATACTTCAAAACACACTAAAAACCAAAAACAGTCGTCACTATACTTACTTTGGAGCACTAAAGAAGTCGTTCTCACCGTTGAGCTACTTGCGCAAGACTGAAACAACCATACATACACTATTACCAGTTAAGTAACAAAAAAAGAACTATAGCTACAACTTACTCTGACAGTGTTTACAAATTCATTACTCAGAAACACAACTTTGAAAAAATGTTTTTATATGTTAACGACACATATTGTATTATATTAGAAGAAACCAAGAAGGATAGATTGTATTAATATATAGATATATAGATATAAAGTCCATTTATTTGTGGCGCAAGCACTCAAACTTAGGAGCTTTATTTTGGGTGAGTGATCTTAAAACATTATTTATTTATTTATTATTTCTCTTATTTATTCGTTGTATTTACTGTATTGCCCCCCTAATACCCTACGGGTAAAATAGGGGTAAACTTTAATAATAATAAAATTTATATATAGATTGTGTGATGTGTGCGTGCGATGCGTGAATGCGAATGCGATGCGCTGGTTCGTGACCAAGCGAGAGAATGAGAAAATGCTGAATGAGCTGACTTAACTGTGTTCCTGCGACAAGAAATCCAGGACAGATGAACCTTTTAGGATGGGTGTGGAAGGAAACTTCACCTGTACCTTTTACCTTTTCTGCTGTTTGCATAAAATGCGCTGGAATGAATGCGATGCAATACTACACAAAATGCGAAAAAATGCGTAAACTCAAAAAATGCGTATAGTAACCGAACAAAGCGTATGAAACTGTGAGCTGAACAGGTGATCGCCGTCGAGTCTGACCGGCCCGAACAACGCCTGTTGCAGCTTGCTATAAAATGAGCTTCGTATCCAACATAGATAGATAGGAAGATTATGAGGAAAATGAGAGGGAAGGAAATGAGAGGATGAGGAGGATGAGAGGAAGAAGTAAAAAACTCTTTTAACTTAAGAGATAAAGCTTGAGCCTGAAATTTGACGACTTCCCAAGAGCTTGGAAGAAATTGAAAATTCTAAGGTTTTCTCAAAGAATTTCTAAACAACATTAACTTGGGAAAAATTAATTAGCTCTCTGGAGAAACCTAAACTAGAACGCTTTCCAACTCAAATCAAAATTCATAAACAAATCGTTGAGAAAACTTTAGTGTCGGCGCCCATCGTCTTTTTTATCAGGGTTAACTTTAGAAAACCTGAGAAGAGATAAGAGTTTCGAGACTTCTACCTGTTATTTTTAATGTTTTGGGTGTTACACCCACTCAAGTCAAATTTTTGGGCTGATGAGTATATTTAGGCTTACTTGCTTGCTTTCGTTCACAACCAAAGGCATTCCTAGTAGAAGGTTGTTTAGTTGGGTTTGTAAATTTTTTTTTGTTTCCTGCTAACTACCACCTGTCTCCAGCTTGAAAGACCTAGTAGTTGTTAGGTCGATATAAGGGGTTTGACCTGAGTGACGAACCATTATCGTAACCTAGAAGAGGACAAAAAGTAGTGAGATAGCAAAAGAAAAGAGAAAAGAATGAGAAAAATGGGAAAAGAATAGGGAATGAGTAGAGAAGGGTGTTCGGATTTCCGAACGAAGAAAACCCTGGTGATTCAGGATTGATTCACCCTGTGGCGACTGTTCATGTGTAGGAGGAAGTCTGTCAATGGACAACTTCTCTAATGCTTTAAAATCACCTCTATGGTGAAAAGTGTGATAAAGTTTTAATAAACGAAACCACTGATTCCTGAATTTGGAATGGTTTTTGAATGATTCCGGACAGTATTTACACCCAAAAAAGAGTTTGACAAACAGTTATTCCTTTGAATGACCCATCCGGGCAACCCTTTGCACAAAGAAACACTTTCTTACTATACCTGTGGCTTTGTCTGGATGGGTCATTTTACAATTCTCATAATATTTACAGGTATATGAAGTGATTCTACCGGGCTGCCTTTTGTATTATTTTCCTTCTTCGCCTTGAGCCGAAGAATCACTTTAATCTGAACGATTTAAAGGGAACGAGAAGAGTTAAGAAAGAGAAAATAACTAGAAGAGAATGAAGTTGAACAAGAAGAAAGAACAGAAGAAATAATGGGAAGAGTAGACAAAGATAGAAAGTTAGTCGGATGGATAAGGAGAAATGTGACCAGAAGAAGCTGCTTTTAGCTGTGAAAGAAGAGGAATCGTCTTAGCAGTCTAAGCAAAAACTGATTCAACCAAAAATTTGAACAGCCAAAAGTATTAAGAGTACTATCAGCCTGGTAGGGTTTCATTCTAAATCCGCACTTAGGCGGATGCCGCAAGGCACCTTAGAATATTCAAAGCCTATCAAATTGCCTTAGTCTGTCCCTGTTTCCAGAAATGATGAAATTTTAATAGACTTGCGTCGAAACAAGGCTCGGTGAACGGAAAAGGTGATACAAGGCAACTGGAACATAAATTTAAGTTTGGGTCAAATGAAAAGACTTACGATTTCTGTTTTGCGACTTTTAGCTTTTGTTACTGACGTCTAACCAAGTTCTTACTAACTTATCCGAAACAAAATATTCTTTGGCAAAACTTCACGAGGGAAAATAAAGTAAAATTCATTTTCGGGTCAATGTGACCCGAACAGAGCGTGAAGGTTAATTGCCTAGAAGGAAAAAGCTTCGCTAAACCTTTTCTTGGGGAAACAATGAATTTCGAGCTTTCAGCGAACACGAAATGGGCCAGAGCAGTGGTCGGCAAGCTCATTAGTCAACAGAGTCGAAAATCAACATTACAACTATTTAAGATTTCTTTCCAGACTCTAATTTATTCAACTTTAACTGTACAAGTAAGGGTCGTCATTTATTTACTGAATAAACTGTAAATTAGACATTTAAATTCTGATTAAATCAGAGAAAGCTAAACTATACCGCCCTGTATTTCTGTTCTAATATCAGCTGATGTGAGGAAAGTTTGTGCAAAATCGCCATATTCTCGTGTGTGACAAGTCGGAGTGTAGAGACTACTGGTCAATGTTTGTGAGATAAGAATTATCTGGTGAGCTGAAAGAAAATTTTACAACCGAATAAGCAGTGCTACCATCTTTTTGTGTTTTAAAACTAGAGGCTACAGCACTATAATAACACGTGGAGGACGGCGTGTACCACCGGCGGCTCACATCAACCATAGTTTTATAACACAGTTTTGTTAGATGAAAAATACTTTGTGTGGTTAATGTATTTAGATAGGCCTATTTATTTGTTTTTGTGGGTTTTTTAAAAAGAACGTAGACATTATGGTGGTTCACCTTCGCAAGATCGGCAAAATGTTGTAACACTTTTCGATGTATTTGCAGCAATAGTTCTACCTAGTCGAACAGTCCAGTTGTGGACTCACATGATGAATCATCTCTTATCGTAAAATCCAATTCCTAGAAGGTGAAAATCTAATATATTAGAAATTTTACTGGCCCTGTCTTACAATTCTACTTACCAGAAGACTTGAACTTTTTTTTTTCATTTCAAACTAACTGCTGTATGTTTTCAACTCATTTTCGCACCTATTTGTAGGAGCCGGTTATTACCTGATTAGAAAATATGTTTTAATTAGGGGTCAGCTACCATTAGTTGAAGGTTTACTTGCTGACTGAACATTACTACCAAGGCTGTAAGTTTCGAGGGAATTTTAGAGTGATAGGATAGTGGATGAATTGAGTGAAAACATTTTTAGGTAAGAAAGCGGAAGAAAAACAGGCTGGGAATTTTGCATCCAGGCGGGATTTGAACCACGGCCCTTGGAGTGATAGGGGATTGCTCTAACCTCTGGCCTACCAGGACCCTTTATTATAAGCTATATTGATTAATTTTTCAGTTTTTTGCAATAATTACAATAAGTTGGTACAAAATGAGAGGGCCCAATTAAGGGGTGAAAGCCCCTCCCACTTCAAATATACCTTGTCTCCTTCTTTATATTTATAGAACCAACTAATTGCAATTGCTTGCATAGGTAACAGGAAAAAGAAAGTCCTCTTGTAAAGAGCGCCAAATATTCTAAACGTATGGTAAAGAGAAACTGCACTTTTGTGCCTTTCCTGTCATCCGATGGCGAGACACAGCAAAATTTGCGCCGTCCTCATCATGTTAAACAACAACTAACTTTCCTTCAGATTCTTTCTCTTAACCGAATTCCCAGTTGTAACCTTTATTCAATCTCTGAGAGACACTGGTTTTCTAGAGATACGCCATTGAAGCCAGACCAGCTTGTTATTGTCCCAATCTTGAAGAGAAATAAAAAATGGAAAGTTCTTGACAGCAGGAGGTTTTAAAGCCTTTGCTCCAGGTAAACACAAACGTAATAAAGTAAGGAGCAACACATTAAAAAAGCTCCGTTAGGAATTATCTCATAAAATTCGCTCCTCCTTGAGACTTAAATCACTTTTAACATATAAACAGTTCAAAAGGTATGAACACAAAGTCGGAAGTATGTAAATTATATCCCGTCCCATAGAGCAGGTTCATGAATTTTCCCGCCAAAACTATTTACTTCCGGGCTATACACCTTGATTTTACTACTCAAAAAGGTTTATGGAAGATGTAAATTTTAAGTTTCATTAAAAATAAATATTTTATCTTTTTTTGTTATGTTTCAGCACAACAACAACAGCAACAGAAAATACATAGATTAAATAAAGAAGATACAAATTTGAATATTAAATGAGACTGAAGATAGGAAATAAAGAGAGGCGTAAGAAAAATGAGTTACGAAAACTTTTTTTGAATACCAATCATGAATTTAAGATCAATAAATATTATTTATATGTTTTGGATGAATCATCCTGAGACCTTTTTCTTTTTTATTTTATTGTATTTCCCTTTCATTCATATTTTTTATATCCTACAGGTCAGCTTTTTCATATTCTGAATTTAACCTTTAGAAGACGTGATAACAATTCCTTTAGGATTTTTTGGACCCAGAATTTGTGATATTTAACAGACTCAACTATGAAATCGGGTTTAATACTTCAATTTTCACGAGAATTTACTTATACGGTACTAATTTATTTGTTATTTTAGTTAAACATATATTTTTATGTTTTAATAAAAACTGAAAAGTCTGGTGGGCAGGCAGCAAGAAGGAACAGTATACAAAAATAAAATAATATGGCATCTTTATGAATAAGTAATAGTTTAGTTATTTAATAAAATTTATTTATTTATTTATTTTATGTGTGTATCGTTTATTTATTTACTTGTATAGGTGTCTTATTATTAGTGAATTTGTGGTTTATCGTGTATTTATTTACGTAGATATTTATTTATTTATTGACAGATTCGCTATTTATCATTTATTTACTGATCTGCTTCAAAATATATATCATTTAATTTATTAACTAATTGTGAATTTAACTTATTACGTAAGCGGTATATTTTATTTATGTATTCATATACGTTGATATGTTGTGCCTCGTTATATACTTAGGTAGTGAATTATGTAGATGACATAGCTAGCTACCCGTATGACCTTTAAAGGGAGAAATATATATGCAACAGGATATTGTAGCTCCCGAAAAGGGTACACAATTAGCAAAATTTATTATCATTATCATATTATCATATTATTTTATTAAATTTTATAAGTGAACTTATTGTGACACAGTCTTTTTACAAATAAATTAATGTCAACCACAATTTTGGATTCGTTCGTTCATCAACTCCACAATCGTAGAAACGTACAATGACTAAAGTGAGTCTAAAATCCCTCTAGAGCAAGCACACCCTCTGCCGAAAACCAAGTCTAATCATTATATCTTTCTTTCTTTCTTTTTCATAGACCCGCTCATCCTTTAGGGTCGCGGGGTAAGGGAAGCAATCAAGGGCTTCCAACTGGCAATCCTCCGCTATTGAAGTCAGAGAACCCGGGGTTATCAGGCGGGATTCGGCCAAGGCCTTCACCCCCCTGATCATTATATTACAAATAATATTAATATAACATGTAAATAGCTAATAGCTGGTAGCTAGGACAATTGGACGTAGAGCCGTCAATGTTAGCTGGCTCATAGTCGTATATATTAATATTTGCAATTAATATACAAATCGGAGTAAAAAAGAGTCGAAAACATTGTGGCTCATAGTTGCCCGAAAACGAATATCAATAAATACTAATAAAATGTAATATTATATGTATTCTTGCCTTCGGCATTAATATAGAATTACAATTTTTCCTTCCTAATCTTTTTCAATAAAATTATAAAACTGGAAAGGAGGTATTTTGATTCTGATTCTTCTTCTTGGAGATCGAAACAGCCAGAAACAATATACTGTGTGTGTCTATGTTTATTTTCCCTAATATAATAATTTATTTCGGAGTTTGAAGGACTAAATTTGTGTATTCAACGTCGTTGAGAATTTAGTGAAGTCAAAATTTGGGGGAAAGATTATAATAAAAAAAATATAACGGAGATAGACTTTGAAGTTGGCTACGGGGTCAAAGGTGTCAGCAAATAAAGCAAAATATGAATTTCATATGCCTGTTGCATATATTATACCAAAGGACAATGTGAGCAATGTATATCTGTGACATTAGGCACATCAAAGGAAAAGAAAATCGGAGATTTTAAAAAGGTCTTTAGGGATAGTGAACACGCTTTGACAGCGGTAAACGATTCTTATTTATTTTATTATTATTTGAAACCATACACATAAAAAATATAACAATTTTCGACGCTTCCTAACCTCTTATCGACCGTACTTAATCGGGTCAGTTTGTCAACATTTTTCCTCTTTTTTTTGCTGTGTTTACTGTAAAGGTATTCACTACAAAGGCATCTCAATCTCCCGAAAACCCTTTTCTCGGAAAGTTTTTCTAAAATCCCCGCCTGTCAATCACAAAAAGTTATTTGACCTTTGTTCCTTTGACTCTGATTTGAATGTAAAATTTAAAAATTTTCCTGGCGAGGAGTCGGTCGAAATCTTTGACGGTGTTTCCCTTCCCAAAGTTGTCAAGGTTCTCGCAAAATCTTTTAATCATCAATGTCGAGGAAACTCATTTAAATTTTAAGACGGCAAAACAGAACTTTCTAATTTGGAGTTTTTTTGAATATTTCATTTCCATGAGTTAGCAAGACGACAGTACGGGGAAAATGGATTCCAGGGGATAGTCATTCAGGAAGATGTTAATTTCCATGGAAGTCATTAAACAGTAATTATTGATTTTGATCGGGAAATCGAGGAAGGAAGAGTGATAGAACAAGGATGAAGAGAGAGAGAGAGAAAGAGAAGCTGTTAAGTTAGAGATTTGCAATAAATATTTAACAAATATAAAGAGAACCCTGGTTCGAGGAAGTGGCCACCCAAAGTGACCCAGGGACATTATTATGAACTCGCAATAAGCCAAACTAGCCAAATAGCTTACAAGTCCCGAAGGTCATTTGCTTTATTAATTACTGTGTGGGGAAAACCAGAAGCGAAACACACAAAATGTTTTTAAAATTTTTGAGCTTTTAGATCCGATTACCTTTAAAGCTTTTCCTTTCCTTCCTTGAAATCAGAGTGTCGCAAATTTTAGTCCTTTGATTCCTTTTTTTAGTTCTTCTTTTTGATTTTTAACATGAGGTTAGTGAGTTTTTTGGAGGGTTGGATTCAGTCTTCGTCGTGTGAATTCGTTTCAGCTGGAGATCACGATGCTGAATTTAAGCCTCTCGTTAACGTTTCAGTTTTATGTGCTACGAGATAAGTGTACCCGTACGCAACCAATGTTTCTGCCTCATTTTATCTCACGTTCGGGAGTCTTCAAAGACTGACAGAAACTCAGGTTTTGATTAATCTTTGAAGTGTTTCTGGATTTAGTACCTAACTTCAGAGTCATCTATATCTCTTTTTCTTCTTGCTTCGGCCACTTCCTCAAACCACGTTGTCAACTCTTCCTTCCGGCTTCTTCTCCAATTCTCCTTCATCTTTTTACTGTATTCTCTCTTCCTTTACCCAGACCACGCTTTCCCTGATTTGAGTCTGGCTCTAGAGAGAAACTCCTGAGGTTCTAGTTTGTTTCGCATCTTGTTCTGCTGCTTAAGGTCTAGCTGCGTTTCCCAAGATCTTTTCAGGGTTCTGTGAACCACACCGGTCTTGTCTTCTTCATCAGGAAGTTCTGGGAGATATTATTTGTTAATCTTCCCTGATCCATTCTGCTCAGATGTCCTTAGAAGGTTATCCTTATAATATCTGAAATCCTTGGAGGGTACGCGTATAACTCAGCTTTATGTCTTCGTCTGTACTCCCCGTTCTTCTTGACTGGATCCAGGATTTGTCAAAGCATTCTATTTTCGGGTCAATATTATGTTATTAATAAATAAATTAGGATTCAAAAGTAGCCAGACAAAGTTGGTGGGACTGTTTTTCTATAACGTAAAGGTTAAAAAGGTTTGGGTGACAATGAGCTCGTTTGTCGGTCTCTTTTCTCGAGAAGAGAGGGGGAGGTTGATAATGTCACATCATAATTTGAAAACTTTGACAAAGGGAAAAAGGTAATACGGAGGAAAGCAGATTGGCGCGAGAATAATATACTCGTTTCGAATTTGAATTTGGTGGTGAGAGACAGACGAGTGAGAGAAGCGTTTATCTGGAAACTCATAGACAAAGCTACAAATTTCAATTCGAGATGTTCGTTCGAGCGAAAAATTGCCCGTTTTAAATGTGGTAATGTTTGTAGTTGAAGCAAATACTTCGAATTTGGCTGAGTTAAAACTCGAGGGCGTCACCCCAGAGGACCCTCTAAAATCAATTAACCTATAAACCTTTTTTTTGGTTGTCTCATGGAGCCCGAATTTCACTTTTATGGCATTGAGAAGACAAAATATGTTTGACCAAAGGTTTTTCAGGTACAGGGAAAGGAATACAAATAGCGAATAGTTTAGAAAGAACAACACGGCAGAGTTCAAAGCAGACCTGTGAGCTTTGTTGAGGACTGAATTTCTTGAAAAATTAGATTTTTGATAGAGTATACAGTATTTAGGGAATGAGCTCAACATAAATGTGCAATATTTATGAAATCACATTTTTGGGAAAGTCTGCATAACTTGAGTCGGATTAAAACTCTAATTTTTCAGGCTTTGGTATAAAGGATGTTGTCCAGTTCATCAAGAGGATGAAATGGAAGTGGGCTGGTCACCTTATGAGGGCAAGTGACGGAAGATGGACCAAAGTGACCACGCTCTGGACTCCAGCTCTGGGGCACAGAAAAAAGGGCCAACAGAGAAGGAGGTGGGAGGACGACCTCGTTAGCTTTGCTGGTTCCCATAGGCATAGAAGAGCAAAAAACAAAAACTGTGGAGAGCAGCGGGAGAGGCTTTTGCCCGGGATGGGCCTAGTAGATATTATAATCTTAATTTATGTATATAAAAAAATTACTAATGTAAAAAATTATTAATGTAAAAAAATACTACTAATATAAGCTTTTATTATTATTATTATTATTATTATTATTATTATTATTACTATTATTTTTCTTCCTTTACTCGGCTGCTCTTCGCCGTCTCCACCCCCTTCGCTCTTCCCTTGGGAGTGGGCTTCGCCCTTCTGCCGCCCGGGCCACATCAGCCTGTTCGGCGTCATAAGCACAATTTGTGCACCCGAACGGCGAGAGCTCATCCTGCGGCCACTCTTCCATCAAGGACAGTGACTGCAGGGGATTAGCTTGCCCCATGGGCACGCAGGATCCGAAGGCTCCGAGGATCACTGCCTTCTGCATCCTGCAGGCCAAGGCCTGGGCACCCGACCTGCAGGCGGGGATGATGTTCAGTTCCCCCAGGAAGTCAGCTTTCATGCCACCCAGGCAGCCGATGATCAGCACGACCAGCCTGACCTGGTGTCCCGGATACTGCTGCCCGACGTCGACGATAAGGTCCCGATATTTGTCTCTCTTCTCTCTGTTCTTCGTTGCTATATTGGCTTCGGCGGGACAGGAGAATTCGATGACATAAATAATTTTTTCCAATCGGTCCCTCACCACGACATCGGGCTTCGTGGCCTCGAGAACCCGCGTCGTGGGAAATGAGTAGTTCCAGTAAATGGTGCACCTCTCATTTCCCACAACGCCCTCAATCTCGGGGGGAGCGTAAGGCAGAATCGGCTTGGCATCTATTCCATAATGGTGCCGTAGGTGGAAATACAAGACCCGGAGAGCGGCGTTGTGTCTCGCGATGTACAGAGACCTGGCATAGGAAGGACAAGCTGACAACAGATGCATGATTATTATTATTATTATTATTATTATTATTATTATAAAGGATGTAGCAAAGGACTCAGACTCTTGACTGTTACTTTCTTAGTCAGAAGCTTTGACCAGTCAACTAAAACTCTTCCACCACTTACGAGTGGAGCTATCATTTCCCAGGTTAGGAAGAATACCTGAGCAAAAAAAATCAGTATAAGAACATTTATACTTGACAGGAAAACCCGAAAGTTGTAAAAGCTTTTCTAGAAGCAGAACGATTTTCTGGAGGAAAAAAAGAAAAATGAAGTTTTAGTTGTGGCCTTGGCCGAATGTTTTATTCTTTTTCACTTATTGTCGTTAAAAGTTTGTCGGTGCTTTTAGGATGAGGTAAAAACTAGAAGAAAAGTGGACAAAAGCTGGAAGGAAACCCTTTCGACGAAAGCTTTAGAATGTCGGCGACAGAGATCGATTCAGCGGTAAAATTCATAAATCACGGTTTAATGAAATATTTTGCTCCGGTCTACACCACAAACACTCTTCTCTCTTCCCATTCGCTCCTTTTTAATCATTTACTATTAACTGGATTCTAGGGGAAATGACCAAAACGGCCAAAATGCTTTCCAATTCCCTTAATGAACCCTTAATTCCAAATTTTCACCCCAACAGCCTTTGATTACTTGGACCCAATCACTTTGGGTTCTACACATCCGTTGTTGGGAGTTTTGACCTGTACCCTTCGTGGTCCTTCCTCTCGAACTACTTCTTATGTGTGCTCACCTTTGCAAAAGATGACTTAATAAAACTACAAAAGGACTACTTTGGAGCATCATGTTTAAAAATTCCACTATTTAGAAACTAAAATAGTTAAATGAACTATAAACAGGAGATTGAAGATTCCTGCCACACTTACCACGTTTTTGTACCAGACGAGACGCCGCAGATGGAGCCACTTTGGTCTGTGGAGGAAGAAATGGTTATACTATTCCCTTTGATTGTAAAGGAGATAGTATAATTATTTAAGTTAGACCTATTGTCTAGGTTTCCAAGCGTGGTCGATTTTAAAACTATACCAGATCTAGAAGAAGTAGATAATTTGCCCCAGATGTTGGTTGTTGGTATAGTTTCTCATAAAATTTACAGAAGGTGGTTCAAGAAATTTTATCTAATTGATTTTGACCTTTCAGATGAAACCCTTCCTTCCGAAACCAATAGCAACTTACCGAGAAAGAGGTCCACGGAAGCAGACGAAAGCTTGTCCAAACATCCTCAAAGTTCTTTTAGATATCTAATAAATTCAAGAGGGTGAGAAGGAGGACTTAAAAGAGAAAATGAAACCAGTGAACACGAACCGTTTATAAATGCGGTCGTCAGGTGAGTATAGCAGATGAAGCAGAAACGTTACAAGACAAACACACTATTTCGGGGTGAGGTCGCCATCGGTAAACAAAACCTTTTAAACCTCTCACCTCTCATCTACTACCGATGCGCAAACACGATCCGAACAACTTTCCAAACTTTATCTCCAGTAAACATTTTTTTTTAGGTTCGCCATTAATTTTGCCTGCAGAATCTCTTTTCCCTTCCCTCCACTCCCCCTCCCCTCCTCTTTATCTTCTTTCACGCAATCTGATCAGAAATTCTCTGCCGGGTCTTTTTAACAAGCTTTCGTTAAGGTTTGGAGAGCTTTTTAAATTTTTGTTTACGCGACGTGCTAGTGAGTTAAGCTTTCAAACATCTTGTTATGAAACTAATTTAACGCCCTCATATTGTGTGCAGGAGATGAAAGGCGCATGCTTTCATTACAAAGATTCTTTTTCTTTTTTTTTAACTGAAACAAAAGGAAAAAACGAGAAAAGAATTTAATTTCCTGTGGAGTTGGATCAGCATTTTTCATAATGATATTCAACAAATAGATGAATTTGCTTTTGAAATTTCTTGTGTTCGGAAAAAAAGACGAGCTCATTAAATTGCAAAAAATGCAAATTAAACAAATTACAAAAGTAAAAAGTCTTGAGGCGTAATGATTAAACCATCAACGAAGCGTACCGCACCATTATGAAACATTTCCCCAGGAAGAAACACCTGGATAAAGTTATGGTTTTAACCTTTCCATCAATTCCGGCCACCTTTTTGGAATCCAGAACCCACTTTTACCACTATAACTTAAGCTATGCGCTTGTGACAAATGTTTAGAAAGATTCTGTCGACTTTATGTTGAATTCGTAGGTCTTGCCAGGCCATACAGTCAAATAACATGTGATCGAAATCGTCCCCGCAGTTTTGCTTGCAGTCGAGGCACATGTTGGTATTTGTCAGTCGAAATTTTAGCACATAGGCTACGAAGTTTCTGTAAAACTGTTTTGCGCTGAACTTACCACAAAGTTTGTAAACATTATCTGCAAAATGATATTCAACCTCGAAAGTCTAAATGTAAAATACTGCCCATCAGTCCCCAATATTTGTATTCATCGCTAAACAAAATATAATTAAGAAATATAATTTTTTTATCCTTTTAGCTTCTATGATATAAAATTATATCAGTAGAATTGTTGAATGAAACCGATACAAATCATTTTTTATGATTCAGAGAATAAAGTCTATATAGTCGTTGTTTTATGTCTTTCTCCATATTTTATTGTTTGAGTTTTATTGTTTTAGGAAATGAAAATATAGAGGACAAAACCAAAATTTTTTTCTTATCATTGGGTGGATGAGCTTCAATCCAGTGGTTGGAAAAATAGATGACAAAGAGTACATGCTTTCCCAGAAGCTGTTGAAAAGTTGACATTCAGAAAGAATACATCTTCCGATAGCATAATCCAAAGCAAACCACGTTTTAAAACTAAAAGATGGTTTTAAATTTGTTTTGTGCTTTTAAAGATAGTAACGTACAATGTTGGCAAAGTTGACTTTATCAATAATAAAAAATTTTATTTGGACCTCAGAGAAACCAATTTACGTAAACGAACGCCCTTGTGGGCATAATGAGGTCAATATTTGGAAATGATTACTAGGTCGAATGTCGACTTTAAATTCGGGTACTGGATTCAAAAGTAAAAACTGAAAATATGGCAAGGGGTTAAATCATTCACCGCCTTCTCACAATTTCTAATCGTTTAGTATTGAATTCATTTTTAAACTATAAAAGACTGGAAAAAAAAAATAAATAAAAACATTAACGATCCCATTTGCAAAGCCAGCCCAGAACTTACTGTTATTATTATTTTTTTACTTTAATATTGTTCTTAGAATAAATTTCCTTTTCTCTCTAGAACAGTCAAGAAGGAAATTTCCGACTAAAAAAGATGTTTAATGAAATAAAAAATTAAAAATGAAGTTTTATTTCTTTATGAGGAAAAAGGGAGAAATTGCTTTACAAAAATATTTCAAAAGAAGAGAAATTTAAGTTATTGCCACTAAGAAAGAGAAAAAAAATTATTTGTTAATGCATGTAATGAGAGAAAGAGAGGGCGGGGGAGATGGAAGGAGAACGATAAATAGATTAAATTGTCGAGTTTTCAGACGCTATTAATTGAGTTTATTTTTTCATGTCGACAAGACCCAACTTTTATCGTTTTTAAAGGGTTTTGGGCGGGACAAAAAAAAAGAAATTAACACAATAAAAATTATCAGTGTTCATAATTTTCTCATTTTTTGGCATTTATTAGTATTAAATTCGTCATTTTTTAATATTTTTATCTCTTGCAACCTAACAAAATGTGAATTTTAATTTTTTTGCTATGAAAAAAAGTCAGGCCGATCGTTACTGGGTGCTTTTAGACCCTGGTTTTATTTAACATAAGATTTAGCACTAAAACCGTGTCAAATTGTTTTCTTATTATTCTACATTATTTATATAATATTGTGAAGATTGAAGAACCCATCACTGAAAACCAAACTAAGAATCTCGAGTCGAGTGTCAAATTATCTCTTCTCTACGAGTGAGACGTAGAAGGTGACGAGGACATAACCCGCAGAATCCAGTCTACAATGAACCGGTTTCTAAAAGTGGTCGTGGGAATAAGGTGACCCAGTGTCATCTCTAACGAAGAACTATGACTCCGAAGGCACCAGAAGCCCTCGAAAACGCAAATGAGAACAAGAAAATGAAGGTGGATAGGGCACACTCTTCGCCGAAGACAGGATTAGACCCCAAAACGAGCCCTCGACTAGAATCGTCAAGGAAGCGGAAGAAGAAGAAGACCAAGGAAGACGTGAAGGCCAACAGTCGTCGAGGAGCTGGCTGCAGAAAAGAAAACAGCCGTCAATCGAGTGCGATGGCGGAACCTTGTAGACGCCCTATGCGCCCCAGAGGCGTTAAGAGGACTTACTATATAATATAACTACATGTATAGTACTTTATACACAAAAACGCACAACAAAAAAGAAACGAACTAAACAAAGACAGAGAAAACTCGAACCAAACTTTCTGGCACGCTTCTGACACTCCGTCAAAGTCAAACTGTCGAACCTGGGACACTGATCTTCGGGAAACTGATCTTCGTCGTCAAACCCAACAGGTTTGCACAGGTCTTATCAGCCTCAATTAGCCTTGGCAAATTTTTTTTTCTTTGTTCTGTCTTTATACAATCAATACGTTACAGCAAAGAAGGTTAAAAAGGTTAACCTATGTATCAGTAAAGTATAATTTATAACTTCAAAAGAAAACAAAACGATTTGGAATGGGAGTGAGCACACTGGACACACTTTACGAGTGCATATGTTTCGGTGGTTTAAGAAGTTTCTTCTTTTTTATAATAAATCTAAATAATAGTTTAGATAAGCGAATAAAAAACAAAATAAGAGAAAAAGGTAAAGATAAGGGTTCATTTATTGCAAAAGTATGTGAATTTTTTTATTTAAAAAAAAATGGCATAACTTATTGCTCAGGGGAGCTTCAGGCCTATTCTTCCTCAGGAGCTATGATATATATGTGAGACAAATAACCACGAGCCATGCTAACCCACTTTTTTGGAGTCCTATTCGTAGGAATGAGTTTCTGCGAATCAGTTGCTTCGTTAAATACTACTATTTCAGTTATAGGTGAGTTATACTCCTGGTTTTCACCCTTTTTTGCTTTTTGTAGGAAGAGGATTTGAACTCGCAACTATAACTTCTTAGCCTGGCACTTAACCACCACGCCAGAAACCTCCCGTCGACTCTACTATTGATGGGAACACCACGTGCCGTTGGTACTCTTACCAACCCGCACTGGCGCAGTGTGGTAAGCTGCGGCCTGCAACCCTAGCTTGAGTCACAAATTATGCTAAGGGCGCGTTTCAGCAAATCTTTCCTCTTCTTGACATGGATAACAGCCTACTAAGTATACTGAACCCACAAAAAAAGCGGTAGATCTTTCAAAATTTCTGTCGACGAGTCCTTGAAACAAATGCAGATGACGAACGTGCCCGACAAAGACGGGCAAAGAAGAAGATAGCAGAATAACCTTAGCATTATTATAATAAGCATTTCAACCTCTCCTCTTCTTTACAAATGAATAACTCAACCGCTGAAGTCAGGAAGACGTCAAGACGAGGACATCTGGAAAGTATTTCCTTCACAGGGGGGTCTTCCAATACCTCAACAGCAGCATTGCATTAGTAAGATAATTACAAAAAAAAAGGAACATACAGTACCTGCGTATGAATGTGATCATGACGATGACTTGGTCTTGAGAAGAAGTAGTGCGCCAGAGGAATTTTAGACTCATTTTAGTTAGTGTGGGGCTTTTTTTACAATGCAAAAGGTTAAAATACTTTTTAGAAGAAGCTAACTATTTAACAAAATCGTTATTTTACGTTTTTAAAAATGAATGTTTGTAATGAATTATGCAATGAATTTATTTACAAATAATGTTCACCTTCACAGACTAAATTTGTCTCTTGTAATAAACATTGAAGGTTGTAAGTGCCTTTTGTTGTTTATAATTTTTTTTCTTTCTAAAAACAAATTTATTTGTTTTTCATATTGTTTATTGCCTTTTCATTAGTTGCTCGGGCTAATTGTTAAATGTTATTTTATGTACAGCTGTGTGGCGATACTATCTCACAGGTTGTGTTTTATTGATGATTTTGAATTTTGCTTAATGAATGAATAGCTTCCTTTTCATTTCCTTCAAAATGGTTAATTTTCGAACACATAAAAACAAAGCGCATAAAAGGAGATCTACCATTCAAAATTTCTGGTTTACTCAGAACTTCTGGTTCTCATACAGGTTGCCACTCCTTGCTTAAATATAATGAACAATAGATAAATATCACTCTTAAGACTTATGATAAAGTAGCAAATTCACCATTTCAAAGACTCTTCGTTTTACAAATGCATGGTAGGTAATCGGTTAAAAGGGGCATTTTTTCGGCGTGCCTTCTTCAGGCATTGTCTCTGCTGTATGAATTTACGACATGATTTTCAATGGTCTGGAAATTTTTCGTGAATATTTTTTATACACGTTAAATTTAAAATCGATTCTCGAACATAAACCTAGTAACTGACTTAGAGTGGAGGAAGCACATAAAATTTTTGAAGTTGTGTTGTAAAAAGAATGTTAATGAAGTAGGTGGACCTGATTGAGGGCAACTGTCAAAATTGTCAATTTTTATAAAAGAAAATGAGTCTATTCAATACAGTTGAATGAACTCTTGTTTATACGTAGTCTCTTTCACGTGTCAATTGTGAATTGTAGGCGGAGAAAATGCCGTGGTTAAAAGTCGACTGCTTATTCTAAGCAATATTTAAAATTTTGCTGGGCATGAATGTTTTACACTACTAAAGCAAACAAGCAGAAAGCATTTACTGCACTACTGTTATTTCATATTCTAAGTGGTTTAAAATGTTTCTACAACTTTTATGGCTCAATGGGAAGTCAGTCAGCAAACAAACAAGTCAGCAGGAGAAGGAGACAAAGAGAAGGAGGAGGAGGAAATGTACAAAGTCTGGTGAGAATAACGAAGAAATGTGTGGTTTTGATTTGCCAAATAAATTTATTTCTAGTTCAATGAGGGCGATTGTTCACTGTGACACGACGATCAGTAGAGTGGTGAAAATCGGGGTGCGAGTTCCCAGCGGCGAGAAGAGTCGGACTCTAGCAGCAGGAAGAAACTAGTCCGAATCCACCACGACCGATCATACCTCCGAAAGATGGGTAGACGGATCCTCCGCAACCTCCTCCGACTATTCCAGATGAAACAACAGTTGGAGCAGAGACGACTGGAGCGGCTACTACTTCAGTGGCTACGGCTGGAGCGGCCATGACTGGGGCGGACATGACTGGAGCAGACATGACTGGGGCGGACATGACTGGAGCAGACATGGAGTATCCCCCGCATGATGATCCGGTAACGACTGGAGAAGAGACGACTTCGAGCAGACATGACTGGAGCGACATGACTGGAGCAGACATGGAGGTCCCCGCATGATGATCCGGTAACGACTGGAGAAGAGACGACTTCGGTGACGACTGGAGCAGACATGACTGGAGCTGACATGACTGGAGCAGACATGACTGGAGCTGACATGGAGTATCCCCCGCATGATGATCCGGTAACGACTGGAGAAGAGACGACTTCGGTGACGACTGGAGCAGAAATGGCTGGGGCAGACATGACTGGAGCAGACATGACTGGGGCAGACATGACTGGGGCAGACATCACTGAAGCGGTGTAGGAAGGAGCGTAAGACGGAGCAGCGACAACCGAAGAGGAAACAACCTCGGTGACGGCTGGAGCGGAGACGACTGGAGCGGAAACGACGGGAGCGGATGCTCTGACCACGGTGGATGGCACAGAAGAGACTACTGCAGGAGCAGCCATTCCGGCACTAATACCGATTCCGTATCCGCCCTGAAAATGAAATCACAATACTTAAAAAAACGCCAGGTTCATCGACTCGTCGAGTCGTCCTCTCGAAGGAAGAATGCTGAAAGGAAGTTAAATGTGAAAAGGCGAAAAAATGTAAAACCTACGCCGAATCTGGAAATTCCACCGCCGCAGGTACCGCAAGGAGATGCCAAGGCGACCGCAGATGAAACGGCGACGAGAGTAATTAGATTAGCGATCATTGTTGATGGATTGCTTTCGGTTAATTGCTGCTTCTGGTTGGAGGTGTGGAACAGTGAATATCTTTCGACTCCGTCTCCCAACCTTATATACTAAACATTCTTCCGGGTACAATATGTAAACGTTTTTTTGGGAAGAATTGTTACAAACCGATAACACATGAATTATCCTAAACAAAATAATAATAATTTGATAGAAACAAAGCCGCCGGAATCGTAGTAATGACAAGCACGTTTTAGAGATATAAGTTACATAGGCACATACTCTGTAATGTTTCAGTTTTTATGAAAACACAAACAAAATAGATTATATTTGTTTCTGATATTTCATTCTTTACGGTATCTTATTGCATGTCTTTAGTATATAAGGTTGGGAGACGGAGTCGAAAGATATTCACTGTTCCACACCTCCAACCAGAAGCAGCAATTAACCGAAAGCAATCCATCAACAATGATCGCTAATCTAATTACTCTCGTCGCCGTTTCATCTGCGGTCGCCTTGGCATCTCCTTGCGGTACCTGCGGCGGTGGAATTTCCAGATTCGGCGTAGGTTTTACATTTTTTCGCCTTTTCACATTTAACTTCCTTTCAGCATTCTTCCTTCGAGAGGACGACTCGACGAGTCGATGAACCTGGCGTTTTTTTAAGTATTGTGATTTCATTTTCAGGGCGGATACGGAATCGGTATTAGTGCCGGAATGGCTGCTCCTGCAGTAGTCTCTTCTGTGCCATCCACCGTGGTCAGAGCATCCGCCCCAGTCGTCTCCGCTCCAGCCGTCACCGAGGTTGTTTCCTCTTCGGTTGTCGCTGCTCCGTCTTACGCTCCTTCCTACACCGCTTCAGTGATGTCTGCCCCAGTCATGTCTGCCCCAGTCATGTCTGCTCCAGTCATGTCTGCCCCAGCCATTTCTGCTCCAGTCGTCACCGAAGTCGTCTCTTCTCCAGTCGTTACCGGATCATCATGCGGGGGATACTCCATGTCTGCTCCAGTCATGTCTGCCCAGTCATGTCACCAGTCATGTCTGCTCCAGTCGTCACCGGTCGTTCTCCAGTCGTTACCGGATCATCATGCGGGGGATACTCCATGTCTGCTCCAGTCATGTCCGCTCCAGTCATGTCTGCTCCAGTCGTCACCGAAGTCGTCTCTTCTCCAGTCGTTACCGGATCATCATGCGGGGGATACTCCATGTCTGCTCCAGTCATGTCCGCCCCAGTCATGTCTGCTCCAGTCATGTCCGCCCCAGTCATGGCCGCTCCAGCCACTGAAGAAGCTGCCCAGTCGTCTCTGCTCCAACTGTTGTTTCATCTGGAATAGTCGGAGGAGGTTGCGGAGGATCCGTCTACCCATCTTTCGGAGGTATGATCGGTCGTGGTGGATTCGGACTAGTTTCTTCCTGCTGCTAGAGTCCGACTCTTCTCGCCGCTGGGAACTCGCACCCCGATTTTCACCACTCTACTGATCGTCGTGTCACAGTGAACAATCGCCCTCATTGAACTAGAAATAAATTTATTTGGCAAATCAAAACCACACATTTCTTCGTTATTCTCACCAGACTTTGTACATTTCCTCCTCCTCCTTCTCCTTCTCTTTGTCTCCTTCTCCTGCTGACTTGCTTATTTTCTTGGGGGAAAGTATAATAGCTACCCTAATTTGAGTCTGGTTTCTGACCAAACACCATTTTGATTCAATTAGTTTCCAGTCATTTTTATGACCAACACATTAAAATCTGTGGTGTAAAGGATAAACCAAATTACTGCAAGTGTATCTACTGTATGGATATATACAACTCGATCCGCAGTCTCAAGTGTGCAAATAAAAGGTCGGGGGATTTCGTAGAGAATGCAATATATTGTATTAGTGACGTCATTTCGCGGTTTCTCCTTGTAGCTCTAAACCAAGTCCTTTTTCTCCCTATAATACTTTGTTTTTCGAGAATTAAATTCATGAAATTAATAGCCAGGATAAATAAATAACTTAGATTTAGAGGTAACCCCGTACAACGCGGTTATTAGGTTTCACAAACTGAAAAATAAATATTTTCACATTAAACTGTCTGTAAATGTGTTTTCAGAACGAAAATTGGATTTGGTCGAGTAAGTTAAGATTTGTTTTACGTTTTTCCTTTTTTGATTGATTTTTAACTTTTACTATTTCTCAACACAATAATTCGCTGTTACTGTTAGCACAACTCATCTGTAAATAGGGATGTTGTCAGACACAAAAGCGATTTTTAGGTATTTGTATAAATTTTAGGCTTAGACATTGATTTTAGCATCTGAATATACCTTTGTGATCCTATATAGTTGCATGAATATTTTAAGTGTTTTAAGTTTACTAAAAGTATTATAAATGTTTTCGGACGGGAATATAGTTATATGTCTACTGATTACTCGTTTCACGACGGCTTGTAACCATTTGTGTTCTAATAAAACTTGTGAGTTTTCATGTATATTCTAGTTTTTATAGATTACGTGATTAAGATATTCCAGTTTCATACTGATTAGAACTTAATGCTACTATAACTTAATACTTAATGTTATGTAGAAAGCCCTACCAACTGAATCAGCTTTTTAGAAACTGCTGACTAACCTAAACATATGGCACGAAGAAACGAAGAACGGCTTATGAGAACAAACGCCGCCAAAACGAAAACCAAGTCATATTGAAGAAGAAGAAGAGTCATTGCAACCTCAAACTGGAAGATCAAACTCTAGAACAAGTGACGACCTTCAAATACTTACTGTAGGAATAGTCATCAGCGAGAACGAAAAGTGCGATCCTAGGGTGTCCCAAAAAAATCAAAAATTTTTATTTAAAGACGCATACCCTCTTAATTTTTTACAATGATGTTAAAACAATCGTAGGTGAAATTTCAAGTACTCAGGGAATCCCGTGACTTTCACCGAAACATATTACTACTTAAGGGCTTAAGCGAACGTAAGCTTATTATATTGTTAGTAGACGTTCTTCTTTTGATTTTCGAATATCTAAATTCGACAGTAGTTCAATACGCCAGCGAACAGCCAGTACATTTGGTACTTGGGCTTGAAAATGAGCTTTTATGGCAACAGAGCGTTCTTTCGGTTTTCTCAAAAAAAAATTTTTGATTTTTTTGGGACACCCTAGTGCGATCCTGAACTCAACCATAGGCTAGGAGCTGCAGAGCGCTTGTTCCTTTGAGCTCTTTGTTGAAGAGACAAAGTCAGAAAAAAAACCATCCGGTCACCCCTGTGTATGACACCCCAGGATGAAACAATCCATATAAACTAGATCCAATGGTTTGGGCATATGATGTGGATGCCTACAGGGCGCCTTCCTCGGATGGGAAGACGTACAAGAAGCCGCCCACAAACCAAATGGGAGGACAATTTGAAGGAAGCCCTGAGACGAGAAGTGTCAGTTGAAAGGACACCAGTACTCTAGTCTAAAACCATCAGAATTGGAAAAGTCTTCTAACCTCGACACAGCTAGGTATAATAGGAAGAAGTAAGTGAGTAAAGGAAGTAAGTAGAAAACCAATTTCGTTTGAACGACTTCTATTGAATCTAACTATGGGGTTCCCTGGACAATTCTAACCATTATATACTCTCACTCAAATCTTCAGTTTGCTGGATTTAACCTAAAAAGACCATTAGACCTAAAAACTACTTTTTGCTTAAAACTTCGAGACAGATGATATTTAACTGGTGGACTAAAGAAACATTTATCAAAAACACATATTATGAGCACACTCCTATTGTAGGAATACGTGAAACAACTGTTCCAGTTTCTTAATTTTCGATTATTAAACTGAATAAGTACAACCGTTCTGACAACATGGTTGCTGATTCGGAATTAAGCCTTGACAAAGGCCTGGGTGAACTAATTTATTCAGTCAGAGACCAGCGGGCCCCGACTGTGTTGTTTGGTCTAATAAAAATACTAGCAACGTTTGCAAAAGCCTGAAATGAAATTATAATTAAATTTATGCAAATAATGTAATTACCCAAAAATTATTACTATGCCAAGTACATAAAGTTAATTATTAAAAAAAAATAAACATAGCAAGCCGATAAACAAGAAACAGAGCAAACGGCGCCACGTTTACCGGCCATTTTGTCCTTCTCTTTGGAGACTTAAATTTTCATGCTGGGGGTCTCAGCTGTTCCCAACAACAAGTCCCTGTCTCTTTTTCTCTCTCTCTCATTTTCCTCACTCCAACCTGATTGGAATTCTCTCAGAGTTCCGTTTTCGGACTTGGGAACCCCGAGAACGGGTTTCGGGAAAGCGTCTTGTCCCAATATGCTTCTCTCATCCCCACCGCCTTCCCTCCCAAGAGAAAAACATCATTTTAACGGTCTAGTCACGCTTCGAGTTTCGACACTCGACATTTAACTATTTTTAAAATGTTGTTTATGGTTTCGTTGTATAGCTCTGAGAAGCTTTAAATATGACATTGGAAATGTATAATAAGCGTCGGAACTTTTGCTTCCCGGCGGCTATCCATGCCTGATTTTGAATAAACTCCCCGCCATCTGTGTGAGAGAAACGTCAAAATCTACTTAGATGAAATCCGTTTATTTATTTCCAGAAACTCCAAACAGAGAATGATTTTGGTGTTTAAATAAAACTGACACGACGAAGACAATGAAATATTAACCCTTTGCACTCAGGAGGTGCTGAATTTGCACCCGGTTGATGTTATGTCACGATTCGGATGTCACCAATGCGATATCTAAAGGCATCTTCAGTACCTGAGTGGTTGGTTTCAACTGAAACTTCGTATTGACGGAAACTTTCTTTGAGAAAGAATTTAAAAAGTCATGGCATAAAAAGCTTTGACAGGTGTAAAGAAGGGCTGGAACAGGATATAAAGTATGGAAAGAATAATAATAAAAGAAAAGCCAAAAGTTATAGACTTTACTAACATTAGTAATAACATCCGCGAAAATCTTAAAACTCATCTCATACGCATTAAAGTATTGTCTTATGAGAAGGAGCCTGTCAGCCATTTGCGATTTATAAAATCACTTGTCGAGCAGCTTGAAGAATGATATTGCTAGCACCGAGGACAAGCGCTTCACTAAAATCCGACTAAATTGGAAGCTTCACCTAAGAGTAAGAGAGGCAAAAAGAGAGTACCAGATTTGCTCTGACCGTAACAGAAGGACCATGGCAGAAGGTTGGAGTTCATTAATTGCCTCATTCCGAGCTGGAGATTTCATGAGCTAGCCTGTAAATGTGACAACTATTTACCGGTAAGTAATTTGTCATATTAATTAAGCATAGCTGATTGTTCAGACCTGCGGCCACAAAATGTAAATGTTATTTAATTCAGTGTAAAGTGATTCATTCGGCTCAAGGCCAAGAGGCTGAGAAAGAAAAGGAAAGTGTCACAAAAGGCAGCCCGAATGAATTACTTCTTATACTTGTAAATATTCACAAATTGTAAAATGACCCATCCGGACAAAGGCTCAGGTATGTTAAGGAAATGTTTCATTGTTTTAATGGGCCGTCCGGATGGGTCATTCAATGAATTTCTTTGTTTGACAACCCCCTTTGGAGTATAAATACTGCTCCAATTCGTTTAATAAACGATTCCGAATTCAGGAATCAGTGGTCTCGTTATTTTAACCTTACCACACGTCAATCACCACAGGGGTGATCTTAAGGCAGAGGAGTTGTCCATTGGCATACTTCCTCATTTCATCATCAGCGACCGCCACAGGAAGAATCAACTCTGAATCGTCAGAGTTTTCTTCCTTCGAAAGTTCGAACACTGATAATTATAAATAATCGCCAGAAATTATACATATTCACTCAATTTATCACTCTTACCATAACAAATAATAGGTGTAATACACAGCACATACTTCATTATCCGGTCCATTTGATATTAATAACTAACTTTATTATTAAATCTTTATAATATTAAGCTGCACTCCGTCCGCCAACTGCTATCTTTTTACAATACTTCTTACTTCATACTTATGAGTTGGTAATTTTTTAACCTCTTGGCATACGTAAGGGATGACAATTTTTTCTAAATAAATATGTCTAAATGAGGCAATAGAACACGTTTATACCATAATTTGAAGAATTATATGGATGGGGCCCAAAATAATAACACAAATATGCCCCTAAGCACACTCAGGCAATTTTTCACCGAATTTTACTAATTGCTACTTATCCAATTTTACAAAAAAGTTTCTTGCTGATTTGATACACAAATGTATTTGGCATACTAAATATTCATTTTCTAAAACTGTTCAGTAACCAGATGAACGGTATACGGTAGGTTAGCCATCTTTTTTGTAAAATCTCAAACAAGCAAATAATTTTTGCACATTGGGGATTGTGGATAATCACTGAGAATTATTTATACTCATCCGATTTATCGCTTGGTATAACAGGTATATGCGCTAAATTGGTTTGTATTATAAACCAAAAAGAGGAAAGAGTTGTCAGGTGTAAAATGAGAAAATTAATGTGACATCTAACACAAGGGAGGGTTTTTGCATGTTTCGGTTTGTAACCTCAGTTTGGCTAGCATCAATTTCATGTAAAATGTGACTAGCTAATTAACCCGTTTCCTGGAATGATACCCATTTGAAATTGGAGTACCTAAAAACGTTTACATATTTCTATCGAGCTCGAGGAATACAAATTACGTGGTCCTGTACAATGTCATCAATGATAGGACACCGAAAATGGGTATGTGCATGCATTCTTTCGGGCACAAAGCTACCCTTTCTCAATTCAGTCGTCATTATTTGCCGTTAGGAAAAAATTCGAGTTTAACGGGTTAAACAAGAAGTTTGAGTGTGATAACTAAAAATCTGAAAATCAAACTTAACTTTCCTCAGTAAACTGAGGATTCTGTGTCATGTCATACTTTCAAAAGTCTGATGTGGTCTTATCACTGCCGAACAACAAAACTGCTATCCTCATTATCTGCTGCCTCACAGGATACCTAATCAGTGAGATTTGAAAATTCTCAGGCTGCGGTTACACTTCCATTTTTTTGCCGCAAAAAAAACTCTGGCAGTACATGATTCGAAGAACGCAAAAAATATATCTTAAAAATTTCGTTACGCTTCGCGTTATCATAATCAAAAGACAAGGCGACGGTGTCGGATAAGAGAGAGAGAAAGAGAGGACGATGAAGAGAAATAGGAAAACGTAGAAGAATAAAATAAAATAAAAATGATGGGAGAGCGAGAGAGAGAGCGCGAGGGAGGGAGAGAAAAGAGGAGCTTTCGAAAGCTCTGAGCGTCTCACGTTCAGTCGTGAAGCGCGTTCGAACGTAGCAGTACGACATACATCGTACAAAATTTCCTCGTCTTTCTTTCTAAAATCTTTTGCCACGTTCGCACCTAATTTCTACTTTCTTTTCTCTTTTTTTCTCCGAACAGTATTTTTAGTCTGTGCATCTTTTGTTAACATTCTTGCTTCGTTTTTTAAATCGGAAGGATTTTCGAGTTCGTGCCCCGTTTTCGAAATGTGTGAAAATGATAATTAACTAGAAGAAATAAAAATGTGGTTAAAATTTGGACGCGGAGGAGATCGAAGAAATTTTTTCTCTGTTAAGAAAACTGTTCCTGTATTAACAGTAAGTCTTTAAAATTTTCAGGTACGTTTCTTTCATTTATTCATTTGTATCGAGATCAAGTTCGCGCCAAATAAAATAAAGAAAAAAATTCAAACTCGAAAAGTTTTTACAATTAAAATTAAAATTTCCCTCTATGTATAAATTTATAATTATTAGTAACATTAAGTATTCGAGACGTGATATAAACCTGCATTCAGCACAAAGGTGGACTCTGTCAACGCGGGTCATGCCGCTGCGGTAATATTCAAATACATTTATCGCGGTTCAGTTCGTTTCCGTTTTATTTCAGTATATATAGTTTCCTAAGTCGTGAGAATATTTTATAATTTTATTCTACAATTTGTATGTTAACATTCAAAGGTATATCTAAAGGGGACAAACAAAACGACTATCATACGATTAAGTGAAGTGGTTATACTCATTAAGTGGTTAAGTGATTCTCAACCACTATGTCATGACACTTTACTGTGCCGCCAGATTCTTGAAGTTTGCTGCCATACAGTAAAATATATAGTTGTATTTGAGTTTTGATCCCATTTTTTCACCCTTTTTGGGCGGGAAGAGATTCACTAGGGTGTAAAGGAGAACTCTTTAACATCCTCACTTCTTCAGATCCGATATAATTTAGAGACGAATTCTAAGCCAAAACTGCATTTTGTTTCATAATATAGCAATATATATTCAAATTTTATACTAGAAATGATTCTTTCTTACATTTTGACGGAGTTAATTCATTTATAAGTAAATTATTGTCCCAAATTTATTTATTAGGTCCATTAATCTATCTAGTCTATCTGTTGTTTGACAGTGTCGTCGTCGATGAAAGATGGCTCATGAGGAGATCAAACTCATGTAGCACCAAATATCTCGAGCCATCTTCTACAATTTTTATCACAAGCTGTACCTTCATTCAATACCTTGGACATCCTTTTCTTCTGAATCATTTCTTCCTTATTGGAATTCATACGAAAGACAGTGGCTTAAATGAACCTCAAATCTCTCAGTCAGCCAATCGGTTCATAGTAAATACCTAACACAAATAATACTCGCTATAGTTCATGTGCTAGGTCAGCGTATATACTGTATAGGTGATAAAACAAAACAACCAAAAAAGCGTCAAATGAATAAATGCAAACATGTTCAAACTCGATGTAACATTATCAGACAGTATTTACTTACAGTAAGTTTTTATAGTCATTAATATATTATGCTTACTTTGCAGTAAGTATATCGTATTAATGACTATAAAAACTTGTGAAAATTCGTCTAACAATTTATAACCCAAACAATGCGATTTGCAAAACCCATAGGCCTATTTCTTTTACGCGAGCTTACGGTACTGATGAAAGTGATTTTATGAAATAAAGAGATGTTTAAAATTAGCGTTGAGGGTTCGTACCCATCCTCCACATCTTGTTATACAATACTCAAATGTGAGAAACGGGATTAAAGCTAATTGTAACTATAACTGTAATAGGTATTTGGTCTTGACAGGTTTTGAACCCGATACTTCTCAGCATAAAATCCGTATCAAAAATTCAAACATTCAAAAAATGGTATTGGTTGGGAAGAGAGAGCGGGCTAGTAAAGCAAAATATATTCGCTGAGGGTTAGCCCTGTCTCTGGGGGAAGGAGAAACACCGTGAACAAAAACAAAGATTGAATTTACCCGAACAATTCCAAACGGGATTTCGCTTGGAACCCCCAGAGTGGTTCGCGAACGCCTGGCAGCAAAGCATTCGAGTTTCAGGTTTAAAATTTAAATTAGAAAAAAGAATTGAAAATACCTCTGGCGCCTATTTTTAAAAATATTGTTTTCCGCGCAGCCATCTTTCGTTTTGCATGATATCACTATCACGGTTTTAACTTCTACTTTGTCGAAAAAAGCCAATCAGACTTCTCTTTCAACTAAAAAGTTAAATTTTATATAAAATTGGGGCAAATCGATTTGAGACTAAAAGAAAACCTGGAATCAAGCCTAACTCTTGTTCAAATTCTATTCGCTCTTTTATCTCAGAGCCAACAAGTTCCCTCCTACTGGTTACACCCGCATAATCGTATTATTACACCTGTAAATCATTCTACGTAGATATCGATCAGTATCACGACAAATTGATCGACCACCACAGGCACTGCGATAAACTTGATATGAGTGAGATATTATAATAATCTCACTCATATAGTATATCAAAGAAAGTACAAGATAATAAAGCACTTTAGATTCGTCCAGTTATGAGCTTGTTTATTTTTCAACACTACTTCACTACAAAAGTACATCGACTAAGTGAGTCACCTGGAGTACGCCATCTTTTGAAAACTCAGTTTAATCATTTTATTATTATATATATATAATAGGAATAATAAGAATATTAGGTCTACCGGAAAGTTCTGTACAATAATGTTTCATCAAGTTCGAACACGTTTTTGTATATTCATTCCACGCTTTTTTGGTTCTCTGGTTTTATTACCTATACAGTATATACACTGACCTAGCAAATAAACTATAGCAAATATGACTTACGTTAGTATTAACTAAGAACAGATTGGCTGGCTGAAAGATTTAAGGTTCATTTAAGCCACTGTATTTTGCATGAATTCCAATAAGGAAGAAATGATACAGAAGAAGTAGACAATCTGTTCAAGATGTCGGATGCGGGTACAGTTTGTGATAAAACGTACAATAGAAGGTTCGAGAAATTTCAAATAGATGATTTTGACTTTGTATGTGCCTCACTCTGGGCGGCCATCTTTAATCAACGACTATACTGTCATAATCATGTTCGTGCTTATAATGAGGCCAATATTTGAAAATAACAATAAAAATATCTTTGTAGAAGGCTTTGTAGTTGGCAACCGTGTCCATAAGAACCAGAAAAAATGTGTTTTCTTTTAGAAAAAAAATATAAAAATACTGCGAATACTTTATGTATATTTAAATAATTTTCATGCTATATAATATGAATCAAATCTATGACGTAAAAGCAAATTTTGATGACACTACTGTAGGTCGGGGTTATTCTACTTCCTTTAGATCTTCCTTCGTCTTCAAGGATCACGTCAGCGTGGTCTTATTCTTTATAAAGTTTTGAAATATTGTGTTGGTCAGTATTCTTAGATTCATTCTGTAGAAAGCTTCTTCATCATGACCATTGATTTTCTAGGAAAGTACACGTGTATCTGGCTGTTGTATACTGTTTCTGTACCCTTCATTCCTTTAATTGGAGACAAGAATTAATATTTATAGTTTTGGAGTTTGAATCCCTTTTCAAAAACCATAACTACTGTAATGTGAGTACCTGAACGCGGATTGTCAAAGGGCAAAATTTTATGGTCTAATTTTATTAATTATTAAGCTTTCTTTTCGAAAGGAATCGAATCGGAGGAAAATTCGCATAAAATTTTAATTCAAAAAACCCTTAAAAGGAAAGAAAAAAAACTTTTCCACAAGATAAAGTTCAGCAAATTACAATTTTCCTTCAGAAAGCTTTCACTTTTGTAGAAAGCTCGAAAGAAATGAAAGGGAGCCGAGGTGAAGACCGGCGCCGGACCTCGAACTGATTTGCGTTCGCTTTTGATTCTTCCTCAGCCCACTGTACTTGTTGAATGTACTTTCGAAATTGAGGTAATCGAGCCCGGACAGAAGTAAAACCACTGGGTTCCTTTCGGAAGATAACGCCAAGTTCCGAGAGTAGAAAAAGCGAGCGTGACCTTTTGCCATCCCGCAACATCCAATTTGAAAAAGGCAACGTGACAAAGACGAAGGCTGTTTCGGATTTAGAGAGTTCCTGTAATATCCTCAGTCACATTCTTTGTTATCTCCTTGGCAGACATTGGCGGTGACTCTTGGAAACGTTTTTGAAACTTTTCCTATCATACTGAATAAAAACGGAGTGGAAAGAAGCTTTAGAAACAGTAAAAAGAAGCCCTAAGCCAATGTAAATGAAGCAAAATTGAATAAATTTTGGTATTTTAAGCTTTTCAAATGAAAATTATGCTTTTTTGGGAATTAACAAATTCTCACAAAAAGCCATTTCTCTTTCTGGTCTTTCCTCCCACTTCTTCCTTACACTTCTCTCCTTTTTTGGCATTGTATACCGCTAATGAAGAAGTAACCAACGGAAAAGAGGACTTTCAATTAATTTTTTTTTCTTTGAGCTTTTTTTGAGCTTTGCTGCCGTCTTCCCCTTGAAATGGCTGACACCTGATTATTAACGCCATAAAATGCACACTTGTCTTTTCTTTTGCAGCTCTCTTTTATAGCCTCCTGCTTCACTTTCTTTGTATCTTTTAACTCTTAAAGTATAATACATTTATACTATCCTATTATTCCAAAAGCGGACAGAATTTTCCGGTAAACTTAATATAATATACGCACATTCTCTCAACACTTACTTTTAAACAAGAACACAAATTCATACATGAAATTCACAAAATCTCTCGCTCTCACACCTCGACCGAACCGTTATACCTCTTTGTCATTATCTATGTATTACTATAATTATGTTTTTGTTACTTTTTTGAAAATTAATGACGTTGGTTGACGCGAGGATCCAGTCTTTCAGTTGTATTTCGATCTTTTTCTCCTAATAGATAAGGGAGTATGGTAATTTTTTTGTGATTTGAGTAAAAGCAATTGTTCGTGATTGTACCATTGCAGAAATCTCTTTTTTGTAAATATCATTAAATATACTTGTGGCGTTCGCCACTTGGCGAACTATGGAACCAAACATTGGTTCGGCGTTCCAATGTCGGAACCAGGTTGTGCCATTGACAATGAACGACTGATGGACAACACTAATTCTGAACGTATACGTATATTGATATATAAAATATTACTATAACTACAATAGAATTTAGAATCGCAATGGAAAATACAAAGATGCTGGTGGTGCGGAGCTCCGGGACTGAATCATTAATTTCGCTTCAGTTGTCGGCTGCTTTCTTTCACTGTGCACATTCCGGAATGAGGAATGTGGCGAACGCCACATACTTAATGATTTTGTTAGATTTGGTGGTGAGGTAAGGTCCCTCCTTAGATTATGCCATATCTATCTATTAATATCTACTTATAGAAATAAGTACAAAATAAAATAATTATTACTATTGTATAAAATATAATTGCGGGAGGTCTGGGGGTAATAGTTAAGGGCCAAATTAGTGGAGTTCAAATCCTCCTCCTGTGTCCTGTTATACCCAAAAAGGGTGAAAACCGGGATAAAAACTAAACTATAACTATAATATATAATTACTATTTCTTAAAGTAACATCTACAAACTGCTTATTGTTTCCTGCTATTAATACAATACTGCTGACAAAACTAGGGGACAGATTAGGGGAGAGTAACAAGCTTTTTCCTCGAGACCAAATGTGTCACCTGAGGGCCCTACAACCAATTATTTTATTTAAGTTACTAAGTCAAGGAAAAGCTCACACAAATTCTGACAAACTCAAAGCGGATGATAAAGAGTGAAAAGTCGAGAAGAAATGTGGAAAACAGCCGGAGATTTCTGACCTGTAAACAAACAGCTTTCGTGCAAAAACAAAAATCATTCATCACTCTTAAAACGTTGACCTTGGTTTCAAAAAGGACATTTAGAAAGGAAGAAGAAGATGAGAAGAAGAAGAGTTGGGAGGATGGAAAGAGGAGATTGCAATAGGGAGAGGAAAGAAGGACAAGTGGAAAGAGACGATTTCGGATTTAGTTCTTGAATTTTTCAAGAAACTAATTCCGGCTTTTAGTTTCTCGCCCAAAAAGTGATGAATAATAATTTATTTCTTATCTAAGCCACATGTGCACTTTCTGTTTCGTGCTTACTTCCGGTTTCTTCCATTATTTTTTCACATTTAGCTACGTTTTTATTTTTATTTTATTTTAAAACTGTTTTTTTTTTTAAACTTTTCTGAAATTTTCTCTCTCTCACTCCTCAAGGCCTTTTACTTCCGCATCTCAACCTTTTTATTCACTTAAACTTATGCTTCTAAAAAATATATTTTTCAGCGTCGTTTTTTCGGCACTCTCCATCATCTTCGCTTCCGTTTGTTACCATGTTTTATATTGTAAACAACAGGGGTGGCCAAGGTCCTTGACAGTCTCACGGGCATTCCGAACATGTCAGTTCAGTGAAAAAAACAATCTGTCTAAAATCTAAAAGGTTCAATATGTATGTGGAAAATGAGGAGGCAAAATTATAAAAAAAATTTTATTAACTATTTCATTTAGTACTATTTAAACGATACCAAATAAACGTTTAATTAAACATACCGTATATTTCAAAGTTAAATAACAATAAAAGAATACAAATTAAACTCTAACTTATTGTAAGACTGTATTTACAAAGTAATTGATTCGAAGCACCATTATATTCCACGTTAAACAAACACTGAGTCCAAAAGATTAGGTGGGACAGGGGATAGTTAACTGAGAGATAATGAAAAAAAATTTTCCTCGGAAAATTATAGAAGCTTGAAAATTGTTTTCAAATGAAAATTTTACAGGCTGGAAGTTCATTTCACAAGAAGGAGACAAAATGGCTGTTCATAGAAAGCATAAGAAAAATTAATCACAGAGACAAGAATTGGAAGAAGAAAGCAGAAAGAGGAAAAGTAAATAGACGAACAGACTTTGTTCTTGATTAATTTTTTCCTCTTCCAGTCTGAGTTATTTGCAAATTAAAATCGAATTATCATTCTATTAATAATAAATCCGGAATTATTCATCTTTTCGATCTCTCTTCTCCTCCTCCCTTCGCTTCCTTCTGTTTTGCCAAGAATGACGTCAATTTCATCTACATTTCATTAATTATAATAAAAGACATAAGATGGTTGGTAAAGTGAGTTCTCTCCTCATTTGAATAGTGGGTGTCTACAGGAGAAGAATCTCATCCCGAAGGTTCGGCATCGGAGTCAACTGGGAAGAATGTATGGGAGAGGAGTTTATTCTAGACCCAACCCGAACAAGGTTCTTTGTTCTCGAGGAACTTTCTACAAAAGAAACGAACCTAAGACTTATGATCAGAGTCGGAAAGGAAATGAGAATCGGAATGAATCTGGGACAGTTTCCAAAAATTTATATTTATGATCCAATTGGGACTAATCGAAACTCTTAAGTTAACCCGAAGGGACAAAGAGCCTTTTGCAAAATTAAACACTCAAATTATTATTTTCAGACTTTCGGAAAATTCAGAAACCATAAGAGTAATCGGCCGTAAAATAAAAACAAAGAAGCGACACTATGTTACCTTTTATATTAGTTATATTAATATTACCCTTTTGGCTATTAAGTCTCCTCAAATTTACCAGCAAAAACTTTTACATTTAATTATTTGTCATATAATGTAATAATAATACATTTTTCTAATTGTGTGCCCATTCCGGATGCTACAATATCTCCTTCCATACACAGTTTCTTTCCATAAAAGTAATTATACAATAAGTATACACCAGTGGGCGATACAATAGTGGGCAGAAGACAACGCATCAGCGTATTTAAATAAATAAAATATACACTACCACCTACGAAACATGATAAGTTAAATTCATAAATAGTTGATAAATTAATAAAATATACAAAGCAGATCAGTAAATAAATTAGTGATTGTAAAAAATGTAACAATAAACGACAAATTCTTCAATTAAATAGATAAATAAATAGATAAGTACGTAAACAAATAACGACAGACCACGAATTCAATAATAATAAAAATACTATGTTAATAAATAAGTTATAAATAACACAACTAATACTTATCACTGCCATTTTATTTTATTATTATATATCGTTCCTCCTTGCTGTCTGCCTACTAGGCTTTGCAGCTTTTATAACCAAATTAATTCATTTATTGTTCTATATTCGACTTGAATGGCTTTATTTTCGTTTCATTTTATTTATACGATATTAAATATACATTTAGACTTAATAAAACGTAAAATGAGAAGATAAATCGCCGTGAAGTGAGATCTCATCGCGAATGGGTTTAATTCATCACGTATGATGACGCAACTTTCTAATCAACTGTTTAAGAGGTTATGTGTAATTGCTTGAGTCAGCTGACTTATATTTAAGGCTACTACTGATTGAAGTTACTATTAATACCAAGGTTCTAGAGGCTGCCATTACCAATAGATTGGAGATTCATTTATGCATCCTATAAGTGTCATTCCCTTCTCAGATCGAAGCAGTATATTTTACGACTGTATTATGTACATTGTATGACTACAAATAATATAATTATAGTTATAAAAGCAATTTGAGCGGGAGGTCTGTGCTGTACCGATTAAGCGTCAGACTAAGAAGTTATAGTTGCGAGTTCGAATCCTCCTCCCGTTTATTGTTATACCCAAAAAAACTGAAAAACGAAATTAAAAACTCAATTATAACTATGAAGAAGATTTGTAATTCACAATACTGAAATGCGATTGAATAAACCCAACTATTACTGCTCTTAAAGATTTATTTCTCTTTTAAAAATTTAAAACGATTCGACAGAATGTAATTAAGCGGAGCAAAAAAGTCGAAAATTTTCTAAAACATTGTTGACAAAAAGTGAGGATTCGAAAAGGAAATAGTCCTTATATAAAGTCGAGTTGAAAGCTTGAAAATAGAAATCTAAACACTAGTGAAGATGTTATCAGTAAAATCCAAACTCCGGCCTACTCCGAATTCACAAAAGACCTTTTTATCTTCTCCTTCCTTCTTGTTATTCCTTCTCCTCTTTGAATTTGGTGCCATCTTTCCTCCTCGTCCTCTCTGGGTGCCTCTATTGCCTACGGCGTATTTTTTCATTTTTCATACTACTTCTTTAAAAAATTTTTCCCATCTATTACCCCCAACAATTTTGTTCTCTGGATGAAATGAAACGTCTTTAACAGAATAGGTTGGTCTGTCTGATTTTCCCCCGCTAGTTCCCAATTCGGTGTTTCCAAGGATGTGATATCTTTGTTCTGGGGTGGTACCTTCTTCCGTTTCAGGTAGTTATTGCTGATGATTTTTAGGTACAAATATTTCTATGAAATAGTGATTTGTAACTCGTGATTACTTTACCCCGAGTCATCAACTATCTGTCTCCAAATCGAGACATCAAGTAGTTACTCCAGGAGGAAATAAACTAAGAAGAGAAAAGAAGGAAGAAAAAGAAGAGGATGTTAGGACGAGTAGAAGGAAAGACGGTATAGACCAGGAAGAACAATAGATAAGTATCGAGATGACCAAAAGAAACGTGTTGTAGAGTCGAGTAGTCTGTAGTTGCGAGGACAGTGGTGACCATAGGAGTAGGATGTAAAGCTAGTCTAGAGGATTATTTGAGAAAGAATCTACTGATTTCTTCCTTGACGACAATCTTTTCGAATAAGGTGGTTGGAGACGAATCGGAGTCGAAGATCCCCATAATTAGATCTTGTACAGTAGGTCCGCATGAGTTGAGGACAGTTTTATACATGAGAAGTTTGTTACCAGTACATAGTCTCATCATCTGTCCGTCAACCAAAGAAGTTTATGAAAAATATACTCCAGTAGACTGCGGGTTAAAGCCCACTGAAGTTCCATTCGAGAAAATAAGTAATTGCTGGTGACGTCATGGTGATAAGTGAGGTATGAGTGACGTCATATTAATGATGACGTATCACTTTCCCTCTTGAGACTTTTCTTAATGGCAGCATTGCTGCAGTTTTACTGCAAAATGGTGCAAACAATAGAATGTGAACTTTTTTACAGGGTATACCCCTAAAACTATTCGTAATTGTATATAAACTATTCAGTATTTGTAGACACAAAGAGAATCGTGTTCTTTCTTTTAACCGACGCACAACTTGACACCTTAACTGGGATTTGAAAGAAACTCAAGGTTGTGTAAGTCTTTGTCCATCTTGTACCCAACACCTTGATTTAATGATAAACGGTCGGTACCACGTTATTCTTAAGTTTTTAGAAGTCTTTGTAATATTAAACCGAATCGAACAAACGAGACACCAAATTATAGCACTACCTCTATACTTCTTTTCACCTTTCTTCCTCTAAATTTTGTGTCTTCTTACTACTGTTTTCTATCCACTTTATTAATACTACTGCTACTACTTTCTCCTCTCCCCTTCTCTCCCTACCCTGTTTTTTTTTTTTTCTATCTCCAGTGGCGATGCCAACCATAGACAGTAAATACGTGTAGTAGTTAAATAGTGTTAAGGGAAATAAGTCATGAAAACATTCGAATACAGGTTTTACCCGCCACGAACCTAAGTGTTGGTATGCCTGTATCAAGCAAAGTGATGTAGTTCATTTTCACATCGAGTGCTAGCGAGTAGGAAACCACACTTCGCTTTCTATCTATTTCATTCTATCCTTTCTATCATCATCTTAATGCCTCTTCTATTTGCTTTTTACTATATTCCCTCTTCACTATTCTTCATCATCACCCGACATACTGTACCTCCAATCACATCCGTTTAGACGACGCCTAAGGCCCTGATCTGTTCTCTAGTTATTTAGCCCCTTTAAAGCCAGACCAACTACTTGATGTCTTGCCTAGAGACAGGTGGCAGTTGACACGGGGAAAAAACTGAGATTGAATAGAAACTGACTGAATAGAAATCAGTCATCCTAGATAAAAATTTGTCTTAGATAAAACTCCTTGGATTCAATAAAAATAAATAAATTTTGGAAAAACAGGTGATGACACAAGGACCAAAGAAGCTAAACGAGGGAATGAAGAAACGAAGAAGTGTAAAATAAGGAGAAAAGCACAACAAAAGATGAAAGAAAATGGTTGCTGTAATGTGTTCATGAAATAAGATTTCTATTTAAAAATCACAAACATATCCTCCAACGAAAGCTCTAAACTCGAGAACATTTTTTGGCGCTTCTCCTTTTTTTTGGCGATCGATTTCGAACAATAAACGGTTTTCCATCAGGTTTGAAAAATGAAAAAATTCAAGGGCCATTTGGAGGTAGTATGGACAAGGATGTGCGGTGTGAGGGCGTTGGGAGAGGCACAGCTTAACAAGGTAAAATGAGGCGCATTAAGCATTAACTCGCAGGGGAAACGATATTATTAACAAGTGTCGTAAATTATCGTCAATAAATTTAAACACTCAAAGCTCTTCTAGCCAAAATAAGCTTAACAAACGGGAAATTGGGGAACCTGATTGGTTTTCCACACCCACATACGTACAACATAAACGGAAGGAGGCTTTGTTGGGTGATAGGGGGTAGGAATGGAATGAGAGATAGAGAGGAGAGATAAATTTAATCTGAGAATCTCACTCAACTCGATAATTATTAAAGGTTTAATTTTTTGTTTTGGGCGGTGGAGGGGTGAAAGCTTTTTGTTATTTATCTCATTTTTTAATTTAATTTTCTCTTTTCTTATTTAGCTTTTCACTATATATATATTTTTTTATTTCCTGTTAATGCCATTTTATTACAATAGTTTCGGTAACTACGGTAATGGCGTAGGGATGTGGCGATCCCACCGCCCAGTGGTTTTACACTGCAATCAGCCTCCCAACCCTAAGGTGTTAGGCGACCCGTGCTGATGGGGTGCGTGGCACAAGGGAGTTGTGTCGTGAACGGAGCCTCGGGGATACCTAGCGCCCACCCCGAGTAAGTAGCCTTACCATTAAAGAGAAGAAGGAAGCCTTCAAGGTGTGGTTACACCGGAAGGACGAACTCTCTCGAGGCCGGTACGTTGAGGCGCGAAGGACTTCCAAGTTGGCTGTGAAAGCAGCCAAGGAGCGGGCTTGGAGGGAGTTCGGCGAGCAGCTTGAATCCGACTACGGATCTGCCAGGAAAAAGTTTTGGCAGACCAACCGCCGCCTCAGAGGGAGGAATCCGGGTGCCATTGGAGGGATAAAATCCAAAGACGGCACTCTCCTCTTCGAGGAGAGGGCCATCCTTGCTCGTTGGAGAGAGTACTTCTCGGAGTTGCTCAATCCAACTCAGGGCACCGAGGGTGGCAGAACCGGCGCCACACTTGGGGCGGAGAATAGTCCCACCGTGGCTGAAGTCGCTCGGGCGATTAAATCGCTCAAGAGCGGCAAAGCTGCTGGTGTGGATGAAATCCGGCCCGAGATGTTGAAGGCGCTAGGGGAAGAGGGAGTCCTTTGGCTCACTCGCGTCATTAAGGTGGCCTGGCAGGGAGGAACAGCACCGGAGGATTGACAGACCGGGGTGATTGTCCCAATCTTTAAGAAAGGGAGCAGGAGTGATTGTTCCAATTATACGGGCATCACCCTGCTAAGTCTCCCCGGGAAAGTCTTTGCGAAGGTACTGGAGGCCTCGTGGTCGAGGACAGGGTGGGGGAGGGTCAATGTGGATTCCGTCCCGGAAGAAGCACGACCAACCAGCTCCTGACCCTGAAGCTCATCCTCGAGGGGTCCTGGAAGTACGCCCGACCAGTCTTTGCGTGTTTCATCGACTTGGAAAAGGCCTACGACCGGGTCCCTCGCGGGAGACTCTGGGTGGTCCTCCAGACATATGTGGTTCCCTTTTGAGGGCCATCGGGTCATTGTACGGGGGATGCAGGAGCTGCGTTAGGATAAACGGCGTCACGTCGGAGCCTTTCGACGTGTCCGTTGGACTCCGCCAAGGATGCATGCTGTCGCCTCTCCTTTTCATAATTTATATGGATTGGATGCTACAGTGCAGCCGAGGAAGTGAGAGTTTCAGATATGGGGACCTAGAGGTGGGGCATCTTGCTTATGCAGATGACCTCGTCCTTCTGGGATCCACCCAGTCTGAACTCCAGCGGGCACTCGACGGTTTCGACGCCGCATGTGCCGAGGCCGGGATGAGGATCAGCGTGACCAAGTCGGAGGTTATAGTGATCTCGACGAAGCCCGTTAGGTGCGACATCCGCCTTCGCTGAGCCGCGCTGGGGCAGGTGGAGAAGTTCAAGTACCTTGGGATCTGGTTCACAAGTGATGGCAGGACAGACGCAGAGATCGCGTCGCGGATCGCCCAGGCTGGCGCAGTGATGCAACAGTTGGGGCGGTCTGTAGTGAGGAGGGCTGGGCTGAGCATCCAGGCGAAGCTCAGCATCTTCCGCTCCGTGTATGTTCCTGTCCTCACTTATGGTCATGAGGTGTGGGTGATGACCGAAAGGATGAGATCCCGGGTACAAGCGGCCGAAATGAGGTATCTCCGAGCGGTGGCTGGTGTGTCGAGGCTGGATAGGTGTCGCAACACAGCCATTCGCGAGGGGCTTCGGGTCGAGCCGCTTCTTCTCCGGATCGAGAGATCCATCCTCCGATGGTTTGGGCACGTACAGAGGCTCCCCCCAGAACGTCTGGTTCGTCGGGTCCTGTCAGAGTGTCCGGGAGGAAAGCGGCCCCGTGGCCGTCCGCGGCAGGGGTGGCTCAGGGAGGTGAAGGCCTTAGCCGAATCCCGCCTGATAACCCCGGGTTCTCTGACGTCAATAGCGGAAGATCGTGCCAGTTGGAAGTCTTTGATTGCTTCCCCTCACCCCGCGACCCTAACGTATAAGCGGGTCCATGAAAAGAAGAAGAAGAAAGAAAGAAGAAGTTTCGGTAACCAATTTTGAAAATCTATCAAACGGTTTTTAAAAATGTGAACGGTTACTTCCTGTGCTGAGTTTTGAATTTTGAAACCGTTGTATGATGATCCATCCGGACAATAGAAGAGTTCTATTTTTATAGATAAGCGTTTCAGTCTGATAATATTATCATTATATAATGGTGTTGTAAATTAATTATTAAGTTTCAAAACTCCCAGTCAGGACAAGTCTGAACACTTCCTTTCCTGTAACCAAATCGACGTTGATGGATTTTATTTATTTGTAAGTAGTTAATCTGACAAGAACCGTTTTTAAAAACTACACACAAGAAGTTGATGTGGGCAATGGTATCAAAATAAAAAACCTGAGAAAACCCGCCTGAGATGGTATAGCCCCATCATGAAAAGACGATGTTCTTTTCCACTGAGTTCACGTTGAGCGCTTCTCTGATGGTATTGCGTATTGCGTGAGGTATCCTCTTCGTATGTTGTTCATATATTGATTTCTTCATGTTTTTCTGTTCAGAGATATTGTATTTCTACTGTTTTGAGTATGCTTACATGTTTTTTCGTCAAGGTCGGGAATTCGTGTAGGTCGAGAAAGGTGTAGGCCAGGGTTGGGATATTGGTAGATGAGAAGGCACTCAATTTGTCTTTCTTGCTGTCTTATTTTTTGGAGATGAACCCCCTGTTAATTGCTCTGAAAATCTTTTGAAAAATATACACACATAATACCCAAGTGTCATATATAATAAAAGTATACAATTTTTAACTCATAACATTATAATACTAACAGCAATCTGCTCCCAAGAAACGAATAGAATAATAAATAAGTAAATACAAAATAAAATGGATGTTATATGAACAGATGGTAAATAAATGCATGTAACAAAAAATATAAATAGATTATTAAATAATCAAAGCCATATTAAAACCAAAGCAGTGAAAATATTTGGAGTCAAAAGTTAATTAAATTAAATTTGATTTCAATTTAAAATAAATGATGAAAAATTTTTCTCCTTGAAGAAGAAAATAGGAAAAGTAAAAGGAAAAAGGAATGAAATAAAAATAACAGGAAGTTAAGCGTAAGAAAATAGTTTAAGATGAAGATTTATTGGACTGGAAAAATGGAGCAATTTGTTCTGTTTATCAGTAAAAGAAGTGCAATACATTGTACTCCGCTGAGGGAGACAAAAATTAAAGTGCCGTAGAGCCATCTCATCGAGAGCTTTCGGTTTGCAAAAACGGTGCAGACAGTTTTTAGTTTTACCCACTTATGAGTTTCCACGACACTGTGACCATTAATTACGTTACTGTTAAACAGCCAAATCGGAGAATTTCGGTTTTCTCTGAACAATGTTAGCATTGTCTTAGCCGTTTGATTTATGTGCGAATATCTCACTTAAACTGGCAAAGGTCGACGTGTGACTAAAAATATTTTTTTGATATTGATGCGATTAAACGTCAACGGTGAAACAATGAAATGAACAGAATGAACAACAGAATGAAGAGATGTTCAGACTTGTAGGAACGAGTCTACAAGAAGTGGAAGACAGGAAGTGAAGAAACATGTTCGATCCATCTACCATGTTATCTTACAAAACGTCCAGGTATATTCTAGAAAGATCCAGAACAGTGGTTCCCTACCGATTTCGGGCACAATGGCTGAGTTCAACTGATTTATACTAAATAAAAATAATATTGTAATATATTCCTTTTCTTTAGTTTCCCATGATTCAGTGTTAATAACTCATTCTCTAATTAGCCCACAGTCTTTGGTGAAGTCAGCCGAAGGGTGCACGTCTTGCCCATGAGCCATAAAAATACTGCTATGCCCCACCAGTGGGGCCTGCATCCCCGAGAACTAGAACTGCCAGAACTAGAACCAAAAAAAGATTCGAGAATGTTCTTCACTTATGTCAAAAACATATAAATGCCTTCGCAAAAGTCTTGGATCTCACCCCACAACACTTAAATATGACAATACACGAGGGTAGTCACGATTGTCTAATGGGTTTGACGTACATACTCATTTTAACATCTTCTGTAAGATATTATTAACTTGTTGATAAATAACGGATAATATTACACCGAATGAACATTATTCAAGTGTAAATGTGAAATGTTGATCGAAACTCAAATTTCTACTCTTGGTTGACATGCCATGAGAGACAACAGAATTAATTCTAGGACAGGAGAATTACTCAATTATTTCGAAGCTCAATCTATGTGTTAGGTGTTTCACTAACACTTTCGTTAATATTCCTTGTCATTTTGTCAAAGGCAAAATTCTCTCCGACTAAGCAACAGAAAGTAAATGTTTTCAACTGTAAACACTAAAGATTTGGGAGTTTTTAACAAACCGCGTCACGGGTTTCCGAAAGAAAGAACCAGTCTATACTAAACAACTCAAAGAAGAATCACGTTTTTAGTATATAGGGACACCTTCGAAGAGAAAGCGTTTTCCTAGTTAAGCTTTTGGTATCATACGGGTAGAATCAGGACTTGTTTAAGACCCCAAAGGTTTAAGTATACGGTTAAAAAAAGATACAGAACGACCGTGAAAATTTAAACAATATCATGAAGAAGTCAAAAACTTTGTAAGCTCTTTGACGAAAACAACTTTTCAGTTTTTTTTTCTCATCACACCTTACGTTTCTCGAAACTATTATTTTTTGACGCCATAAATGGAGCACGTGACACCGAACATCTCCAACCGGATCTGTCACTCTGAGCCGAGGTAAATTTCTGGCAGAGCAAACAAGCTCTGGAATCAAATTAAAGATTTTCGATCAACACACTTGAATGGTGAACCTTAAAATTTGATGTGATTTAAGAAATTTAATATCTCTCCTCTCTCTGCCCTCTCTCTGCCCCCCTCTCTCAGCAATGCTGTAATCAATTTTGAAGATGCAACATTTCCAAGAAAATTCTAAATTCTGGTTAAAAGTTTATTATATATTGCTTAAAATATTTACCTCGCGTAATAATTTATATAATTCCATTTCAGTGAAGTGTAGAGCATATTACTTTAACATTTTACATACTATAAATTCCTGATGTCGTTTAATTATGATATCCGTGGCAGTTTCCTTCAGAGAAAGTGAAACTTCTGGGTGTCTCTCACTCGAACGAATTTCAATATACAGTCTTTGCGCTAACTTCAAATCTTCGCTATTCTGAATGTCTTCAGCTAACTTCAGCAGACAGCCTTCCTCCATAATCTCCCTGGTATTGACATGACCTTCCTTTGCTTCTGACAGGAGACTGTTTCTTGGCCGGAGAGTCCAAAAACACATGGTTTGGGCTGAGGCCGGAGGTGTCCACTCTACATACAAACATATGCCACACCAGCCTGAATGACGCCAGAGCTCTTCGCTTCTCTCCACATACTTATTCTAAGTAAAGAAAAGAAGGAATCGTCTCAGAAGCAGTTTCCAGGATGGTGGTGGAGGAAGCCTGGATGAGGATCCAAACCAGGACTACTCTGATCTTCTTCAGGGAACTGCGCCGCAGTGGCCCTGTTTGGGATCCTCATCCAGGCTTCCTCCACTACCATCCTGGAAACTGCTTCTGAGACGATTCCTTCTCTCTTTCTGTTACAGTTGATGCAATAAGATGGCTTAGACTCAATCCCTGGAGAACTTCATCACCCTTCCCGACCAAATCTGTGTGTAGAAATGTGTATTGTGACATGGTGTATGAAGTTTTTGATAGGCGCAAAATTACATGTCAAATAAATAAATAAACAAATAATGACAAATATGTTACACAAATTCTTTTTTCGTTCATTTTTCCTTTCGAGATTAAACTGTGGCGGTGATTATGGTGGGGATTATTGAGTGACAGCCCCGGGCAGGTTCCCCTCTAATCTCCAATTTGTGTTTGATGTGAAATTCAAACGCTTTAAATTAGAACTTTAAGTCGAGATGAAGGGATTTCTGGACGTAAGTGCCCAGATCCATTCCCGACAGGAACGACCCGTGAAAAATCGACAAGATTGAATTCTCTAAAGAAGGATTTTGAATTATTTAACGGAGTGAAAATTTTGTTTCCTTTCACTTCTCTCCTCTCCTCTTGCATCCCCTTCCGTTCCGGGAATAAAAAATTTCCTCAGTAAATTTTGAATGGAAATGATTTGTGAATTAGGTTTAAATGTTTGTGCTTTCTAAGAACCGATTACCTTTCTTCATCCTTCACCTTTCACGAGAAAGCGGCTGCGTTCTTAAAAGAAAAGCTTTGTTTCCTCTGGTTTTTCTTTCCTTTTTGCTCTCTTTTTAATTGAAAATTAAGAAAGGTCAAGTAGAGCCGGCATTGTTACCTTCTTCGGGTTTTCCTTTTTTCTGTCATTTTTCCTCGGTTTTCCTTCCGTTGTCAATACCCGATGATAAAAAGAGTTTTATCGCTCTCTCTTATTTATTGATTTTTGATTTCCACCGACTTTATATCTCAATTTCGATGCGATATTGAAGCTTTGACAATCCTAACCCACAATCCAGTTTTATAGCTTTTCAACCCGGAATCATTTTCAAAGCTTTTCTCTTTTCCTCTTTTGCTTCCTACACGATACATTATTTTTCGCCCTTTTTATCTAAATGATGCCATAAATTTTCAATTATGTTTATGTCTCGTGATTGTGGAGGTGTTTCCAGTTGTCCTATAACGTTTTTTCCATGCGATCTTAAGTTTTTGTTTCGTAGTATCCTTGAGATTGTTATTCCGTTGATAGATGTTGATATTAACGTAAAACATCAGGTATTAGAAAAATATACAGTATATGTCACCTTGATTTTTTCTTTTTCTTTTAAATTTGTTTTGAACTTTGAAGGACCCAGTATGAGTAAATCAATGCCTCAAATTTTTAAATTTCAATAATAATGGAGATAAACGATAGGTTAGTAAGAAATCTAAGTAAATTCAATGAGCGGTTATTTGACAGTGGACACAACCGGAAAAACAATGTCTGCAAGTTTAATACTAAGCAAGTTTTTCTAACAAATACAATCTTCCAGTACTTCCTGAAGAAGAAGAAGAAGAAGACAAGACTGCAGTGGCTTACAAAAACCGGAAAAGTTCTTGAGAAACTAGAAATTACGCAGGAAGACCTCAAGCAGCAGGACAAGATCCGAAATAAACTAGAACCAGACCTAGAGCCAGACTGAAGACAGGGAAAGCGTGGTTCGAGGAAAGGAAGAGAGAGTACAGTAAATGATGAAGGAGTATTGAAGGGGGCGTAAAGGAAAAGCCGGGAGAAAGTGTTGACGACATTCTTCTCTAGCGTCAAAGTGATAGTCTAAGTTCAGATATCATAATATTGAAGCAAGAAAAATTGAAGTAAGGCCAAATATGAATTTCCGATAACGGCGGATACAGAATCCAGGTGGACATCAATAAAAGCTCACTTTATTTATTGATCCCACCTGTGTTTTCTAAATCGATATAGTGCTTTTAGCTAATACTGCAGGGACGATAAAAACAAACCTAATTTGAAAAGATGGTCTCCTTTTCGTCGGTCCTTCTGTTTCTGCCAACGCTTTCGCATGAATAGTTCAGGACATAATTAACAAAAAGCAGTTTTAAAGCAAAATTAATGAAAACAATTATCTTCAACTACAGAGAGAGAGAGAGTGAGAGAGAGAAAGGAAAGGAGAGGTAGGTAGGAGGGAAGAAAGAGGCAGGATTGTATTCCCCGATAACTTTCCTAATAAATTTTAGTTATTTTTAATTATAAGTATTAATTGATTTTATCTGAAATAAATTTTTTTTAAAGCACAAAAAAGTCTTAAAAATTCGGTTTTCTCCGTAGCCAGGCAAAAACCTAATCAATTTTTCCTTTTTACTGATTCAGGAGGAGGAGAAAATGGGGGGGGTATGGTAGAGAGGTCGAAGGAAGGAAAATAGAGAGAAGAAAAAACGTGACTCAAAGGATTTTTTTGGGTTTGCTTTTTCTCCGTGACCTTCTCGAAAGTTTTTTTTTTTAAATTCTCTCTCCAATTATTTGTCTTTTATGAAGAAAATTATTGTTGATGTCGGGGGAAAATTAAATTTCCCTGCGAGATTTTCCAATCAAAATTTTTATTTTTTTTTTTGGCTCATTTTGGACAGTGTACTTTATTCGTATGGTGGTGGTATTGACGAATGGACGAAGCTCAAATGATAATGGAAAATTTTCATTGATATACTATACGGCAAGAGGGATTATTTGTAGGATTATTTATGGCTCTTGATAAATGTACCCGAGTCCCTTTTCATTTATTCAAAGAAAACATAAATGTTCCCTTTTCATTTTTGTTCTATTATATTTACAATTGTTCATTTCCAGTATAATTAAGACCCAAAAAACATCTGGGAAATTAGAATTAATAGAAATGCAAGAAAATTACAACAATTTCACAATTAAAATATAAGTCGACGTCGATTACTAAAATTTTTGAAACTTGGAAAGAATCAGTGCTGGTTCTTTCCTCTACCTGTCCGAACCATTCTCGCCAAGCACTTTGTATTCTGTCTTATTTCAACCGATCTCTCAAGAACTGAGGATAATTCACTGATCTGTTAAGTGTTCGAGGATTACAACCCGAAAGCAGTTCTAATTCCTCCCACTTCATTCGTTCACATTATATTTTTTATTATATATTGGTAAGCTGTTCATTTCCTTGTATAATATATAAGTTAAAAATAATGCTTGAAATGTTCCTGAGACTACTTTTGTTTGCAGTTCTCACTCTTCTTCCTCTTGTGAATGTGTTAAAATTTTTTTTTAACCACCAGCGGTCTCCTAGTCGTTTCCGAACTATAAAATTCAGTAATAGATCGTAGTCTTATAGTCCAAAGTCTGTACTTAAGTTAGATGGTTAAGTATCCGCTAAAGAGGCGACGATTTAGTGAAATGATTTTAGAGGTTCAAGAGGAAGGAGATAATTGGTAAAAACCACCTCGGGGTGGCTCACAAATCTCCTCCACAGCTCCACCTATGATAGTTTTAAAACTGATGATGTTATTAGAAATGGATCGTTTCGTGACTTTGGGCGTCATAATCCTCTCTTCCTCTGTTTACACGTTCATTTCTCTTTGAAATTTCAAAACTGTTTCAAAGTAAACGTTGCCTTCGGCTTGAGGAAATAGAAGGTTGGGAATCATTGACTGCAAGTTATCTTTTGACCAGACGAAAAGAACAAAAAAAATATTTTTCGGAGCAGAAAATTTTGATTTGAAATGTTGCCGGAAGGAAAATGAGCTTGAGCTTTTGACGTGGTTGACCCAAATGAGGTTTCGCTTTTCCCTTTTTCGCGGAATAAACCGAAAGAAAACTTTGAAAGGCAACAATTAAGCCTTGGCTTTCGCTTCCTTTCCCTCGCCCTCCGTGAAAAAATATCGACGTTTCATTACTTTCTAATTACACTAATATTTTCCTCTATAAATTAGGTTTTTTGTCCCGGAATTTTTACTTTCGTTTTTTTTATTCACATCGAGTGAAATGGTGCTGCGATCATTAGCGAGTTCCCATACGCCATCGATCATACTTCCAACTGGAAATCCCAGCTGATGTTTACAACTGGAGAGTAATTATTTCTTGGCCGTTTGGTTTTTTGCGGTTCTCCTTTTAATTAATTTGGGGAAAGCACGAGAGGAACATGCTACGCGAATAGCGCCGCGCTTTCCAGTTCTTCAATTACATCTCTCTCTCGCTCTTTCTCTCCCTGTTCACTTATAAAACCACCACCTTTATGTAATTAATATTGTGAGTAAATTGAAGCTTCATTGGAAACTGTAAAAACCAAGCTCGCTGCTGGGATCTTCTTTTTATTAACGAATAGCCCCCCTGGCAGTGTAACGCCTACAAACCAGTTTATTGTCCCCACGCTACTCGAACACGAATAAAAATTATTTATCTCGTGCAAATAAATTTCATTTTTAAAATTCTCACCATTTTCTGTATTTCTGTTTTTATTATTTTTTTTACCCCATTCTAACTGCCATCTGTCTCTAAGAGAGACACAAAGTTGTTGGTCTGACTTAGAAAAAGCAAATAACCAGTGTCTTAGCCCCAGAAGTGGGATGAACAGATGTGAGCAGAGGTACAGTCTATAGAATGAGATAAGGCATAGGAGAGAGGAAGAACAGAGAAGAGGAAAGATAGAAAAGAGAATGGGAGAGGCATAGACAATGATAGGAAGGGATAAAATGGAATAGAGCACAAAAAGGAAGAAAGAAAACAGGGCAGGGAGAAGAAAAGAAATGTTGTGGTCATATTGGTACACCAGGTAGAAAATGGGTAAAAAGTAATAGTAAGAAGACAGAAAAATAAGAGGAGGAAGAGATAGGAAAATATACTATAAACTATATTTCTAATATTCTAAAATTACAAAACCATTTGGTGTCAATTTTCGCACTTCATTTGTTCCTGTTGTCCGTCAATGTGTTAAGAAACAACGGACACTTCCTTTCTTCGTGGAAAAGTGGAGTGGTCAATATTAATTAACACTATCTTTACAATACAACAACATTATAGTAAATACAAGTGACTATAACAAGCGCTCATTTTCTCTCTCCACAGTATATTAGAATATACCGTTAAAATATAATAAAAAAGTTTCAAACTCTTCGCGTTCAGGGATTTCTAATTTGGAATCGTCTGGAAAACCTCATAAATAGAATTAATATAAAAAAATGTTAATTACTTATGCGTCGCGTCTGGGATTGAGAGCTTGCGAGAGTTTACGAAAGCCTCCGGGAGCTTACGAATGCCTGTCGTCAAATCTTTTAATTAACAACCATGTCAAATTAACAGATTTATTTTGCCTAAACCCACTGTTTAGTCTCGAGTTTTCCCTTTCCTATTTTAAAAGTATTCATCTCGAACAGAGAATCAAAATCCATAGCCTGCAGGTCTTGCCACCCGACCAAGGTCGTTTTCTCTCAAATATTCCTTTTTAATGTTTTCCCGTCACATTGCAAATTGGAATTAATGGCTTTTTTGGAAATTGACTATTGGAAATATCGTAATGAGAAAACAGGGAAACTTTGGAAAGCACGACGTAAAAATCGAAGTTTTGAAATTCTAGGAAAAACCATTTTTCAAAAGAGCTTCGCTCAATTTTTTGGAATCCAAATATTTATTCTTTAAAGAACTGGCAAAATGTTTAAAACAAACCTAATACTGTACTTTCTTTTTTTCTGAAATGAATGTTAACTTTGCTTTAAGTGTTTAACTTTTTCCACCTATTCAGAGGGGAAAAGATATGCAGTACCTGAAAAAGGCTTTTCTTCTTTTCCCTCCCAGAATGACAGTTGTAGTTATCACCAAGACAGTATTTCTTCCAGGTATCATTTTTGAGGGGCTCGGCGGGGTCGAGGCGACTTCGAACCGGAACCTATCTTCCCTGTATCCGCTCCGTGCGTTCTTTTCGAGCGTTACGTATTCGAAAACATTTGAAAAAAAGCTCAACATCGGGGTTTGTCTGCGCATACCTTATTACGCTGTTGAGACTAAGATCCGAGCCGAATTCTTCAATTAAAGGTCTCTGTTGCGTCCAACCTGGAAATTTACATTCGTACATGTATTTACATATTTACATTTATAGGCATTTTCGCAATTCAGCAAGCAAAAACTAACAGATAAACTTACACTTATTAGGCACAGTTGTCCTTTCTTGTCTTTCCTCTCCGATTCAAATAATATAGTGGTATAGGAGGGAAAATCAAAAGTGAAATTTTGCGTCAGGTTATTAGTTTCATCGATTCATTTTTTTGCCACCAAATACTGCGACTGACGCAATAGAGACTAATGAATTGACGTGATTACTTCGAGGCAAAAGAAGACAAAGACTGAGAGAGAGAGAAAGCAGGCAAAAGCTTAGAGCGTCTTTGGAAGATCAGTCAGAACGTCTCCAACAAATATTTACACAATGGTTCTAAAATTTCCAAAGCGTTCTCTCACTCCTCAATTGCATAATGTGTCATACGTGGTGTCAATACAATAATTTGTCAGTAACGCAATTGAAAACCGCTTAGAGAGAGACACGTTTCAAGAATTCTCATGCTGTTTACACCTCAAAGTTACAGTCTAAAGACTTAAAAGCCGATGTTATTAAGCCTTGTTTACAGAAACAAACGAACGGGACAAGTTCAAGCTACGCGCGACTCAGTGATTTTACTGGCTTTGTTTTGAAAATTACCGTTCTATAGGTATTCATCGATGTATTTAACCATTGACACACTTCTTTGAGAAATTGGCCAATAGAAAGGGTCTAATGGTCCGCATGTTGGTGTTACTGACAACCACAGCCCATGTGAAGAGAGAAAGTTCTGAAAAAAGACTGAACCTTTGAAAATCCGAAAATGATACTTAATTTCTTCCAACATTACCAAAAACCTAATCACAGCACACAGACTGCAGCCTATGCACGAATTGTACAGTACAAAACAGCGGCTCGCTAAGCGAAGACAGTATTGGTTTCGACGATCATGCCTCAAAATTAAAAAGCATCAGACACGTTAATATTTAGTATCCGCACCTGAAGATACAATTTTGGGAGGGGTTTAAATATAGACATTAAGATAAGGTACAAATGAACAGCAATATATAAACGTTCACTGATTAAGCGAACTATAATAAGAGAGTATCGATTGGAACAGTCATAAACTGTACGTGCTTGGTGTGACCGGACTGTCATTTATAGCCTCTCACCATGTTCATGCTAAATGAGAATGCAAAGCACCAACACACCGTCATAAATATGTCGAGCTTTTGGACAGTTACGACGAAATTTTAATAATGATAATGGATCCCATGTTCAGGTCTAAAAGACTCGTCAAAAACCAAGGAAGACAAACAGCTCTATCCTATTTAGATTTTTTTCCTGCTCTTTCAGTCTCAAACATCTTCAGAGAACCACTTCGAAAAATTAACGGTTACAAAATTTATTGCTGTTAGTCAGGTTTCTCGCCTATCTCTGGCGTATGTTCAAATTAAAAAAATTTAGTAGATAGTACATCCCATTGCCAGACGAAAGATTAACTGTTTTAAGCTCTAAAAGTACGCACCCGGTCTTTTTTTACACGATTTTAATTCCAAAAAAGGGAAAAAAGAAGTGTAGTTGCATACTGAAGCTGCAAGTCGTCTAACAGGTGGAAAACGAAATCCAGCCTAAAAATGGTTTTCAAAACATGACATTAGGCTTCTACTTGGACGCTGATGAATGCACATTTGTACTGCTATAGCCGTGGTGTAGAAACTTTTTCGTTTTCGATGGCTATTGATGTCATGCCACATAGTAACTTCGCTTTGATGGCTACGGACGCAAATTGTCCATCAGCGTGTCAAATGGTTCAAAACTTTCCTTTTAGCTCCTTACGATCCCTAGAAACAGACTAAGAATCGGGTGTTAAAAGAATTACAAATCGGGTCAAAGTATACTAAACAAAAAACGAAAAATAGTTTAGTTAGAAAGAAGAGAATCATTTTAAAATAAAGCCAGCCAAATATTTAAGTTTTAATTAGGGTTTACTCTTCCTTGACCTCGACCGCTTCATCTCCCTTTACTCTCTCTCTCTCTCTCGTCCTCCTTCCAAACCTTTTTCTTCCTCACTGATTTTTAGCATAAAAGAAAGATTTAAATAGTTTTCAATGAATTTTGGTGTTTATTTATTATTGGGTCTCCTTTTACAAACAATTAGACTATTTATTTACTTTTGGGTTCGATGCCACTGTAAAAGCTTCGAGGCGCGTCAAAACGAATTTTTTTCTCCTCATCTCTGCTTTTTAAATTCAATCCTCACAGACTTTCGTTATCCAAATCCAATTCAAGTTTCTGTTTTACCTTCCCCTTCGTTATTAATCATCGTCTTTTAATAGTGTTCAGAGTTCTGTACCTACAAAACTATCTGCTTTTGTGATACCTGGGAAGCGTGGTAACCAGAGACACAACTGCAGACGTTACGGTTTTCCTCTTCAAGGGTATAGTCCAAGCCATACTCGGCTACTGCTCCTCTGCTTACTATCCCAGATTGAACAGTGGGAACTTTAAAAAACTCAAAAAATTACAAAGATCTTGCTTAATTAGAACCATTCAAAGTTATAACTCGGTATCTTATGAGGAAATCGACGTCATTGCGAGAGTACTGCCCCTTGGATGGTTTCATCTCATCATCTAAAGAAAAGTGATAAGCCAATTTAAGTCTTGAATTAACGACAAACGTTCAGTGAGTGAACCTCATCTTCAGCTGAGGTTCAAAAATGGCGCCATGTTCGAAACAATTAGCGGCATCGAGATAACTCTAGGGATGGCAGTAAAATATTGATACATAGATTCTTTTATCTATTAGGAATGGCAGGCTCAGTGGAATTCTTCCAAAAAAGGCCGATCTCCTTTCAGGTTTTCCCGAATATTGAAGATAGGATGAGAAACAAAAAGATAAATATTAATTATCAGTCATGCCAAGTTTTTACGGGTATGGGAATTTTGTGAGCTATCTGAATAGGTTTCAGGTAACAGACTCAGACAGATGCCTCGATTGCATCTCTAACTGTAAAGACGATCCCAATCACATGTTGTTTAAATGTGTAGCTTGGCAGGACCTTAGAAACCAGTACAAAATAGATGAATCCTTTTTAAACATCTGCCAGAAGGTTATCAAACCTTAAGCAGGTTTTCAGTTCTTTCTTTTTCTTTCTTTTCATAGACCCACTCATCCATTAGGGTCGCGGGGTGAGGGAAGCAACTAAGGACTTCCAACTGGCACGATCCTCCGCTATTGAGGTCAGAGAACCCGGGGTTATCAGGCGGGATTCGACAAAGGCCTTCACCCCCTTGAGCCACCCCTGCCGCGGACGGCCACGGGGCCGCTTTCCTCCCTGGCACTCCGACAGGACCTGACGAACCAGACGTTCTGGGGGGGGGCCTCTGAACGTGCCCAAACCATCGGAATATAGATCTCTCGATCCGGAGAAGAAGCGGTCGACCCGAAGACCAGTTTTCAGTTTTTATCGCAAAAGTTTTAGCTCTTACCCGAAACCACTCAGCTTTGTGTGTGTCTGTTGTATCCGTTCATTAAGTGAAACAGTTGTTTTCTTCTTGTGACGTGATAAAAGTTAAAAAACTGTGGACTAACAAATTATACATTCTGTTAGAGTGCAAACTGTATATTGTATTAATTAGTATTTTTATCTTAAATATTGTATTATAGGCTTATTGACAATACTACAAAATAAGCATTACTATTATATGTATAATGTTTATATGGAATTTGATCAATATAATGTTATTATTTCAACAAAAAAAAAGTGGCGTTTGTCCAGGTACCATAACTTTGGAAATCACGGCTTATTTCAGAACGACCAATCTCCGAATATTCATAACTAGTGTAAAGTCAGTCCTCTATGGGTGCGACAAATGGAACCCCGGACATCAAGAAATGACTACAGACCTTTTTAAATCGAAGTGTTAGACAAATGATAAAAATGCTTGGCTGAAAGCATTATCAAACGAAGGCCTTTGGGAGGTAACGAAGAAGAACCAAAGGTGAAAGGGGAGATGGATCGTCAGACGGCATTAGAGGAACAAGAGTCTGCCTGGAACCCCCAAGGAAAGAGGAAGAATGGCAGACCTAAGGCATCGTAAAGAAGGTCTGTAGAGAAGTACGCGGGTAGATCTGAAGTCGTCGCTCAAAAGAGGGTACGTTGGCAGAGTTTAGTAGAGGTTCTGATGGAACATAACATGAACATGTGTTTAACATTACACATGACCCAGATTCTGACAGGCTGTTTCAACCCCCTTTTCCATTGGATCTAACGCAAAGCAGAAGCCTAAACATTACTAACATCAAGGACGAACTTCTGGAGAGAAAAGAGAACTACGAGTTAGGGGCAACCAGAGAAGAGGAGAAAATGACAAAACCTTGCTTTCTTCGGAGTTAAAACACTCGGACAAAACTGAAACAAATAAAATGGTGCGTTCGTTATGAAACTGCAAACAGAAATTAAAACAGTTTCAACTCTAAATGGCGAACACTCACCACCTGAGTTGTTGAAAGGTCTGCTGCCTCCAAGTTGACTTTTTTCTTTTAATTGTAAAGGCTTTTTCACGCGAGCTTAACTTCGATCGATCGCTTTACTTATTTATTTTTATTATTGAAAGACGAAACTTCTCTTAGTGAATGTACGAGTTTTATTTATTTATTAATTTATTTATTTATATTTCATAGAATAAAAACGGGGGGAAAAATTCACAAAATTTGTTTCCTTTCTTTGACGTCTAAGTTGACGAGTTTTCACTTTAATTTGCTGTAGAATTTCATTTTTGAGTCCGACTGTACTTTCTCTCTTTTCCTTTTTCCTCTTTTCCAAGCACAGCTAAAAAAAACCAGATTTATTTCTTTCAATTTCTTTTTTTAATGTACTTTCATCAGGATTGGAATACAAATTTTCAGCTCGATTTTGGAGTCAGTCTGAAGGTTAAATAACCAAACAAATATTTGCTGGCCAATGTTCTCAACAAGGCCTCCACATTAAAGTCGATAAAGCAGAATCTGCTGGTATAAACTTGATAAATCCAACTTTGGGCAGAGATAGTCAACTTTTCCCAATATTTTGGCATCCAGATAACGGACGACGGTGGTGATCGAATTAATGTCCATGTGAGGATAAATAAAGCGAAGGGTGTATTCGGTAGTCCGAGAACTCATCTAAAATCTCTATGAAGACAAAGATTAGGATTTTCAGTTGGAGTGTCCTCGGAGATCATCCGCAAACTGCAAGTATTTGTCAACCGCTGCCTGCGATATATATTAATATTATTATATCAAGGACTTAGTGCCCTACAACTGGCTCTCAAACATGGCTATTGGACATTGGAAATTCGCGAACGGAGGTGGAAGTAGATCGGGCACACTTTAAGGAAAGGCCCAAAAGAGATCTATCGCCAAGCACTGGAGTGGAACCTCTGAGCTAAAGCCGCAGAGGCTGTTGAACACTCTAGATTAGAGCCATGACATGGTCCAAGCAAAGTGCCTGGTGTATAACAGGGAAAATGGAAATCTTTGAATGCGGTCCAAAAAGCCAACATTTTTGAAAAGTAAATCACTTCGAACAACAAAACCCTTGCCTCAGTTTTGATTCCAAAGCATTTGGTGAGATGTTAACAGCCCGAATGACAGCCAGATAATAACAACAGATAGAAATATAAACAGATCAACTAAACAAGTCAGATTGGGTTCAAATTTCTTCGGATTTAATTGACACTTTGCCCAAGATACGACTCAGCTATCCATGCAAATCCGAAAGCGTCCTTGTGAAACTTCTCAAAGCGATTGTCTTATGACAATCCGACTTAACTCAAACTTTCTTAACCGTAATGAAAACCATTTTCCACCATTTTCCGGTTTGAACCTCACCTTAATACCCTGAAATCACCACATTATACGTTTTCACTGCACGAGGGAGAGAGAGAGAGAGAGAAAGAGGAGGTAGAGGGGGGAAGGAGAGAATTCTCAATAAACAACCCATTTCATTAATTAAAATTTTCCGAAAATTTATTTAAGGTGCAATTTAGGAAATAGGAAAAAAATTTTTCTTTTTATTTTTGTGATATATTGCAAAAAACGGAAAATTCAGCAGGGAAATATAATTAAATTTGGGAGCCTGATTTCCTTTCTCTCTCTCTCTCTCTGTTCCTTCTCCTCCTTCATCTTCTTCACGGAAAGTGTTCGCTTCATGCAAGAGATCCAGAATGAAAGCGAGAGCCTGAAAATTTCGCAGTTAATGAAATTACTTTTCGATTTTGTTTCCTGAATGCAGTCGTAAGAGTAATGAATAGATTAATCGTAAATTTTGAAAAAAATTATTTGAACAGGCGACAGTTATGTTATATGTGAAATCGAAAAGCTCTCCACTTTTCTCCATCTTCAAATTCGAGAGTTTAGTTTACTATAGTCGGGAGCAGGTGCACTGTAGTTTATTTGTAAAAACCGCCCTCGAAAACACTACGAACACAAACCTATTCTCAGGTATATGAATCTCTGGCGTGATTCTTCCTGAATGAGTCAATGACACGATATGGCTTGATAGTGCACTTTGGTATTAAGATTTCCTTCACTGGTTCCGTTTACTTTACCATTGATACTTCTAATATTCCATGTTCCGCGAATCGTAGACCTAAATCCTCGACAATTCGGTGTCCTTATGATCCGTCTGGGTTTGACTCCTTTGTAAGTTTTGATTGATTTAGTCTTCGGGTAAAATGGGACTCGGCTATCCTGCCCTTGCACGGTTGGTGGGATCACCACCGCGTCTGTGCCCGTATGAGAGTAGTTTCGGGGCCTGTTGGTCTGGCCTCTCTATTGCCTGAGAGGGGTAAGTTGTCTCCCTTCAGGTGTACCCCTAGGTACAAACTTCCTGAATAATGTCGCGAACTGCTGGTAATCTGTAGGCACCATTTTGGGAGCCATTGATCTAAATCAAAACCCACCGCACACGAATGATTCATCAGAAAGGTTGGAAATTCTCGTTGTATAATTTACAAGAAGAGGAATAGTCGGTCCTAATTCAAACTACGGTCACTTGAAAAGATTAATATCCTCCGGTCTTTTGTCTAGAACGGAAATAACAAAAATAAAATAAATAAATTTCAAATGAACTAAGCCCACAATAAGTTCCTGTTGGCGGAAGTTTGGGGAATGAAGAAGAAGAAGAATGAAAGGGGATGTAGATTGATAAACAATTATCTAGAACACAATAAATGGGATAATTAATTAATTATTTAATTAACTGAACAAAAAAAGAAGTATATTCTTGAAATTCTTTTAAGGATTCCACAAACATTAATCAGAGGGATTAAATTACTGCTGAAATTTTTGCTATTGTTAGCGAATTCCTTATCTGATTTTTTTTGTTCGTATTCATAACAAAAAACATTTGAGATAATTAAATTTCAAACGTCACCACCGTCAAAAACTTTTGAAACTCGTCTTCCTTTATCAAAAATACTATATATATAAATAAATTGATTCCCTCATTATAAAGAGATGTTGAGGTTTCTTAATTCCGAAATTCGAAATTTCACTTGTCCTTAAGTTTCTTAGTTCTTTGTTTAACAGAACTTCGTTCATATTGGAACAAGTTTTTGAGCTCTCTGCAGTACAAATATAAATTGGAATTCTTTCGTAAACCTCGCCGTCGATAGGAGAAATGAATTTTGCAAAATTTTTCACATTTTTTCCTCTTTTCCTGCTGCCGCTGCTGCTTTCTCTTGGCAAAGTACGTTGAATTCAATCATTGCTCAATAATAATCTTCTTATGTACGGTGTTATTGAGTAAATTTTAAAGAGGTTAAGATTGGTTTGTAAGGATAGTGGTTGTGTTTTATTCAAAATTTAAATTGTTTCCCGAGAAACAAAGAAGAAAAAGCTCTTTACTTACAGGAAAAAGGAAAAAAGTCACACCGATTGTTTATAATTTAAATAACTTAAGTTTTCTATTTATCTGATAAAGAGCCAACTGAAACTACAGACAAGATCATAAAAGCAACCCATCAAAAAAAGTAGTTAAAGGTTAACCTTAAGTAGGTTTCAGAGGTATTTTTTAAGTAAACAAACCAGCTAGTAGAAATGTTTTGTGAACCATTCTTTGCATTTCTTACTAAAAAATTATAACAGTTGCCGAGATGATTGCGGGTGATTATTATTATCATCTGGCAAAACAGACCCTTGGCCTTCGCAATCACAGCAAATTTTGTTAATGTGATTTTGTAATATTTTTGTTTTCCGCGGTAGGGTTATTAGCCACTAGCACAAACATTTGGTGGGTGCCCCTCTACAGCTTACCGGGTAGCTGCCCGTTTCTGTCAGGATGGTTTCCTTAGCCTTTGTAGTTTAATGCAAGGCAGCAGTTGTGTTTGGTGGGCGAGTTCTTCTGCTCCCTTTGCCTTTGGGGATTGAGACTGTCGCTCTTCCACCGTTGAGTCTTTTGACTTGTCCCATATTCATTTGGCCTATTACCCTCGGCCGGAGGGGGCTACAATTTTAAGGAGGCGCTTTTCGCCCTGACACAGTGCTTGTCGATCTTTCACTAAAGAAAATCTATGAGAAGGGATGAATTATACTATAATCATTATAACCGTTATTCATAAAATTACACTCAAAGACAGTACGATCCCGCTTCCAGGGTAACGAAAAGAATAACAAAATCAAAATAATCACATCTGGTCTCAAACCAAAAAGAAGTCACTTCTCGAGTCCAAAATTAATTTTTTTTTTTAAGTACCAAAAGAAAATATTAAAATCTTTAACCGTGCTTTTACTTGTTTGCATTACAAAAACTCCCCCCCACCCTCCACAAAACTGATAATACAAACCAAAAAAAATGTCATTAAACGCCAGAATCAAGTTTTCCTGTATCCCGAACTGATTTCCTTTGAAACCGTGTTCTTGCAAGTAGTCCTTTCCTCCATTTTTTACATTCCCACATTTATAGCGATCCTAAAAGAGAAAGATAAGAGAGTTAAGATTAATGTCCTTTGAAGCATACTTCCTCGAATGTTCAAAGCCCCATAATAAAGGTAACAATTGTTCAAATGCCTCGACTTGATATTCTCTTCTATAATTATAGTTCACGACATTGTTCAGGTGGTTTCCAGCTTCCATTTTATATCCAAACTTCTTTAAACGATGACTTAATGCTTTCCTCTAAGTGGCCAGACCCTTTTGTGCTAATTATTTAGGCCATGGTAACTTTAAGCATCACAGCTTTCCCGCCCGTCAATAATTCGATAACCAAAGTAAATGTTCTTTCCTTGGTCGAATGGAGGATTTAGATCAAAAGCTCCTCGCCCCTTCTTCCTTTTTGTTAGAAAAATTTTTCTCGTTAACTTGGGCTTCACCTGACTCCAAATCGATCTCTCGAAACTCAAGTGACTCTTGAAAGGAATTTTGGACCGCACAACTGGAGCATTATCCCAATTTTTCTCTCGTAACCAAAGTTTTTCCTGACCCAAAGCTCCCGATAGCGATATGTAATAAATACCACAAAAGGTAATATATCAAAAAAAAGTATATAAAAGCTTCTTTGAGGACAAAACAGAGGAAAAAAAATTTTTTTCTTTCCCTCTCGAAATTTATAATTTTCAAATATGGGATCACATCCCTTTCTTTTGGAAATGAAAAGCTCAGCTACGAAACGATTTTTTCTTGTTTGATTTTCTCTTTTATGCAATTTTTCCAAGAGTTTCTCTTGAAACCTTTCCCTTTTCTTGTATAAAAAGAAAATTCGATTTTTAATATTGTCACAAAAATAAAGTTGAAGCTTTTTTTTGACTTTGTGGTTGTTCGGATTCCAATTCAAAAACAAAAGGTGTCGAGATTGACAGCGTTTTCAAACTTATTTTTTTAATTTCTAAGTAGAATCCCAGTTCCTGTTGTAAATTTAATAGTTGGTAGTAATTAAGCTGGCAGTGGTGATTTTTTTGTCAAGTGTATGTCGTAACGTATAATGTATGCAGGGTTCATAACTATATAGTAATAGTGATAGTTCTGTGGCTGAGTGATCAACAGTATGATTTGAGCGTTCTGCCACATTCTCTTATACCAAAGGCTGAAAAACGGAGTTAAAACTCAACGATATAAACGTATAGTATACCGTATGTATATATATTTCAATCCCGTTTTTCATCCTATTTTGGGTATAACATGATCCGGGAAGAGGATTTGAACTCGCGACTATAACTTCTGGTTCTCAACCACCACAACACGGATCTCCCATACAGAGGTTTGTTGGGATCATTGGAGTTTCGTTTTTTCCGTCTTTGATATAACAATACTTGTAGGAAAGGGTTTAGCTTTTGAAAAAAGCTATTCAACAAAGTGTACAGGAGAAGTGATATTACTGTCCAAGTGTGCAATATTTGTGAAACAAATTCTTTCTAGATAGTGTGCAATAAATTCTTAAATTATCGTGTTTTGATTAAAGAATCGCAATCAGTTCACAAAATGATCGGACCTTACACACACTGGTTGTTTCAAGGACATCGGACTGTGGTCATATCTCTCGTCCATTTCTCGATTTGGCCGGTCGCTTTACGCTGTGACCACAAATTCGGTCTTTGGCCTCAGCACACACACATACATATAGACTATATTCCACATCCATTTTATATCCACAGTATGCACAGTACACTATAGATTTGTATGAGTTCAGTTTTAATTCCGCTTTTCAGTCTTTGGTATTGTTCGAGCAAGTCGAACGACAATAGTGATTCGTAGAAACCCTGCATCCCTTGGCGCCGTCTGATGGGCGAGCCGGTCGAGTGACAGGGTGGGTGTCTGGCTGTCTGAGTTTTGCTATTTTTGTTGATTTTTGTGGGTTCCCGAGAACTCACTCTTGAGGCATCCTTGGCCCAAGAAAGGCGGTTGGTTGTCTTCTCCGACACGGGTTAGAGTTATCGGCCAGGATTACTCTGTGCGTTTTAGAGCATTTTGTTAGGACTCAAAATATTGTATAAAGCCCATATAACAAAATAATGAAAAATAAATGACGTTTTTAAGAATAATCGGTTTTTCCTAGTTGATTTGTCATCCTTCGGTCATTTCATTTCTAAGGTCCTTACAGGTATAACAGAATATGGGAGAAAGTTCAATATATATATACAAACAAAAATATCAAAGCTCCTCTCGCTGGATGGATGACGTCAAACTAGACGTCTAGACGATTTTCTTCTTGTTTCCTTATTCCCTTGTTCCCTTTTCATATTCGCTCTCTACACTTTTCAGCAGAGCTGGAAAACTGGTTCTAAACTACTTTCTCCCGGGAACGAGGCTCAAAAACAAAATTCAGGCTTTTCACACTCCTCATTGACCATGACAAAGTACATAGTTAGGAGAAGTTAAGAACTCGTTCAACCAAATTCCCAAAAATTTACGACAGGCTCCCTTGACTGTTATTGTTTATGACGCACAGAGTTACACATCTGATTATGAGCGGTCGACGTGAAGTGTTCGGTTCTTACGAGGTCAGAAATGCTCGTGTTGGTGTGCTTTGTGGTTAAAAACTAAGCTCATCATCATCAGCAGACGTTGTACCCATTAATAACCAAACAGACCGCTATCTGACGGTTTCCAACGATTTTTCTACACTATAAATTTTTTTTTCTTTCCAGGATTGGTCGTCTTCAAAGTTCTAGCAATGGTGGTTCACAATTGGCTATAAAACCTGTGCTTACTCCATTCTCCTTTTTGTTTTACTCGAGTTTTACTGTTTTTGGGTGAGTTTCCTATCTTTTTTATAGCTCTTTTATGTTTTAAAGGAAGGAAAAATGTTTTTTTGCTCGGTTTGGTCTGTGACTTTTATGGTGTTAGAGTTAATGATTCCCCACCCCCACCCGCCCACCACCGTCTTATCCAAGGCCTAAATTCTTTGTTTAAAACAAAGTGAAAATTCCTTAATTTGTGATTTAAGATTTTGAAATATTTACACCAACTTTTTTCATCTGTACTTGATTACCCCTTCCCCTTCCCCTCCGGAATTTGTCTGTTAACTTTAATCACGAAGCCCTAAAGGAGATTTTTTAAAAGAAACTTTGTTAGTCCTAAGTTAAACTTCTACTTACACTCTAGATGCCTCGTTAAGTTGCTGAGTTTCAGCTCTACTTTTATTTTCTTTTTTAAGCCAGTGTTGTTACAAAGCAAGGAAAGTCACAGTTTGATTTCTTAATTTCAGTTTATTTGACAATACGCTAATTTTTATTGGTCGTCATCCCCAACATTATCCGACACAACAGCTGTTCGAACTTTCGAACGAAGAAAACCCTGACGTTTCAGGGTTGATTCTTCCTGTGGTGGTCGCCAATGATGAAATGAGGTAGTGTGTCAATGGACAACTCCTCTGCCTTATGATCACCCCTGTGGTGATCGAAGTGTGGTAAGGTTAATATAACGAGACCACTCATTCCTGATTTCGGAATGTTTTATTATGTGAATTGGAGCAGTATTTATACCCCACAAGGGGTTGAAAAACAAAGACATTCATTGAATGACCCATCCGGGCGGCCCATTAAACAATGAAACATTTCCTTAGCATACCTGAGCCTTTGTCCGGATGGGTCATTTTACGATTCGTTTATATGTACAGGTATAGGAAGTGGTTCATTCGGACTGCCTTTTGTGACACTTTCCTTTTCTTTCTCAGCCTCTTGGCCTTGAGCCGAATGAATCACTTTACACAGAATTAAATAACATTTACATTTTGTGGCCGCAGATCTGAACAACAGCCCTTTGGCTTTCCTTGAGACTTCGTAACAGGAATTGTTTCACAGGGTCGGGTTGTTAGCCCAACGCCCACTTCCAAACCTGAAGGACCAGATGGTTGTACTTTGATTGGCTCCTTGAGGCCCTACCAGAACTCTAAGCTTTTGCTATCATAACTATCCGGATCTTTGGAACACGCAAACCTCTCTGCCAAGTTAAGGAAACTGTAATGGTCAGGGCAATCAGTGCCCGAAATTTTCTTTGTTTGATCTTGAAATAAATATAAATAAGGGTTTGAGCCACTTGTTTGAGTTATCCTCAACAGTTCAAAGGTGTTGAGTCAGTCACGAGGCAACCCATAAATAAGGGTTATTTATATGACTGAATAAGGGATAACTCGGTGATGAAGGATATAATAAGCCTTCATCAGCAAGAGATACAAGTGACTCAATAAACCCTTTGTTTGAATTTAGAAGAAAAAGATAAGATAATACTATCTGGTATCAAGGGTGAGAAAACAAGTGATAATCATGCCTTGGTCCAAGATAGGGTAGAGCTGAAGAGTATCAGTCTGACAGTGGACTCGAGAGAGAGAGGTCAGAGTCGGGAGCTAGAGTTAGCTCAAGAAAGCCAGCTTAGAAAAAGCTGAAGAAGGGCAGGAATTGTAGTAAGAATTAAGGGCATCAACTGGTGAGAGGAAAGATATAATAGTTTAGAAATAAAAGTTGAAAAGAAGAAGTAAAGACTACGTCATTCGCCTATCCCGATCATCATTACATATTTTCTTGGTGTCAGAAGTGGGATCAAGCAGACTCGTTCATTACAAAACAGTCCATGGGGAGGCATTTCTTTCGGTAGGCATACTCAATCTGGAGAAAAAGAGCCAATCTCGAGGTGCACGAGCTCTTCGAGGAGAAACGTATCGACACCTCCATCAAGCTCAGGACGCGGAAATGGGCAGGCTATGTCATAAGAGCCAAGACTGGCTCAAATACAAGATCTTTAATGGGAACCCCGAGGGAACGAGCCCCAGTTTAAGTCAGGAAGATAGAGTTTTAGGATAGAACACGTCCGAGCGCTCCCGAACCCCAAACTGAAGAAGATGTGTAATGAATAGGGCGGAATGGAAGGCACTCTTGAAGAAGACCAAGGCCCATACAGGTCTCTATTACTAACTGACTACACTTTGCAATGTTGCCATATTTCGAGGTTCCCATATGCAAAAAGCCAGCGTGGTAATTTATACGTAACTTTTTGCTCTTCATTCTTCCTTCTTGCAGTTATAGTGGAAAACTGCGTGAAAATTCTTAAGGGCTGCGAAAACTCTCGCAATTTTACAGATAAATAAAATTCCAAATTCTAGAACTGTGGAATTAGTGAAAACTCTGCAAACTCCTTAATTTGATCAAATCATCTGACAGGGGATAAGCCTGCTTATCTTTTCGATTTTTTTAGATACGACACAGTGCCCTGAAAAGCGTACTCTATATAGTCGAAGGCCAATCCTCGCACAAGAAAAAGACTAAAATCCGTGTCAGATTCCCTCGAGAAAGATTTTAATGTCCCAAATGTTTTTCCTTTTTTTGTCGTTGTCTTGTTTTCCTCGGGCCTTCTTCTTTTACGTTTTTTGTTTTCATTTGAACAGAAGTAAATTTCTATTCCGTTAAAAGGCTCGAAAACCACAGCTTTTGCATGGTTAGATAATTTTTTATTAGGATTACCTCCACGATTTAAAAAATTGCTCTGTCCGCCATTTCCCTTCTGAAGTAATAATCCGCGAGGTTGAAAAACGTCATCAGGTGTTTTCCTCCTCGCCTACCCCTTCCAAGAGAAAAGAGAAATATTTTCTCTAAAGCTTTTGGCTCTCTGCACGTCTTGGCTTCGTCATCCATTCCCATCTTTTTATCATCTTTAAGGAGTCTTTTTCATTTTTCTTTAAACAAAATTCCCCTCGCCCCTCCCTTCAATGCATTTTACCTTTTCGTCTTCCGCTTTTCCCAATACTTCTCCTCTTTTATTTTGATTTGTGTTTTTTGATTTTCTTTTAAAGCCAACCTGAGAGGAGAAAGTTGAACACGTGCCGGTGAATAAGTTATGAAGATAGTAGAGAAAAGGGAAAAAGTTAAACAAGCCGAAAGGGAGTATGTTCTCCCTCGGGGACCAAAAAACTAGTCAAAGAGGGCCTTATAACATTTTTTTTTTCAAACTTCAGTCAATATTTACACCCGACTAGAAGTTTTCAAATTTATTAATTCTTTTTTTACCCGGCAACTTTATTTTTGTTTTTAATGAAAACAAAGCGAAATATTGTCTACCGTTATTATTTGAGTTAGGAATGTTTAAAGACTAGACAGTGTATCAAACTGAATGAATATGGCTTATTTACTAAAATGCTAATACTGTATATAACAACCACGAGTACCTATACAATACAATATGTATTACGTCTGACGGAAAGTTCTGTTCGATAATGTTACATCAAGTTTTAACACGTTTGCGTTTATTCATTCCACACTTCTTTGATTCTCTTGTATTATTACCTATACAGTAAACATCCTGACTTAACAAATGAATTAAAGCTGAATATAGTTCATATTAGTATTAACTAAGAACGCATTAGCTGATTGACAGATTTGAAGTTGATTTAAGCCACTGTATTTTGTATGAATTCCAGTAACGAAGAAATGATACAGAAAAACTGGATTAGACGTGCGGACAGCATGTTGTTAACAAAAGTCTGTACAAATACTACACAAACAAATAGTATTTTGGACTTCCTTTCTAATAAAAGAAGTGTTTCCACTACACAGAGTGTAAAAATAGAATAAAATCCATATTAATTTTGTATTAGATTTCGGCTACAGATTGGTTTTTTTTACGCGATGTGAAACGTCGCAAACGTGGCAAACCAAGGTCTCGGTGTATTTTCATTTGATTTCATTTATACAATACTAAATACACTTTTAAATTTAATTGAAAATATATTTAGAAGCTAAATAGCAAAAAAAGAAGCCAGAATTTGTAAGTAATTATAAAGGAGATAGACGACTTTTAAGTTGTCTAATGGGTCCAGAAGTACCCAGAAATAACACAATGGTTAAAAATAGTTTCGTTTATTTATTTAATATTATTCTCTCCGTTGAAAATTTTGCATCGTTTTCCCCTGATAACAATTATTCATAAAGTCTACATTGTTAAGGTATTAAGAGTACAAGAGATAATTAGTGAAGATATGCGTAGTTTTCCCTAACAGACTCTTCGGCAACTTTCAAAGCTCTTAACATCTTTAAGGGTACGAATAGAGTAGAGATGGTGAATAATGTTCGTTTATAAACTCTTTAGAACCATTAATTAATAAAAGTAACTACGGGACAGGCGTACATGAAAACAGTAATGGAAACTTTGTCAAAGTTTTCTTTTTTTTTCATGGACGAAGTGCCCGGAATATATTGTTGCTGTTCCTATTAATAAAGCTGAAATCTTTTTAGAACTAACTTTAATAAACGAATACTTTGAAATTGATATAATGCAACGCTATCAACTGTAATAGAAGCGAATACTGGAACAAACTGTTACAGAGAGTCTTAGTTGAAAGCCGATTTCTGAGGCGCTTCACTCACTCTAAACTACTGTCGCGTTTTGGTTATTACCATAAAATTAATGTCTTTTAGAATGAGTTGTAGACAACAACAAAATCAAAAACTTTCAGCAGAAGATGACAGTTTCTTATAGAAAAGAATGACAAGAAACCCAACCAAATATTTTTATGTGTGCATCAACACAAACATTCACATCCACAGACTCACCAGAAAACTATTCTCTGTTAGTAACTCATTCTCGAATTTGCCCATAGTCTTTGGTACAGTCAACCAAAGGGGTGCACGTCCTGCCCATACCTCATTGGTTTTGACTGCGCCTTTCCTGTAGAAACTTCCATGTCCTCCACAATGAATGAATGAATACATGAATACATGAATGTTTTGAATTGCGATATCGTCTTTCGTTTTAAACCCCATTAACTTTGTGATGAAACCACAAAGACAGTAACATTAACTTGTTCCACCTTTGTCTCAATTTCAATAATTATTAAAATTCGTCAGTCATGCTCCTAGTATTCCTTCCAACTCTCTAGAAGACAAAATAACACGTCTCTTGATGGAATGAATACTTTAGTTTCACTATTTCCGCGGTGACCTCAAAATCAAATGACTGATATGATTAAAGCTAAACCTATACGTGTGTCGTCTGCCGCGAAAATTAATTAAAAATAAAATAAAAATTGAGAATTTTATGGTTGTATGAAGGCAAAACAATCTTCCTTTTGGCTTTTCTTCTTTTTTTGAATTTAATGAAAAATGTGAAGAATTTCTTATTCTCGAGATATCTTCTTTCTCTTTCGCCGTCTCTCTTCCTCCTTCCCTTCCTTCGTCTCCTCCCCGCTTTCCTCCTTTCTTGTTTTCCTTCACACCATTTGCTTCTGACATTCAATTCTCTACAGCCATATCACTTTTCTGAAGAACTTCGACCAGAATTTTTATTTTTACTTTCGTTTTTGAGGAACGCTTCTTCTTCGTCTACTTTGCAAGATGACAACTGAGAAAAATCCATTTTTAATGATCCTAACGGGTTGTTTTGGATTTTTTTATTGCCTCGTATTCTTATAATTTTTCTCATTTTTTTGCCGTCTGTTGTGCTAGAATGATAAAAATATTGAATATCTTACTCTAAAATGACATCATTTTACTCTAATAGAATTTCAGGATCATAATACGAGATTGTTATGATGTTTTAAAGTAATAGGTTAACCCATAAGAGTAAATGGGATAAACAGAAAAATGAAAGACTATAACCGAGATTAACCATCGCTTACCAATAAAGAAGCCTTGCATCGAATGTTTCTGGGTACTTGCCGATTTAGTATTTATTCAACACTAGAAACAGCGAAGCCGTCATTTGGCCGATCGGATGTCTGCTAACGTTTATATGAAATTATTGTTGAGATTATTCAAGTAAAACTCGACTATTGCTTACTATTTCTTATTAATTTGTATCAGAGATATATTTAGTGCAGATTTTTTTTTGTATGTTTAATATTAATATTAGTGAGTTTCCCACAAACTGGTTTCTTACGACTATCACAAAGACATTTTGTTTATCTAACAAGTTTGCCTTTTGTTTGGCTTCGTCTCTTCTACAATTTAATTTGAGGATTAGCACTGATTGTTTTCTCTATCTGTCCGTGCCATTCTGACCGAACACTTTGTCTTCTGTTCTATTTCAACCCATCCACCTCATTCATGCTGTACATTGAATCTTATCCTTCCTTCTACTCTTCAACCTGAAGCTGATCATGTTCAGTCTTACGACCACTCTATTGATGTCACTAGTTCTAAAGTTGGCAAAACGTGGGTGTTATTTTATAAGTTAAACTTTCTCGAAGCAATAAAAAAATCAATATACTAAGTTTTTCACAATAAAAGCTCTATTAATATTCAAATATTGTTTTTGTTAACTAGTAACACGACATTAAGTATGAAATAATCTAGTTGTAAACTTCTCTTTAAATAGCTGGTAGGGTTTTAAAGAATACTTAGGAAGAAGAGGAAGAGAATATTAAATGATATATTAAAAGGAAGATTATTTTAAAGTTATATTTGTCAGGACCGAATTCACGAACGGGAAGCGTGGGAATATAAAATTAAATGAAAATGTAAATGGGAAGATGTTTGTTTTCATCTTTGCCTTGAGCTGGCGCGGATTTAAGAGATGTGAGAGACAAATAGCTGAGATGTGATGCGGCAATGAATGAAATTTGACTGCCAATGGTAAACAAACAGAAAGAGATTAATAAAGAAGTTATGAGAAGAACAAAATAGCACAATTATCGGCTAGTATATGATCATGCCAAGTGATGGTTGACACGTTCACGTCCAGACTGTGTCTGATTATCTGTTTGTCTGGGTTTTCGTTATCGCTTAATAGAAAGACTGAATGTTTTACTGTTATGGCTGGCTCTTGTGTTAAGATTCGATTATTTTTGTTTTGGTTTTAGTTGTTATGTCGGAAATTAGGCTCAATAGATAGCCTAGTCGTGCATACGTTCCAAGGATGCCGAAAAAGTAATTTGATACTAGGTTTTACGAGCTTATGTTTTCTATGTTTTGCAGATTTTAGGCTCCGATCTGCCAATTACTAAGCCACAAGCTTTGTAAACTTGAACATTCCAACGTCTAGACTCACTAATATCCGAAATATCAATTTAAATACCGCATACCAACTGCCCTCACCTCGATGACCGTTTCTTTATATGCCTTTTGGTAGTACTTTTCGAGATCAGCACTGTTGTGGATTCTCTCAGGACCTTCAGGGTAACATATTTCGATATAAGTCTATGAGTTCTTTGTCTATAATCATTTTTTATGGAGTTAGTTCGTTAGTTTATTATTATATAGTAGGAGTAGTATATATTTTTCTTCACCTTGCAGCATTTTAATATTTACAAAATGACACAGTATGCTAAAATGAACACTTGAAGTTGATACTAAAGCGGATTCTTGCTGAATTTCTGAGCTTTTTCTGAGGTCCACGTTTTGGATTCCTTCAGGAATTAAATTTTTGTAGCCCACATTCCATTTCGATTTCCAGATTCTGGTCCGTTGTTTTTGCCGTTGATTTTTCTAGTCCCTCTCCCCTAGCTGGATCGCATTTTTCCTTATTTACTTCCGTTAAACCCGTGATTTTCAAAATTTCAGCAAAATTCAAAAGAGCTCGAAGCTAATTTTGATCAACTGAAACTTCTCCTCTGTGCATAAATGTACAAGGGGCATGTCCGTATAAGAAAAGTATTTTGATAAAACTCTCGGGTGCTTTTCCAGATGATCCGTGAAAAGAGACTAAAATTGGAACATAGGCACTGTACCATTTTGTGTGCCCTTAAAAATTGTTAAGTGTCACATCGACGAATGATTTATCCTTGAGACAACATGTTTGATTGGCGAATGTTCCACTTTGATTGATTCTGGAGCAGAATCTCTGTGATATGTTGGCTATCGCGTATTTTTCTCTACTCAACAAGCTATCCTCTTTTAAATCATGTTCTTCATAAACCTGGTCATTGTATCCTCTTTAATTACGATTCGGGGTGTAATTTATCCAAATTGGGTTTAAAAAAAGAGTCACTGTACATTGGTGTCGCCCATATCAGCATCTTACTATTCCAATTAATTTTCTTTGTTAGTTATTTCCGAGTTTCTGGGAGGTCGAAACCATGACAATAAAAGCTAGTTTGAAATAAGAGTCACTCTAAGCATCATAAAGTGAACCTCTTGAGTGTAAAAAAGGTTGGTGACCTCTGGTCGGGAAAACAGTAAATTATATATCCCCAAACTAACGGATATCCATCACTTTATTGTCCAACGGTTGATTCAAAAACCAATTTTCCCTAGTTTTCCGAGAAGTTTCAACAACCCATGAGAACCGAAAATAAGAAGAAAAGAGGGGAAAAAATTTGTTCAAAAGACCTCAGCTCTCTCTTTAACAATAATATTTTATTTAAGTTGTTTCGTTTTGATTTTGAAAATTTTCGGCAAACAAAAACTTAGTGAAATTCATTCTCGGAAAGCTGTTTCCCTCAAAACCGTTTCCCTAAACCGCCAAAGTGTAATGAACCATCTCATCATTTTCTATTCCCGCGTATAAAATTTTACAGTTATAACCTCACGTTCTCGTCTTTACCTAGACCCTTTTCTTCACCACCGCCACCCCTGACCCACACCCTCTACCCTCAACCATACACTTCTACTCAAACTTTTTGTTTTTGTGTCATTCCGAAGGCTGAAAATTTTTTTCTTTTTTGGAAAGGGAAGGCGTTAACTTATTTTATAATTTCTAAAGCATACAGCCTCAAGGCTTTTGTGAAAATCCTTCTCAGTTGCTCGTCCGATTTTTCACCCCTTTTACACTTAAAAAGCTTTTTTTGAAAGGCCTTAATTTTGCTGCCCATCAATTTTCACAAAAAATTCTTTAGCGAGAGAAAAAAAGTGGAGGAATTTTGTTCAGTTTTAAAACCGACGCCATAAGCCTAATTTGTAATTTTTTATTTTTATTTTTTAAATGAAATGAAAGGGGTTGAATGAAACGAGGAGGGTGGAAAAGAATTTCGCTTCAGATAGTTGTTGTTACTCCCCTGAAAAAGTATTTCGTGAGCTTTAAATTATTGAGTTGTTTCGGAAAGTTTGTGTCGGTTTTGACGGGAAATTCGAACGTCAGTTATTTAACTGCCTAACACTTTTTTTTGAAAACATGTATACGCTGATAAATATTTACATATTAAACAAAACAAAGTTTAGAAAATGCCCATCATATAACCGTTGCCCTTTATGAAAATAATTGAATAAATAAAACCATACATTATCCGAGTAAGCTTTGCCGAAAATCCTAGCGGAGTTCGTGGTCAGGTTTGTCACTGTGATTGGGTATAAGACGAAAGTTTTTTGCATTTTGCGTTCTGTTTTCAAAAAAGCTTTTGTTAGTTCATCTTATTCAGTATCTTTTTTAATTCAAAATATTATGAAAAACAGAAACGAACAAAACAAATTTATCAAAATCATTGGAAGTTGAGAATTGTCTGTACGAATCAGTCGGTGTCCTAAAAGCTCCTTTTAGGAGAAATAAATATAGGAAATGTCTAAGAGCGAAATCCGCTCAGTGAAAACTTTCTTGAGCTAGAGGCCCTGTTATTGTTCCTTTGGCTTAGGACGATTCGTTGGACAGAAAATAATAATTGACTCGCCTAGAGCATTCACTATAGAAGGAGACCCAACTTTGAGTTTCGCTCATTCTAAAAAGCTCCCTTCGATAGCTGAAGAGTTTAACTGATTACTTACCTTTTTACTTTTCCCAAGAACTATAAAAAATTATTGTTGTTTATTTGTTTAATTGTCATAAACCTGATTCAACATTTTTATCTGTTTGTTCGGATTGACGTTGAACGTTTACTAAATATGACAGCGATCGATTTTGAACCTGTCTCAGGACTCGCGGAATAATTAATCAAAGTGACATTTATTAATAGAAGCTAAGAACGGGATGTCGGGAAAGTAAGAAGGGAAAGAAAGTGAAAAAGACAAAGTTAGAGAAGGAAAAGAGAGAGAGGAGATCGGATTAGTGGGAGAAAGAAGAAACTTCAAATAAGTGCTTACCTTGGATAGAACAATACACGCAGCTTTTAACAAAGAAACAAACAGTCAACGTTTCAACATAAACAAAAACAATGAGTGCGTCACCCAAGAGACTGAAAAAGATTTTTGTGGAAAAAGTTATAATTCATTCGTCTCACAAAATTTTATCTCACCTCTAGGACGCCATTACTTCATACGTCTCCTTTGTATTACAGTTATACTATTGTTTTTATAGAATTTTCTAACCATTGTGAAGTGACTCCTATTGAAACTCACCACTCTCATTTCCATAAAAACGAGTCTAGAACTAGTGCCTACCATTTTACTGGGCTAATGATGTCGTTTTGAGAGGTTTTCCTTGAATTGAATTTTGATTGAATTGAGAGATAGACAATGTTGGAGAAGTTTCAGCGACTTTGTGTTACAGAACAACAGACCGCTACAAAGGATGTTCTTTCATTCTGTTTAAAAAAAGTATTTTTAGCCCTGTCACCTGTCTCTAAGTGCGAAAATAAGTACAAATAGTTTGTTTGGCTTTAAGGGAACCAAAAGGTTGAGAAGGAGTGAAGTGCGAGAGGAGAATGATGAAACAGAAAAGAAGACAGAAGATAGACAGACCAAAAGAAATTAAGAGCTAGTGGCTTACGTCTCTTGAGACATCGTTTGTTGACAAGGAATGCTGTAGAAGGTTCGGGATGAGTTTTTAAGAAAAAATCTACCGATTTCTTCCTCAATAAGAAAATATGTAGAGAGTAAATATAACGTTGACAAGTTAACAAAAATTACTAACTGACTAAAACTTTGTCGAAATTCATAAAAAGTTACTGTATGCCTCAAATATAAGAGAACTGGAACGGGCTCTGTAACTCTGTTTGTAGACCTGGAACCGTAAGTCTGTGAATAACTCTAGGTATGGGACAAACCATATAAGATAGCTGTTGGTAAATGCGTCGGTCTTCAGTTCCCTCCTTCAGTTGTTGGCGAATATTATTTTCGTGAAAAAGACAAAATTAAATGTGTAATGAATAACTTCTTTCCAAATGAAACCGATCTCCTTAAAATGTCCTCTATCTTTCCGTTGAACGTCACAATTACAGGATGGACAAAGGCTCGGGTTGGCCTGGTGAAAATTATAAAAAGTATAAAGAACAAAACATGCTTCTGGCATGGATAATATAACAAACAACGCAAAAAAAATTTTTGACATTTTTAACCCTCAGATACTTCATAAATGTATCCTAAAAGGAAGGAAAGAAAGCAAAAATTAAATTTTTAAATAAGACAGGTAAAGACTATACAAAACCCAACGAGGTGGTCAGAACCTACCTCAAAGGGATTTGCGTTTGGTAAAATATTTTAAAAAATACTTAATTCTGACCTTTTAACAATTTTTCATTCAAAGAACATCCTCGGCGACAACCAGTTCGCATACACTACGGGTAGGTCAGTTGTGATGGCAGTGTTGACTGTACTAGGACTCATTGGGAACTTTAAGAACACGTGTGGCAGCTCTTCTCATTTCTTGTGACATTAAGAACACCTTCAATAGTGTCAAATAGAAAACATTTCATTCCTGTACAGTGGGAAGATGTACAGGATACCTATACCGTTTATGCTGATGGAGGAACCGCAGACAGAGCCACTGTTTTGTGGAGAACAAAATGGCAATAGTAGTTACGAGCGAAAATTGCATTTCTAACATAAACAATGCAAATACTGTCGCGTATCATCAGAGAGTACGCCATATGCTCTCTCTTGTCAAATTATGAGTATCTACGGCTACTCACGGGTCTAAAACCAAGATTAAGTGGCAGAAATCCTTCTGATGTTACAGTATTTTACTTCAAATTACTCCTAATGAAGATGACATACAGCTACGAAAGCTTGAAAACAGAAAATAACAAAGATAGACAGGCGGGTGCTATAGAAGAGAGAAAATGAAGTTCAACAGTGTGACACCCAAGGCAACCGTGCCTAAAAAAAAATTTAACAGTCCGATGAGAAAAATTACAGGGATAAAAAATCGCATTAGAGAATCGGTGCACGTCTTGGAAAAGTCGAATTAAATGAGAAGAAGAATGAAGGAAAGCAGGAGAATTATCTCTGAGAGAGTGAACTTGCCAAAAGATAAGTGAAACGTGAAGTCAATTTAAGAAGATTAATTAAAACTGGCCTTCCCAACGTAATAATAAGATTTCTTACAGTCTCAACCTTTAACAGTCGACAGCGACGGCTACGATAAACCTTAGTTGGATTAAAACCTCCATGAAAACACGTGTGTGTGTCAAATTAGATATTGCTGTTAACGTGTCATATGTGAGGAGTAAGTTTTGGAAAAATTTTACTCTTGACTTACTTTTGGCTTTGTTCCTTTCATTAAGTCGAAAATTTTAATATATAGTATTGTAGCAGCACAATATGGCTACATGATTTTACCAAAAGATCAGATTTTATGCTTTTTTTTAGCTTTTCTTTCTCCTCATCTTGTTTTGTTTCGTCAGTAAGAATCTGTCACCTCTTAACTGCCAACCAGGGAGCAACCAACTACCAACTAACTTCATTTAAAATTATGAGTAGTAGTATACATTCATTGATGGCTTTATTCCGTTAAAAGGTCCTACTATTACGTAACTTTGTAGTTAGTCCGTTTCTCGGTACTTTTGGGCTCACTATTTAATATAGAATTCAACGTCCAAATTCCGTTTAGTGGTATTTTTCTCATTTCATTTTATTTATATATTATATACTCAAACAACCCTCAACTTTCTTTTTCAAGTAATAAGACATTGATGGGCAGTAACAAGTGAAGTTCGAGAATTAACATTATTTGTTTTTGTAATTTTTAGAATATTTCTGCTTAATAACTCGTGTGACAGGTGTAAAACGAAATTCAGCCTAAAAAATTGTTTCCAAAACATGGCACTAGGCTTCTACTTGTACGCCTGTAAATACACATTTGTGTCGCTATAGACGTAGCGTCTAAAACCGACCGTTTCCTTTTGGACGGATATTGCCCAGTAAACTTCGCTTTAACGGCTATAGACACAAGCATCTGTCAACGTGTTAAATTGAATTTCACGTAACATTAATGTGAGCTGGATTGAGAATACAGACTAAAGTTTAGAATGTGGATTCTCAGCTCGGCTCTTTACACTCTGGTGTCAAGGAGGTGTCGGAGGGAGGTACATTTTCAGATAAAACTTACAGGAGATGGTTCAAGAAATGTCGACTAGTGAAGCTCATCAGAAACGTCAGAACCATCGACTAGGTGGTTCTGACGTTTCTGATGAGCTTCACTCTGGACGACAGTCTTTAACTGACGACGATACTGTCAAGATCATGTTAGATCAAAATCCTTTTTTCGACAACATCGGACATTGCCGATATTAATAAGCTATAAATAATGATGGTAATTGTAAAATTCAATAAAGAAAATTTAAGATGTAATAGATACATTAATGCCTTCGTATTATTTGAAAATCAGACAGAACTTTCTGGTAGATCTAATATTTCGGATTTTGAAGGAGCCAGTTCAAGGTAATGAATAAGCTCTGAGAATATCATGGAGTGAAAATTTGAAACTTTAATAATAGTAAAAAGAAAGACAGATGGATTTGACGTTGGGTTCTGACTCCAAAAGTATCAAAAAATAACGCAAATGTTAACTAAAATTTTTCAAAAATAATTTTTTCATGTCTCATATTTTTTATTAAGCTTCCTTCCGACCATTTCCCAACCCAACACAAAAATTAAGTTTGAAAAAAAATATTAAATTTTAAATTTATAATCTCCCCCAAAAATTATAAAAACTTATACAAAATTTTCTCTCCGTTTTCCGTTCCTCCTCCGATCCTCTCTCCAAAGGAATTCCCAATAAAATCCTTCTATAAATTCAAAATATCAATTTGTTAAAAGCCTCTTCATCTATTTTATATTAATTTTCAAACATCGATTTCCTAAATTATTTAATAATTATTAAACAAAAGAGGGTAAAGGCGGCGGGGAGAGGGGTGTAGGAAATCGAATCCAGAATTCCTAACGTTCGAAAATCAATCCGATATTCGATAGAATTTTTAAATTGAATGAAATTCCTGAATTTTTTTTTTATGGTTTAATAAATTTGAGAGCAAAAGAAGGGATGCTAGACGGGATGAGTCTTCGAAAGGGGGAAAAAAGGTAGGAAGAAGATTAAAAGGAAAAGCGAGGTCTTGTACAATTTAAAAGAAAAATTGAGTCCAAGATGAAAAAGAAAATGGCCATGGGTCATTGAAATGAATTGGAGGCTTTTGCTGAGGAAAAGAGATGCCCAAAAGAGAAGGATGGGGGAGAGAGAGAATGGAAAAGCAGACAAAGAAACGGTGAAAAATAAAAGTTTTGGTAAGGGAACATTCTATAATATTAAGAAAAAGAAAAGTTGCTATAAACTCAAAGACAAGGGACATTGCAACAGCTTGGCAAAAAACGTTTTTGGAAACTGTCACAGTTTACAAGTGACGATGAAGCTTAAGAAAAGTCTGACGGAAGAGAGGTGGAGGAGAGAGAGAGAACACGAAAATTCTTAAAACATTTGACCTTGTTCTCGCCAGTTTAACCTTTGAGATATAAAAAAAAGTCACACAAATTGTTCTGGCTACTTTTTTCCTCATGCTAACTGCCATCTGTCTCTAAGCGAGACATTAAATAGTTGGTTTGGCTTTAAAGGGGCTCTAAATCCAGGGAGCAGACCACTGTCTTAGCCCCTGGAGTTGGATAAACTTCTAAACGGATGTGTCTGGAGTTACGGCCTAACTGATGGGATAAAAAGTAGTCAGACATAAAAGAGTAATAATAGTAGAATAATAAGAGAAGGGAAGGAAAGAGAAGAGCCAGTAATAATAAAATTATAATAAAGAAGAGGAAAGTAGTAATAACAGTATTATGACAGGAGAAAGTGACAAGAAATAAGATAAGAAAATGAAAAGAAGAAGAGGAGAAGAAGGAAGAAAGATGGAAGGAAGTAGAGACGTGACGCTATGGGAAATCTGGCTATTTTTAGACACGGTTTTTATTTAACCCATGATTCAGGGTTCAAATCAGGTTTGATGACTATATTCATTTCATCTTATTTAACTTACATGAAAATTTAGATTACAACTTAAATAGCTATTATAATTCTAACCCATCACTTATTACAAGACAATTGAGAAAATATTACATACAAATGAGATCTCTAACACTACTTTGACGAAATGTGTTTTCATGTTTACGACACCACAGTTTTTTACCAGTGGGACATGACAATATTTTGGTGGATCACAGACTGTACATGCATCCTTCGGCTGACTATACCATTTTGTTTTTTTTGCGTGGGTAGGAGAAAATGCTCGTTGCACACCCAAAGCCCCGTACCATTGGGTAGTGTCGGACTCTTACCGACTAAAAACTCCTCTCTGCACTCACACGCGAACCCTAACGATAACTTAGGGCGTTCATAAAGCAGACCCCAAAGTTATCGGGATTTCCCGGGAAATCCGAGACGACATCGGCTTATCATACCAAAGACTATGGGGTAATTAGAGGATAACTCTTTCATAGACAACTTATTCTTTGGAAGTTTTTTTAGATACCAAGTTAATAGTATTTTAAGCTTCTTTCAGGTGAATAACCGTAAAATTCTGAATAATAAAATTTAAATACCACGAGAGAGGATCAGGATTTTAGAAATGCCTAGGTGGGGCATGTCCAAAATTAGTTGGGAACCACTGATTTAATAGTTTCCTTTTTCATGAATTTGATCGACCACTTTTTAACTAAACATAACTATATAACAGGCAAACACTTAAATCTTTTTTTCAACTATAAAATAAATTTTCCATAAAATTGATGCGGACTGAGTTGAGATTAAAGACAGTGTTTGGACTTCCGAACAGAGACAACCCTTACTTTGAGTTGATTTTTCAGAATCATGTATGACGGTGATGATGAGTATTCGAAATATTTATAATAAGAGAAGTGATAAAACGACTTTGAAGTTGGCCACTAAGTTTAAAAGTACTCAGGAATGACGTAACCGTTAACAAGTTATTTCGCTCAGGATTGAACAGTAAAACCGAGGTTTAATGTACAGTATATTGATTCCAACCGCATGTGGAGAGGGGTCAATTACCGCCTCGTTATAAACCTATGCACATTACGATGTTTTGGTAAAAAATTTTCATTTATTGCGATATTTAATTGACATTGTTTGAATAAAACAATTTTTATTCTAAATAATGAACCCAATTTGCTTATTTATTAAATTTAAAAAAATAAAAAAAAACAAAGGGTGAATATTAATTATTCTTTAATTTAATTAAAAGTTTTGTAAATAGGCTATCTATAAATCTTAACGATCATTTATCTTCTTAATCTGTTTCCTCTCAATTTTTTGAGCTAGGATTTTTGAATTTTTCCAAAGAAAACTGTGCTGTTAGTGATCCTCATAAGACGATAATTCTCACTGCTTTGTTTCGAGGACAGTCGGGAGGCACTTTTTTTAAAAAAATAGGTTTGTAGGAAAGTTCAGTGGATGGTTTACATGAATTGAGACTCTTAGTCGCTCAGAATCAGCTTAACAGATGTACACTTTGTCACCAAACAATTCACTTTTCCATTCATTAACGCTACAAACCTGTGTGGGTCTTGGTCTTCAGTAGGAGTGCCCTTCATTCCACTATAATCATTGCGCATCTTCAATATTCTTGCATTTTGAATTCAAAGCGCCTGGACGTCTTCCCGGACTCCATCTTTCAATCTTAAGTTGGGGCGACTTACCCGTCTCAACTTCTTTCCCCTGGAAGATCTTGTGGATAAGCCTGTCTTTGGCTCTTATGACGTCGCCTTCCCAATCCAGCATTCTGAGCTTGGTGGGTGGTGTTCTTTTCGAACAGTTCACTTTTAGGTCACCAAATACAATTTACCTACCAGCTACAGGATTAACTGTGCACTCGGTTACAGTGTAATTACATCAATGTAGAATTAATTAATGAAATGAATTCTCCTCTAAAGTGTGCAATAATTATGGAATGAACGTACATAAAAAGCAGTACTGTTTACATAATAAACTCTGCCTATAAGGCAGTTTGCGAATTTTGTTATCCCACAAATTGTGCATTATTTACGAAACAAATTCTCTCAGACTGCGTTCAATATTTATGAAATTGTTGAAACTTCCTTTAGCTCTAAAGAAGGCAAAAACATTTCATTATTTTCCTTCACATATATTAGAAAGACAGCTGCAGAGTTATACTGATGTAAATTCAATAAACTAAGCTGATCTAAGTGATGATCCTTAGGGATGGGGAATAAAAAGTGAGTTTGGGGGTCGAATCTCAGTTGCAACGGCCCCCGGTGGATGTTCATATGAGAAATCCATCGAGGTTCGTGACAGTTCCGATTCCCCCGAGGCATACATTCTAAAATTCTCTTCAGATTCATTTTCCATTCTGATTTTGATGTGAGTGACAGCGAAACTGAGACCCATGTGAAGTGAATGACGCTAACACCTGCTGTTGGTTTTTTTATCCAGTGTGTGATTTCCCACACTCCTTTCTTTCCCGCATTTATGGATGCCGTATAAAATTTCCACCGCATTTTTTGTCCCAACAGGAAAAATCAGAAAATGGAAAACCCATTACAACAGTATTATTATTATTACTATCCACTCATCTCCTATTAACCCTTTGTGAATGTAGAAAAATTTGGACATGGGTGTCGTACTGGTCGGAATTAATTTTTATTAAGCAGTAATTCATTATAAGCAATGAAAATATATTTCTAAAAGTGGTATATATCCAACAATATTATTTGTTCAATAATATTTCATATCAGAAACTGGTATATAACACTTTTAAAGGATTACACCCAAAGAACTGTTAGCTCCAGTCTAGTTAACACTCATTCCAGTTGATCTTGTTCTTCTATGTTGATTGATCAGATAAATTCTTCTGTTCAATCTTATTTTTAGAACATTTGTTAGTCTCTAGTATAATTTTTTCAAGTAGCGTATCTGTGAAAAGTCTCAAAAACTACAACAGGATAACGGATGGAGGATTTGAACTCGCGACTATAACTTCTTAATCTGAATTTAACCGTCTTAGTCTGTAAAAGTGAGCCTCAACATCTCTTAGCTTGGAACAGTAGTATAAACAAATTAATAATTTCACTGAGCCTCACTGAGCTATGTCACTACCAGAATCAGTACAAACGTTATCACTTTCTATATATGACAGTACTGTCAGTATCCAAAGTGTCAAAATAAAACTCTTCATCACTGTTTTCGTTAGAACAGTAAATTTCTGTCGGTAACTTTTTATTAGCCATTTTGGAATTTTTTTTTGAAATATTATTTGAAATTTTACAAACCATCTCGAACCGTGTCGATTTCTTTCCGCACAAGAGATGAATGACTCACCTCGGTGTCGGTGTTGTCCAACAGATAGATGGCAGGTCGGCACAAGTTCAGGAATAGGTTCAGAGATCAGTGGAGATAATATTAATATTATGATATCTCGCTATTCCCTTTCAATTTTTGTCAACTCTCTACCACCGAAAATGTCTTTAGTTGTAGGGTTTAAGTAAACAGCATTTTTGTTTTTCATACTTCCTCCCCACACAAAACACTGACTCTAGTTTGACTTGAAATTCTTGAAAGCTTCCGTCATTATTTATTCATTCGATTCTATTTTTTTCCTTTGAAATATTCTAATAAAAATTCATGTTTAAAAATACCTCAAGAAAACTGTCATTTCGAGCTTTTATTTTATTCGAAAGCTCAAATATTGTTCGAAGTGTCTTCTCCTTTTTTAGTTAATCCACTTCATTTTAAGTTGTCAACATATTTTTCTTGTTTGCAGGTTTTGAGTGTACCGTCATACAATCCGTCATACTTTGAGGTGAGTTAAATTTATATTTATGAGTTTTTGATTAGTATAAATTACAGATACGTAAATTCTTCTTTGAAATTCTAGGGCGAAATAAGTGCTATTTATACATAAAATAACTGCTAGCTACTAAGGTTCAACTAGTCGGATTTGATTTACATATAAAAATTATCTTTTTCATCCCTGTTCTCACGTCACGAAGCCAGTTTTGAACATTTAATGATCAGTGCTTCGCCTATTTTGACCCTAAACCTTAATTCTTTGTCTGAATTCTTTTCTCACTATAATTTTCGGTAACCATTAAACGAAAAAATATGTTGTTGGTGTAGACATATCCAAAGGTCAACAACAATAAAATGTCTTGATAGTGAGTACGATTTCGGTAAATGCAACTGCAAATTTAATTGTATTGTAACAAATAGGCGCGTGGCTTGTCGCTAAAACCAGTTCAAGGTGTCACCCTTCCTTAGGTTGCAATACTAGGTAAGCATATTTCATGTAGTAAGTAAGCAGAATTCAATTTTGCCAATTCATTGACTAAATTGCATTATTAATTGATTTTAACAGTCTAATTTTATAGATTGTATCATTTAATCTATTTCATTCTTTGAATATTGAGAAAACCATTATAGGTGTTTAACCTTTGCGTTACAAATAATTAAAAAGTCACACCATAAAATAACATAAAATTTAGCATTCAAATCGGCTTTAATGATTTTACGACCCAAAATATAATTTGTCCGAAGACAAAAAAAGTTAGAAATTCAAAAACGATTCCAGAACTAAATTTAAATTATTGCTTATTGTAAAACAGTTGGAGCCAACCTTTGTAAATTTTGTATTTATATAAAATATTAATAGAATAATATGACTGCCATCATTATTTATGATTCCTTCGGATTGGCAAAGTCCGATGTTGTCAAAAAAGGGTTTTGCTCTAAAATGATCTTGACAGTATCCTCATCAATTAAATACGATTCCCCAGAGCGTGGCTCATCCGACAGGTTAAAATCGTCTACATGAAATTTCTCTAATTATCTTCTGTAAGTTTTATCGGAAACTATACCTTTATTCAACTCATTAAACAGATTATTCAATCCTTCTATATCATTTCTTCCATACTTCATTATAGCAATTCATACAAAATACAGTGGCTTAAATCAACTTCAAATCTGTCAATCAGCTATTCCTTTCTCAGTTAATAGTGACATGAATCAGATTAGCTGTAACTCATTCGCTAGGGCAGTATATATATACTGTATCGGTGATATAACCAGAGTACCAAGTAAGCGTGCGATTATTAAACGGAGAAGTGTCCAAACTTGATGTAACATCATCGGACAAAACTTTCCAGTAGACCTAATATTAGTAATAATGAAGTCAAACAACTTTGAACTGAAGTACTGGGTCCAAAAATACCCAAAATGGTTAAAAATAACACACCATCCATCTGAAAATCTTCAGACGAGATTGAGAATCCCTACCACGTAACATGAGGCATCGCAGATAAAATCACTGCTCTCTGTGGGCAGTCTGATGAAGATGGCCACAGAGATTAAATCGGCGAAGCTCATTGTTTGCCTTTTTTTAACCACTGACTGCCTATCTTATATTTATTAAACTTATGGTATATAGGCGACATTTTGCCTAAAGTATTTAAACCTTCTTCGGAAATGACATTCAACCGTAAAATCTTAGAAGTAAAAACCTTATTTTCAGTCCAATAGGTTTCTAGATATTTTACAGATTATCTAGTAAATTTGACTAATCAGTGAGACGGAATAATTTTTTTACAATTTAATGAGTCAATTCAGTTAGTCTGCAACAGGGGTGGCTAAACTTTTTGATAGCCCGAGTCATTTTTTAAAATTTAAAATGATTTCCGAGCTCTAATTCAATACGTATTTAAAATGTGTGCAAATTTCATATTTTAAAATTGAAAGTATAACAGCACAAATATGAAAAGGGAACTCGGGTACATTTATAGAGAGCCACAAATAATCCTTCAAAAAGCCGTATGTGACTCACGAGCTGCAGGTTGGCCACCCCTGTTCTACAGAATATTTAGAGCATGTGCACATTCACGTATTTCCGCACATTAGCAGTAGAGTTTACGATATATGTTTCCATCAAAAACGTAAAACTACAGCGATTTGTGGGAACGAGTTTATTTGAGTCAAAATAGGACCGAGGTTATTTCCAATCGAACGTAACTATCAAGGTTACGAGCCTTACACGAAATTTACGATGAAAGAATAGCTGATAAATAATCCACCTTGATGATGTTGATGATGATACAAGAGGATTTCTACCATCCAAACCTAAAAATAAGGTAGTATACGACGTTTAGTAGGGTACTACCCTTATCAATAGATACGAAATGGAGGAGAGCGAAGGGTCTTAGTCTAACCGTGAATAGTTATCTTTGTTTTTAGCTTTTTACGCTGAAAACGACAGTTAAATAAATCAGCTGAACAAGGTCACATGTATGGAAAGAACTTGTTGGATTGAGGTGTACAAAATGTATTAATTCATAGTTAACCTTACATGTAGAAGCCCTTTTTGTTACTGTAAGATTCTATCCCTACGCGTTTATCTTCTTACGTCTCATTGGCCCTTTCAAATGTCCATGAATCAATATTTAGGTGAATATATTATCTTCTTTACGAAAATTTAGACCCTAAAATACGTAAGCATATATTATTATTATTATAATTTTCATTATAATATGTGGTAACAAGGGCTGTAGAGATAGAATGGCAAGAAGTGAAACAAATGAGGCAAGGTAAACAATAGAGAGTTCTTGGGATATTGTTTGTTACGTTGTCTTGAGTCGTTATGAAGAAAAAGATACATAACTTTGTTAAACAAAAGCGGTGGATTTATTAGTCTCTGAGAACGTTAGGCCTACTATATAAATATAAAGTCATAGAAACGTAAGAAGGTTGAGTGAGTATGATGTGAAGAGCAGTAACAGAGATGAACGGATTATGTTGCACATGTGGTTAACTATGAATAAACTGATTTTATTTACTGCAATCCAACACCATCTGGTTTCTTACATTTTTGCTATGATCAATCTTATATGTTTCAGGTAATTATAAATATGACTTCAGTCAGGGATGTTTGAACTCAAAAAAAAGGTGGGCCCATCAACTGAATTTCTATTAAAGGTCTGAATGAACTAGAACTAGATTAAGTCACTCAATTCAAAATCAAAAGAAAACAACCATTCCCACAGCCACTAACCTTCATTCGATCGTTGTTTCAAAGATTCTCCAACAAAAAAAAACTCTCAGTAAATTTCTTGCGGAAGAAATGCGAGACATTTTTGAGAAATTAGAACAAAGAGCACGGTGGAAAAAGTTTACATTTCTAAAACAGTTTTCCGAAGAAAAACGGCACAAGACCTTGTACAAATCTAGAAAGAACGAAAGGAACAAAATTTTATCGGAGATAATCTAAAATCAGAATTGGAAAAAGGCTTTGTGGAATGCTCATTTCACCTCCTCTTCCTCCCTTTGGTCTCTCTTTTTCCTCCTTTCTTCTGCGGACATGAAGATTCTTATCTTTTCCTGCCTGGCACCAGACGAGAATGGAATGTCTCCCATTCAGTCTGCCGGCAGAAGAGAGAAAATGAAATTGCGTAGTATTTCGTTGAGAGAGTGATTTTCAAACTCGGTACAAAACAAAAAAAGAAGAACAAGAAGAGGAAAAGTTTGCCTTTTTTGAATTTTCGAGAGAAGATCAGAAAGGCAGAGAGTGATCCGATCATTATTCGATGGGCCATTAAGTTTAAAGAAGCAATAAAAACGGCTTCACATAAAAGAGCTAAAAGTCTCTTCGGTTGATAAGCACAAAGAAAATTATTATTATTTTTCAATTTTAAAACTCCGAAGGAATTTCCTTTCTTCCGTCATGAAGGTTCCTTTTGCAATTTAAAAAAGGTTAAAATTTTTCCTCTTTAAATTTCTCAAATAATATCCTTTTCTTAAAATCTTCCACAGATTTATTTAATCTTATTAAACCGATTTTCAATGTTCTGTCAACTCTATTTTCTCTCGACTTCCTCCTCTTGTATAATTTAAAACGCAACTTTTCCATTTCTTCTTCTTCTTTTTCTTTTTCTTCTTCCTCCTTTTCTTCTTTTTTCTTTCCCGTTGACATTTAAAAGAAACAAAAAAATTTCGGGTTTCCTAGATAACACTGAAAAACTTTCTACCCTCTGCATAAACATGAATATTCTCTTAGGTTTAGAACAGACATGTCCGCCGAGACATTTTAAACATTTCTTGATAAAGTATATGAATTTATAATTTATATATTTCTTATCCCATTTGTAGATTGTATTTTCAGTTATATTCCTCGATCACTTTCTGGGGTTACGTTTATAGGTACTGGCTAAACCAATGGACATCGTCCAATAGCGACTATGTCTTAACCACTACACCACAGACATCCTTACTGGCAGAAATATTATACAGTAATTAGCGAAACATATACAGTGAACGGAAAATCAAGGGTCAAGCCTCTTAGAAAAATTGCTCCTACTCATGAAGAATAAAACTTATTCACAAGCAGAAGTTAGGGTATGTGTTGCGGTAAAAGTGATGACTCATAACTCATTCATGGCGATTATTCATGATCACCGCTAAGTTTGGGGAAGGTGACAAATCCCTGAATATTTGTTGCTAGTGTAAGCAATTTCTAACTCATAATCGGGAATTTAATAAATGCTTGCTCAGAAAACTATTTTATGTATTCGCCATGTGGTGGGAAGAGTAGTGTAGTGGTTAAACTTCCTGACTTGGACACAATAATCGTGAGCTCGAATCCTCCTCCCGAATCTTGTTATACCACAAAAAAGGGTGAAAAAACGGAATCAAAACCACCAGACATTCGCCATGTGTAATTTGCATACTGTTACTGACTAAAGCAGCTGCTTGGCTTGACTGACCTTCAGCCTTACTCTACTTTCTGCCTACTGCTCGGCTTTCTGCCGGCTACTGACTGACTTTCGGCCTATACTTTAGTCTACTAAAGTCAAATCTCTCGGACACCACCTCGGCCACAGATTGAGTTGGAAGCTACTCATTTTAAAGCTAAACGTGCCCAAGTCCAGATTGTTCGCCATGATGCACGATAAAAAATTTTGGGGGAAGATGTTTAACCATAAAGTTCATCACATGTGGCTCGGTGTATAGGAATTTTAACGGAGAGATAGGCGGAGGTTTTTTATCAAAGAATGAAAAAATTGCTCCTCTGGCGACAACTAAAGTCACACTTGAGACACTGTATCGCAACTTTTCCCTCTTTTTATAAATTGATGTTTTGTAAAACTTCTTTTCTTCTCACATTTATTATAAAAAAAAATATACTTTTATAATAAATAGGAAGAAAGATATTTTGTAATAGTTTATTTTTAATTTTAAGATTTTTTTTTTAAAGTCAAAGAATTCTTTATGATGAGTTTATAGAATACATATATAAAACTATGTATATTTTATAAGTATAAATAAAAAATAAGGGTGGTTTAGAACATTAGTCTATCATTGTAAGGGTCTTGGGCTCAAATCTACACAGGTAATAATAATTATTTATGGATGCCATCGTTTATTTATATACTTGAATAGTTATCTTATTATTAGTGAATTCGTGGTCTATCATTTATTTATTTATGTATTTATCGGTTTTGATTATTATAAATTAAGGCTAGGTAAATATGTCTAATCACCGGTCTTAGTCAGCCTTCAGGAAGATATGTCTAGTTTGAATCTCATCGATACATTATTGAAGAGATGTAGACGTTTTATGCCAGTTTTCATTCGTTAATCTCTGATCGATTTCATTACACGCAACATTAGCGTTGTTAAGTAAACACTAAATCCTCTATCATATAGTTCAAGTATCAGAAAGTTATAGCCGTGAGTTTAAATCGTTCTCCCGTACCCAGTTATACTCAGAAAGGATGAATAACGGAGTTAAAACTCAACCATAACTATATTTAATAAATGATGCACACCTTTTAGCGGAATTCATTTTATTCCTAAAACTACTTTCATGGATATTTGAAGCACGAATTATTCCTCATTTTTTTTTTTTTTTCCGACAGAATTTCTTCGCACGTTTTACTCTTCCTTTCTCATAGCTCCCTTCCGCAGTACACTCAACTATAGGCAAAGACTAAACTTTTCTAGGGGCACCATAACTATAAGTATTCTGTGTATAATGTTAGAAGAGTGGTAAATTATTTCCCATTTCGGAAACCACCGTCTGAGGATTTGGCTAAAAGTTAGCCTAACGAGCTAATTCATAGCGTGTGGGTTACACTACGACATCTCTCTTTGTTTGCCTCCCATTTCGTTTGTCCTCCGGTGATAAACGACGCTCTGATCCGATTTGCAGATTGTTTGTTTGACTTATTGCTCACACAGAATTGTCGTCACATAAAGACTGTTTTTTTCAAGATTTTTCTCAATTTATACAGAAATGAGGCATTTCTTTTTTTATTATTATTTTTATCTTTATTTATATTTATTGTTTGCATTTTCAAAATTCCTTCGTTTTTTTTAATGGAATTTCAGTCAGCTATTATTGTCAGAATATTTGTCGGCCACTTTTTTCTCCTCGGCAAAGTTTGCGAAAGCCATTTATGGGAAATTCTACGTGGGATCAAAATGATCTCATTCCTTACGTGTCTTTGACCTAAACGTGAAATTCTTCTCGAAATATTGAAATTCACTTCAAAGTCGTTTAGAATAAATATCGATCTTTCCTCTGTTTTCGTCTCCTCCTTTTTCGTCTTTCTCCTTCTCCTCTCTCTGTCTCGGAAAACTGTTTTTGAATCCCAACTTTGGAGAGTGTGTGCCATCATCACCCGGCGAATTAATTGAAATGTTGCAGGTTTCGCAGGGGGTGGAGGTGAGAATTCAGATCGAGAGACGACTATGCTCAAGGTATTTACCTCTGGACAATCAATGAGATGAAAATTCCTGAAATTGGGACAGTTTTCTGGGGTGATAGCGAGAGGTCTTAAAAGGGAATTTATTTTGTAGGAGTCCTTTTATGAAGTTTTTAATTGTTTCGTGGGTCATGTCCTCGGTTTTGACAATTTTTGAATTTTAAGTTTACGGTAACATCCCCTCCAGCAAAGGGAGTTCACCTGACTTTACACCCTTTGTCATTTTCTCATGCTTTTATTAATAAAAAAAGTTTTATGAAATATGTTTCTTATTATTATTGTTATTATTTTACATGAAATCACCGAAAATTGTAATATTTATTTGATGGGTATAAAATCGAGGGGATGTAAGCACGCAAACACACCCTGCAACCTTCCGCTCCCCTCCTCCATTTACCTCTTTCTCAGCTTATCTTAACTCATTATAGGCTAGCATCCTATTTATAGGACACTGAGAATTTCATTTCTTTCAACCCTTGAATTCTGTTTAAATCAAAGGGAAAATTTACATTGATATATTCTAAATTACGATGAACTGAATTACAATTTTGTATACGGCATTATACTGCATTAGTTTTTATATATAAAACATAAAAGACCCTGTTTATGATACTTTGCTAGAAATTACTGATTTACTGACTGAAATTACATACTGTGTCATTAATTTTTTATTTTTCTGTATGTTACAAGTGGAGAAATGTGTGGCATAAACTATATTTCTGAATAGTTTGACAAAATATTAGGTCTACCCGCTAGGTAATGTTTGATAATGTTACATCAAATTTGAATACGTTTGCGTATATTCATATGACTCTTTTCTTTGGTTCTGTCGTTTTATTACCGACCGTATTCACACTGACCTAGCAAATGAACTGAAACGAATCTGATCCATGTTAGTAGTAACTAACAACAGATTGGCTGACTGACGTCAGATTTAAAGTTTATTTTAGGCATTTTAGTTTGTGTGAATTCCAGTACAAAAAATAAATATACAGAAGGATGATTTGTTCAAGGTGTCGGAGGGAGGTACAGTTTCTGATAAAACTTGTAGAAGATTGTTTGAGAAATTTCAGCAAGGTGGTTCTGACGTTTTTGATGACGTTTTTCACTCTGGACGACCGTCTTTAACCGACGACGATGATCTTCACAGATCGTGTTAGATCAAAATTTTTTTCTTGACAACATCCGACATCGATCATATAAATAAATTATAAATAATGATGGTAATTGTATTATTCAACAAAGATTATATAAGGTATGTTACAATTAGACTTTCGTAATAATCTAGAAACAGACATAACGCTCCGATACATAAATACGTATATGTGTATATTAGAGAACTAAAATGTTACGGCCAATTTTATAGTGTGCGTTTGAAATCAATTCACTGTTCTTTCCTCTTCATCCCTCCTCCCTTTGTACCTTTCATTCCTCATAAAATGAAAAGTTAAACATTACAAACATTTTACAGTTCAATAAAAATCGTTTCAAGTTGTTGAAAGCAATGACTTGATTTTGTAGCTCTGAGTACAAAAGTAATCGAGGAAAGGGTATTAAACAGACTTTTGAAAAATCATTTCGAAAAGTAGAGCAAAAAGTCATTATGCAAATAGACTTGAGAAAAAAGAAGAAAAAAAGGTCCACGGAGACGCTGTTAACTGTTCTCCCAAGAACTTTGTCTATTTAAAAAAGATAAATTAAAAGCAATTGAAATGCTGAAGATTATTTTTATTGGGCGCGTTTATTCTGCCCGACTCAAGAAGATTTTTTATCTTGTTGTCGGCACCCAGGCCTCAAAAAAAATTTTTAGAGGATTTGATGATCTAGTATAAAGCAGATTCCTTCCTTGTCTCAGTTGAATTGCTGAAACATTAAACTTAAGTGACGAATGAATCAGCGTTAATTCACAGTTGAGCTTTTTCCTCTACCTGTTCTAACTATTCTACTCAAACCTTTGTCCTCTGTCTCATTTTATCTCATTCTTCTTATTAATTAACACTATACTGTAGCCGTTTTGACTGTAGCCGTCAAACTTATGATTTAGCGAAGTTGAATGGGAATATGTTTAAAGGTACTTCTTGTTAAGACCTGAAACTCTTTGTTTTTCCTTTTTTTTGTTTTCTAACCCCGTTTAAATGTAGAATTGATATCTTAATTAGTTCTCGAAATAAAATGAGTCACGGAAGTTTTCGTGATCGTTATTTATTGTTACGTATCATTGTACCATACTATACCAAAAACTGTTGAATTTTTAACAAACAGCGTCAAAATGTTTCAGAAAAAGGTTCAGCACTCACTATACTAAAAGCTGCGCGTGTAATGTGATGTTTGGTGGTGGTTTTAATCCCGTTTTTCACCCTTAATTTTTGGGTATAACCGGATGCGGGAGTAGGAACTCACGGTCATTGCGTCCAAGTCAGGAAATTAACCACTGCACTACTGTTCCCGTAATGTGATGTTGGTATCTAAACTTAGTCGTAATAAACGGGTAGAGCAAAGAATCAGTGCTGATCCTATCCTCTAGCTGTTTAAACCAAATTCTCTTTCTCCTGTTTTATTACAACCCACCTATACTACCTCATTTATATTCTCTTCTTCTCTTCATCCTGAAGCAGTTCATGTTCAGTCTAACCACCACCCTAATGATGCCACCAGTTCTGAAGTTGGCAAAACGTCCGTTGTTTTTAATAAGTGCTTCATACAGACAAGTAGTACTTTAGATGCTAAAATCGGCCTATGCAGAATGTTAAAACTGTCATAGACGTATTTGAGGCTGAAAAAGTATGGTACACCCCACAAAATTTGATATCTTGGAGATTAAGATGTTAGTTAGTAAAACCCACGTTGAATCGCAAATTAATATCAATCCATAATAAATGTGCAAGTTCCGGTGTTTCGCAACAATTTCGAACATGACGATCATGCGGAAGCAAATCTGAAAATAAAAAACACTCAAGCACGCTACAAACACACGTTCGGCCTTGTACAAAATGCCAGAGCCTATTATGATATTTAAAAATAAATATTCCCAGATAAGCATTTGACAAAGGTGGCCTGGAAGTTGGAAAAATTTTGAAGAGTTCAGAAAGGCAAAAAACCAATTTTCTTTGTCTGTGTGTTTTCAAAACAAAAGAGGAAAAAGAAAACTATATATGTTTATACTTAACAAAACCCTCGCTTCCGTCTCCTTCCACAATTCTCCGCAATCCACAATCCTTCCCTTTTCTCTTTCTGATCGGATTTATCACGTTTTCTACCAACTATTAATACTTTTTCATCCCCTAGAAAGGAAAACTGTTTTTCCTCTTTTTCTTAAAAATACACCTGCTAAAAGAAAATGGAATTAAAAAAAGGGATTAGAAACAAAAAAAGGAGGTGGAAAATTTGATTTTCTTTACAAACAACAAAATAAAGACAAGAAAAACGGAATGTTTACACAATGAAAATTTACAAATAAAGTAAAAACAGTGAAATCAAATAAGTTAAATGAATAAGAAAGGTTGTATTCCAACACCTTGGGGTGAATTTTGCATGTGTAGACAGAGAAACAAAAGATTAAACGTAAATTAAATTTGAATTGTGGTTGTCACCTGTGACTATGTCGGGAGATCTTTCAGAAAGAAAACTCGAACTGAGTTTCGGAGTTTCAACCCCTTTGCCCATGATTCCTATAAAATCCACTGACAACATGGCCTCGCCGCTATCCAAATACAATCAAAACTTACTTATCTTATACAAATAAATATAATTTTATAAATATAATTTGTTATTAGTTCTACCGGAAAGTTTTGCCCGTTTTTGAATAATATGAAAGTATTAATGTTACATATATTAATATTAAACCTTAAATCTTTATTGAATAATATGATTGCCGTCATTATTTATGACTTATTTATATCAGCAACGTCCAATGTTCTCAAAAAAGGATTTTGCTCTAACATGATCTTGACGGTATTGTGGTCGATTAAAGATGGCCGCTCAGAGCGAGGCTCATCAGAAAAGTCAAAATCACCTAGTTGAAATTTCTCAACCCATCTCTCACAAGTTCTGTCAGAAACTGCACCTTCATCTAACACATTGAACAGATTGTTTACTCCTCTGTATCATTTCTTTTTTGTTGGAATTCATACTAAATACAGTGGCTTAAATGAACTTCAAATGTGTCGTCAGTCATCCAATCCGTTCTCAGTTAATACTAAAATGAATCAGATTCCTTGTAACTCAGTGGCTAGGTCGGTATATATATACAGTATAGGTGATATGACGAGAAGACCAAAACTTGAGATTAAAGTGCCATGAAACTCAAAAGGTTCGGAGAGCCCTGGTCTAGTTTTATGAGTTTTTATCTAGGGAACAGACCACGAATTCTGTAAAATATACCACCAACCAGTCAGCCCCAGAAGTAATAAGAGAGAAGTGTATCAAACAAGAAGGATATGAACACATCATCAAACTTTTTAATGAACGCTTCAAGCAGTACGAACACCTTCACACATTGCGCTGGAGGCTTGAAAAAGGTTGTCGACCATGATTTTTACCTACGTCCACGTGGCATTCGCTTTGTCTTTTATATACAACAATTCATCTCTTTGTCGTTATTTCTTTTACCATCCACAAACATCACTCGCACCTCGTTCACTTTTTCCTGTATTCTTCTGTTTTATTCGCTTTCAGACAACCTGGAAAAGGGTAACACATTGCCTGGGTGTTACATTGACCGTAACAACCAGTGTCGCATTAGCTAATGTCAATAGAGCAAGAGACCACGAATCCGCTTTTATCTGTACGGTCGAAAGCCTACGAGTGAGGACAGTATTATAAAGCTTGCAACGGATGAGTGGAAACTCGCATTTAGACAATCACTTCCCGTTCTATTCATCTCTCATTTTGCAAAAACAACAATGAGGGTTAATAAAAATTTATAAAATATGTGCAAAGGAGTTTATATGTTCTTAGAGAGAGAGAGAAAAGAGTAATAACTCAAGGCATTCAGTTAGTCTCTGTATAACACACATTATGTTGAGTGATGATTTCGAACATAAATGTGAGACTCATTTATCTTTTGCAATGTTTGCTAGTTTCTTAGTTTGCTATGTTTCGTAACATATTGCGTAACATCATAACATAATTAAAAACTGCTGTGTTATGTAATACAAGCTAAAAGAGAGCCATTTGGGACATTTTTGAGTTAAATAAAGAGTGACCGAAACAGAAAATCTCACCTCCAAGACTAAAGGTTTATGGTGTGGTGATCGATTTTGATTTTTGTTTTTGTTATTGTTTGTTAAAATCTGATTCCTTCCTATTAATATTTGCCTACTCGCTTTGTTCCAACCGATGTATTTGAAATCCCTCACAAGGATTAGTTTGCCAATTAGAACATTAGTTTGCCAATTGTCTTTTTAGAAGGCCTGTATGTAGGTGGACTAAGGGGTACTGTACACATCTGAGTAGCTATGTGTATATAATAGCATATTTACAATGAGACCCTTTGATCTTTACAGGAAATAAAATTTATACCTAATGTATATGTCACTGAAGCGGTGCCAACGGAGTGGTAAGGTTTGTAAAGCATTTCTTATTTCACCATTCCGCTTTGCTTGTCATCTTTCATTTCCAAAGAAAGCGGCATTGGTCCTTCGAGCCGGATATCAAAAATCTGGGAAAATTTCGTTTCGTCAGATTCGTCAATTTATCGGAAACTCAAAATTTATCAGTAATCAAAATTTTTTATTTAAATATTATCAGACTTTTTAAATGAATCATGGTTTAAATACTATAATTGTGTCAGCCTAGTCATCTTAAATCAAGTGAAGGTTTTCAAAAAAAAAGTGTTTAAATGTAAAATGAAATATTTGGATTATACAGGACATTAAAAAGTGCACTATAATCATGTTTGTTTGTACAATCACTCATCAGTATGTGTGTCGCTTAGTCACCAATGTTATTGAGAATTCCGCTAAATATGTATACATCCCATTATATAGAACCCTTTTAGAGTCTGTACAGAGGAAATTTCCCACGTGACTTCCGGTTCTTTTCGTTGTTTAAACACTTTCAAAGGTTCTAAAATACTGAAGATCATTTCCACTCTGTATTAAATGCCCAGTGAATGGCATGCTCACTCGGATGGGATGTATTTTAAATGAGTCTGGGTTGAATTAAGTGCATTTACCACAACCTCGTCAATTAGTAGTACTTTGATTTCTGTAACAAATTTCTGAGGAGTCGGTTTTTGCCTTTAAACTCTATTTTCGTTATTATTATGATTTTCTGTAACTCATTTCAGAATTTTGAGTTTTTATTTCTTCATATTTACCATTAAATCTAGATGAAACCCCTGAGAACCAAAAAACCACTCTCAGTGCTGAAAGAGGTCGTAAAACTCAAACCAAAGTAATTTGCATTTTTAACCACCTGACTAACAAGACAGAAGAAAAAAGAGTGAGACGAGGTGCACTTTCAGCATAAAAATACTTGAGAGCAACTACATTACACTGTAAGTAGGGATTTTGCTGTGGTAAAAGCCGCAGCCTCGCAATTAAACAAATAACTACAGAAACCTTAAATTGATGCTCACCACTTTTCCTCACAGTCTAGACTTTTTCAAAGGTTTGCTAACGCCAGCGTCAATGCGCATTAAAAGTTGACTGAGAATTCTGGCTTTCGGAATCTCCGAGGGTCTGAACATGTCATTTTTCCAGAACTCTCGGGACTTTTCACTATTGCTTTCAGTAGTCCGACCTAGTTTTCGGTACGAGTTACACGCCTGTTTTGTAACACTATCGGGGTTCGGGAAATAAAGAGATAAAAGTGGAAAACGTGCTTTGCTTTTTCTATTTTTGTCTGTCTTTTATTTTTCGTTCTTTCTGTGAATGTTTTCTTGCTGAAACAGGTTCTACGAGATCAAGGTTTAGCTCTAACAAATGCCTAATACCCGTTTGATGACATGTTCACTCTGGTTGAAGTTATTTTAAATGAGTTAATTTAAAAACTAGAGAACAAAGCAGTGGCTTAGGCCGGATGTGACTGGAGGTAGAGGGTGAGATAAGATATATGAGAGAGAAAGGAAATAGAAGAGGCTTAAAGATAATGCTAGGAAGGGATAGAATGGATGGGGAGAAAAGGAGGAAGACAAGAAGAAGAAAATAGTAGTACTATTAATAAACTGGGAAGAATGTAATTGTAAGACGGGAAAATGAGAGGAGAAAGAGGAAGAAAGATGGGAGAGAGTATAGAGGTAATGCTACGAGAAGCGTATGACTATGGCATGAAGAAGCATGGCTATGGAGTCATGTGGTTTACATCTCTTGAGACGACGTTGGTCGTTTGGTTCGTTAAGAAGGGATGATACAGAAGGATTGGGATGAAAGTCACTCGGGAGGAGTACTTAAAAGAGAATCTTCCAATTTCCCCCTTTAGGATGGGAACTAAAGAAAGTAATTATAAATTAAAGAGTAAGAAACCTGGTATAAAGTCCGTAAGTTTGTGTCTTTTAAGCCGTCGGTGATCTTATCCCAATTTTGGAACGAGCCACTACCACCGAAGAATAGGAAAAGACCTGAGAGACCAGAAATCATACAGATGTCCATTTTTGTCTCAAAAAACGTAGAAAAGGCAGAAGATAAGAGGATAAACGAAAGATCAGGACGTGCTGTGCGATTTTCATCTTTGAATAAAATGACTTCACAACGGGTCGTAAAAAAATTTGATTAAGTTGCACATTTAGACTTCATAAATGCTCGTGACAAACACCCTTTTGTCTAAACAAAGAAAAAGAAAGCAACTTGAATAAAAACTATAGAAGCTTCCTTCTTTCCTTTTTTTTACATTCATACTTTCAGTCTGTTTTATTTCAGTTCTAATTTTAAGCAAATGTGTCCTCTCTTCAACAGTACGATTTTTTATCTTTTAAATTTGTCATTCCAAGAAAACGTTCACGAATGGGATCTATGCTACTGTGGGGGGATTGATGAATGACTGTTGGTGAATGGCGATTCTGACTGAAAAGAGGTCTGAGGTTATTCGCTAGACTATAGGTTTTTGTCAATCTGTCTGGCAAACAAAAACCAAGTTCTGCATCGATGTTTGAAATGAATGTCGGAATTTTTTAATAAATTATTTAGCTCACAAAAAAAGCGAAGAGAGGGAGGGACGGAATGGCGCGGGGGTGAAGACGGTTTCGTTTGATTAAAATTTTTTGTACCAAATGAAAGCTGCTGGTCATTTTGAATTTCTCTTTTTTTTGTACGAACGACTCTCTGTGATCAAAGAAATTCTTGTTTTGCTCTTTTAGCACTCTCACTCATTCGTTCATTGTTGCAATTATATATCTAATTTAATTTCTGGTCGCGGTCTATCTTCTAGGCAGAAAGACTCGGAACTCGTGCTGTTAGCCCCATGGTCGAACAAGGAATTCAAGTTTGTTTGATGTGAACAAGGAATTTTGTAATTTCTTTGATTCTTTAATTTTGTCTGAATTGAACGATTTTGGTTTGAATTTTGTGATTTCTTTCGTTGGCTAAAGCTGTGCTGTTGTAATAAATTAATGTAAAGAGTCAGTGGTGGTACAATGGCCAATTCCATGGGCCAGTGTCTATGTAACAGACAAAAATTGCTTTGATGTCATAAAAAGTTAGTAGATAAAAAACGTGGATAAAATTTAATTGTATTTAGATGAGTTTTAACCCCATTTTCACCTTTTAGTATAAAAGGATACGGGGAAGCATTCTAACTTACAACTATAACTTTTATACTTGGGCGCCTTAAATACACTATAACAGACCTGCCGCGGATGTAGACATTATGACCAGATACGAAGCTGAGCCTCTGCATGTCTCATGCATTGATAGTGTGAAACCTAATGCCTTCAAAAAAGGTGCCTTTTGTGTCGTTTAGCTGCTGAGTTCAAAATTATCCAGAAATAACTCAAAGGTTACAAGAATTCATAATTAGGGCCTAAATTTTAAATTTCCAAGTTTCTAAACATCACAAGAACTTAAATAAAGGAAATATAGTTGACAATTTTTTAGCCGTGTTTCAGGTTTTAAATTGCCCATTTTCGAAATTTTCTTTTACGTTTTTTTCTTAAGATAATTTCCATTTCCTTTTCCTTTTGTAAATTAAATTCTTTCTCAGATTTGTTCTGAGTGTTGTTTCAAATTTGTAAATATGAAGCATTCAAAAAATGTTGTGATTTCCTGAAGAAAATTTTTTCCTTTATCATTTAATTAACCAGAGACTGCTTCTTAGTATTGTAAAGGACATGGAAAACAACCCCGGGTATCATAAAAAGCCTACAGATTTTCTTAAATTGGTGTCTTAGACTGATAATGGAAATATTTTGGCCAAAAGTAATATCCAACGAAGACTTTTGAAAGGTAATGAATGAAGAACCAATAGACATTCACATTCGGAGGCGAATCAGCAAACCGTATTGGAGAAACAAACGTTTACCTGAAACTCCCGAGGAAAGAGGAAGTGGGTCAGACCTAAGGCATCGTGGAGAAAGTCTGTAGAGCAGTAGGCGGGTAGAAAGTCATGGGAAGATCTGAAGTCCTCGCTCAGTAAGGGTACCTTGGTGAAGCTTCATAGAGGCTCTATATTCTGAGAAAGGGCAGCAAGACATTAAGTAAATCTCTAAATAGGTTCTTTTAGAGGCTGAAAAAACCATTCAGGGATCGATGAGACGCATACAAGTGTCTGCCGCTATAAAGAACTAATGGAATTACCTGAAATCAAAGAAAAAAAAATATTTAGGGCCAGCATATTGTATCGTAATACAGTTGTATTAAATAATGTAATGGCCATTACTATTTATGATTTCTTCACATTGTAAATGTCCAATGTTGTCAAAAAAGGGTTTTACTTTAACATAATCTTAACAGCATTGTCGTTAATTAAAGACGGTCCCTCAGAGATACTCATCAAAAAGTTCAAAACCACCTAGTTGACATTTTTCGAACCATCTTCGGCACGTTTTATCAAAAAATGTTACCTTCATCCAACACCTTATTACAGACTATCCCCTTCTTCGGTCTCATTTTTTCTTATTGCCATTCATACAATATACAGCGCCTTAAGTGAACTTCAAATCTGACAACCAGTCAATCCGTTCGTAGTTAATACTAACATGAGTCAGATTTGTTTTCATGTTCATTTCTAGGTCAGTATGTATACAGTCAGTGATAAAACGAGAAAACCAAAAAAGGGTCAAATGAATGCACACAAACGTGTTCAAACTTAATGTGACAGAACTTGTATGGGACAGAACTATCCGGTACTTTTGAATCGTCCAGTCATTCAATCAAAGGTTGTTCATTCACGGAGTTTGAAGGACCCAGTACAAAGGAGGTAGACGGGCACTCAATCCAAAAGCCAGAAATAACGAAAAGATTTTAAAAAAGTTTTCTTTGTTTCAAAAGTGTCGCTCATTTTCACTAAAACAAAAAAAAGAAAGCTGATAAAAAAATCCTGAAAAAGAAAACAGACTACAACAAGTTAAATTTTTAATTTGAAGTTTGAAAATTAGTTAAAAAATCAACAAAACGTCAAAAACATTTATTGCTTAAACATGTAAAAAGGAAGGAAAAAATTAAAAAGAAAAAAAACAGGTTTTCCAGCTTTCCCCGACAAGCTTCAAAAAAAATGAAAAAAAGCTTCGAGCCACGACTAAAGGCACTCAATCCTTTCCTCTCTCTCTCTCCTAAAAGGTTCTTAGTTTCTGAAAAGTAACGGTAAAATATTAAAAGCCAGTTAAAACGTGCCCCTCCCCGCCCAAAAAAAGGAAAAAAGGAAGAAAAACAAAAAAAAGGAAATAAATTTTCCAGATATTATGAGAATGAAAATTTTTTGTTTATCCCCTTCCCCTCTCCTCACCTCTAATTCTGTCACTTTGGGAGCTTTATGACTTCAACTTGTTTTTGAAGTTTTTATTAAATCTCTCTCTCTTTCTCTTTCTCTCTTCCTCTTCTTTATTGTCAAGGCAACAGCAACAGGTATTCTGAAAAAAAATAATTTTTCAAAAAAAATTCAAAAATTTCTTTTTCTCCCGAATGAATAATTTTTCGTTTTGGTTTTAATGTTTCTTTTGAGATTATCTCCTTTGAAATTGAGTTTAAATTGAGGAAATAAAATAACAGAAAGAAATACGAAAAAGAACAGCAGTGGAGTGAACATGTTAACAGTTGTGTTGCGTTTTTGAATCCGATACACAAATTCAAAGTCGTCTTATCATCTTCCTTACTAATTATATCAGGCTTTCCCTCACTTTCAGTGCTGTCTTGACGATATTTTCAAACAGTGAGAACCTTTTTCGTTAAAATTTGGCTTAGAGTAGATCCAATCAGATGTCTTGAAAGGCAAAGCAGACTTTTAAAGTTCCTTAGCGTCACGCAAAAAGAGTTTTTGTCTCAAAGGCCAGGGTCGAAAACCTGAAAGTGATTTCTACTTTGCCTGCAGATACATCAGAGGCAACAATATGTTGTCAAGTTCTTCTAAATAAAGAACTCCTACTTCACTGTTATATTTTCCCCGAGGAAAGTCTTGGTCGCGTTTTGAATGACTCAAGTGACCTCAATTGATTAGTTGTAAAGAAGTTTTATGTTTAACTTGAAGTTTGAATGAACCTACGACTTTGCTCTTGCTGTGATTGAGTTTGTTGTTGCCGAACCACCAGCGTATGGTAAGGATCTTTAATCCGACACTCACACCACTTAACGTGTGCCTACCACTATCCGAGCACAGTTGAGTTCTCCCTTTTTGGGTACATCAGGATATGAGAGGAGGATTTGAACTCGCGACTATAACTTCTTAGTTGGCACTTAACCATTACACCACTGACCTCTCGTTATATAAAATTATATATATCTCATACAAATTTATAAAATTATATATATATGTAGAAACATCTACAAATTATTTTATGCCAACTGCGGTCCTGGGGTTATCATAAAAACCAATCTTTTTATCCTTGTGCACTTCTATTAGTGACAATTTCAAGCATAAATTGATACTGAAAATATAAATTATGTCAGGAATTTGACCGATATTGTAAAAAGCACTCTTAAGCTCAAAAAGGTTAAGAACCCTTGACCTATAAGTGGTGAGCTCATTTAATATGAAATTACGGCCTTGGTATTATTTAGCAATTTCTAAAATAATTTTACAAATATTAAAATTTAAAACTTTCTTTCTTTTTCAACCTCAATCTTCAAAATATTTTTAGTATAACATAAAACCTATTCAGAAAAAAACCTTTATGGGCTTATAACAAACGCTGTCAACTTTTTCTCGAACACTGAGTAATAATTACGTCAGGGATGTCAAACTCAAAAGCTAACTTGAGCCAAATAAACAAGGTTTATGTGAGCCACAAAAAAATCAATGTTCCTAGGAACAAAAATTTTTATTCTGAACAATACATTTTAATAAACATATATAAAGTTAAATTACTTTTACTTTTCGTTCGGTATATTGACTGATTCGCAAAAATATTCATTTCGGGCGGAGAGTTTGACACTCTTGCATTACACTATCAAACGAGAAGAATCGCGAATTTAGTATATAGGGAGGACGTAAAGATAAAAAACGACTGAGTGCTTGGCACCATCGGGCCAATAAAATATAAAAAAATCTAATATTCAGTATACAGTTAAAAAATGATAAAGAACGACTAGAATATTTAAACAATATTATACAATAAACATTCCAGGAAAAGGAAAAAGCCGTTGAAAGATTCATAAGATTCTCGCATTTTTCATTCCAATCCTTTACTGTTGTTTAACACATTGAAAACCGCCTGTATTACCGATGGCTCACACGCGAATGGCTTATCTGGCGGTGTGTATCACCGGTGGATTACATCAGCTATAGTTTATGATAGTTTTGTTAGATAAAATATACGTCATGTCGTTAAAAATAAATTTTAATTAGAAAATTAAGTCTTATTTTTGCAGGTATACTATAAGTATATTATAGTCTACTTGCAAAGTTATAGATGTAGTAAGTTATAGATCAAACGTGGTACGATTTTTATTGTAGTACGATGGCGCGAAATATCAAAATATTCGCGTGATCCTCAACGTGTTTATATTTTTTTACCATACTCAGCGGTTCAATAACATATCAACTGCTGACTAAGCACTTGCTTGTTTTTTGACATTCAATGCAAATCCTTGTGAAAATAATGACTCCCTTGCGATACAGTTTACTTAAACAACATCAACAACGAATGATGAAAGTTTGAAGAAGACCCTCATTACACCGTTTAGAAATACGCGACATAAATCCAAATTCGAAACTATATCAATATTGTAGTAAAATTCCTATATCGTAGTCAACCTTTTTAACTCCCAAGGGCGACATAAAACTTTTTTTTCGTATTTGAAAATGAAATTTAAGAAAGGCTTAACATTTAAAATTTAGAAATTTCGAGGAGGAAGGAGTTATAAAAATCGAAGATATGTTTTCCTTCAGTCGATTCATGAATTCGTTGAATGTGACTGTAAATTGTTCCGCCGATCTGATTTTAATGGAGTTTATAATATATTTTCTAATAGTGTACCCATTTCGGGTGTTGCAATAGCCTCTTGCAATGTGTACAAATAAATAAAATATACATTGCTGTCTAAACTCAAAAGTTTTTGTGAAACAAATAAATAAAAATTGGAACAAAAAAGCAAGAAGAAGAGATGAAAATCGAGGCAAAAAATGCAATAATAGAAAATAAAATGGAGGATAACAAAACTGAGTTTTTCTTCGCCTCTTTCCGTTGCATTTATCACCCCCGTTCTCGTTACTACTTCCATTCCGTTATTTACGCCTTCAGAAGTTTTTTCAAAACCATGTCAAAGAAAAAAATTTTTCCTCTTGTTCCCCAAAAAAATTTTTGCGTAATTATGGCAATTATGATAAAAAATCATTTTTTTAATTATTCAAATTCATTCTTTTCCCAGACCATTCGGTTCCAAAAGCAGCGAAAGCTCTAACTTATTGTAGTACTAAAGTCAAGTTCTTTCAAAAAAGGTTTTTATAATTCTGAAGCGAAGGAAGAAAAAAAAAGAAAGAAAGAAATGTTGGATTTTCACTATTGCGAGAGCAAGAAAGTGATCGTTAAAGTCGAGAACCGGAAACAACCCAAAAACTTCAAACTTTTCCACAGTTTGTCTTTTCCTGTCCATTGGAAACTTACTCTGGTCTATTACTATTTTTTCACAGCCTATTTCCGTTTTTGTTCAATATTATAAGTTTCAAAGTCATTGAGTGTCGAGTCCCCTTATCGTCCTGCCAGAGGTTCAAGTGTTCAAAGAGATATGGCAAAAGGAGTGAAGATGGTTAAGTGCTAGTTGTTAGATAGTTCGCGGTCAAACTGTCTCATAAACCTCCTTCAGTTTTTCTGTTGACTTTCTTGAGTCATACAGCCTCGTTTTTTGTTCAGACTTTGGTTTCATTATATATTCTCAAATCGAGAAAATCAAGAAAGACTGCCTAGCTTACATTTGCTAAGTTAGCCTGCTTCAGCTGTTCAATTCCTCCAACTAACCATCCAAATTTAACTGGATCGCAAATATTAAAGAAATTTTGGAGTCACGAGAAGCTGAAAACTACTGCTTCAATCCAGACTTTTTTACCGATTCAAACATAAGAACGACTACACCAGAATCCTTAGCTCTAATTACCAACGCCTCATAGAAACACCGCCGTCAAAATGCAAGAAAATCTAAACCTCAACCTATTAAAAACTTGCAGTCAGCTAAGAGTGTGAGGTGTAGAACACGTCAAGTTCAAGGCCTACAACAATACGTATTAGTGGAACCTCACATCTGCATGCGCTTGTTGTAACACCCTTCCTACAGAGTCCCTCAAACACATCTTACTGGATTACCCGGTTTATGACTCTCATCGTCAGCACTACTTAACTCGGTACATTAGAAGAGCAGGTAAAGAAACAACTTTAATTTTTTTCTGACTTACCAGCTACCAAAAAGATTGGAGATATGAAGATATTGAAGATATGGCATGCTCCAAAAGAATTTTAGGCTCATTTTAGTCAGTTTAAGGTTAGTTTTCTTGTGTGGTGTGTTGACGATTGAACAAGGTCATGGTCTTCTAAGAGCGAAACTATTTTATTACTTAAAGTCAGATCTGATTTTAATTGTCGTGTCTCCAAGTCAATGCACAGTAGTTTCCTGTCGTTTGGTGTTAGGTGAAAGAGCATTCGATTGCCCTCCATTCTGTAGCTGGTTCACCTTTCTTCAAGATGTTTATTTTATTTTCTTAATTTTCATTTCCAGCTTTTTCGCCTCTGATTTGACTTCCAAATTTTAAGGGTAGTTTCTGTGTCTCTCTCCGACCCTAATCTGTCTTCATCTTCTCCGTCCTCGGGGACCACGCCCTCCCACATCTTTTTTTCTTTCCTCTTTTCACCGCTCGATTTATCTTATAAGAGTTTAATGTATTCTTCCTTCCTCCCAGGCCTTGTTTATCGTAATACTTGTACTTCTACAAAATGAAAACCCGCCGGCTAACTGCTTTCCCTGCAATATCAAACTCCATTCCTGCTTCTTTTTTTCCACATTTCCACCGCCTTCTTCCAACACACCAGACAGGCTTTTAAACACTGTTCCATTGCAGACTCCTTTCACGTACTGTTTCCTATCTTTTATTTTATGTCCCATCGTTTTACGCCTTTTACAACTGATTTATTTGTGAGAGAACTTTTTCCTTTTTATCTGATTATATTAATACCTTGCGTAATAAAAGCTGAGCTCTCTCTCGCTCTCTTTTCTTCAACAGGGGTGGCCAAACCAAACAATCTTGCGGGCCGTACATAAAATCCCCAAACAGAATCTGATTCAATAGTCTTCGAACTACTTTGTTTTATATAAGTTTATAATCTGTTCCTAACTTTACAAATTGTAAATAAGTAGTATAATATATTAAGTACATATATGTGTCTGAGTAAAGTAAATGCCGTAGTAATAAACGAAATTTTTTTATGATTTCATTTTTCAATATATATTTTCTATATTTTATTTTTTGTGTGGTACAAATGTACTTGTATTATTTGCCCAAGTTGATTGTTTTCTTTTGCCTCTTGCGCCATGAGCTGCCGGTTTAGTCCAAGACAAAGGCAGAACGTCCTTGAAATTTTATAATTTATGACTTTTACGTCACTGGTCGCCACTTGTTAATTAAATGTAAAAGTATATTTATTATAGTTTCTTTTAAGTAATATATAATGAAAATAAAACTATGTATTCGATTTGAGCTCTAAGCCCAGTATTAGATTATAAATACTGTAGTCAAGAGACTTCAGAAAAAATCGATGGGTTAAAATCAAAATTTTATTCATTTATTATTACTGAATTGGCCCAATTATACTTTGTAAAAGTGTGATGAATCCCGCGGACCAAAAAATATTGAAGGCACCCCTGTTTTAGAGCCTGAGCCTCACAGATGGACTGAATTTCGAGAAAGAACCCAAACGTAATTTCTGTTTCCACCTTTCCTCTATAAAAAACCTTTGATAAAAATAAATTGTGTCAATAAAACTCTTTCTTAACACTTATGGCTGGAATTAATTTTTTAAATTCTTCGATTTATTTTCAAAATCTCCATAACGAGCTTCGCTTAACCTCTCTATCCTGTGACTTTTCCACTCTATCATTCCGTTTACTTCATACCTTGCTTTTCTCAGCCCTCTTCTCCTTAACCCCCTCTCTCTTCTTTCATCCTTACTGCTACCTATATTTACTTCATTCTTTTGTTTTATTCGACTATACCATCTTCGGACCAAGTTAGTTTCAACTATTTCTCGGCTGTTCTGCTAATACTCTCTCATTTTCTTTCTATGTTCTTTGTTATCCTAAAGTTGGAGGTATCTAGTTTTATCTCTTTGGCGACCGTTTGGAATTTTGACATACAAAACAAAATGCTGCACAGGTTGCAGCAGGTTTACCGGAAGCGTGCTTGAGGCTACAACGTTCTTCCAAAAAACGCTTAGAGATAAGGTTTGAGTGGTATCTAGAACCTTTGAGATTATTCTTAGCTTACGGTGGAACCTATGAAACCCAAGATTCTGAACCTCAGAGTGCAGTAGATTATTGTATCACAATATAATCAGTGTATTATAATATCACAATTTTACAGTTTTATTACAGCTAAAACTAATAATTTTACAGTAATAAAGCTGTAATAGCTATTCATAGTATTTTATTTTTAAACACTAAGGTCTCTCTGTAATCAACCTATTCTACCCCCTAATGCTACCTTAGGTGGGTAATATCTTCCCGGGTAGAGTTAGCGTTGAAAGTAGCTTTTAGCGCCGCATGGGATTGGTTTTTAGGATTAGTTACCCTCCTCGAGTAGTTTTACTCTAATTTTTCCTCCACGCTGTCGAGTCTTGTTTGAAAGAAATCTTGTGTTAGGAAATTGGTCACCATCCAGTTGTTTTTAGTTTCCCAAATTCAACGACTATAAATACTGCCAAGGTCAGAGGGGATGTTTTTGGGTCGGATAATGTTGAAAAAGTTGAAGGAAATTTGATCGAGCCAAGAGCTTTTAACTGTCGGTCGAGTTCGCTACCTCTCGTTCACCGGGCCCTTTTCTTATTGTTTTATTGCTACTGTTAATATTTTTTATATTATTCTATTTTTCTTCTTTTCTTCGTACGCACAAGTATTCTTCTCCGCCTTTAACCACCTCGTGAAGCTAAATGACTGGTCAGCTTCCTGAAGTAACAAAACTTCGTTTAGGCCGGATTAAATACTGTCTCCTTTGAGACATGTACCAATTAGCATGAGGAGATAAAAAATTTGCAAAATCCTTAAAAATCTAATTTTTGTAAAAGTGGTGAGATCACCCACCGTATACCGATTCAAAGCGTCCCTAATTCCATCTCCACCTCCACCCCTTCTCTCTTCTCCATAAATTAACATGTGAAAGACTTTTTAAATTAAGAACAGATTACTTCCTTTTTAATAAATAATAATTTTTTTCGTTTTTTACCATATTTTTCCTATTATAATTTACCAAAGCCTCGTCAATAATTTGATTTTCAGGGAGAAGAGGGGCGGAGGCAGAGGAAAAGGTTGGAAAACAGAGGCTTTGAGGATAAATCTTGACGCTGGATTCGTGAGTGGGAGGCTCTCAATATAATAAAATTTCAAACCCTAATCTGATTATTGGGTTTTCATAACCCTATTTTTTGGTTTTGGAAGATAAGAATTTTTTCAATTTTCTACTTTGTCTTCATCTTTTTGTCTTCCCGCCTCGCCTCGGTCCTGAATATATATACAAAACATAGGTCATCAAGACGAATAATTCGAAAAAAATTTATTTTCTTACAAGGCATCCGTTTTTCATTTTTTAAAACTCTCAAACTGGACAACGAGTCCCCCAGCCTTTCCTTTTTGGTTTTCTGTTCCACTCTCTTATTTTTAGTTCCTCATTCTGTCTGAAAAGTTTTTTAATTCCTTTTTTAAACCAGACACGACTCCCAGTTTCCAAACTTATTCATTTCCCCCCAAAAAATTAATTAAAATTGTTCACCTTCTCCTTTTCTATTTTTCTTCTTTTACTAATTTTGTTCATTTCGTTAGAGAAAAATGAGAAGGCTTATAGTGAGGAGAGCTTTCTGGCTTCTGTCCAAAAAAACTCGGTTTTTCAAGTTTACTAAAATCAAAGCCAAAACCGGATACGCTTCCACCGCTTTTTTTGTTGATTTCCCGTCGGAAAGTGAGAAATAAGTTTTTCCGCAGAGGCCAAGTTAAAAATCATGAATCCGAATTCAAGAAAAATTTTTTTCCTGTTGTAAATTTTACTTCTTCCTTTCCAGTATTTAACATTATAATTACTTTCGTGATTCATTCCATTTATCAGGCTGTATGGTACATTAAAATCAGACTGTTATGTATTATTTATGTATTTACCATTTATTTATTTACTAGCATAGCTATCTTATTATTAGTGAATTCGTGGTCTATCGTTTCCTTATTTACGTAAATATTTTTTTTTTGTTATTGTCGAATTCGCTATCCTTATTTTTTCCTCCAATTTTTGTTTTATATATTTAATTAGTTTATTAATTGTTTATGAATTTAAATTATTATGTTACGTAGGTGGCGGTGAATATTTGATATATATATATTAATATTTACGTTGATGTGTTTAAATTTCTCCACTAGTTTATACTTATTGATCGGTTATTGTTAAAATTGCGTTAAAATTAAAAAACACTTTCGAATCACCGGACAAGTAAAACAAAATCGGCTGTTCGGTGGATTCGACTACTTGTCAATAAGTGTGCCTTTTGTTATGTAGTCTTTTGTTGTATGTTCTCGTTCATCATTAATCTAAATAAAACTTTTGTTAAAATTATCAAAAATTAAGTCGATTTTTCTGCGCTCCCACGGCGACCAGTGAATCCGAAATAGTAAAACGTTAGCGGTGCACACGGCCGCTCCCAATTACAAACAGTTATATAAAGTGGAATCTCTCATAATTAGTTTAATTTTTTCCGGAGTTTTACTCGTAATGCGAAACACTCATTATGATAAACAATTTTTTTCATATAAATTTATGTAAAACAGAATTATGCGTTCTAGGCGGAACCCAAAACCCCGAATAAAATTTATGTTTAGCATTTATTAAATGAAAAAATACATAAAAGTGATGGTCAAAGAGGAAAATTATCATATTCTCTTAGTTTTCTCTATCATCATATATTTTTATCATCTCTATCATAGTTTATCATATATTCTTAGTTTACTGCAAAGCAGCCTACAGTTATTTGTTTTTTTTGCACTCTTCAAAATTTGATGAAAATGTGGCACCACATTATCATTTTAGAATTTCGTGGCGCATGGCTACTGTCTTACTTAGGGCAATGTTTCACAATATATGAAGCGACACTTCCCACTTTACTTTCAGTATTTCTCTTATCTCACAAGATTGTTCTTTGTGAATTAATTCCTCATATTAAAAATTGTGTTCTAATTCCAAAAGTTTGAACAGAGTTCGACATGGAAGGGACGATTTGGAAAGAAAGGAAAAGAAAAAAAGGAATAGCTAAGAAGTTAAAAAATTGAAAATGAATGAAAGTGGAAATGAAAGAATTTTGGGTGGTAGTAAACAAAATAAGACTGGCAGAGAAAGATTTAACTTTGAATCTGTCCTGGCTTGGAGTTCGGAAGTCTTTTTCTCTACGTGTCGGGGGATTCCTCATGTACATGGCAAACATTGCTCTTTTTGCGAAGCTTTACTCGTTATGAGAGGCAATTTTTTTTGTAATTTTTGTTGCTCGTTATGCGAATTTTTCACTATGAGAGCAACTCGTTTTGAGGGTTCCACTGTACATAGCTAGCTATTGTATAATTGTATAATTACTTTTATAGAGAGAAAATATGTATGCAAGAGGGTTCGTAACATCAGAAATGGGCAGACAATTAGAAAAGTATATTTTTATTATAAAAAGGAAAATAATAGAATTATTCATGAACGTGTAAAAGAATCAGGAAAAGAGTACCGAATATTCTGAATTTTTACAGTTACAATTAGAAGCAAAAAAATTCGTCGCTTGATAAAAAATGAAAAACAGTTAAAAAATCTCTTTTCTGTTTTCTCGGTCTATTAGAACATGAAACGGTATAAAAAGAATGACAGTTTCAAATTTTATTATCCTTCTGCCACTCTTTCTAAAAAGCTTTACTTTTTATGACCATGAGAGCATATGATTCCTCATTTTGTCGGCTGTCAGTTAAATGAGAACCGTCAGTGTTTCACTTTGTTTCCTTTTTTTCCCGTCGGATTTTAATGCTTTACTTTGAAATGACTGTTGTTGCTGAATGAAACATATTCTTTTCAAACCGCCCATGCCTCACGCACACTTCTTTTCCTTTCCACTTCTTTCCCCGCCTTCCTATACTTTCATTTTGGATTCACTCCTGGATTCTTTCCATTTATCAATTAATAGTGGAAATTACAATTGTATTAGTCTAGTCTAGTAACCGAAATTTTTTAATTATTTATTTACTCATCTACTAATTTATTTATTCATTTTATTGGTGGAAGTTTGGAGTAGTTTATTTTTAACCTTGGAAGTTCACTTGGTCTTTTTAGGTAAAAAGAAAGGCCTAAAGTCATGAACTTTTGGTATTTTTACCAGATCTTGGAGTTCTCTATCCTCATCTGATGGTAACTTCTTTCAACCATTTTTTTGTGGATTTTCTTCTTCTTCCATCAAACTCTACGCTGAAGCCTATCTTCTCTAAGCAAGCCGCCTTCTGCTTGTCTTCTATTTCGTTTTTGTCACTCAGTCCTAAGCATTCTTTTAACAGGTCGTTGCCCCCTGCCATTTTTTTCATTTCTAACTTTACTGCTTTCCTAACACTCTTAATTACGATCCAAGTTATATTGGTTTCCTCTATTATTATATAATTGGAGACGTACCACGGTAATTGTTAAAATTACCGTCCATCTGAGGAACTTTCTCTAAAGATGTTCGAACAGACTGTACTGCTTTACTGCTTCACTGCTTCCAGCCCAAATTTCTTCCTCGTACAGCATAGCGCTTTCTATTACTGGAAGAGCATCTCTTCCCCAGGTTTCACACTTCCTTTAATCCTGCCCTCGCTCTTCTCGCCGTCCTTTTTACATACTGCTCGTTGCTGTTATTTCTCAAAAATGTGGAACCTAGGTACTTAAAATCTTTCACCTTCTGCAACTTTTCTCATTTCTACTTCCATTTTTCATCTTCTTCTTTGTTCTTTCCTCTTTGCTCTTTAAAATCATTATTTCCGAAATCTACTTGTTGACTGTTCTTTGCTATTCGTGTATTTTTCCACTGTTTTGATCACTGATTCTAGGCCTCCTTTCAATGTCGTCATCACCACCCAGGTCGTGGCACCAAGCTGTGGAATTTCTTCTTTCCCAAGACTACTTCTCCGTCTAGCGCCCTCTGCTAAGTGTCATCTGCTTCCGCTATGAATACCGCTAATCTTTGCGTTATTTCTGGCAATTTCGGGACTATTGGATTGTCTATTTATTTATTTTTATTTTTTAGATCTACCAATAAATAGTTTTAATGTGCTTTATATATTTACGTAAGTTTTTAATTTTTTAGGTAAGAAAGACTGAGGCCAGTGTAACTACTACTACTCAGATAGGTCAAACTTTAAAAGTAAGTTCTTATATTATATAGTTTTTACTTTTTTGTGAAACAAAAAACTCTGGGTAGGCAGTAGCAAACTAAGGCTAAAGCAGGCCCCAGGTAACATTGTCTACTAGGCTACTTTTCAGTCATGACACATACTTGTGTTTGGTAGTTTGATTTACGCTGAATTTAAATAGTTACGTTTGACTTTTTAAACACTTGTATAGTAAAGGCTCGATAGAGGCCAAACTCGATCGAGAACACACATCCACACTTGTCTACTTAATCAATCAATGTTTCGGCTTAATTTGGATTCGTTTCAGCAATAATTATGAACGTCACGTTTTCTGTTAAATAAAAATAAAAATTAAAAACTTGTGAATAGATTGGTGCTGTCCTACAATGCTCTTCCGATATCTAATAAGAATTTAGTGTAATTTCTGCTACCTAGTGAACATCTATTTTGAATTCCCTGTTGTCCTCGATTCGAATAATTTCATGAGTTTAAACTCGGCTCGGTTTAAAATGTTCAATTAAAATCTGATATATTAAAGTCTTTAAAACCACGAAAAGAAGCTATTAATTGGGGTGTGAGATAGAGCGGAAGGGTAGGTGTCAGGTTTACTGAAGAAAATCAAGAAGACACTGAAAAATTAAGCTAATTTCCACGTTGCAATGATGGAGTCGTAAAGGAGAAAAGAAAAACCATTTAAGGCAAAATTGCTAAGCAAGTTTCACTTTACTGACAAAGCAGAACGAAGGAGAGGGTAAAGGGCTTCGCTGCAGCAGGAGCAGCAACATTTAAAAAATGGGTTAGAGACTGCTTACAATTTACTTTAGTCACTTAAATTTTAACGGGGGCTATTTAAAATGAATAAAAACTCTTTTCCACGATTACTCCTCAAAGTTAAATCATTATTACGCGTAAATAATTAAGAAAAAGGATGCAGCGTTGCCACCATAACAAAACAATCGATTTGCACCACTCCGGATTGTTACTGTGAATACGTATGAACGGGTACAGAAACTAAACGGAAAAAGAACGTGTAACTAACCCACAACAATCTGAATGGTCTTCTTGATTACATAGTTCTTTCGTACCTTCGTCTACAATGCCTTGGCTATTCTTCTCCAAACACTTTTGAGACATGTCTTAACACTCATATAGCGATTGTTCGGACAATCAAAGTCCGACACTACATGTTAGTCTGCGATCCTCAAACCCATCTGGACGTACGGGATCCAGGTATGTGGCTTCTCAGCCAACTCCAGCCTGGAAATCCTAGCATCACCCCTCTACCCTCCTGCTTTTCTTCTTCTTCTTCCTCTCACTTTCCTACCTTCTTACTATTACTTTCTACCCAGTTTAATAATTTGACTAATAGCTTCCTCTTCTTTTCTCCCTTCTCTCTGCCCCCTTTCCTTTTCTTCTTCTTTTTCTCTCTATTCCATTCTACCTTTTCCTATCATCATATTTCTTCTTCTATTATCTTTTCTATTTTCTTTCTTCTCTTTTCTTTCCCTCTCCTATATCTTATCCCACCATACAGACTGTATATCTGTATAGACTTTGATGCCTCCCTTAAAGACAGGTGGCAGTTGACATGGAGGAAAAAAAAATGTCAGTCTATACCCCAAGATAGAGTTCCTTTCCCTGAGGACAAATACCTGATAACTAAAAACCTGAGCTATTACACCTCGAGAGCCGAATACCAGCAAGCGAGGTGAAAATTTCTTTTTTGTTGTTTCTCATAAATCACAAGACACATTACCTTAGAAGGAAGCAGTTAGGTCGAGATCCATTAAGAATTCTTTAAAAGGTTTGTCGGTAGGTGGGCTTTGGTAACTTATTGCTTTTAAGTCGGAGAGAGAGAGGAGGAAAGAGGAAGAGAGACAGGGGGTGGGTGAGAGTTGGGGGTTGAAAGAGATGGTCATAGCTCAAAAGCAGGTTTCAGAAATTGATTTAAAACATCAATCCACTCTTTATTAATTGAAGCGACCGGTATAAATTAATTATTTTAATAATAAAGCAGTTTCTAACGAAAGCTCGGAAAACCTGTTTTCCCTTTCGGCAAACCTATTGATTCGCCCATTAATTATTCCAATGTCCGTCTTTTTCCCGCCCGTTTCCATTTCACTTTTCTTCTCAATCATTTTTTTTTGAAAAATTCACTGTTTTCATTGTCTCTGTCGGATTTTGAAAATTAATTTTGAACAGATGGTGACATCTGGTGGTAAGGATGGTGGTGGTGAGGCTCTCAATTTATTTTTGATATTCCTTTCATAAAATCAAAAAGCTCCCTTATTGGAATGCCAGACGTCACTTTCCGCCTCCTTTATTTAACCTTTCATTTTTCCTCAGTTTTCACATTTTCCTTTCAAAGGTCTACAACTTTTTTTTCATTTCCCACCATCCCATCCTTACGTATATATATATATAAATTATGTATTCTATATTTATTATTTTGCATTTAAACTTTCTCATTTTTTGTTGAAGGAATTTTTTCTCCCCGATACAAAAAATCAATTTTAGATTTCGAAAGTATCAAGTGTCGCATTAAAGGGAATTTGAATGAATGATGCAGTGAGCCGTTGGAGCCGAAGCCCCTGGAATGTTATTAATTTTATTCTATACCACAGTACTGTATTCATTACTGTGTAGGTTGTGAAGGAAGATAAGTAATACAATAGAAATAGCTGGAGTTGAATTTGGATCATTTGTCATGCCTGAGGTTTGAGGACCTATTTGGTTGACGCAGAAAGAATGTGATCGTCTTAGGTCAGGGTCTCCAACCTTTCTGGACTTAAGAGCGAAATCTATAACAGCCACCGTTTAACGTTGAAATCAGGGCCGGACAAATTTAATTTATACACAACTGACTTCGACTTAAGAGTATACGTTTTCTTTTTCTTAAATTTCCTACATAATGGACCACTTTAATCTCCCCAGTCGAGTTTCTCGAAGACTATGGAAGTTTGCGAAAAATTCTTTTTCCACAGCTGCTTGGTTGCAAGGGAGACAAATCGTAATGACCTTGAACTGGTCAAGTTCAAGGTCAAATCAAGGTCAAACTATGATTTAGAGAAAACCATATCACATCGCAGATTTAGAAAGAGACACCGTAGAAAGGTTAAAAGCAATTTCGATGATTTCCAATTTTTCTAAACATTTAATTAATATTTATATTTTAAATTCATCAATTGTTAATTAAATATAAAAATAAGTCACAGTAACTGTACAAAAACCTTTCTATTTTGCTGAATGCATATTTCTATTCTTTGTGAAAATTATCCACTGACCTTAGTAACAGCAAGTTTGCATGTAAAAAAAACATGGTCTACCCTGTATGTTATCTAATTAGTTGTGAAAAACACTACTTATATTTGAATAAATGTATACTTTTTCTTATTAATAGATTAATGATTTTTAAATCAAAAAACTTTATGCAAGTACTATTTATTATTGACAAGAAAAAATTTTGTAGACTCTTATAACCAGTAATTTTGTCAACTGGAATGTTTGACTCTTCCAACTTAAACTTTTGCCAAGGCTTGGTCTAGATTACTGAGTCTGTTTATAAGTTAGTCAAATATTGATTTTAGAGCTAAAAGCCGATAATTTATAAATAGGATACTACTTACATTTCGTTTCTCGATGGTCATTTCATTTTTGTTTACTTACCTTTCCTCTTCGTTCTGTTCTCTTAATTCATGAATTTTCAGAAAAAATTTCTCTTTAAAAAAATTAAAGGAACATGAGGCAATTATCTGTTTTCTATTGTTTTTTGAATACACAAATTTTTTTTCTCTCCTTCCTATTGATTCGGGGAAAAATTCAAAATTAGGTATCTTTGTTGATGAATGAGGAGAGAGGAGATGAGGCCGAGAACTTGGGGAAAGTCTCAGTTGAGGAATTCTCCTTTTTATTAAATTGAATTGAAGGTAATTGAATTGAATCTTCTACGATCATTTTGTCTTTCTTTTCCCTTCTTTGTTCCTTTTTTCAAAATTTCCTTTCGACCGTTCAACGTAAAATCCTTAGAATTGCTTTTGATCGAGAGAAAAATCATGATTTTTATCCACCTCGTCAGTCTCCATCTCTCTTCTCTCTCTCTCTCTCTATCTATCCAATCACGGATTTCCAATGGAACTGATGCAAATTTTCATTCCCCTTTACAGTGCCCTCCTTTACCCATTCTCCCGTCTACATTCTGTCCTCACACATAGTATAGCCTATATTTACGGGCATCTTTCACGACTTCTCATTTGTTTTTATAAATAATATTGCAAATCATAAATCTCACATTTTCGACTCATTTTTCCCCGTGTTTTCACGTTATTTATCGATATAAATATTTTCAGGGGGTCTGGAGGAAGGAATGGGGAAAGGAAAAAGAAAGGAAGGAAAGAGAAATAAAAATGAGGGTAAAGTTTCTCTTTTCCCCTATCTTTGCACCTTTTGTTTGAAATTGTTGAAATCCATTTTTGTGATTGGTCGTTGTTTTGGAAATTTCTTTATAGCAGAAGGAAGACGTGGTGAAAGTGTTATCATTGAGAACAGGTGTCTGAACTTAGTTGCTTAGCTCTCGGGGTCAAGAAGGTAACAGAGAGATTTTAGAACTGTCTTTCTTTATGGTTAATCCTCATTTCCAAACAATTGGGTTGTTTGTTATTTATTGTCCTTCCCCTTCATTTTCTCTTATTTTCCTAATGTATAAGTTTCTTAGCTATCACTGTTCCTGATATTCCTAGTTTGGTAGTTTCATATCGCTGTCTATTTTTTGGTTTTAGCCGATTACTTTTTGACGACGCCTGTCGAACAAACAACCATTGTAAGACGCCATCAGGGGTTAGGTATTGTAGAAATTTCTTTCGTGGTCTCTGGTTGTGCAATTTTTGAGCTTGAATGGTTACCCTCAAAGTACCTGTTGGGTATTGGGATAGGCCCTAGAGTTGGACTATTTATTCTTGCTTTGTAGATTTTTTACATCTATCCATTGGCACTACAACTCAGCGAGATCCTTGGCCTTCACAGTCACTCGTCTTCATCTCTCCCGGTTCTTGATGACGATTCTCCAACACCAAACTCTCAGCACTTTTAAGTCTTCTTCTACTTCCTCTAGCCATCTTTCCTGCAACCTGCCAGATTGTCCTTTGCCCTCAGGATGCTTGTTGAGGACTTGTGCTGGTAGTCGGTTGGAGATCTCCTGTTCAGGTGACCGGCCCACCGCAGGCGAGCTCTTCTGACTTCAGTCAACAGTGCGACTGTGTGCTCTGTAGCAGTCATCACGCTCCTGGTTGTACCTCTGGTGACTCCAATGATGCAGATTGGTGTCTTTCCTGATTAATTAACACCAAGGTTTCGCTCCCATACGTTACTACGGGTCTTATTGTGGATTAGGTTGTTATGTAAGGCAAAAAGACATCTTTTGCCCTGGCTTATTCTCTCCTCGGTTTCGTCAACGGTGTTGTTTCTGATACTTTAGACCCCAGGTATTCAAAGCTCTGCACTCTATTGAAGGGCATGGTTGCTGTCCGTAGTTCTTTCCCACTGCTCTCCTCTCTACTTACAACCATGTAGTTTGTTTTCTATTGGTTAAGTTCAAGTCCAAAACGGTTTGGTTCCTCCAGCTTCAATACGCGTGGCAGAGCCACATCATCAGCACATGCGATAAATTGGAGTGGTTGTTTGAGAAGGGTCCCAGGCCGCTTGATAGGTCGTACCTTATGAAATGGTGTAAACCATTTTAGATGTAAAATGCCTTGTAGATCTTTTGTTCTTACTGAAACATTAAAAACACTAACTCAACGGAACGTATTGAATCAACGTGGAAAAAGTTATCGTAACAGAACCAAACACCATAGAAAAGCTCATTAGTCTTATTTCAATATATTTCTAAATTATTTATTTACGTTTCGTCTGGAATTTAACAATGGTAATTTAAAATACGCTGGTTTAATTAGCACAAAGAAGCAGGAAAACAAACTTTTCCGTGTTAATAGAGGTTAAAGTTTAAAATAATAATAATAATAATAAAAGGAACTAAAAAGATGAAAAGTTTCTGAACAATAAAACGAAACAAAAAAGGCCTCAGAAAGCGATCCGATTACTCAAACCAATCACAAAGAAAACCCTGAAAAACATGTTATGTCAAAATTAATTAATACAGAATCTGTACGGAGGGGGAATTTATGTTTTTGACATATTCAGTCATTCTTTTAACATTCGAAATGAAATTTTTTAGGTAAATCGACGCTTAAATCAATATTTTTGTTAAAAATCAACATTTTTCGAGTATAAAGATAAACAGTTATGAATCTTTGGAAGAGAGGAAGGGTGGAAGTAAAGGGAGATGAAAATCATTTTAATTTGATAAAAAAAGAAAGGAAGAAAACTCCGAGGCAGGGAAATATTAATTAACAAACTTCATTCACGGCATTGTAATCGTTCCCTTAATATTCGCAAGTATTCCTTTCTTTTTTCCTCCATTTCCTTTCTTTCTCCTTTCACTCCAGCCACAACTCCGCCCAAGTGTACACCTAAAATCACCAACTACACGAAAATTCGTTTTACAAATGATCATCAATATAAATTATTTAAAGGTAAAAGGAAGGATTTTCCCAAAAAGGCGAAAAACGGAGAATTTCGACTGGGTGGGTGTTGGGTGCGATGACCAACCTCTCGAGAACCGATGGTAATCCCTCAAGTCCAAATTTAGATTCGAAAAGATTAAGAAGGACGTGAAAAGGGCCCTTAATTCACGTCATGTGAAACTTGCGCTGGGTTTTCCGAAAAGAGAGAGGAATGTTTGGAAGACAATGGAAAGGAATGTTAAGTAGTGTTTCCCTCATCGAGCACTGCATCAGCCCGACAATGCAGAGCTTTCTGCCTCAATGGATTGGTCATTATCGACTGCATTAATAATGAAGAATAATAATACGCTTGGGTCTAGTTGACACGACATTCCAAAAATTCCAGAGCCTGAATTAAAAATTTCATGAAGAGAAGAGGTATTTAAGTGGGGATATGTCTGGAAACTTGAATTAAACTGCGAATAATATTTTCAAACATCTTTTCTGTGCTAAAAAATTCTTTTCAACTTTTATTGTGATGAGTCTTTTTCATTTATGGGTTTTTGGCAGTTGATCTGAATATATTTGCTGGGTGAAGTATACTGCACAAGTTTGTTACCATCAACTATATCATTACCTGAGACTCACTGAACAACAGGTTTGTAGATGAGGAATGAATCGAGAGAGAAATAATGAAATACACACAAATAAACGCACAAAAAGCTCTCTTCCGAGCTTTCTAAATGACTATAAAAATAAAAGTAACCATTTGTATAAATATGGTAAAAGTACAAAACCAAACTACTAAATAAACTACACTGTACAGTTTACATCTGGATTGACATTACGAGGTTCACATTAATGCAAGCAAACCTACAATAACACACTGTTGTCAACTATGGCATATACTACACACTGTACTATTCCACTTCATAGTTGTTCTGCTCTGCCAAAAAAACTGGCTAGACCGAATACCGCTTCTACTACTATTTTAAATTAATATTAATATTCTTTTTTCTGTTTGCTCTTTCATTCCATCCTTTACCCAAGACAAAGAAAGAGAAACACCGACTCCAGTACAGTACCTGTTAAACCTATTTAATGTCCTCGTTTATACCATTTTGAGATAAATAGGGACAATTTTTTTGAAAAGTTTTGCTGACGAAACCATTCGAAAACTTTTATCTAGATACTTAAAAAGGTGTTCCACAGAACTTGGGAATCTTTCTCTCTTCCTTTTTCCTTTCCGTTATTACTTTTTTCTTCTTAGTCTCCTCCTTCCATCTTTCTTATTCTTTCTTGGACTCGAAAACTTTTCTTTCCCCTGAGGGGGAAGGAATCCTCAAAGGATTTAACTCCCTTTAGCCATATTGTTAATTTTTCTCCTTTCTCATGTTCCGAAGTTTCGAAGAAGAGATCATTGTTACGCGTGATTCCTCTGAATGAATTAATGGTTTTTGTGTTATAAACTCGGAAGAAACAAGAGATTATCATCCCATTGTTTGTGATTCAACCTAAATATTATTAAGATAATTGGAATGCAAGATGCAAGTGATATTGACGAGGTGAAAATTTACAAGAATGGCTTAGACAGCTCTCCATCTTTTGCCACAAGTCTTGACACTTAAACACAACCACTAACCTAGAGCTCATTTCGCTTTTGACTTACCTGATGCAGAAGCCATTTCTGTGACTTATTCAGTTCACTTGTAGTTAAGTCAAAAGGTATCATGTTTTTTGTAAGGATGTATATTGTACCGAGCATAGTCATTCATATAAGACAAAGCTTCTCAATCTCCCTGAGTCTTCGAGTCTGGAGAAGTGTGCTTTTCTTATAGGCTTGTACACTGGATATTTGAAAACCAATCCACTGGGGTTTCCGGAACATTGTGGTTCTATACTTTGCAGGACCCCTGCTCGAATATTTATCATTTTCACTTGAGTGAACCACTTTTGTTTGGTGGGTTTGGCGCCTGTATTGTAGAGCTCAGGAGATGGTAATATAGTTATAGTTGAGTTTTAATCCCGTTTTTTGCCCTTTTTAAGCATAAGAGAATACGGAAGGAGGTTTCAACTCGCAACTATAACTTCTTAGTCTGGCACCCTCTTCTTTATCCACTGCACCCTAGACCTCCACCACCAGATGATAATATTAGACAACAATACTAAAGAACTCTCTCTTGCTTTTCTCCTGTGTTTGATTACCATAGACTTCATTTAACTTTCTTAGTGCCATAATTTAACATGGCTACGACAGTCAACCTTTTTTACTCATCCTTGGGGGATGTTTGTCGGTGCTCTTCATTTGAATTTCTTTTGCGACTTAGAGCCTTAGCTTTTGTGTAACTGTTTAATAATGCTTACGACTTAAAACCTTTTATCTTTACTAAAAGCTTACCTTTTTTTCTCTCTCTCCTAGTCTCACCTTTTTTTGCTTCTAACTCTTTTTGCTTTTTACGTCATTTTCACTTTTTGTTTTGCTTTTTTTTTAAAAATTAATTATACGTTTTAAACTGAAGAAAAAGTGATTTAGTCGTGAGTGAAGTTTTTTTTTTAGTAAAATCACATATAAATTTAAAAATAAAATGTTAAAAACCTCCAAAAAGGTTCTTTTAAAATCAGGAAGGAACAAAGAGAAGAGGCTGTTAAGACAACCTAATATTTGTGACCTTGTTGAAAAAATCAAGAAACTTTTGAATTGAAAAAGCTCCAGGATTTCCAGATTGGAGCTGGCGGAAGAGCCTCATAATTGCACTCCATAGGTCCAAATGAGGATTGGACTGTACAGAGTCATTGCCGAGCAAGGTAAGATTGCGGAAAAGTTTCAGTGGGTTCCCAGGTCTTACCGTCCGAGCCTATTTGGAGTTCACTCAGGAGTTTTAGTGGGTGCGAATCTCTGTAAGATTATAGAAGAGGGACACACTACCCTTACTTCTATCCAGGTTATCAATCTCAACGAAAAACTCCTAATATTTTACTAAATGAATATATTCTGATGCAGGCAAAATGAACACTAAATTTTTCCCTTCTTTTTTCCCTGACCCAACCTGCAAACACTTTCCATTATGCCCGAGCGCACCGCTCACTAAGGTGCAGGCCCATTTGCACCAATATCCAACACAGCGGGGGGCCGTAAAAGATTTATCTTTTACCAAAATTTCAGTCTTAATTACTTATGCACTAAAAATGTCTATTATTAATAATAATATCAATTAACACGGAAGCGGTGCAATTCGGTTAATGCCTCTTTTGAATTCTCCATCTCTTGTCCTGACGTTGACAACTCTGGGCACTCCATCAGCTCCACGTAAGATACTCGTAATCCGTCCAAGGACCCATTTCATCGGTGGGGTGTACTCCATGACGACCATCACCAATTGTCCTTCCTTTACCGCTTCTCCTTCGGTTTTCCACTTGGTCCTGGTTTGGCAGTCTCTCAGGTACTCGATGCTCCATCTTTTCCAGAAATGCTCCCGCTGCCGCTGGATTAGGTCCCATTGGGCTCCCCAATTAATAGTTTCGACTTCTGACCTTTTCTCCGGCGTTGCACATAATGAGTCTCCAATTAGGAAATGGGCAGGTGTGAGGCATGAAAAGTCATTAATATCGTTTGACACAGGAGTGATAGGACGGGAATTGAGTACAGCTTCTATTTCTACCACTAAAGTGTGAAATTGTTCATATGTATACTTACTTTCTCCGGCTATACGTTTTAAATGATATTTAAATCTTTTAACAGCCGCCTCCCAAATACCACCAAAATGTGGAGTTCGCGGGGGGAATAAATTGCCATTCAATTTCCTTTAAGATACGGCTTGCACCGACAAAATTTGTGGCGTTGTCAGATATTATTTTTTGGATTTTTCCTCGCCTTCCAATTACTCTCTTAAGAGCTGTTATGAATGCTCTTCTAGAAATAATATCCGCCGGGTTGTCCTCAGACTTTACATGTTTCCACTGATCGGTAGCTGTATATTCCTGGATATATCCAACGCGATGAGCTACAAAAACACTCCATTTTTTTGTTTCGTGCTCGCAGCCAGGCTAGAACTATTTTGGAATCAGTCCAGCAATAAATATCATAAAGATCAAGTTCTAAAATTTGTCTGGTCTTCACTATTAACTTAGCCAATAATTGAGCCGCACAAAGTTCTAATCTTGGAAGCGTTATCGCCTTTATAGGTGCCACTCTTGATTTTGCGCAAAGGAGAGAGGTATGGATTTCGCCATTTAAATCTGCTGCTCTGATGTAGAGACAAGCCCCATACGCTTCTTCACTAGCATCACAAAAGCCGTGTAATGCAATCTTCTTATAACCTTCTGCGCCCATAGTAACATTTCGAGCTGCTCTCACCTCAGCCAAGAATGTCATTTCGGATAAAAATGACTTCCAGCAGTTTTGCATGTCTTCAGGTACCGTTTGATCCCAATCGAGTTGCAGTCTCCAAATTGTCCGCAGTAACATCTTAGCCGTTATAACAAAAGGTCCAATCAAACCCAAGGGATCAAAAATTTGGGCAATGGTGCGTAGTATCATTCTTTTGCTTATTACGTCACCTTCAACTTCCTTCGGAATAGTATAGCCGAACTCATCGCTCTTGGGATCCCACATTACTCCCAAAGCTCTCGATGTCTTGCCTTTGTCAAAAAATAACGTTGTCTGAATTGTTTGACAATTCATCCAGGTTTCCTGACCATTTGGCCAACTCAAATCCGCCTAACTTAAGGAGTGAAACAATTTCTGTCATTATCGCTCTCAATTCTTCCTTTGAGTTAGCTCCTGTTATCATATCATCAACATAGAAGTCTCTTAAAGCAATTTTTGCACCTAGTGGATAATTATTAGCCTCTTTCTTAGCTAACTCTCGAATCGAATTAATTGCCAGAAAGGATGCCGGAACTGTACCATAAGTAAGAGTGAGTAATTCAAATATCTTAATTTTGTCGGCTGGGTTTTCTCCCCAAAAAATTCTCTGAAGTGATGTCTGATGTGAAGCAACCCTCACCTGCCGAAACATTTTTTTAATGTCTGCTGTTATGACATAGGTGAACATCCTGAAACGCAACAAGATAGAAAATAGGTCATCCTGCAGAACTGGCCCGGTCATTAAAATATCATTCAAAGAAATCCCAGTCTGGCTTTTGCATGAAGCGTCAAAGACTACCCTTAATCTTGTGGTTTCACTTTTTTCATTAATAATACAATGATGAGGTATATAGAATGTAGGAGTGCATGATTTTAACATTTGGGTTTCTGTAATTTCTCTCATATGCCCCAGCGCTTCATATTCCCTCATAAAGTTTACATATTCTACTTTCAATTCCGGTGATCTCTCTAATCTTTTCTCCAAACCAAAAAATCTCTTCAATGCGTTTTCTCTATTGTTTCCAAGCTGTCCTAACCTCTCTTCCTTCATAGGTAACTCTACAATAAATCTTCCCTTATCGTCTCGCTTTGCAGTATTTTGAAAGTGTTCTAAACAGTATCTGTCTTCAGGATTAAATTCAAACTTAGTTTCGACATTTTCTGTTTCCCAAAATCTGTTCAAATTGATTCCCACATCCTTCGTGATGGCCATATTACAATTAGATTTTCTTATTGAAGGCAAATCAGCATTCCAACCACCTCCCAACACCCAACCGAATTTCGTTTTCTGCAACACTGGTTGATTTTTCAAAGTGAGTTTCTCATTCAGCATACAATCCCAAAAAATTTGAACTCCCAATAAGAGGTCAATTTCTCCTGTCACGTTGAAATTTGGATCAGCCATTATAAAATCAGCGGGAATCTTGACTTCATCCTTCGCAAAAGAATTCATTGGAAGGGCTTCAGTAATTTCTTCTATGACATAGGGCTGTGTATCGACAGAATACTCATTTAACCTTGAGCTAAGCGAAATTTTCACCCTTTTCAAAGCTCCTACTGTTTGTTGCCCTATGCCGACTATAGACACATTAACTTTTTCAGATTCTAAATTCAATAGTTTGACGAGACGTGAGGTTATAAAGTCTGATTGTGATCCACTGTCGAGGAGAGCTCTAACTTCATGTGCCTTACCGTGGGAGTCCAATACCTTCACCATAGCAGTAGATAAAATTGCCTGTGTCCCAAATGAAGTGTTGCAATTAGAGGCGATTTTGCTCTCTGGTTCTCCCGACTCGATATTAGCTTCAGACTGCAGAGGTTTACCCTTTGAGGCCTGAAAGCTAGAATGAAGTAGTGTATTATGTTTTTTTTTGAGCAAATTTTACATGTAGGTCCAAAACAGTTTTTTTGCCAGGTGAGTGCCTTGTTTCAAACAATTTAGACAAAGTCCAGACTTAATGACCAGTTTATGCTTCTCATTAGGTGACAGCCTTCTAAATTCCTCGCAGTTGTGTATCTTGTGCTGCCCTTTGCAAACCATACAGCACTCTTCCCTCGGATTCCCGTCTAAAGTGGAAGTTTTGTGCACCACCTTGTGTTCTTCTTCTCTTGCTGGCGTAGAAAGAGCAATCGCTGACACACCCCTCTGGTAAAGTCGCTTATGATCCTGGGTGGATGTTTTGGTTTCTTGCCATGGCTTAACTGCCTCTAACACATCACATTTTTGCGTCAACATTTCAAATAAATCATTGCATGTGGGTTTGCTGTCTTTGGTCCACATGCCTTCCCATTCTTTAACTGTTGTTGGATCTAATTTAGTGAGGATTAGGTACACTAACAGATCATTTCCAGCTATTGCATCACTATCTAATGCCTTGAGCGCCCTAATGTGTTTTTTTAATGTGATCCAGTAACTTACGCAATGCCACATAATTTTCTTTGGGAACTGCTGGAGCCTCAAACAGGGCTCTCAAATGCCTGTTAATAATTAGGCGTCGGTTATCATACCTTTCCTTCAGCAACTCCCAAGCCTCTAAGTAGTTCTGCGAAGTGATTTCCAATGCACTGATGACCTCTGCCGCACCCCCTGTTAATGATGACCTTAAATAATGAAATTTTTGAACCTCATTTAAACAAGAGTTTTCGTGTATCATCGAAGTAAACAGTTGACAATATGAGTGCCAATCCTCATAATTACCCGAAAAGGTTTTTAATTCAATAACTGGTAATTTTATACTTTCTAAATTGACATTATGTTTTGGTGGATTTCTGGTTTCACATAACTGTATAAGCTCTTCACTCATGGTGAGTAACTCAAAGTAATTATTTTCAAATTCATTCCTTTCCTTTTCACCTGCCTCGGTAGTATCTAACAATTCAATGCTGGTTTGTAATTCATTAAATTGTTCCCAAGTTTCCAGAAATTTGTCTTTTCTGGCCTTTATTTCCGTCACCTTTCCCGTATCATGTACAAATGAACGAAGAAAATTCTTAAATCTTGTGACTGCCGCTTTAACTTGACCCTCTTGGCTTTCAGGACTCTTAATTCCTCCATACTGTATTAAATCCTTTATAAATTATAATCTCTGGTACAAGTTAATTTACTATTAGTAGCAAAAAAATCTAAAGCAGTACTCAAGGGTGTAACGGAACCTTAGAAAGGAAAAAATTTACGAAAAATAAGGAAAAGACTCACCACGTGTTCATTACTTAGTACTTTCTGCATTAAAATCCTGAGTTTTCCGTTTCAATTCCGTCTATATCCGGCTCGAAGGACCATGTAAGATTATAGAAGAGGGACACACTACCCTTACTTCTATCCAGGTTATTGTCTATTCAACGAAAAACTCTTAATATTTTACTAAATGAATATATTCTGATGCAGGCAAAATGAACACTAAATTTTTCCCTTCTTTTTTCCCTGACCCAACCTGCAAACACTTTCCATTATTTCCCGAGCGCACCGCTCACTAAGGTGCAGGCCCATTTGCACCAATATCCAACAGGAGTTTTAGTGGGTGCGAATCTCTCACACTACCCAAAGGCAGGACGGACAACCTTCGAGAAGTTTCCCCCAGATAAATAAAAAAGTCCAAATGGGTTACGAAATAGATTTGTAAATGAAAAGTTTAATATTAATGTCAAGCTCTGAAAAACTATACAACATGGGCGAAATGTAGGTCAGTGCTTGAAGTTAAAATGTCTGTATCGTTAGCCAAAATAGCGGTAGTAATACCCGAAGTGTTTATACTTTGGGGACTCAAATAGTGTAACTTCACTTACGAAAACAAACAAACAAATTTTTACTAACTTCTATCCAGTTATACCAACTTATGTAACTTCAAGTATGAGAATTAACCAATCAAAAGAAGGCGGGTTTATCAAAATGGTTTTATTAAAATTTTTGCTAGAAAAACTGTTTTTTTTTGTCCTTTGTTTACCTTTCTTTGTTTTCTATTCATAAAACTGGAATTTTGTAACAAATAGGTTTGATTACCATGTAAAAGGAAAGGACTTTTGAATGGAGCTCGAGTTTCCGACTTTGGTATATTTACTTTCTGCTGAACAATCATCTTCCTCCCTCTTCTGTTTTCCTTTTTATTTCTGTCATGTCTTCCTTTACTTTATTTGTTTGTCTTTCACGCCAAAAAAAGTTACAACGCCTCTGGAAAAAGCAAGGAAACATGGTAGAGTCCTTCCATCTTCTACACAACAAGCGAATATAATAATTTTTTTTCGTTTTTTAAGAGATAAATTTGAAAAACCATGGGATTGTTCCAAAAGTCACGTAAAAAATAATTCGGGAATGGCTGGAGCCGTAGATAAGAAAGAAAAAGTCTCAGAGGGTGCGACTTCCGTTTTGGAATTTGGAAAAAGACGACATCTTTGTCTCACACTGAAGATCCACCTAAACATGAAAAATGAAAAAGAAAATGACATGACGAGGCTTTTAAAAAGCTTTGACTCGTAATTAGCAGTTTCCGCTGAAAGAACAGATCATGGCTCGGTCGAAGAAGGCAGTGACATATTTTACTTTGACAAGCCTAACTCTAAAATACTAATTACCTTCTTCAAGCATTGCCTTTGTTAGCATAATTAGAAATCGGCTGTCTGTTCGTTTCTACAAAGCGACGGTTAGATAATTCTAGAAGATTCTCAACCATCAGATCTTCTCAGGAATTCGAAATCAGAAGATTAAAGATTCGTTCAAACAAAGCTTCTTCTACTTTATCCACCTCCACGATTATTGGAGATAATCATGGCGATCATTACTTTCAAAGAGGTTGTTCAAAACAGTGAGGCAACGCTAACAGCTACTGGAAATCGGATCTATTCTTCATCATTCCAATTAGTGAATTGAGGAGGCAAGGTGCCGAAAGAGCTTCAAAATTTCCGATCAAAAAAATACTAATCGAAAGGCTATGAAGCAAGAGCGCTGTTAGATCAAGAATCTGAAGCTACTTTCATTTGCGAGTCGCTTGTACGAAGACTCAAACTCAAACGGAAACCGCCTGACACGACCGTTAGCAGCATTGGTGGTGCACCGAAATCAGCAACCACCAGAGGTTGCGTAGAATTGTTCTAATCTTGTCATAATTCTTTTCAATTAGTTACAGAAGCAATAGTTTTGCATCGTCTGACCAATTACCTGAAGTCCAAAAGAAATAGGCCTATATTTTCAACTATTTAGTTTTGACGGATGAAGATCTATTTTCCAATGTAACAATCGAAGTTATCGTAGGTGCCAAAGTCTGCTCTTTAATAACTGAAGAAGGAATTCAGAAGTTATCAGATCCACCTCTCTGCAGCATCCGAGCTCAAACAAAGCTAACTGACATTATTTCTTGTACGATAGATTTCAACCTCAAATACGCACCCACAAGATTAGGTTAACAGTAAATTTTTCTTGCCTCACAAAGGAAATTCGGATAAAATTGTCTTCGCAAAGGAAATTGCCTTGAGATCGAGCTTCCGTATCGAAGTATTTACGACGACACCATAACAATGTAGCTACCGTCGTAAGGTTTTTGTAGCCACTCTTTTTTTGCCTTCCTTTCGGCGTGTTTGGTGTACGTTACCACATCTCGAATTACGTTCTCTAAAAATACTATCAGTATTCCTCGAGTTTCTTCATAGATCACGCCAGAGATACGTTTCACACTTCCTCGAAGAGCCAGACGACGGATATCATACAATACCTTGCAATGATGTTTGACACCTCCCTTTCTTCATCAGTCATTTTGATCGAGTTGTAGCTCTCCAGGAATATAAGTCAGTATTTGTCCTACTTGTCTTTTTGTCTAGTATCTATTGTCTTGAGTGTTCGTTTTGATCCCATCATGTAGGATTTCATTAGTGGCAGAATATTTGAGAACAACACTCACGGTCTTATTTAGGGCTCTCACTTTCCACTTGATGCCATTACAATCAAAATAGTGTTCATTACGTTTTTTCGCAAAGTCCTGAGAGAATCTCATGGTAGAGGAACTTCTAAAGTTTTTGGATAAAATTTTGAGGCTACAGAACGAAGAGGAAGCGCAACACAAAGAAAAACCAGAAACACTGCTACAGTCTCCCGAAATAATGGATTAAAATTGAGGTTTAGTCACAGAGCCTTGAAAGTTTAAACAAAAAATGGCGAAATTTTTTCTCAAAAAAGGCCCAACAACACAAAAACCACTGACGAAAGCTTGAGGGCTCCCCCCGTTTCTTTCATTCAAAGGAAAATACCATACATCCTCCTCCTTCCCTCCTGCTGTCCAACCTTGACTTTCGCCTTTTCCTTTCGTGTCCTCCTTAATTATGCAAACCAGAGTTCAAGCAACCACTTCATTTCTACCACCTTCTCTGATTCACTGCCACTGCTTTCGTCTCGCTTTATAATTTTTACTTCTTTCTTTCACTTTTCCTATTGTTTCGGATGACAAGAGGATAAAGAGAATGGGAGAGGAAATTTAAAATTAAATTTAAATTTGAAACTTCCTCGCTAATTATTTCTTTTCTAGTTTTCCTCCTCTCGAAAACTACATTCAAAAGCGGAATTCCCTCCCAGGTAAGTTTTAATGTAATATTCAGCAAAAGTTCTCCTTCCCTTAAAAATCTTTTCCCTCCTTAAAAATATCTTTTATGAAAATTTCGCGATTCATGTTTCTAAGTGCGACGCTCATTCTGCCAACGGTTTAAAACTAAATTCTTCTCTTGGCTTGTGATATTTTTGAATAAACTTCATTCTTTCGAACGATGGCGGATTATGGTGAAGTTCTTCCTTGGATAGTGAAAGATCTTACCAAATTACTTCCAACGAATCCGCTCTTTCTGGTTGTTAACACACTCGGCATTAACTTTGTGTTATGTTTGGGTATTTTGACATATCCAACTTCAAACTAGTCTATACACCTAATTATAATAATATAATGTAACATATATTCCATATTTTGTCCGGAGGCATTAATGGCTTGACAAAAGTGTATCAGTAAAATTTAAAGAGAAAATTCTAAGGAGAATTTAGACGTTATAACTACAAAATAAAACTTATTTTGAGGGTTTGAGCTACAAAGCGATATATAAAGCGATATACTGTATATTCTTAATGTTGCCCTTGCCCGCTGATGAGAGAAGTAGCACCTAATGGTCTTCGATCGATCCCTCGTTTTTAGATGGTCAATAGTAGTCCCTGATATGTTTATAAATGGTACACTCCAGACTAAGGTGTGTCAAGGATTCAGCCAATCTCAAGTTGCATACCTGGCAGATCTCTGTCTGACTCTACGAGAATACTCGCGGCCAACTGCTACACAAGGGAGTAAAAGAAACGGAGTCTTGTACGTAGCTTTGGGAGTTCGCTTCCCTTTGAAGAAATTGGTGGCTGAACGACGGATTAAGAATTTTCAGATTATTCCTATCTAGGATTTGTTTTTCCATGTTACTTTCCAGTTTGTTTCAGTAGCCTAAGTCCAAAAAGGTTTCATTCCCCCAGGTATAGTTGGGCGAATTTTACTTCAAAAGACAAAACCTGTGATGTGATAAAGTATGCCCGATGTAAGCCCAAAAGGCATCCCGGGCCTAATAAATTAAAAAGGTATAGTTGGGGTCAAGTTTTGATACAGTAGTTTTAGAGAGACCCAGCTGTGTTCAGTTGATTTTTCCAGGATTTCATCGAAATTTATCAAACGCAAGTAGCAAATTCTTGACCATCGATCACTGTCCATTCTCTTAAGAGTCTGTCACCACTTTATAATTCTGAAATGATAAGATAAAGATCTGATAATGATAATCTTTTATAGCGTAAGCATTGAGTGGAGATTTAAATATTTGTATCAATAGTTACATGTATAACACAGTATGCGAAGGAGATACGTACACACAACTTGATGAAAAATTCCTCAAAAAATTCGTCTTGACTGAACCTTAAATAAAACGGAGACAGCGAATACAGTTTGAAGCCACTTTACTTAGTTTCCCAGCTTCGTGAGCTTTCCTTCTTGCTGTTTGAACAGTTCATTTCTTGCAACAGGTATAACGTGGACCGTAAATCTATGTTTCTGTACGGTTGCCAGCAATTAACACCCCCCTCACTCGTTTCACCTGAGAGCAAATCTTTATCGTCTAGTGGCATCCCCTCCCGGCCTTTTTTTACTCTTTCATTCTTTTCCACTAACTTCTGTTAATCTGCTTGAGCAAAAGTTCCGGATTTTTTTTGCCTACGTTCTCTGACCTTTGACACAGATTTCGATGATAAATTTTTTTATTATCCCCTAGTTAACTACCACCTGTTTCCAAGTTGAGGACCGTACGATGGCTGTTATCTAAGGAGCTGATCAGTATCTTAACCTCAGGAATTAGACAAAGGGCATAACAGAGAATCCGGTCAGGACGAGAGGATAAAGTAACACTATGGAGTAATACGAAGTACAGTTGTACAGTAACAATTTGAGAAAAACTGTTCGAAGAAGAAAAATATGTATGTCGTTGTAGGATCAGGACCACTCCGGTCGTCAGCCACTCCGACTGAACCAGTTACCTGAGTTGATAGACTAGTCAGCACTTTAATTGTAGAATTAGCGAAACTAAGCCTTAGTCTAGAAGTCTGAATGATTTTGCTGAATAAGCAGTTGGTTGTAAAATGTATGAGCAACCGAGGTTTCGTTATAAATTGTTTGAGCAATAGATCACTAGCTAACTTGTGACGAAACAGAAAACAGCGTCTTTTTATTACATCCTACCAGCTTATACCCAACAATATATTTTTTAGAAAGTCATTAGTCTTGTGGTTTGTCAAGAAAGAATGCTGCCGAACGGTTGGGATGAATTTCACTGATAACTCTGCACTTTGTGGACACCTCTTTCTACGTCATGTAACAAAGTTTAAGCATGTGTTCATAGAAAAATGAGATGAAAGACAACCTGAATATCATATTGAAGAGAAAGAGATGCAGTCATCTGTAAACTTAAAATAGAAAAATTGTTCGCAATAAAGAATGTGTTAGGAAGACAATAAAAAAAGTGTTCCCTTGACAATTTTTAGGTTACATTGATGGATGGCCAGAAAAATCTTCATCAACTATTTCAAAAATTGATAAAATATGAAGGTAAATTCACTCTCGCAATCTATGAAAGAAGTTTGAAGGGTGGAATGGGAAGGGTTGCGGGTAGAGAAGGGAAAATGGCGGCTCATTTGTCATGAAGAAAGGTCAAGAAACTGTTGGAATTTGTTGAGATATTTTAATTAGAAGCGTGGTCATCTGCTTTCGACGAGCAAGTTCCATAACTCATTCACGAATTAAAGGAAAACATATATTAAGAGAAAATGGACGCAAATAACTCCCGGTCGTTTTCCTTTTAAGCGACTCGATTTGCCCATTTTCTCTCTCTCAAGAATTTATCTATTTGGTTATTGTTTCAGTATTTATCTTATTATTTGTTGTTTAGAGTCTTGACATTGATTTCTTTTTCTCCCTGATGCTTTTTTTTAAATAAATTATATCGACAGTTTTAGATGTACATTGAATACAATATGATGCTTATTTTGTAACACTGTCAATAAGCATACAAACATTTGTAAGATAATAAGTATTCGCGTCATATCAAAATCGGCGCGAGGTGTGTGGTGTAGTGGTTAAGTGCCAGACTAAGAAGTTATTGTCACGAGTTCAAATCCTCCTCACGAATCGTGTTACATCCAAAAAGGGAGAGAAGCGGAGTTGAAGCTCAATAATAACAATAACTACGTTAAAATCGTGTTCCATCTCGTTTTTAAGTGCTGGGAGTGCTATGTGTTCGTAAAACAGTTGATGCGGTTTGTGATGAACCCAAAAAAATTTTTTGGTGAATAAAAAACGAAATCTTAAAGAAAAATGTTTATTTTGGAAAAAAATTCGAGAAAGAACGAAAACGACCTAGAATCTTATTAAAAAAGGAAAATTTGGTTACTATTACATCATCACTAACAAAGTTTACATTATAATATAAAAAAAATAATTGGGAAGACAAAGGAACAACGAAACCATAAACTGAATAAAAAAAGGTGAGCTTGGGAAGAGAGGAAGAGAGTTGAAGACGAAGAAAAGCAAACATTTTTCTTAGAAACATTCCAAAAATTGTCATAATCAGGAAGAAAATTGTAACAGAAGAGAAAGGAAGAGAAGCTCACATTTTTCGAAACAATGGGAGCCCCCACCAAAGATCGTTCTAATTAATTTTGAGGAGAGGAGGGAGAGAGAGAGGAAGAGATCAGGGGGATACGGGAGGAAATGGAAGATGAAGAAAAGAACAAAGGTAAGCGATTTTCTTCATAGTTTTTCTTCTTTTTTTTGTTTTCATATCTCTATTATAATCGGTTAAAGTTGGAGCGATTGAGAATGCGGAAATTGTAGAGTATACAATTTCAATAGGAAATGGGTAAAACAAAAAGAAATTTGAATTTTTTAAGTAAACATTTCACAACGTAATTACAAAATTAACGCAAATGTTGAAAATATTTACTTAAAAAGGAAAATTCTTTTAATAACGTCGTGACGTTATACCATGATGATGTCAGAGATTTTACAGACTAAACCAGTTTGCCATTAATTAACTTTTATTGAAGTGAAACGGAAACAATGGATTGGATGCGAAACGAGAAAAAAAAAGATTCAAAGAAGCCTTGTGAAGAAAGAAGACTTTCATCAAAGAGTGAAAACACCTTTTTTTGTGTCCTGAAAAGATGAAAGAGACCTCGAAGAAGTAGATTATTGAAGGAGAGCTCAAAAGAATACAACTATTGAGTGACAATGATGAAAGCAAAAATGTCTGGGCAGAAACTCATCATCATTAGCACTACAGCCCTATGTGGGTTTAGGCCTTCTGCAGGAGTGTCCTCCATTGCGTTTTCAACTCCTTCAGTTTTGAATTCGGAACGCTCGAACGTCTTCCCGGACTCCAGCTTCCCATCTTAAGTGGGGGCAGCCCACCCGTCTGGTTCGACGATTTCTTTCTCCTCAAAGAGCTCGTGCATCTCGTGATCGGTCCTCCTTCTCCAACAGTCACTTTCCCCTAATCGGCTCAAAGAAACTAGTCTGGAAAATGTTTAAGACGAGGGAATCCATATCTCTCGGGAACTGTAGCACCCATGTGTCTCTTATAATAGGGATGGCGAACCTATGGCACGCGTGCCACAAGTGGCACGTTTGAAAATTTTGATGGCACGCATAAAAACAAAATTATTATTTTTTAATATGTTTTTTTTTAATAAAAATTAATTAAAAATTATATGTGGCACGTCACCTATTTAAAAACAATTTTTATGACTTTGTGGCACGGACATCAAAAAAGGTTCGCCATCCCTATAACATCGCTTGTCTTATAACATTTAAACGCATTATAAAATTATTTATCTCATACTAATAAATATAACCTAGTAAATTTCTAAAGATTACTGTATCATGTTGTAATCGAATTGTAGGGTGTTTTCCAAGAAATTTTCTCGACTGACAGCTTATCGTAAACTTTTACAAAACTTTCTCCTTTCCTTCTTTTACTTACTTTAATGTTTAGTTTTTATCTATTCTCTCTTTCTCTTTTATTTTTGCTTTTCCGATTTCTTCTTTTCCACTGTCATCTCATCACTTTCTCTCTTTTTCTACATTCTCCCTCTCAGCCCAAGCTTCACGCACCTTTACTTTCAACCCTTGGCTGAGACACTGATCTGTCCCTTCGATTTAACCTCGTGCATTTGAACAAAAATCATATCTCTGTCTCCAACTTGGAGTCAGATGTCAGTTAACCATAAGATAATAATTTTTTTTAACCCCGTGTCATATTACTGTCATATTAAATACCAAAAATATTGCACAATGATATGGATGTTTCACAAATTTTTCGTAAATAATGCACACTCTCTTAAATAATTGTTTTTAAAAATATTCCACAGTTTGATAGAATATTAATCTCATAATTATTACTCAGTCTCACCGAAAATAATTTCATAAATTTTGAAGAAGAATTAATTTTTAAAAATTTAAATTTTTGGAGTCTATCTTCCTCTAAGTATGCCTTTAGCTGTGAATTATTCCTTGAAAGTGTGCAATAATTATGAAACAGATCCTCCTAGAATAGACATTATGAATACTGCACACTGTTTGAAAGTATTTATTTTTTAAAAATTTTAAACAATACCTTGGATAGTTTATATCACGAAACAGACCAGTGTCTTAACCCCAGGGATAAGAAAATGAATGTGCTTGGGGGGTACAGTCTGTATGGTGGGATAAGATGTAGGAGTGTGAAAGAATAGAGGAGAGAATAGAAGGGGCATAAAGATAATAATAGAAAGAGATGGAATGGAAGAGAGAGAAAAGGAGAAAGAAAAGAAAACAGGACAGAGAGAACGGAGAAAAAAAAAGAGGAAGTTATTAGTGATAGAAGATAATAAATAAAATTTTTAAGTTGCTGCACTTTATTGTAACCAAATTGTAGAGCTTAGTGTACTTTTACAACGTGAAAGAATCGTCTGTTGGGTGCTAATCTTTCTCTTTTTTACAAGGTTCTGTACTGTAATCAAATTGTATATTATGTCAAATTGTACTTTCGTGAGTTACCTTTTGCTACACAGTACAACCACAAGAAATTTGACTTGATCGCCAAAACAGTCAAAATCTAAAACATTACTAACATAGTGGTAACGTTCGTGAAAATCTCATAGCTCACCATGTCACGTTGTATTGGTCATAAAATCTTTCTTCTAGACAAGTCAAAGTGATGACAATACACACCGATAGGAGAGGAAGAAGATTTTGGTTATCTCCTATCCCGCTGCCTGTTCCATCTGTTGCTTTAATACAACATTGTTTCAAACTGTCGCCACATTTCAGTCTTGTTCAAAATTTTTCGTTGTCGTAGGCTTCAATTGTGTAAAAAAATTCTGTCCGGTGAAGTATGTCTCTCTTCTTTGTCCTTTTTTTATTCAACACTTTTCTCTATTTTTTCATTTATTTTCTTCTGTATAATCCCCGGTTCTCTTGTAGTCTACGCTTTCTGGTTCTTTGCAAAAAAAATTTTTTTCCTTTTTCTTCTTTTCAATTTCTTTCTCATTCTTGGGGGTTTTCTTTAGCAACATTCTCGACAAAAGCAAATGTTTCTTCCCATGATCTAAAGAAATCTTGCTTTTTTACATTTCACTTTGTCCCCGTCGCCGTCGCTTCTATTCATCATACACCTTACCGTCTTTTTTCATGTAACTTCAATGGATTTTCTTGTTACACTCTAATACAGGGGTATTTAACCTTTTTCCGGTTTCAGAGTTGGGTGTGTAAGATTGGCCAGGGGGGGGCCACTTTTCATCTTTCCTTCATTCGTTTTATCTCACTCAACAAATCATGGTAAATACCCCATGGTTCGTTACTAATCACATTATCCCACTGTAAAGGAGGGAGTCGCCAGATTTTTCTTCAAATACTCTTCCCACCTGGCGGACCATCTAAATTCTATTGTTATCTTTCTCCTTGTCGAACCTTAAGATCAACGACGTCTGAAGTGGTACGAACTACTGACTCAGCAACACGCCTCTCCTAGTCACACCTAGCCTATCCCGTCTGCGTATTCATCCAACCAAGTTTCTATCTATTTATCTGTCTGTTCTTCCTATTATTTCTCCCTTCTGTTCTTTCTTTTTGAGTTCTTTTCTTGAGTTCTTACTTTACCCTCGTCTATTTATCTTCCTTTCCTTAAGTCTTCTCTTTCCCTTATACCTTCATTCTCTCTTCGTCCTTTCCCTTTTCTCTTTGACTATCCCACTATTCTCTTCTCATTCTTTCTCTGTCCTACTTCTATATCCGCCCCTGGGATTACGACGATGGTCCGTACCTCAGATCCGCCTCTATTGACCTAACAACTACTAGGTTTCTCAAATTGGAAACAAAAAAATCTCTCCCATCTTCTATACTTTAAATGTTTCCTACGAACTGAACTTACAAGCAAATCTTTTACTCACTCTTGAATACTGCTCTGATTCCTTGTTACAGCCTTTTAATTGGACGTGAAAACTGGAACCATCCTTCTCTTCTCAGTATGAATCACTTTTCTTTTTTGAATACAGATCTTCTTTACCACTGAACTGTCTCTATTTATCTTGAAATTTTTATAGAGATAGCGATGTCAGTGCTAATAAATACTGACCACTTGACCTTTCTCTCAAGGAAGGAAACGTTCACTGATTCTTGAACGGTTCGCCATTTCCCTCGGGCGCCTTCCAATAATCTGTCTTCTTTCTTGATAAACTTTGATTTATTTCCCTCGCATAATTTTTTTATTTTTTACACTTTATCTCTGAATTATTAGTTGATTATAAGCAGACATTCGAACGGATCGATATGCGTTCATTATAAGTATCAATAATAAATCGCAATTTCCGACTAATTTAATAAGCAAAATAAATTAATAAACAACACAATAAATATTGGAGGATTTTTCACAGTCATTACATCTTCCGCTTGTTTAAACTCTATGTTTTAAAAGAAGTCACACCAATTGTATCCCACTATTTATTTAACATAATATTCAGCGTTCAAATCGAGTTTAATGGCTTTATTTTCACTGTATATTATTTTATGCGTTACTAAATGTAGTTTTAAACTCATTTAAACATTTATAGTATTTACAAGTTGAATAAGAATAATTCTAAACCGTTTCATAATGTAAGACAGTCAACACAACCGTAACAAAATGTTTTTTCATGTTGACGATAGATTCGATTTTGATGAATGTTGGGGACGGAATTCGTTTTAAACAAGCTACGATAGGCGTTATTCGGGTCGGTCAATCTCGATCGCGATTACCCGTGCAGGTGGCTGTATCGTTACGCATTTTGTCTAGTATTGGTTCGGATTTTGTTTTGTAGTATCGCATCGCATTTTTGTCTTATATTTGATTTTTCGCAATAGTCGGTAGTGACCGAAACATCTACAGACGCTCATCTATGGAAAGAGTGGAAAAAGGTAAAAGGAACCGGTGGATTTTCCTTTCGCACCCATTCTATAAATTCATCTGTTCTGAATTCCTTGCCGTAAGAAGCACAGGTAAGCAAAATCTTTATTTCATATTCTCGGTTGGTCACATACCAGCACACCACAATTTACATACAATGAAAAACCTCTCTGAATCTTCTAATTGTTTTTCTAACTCTTCTTTCGTAAATTTGTCAACAGTCAGTATTTTATTTTAAACCAAATTTCACTATATAACACAAATACAGCAAACAACACTCAAGCTTCTTGTTCAACTCATGAGCGAGCAACTCATGACTAGAAACATAATTAAGCAGACAACTCTATCTGCTGTTCTAAATTCCATTCATTTTTTACAGAAAAACTTTCTTCTAAGATAGCTGCACTATCCTATTGTTACACCTGTGAACCATTCAACATAGATACGGATTTGTATCTCGACTAATTTTCCAATAACGACCACCCGTTCCGTAATAAATTATTATAAAATATCACCTTATTGTACTATCCTCAGATTAGTTTTTGGTACAGTCAAACAGAGGAAAACAATGGGAATAGGTTAAAAACAAAGACACGCGATGTAAAACACAAATACCTTCAATTCAACCTTATTATTATTATTACAGTGGTACCTCGAGATACGAATAAGATGGGCGATAATTGCATAGGTGATCCCTAAATGGCAAAGCGTTCACTCAGCTTTCCTCCCTCTGCTTCTACCCGCTATGTCGCTCTGTTTGGTTGACGAGACCAGAGTCCTCTATAAGTCCTCTATAATTTAACTGTGTTTTGTTAGTTTCATATCGCTATAACTCATTAATATATACAACGTTATTTGAAATGGAAAAATTGCTTTGAGATACGACGATGATCACAGAACGATTTATATTCGTGTCTCAAGGTACCACTGTATTATTATTTGGCACTATAGCTCATTCAGAGCTTTGGCCTTCGCAGTCACAGTTGCCCACTGAGCCTTGCCCACTGCAACGGTTCTCCAGCTACGATTCCTAGTCCTTTCAGGTCTTCTTCTACCTCTTCGAGCCATCTCTTCTTCGGCCTGCCGGATTGTCTTTTTCCTCGGGGGTTTTTCGTGAATACTTAGACTGGTATTCCTCCAGTTTCACTCTGGCTAGATGTCCAGCCCCCCTCAAGCTGCTCCGTAGACAGCGAGGGATCTATAAACAGGTCCTGAATTCTTGCATTGGTTCGGAGACGCCAAACATCGTTCCTCTGAACAGGGCTGTAGATTTTCCTGAGGATTTTCTTTCCCCAAGCGTCCTGCTTTCTTTGGGTTGTTAGGATCATCCTTCGCTGCCATACATCAATATTGGTTTGATCGTCGCTAAGTACTCTAGGTCTTGTTTTTAGTTTCACGAGATATATACCGGGCGTTAGACATTCTGAGGGGGCAAGTAGCATCTGCTTTTCTTGCTTATCCTTCTTCAATTTCGTTCATGGTGTTATTTACTTCGGTAATTCTGAATCCTAGACATTTAAAGTTTTCCACTTTATCAAGTGATACCACTTCAGTAGTGAGATACTTGCGACAGGGGTCTCTGCACAGGATCATGTATTTCGTTTTAGTTGTGTTAACTTCTAAAACAGCCGCATTTGCTGATTCTTCGAACTCCAGATACGCATTTTTTATAGAGAAGAGCCACATCATCTGCATATGCCAAAAATTGAAGCGATTGGTCAAAATGGGGTTGTTCGAACTTTCGAACGAAGAAAACCCTGACGTTTCAGGGTTGATTCTTCCTCTGGCAGTCGCCGATGATGAAATGAGAAAGTATGTCAATGGACTACTCCTCTGCCTTAAGATCACCCCTGTGGTGGATGAAGTGTTGTAAGGTTAAAATAACGAGACCACTGATTCCTGATTTCGGAATGTTTTATTAAATGAAACGGAGCAGTATTTATACTCCAAAAGGGGTTGACAAACAAAGACATTGATTGAATGACCCATCCGGGTGACCCATTAAAACAATGAAACATTTCCTTAGCATACCTGAGCCTTTGTCCGGATGGGTCATTTTACAATTCGCAACTATTTACAGGTATAAGGAGTTATTCATTCGGGCTGCCTTTTGTGACACTTTCCTTTTCTTTTTGAGCCTCTTGGCCTTGAGCCGAAGAATCACTTTACATTGAATTAAATAACTTTACATTTTGTGGCCGCAGATCTGAACAGGGGTTTTATTTCAACCTTACCTTCTCTAACGTGAAATAATACAATACTTTTGTGGCAATGGCCATACTTGAAACTATATACATTAAAGCTAGTGTAAATGAACGTACCATGAGCAAAAATGTCGCCATATTAATAATAAGTGCCCAGAACTAATGCGTTTGTTTGGGAAAATATTTCTGCCAGGTTTGTTGATAATACTATTATATTAGTGCCCTGTTTAGTTGAATTCAAAAAACAAAAGCCGGGCATCCTTATACTCTGTTTATGACCGAGACTATTCTGTTTATAAACTTAAGTTGCAGCCTCATCCTCTTCCTATCTCGCATACTCTTTATCTTTCGTTCGTTCCGGAAAACCCCTTCTGGTAAATTATACATATCGAAGAAAAATTTTTTAAATTAGATTTCAGCTGGCGTTCTATATTTTGTGCGGTCAGCGGTTTTTAATTTTCGGGACTTTTTATTTGGGCCCAGAGAGATAGTAGGAGAGGCTCTAAACAGAAAGGAATCATGTTTAAACTATTTTGTTCCGTGGCAACCAACAAAAGTTGTAATTATTTGAAAAAAATTGCTTATCATTCCTGTCTTACCTCCCTTTCTATTTTTCCGTCTTCTATACACTTCATCACACGCGATGCATTATTAATAATATTAATCCTTTCCACTCGAGGACACCATCACTCACCACTTGATTTGATACTCGAATTCGATGTGCACCAACCTTTGTTTTTGTTTTTTAACAAGTTTCTAATTTCTTTTCGTATAATCTTATACTTATAATAATTTTATTATTAGTATAATTTATTTTACATATGTTACCTTCTATTTTATTTTATGTACCTCTTGCAGGCTAATCAAAAGTAATTAATCCTCAGTGATGATAATGATAAATAACTAATAAAGAGCTATGCCAGCACACTAAATCTACTTCTATAACTATTTCTTACTAACAAACATACTTGTATCTATAGTTAAACATATTATATAAATTATAATAGTATAAATTTGTCTCTTAGAAATATAGCGTGTTAAAAGGAGATAAAATTTTCTTATTAGAAATTAATCTGCAACCACAAACCGAACCGGAATAATTTTCTCCGCTTCTGAAATTTTTTGATCATTTAGACTAACTGTTGGATGACCGCCTTTTCTCATCTAGTTTTTACAGCCTGAGAAATCATTGAACACTTTGCCCAGCTAGGTATTTTTGTATTAAGATGTCTTTCCCATCTGTTTTCAAACCTCTTTCTGTTTATACAGCTTCTCAACATTCCTCTCGTACATTGTATTTTCTACGTACCGTCCTCTTTTCCCAGTTATCTAATCCTTTACATTGTTATCGCATAAAAAGAAGTAACAAACTCCTGTTCTATTTCACACTCTTTCGTTTTGGTACTTTAAGAAAACTTTTTATTGTCTTTGATACTTTTTCCTGAGATATTTCATTCCCTCTCAAGTCTGCTCTTTTTTATAGTCACGACTCCGCTGTTGACTGTCACTTCTCTCATCAACATTTGATGTTCACACATCGTGATGAAAATACTTCCTTCAAAGTCTTGTTGTGATCTTACTCTTGGTGTGCAACACCGCAAACAAAATCATTTCATCATCTCACTTAAGTGGTTTGTATACTTTAAATGTAAAGTTTCTCCTTTTATATTTATATATATTTCTAACTATTTCATTCTTTTATACATTTTTCATCATTTCACTAACCTTTCTTTTTATAAATTTTTCTGTGTAGCTGTTGAGGAATCAGAAGACTCTCCGGTCTGTCATAACTTTTCGACGTTTTCAGCTAACATTTCTCTCCTTTGACTGGTCCTTTTGTATGTATGGGTCTTCGTATGAATGTCTCATCGGGGAGATATATATATATATATATATATATATATATATAATAAGTCCTTTTTACATCTCTGGGGCACATAGGGTGCCTACAAGAATTCGCCATCGGACTCGGTTGAGAACTGTTTCCTTCGCCAGCTCCTCTCCGACTGTTCGCCTCCAAGTCTTCCTTAGTCTTCTTCTTTGGTTTCCTTGTGAATTCCAGTCGAGAGCTTGCTTTGGGATCTGGTCCTACATTTCCTTGCTCTTACTTGTGTTTTCAAGGGCTTCCTGGTGCGTTCGCAACCATAGTTCTTCTTGGGGTATGACATTGAGCAACCTTACTCCCACGATCTGGGAAAAAAAAAGGTTTAATCATTTTTTGTTCTTCCCTGATTGCCCCTGACTTTTTCTTTCGTCTTCGTCCTCTTGTCTTTCTAGAAGTCGCCCACAGACGTTTTGGAAGTTCTACTATTGTAGAAGTTCGTCTATAATGCGATTTGGGTTCTGGTAAGTTTCGTGAAGTTTCTATCACTTGGTTGATCAAAAGAAAAACTTTTTTGGTGTGTGTCCTGCTGAGTCTTCTTCTATTTCAACAACAATTCATATTAGTGTGGTAATATCATAGAAATATCATCCATCGCTTCAAGATTATGTTGAGAAAAGCTTGAAAAGGGCTTGGGCTGGCATTGCCAAAGGAGAATAGTGTGAGAAGTGTGAGGTTATACCCAGTAAGCAACAAAAGTGACATCTTTTAAAAAAGTGAAATCAGGTTTAAAGGAAAGAGAAAAAACTGTGTAAACGAACTTCCCTTATTTCTTAACCCAACTCTTTGTATAGCTAATGGCCAAAAAACAGTATTAAGTATCTATTCAGGCAGCTCCTGAATTGCGATTTAGGGTAAGTTGAGCACAGGAAGTTTCAGACTCTCAATTCGTTAGTTACACTTGCTATTTGTTATTTAGACTTGATACTTGGATTTTGTTCATTACACTTTGACTGGTCCTTTGACTGACCTGGTCCTAAATTTGATATTTACATTTATACTAGTTCACTTGTTCTTAGTTGTGAAACTGGAAATTATATTAGTACATTCTTCCAAAATGTAGTTATGGTTTTTTTATCATGCATTCTTTGAATTATATTCTCATTCTTTACAGCCACAGTGTATTATTATTATATTTGACTGAGTTAGAGATAGTACTAAAAAGTAAAGAGGGTAGCAAAATGTGAACGGAAAGAGACAACGAGGTTACAATGCAGTTTTTAAAAACTTAGTGATTAAAGGAACAGAAACTCCTAATACTTACAACACAGGTGTTTTTAACGGAAGCTAGGTCATTTGTCCTATCGCCTCTCCCACTCTACAGTGTTTAAGAAAAAACTTAACGACTGTCGTAATATATCATTCTTAGGAATCATGGAAATTGAGAAGTCAAAAATTTTTTCAAATGAAAACTTTTCCCTTTTTTCTCTTTTTCTTACGTTTCCGTTGTAATATCCGCCAAAAGTAAAATGACATAAATAAGTTGAGAAAAGACGTGATTTTAAAAATGTTCTCCTGATACGTGTTTTCTTTTGTCACTAAGGTAAAAATCTATTTTTTGTCATAAATAACAAGTATTCAGTGCGAAGCATCCTCACGGATGAAGACTCGAAGAAACGTAAAAATGAGACAGGAAACTGACAAAACAAAATCGGCCGACAAAAGAAGAGAAAGGAAAACTTGGGAGAACATGACACAGCATATGATAAAACAAAGAATAACTTGTCTTCCGTCCGTCAGAAAAAAAAGGGAAAATCGTGTGACATTTCTGTTTACGTTTCTCGTGACTGCGTTCATACAAAAGGAAGAGATAAAACTAGTTTAAGGAAGTGGGAGTGACCATGTTTTGTGACAAGCGGTTTGCGTGGTTTCAAATACAAAACGATAAAGTTTGTACATGTAAAACAAGCTCGGATTAGGTCTAACAAAAAATACCCGGAACCTTAACTCGGCTTAAAAGAACACAAATTCTTTCAGTTCAATAAAAACATCAGAGGTGTAGAAATTAGAGGGAAAAACTAATTTGAAAAGAAAATTTAAACTTGAGGCTCCGCTTTAATTCAAAACAACAGAGATAGATATCATCTACTAAGAGTACGCCCGAGGGTACGGTTTTGGTTTCTTGTCATTCTCCCATGCGTGCACTTCATCAGACCTTTCATCACAGAGTCGTCAGATTTCCTCTTCTACACTCCGATCTATCACTCACTATAATTCCTCGATCCTCGCCGCTTTTTCCCTCCTGAATACTAAATAAAATATCTGTCACTACTTTCTTTCCTCCGGTCTCTCAATTTTAATGCTTCCCACAAAACACTTTTTGTATTATTGGTTTCTGACATTTTAAAATTTTGCAATTTTTTTCAAATTCCGAGTGAATAAGCCATTCCTCTCTTCGGGAAGTTTTCCTCCCACTGGCACCAACACAAAAGTTGAATATATCGAACAAAAAGTGACCTTTTTACGTCTTTTATAATCTTTTGATACGAGAACTCTCAGTGAATGTCTCATATTAATATTAACCTAAATAATACCTATCACTCAATACAAACACTACATAAAACAGAATTTCTACATAAATAATATGTGTAAGAAACCCCTATCCGAGAGAATGATCAAAGGCATACAATTAAGAATTACTAACTTTCTTAAAACGTAATTTATTGACCGTCTTTCTTACATGCTCTACAAATTATTTGAGTTGTGTCCGACTGCTCTTAACCCGTACAGAGCTTTCCTGGCGAGAACTCCGACCATCTCGCTCTAACCAAGGATGTCGCATGACTGGCTGAGTTCCCGTGAACTCCAAACCCAAACAAAAAAAAAAAAACCGCAAACCTACTGCTAAAAATAGTCTGATTCGCAGACACCCGCTTTTTTTGTCTCCACCAACTCGCCGCCCGAGCTGTGCCAACAAAGCGCGGGTGTCTGCTCATCAGGCTTGTTCGACTTATTCGAACAATATGAAATGAATACAAAATAACTGGACTTGATTTTAAGACTGAATCCTATTTTCAATAAATGCAGGACCCAAAAGTACCCACAAAGAGTGGGTATCAGTTTTTTTTAGTTTGCAAAGGTCAGTACAAAAATAACGAGATGTTATAATTCAGTATTTACTGCATGTAAATTCAGTATTATTTCCGCATTTTTAACCCTTTTAGCTAAGACTAACAAAGGCTGCTGAAGGATTGAGCTATTTACTCAACAAATCAATATAAAATTAATTTTAAAAAAAATTAAAAACGACGATGCCGGCTACAGCGAAAATGAGCCAAGGCCTTCCAAGAATTTTTATAATTTGTTATTAATATTTTGCTAGTAATTTTTTATAATGTCTTTCATATTGGGACAAGAATTTTTTTTGAGAGGGTAAAAAAGATGAACTAATTAAAAAAAGAGCAGTGTATGGTAGATGTAATGGTAACAATTCAGTCTAATGTCTCTTCTTTTTTGCCGTACAGGAATAAACCAACTAAAATCTCGCTTTACAAACCTGTCAGCTGAAAACATGTTTAATTTATCAAAAAGTAATTAATATTTTTTATGAGCTCACTTAAAGCCTAGAGCTCGGGTCCCCAACCTTTTCGCAACTTAAGAACTCTTTCAGGTGGCGGCCATCATTTATTATTTCAATGTAAATTTATACCTGGATATTGTAATAATACGGAAATAATTTATAGACCAAAGCAGACGCTCTTTTGTAGTATGCTCTACGATTGATATATTAGGGTAATTTATAGAAAATTTAAAAAGTAAATTGTTGTTTGTATAAAATAAATAATTTTTCATCGTTTCTGGATGGCGGCGAGCAGAAGAAAAAATTTTGTGTGAGCGCCATGGTGTCAAGGACATCATGATTAAATCTGGACGAATTCTATCTTTTTTTACAATACAACGCAGAGCAGATCTGTACTAAAAATTCTTCAATAATTATATTCTACGGGAAAAGTGATAAATCGGACGAATCTAATAATTACCGGTGATTATTAGTCGAAATTAGGTGATCTGTGATTGAAAACACTAATTTTTAACTAAAACAAAAAAAAAGTTAAATCTATTGAAATAAAAATATTTACAATGCTATTATCTTAAAATTAGCGCGATAGTATCGTAATGGTTTGAGCTGTTGCCGAGTGTTGGTACCAAACTGACAGATACAAAACTCATTTTGAAGCAAGCTGCGACAGGCGTTGTTCGGGCCGGTCAGACTCGACGGCGATCACCTGTTCAGCTCACAGTTTTCATATTCGCATTTGCACAGTTTCACACGCATTAGTTTAGTTGTTTCGTACGCATTGGCCAAGTTACTCTACGCATTGTTCAGTTTTTTCATACGCATTTCGCATAGTGCATCGCAGTCATCACCGCTCATTTTATGCAAACAGCAGGAAAGGTAAAAGATACAGGTGAATTTTCTTCCACCCCCATCCTAAAAGGTTCATCTGTCCTGAATTCCTTACCGCAGAAACACAGGTAAGTCGTAGGCATTTAGTACCTTTTCATTCTCTCGCTTGGTCACGAACCAGCGCAACGCATTCACACTCACACATCGCACGCAACACACACACTGACTGGCATAATCGGTTCCTAGTTTCATTTGTATTGTCACTCTTTCCAGAACGTTCGATTGACCACGGTGCAGGATTCCGCGTGTCTAACAACCGGTCAGAAATAAGTTGACGACTTGCACGTGTTTTATTTAATCGCCACATTACACGTAATTACCCAAGCTTGGTAAAAGTGACATATCTTTCAACATTTACCTTTTGGCGCGAAAAATGAAGCAGTGCTCATGCCGGACCTCACAAAATTAGTTAATACTCCATGGAAGCCTAAACAGGATTTAGGCTCTGTTACGCTGACAGACTGGGACATTCATTCCAATAAAAGTGCTTACGAACTCTTTTAGTTAGGCTTTCGTAGAGTATTCACTAATTAACGACGTCCGACATTATCGGTCCTTCTTATTATAACGCCTAATAGTTAATTGTCACTGGTAATTTGTCACTTTTGCCAAACTTGAGCGACTATGGATAATCTCTGTAATTATTTATATTCGTCCAGTTTATCACTTTTCCCATAACATATATTTATTGTTGAAATCGAGCTTGGCATGGTGTGGTTCGTCGTAACCATTTGTAAGCAAATAAATAATTTTTGTAAGGAGGGAAAGATGATGAAAAGAATGAGAGAAGACAGGAGGAAAATTCAAATCAATTCGGGTTTATAAAAATAAAAGAGGTTTCAAGTTTAGTTTAAAGTTGCTTTCTTGCAGAGGTTGAAAGAAAAACCGGATTTCAACCTCGTCAAGCAGAAAATATTATCATATAAAAAAGATGGGAGATGAACAAAAGGTGCTAAAAATTAACACCGGCGCGAGAAAAGGAGGTGAAGCAAAAGTGAATCAGCTAAATTCAAAATTCGTGAATTTTTTTAGGCGCAATTAATCCGAACGAAAAGGAAGGAATTATAAGGTCGTCGACAAATTTAGTTAGACTTAGTTAAACAAATTTGGTTTTTTTTTTAGCTTTAATTACTTTTCAAATTAGGAGAACGAACTGTCAATTCGCTTTTACATTTTCTCTCTCCCTTCCCTGTTTTCCTCCTCCTCCAATTTTTTCTTCTTTCTATACAAAAAAAAATTAAAAATAAAACAAAAAGCTAAGTAAATAAATTAAGAAAGTCGTTTTAGAAAATTTTTCATTATAAAAGTTAAAATAAAAAAAAGAAGAAGAGGAAAAGAAAAAAAGAAATTACGATGAAAGATAATTTAAAAGAACGGTTGAGTTTGTGAGGGAGCTTTCGACCACGCCTACTTATTTTCCAAAATGGAAAATTTCAATCAGATGAAAACTTTCTTACGAGAAAATTCGTATCAGTTTCATAATAATTGATATTCTTCGCACGAAATGAAAGAAAATGATTTTTTTGCCTTTCCTTGTGCAAGCCCCGTAATTTTTCTGACTTAAATTTGTTTTTATTGCAATAACGAAAAAACCTTCTACCCCCACTCCTGCTCCTCCTCTCACCCATTTATCCTCCTCCTTCCCCAACCTGTTTTCTTATGAAGAATTGAGCCGAGCTCTAAAAAAAAACCTAAAAAATATGAGAAAAATTTATTTTTTTGTTATATTAAAGAATTTCTCTCTTTTTCGGGGGATTGGGGAGACTGGTGGAGTGCTTGGAGTGAGGATAGAAAAGGAAAACAGCTTCCATGAACTGTTTTTATTAATTTCTTTTGTTCCGATGGAAAGAAACGTGCGAAATGCTTTTTGAAAGATGGGGTAAGGATATGGATTAGAAGGAGGAAACTTGAAAAACCGACGGAAGTTCTCGAGATTATTTCTTTATTCTATTTTTGCTGTGGAAATGGCTGTCTGTCAGAAAGATTGTGGTTTCTTTCTTCCTGAGGAATAGGAAAGGACGGTTCCTTCTTACACAAATCTGGGGAAAGATTGATGGACCTGTCTCGCGAAATCGATGAAACGTCAACTGAAATGTAAGGTGATTGGGTAGCTGTGTAACCAAACGCCTGCGATTAATAAATAAAATAAATGAGACCGTGTTTTGCAATAAAAAATATAAAAAGGTGAAAGTGGACAGATGGCCTTGGTTTTTGTAGCTGAATCCCACTTTATCTGGAGCTCACATTTTATATTAAAGAACTGAGAGAAATGCTGAATCAATGATTTCCAAACACCCATTTTGAAAACTGTTTGTATAGAGAAAACATAAAATAAAATTTTTCCTTAACACTATATATCACTGTATATCAGAGCTAGAGATTTACTTCAAAACTGTAAACTTTCGTAAAATGGTATTAAATTAATGACTAAAAAAAATCATGTCGAGGACCTTTGGAACAAAACCTGCAACAAGGGGCCGGGAGTCAGGAAGAATTTTAGAGAAGGAATTCTGAGTGAAAGTAATGAGAGCCAAAGAAGAGAATGAAAGTGGGATACAAGATCAATTAGAAAAACGGGTAGCAAAAAGAACATAGAGTTACAAGAAGGATAAATTAACCAACTAACTTTACTAGACCAATTAATAACTACCAAACTTTACAATTACCAAATAGGTTAACTAACTTTATTAACTCAACCAAACAAAACACTAAAAACCAAGGACTTCAGAAAGTTATATCGAAAAAGGTACTAGAACGCTGCAATCAAGGTTTCTTCATTCTCAGGTAAAATCATCAAACGTTAGAAACATTGGCGACCAATGTTTTACAAAAACGACCATAAAGCAAATAAAAAAACGAACCCACGAGAACACACAAACAAATAAATCGGTTCTAGTTAGATGTGACCCCACCAGAGCGTTCGGATTTAAAACAAATGTTCCCGGCACACACACACGATAAAAAAGTACCTAAACGCTCTCGGAAAGCTCTATTTCAAAGCTTTTCTTGATGATTTTCTGTCCGAGCCGTAGAAAGCGGTTGTCAATGTTACACGAGTGATTGGCCTTGGTTTAAAAACCACTATCACTTATCCTCCCGCACTCCCGCCTCATTTTCCTGCCCTTCACTTCGCGCTTCACTGAAATTCAAAGACCCAACAACTGTCAAATTGAAAAACGTACTTTCTCCCCGTCAAAATTTATAAAAAACTTGAAAGCTCTCGGCAAAATTCTCCTTTTTACGGGCAATCTTTGAATGCTGCCGTACCGGTTAATCCCTTCCTTCCCACCTCCTCTTGCACCTCACTCCCCAATGTTCCCGTTTTTCCTACAATTCCCTTTTGTACCAGAGGCCATAGTTTCACCAATTGAACTTTTTCACCTTTCCATCCTCTACGCTTTTGGACTCATCTACTTGACCTCTCGACTCTAATAAAAATTTTCCCTCTTTTGGGCTAAAATTACACTTCCAAGGAGCGATCCTTTCAGAGGATTTTGCTCCAAAAGGGATTTCTCCCCTAATCACTTGGTCACGATCGCATTCCCTTTCCAATTTTTTTCATTAAAAATCGTTTCACATAATTGCTTCTTTCCCTTTGTTCGGAAAAACCCTTTCCCGACACGATACCTTTCCCCTGTTCATTCTATTTACTATTCTCGTGCCGTACAACTACTGTACCAAAAAACTGACCTTAGGACAGTAAACCCAAAAGCCTTTTTTAGTTCTTTGAAAGGAGACTAAAAGAGACAAAGAGGAAGAGAACGAGGAAGGACTAAAAGTATTAATAGAAACAGGAACAAAAGCAAAGAGAAGTAGAAAATAGACAGCTACCATCAGAACAAAGGGAGGGTTGGATGTTTTCTATACTGTTTTCTGCAAATTGGAGATGAAAACTTCCTTTTTAACGTATATAGTTCAAAGTACGACTATTGTAGCGTAAACACTATTGCATATTCAACGGTGTATGCGAAATGCAATGCTGAATTAAAAATAATTGTTTTTTTTTGCGTCTATGGTTTTTAGCCTTTATGTAAGTCCAACCAAGTGTTTCTGGATACTTTTGAACCATTACTTATTTAACAGCCTTCAAATTGGGTGCAGTGGTTTAAATTTTATTTATACAATACTTTCCAATTACTTAAACATATTTGGTTGAAAAAAAAATAAATCCATTATTTTTACGTGATATATAATACTTTATATAGCATTTTTAGGATTTGGTCGTTTCTGGAAAAATGATAGCTTTAAAGGGTCTAGTTTTTGACAGTAGGGAATTCCAATTAAGCGTTTCGTCATTTGTAAGCAACTCATAATAAATGATTCCTTTCCAATCCCACCAAATGCACCGCAGAATCTTCTTGGCTGTTAGTACTGATTTGGCCACCGTTTTAGCTCCTTCACCGCGCTTAGACCACAGTCGTTTTTACACAGTGTTGTCGTGTCTAATTCTCATCCCCAATCACCATTCGTTTAAGAAATGGGTCGATTTAATTTAATTTGGTCAAAGTTTCGCAGATGAAAGTTCGATCTATCATGCTTTTGGTATTAATTAGTGCGGCATTCAAACATGCAGCTTCTTTTGAACCCAGTCTTGTGATAATGGTTTAAAACTGCGCTAATGGTTTAGCTGTTACAGAATCGAAACAATGAACACTATTCACAATTTCAACTGCCTGGCTTGCATTATCACCATGATCAAAGAAAAACTGTAAGATGTAGTGAATTTTTTCATTGTTGACTTCCATCTTAAATACCCTGAAAGTCACAACAGAATGAACCCAACAAAAAAAAACAAAAGAATATTTATAACACAGATATCTAACAGGTAAAAATCTATTTCAACAAATGAATACCTTTCCAACAAGCACAAATCTTTAATTTTTTTTGATAAATACTTTTCGAGATATCGACTGCTGCAGACATTTACCGAAAAAATAACGGGTTTCCTTTTTTCAACCTAATATTTTAATTATACTGTACATAAACATATTTCATAATTTTTTAAGATTTAAGCTAAAACAAAAAAGTACTCGAATCTTTTAAAAACAAATGACTGGATTTCAATCTTACACAAAAACATCGGAATTTTCAGGTAAATAAAACAATAAACATAATAAGGCTAAGAACAAACATTCCAAAACGTTCGAGACAAACGTATATATCTGATTAGTCTGTCTTGGTCAGTAAAGTCTCCCGAGAGTTTTTACAAGCTCAACATGGCTCAACTGCAGGCTTTAAAAGCCGCCTTCCCTAGTACTTGTTGACCCGAAACTCAAGCTTTTTATGCCAACGTAAAAGAAAACCATATTCCCGAGGGATTAAAAAAGGGACATAAATAACTGAATTCAAGAAAAAAAGTTTAAAAACAAACTTTTTCTAAGGATTTTGAAAAACTTTAAAAACGCTTTCCGGTTAGTGGATATCTGATTTTCGTTTCGTTGACAAACCTTTCACATTCAGCTCGTTTATCTTAAATTAGGTCTCAAAACAATTTTTATCTGTTGCTCAGTTTTAACTCGTGATCCTTAATAGCTTCGAAAATTATTAAACGAGTGATGAGCTTAAAAGAGCTTATGGCAGACAAAACGGGTGAGGAGGAGACGAGGGGAGTGAGGAGGTTGGGAAGGTATAGAAAATGAGAAGAAACGTGAGATTGGTGGAAATTTTTAGTTTGGTTCATTAATGAGTTTTATTATCCTTCTTCAGCTGGTATATAATGGGACGATGGAGTCCCACGATCTCTCCTGATTGTATCGTTTTTTTATTAGTATTATTGTTGCTGGCGACGTCAGGTAATTTTGAAAAAGCTTTCAAGAGCGAACGATTGATACGATGAGAGGGATAATTAGAAAATGCAAATGAAAATCAATCAAATCAGAGTTTTTTATTTTTATTTTTGAAATTTGAATAAAAATGGTTCAAAGAAAACGTCCAAATATAATTTACAGTGTTTGTTGTCGTTGGGACAACTTTCAGAAGGTTCATAAAAATCGAAAAAGAAACGAAAATTAAAATAATCGTTTCGGTTCTCTTACAAAGCGAAACTGTTTTATGATTAAAGGCAATAAAAAATAAATTCTGTAGATATTGTAAGACCGATAATTAATTAGGAATTTTTACTTAAAATGAAATACAACTATAATAGAAAGGAAACGTTACAGACTGATACTGATTCGGACTGGTGTGGACTACTGCGGAGATTTTTCTTCTAACACCAACCGTCCAGGATAACAAATGAATAAGATGACTCTTCGAGCTAAAACAAAGTTTATTTGGTTTTCTTATTTTACTTGACGCGAGCTAGAGTACACTAGGTATTTTAGACCTTTTAAATTACTCGAATGGACCTAAGTATTCGAATTCGCTAAACATGCAGGTTTGTGCTGGCGTTCGACTTTGAAAAGTAACACGGACTACTGTCTGACTAACTTGGATTCACGTTGGACTTCGTCTGACTTGGACTCACGGATTCCTCGTCTCAACTCTTCTGCATCAGATATTTGGACTCACCGATTACGAACTTCTCGACTAACTGCTCGGCTAACTGCTCGGATCCAACTCCCTTAGACCATTCAATTGTGCCTCGAGGTATTTAGAGGACCTAGCCAAGACCACTACAGAATTCTACAAACAACTCTATCATTGTTCCAATTTCCATTCTGTCTTAGCATATAATTCTAAAGTAAGATAAAATAAAAGGTAGCATTCAGTGCTTGTGACACGATGTTCTTGGGTATCTTGTAACAACAGAAAGCCTTTGCCAGTAATCTGACTGACAACAATTAACCTTGTTGTCGAGCTAATAACGGTTAGAGCAGTTAATAGAAGCACGGAATTCACCCTAATGCGTACAAGAACAAATTCTACTCTGAAAATATTTGCTCCAAAAGTAGGTTTTCAAAAATTTAATCAAAACAAAAGACAGCCTGAAGAAAAATAAATAACACGCGGATCCCCTTCTGAAGGAAAATTGGATTCCGAATAAGGGACTTTGGAAAAGTAATTTTTGAAAATGAAACAAGATGGAATTGGGAGTTCAAATCCAGCCAACTTAGGTACTCCGACTCAATAACGTGGAGATGGAAAATGGAGAAAAGGAAAGAAAGTTATCAACATCAAAATGATGACACTGTTCAGAAAGGTGAAAAAATGGGCGAAACAGCTCAAACATAGGAAATGCAATGTTTTTGAAAAAGAAAAAAAGCGAAACGCATGGAAATTTACGGGCGAAAAAAAGAATTTCCTGCCCAAAAACCAAAAAACTTCGGCATTTCCTGTATCCGTTCATCTCACAACATTCTCCTTCTCACCCTCTCTCCCCATCAGTCTTCCATCTCTCCTCTTCTTTTCATATCCTTCCGCTTTCACGTACGTTTACATTTTATTTTCAACAGTTTAAATAGATTTCTGTTTTAAAAACTATTTCTATGGAATGTTTTCCTTTTTCTGTCGTACATTGTTCTTGAACAATGAATTTTCACCGGAAAAACTTTTCTTCCTTGGAACGATTGAGGTCACTGAGCAAAAGCTTTTTCTTCCGGTCTAAAAGTCTAGAATTGATTCTGTAAAGACGAATCACAAGTGATCTAAGTTTGCCTATAGTAAAAGAAGAAAAAGTAAGCAAAGATGAAGAGGAAAAAGAGGAAGGCCATGAGGGGAGGAAAGGAAAGAAGGAAGAGATGATTTGTTATGCGGGCACAGGGATTGGAAAGCTTTTTTTGCTCGGATGAAATTTGATTTTCCGAACGTTGGAAATTCGTTTGCGCTTGAATGGGCTTGTACCTACAAAGCGAAAGCTCGGAGATTTTTTCCTCGAATTTTAAGTGCTTGGGGCAGATAGATAATGCAGACTGGAGAAGGAATGAGGGCAAAAAGGAAATCAAAAGAAAAAACTAGTTATCTGTATCTTTTTGGGATTTCTATTTCATCCAGATTAAATAAGCAAAAAAGGGAAGAAAGAAATTTCTTTTTCGTTTTCGTTTTCTTTACGCCAAAAGCGTCAAAAAGGTTTTCATCCCCGCCCCGCCAAACCCGAAAGAAATAACTGTTACTTATAAGGGAAAAAAATAAATGTTAAAAAATGAATTCTGAAAGAAAACAAGAGGAAAAGTGATAGGAGAGTGAGAGGAGGGAAGAGAAGGAAGGAGATATCATTTTGAAAGCTCAATTTCTTAATGGCGCGAGCAAATTTTTTTCCTTTGGTTTTTCTTCCTCTCGAGAATATTTTGTTTTTGACGTTTTTCTACCAACAGGAAAAGTTTTCCCAAAGACTTCTCAATTCGATCTTGTAATGACTTTCGATGTATAAAAAAAATCTAGACTAATTGGAACATTCAATGATTTTGAAAAGCGCCCCAAAATTATGTTATTGTCATTCGAAAGTGAGTCGCTTAAAAATTTGACAGCAAGAAATATAATATTAATAATGTATTCAATATTTTGTTACCGCCGTTAGGCATACAGAGAGTTAGAAATATACAGATAAGTGCGCGAACCACAAAGTTTTTACATTTTATAAACTTGATTTTCCTTTTTTCTTTGCGTTCAAATTTGGTGTTCGACTGCTGCTAAAACTTTATTGCGACAGCACAAAAGCTCTTGTTTTTAGAATTTGCGAGGTGTGGAACAGACTTCTCGCGGTATTCTCTTGTTGTGCATTCTGTCGAGAATCCCAACCAAAGTTCTCAAGTTTTCCCCAATATGATTTTGTATAGGTGTTTGAAATATCTTTCGAGTTCAAGGTGACACGCATGTGAAAAGATTCAAGAACTGAGTAGTTGCACACCTTGCAGAATTCACTTTATAATCACTTGCATAGGCATCCATTTGTCGTCTAAAGTGACCTAAAATTCCTTAGGAGAGTGGGAAGAGTAGTGTAGTGGTTAAAGGTCCTGACTTAGTTGCAATGATCGTGAGTTCAAATCTTCCTCCCGCATCCTGTTATACCCAAAAAAGGGGTGAAAAACGGGATTAAAATCACCATCACCAAAATTTCTTTGGAGCCCAATATCTTCCAATAATCAAGTCTAGGTAATGGATAAAGAAAACCACCTTAAGATTAGCATGGCCCCTGCTCAAGAATGATACGCAAAATCTTGAAGAGCTTTGAAGCTTTTTTGTTCTCGCTTGGGCGCTACATGTACTAAGAAATATTGAAATACAAAATTATCAAGAAGAAATTTCATCTTTGAAAATATAAAAACCACTTTGGAAAGGTATCGAAAGGTTTTTCTTACAGTGTCGCACAGTAATATGAAGATCACGAAATATTTGACCCGAGATTTTGCAAGAAGTATTTTCATCACGAAGGCAACATCAAATGATTATGATGGTAGTGATATTGAACAGCGAAGTCGTGAGGATGAAAAAAAAACACGTGAACTGACTTGATAAGGGATGAAATATCATAAAATTATTAAAAACGATAAATAGCTTTTTTTCAAAATTCCAGGACGAAAGGGTGCTAAATAGGACAAATTCAAAATCAAAATACAAAGTAAGAGAGAAGTATCCAGAAGCGATATAAACAGAAAATAATCTCTTAGGATTCGGGTACCCTGTACCGTTCACCTCGGAACCAGTTGTTCAGACAGTCGCCGTTAATTGTAATTGATAGTTGACACTATCTGCCTCGGCTTTAATCTTAAGCGGAGTTCCTCAGCACTTTATTTTGGAACCCTTGGACAGTCACGACTTTACTCTTGCTAGTGTAGCCCCATAACTGCGCTCCGTAGGGCCAAAAGGGTTTCAGAATTTGTTTATAGACTAGAAGTTAAGTATGGAGAGGCAAATCAGATCTTCTTCTCATCAACCAGTACAAGCTCCTGTATCTGGAGTTGAGCTCTTTTATTTTCTCTTTTACACGTTCCTTTCACCTGAGTCGAACATCTAAAGTCATATTGCCTTGGGGAAGGGTTGAACCTTTTCAATGAGAAGTTGATATGCGTAAACTTGCTCTTATTGAGCTGGATTCACCACTTGTACTCGCTTCGGCAGTACATATACTAAAAATGTAGTGTGTATGGGTTTTAATGAGTCAGTTTTACAGTTGCATAGTTCTCTCAACCGTCCTCATTCCCTCGCTTTTAGAAACCAAAGATAGAAGCCTTAACAGAATTAATTTAATTAAGTAATTAGACGTGTTCGCATTAAGGGCAGATAAAATTTCAAAACCAGCGAATCATCGAAATTGAACGTCATACCCAAAACAAAATGAACAAAAGAAAGTGGAGAGTTTTTTGCATTTGTCCCTTTCACTCAATCGCTTTCTCAACAAAATCGTTATCCTTCCCGATGAAAAAACTCAATTAGAATCAATCAATGACCATTGGTCGTCGAAGTGAATTTCAGATAATTGAGATGAAATGAAAAATCGGAGTTGACAGGAGAAGAAGGCAAAGCAGGAGGTGAGGAGAGAAAAAGAGAAGATGATATGGGAGATAGAAGCGATGAAGGGGCGAATGAGTGATATTTTTCAAACTGGGTAGTTTTTTAATCTTCGTTATTGCGAACAAAAAAAAACAATAATTTTAACTCTTGAATGTTGTTTGATTAAAATTCTTGAAATATTTCAAGGTTTTGCAAAAAGAAAAATACAAACTAGAAAGATATTCGATCCAATCTATTATTTACTTATAAATAAGTAAAAATGAGACTGAACACTTACTGTGATGTTGTAAACCTATTTGGAATCTGCTTCTACTCGGCAACTGCCGTTTACATTTGGACTAAGCTCCCTGTTACATAAAACCTCTGACACAAAGATTTGACTATGTTTGCTTGTTTATTTGACATTGTTTTGAGGTACTTTTAGATCCAATATTTATTTAACATAGCACTCGGTTCAAATGAGTCCAGTAATTTTATTTTGACTTTGTATTGTTTATTACAATAATAAACCTGCACTGACTTCTTTCACACATATGTATATATATATATATATACAATTTTACTTTTAGATATTCGGGTATTAAGTCGTGGCCTGCTTGGCGAAGGTTTCTCAAAATTTCTTCCGATGCTCTCTGTCCTATGTCTTTTGATACTCTTTTTTGGTTAAGGAACTTCACAAAGTCATTCTCCCACCTTCTGCTTTGCCTTCATTTTCTTCTTTTACCTTTGGGCTTCTTCAAAGTAACTAATCTGTTCCACCTATCACCTAAACTTCTGCTCATGTTTCTGGTCTACTTTCATTTTTTTCCAATCGGGCCATTATTGAACCACGTTAGTTTCAACCCCAGCAAAATGTTGCCGCGTACAGGTCTGCAGGACGTACTACTGCCTTGTAGTGTTTAAATTGATGTTTCTCATTGTCGAGCGTTTGTTGCATACACTCTTGGTTCATTGGTGCGCCGCGTCTGGTTTGTTTAATCTTCTATGGCTTCTTTTTCTGTACTTTTTTATGTTCACCGATTCTCCCAGGCACTTGAATTTTTTTGTTATTTTGATTGTCCCGCCATTTACATTTTATATCACTAACTATATTTATTGTATAACATCATTCATACGTGTGCTTTCTCTAATTATATTATTTATGATTTTGTTTTTTCTCGATATCTCTTATATATTTCTTTTCATGGCTCTTTGCGAAGTTTTTTAATTTATTGACTGTTGTTTTTGTTAGTGATCATGCAGGGAATCTATCAACGTCGGATACTGTCTCAGATTCTCTCCTCGAATTCTGAGACCTTCACTTTATAATACTTGCGACGCTCCATACCACTCCACCACAATCTAAATTCGATTTAGAGTGTTTCAGTGTATAAAGTTGTAAGTATTATTGTTAAAAATTTTCATTCAGAAAAGCATTATTTTGCATCCTATCTGGTCGTACATATAGTAAACTATAGGAAAAATCTGATTAACTAGAGTAGGGCAAGTGTAGAAAATTTTCAAAAGTGCTCTCTCGTGCATCACGTGATTAAATCAATCTATACGCCTGCCTTTTTCCGAATTGATGGGAAAGAAATAACAATGTCTGACTTACATTCATACATTTTCCACGAGCTAAAACTGAATGTTTCAATTTGCTAAACCGCTCTATACCTCCCCCCTTCGACCTTTCACCACAAAGCCTCCCATTTTGCCTCCACTTTAAAATAAACTTCATTTTATTGTGTTCAGAAGTGTTTCATTGACTGTCTTTGATCCGTGCACACAGAGAGAGAGAGAATCCAGGGCTTGTTTTCATCTAAATCTCTGTTTGCTTTGCTTTTAAATCCTTCAAATCAGTTGCCAACGGTTTTTCGTCTTCCATCAATAAAATAAAACAAAATCAAAAATAAATGTGATGAAAGTGATTAACGGTTTGCCGATTATTGAAAAGGTTTCGCGAAATTCGGATCGACAATTTCCTAAATTGGAAAAATTATTAAAAATTAACATTATCGAGAACCGAGACAATTTTTTTATTATAATAAAAAATATTATAAGAAACAAGTTTATTATAATAAAAAAATTTTGTTAGTTGGCAGCATTGTTTTTGCAGAAAACTTTGATTTTAGAAATTTTCACCGCGACGAAGGTTGTTTGCCTGGCCATCATCATCATCATCATCATCGTCGTCGTCGCCGTCGTCGGGTTTAATGGCGATTGCTTTGTCAATTAACTCATATTTATGTTTACTGGGTCACGTACGATAGGACTCATTTTGAAAAGTTTGCAGCCTTTCTCGAAATATGAGCTTTTCCTCACTGAAATTAATGAACGGAAAATCGGGAAATTAGTAGAACGCTTTTTTTAATAAAATAGAAGCAGAGATGAAAGAACGGAAGAGAGGGGGGGAAGAAAGAGAGAGAGGAAGTGTCTCGGTGAGATTTCGCCAAGAAAAACAAAAGACTACTGTATACTGTATACAGGAAAATGAGAAGAGAAAGTGAAAACTTTCCGAAGAATCCGAAAAAAGAATTTGAAATAGTCAGTCTCTTACGCTGCGAGATGACGGAAAATTCTAAATCTCATTAAAATTTGGATGCAGAGTTTTAGGCAGTGAAAGCTCATAGTGATTATTATAAGTGATGAATGATTATGATGTTACAAAATGAAAGGTTGCTGCTGATGGCAACGAAAGTGGTGGTGGTAGTGACGGTGGAGTAGGAAGCAAAGAAGTAGTGAAGTAAGGCTGGAGGGAGAGAAAGGGGAGAGGTAGGCGTGATGGAAACTTATAAACCGTGAGCACTTAAAACTTTGGATTGATTATCATTTAAGGTTTTCTTTCTTTTACCGAAAAGTTTTATCGGAATAAATGGAAAAGAGTCGAGGAAGAAGATAAGGAGAGAGAATGAATAGAGTTTTGCCCGAAGGCAGTTTTTCCTCCACCTCTCCTTTACCCTTTCCTCTCCTACCTCTCCTCTACCCTTTTTTCGTTGAGCTTTCTTCCGAACATCACCTCCCTGAGAATAGACGGACACAGGATTCCTATTAAAGAATAATTGAGTGAGACAACTCAGTGAACAATTGAAAGCACAATGTGAGGAGAAAGAGAAAGTATACGTTTCATGAACAAGGTTCCAATTTTTCATACATAATAAAAAATTCACACTAAATCAATACTTTGTAATATTAATGAAATTCCTTAATTAAAGCGAGGAATCCAAGTAGGAATCAAGTAGGAATCCAAACATAGGGGGTGTCCCAAAATTAACGCAAGATTGGAATTTACCGCCATTTTTGCAGTAAATTATTGACAACCCTGAAAAAATAACAAGTTGAAAGCTGAGAGTTTAGGAATAGTAACTCTACTAAAATAATATTGGCGGGGTGGTGGCCACCATTTCTTTAAGAAAACACGATTCTCTGATTTCAAAGATGGAACAGGTATATTGACAAAGAAGAGCGGTATTTATAGCTGTGAAAGAGTTTTCGAACTTTGAACTTCTCAGTCAATCTGAAAAAAATTTTGACTGTTGAGACCTCTTCAAAGAACATTCCATTCAGTCCTGGCTTGGTTCGTAAGATCGCAGGAGTAAACCGCTAGATCTGGATCAATAAAGCTCCTGGGTGGGATTTTATTCAAAGAATCACCTTCCAAGTGTGTCCGTTTCCTCACTATTCTGTTTGACGGATGACCCCTTATCGGTTACTCTCTTAGTCTCCTTTCGGCTACTAGTCCTCTACCCAACTTCTCCAAACTTCTAGAACGTGTCATTCTTTCCAGAATCAACTTCTTTCTTTCCGTTCCATCTCATCACTTTGTATCACTAATGACTAATGTATCACTAATGATATCACTAATGTATCACATTGAGCCATTATGGTCATTTTTTGACACTAGTATTAGTTTCCTTTAGAGGACTACAAGACAATTTTAATGAAAAGTTTGCTCTTCAGGTGGGAAGAAGAAAGTGTGAACGGGTCGAACAAGCGTTCCTTTATTGATTCGACCCGCCTTCCTCCTTCTTTTTCCTCTTCCTTTGCTCTTTGATGGTTCATAAAGGTTTTTTTTTAACTAAATAATTTTGAGGTAAAATTTTTAATTTAACATCTTCCCTTAAGTTTGAAAGGTTCTAAAAGGCTTTTTAAGAGAGCTTTTGAGGTCTCACGAAAATTATGTCAAAACCAATTTTGTTTAAAAAATTTTAATGATAAATTACAACGAAATGAAATCACATTTCACAAAAAAAAGAAGAGGAGGAGGTGAGAAAAACAACGTCAAGACACCAGCATCATCAGCGGATTGTAATATATATTATGGTAGATATAAAATTAGTGGAGATATTATAGCGGATTATAAAAATTCTTCTACGAGTTCTCCGAAGCTTACGTCCAACATGCATAAGAAATATACATATGCATCTAATGAGCTACTAGACCAACACATAGCCATAGAAGAATTTAAAAAAAAGGTGATAAAAAAATTAGCGTAAAAGAAAGCGCCAGGTCCGAATGAAATATATAATGAGTTGTACAAGAACCTCGCAGAAAGTGGTACCAAAAAGCTCCAGGAATTGCACGACAAAATTCTTAAAGAATATGTAACGAACCGAATGAATGTTAATTTGTTAAAAATAAAAAGAAAAACAACTTTTGCACCTTTAGTGCCTAAGAACGTAATGATGGTTAAATAGGCCTATATAATATATTATATTTTTTCTCAAAGCATTCTGCAACACTCACTTAAAGAAGTTTGTTTGCATGCTGACTGAACACAAAGTATTTGCAGGTTCTTTTGCAGATTGGATAGAGCCAGTCCATCTACATCGAACCTGGAACATCATAGTTCGTAACAGTTCCAGAGCAATGTTGACCCAACTTGAAGGTTTATTAAACTGCTGGACAAACCTAAATTGATTTTGACAAACTTTTCCTCCGAGAAATTTCTTAAATTCCACAAATATTGAAAAGAAAAAGATGAAGGATGCGCCATATTGAATTTTTGAAATTCCGGACAAATTAAAAAAAAAATTTTTATGAGTTTAGAGGAGCTTTTTTTGCCGTCCACTTTTTTCTTGTCAGCAAAGAAAGTTGTACAATATGAGCTTACTTGTGACACAGGGACTGCCACAAGTGAAGTTTTTCTCTCTTTATCGTCTTTTTTTGATTTTGGAAAGCTTTTTTTCCCATTTTGACGCCTCTCAGAATATTGTATTCTCTATCTGTCTTATAGAACCAACAACTTCAAACGGATATATCGCTAGCAAAAAGAGCTCTAATCTACTGTCTGTGCTTGTGTGACAAGACTCTCATGACAAAACCTGAAAAGCTTTTTATGTTGATTGTGTCCTGAATGAATGCTAGTTTATACTCCTTTTAACTTCTTTCTACAATTACAAACACGCAATTTTTAAGATTTTTGATTTGATTTAATGGAGCTTTTGATATTAAATTTTGGTGTACAAGGCCACCGGATATGGATAACGGTTAGTCTAGTAATTTTGGTTAATTTGTTCCATAACCTAGCCCTTTACCGAGTTCAAATTCATTTCTAATTAGGCAGGATTAATTTGAGGAGGTGATAATGGAGCTTTTATGCATTGACGAAAAGCTTAGAAATCAGACCAATTTGCAGTTGATTAACCCAAATTGAAATTTATGGAGAACGCTCACTCAAGGGTCACGGTTGGTGAATTCTGATATTTTTGAAATAATGGATAATCGTCCATTTTACCCTCTCTCTCTATGATGTTCCATTTTTTCTCTTTCTATCATGTTTTCAGCAGTAAGAGAACATAATTTATGGATGCCGGCGTGAGATTTTCCTGTCACTGTCTCCACATTTCTTTGTTTAGCGTTTTGTCAGCCGTTTTTTTCTGCGACCCCGTTTTCTGTCCAGTTCCGTTCTAAAGACAAACGTCATTTGTTTACGTGTTTTATGATGTTGTAAGATTTTATTTTTTTCCAAGACTTGGGCTAGAAGATAAATTTTTATAGTTTTTGTTTGAAATTTCCCCGACACAAACATGACGTCGTATAAAAATGCAAATAGTTTTACTTGTTATTTTTATAGACGTCATGGTCTTTTTGAGAAAAAGAAATGAAATTACGTGGTAACCGTTAATCAAGGGAGCGAAATATATTTAGGTGTACCAGAAAGTTGTAAAAACAATACATAAGTATAAATGTATCATACCTTAAGTAATCTTTATCAAACAAAATAAATGACATCATTGCTTTTGATTTATTTACTTTAACAATGTCCCATGATTTTCTGAGCTTAGGGCTTCTGCTCGTGACCAAATTACAGGGTTTAAAAAAATCATTTGCACAGCCCCATCTTTTTGTTAAGCCAGTTATGTTTTGTCATGGCCAAACATAAATTTTATATTTTTACCGGAGGTCTATGGTAAAGTGGGTAGTGCCAGACTAAAGAAGTTATTGTCGCAAGTCTAAATCCCTCTTTCGTATCCTGTTATATCCAAAAAATGGTGAAAAACGGCATTAAAACTCAACTGTAAATATAAATTTTTTATTTTTTACAAAACCAAAAATCCACTCTTAGGTCTGGAATATAAAACTCTGGAAATAATTTTAAAAGGCAAAAAGATCAAGTATATTGGAAGGCGACTGAGTGCAAATGTAGGTCTTAACTTTTAGAAAGCGGCAACGATTCGTGTCTAACGACTTCACAACCGGCTAAGAAGAACTTAGAAATCTTTCCACTTAACCTCGATTCCCGGATTCATCAACCTTTGTCTCTCATCACTTTGGTAAAGGGATAGACTTTATCTTAGCGAATCGCTTTTTCATTTTCCGATAAGAGTAAAAGCTCTACAAGGCAAGAAAGCGGATGACTTAGGATTGGAAATACAAAAGCGAGTTTATGAAGCTCAGACGTGGGTGGGCACGTCCAAATAAGGAGGGCAAACTGAGAGCAAAGAATCTAAATCATATCTGAAAGCTTCGAAATGGTTTTCGAAAAAACGCCAAAACCTTTTTTTTCCTTTCCCTTATAATACTTCCATTTTATTTTAATTTTTTATTTTTTTCTCGAATTTTTGACGAAGTGTTTGCTTTGGTTCGTTCATTTCACGAAAAACACTTTTTTTGCCGTGGAAAATTCCAAAAGTTGAGAACTCCCAGCTCTCACTCCACCCAGAACCTCCCGATCTCCACTTTCAGACTTTTCCTCTTCAAGTTGGTGCTTGCATTTATGGCTGTCCTATTTTCCATTTCGTCCATTTTACTTTTTTTTTCGACCTCACACTTTTTAGGGGTTAATGGGAAACCGTTGGCTGCGCTTTCCAGTTTCATTACATCAAACTACGCTTTTAAAAAAATGAGCCCTTTTTATTGGAAAATTTATATGAAAATGAGGAAAAATTAATTAAATAAAATAAAAAAGTTTAATTGGACTGGAAAAATTTTCATTTTCCCTTAACGAACTCTTACAGTTCGCTAATTTTCATTAAATATTCAGAAATATGATTTATCAATTATGTTTCTTTTGAAAACTGACAAATGCAATTGCGGACGGAAAAGGAAAAAATTCTTTTCGAATGTTTTCATGCGGTTAGATCACCTACTATCAGTAGAACAATCAAAAGCTGCGTCGGTTTATCTTTTCAAGCAGTAAAGCTTTTCTTATTGGATTTTTTTCAATTAGGAAAAAGAATCAAAACGTTCGACTTTCAAGTCATTAAAATAACTGAAGGCCACCAGTTGACGACTGTGAAACTTTAAGTCAAAAATTTGAAGATACTTTAATCCAAGTACATTATATCTCCGTGGATTTTTCTAAAAATCACAGTTTATATTTTTTAAAATGTGCCCACGAAAACTTTGTCACCGGCCCTAACTATCATCCTATCACGTGTCGCAAGTAATACCCCAAGTTTGCACGTGCCGGGAACAATACATGTTGGCACATCACAAATTATTGTAATACCTCATCTACGGTATTTCAAGGTGTTCGACTTCTAAATGAATAAAAATCCTTTCTTGAGGTTGCCTTTCCTGAATTCCCTATGACGGTAATGCAGACGCAGGTTGGAAGAACTAATTCCTCTCAACCTTCTGAATCATTCTTAATGGGGAGGTGAGGTTGTTGAGACAAACCAGTTGATTACTGCTTTTGGAAGGGTTTATTTATTCTCATTTTGGAGTATTAATACACCCAAAGGGGTTTGACAAACTGTTATCTGTTGAATGATACATCCGGCAGTATTACTATCCTATTGTATAACTTTGCAATTTTCATTAGAAACTCTTAGTTTTGAGCTGGATGAATCACTTTACAATAAAAAAAATAAATTCCATTGTCATGGTACCAAGTTTGAACACAAGAAAAGTATACCATAAACATTGTTCACTGATAGACATCACCCCACCAGTAAAAAAGAACATTTGACTCAAATTAGCCTATAATTTCTCCAGAGCACCTCATCTTTCCTAAACCAATCAAAATCACAATCATTGTAATATAATATAAATCAATTTTAGATATAAATATATACTTGAAATTGTATATATAAATTACCACCTAAGTTTGGTTATAGTGCTAAAACTAGGTTTTGGGTTCAGAGATATATTCAGAAAGAAACAATATACTGTACATGATTTTATCCATTAGAATAAATTTTATTTGCACTTTGAAGGAGTTAATCTGTGTACATGAATGCTTTTGAGGGTATCATGACAACAAATTTTTGAAATATTAATATTAGGTCTTCCGAAAATTTTTGTTTGTCTTTACGATAATACAAAAGTATAAATGTATTAAACCTTAAATAATCTTCATTGAGTAATTTGATTGTCCATCATTATTTGTGACTTATTTGTATCGGCAGTGTCTGGTATTGTCAAAAAAAGGTTTTGATCTAACATGATCATGAGTACCGTCGTCGATTAAAGATAACCGACCAAAGATAGGCTCATCAGAAAGGTCTAAATCTTCTAGTTGAAATTTCTCGAACAATCTTCTACAGGTTTTATGAGAAACTGAGAAACTGTACCTTCATCCAACATCTTGGACAGATGACACTTCTTTTGTATCATTTCCTTTTTATTAGAACTCCTACAAAATACAATGGCTTAAACGACCTTCAAATATGTCAATCAGCCAATCCCTTCTTAGTTAATATTAACATTAACCATTGTAAGAAACCCTAACCGAGGGACGATCAAACATGGCATACAAAATAAGAGACACCAAACTTCTTATACATGTATTTTATTGATCTTTTCTTACATGCGCTAAATACAATATTTGAGCCGTCTTGGCCGACAAACTCCGATCCTATACCGGAGCGAACGTTCCTTTCGTCCTACTCGAACCAACGACTTATTACGACTGCAAAAACCCAACAAAAAACAACGCAAAAGAACTATGCTAAAATAGCCTGATTCCCAGACACCCGCCTTGTGGTCTCCACCGGCGCGCCGCCCGAGCGGCGCCAAACCAAGCGCGGGTGTTTTCTCGTCAGGCTATCAGGCTTGTTGTTCGATTTACTCGAACATACTCCCCCCTCGAACTTGTACCGCTGGATACGAAAAAGTCCAACCTCTGCCGCTAGCCGCATCACATGTCGTTACCCGCACTGTAACCGAACGGCCGAGCAACATCATTACGCCCTGGAAAAAACCCCGTAGCAATTCCTAAAAGCCCGTACATCCACTTGATTTTTCTGAGGAGGAATCCCATAGACTCTTCCATCCATAGCCGCCTTTTCAACCGTGGAGCTGAAGTCAAACCTCTTGACACACCGTCTTCAGGATACTTTTCCCCAGCTCGAAGCCTCCATTCCGTCAGAGGCATCATTTTGTTAACTTGACCTACTCGCCTCCGGACAAAGCCGTCTCTCAGATCTTCTCTTTTCATCCACTGCAGGACCGTTGACGAATCCGAGAAACCAAATAAAGCCGACACTTCAACTTTATTGCCCAAGGTTTTCACCACATAAGCCATTAACTTCGTGAGCAACACCGCGGCACATAGCTCTAACCGAGGGATCGAGATCTCTTTCATGGGGGCCACTTTCGATTTCGCACACACCAACTGCAGTGTCTTCTGCCTTGAACCCTGCCAATATACTACTCCCCCGTATCCCTCCTGGCTAGCGTCCGCAAAACCAAATAGTCTTATCCGCGCTCCCCTTCTTGATCCGAACGATCGCCTAATCGAAAAGTTCTCCAATTCGGGCCATTCGGCTCTCACTCTTTCCCAACGACTCCGAACGACAGGAGGGGCTTCTTCGTCCCAGCCCAACTGGACTTTCCAGAGTTCCTTCACCAGGACTTTCAAATAAAAATTCAACGGCGCTGATAAGCCTATCGGATCAAAACACCGCGCCACTGACGATAAGATTTCTCTTTTTGTACACTGTGAAGATGGGACCGGAAAATTCAAAGAGAGCCTGTCTCGCTTTGTGTCCCAAATCACACCTAGAACACTCGTCCCTGACCCAAATTCCCTCACATTCTTGCTGTTTTGACGGTCCTTAGGGATTTTTTCTAGCAACGCCCTGGAATTACTCGCCCACTTGGTGAGTTCGAACTTCCCCCTTCGAAACAACTCGACGGCTTCTCCATATACCGTCTCTGCTTCCCTCACCGAGGGGACACTCACAACCAAGTCATCCATGTATAAATTATCTCTCACAGTCTCCGTCGTGTGAGGATAGTCCGGACCCTCCAACTCCAACAGCTCCTTTACACACCTTAATGCCAGATAAGGCGACGACTTAACTCCAAATGCCAACGTTTTTAATTCCCAAGTTCTCAGCGTCTCTTCCGAACTCCACCTCCAAAACAAACGTTGAAATCTTCTTTGCTGCGGAATCACATTAATCTGCCGATACATTTGTTTGACATCTGCCATCAACGCCACCGGAAACAACCTGAATTTCATCAAAAGACCTCCAATTTCTGTCTGCAGCTTAGGTCCCGCCTGAAGAACCGAATTCAATGAGAGCCCATTATCGGACGGGGCACTAGCATCCAACACAATTCTAACGGGTGTGCTCTCACTACTAGCCTTAATAACAGCATGGTGCGGAATATAATAACCGGTAGGTGTCTGTGCAGCTCCACGCACTGGATAAATGTGACCTTGCTCCACGAAATCCCCTCATAGCCTTATGGTAGCCCGCTTTCAACTCCGGATCTTTCTCCAACCGCGACTCCAATGCAAAGAATCTCTTTTTAGCCATCCGCGAGGAATCGCCCAGTGAGTTCGGGTCCAGTTTGAAGGGCAACGATACCGTAAACCTTCCAGATTCATCTCTTGAGACCCCTTCGCGAAACACCCTTTCACACTCTTCACTTTCTGCCATCACCTCTTTGGATTCGGGAACTGCCTCCATCTCCCAAAACCGTTCGATCAACTCCTCTGCCGACGGGCCCTCGACGGTCGACAGGAATGCGCTCCGGATCCCTGCGTTCCGCTCCCCCGGAACTCTCCCCATCACCACGTAACCCAACGAGGTTTCTATCGCAATCGCACTACCTGAAGACCCCTTGACATGATTTCTACCCACAACGACGGAAAACACTTCCGCCCCCAATATTCCTTCCACGGGACTCGGATGATCGAACATTACATCCGCCAACGGTAACTCAGCCAACCACGAACCATCCTTTAAATCTACCGGAACTTGCGGCAAAAGTCCCGCAATCTTGTCCACTACCATAGCAGTCACCGGCAAACCTTTCGCCTTCCCGTCTTGGGAGATAATATTGAATGTTGTCCATCCCCGCACTGCTTGCTTCATACCACCCAAACCTTGAACGCATGACGACCATTTCGAGATCTGAAGCCCCAGTTTGTGGCAGAACCGCCGCGACACCAAATTCACCTGACTCCCGCTGTCCAGCAAAAATCTTCCTTCGCCGCGTCCCGCCTGACACTCGACCTTCGCTCTCACTGTTCCCAGCAACACCAAGTTGTCCTTCTTCTCATCGCCAACTGCACAATTGAGCCCTACAACTTCAACCGCACTCTCCTTGACTGTCGTCTCCCCCTCCGTGGGATTATTACGTGGAGTAGTTTCAGACCGAGTTGTATGAAGCATCCTGTGATGTTTCCGCTCACACAGATCACAGTTTCTGGCCGAGAGACAATCCTTAACCTGGTGATCCGCCGAAAAACAGTTGTAGCATAACCTTAACGACGTAATTTGCCTAAACCTCGCTCCAGGACTAAGTTTCCCAAAAGCTCTGCAACTCCGCAGATTGTGCCCCGGGTTTCCACAATATTTGCACCGACTGCTCGATTCCGAAGTCTTGTCTTCTCTGACGATAAACGATTTTTTTCATGAATTTAGACCTTGGGGCTCCCGAATTCCTGCCTCTATCGAAACCTTTTGAACCTGTAGCCGCGATGGACTTTACCCTTAATTTTACGAAGTCAATTAGCTCTTGAAGTTTAGGAACGGTTCCCGAATTTCGGTTAAGCTCGAAGAAATTCACTGTTGTCGAATTCAAACTTGATAGCGAGTGATATAATAGAATGAAATCAGCCAAATCCGGAATATCCAAATTTTTTAAAGCTTCAACAGAAGAACCAACTTTCTCCAAAAATGAATTTAAGCCCGATCCAGTTTCTTCGCGGCCGTCACGCCATTGCAAGATTTGATGCAGATACGCGTTCGCTAAAGCTCTTGTATCTTGATATCTACTGACCAATGCTTCCCAAACCATTCCATAATTAGTTCCCGAAAAAGACAAACCTGAACACATATTCTTTGCCTCCCCTTTAAGGCACCCAATTAAGTAATAAAGTTTGTCACTATCTGCCAAAGCTTTGTTCTCATGCACCAAATTTTTGAAAAGCTCGTAAAAGGCTCCCCATTCACGAATGTCCCCGAAAAGTAGGAAGTTCAATCTTCAGTAACCGAGGGCACTTCCGTTTCTCCACGTGGTCACCTCCGAATTGACACTGCCGATCATTGCATTCGCTACCGCTCGAACCTTTTAACGACCGCTCCGCTCTGAGGATTTTACCGCACATTTCTTCCACTACGTAAATTTCTTCATAGTTTAGCTCGCCTTCCGCGTTCAATTCCGCACTTATTTTCGCGATTTCTTCCACTAACTCACAGAACTCAGTTTTTATCCGATCTACTGAAACTACTAAATCTAGAAATTGTTCCCGAGAGTCATCATCGTCCAAACACTTAGCTAAACCGCAAACCTTTTGTATAAACTTGAAATGTTGCTCCTTTTTTGCACTGAGCCTTCTCAGTTTTGCTTCTCGATTGGGAGCCATATTTATAACCTAAATGTCACTGCAGATGCTAAACCGAATAAGTCCAATACTCAAACTAAGCCGAGAGTCCGACACTTAACCTAATTACTATACCCGACAGTCACTTATCAATTAAACAACCGAAAACTTGGAAATCTGACAATCCCTTTATTCGGACCCGTATCCGAATATCAAATCACTGTTCTTGAACACTATCCGTATGCATAATCCGTATGCCTATATCTGCATTCACTGTTCGAATTCACTATTCGAAACCGCTATCCGATGCCTCTTTCTGGCTTACTTATTGTCCGAGCACAATTCGGAACCGCTAACTGGACCAATCCAGACTTTACAATACGCACTCACTGTTAACCGGACCACTTCCGATTCTACTTTGCGTACTTACTACACGAATACTTATTCGTAACCACTACCCGGAACCTATATCCAGACCTTACTATACGCACTTACTGCTAACCGGACCACTTCCGATTCTACTTTGCGCACTTACTGCTCGAATACTTATTCGTAACCACTACCCGGAACCTATATCCGGCTCGAAGGACCAAAAATGTAAGAAACCCTAACCGAGGGACGATCAAAATAAGGCATACAAATAAGAGACACCAAACTTCTTATATATGTATTTTATTGATCTTTTCTTACATGCGCTAAATACAATGTGTGAGCCGTCTCGGCCGACAAACCCCGATCATATACCGGAGCGAACGTTCCTTTCGTCCTACTCGAACCAACGACTTATGACGACTGCAAAAACCCAACCAAAAAACAACGCAAAATAACTATGCTAAAATAGCCTGATTCCCAGACACCCGCCTTGTGGTCTCCACCGGCGCGCCGCCCGAGCGGCGCCAAACCAAGCGCGGGTGTTTTCTCGTCAGGCTATCAGGCTTGTTGTTCGATTTACTCGAACAACCATGTTTCTTGTAGTTTATTGGCTAGGTCAGTATGTAAGCTGTTTAGGTGAAAAAAGGAGAGACCAAAAAGGATTCAAATGAATACATGCAAACGTGTTCAAACTTGATATAACATTATTGTACAAAACTAATAATAAGAAATAATAAGGGAGACGGAAGTTGATTACTAAATTCAAAAGTACCCAGAAAACCCAAGGATTTTAAGCCAAAAGAGACAAAAAGAGTGTGTAATCACCATTCTCTTTTTATATCTTGAGAGGAGAACACATATTATCATGAGTTAGAGGTTTTCGAAAGCTGAAAAAGCTATATTTCATAGATAATGATCAAAATGGGTTAGAGTAACGTTATTAACAAAACGCTTTCCTCTTCTGTTACAGAATGTGAAAAAGGAGGAGGATATAAGTCTCTAAACGAGGGGCACGCTTTCCAAAGACTTATTGATGAATTGAAAGCTTTTCAGGTAGGCTAATCGTCTCTTTGAAAACAAGTATAAAGGTCTGGAAGTGAAAGCAAACCCAAATCCTCGGTGCTTAAGTCTTTTTTATGACTTCAAACCTCGAGAATGTTGAAATGTGAGGTTGGGAAACAACATTTGAAGGGAAAACCGGATGCTATAAAGTCAGACTAGCAATTAACACAGGGAAAAGTGAAGAAGAGAAAGGTAAAAGGAAAAAAGAGGAAAAAGGAAAAAAGGAAAAATAAAACTTTTTTATATAAACATGTTAGAATGTTTCACTGGCCTGCCTTTTTGTGTTTCCCTTTTGAGATTAGTGGAAACTGAAATGTCGTGGGAAATTTTTTTACTTTTACTTGATTTCACTTGAAACAACATAAATTTCACTGATAGTGTTTGTTCAAATCTTGAGGAGGAAGCTTTTGTTGATATTTTTGATACTGTTAGCACTTTTTAACGGAGGAGCATTAAACCTAAACTGAAACACCATAGTTGATAAAGCTTTCTTTAGCAAAATTTTTTGCTACTGTATAGACTGTAATAGAGAGGAAAAATAGACGAGAAGGAGGAAAAGAAAACAGGGTAAAGAGGAAGAGGAAAGTAGCAGTAATATTAATGAAATGGGTAGAAAGTAATAGTAAGAAGACAGTAAAGTGAGAGTAAGAAGAGGGAGAAGGGTGGAAGGAAGCATCTCATAAATAATGCACAATTTCTTGGTGAGTTCGTTTCATAAAAAAAAGTCTTGGAGTTGGGACTGAACTTCTGTGCACTGAATACGATTTTAGTGGAAGAAGGCATAATGGAAAATATTTGAACCAGGTAAAAAAAATTCTTTTGCCAAACTGACTCGGATTTTATTCCTCCCAATAAATTTTATGCTCAAGACTTTGTTTCCTCCCTTCCTACTGGTCGCTATTCTGAGAAGAATCAAAGCAAAAACAGTTAAAGCCAACAAACACAAACAACAACCTCAACATCAAACTCACAAACAAGTCTTTAAAAAAGAAGCTGTTAGCCGTTTAACCTTCTCATCCGCAAACTGAATAGTGTTCAGAGAGCTCGACTTCATCTTCGTCCGGTAGACGGTCCTGATATTTTATTTATAGATTCGGCCATCCCAAGGGTGCGTCTAAAACAGAAGTTTATTATGAGCCTGGTTCTAGAGGGAGTGACCCACGTCATTGCGGTATTGCACATTATAGTCATAATGTAGAGTTAGCTCGAGGCGAGCAGTTAGTGTCCGTCTGAATTATTCACACAAAAAACCTTTTGGTTATCCTTGATTATTTTGAATGGGTCACGTGACACGGGATTTCAATTGGGACATTTTCATTTGGTTGAAATGTTTGTGGAAACCGCAAAATTGAGGTACACGTCGTGTTTTGTTTGTATTAAATGTATCTTGAATTAGAGGAGAGTTTCATTTGGTGGGACTTACAGGTTAATTTAATCACACGTCGTACATCATTATCCATTTATCAGTCTCATTTCCTCTTAACAATTTTTTCGTACACCTTTTAGTTTCGTCCATGCACGTCCAAACACGAATTAATACTATTTTCTATTTTCCCATTTTTATAAACTGTTTTCTTTTATTCTACTATATAAAACTTTGCAAAGAATGATATTCGAGGTTGCTACATCAGTGTTAGTATTTTTTTGGCTCTTACGCCACAAATTGTCAAATTTTTCTCTGAGTAAAGCAATGTTCTCTTAGTAACATCGTTTCAATTATTACGAAACGCCATGTATCACATTTTAAAGATTCACAAAAAACTTCTTTGGATTTATCAGTTTTACCTCGTCTTGATGATGCCGACAGCTCTAAGTTGGCGAAACGAATGATTTTTTAAGCCGTGGCTTTTGTACTAAATACATGTTTCACCATGTTTCTTGTGTATATATATATAGTAATAAGATGCGGACGACATGGTTGTAGTGGCGAATTCAGAAGTAGGTTTAGAAGCCATGATAAAAAGATTAGAAAAGTACACGGCAAGAAAGTCACTGAATGTGAACCCCACGAAATCAAAAATCATGATTTTTAAGAGAGGAAGAAGGAAAGCCAAGGAGAAAGAAAAGGTTTGGAGGTGGAGAGGTGAGAAAATAGAGTTGGTAGACGAATTTAAATACCTGGGTTACACCTTCCAGAGGAATAATGGCAGCGACCTCCACGCAGAAAAAACAGCAAACAGGGCGAAGGCAATTATGAAAAAAGTGTGGGGCCTGGGAAAGAGGTGGTTCCCTCAAGACTTCGGCAGGCGGTGCATGCTTTTCACTTACTTAGTGGAAAGCGTGTTACTGTACGCGGCAGAGGTCTGGGGATGGAAAGAGCACCCGCAACTCGAACAGCTGCAGAGAAAATTCCTCAGGTGGACGCTAGAAATCCCTTGGTACGTCCCGAACTATATTTTAATGGAGGAAGTGAAGAGGACACCGATTTTAATAAAGAGTGTCGTAAGAGCAGCAAAGTTCGAGTCGAAAATTTTAGCAGGAAATAATTATTTGCTGAAAGAATGTCTGCGACTGAGCGAAATGAACTTGGAAAATAAGCCACAAAGCGCTTTTTTACAGAAGATAGGTCTCAGCGTAGAATATTATAGAAAAAGAAGGGAGGAGCGTCAGGACTTCCATGTAGATCTTCGAAGAAGAAGAGAAGAAGTAGACAGAGGGGAAAGAGTGGGCAGAATGGAGAGTTCGGGTACAAGGAGTAAGTACCTCAACCTCCTGACACCAGACCTTCCTTTTTACCTGCGTCGAAGAGGAGACTATACAACCATAGCGAAAAAAAAAGATTGCTGGGTTATGTGATTTCATGTGAAGTGTTATAATGTCCACCCAAATATTGTAATAATTCTATTATTAAACAATAAACTTGTATTATATATATAGTAATAAGTCCTTTAACGCCTATGGGGCGCTTAGGACGTCTACAAAACTCCGTCATCGGACTCAACTGAGTGCTGTTTTCTTTGCTGCAGCCAGCTCCTCTTCGGCTGTTTGCCTCCACGTCTTCCTAGGTTTTCCTATTCTTTGGCTTCCTTGTGGACTCCTGTCGAGGGCTTATTTTGGGATCTGTTCTTGTCCTCGAAGAAAAGTGTGTCCAATCTACCCCTATTTCCTCGTACTTATTTGTTTCTTAAGTGTATCTTGTGCGTTCGGAGTCATTGAGATGTCTTTAATACATAAGTAAGATTGGTGGCTGCGTTAACTTCACTTTTTCTGTGCTAGTATAGTGCACGAAGAAAGATAGTACTCTTTTCAAATGAAGAAAATCCTCAAAAACAAAATATTTATCAGACGCTGCCTTCATTAAACAGAGGGAAATGTGCGAACAGACCCCAGAATGTTAACCAGCAAAAACATCCTTCACCGGAAACAGATTCCAATTGAAACTTGTATTTCATAATAATTAATTAATTAGTGATCTGTCCAAACGTCAGTATTTATCCCCTCTAACGCGTTTAGTTTGATTAATTGTTCCCAATATAAATTTTGAAAGCCATTAATTCGTCAAAACCCTGTCACATTCTATAATAAGTATAATTAAATAATTATAACTTGTAAAGTCCATAAAATATCGAAAGCAAACCGACTTTAGTCGTAACCGCAAAGAAGCGGTGGACATCGACTTCTGGTTTTCGTCTAGTTAATTGTTCAGAAGCGAGACTGCGGCTTTCACAACAGCAGAATCCCTACTTACAGCACAATGTAATCACTTTGAAGGGTTTTTGTGCTGACTGCTCGTCTCACTCCGTTTTCTTCTGTCTTGTTAGTCAGGTGGTTAAAAATGCAAATTACTTTGGTTTGACTTTTGCGACTTCTTTCAGCACTTAGAGTGGTAATTTGCTTCTCCGGGGTTTACATCAAATGTAACTGTAAATATAAACAAGTGAAAAGTCATAATTCTGAATCGAGTCACAGAAAATAAATATATTAGTAGAAATAATGAAAATTTAAATTCGGAGACTCTTAGAAGACACGAAGACTTAGACAACCAAAACGGCGCAGTTAAATACAACAAATAGCTAAGCACAGCGGAGTTGCCTATTTACATTTCACATAATGGGCATCTGTATTTTCCACTGTAGTAACTATTATGTATATATTAGTCAATATAAATTTATGTTTCAAAAAGGACAGCGGAAAGTTATGCCAGACCTGTGGGTGTTCTGACCCTTCGACAGCTGCACAAAAAATACTTGACAAACTAGGTCTGAAAATGACTAACAAACTAGGTATCTAATAACACTGCTAAGGAACTCAGAGTGTTGTATCGAAAGGTATTCTCAGCTTCTAAAAGACTGAAATGATGTTTAGAAAATGAAAGGAAGTGAATGGCGTAAACTCTAATAAAGGTATAAACATAAAAGTTAGTCTAGAGCCACGAGAAGTGCAAAAATGTTCAACTGCTGCATAAGGGTCGGTCCAAGGGAATACGTGATGGTTAGAACGTGAAAGGAATTAGACATAATCATTAGCTTTGAGGGAAGGATGTGGAGAAAAAACTTGAAAAAATATTTATGATGGCGAGAAAAGGCGGTGCGAATAAAACTTTTCTTGGAATTTTCCAATTTAAACACAAAAAAGGAAAATCTCAGAAGAAAGCATTTCACTTTGAAGGTAGCCTACAACACAAGGTTTTGTGTTTACAAAAACTGGGAAACTGTAAATCACGGGATCTGAGGTTTTCTCTGTCTTATTATGGTTTCCTTTGTTAATCCTTTAAGCAAAACCAAATCCTATTTTCAAAACTCATCTTCCTCTCCACTTTCTCCTTTCCCTCAAAGCTAAAGAGGAAACTTTTTTTTTCATTATTTATTAATTATAAAAATAAATATCCCTATGAACGGTGCCGGGGTTCTGTATAATCACTAGCTCATTGCTGATTTCTTAGTATAAATTGTTATCAGAATCAAATTCTTACCGCTTCAAAGAAAAATATTTTTTCTTTTGCTTTGTCGAGTCTGAGGTTTTGTTGTGAACACGGCAAACCATTTTGTAAGAAAACTTAAGAAATGTCTGGTAAAGTTCTAAATGAAAAGCTCTGGAACCCGTAAACACCACACCTCTTCAAATAACTCGTGTTGACGTCAGTAGGAGGGAAACTATACACTCGCGGAAAATTTCTCTCGTTTCTAGTGACATCACAACATTCTTCTTGGCTAACATCAAGTTTTTTCTCGACTGATTCATTCATATTTGTCATCCTAGTTCTGCAACCCAGTGTGGTCGAGATAGGAATTCAGAAACTTTTCTTTGAGATGAGGAAGGAAAAGTAGGATTCAAAATGAATGAGTTGAACAAGACTGTGTTTAGTATGAATCGGCCCTGATTCTGATTCCTTTGGACGAATAGTGCCTTATACTGGTGTTTCATTATGTTTTTTAGTATTTTGAGTGATTAGTGTTTGTAGTGGAAGGTCTGTGGTGTAGTAGTTAAGTGCCACACTAAGAAGTTATGGTCGCGAGTTTAAATCCTCCTCCTGTATGTTGTTATGTCGGTAAAAATGAAAAACGGAATTGAAACTCAATTATAATTATTTTCCTTGATGATAGGTGTTTGAAAAACAATTTGACACGGTTTGTGATAAGCTAAAAAGAGTTTTTTGTGTATATAAAACAAATGATATATTTCACGGCCCCGAAAATTTGAACAATATTAATGAGGTCAAACTTCGGGGAACTTTTCAAACTTAAATCTATATAAATTATACAAGAGTTGTTACAGCGCGTTGTATTTTAACAAAAAACAGTTCATTTCATAAATATTGCACACCAAACTGTTTTTTTTATAGGAAAAGTGGGAGAATCTTCAAAAGGCTTCTGAGAAGGTCGCCATGATAGTTTGGGACGAAGAGATAGAGAAAATAGGGTACAAAATCACTTAATTGGCTAAATAATTTTTTACATAATGTATACTTTATTTTATAAATGTTGCACACATTTAATCTTAAAACTGTATACATTATATGGGTTGTTACATTCAGTCATATTTGGTCAGAGTCTGAATCTTGACGATGTCAGCAGCCGTTGACGTTGACGGGACAATGACTTTTCGTAAAATTTTGACAAGGTATAACAGCCCAGGGTATACTGTATATAGTTTTAGCTTTAAACAATTCCATTAGATGTGTAATGTGCAGTGGAGGACTAAGGCTAAAGTGGGCCCAAGGCAACATCGTAATTCCGGACCTATTTCCCAGTCATGACACATACTTTGCGTTTGATAGTTTGGTTTTTCAGCTAAATACCGGGCCCCAGGTTCGTGCCTAGATGGCCTAACCCTTAGTCCGTCCCTGATAATGTGGTGGAATGAAACTACTTTGTTGAACAATTAGCTACAGCATCTATTGCGAGTTTCGGGGGTGAGATTTCCCATTAATACTTTTTTCCAAGCTCGAAACCTTCACACACCCTGTTTTTTAAATTCAAATTTTTTTTTATGGAAAAATTTCAGCTATTTGGAAAACGACTCGCCAAAAAATATCGTTCGACGTTATTTCAAAAGCTTTTAAAAAATCCATAAATGAACCCGACAAGACTTTATTTTCATGAAAAGGGGAAAAGTATTCATGATTTGAAACAACTGACAGCATTCGAAACCTATAATAAGTCGTGAGATTTTTTTCTTGAAAAGATCAAAGAAACACTTCTAAACAAAACGAAGTTCATTTTCTCTCTTCAAAGTTCCACCTTTCCTCGAGATGTCCTTGGACAGTGAGTAAGCTGTGCACAACTTGAGGTCCAAGATGTTAATTGCCTCTCTTCATCGCTTCATCGCTCCATCTTCTATTGTCTTGTCTGTTCCATATCTTGTCACATTTCGCTCTTGTTTTTTCTCAAATCAATGGAATCGTTGTAAGGAAGGAAAAAGAGAAAATATCAGAAAGAATTCGTGCATTTCAGTAGAGCAGTGGTTGCCAGCCGATTTTGGGCCATGCCTCACTTAGGCATTTCTAGAATCCTGATGCTTCTTCCTCGAGACACGTGACTAGGGAAATGATATAGCCTATATCTTGTGTACCAATTAAACATGCAAATATTTTTATTTACTATATGCTTTAACACGTACTTTCACATCCACAGACTCAGTAGAAAACAATTCTCGAATTACCTCATAGTATTTGGTATAGTCAACCGAAGAGTGCATGTCTTGCTCATGGCCCACCAAAATATTGCCGTGGGCCTACTCCCCACGTTGGGAGTGACGACGACGCCGACGCCTTTTTTTTTAGCTAAAAAAGCTAAATTTCATTCATTATCAATTAACTGATTTTGGTAATTGTTAGTTTGATAATTGATGCAGACAGACCCATTGTACATTATTTTGGGCTTGCTCATTCATCAGCTTATTCGTTTAACAACATCACAAGACTAAACTACAAAAGTATGCTGACTAAAGTGACCTTAAATTTCCGAGGAAACATAATATTTTCCGAAAATCAAGTCTAAATAATCTATAAATAAAACCACCTAAGTCTGGTTACTGTAGTAAAACCGGGTTCTGGATTCAAAAGTATTCACAGACAGTGTATAGTATGTGTCTATGTTGATTTGTCGATTACAAAAAATTATTTGTTGTACTTTGATTGAGTTTGTTTGGATTCTGTTTTGAAATGTTTAAGGGCATCAAGGAGTCAAAATCTGGAAATATTAATAATAAGGAGAAGGGGTGATGAGGCGACTTTGAACCTGTCTACTGGGTTCAGAGGTTCTCAGGAAGACGTATATAACGCTCAAACACGACTGTACTATTCCTTTGTCTTTCACTTAATTTCTGGAAAGAATTTCAACAATGTAATAGAGTAAAATAAAAAAAAACACTTTGTTTTTCTCCAAAAAAAGGAAAGAATTTGTGGAAGTGGAGGCAGACCGAAAGAAGAAGAAGAAAAAACAGAATTAAAAGAAGTTTTGAAAAGACAGACCGACGACTGGAAGGATTTATGGTCGCACAAACTGAAATTTTTTTTTCCGAGGTAATTTCGAGGAGAATTTTAAATGTTGGACTTTTTATTTGGGATCTCAACTACTTCCCGACCTAAAATTCCTCCAATGATTATTGTTTCTGTCCACGAGAGCAGATCATTTTTCTTCAGGGATTCTATCGGCCGACTAACTGAGAAGCTACCCGGCAAAAATTTGGCCATTTTGATTAATTGTGACTAATCCCCTCCAGAAAACGATTATTCTTAGGATTTATTATATTGCAATTCAAAGGTCGTTTCCTTACCATTTAAGCCCAACGAGGACTTAACATTCATGAAGGGTTATCTGGATATGTGGCACTCTCCTCATTTCTTATCTATGTTACGTCTAACTTTTCCCTCTTATCATTCTTAATTATGTGGCGACTCTCCACATTCATGGTTCGAGAATCATTTGTCATAAAAAAAGAAAAATGAGACAGAAGAAAACAAACAAAAAAATCATTATTCTGACCCAAAGGTTTGTGTAAACAAGAACCTTTTTAATAATTTTATACTTTTTTGAACTTGTAGTTTTTACAATAATTTTTTTCGCTTCGATTATCTCTATATTATTGTGTTCTAATATACGTAAATTTTTTTTTACCTCTTTTCAGACATCATTTGACAATTCGTATTGTTTTTTCCCTCCAGTCGTTTGCATTTCTTTTACTTTGAGATTTAACAATACAAATAATAATAATAATATTGGATTCAACTGAAGCCGGAAAATTTGGTCTAAACAGTAACACCAAAAAGACCAGGGAGCTGCGTGTCAACGAGAAGGTGAACGGAGCGTTCACCAGTTCACCCTATAGGGAGAGATAAGAGCGTGTCAGGAGGAGTTTCTGCTTCTTGGGGAGTATTGTCTCCGACAGCGGAGGCTAAACTAAGGATCCTCAAATCGAATTTCAAGTTGCCGCTTCTCTACAGATGTGAGACGTGAAAGGTGACGGGGAATATTACTCGCAGAATCCAGTCCACAGTGAACAGATTCTCAAGAGTGGTCGTTGGGATATGGTGAACCAATGTCATCTTCAACGAAGAACTATGGCTCCGGACGCACCAGAAGCCCTTGAAAACACACAAAGAAGAAATGGAAGTGGATTGGGCACACTCTTCGTCGAGAACAAGACCAGATCCATGCTCTCGACAAGGAAGCCGAAGAAGAGGAAGACCTAGAAAGACGTAGAGGCCAACAGTCGAAGAGGAGCTGGCTGCAACAGGATCAACATGGGCTGTAGCAAAGAAAACAGCCCTAAATCGAGTCCGATGGCCAAGTTTTGTGACGCCCTGCGCGCCCCATAGGCGTAATAGGATTTATTTTATTAATATATCATATTCATTACACTGTTTTCGTTCTCATACACACGGAGAGGAAAAAATATTTAGGAAATTACACAAACCCAATATTTTCTCTTTTCTCAAATCTACAATAATTTAAGTTTAAGCGCTGCCATCTTGTTGAGAGTCCCAACCAAAGCTCTTTTCAAGGCTTCCTCATTATGTCTTTTTGCGATGGGTTGTATTTTAGGAGTATTGTTGATGAAACAGTGCAATATAAACTCCGCCATACATTTTGGTTTATTTCAGAGTTCATAACTTGTAAAGCTTTAATGCCGTCTTTAAGTCACTTGTATTACAGGAAGTAACATGACGCTCTAATTCGCAACTATTAGTTCGCTAGTCGGGAGCTTTGACCACTTAATCATAGACCATCCTTTCTGAGAGTTTATAAATATCTTTCTAAGCCGAGATTTCAAAAGGTTTCAAAGATTTTCCGAGAAACCATTTTCTCACCGTTAGAAAACGAAAAAAAGATGATCAAAGAGGTTCAGATGGAAAAAAATTTTTCTTCGTCTGTAAATCAAAAATTTTCAAAAAAATGTTAAGTTGTGACAAGTCTTATAGGCTGTTACTTTTATCGAAAATGATAGGAAGGAGAAAATGGAATAAAAGAGAAGACGTTCGATTGAGATTTCTTTAGAAAATGTCATTTTGAATTCGAAAGCTTGGATTTATTTTCGTTTTTGGCTGTCTGGGCTCGTGCATTGATTATTTTATTATCTAGTTTGGAATTCTGATGATAGATCATCTTTCTTTTGACCTGCCTTGCCTTCTTTCCCACCCTTTTCACAGAAAAGTCTTCAAATATTTGTTTTTGTTTAGATTCCTTGGGTCTGACTTGTGGGGAAAGAATGAAACTCACACCATTCTTCTCCGTCTCTCTCCCCAACCTCCTTCAAAACGCAAAAAGCAAAGTCAGCAGAAGACGGTTTCAGGTAACGGTGAGAGAATAAAACGTCAAAGAATCCGTTCCTATATAGAAATCCTGGAGGATCTATTCGAATATCACGTGACCACTTCCCCGCTGTCGGATTACCTTTGAGGGCTTTTGAAATATCTTCTTTTCCTTGCTCTTTCTCTTCGTCTTCTTCTTTTGCAATGAAACGGAAACGTTTAAATGGAAATCAGGTGTTCAAGATAAAGGAAAAGAGGTGGAGGAGGGAAAAAATGAACAAAGGGAACGAAATGAGAATTTCGCGTTATGAGCTAAACGGCAATAAATCAACCGTTTTGAAGGTGAATTCTCGAGCAAAACTATAATTTGAAAGAGTTCTTCGTTATATTCCAGATGTTTATCAGTTTGTCTGTCTGGAATGTCTTTCTCGTTATTGTAATATTATTATGTTCAGCCACGACCTGACCTGTCCTGTTGGAGCTCTTATTAAACCCAAGGTTGAAAGACAGGATTAAAACTCAAAGCTTTGAAAGGTGTAAATAAATTATTATATTTGAGTCCTTAAGCAATTTTTAAAGACGAAAGTTTTTAAATTTGGATGAAAAATCGTTTTGGCATTGAATGAGGGACAGAATAGATTAATGTAAGACTTTCATAATCTTGCAAAAAACTTGGTGATAGTTTTGTTTCATTTTTTAACCTCAAACATTAAATTTTTGTCTTGCTAACAGACCGCATCATAGTTTTCTTAAACGACCAATACCTTACAACGGTAAAAAAGCTGGAAGAAGAATCACGATTTAGTATTTAGTATTTAACTCTTTGTCTGGTAGAAAACGTTTACAAAAAGTGTGATGTTTCGCCCACTTTGAACTTATTGCATCATCAGGATAGAAGAGAGATTTATTTTCTTACAGATGGTGTGTTATTTCTCCTTAAATATAGTAAAAGCGTGATTCTTCTTTGGGCTTTTTTTTTAGTATTTTGTTTAAGAAATGTTCATTGTTTAACAAATCATGGCGCGATTTGTTAAAGATTCTATAAGTTGTGTACATATTAGTATAATTTAAAATAATACAGAATGACCGAGAAAAGTCTAATAGTAATTTTAATAAAATAGATAAACTATTGGAGCGTCACCAGGGAAAGAGTTCCGCATCCTTTGTTCCTTTCCTTAACTATAACTATCCGCATTCTCTCCGGCAACCGCGTCATTAATTTCTCGTTTGAACCCCATTGGTCCTTTCACAAAAATCCTCTTTTCCTATTGCCTATCTTTTCATACATACATTTTTTTTATACCCCTGCTAACTACCATCTGACTCCAAGTAAGAGACATCTCGTAGTTGGTCTATAGTTGGTCTAGTTGGGAGGGGGATTTTGACTGGAGAACAGACAAGCGTCTAAGTTCCAGGAGCGGAAAGAGATACATATATAATACATTCATAAATACAACCGGGTTTTGGATTTGTGATCTTTATTAATTATAAACTCTTGTAATGATAGGAACTTGGACAGCTGATCGGGATAAACAAATGACGTAGACTTTTCTTCTTCTTTTAAACTTTTCACGTTTATTTCAATCTTATTATTTCTTTCACCAGTTTTCTAGATGTCCTCAATCCTTACTGCAGTTCCTGCCCTTCTTCAGCTTATTCTCAGCTGGCTTTCGTGAGCTAACTCCGACCTCTTTCTATCAAGTCTACTCATCGACTGAGCCCCTTCTTCAACTGGCCTATCCCCAGCTGGTTCCCCGAGCTAACCCTGGTTCTTAATTCTGAACCTCTCGCTCTCGAGTCCTCTTTCAGACTGACTCGGTTTGTTTGTCCCTATCCTGGATCAAGGCGTGATTATGATTTGTTCCCTCACCCTTGATGCCAGATAGTAATTAACTTATCTTTCTTCACTTCATCAAAAACAAAGATGTTTATTGAGGGTCACTTATATCTCTGGCTGATGAAGGCCTTTACATCCTTCATCAGCGGTTATCCCTTATCCAGTCATGTAAACAACCTGTCACATAAAAACCCTTATTTATGGTTGCCTCATGACTGAATCAATGTCTTTTAACCGTTCAGGATAACCCAAACAAGCGTCTCAAAACACTTATCTATATTTACTTCAACCCTCAAAACAAGGGGCACTTCGGGCACTGATTGCCCGGACCATTACACTCTTTTTGGCAAATAAACGAAGATTTCTACAAGAACGTCTTATTATTTTGAAGATACATCCTACACTATACTTTTTGTATTCTTAATATTGGTACCGAACCCAGTTGGTTCGCCACAAACTTCTCTAGAAAGACAGCGAGAACATGATGCTAATAATCATTTCCCTCTGTACCGTTTTGCTTGCATAGCTGTGTTGAGTCTGGTGGAAGAAGGCGTTGATCCAGCCGTTATGTCTGCATCTGGATCTGAGAATTTTAGATTTCTGTGATTACGTTTCAAACCAAATAAGCCAGTGTCAACTAATTTGAACCTATTATGAAAATTCGAGTTCTAATTTAGAAATTGTGATGAGATTCTTTTCGAAAACACTTCGACTATTCCTGACGCCTACTGATTTGTCCCAAATATTCTTTTTTAACTGATCTGCTGAGATCAGCAGATTCTCTTTCAGATATTTCTCTAGACTGACAGAGACCATTGCAGTCTGTCTTCGCCACCTGGTTACACTTATTTATTCGTTTCTATCCCTTTCATAATTTCTTTTCTTTTATTTAAATGGATATTAGAAAATTTCGGTCCCCCACAAATTGTCCTCTATGACAATGTCCTTACGACCATTGTCGAAAATGAGACTGGAGGATGTGAAGGACGGAGACAGTTCTCTCGTTAATATTTCGTCACGTTTTGAAGAAGACAAAGAACTTTTTTCAAAGGACAGTAACCAGTCTGGCAGTACAGGGAAAAAACAAGAAGATTGTTTGGAAATGATTCGAGGTTACTCGATTTATTGTGTCCAAAGTGTTTGAAAATGGCGTCAGAATAGAAAACAAAATGACTCAATTGAAAAAATTATTCCCGCGTCAGAAGAAAGACAAATGGTGGAAAACGACACATTTATTAAAAATAAATAAATAAACAAACAAATAAAGAGAATTATTTAAATTAGCAGGAGTGAACGTGGGCTTTGGCCGTTGGCAGGTTGCATTTTTGCTCGAGTCACACGGTTTAAAGGTGAAGCCCCCAAGTGAGAAAGGGACCAAAATAAATCAAAGGGAAAATTAATGGATTGGAAGAAGAAGAAGAAGAAGGAGTCTGTCCATTCATACGACTCGGCGCCACAGTTTTCATTCCAGACGTCATTCTATTCGTGACGTCATAAAAAAAAAATTCCGACATTTTTTTATATTAAATTATTTGTCGCGAAAAATTGTCGTCAGCTACAAGGTCCTAAGAGTACTAAAAACAAAATGTTTTCTTCTCTTACTCTCAAAGTTGTCTTCTTTTTTGCGTGTTGTCTAAGCCGCCTCTCTTTTTATTCTCCTTCCACACAAACATACATGTCTTCAGTAATATTTGTTTTTGTTCTCAAGAAGTAAGTCAGTCGATTCCCTTTCTTCTCCTTCTCTTTATTAAATATTTACATGTTCTCTCTTTGTTTACTCCACTTTCTCTGCTCCACAGTTCTTTAAATTTCTCACTCTAGTGGAGATCTCTCCTTTCTCCAATTTACGGGTTTTCCTTTTTCCTTTTCCTTTCCTTTTAAAAGCCTTTTAGAACCTTTATTCATCAATTCTTGATCAACTATCTGTAAAAACCTGCCACACTCCTCTTCAATATGAAATTCCTTTCAAAGAATGTTTTAGAAAAAAATGTTATACACATAAGTATTTGTTGCCTGAAACCGTGGTGTAGTCGGCCAACATCGCATTAATCGCGTTATCTTTAAGTTGTCGCCGGCGAGGTTCACGCTCGCTCTGCTACTCGTCGGCAGTGATATTTACTCAATCGGTTGTAACATTAATGGTTGCTGTATAATTACTTAACCTGAAATTCATGACTCTCTTAGGGTTTTGTTCATTTTACATAAAATTTTTTTTACGTTTCGTTGTAATAAGCATTTATGTATTTATTCTTTTCGGAATATCACTAAATATTTTGAATTTGACTTTATTGTTGTGTTAGTGTTTACGACGTAGTTGGAGGTCTGTGGTGTAGTGGTTAAGTGCCAGACTAAGACGTCATAGTCGTGAGTTCAAATCCTCCTTTCAGTGATACCCTATTATACTCAAAAAGGGTGAAAAACAAGATTAGAACTCAATTATACTATGTTTATGATGACGCGAAAGAAATATCATCATCATCATCATTAGCGCTACAGTCCTGTGTGGGCCTTGGACTTCTTCTTCCGCCCTCATCTCTTTCAGTTTTGGATTCCAAGCGCTCGGACGGTTGGTTCCCTCAGGCTAAAGATCTTGTGGATGAGCCTGTTTTTAGCTCTAATGAAGTGGCCTCCTAGCTCCAACCTCGTGAGCTTGACGGGGATGACAATGTCTTTCTTCTCAAAAAGCTCGTACACCTACTGCCTGTTGCTTCTTCTTTGAACTTCCTTGGTCGGCCCGAAAATTTTTCGGAGAATTTTCTTCTCAAAAATTCCGAGGTGTCTTTCCTAAGTGTTCAGGTCTCCGAAACATACATTAAAACTGGCCTCACTAGTACTTTGTACAGGATGGTCTTGGTTTTCCTCAGCAACAGTTTATATTTAATATGTTTCCTGGGTTCATGGTAACACTTATTCGCCGACATTATTCGTTTTTGGACTAAATAAACAATTAATATAAAAAAATAAAAACATTAGAATGCAGAAATAAGGTGAAGAAACAAAAAAAACCAAAATTCAGAACGAAACCTGTTAAAAGAACTAACATGGTTTCTAAAACAAGGATCAAACTTCCATTCGATTCTTGGTCAATTCCTTCCTAATCCTCAAATCCTCTAAACTCTGTCCTGACTCCTGTTAATCCCTCCTTTTCACCTCCTTCCCATTTCCCTTTCCTCACAGTTTCCAACCTCTTCATGTATCTAGTCATCATCTCTTTAAATAATCGGACTCCGAGTAAATTGGTAAGTTCATAAATGAACGAAGATCAAACGTCTTTATCAAAGCAGCAATTTTGAGAAATATTCGGTTTTTCGAAAACGCAGAAAAGGGAGAAAAGGTTAAGGGAGGGAAGGAAGAAAGGAAAGAAGGATGGGATACGTGAAAGAAAAAGAAGAAGAACAGGGTTAGAGTTTTAGATAACGGACATGGGGTTGCGAGTTAAACCTTTCAAGGTTTGGAATAAAAAAAAAACTGATGTGGGGAAAAGGAAGGGAAAGAGGAAGACAACAGGAATTTGATTTTTCAAATAATTTTTTTTGGTTATCTCAGAAATCAAAAATTACTTTTCATTTCTTTGAGTGCTGATTTTTTTTTCCTTTTTTTTAATAATAAACGATTCAGGGAACCTTTGTGTTCTGAATTTCTAATTTCCTTCTCTCTCATTTCTTCATCATCTTTTTTGTTATTTCAATTTGTTTTCCTTTGAGAAAACTTTTCAAATTTTAATTATCCATTTTACTTCTAATTTGATTCGACTTGCATTTAACCCCTCCAACCCCGTTCGCCCTGGAAAAGCACTCGAAACCCGAACGCCACAAGTTAGATTTTTCTTTCCGTTCCCTTCCACTCTTCATCGCTACAAATGTTCCGAAAGTGTTGTGGACGTATCGTAAGTTTTGAAAATCGGAAGAATAGAGCTTTCCTTCCCTTCCTCCCCCCGCCAATCCTCTATTGAAGTGAACTTTATGACCGTCTCTAAAACTCTTTACTTTAAATCGGTGGACTTAAGCTAAAACCTTTTCAAAAGACCCAGAGCTTGCCAAATAAGTGTTCTCCAGAGATTCTTTATGATAACTTGGCGACCGCTTAGACCAGTCAAGCCTGACCGCTCCCTCCTTCATGATCTACATCCCCCGAAACAGATTTGCGAGTTGGATCCTTCGAAAGCCGAGAAGGTTAATTACTTTGAGAGGATTCGAAGCGATTAAGTTCCGAAGTTCGTTCGCTAGCTCTGACTTTCGAGTTCTTTCTTCTGCTTGCTTTTGATTCTCCTGCCTCTCCTTTTCACCTAGCTCTCAAACTAACCAAGAGACCAGTATAAAACGAAAAGTATAATTGTATAGAAACACATTATTTTGAAAGAAAAGGTAGGATGGGAAATTGGAAGATAAAATTTTTGAGATAAACGAGACTTTAACCGACATGCAATTGACACATAAAACATTTCCCGAAAAAGTTGTTGCGATAATTTTTGACGAAAAGAAAAAAATTGGCACGAGATGTTGACAAGTTTTGAGGTTGGTGGGAGTCACAGAGAGACGGAAATTTCAGTTGAATTACTTTAATTAAAAACGTTTCGTGACGTTTGCACCCGATTCCCTTTCGAGTTACCTCACCACTTTCCCTTTGAAGCTCAGCTTTCGTCCAATTTTCCTACTGTATGAAGAGAAATTTTTTTCCTCCTTTTTTTGAGATCATACATCACTAAAAGAGACAAAAAGCCCCTAGAGATCCAAAATAGTATATAAATCACGTGTTCTATTCTTGTATGACAAAAAGTTAAATGCATAACTTTCGTACAAAAGTTTCAAATGAAGAATGATGAAGGTGCGAGCAAAAAAACACTCCGCAGGTCTTTTCTGAAAATTTCTTCCAATTAAAATTTATTTTTGTGGTTAAAGTGGATAAATTTTCGAGGTTTTAGTCTCTCAACTGGCAGAGATAAAGTCTGCTAAAAAAACGACTGATTTTGCACCTATTGCACGAACAAATGAGCTATTGTATATATTAGGTCTAACAGAAAGTTCTGTTTGCTTTTCACTTCTGGGTATAACAGGATGTGTGAAAAGACTAAAACTCTCACTTTGTAGTAGGAAAGTTTTTGCAATCATTTTTGCATGCTGTATACAGAAACTTCTGCGTGATTTAATTGATACGGAATACTGTTAGCACCGAGATGAAGAGCGGCAGTGTCGAGTACTTGATGAACGCAGGATAATGTAATAGTAGACAGTTAGGAGTAGTAACGTTCTGTTATGTTAATAATCAAGTTAATAAGTTAATAATAAGTTAATAGTCAAGTTATTAGTTAAGTCAGTGTGATATTTTTTATCCAGAGCATCTAGCAAGTTGTCTTACAATGTAGTTCTGTAGCTGAGCTCAATGTAGCTGAGTTCTAATCCCGTTTTTCACCTTTTTTTTGGGTATAACAGATGCGGGAGAAGGATTTAAACTCACAATTATAACTTCTTAGTCTGGCACTTAACAACCACAGATCTCCCGCGTTGTCTTGCTGTATTTTGGTTCATATTCTACATCAGTACACATATATCTTATATACAATCAGCCCTAAAGAGGAACAGAGAGAGAAAGACAAATGTATGAAAACGTGTTTAAAATTTTGGGAACATTATTAGACAGAGCTTTCCGGTAGACCTAATATAAATCAGTTGAGTGATAATGGCAGTTAATTAACTATTCGAAAATAAAACGAGGTGTTTTCCCTCGAAAAATTAAATTAACTTAAACAGTCAGCTTAATGAAAGTAGAAATGAAGGAACGGTCACTAAATTTGTTTATATACAGGATATTGAATTAGGCACTGAATAAGGTCATTAGGTTTCTTTCAATGAATGGCGGAGGTAAAAAAGGTTTTAACCTTTGTCCTACTTCGGGTACGTTTGCACCTGATTGAACAGCTTTAAAGATATCAATTTCCCTTATTGTTAAGGCTTCAAAATGTTTGCTTCATGATGCTCTCAAGGGCCTTCGTTTACACTAACTGGTTCCCTAAAAACCCAAATATTTCTTTTTTATCGATAAAATCAACATAAGAACATTCAGTATATTGTATGAAAACTCTTTTGGACCTGAAGGTCACTTTTACCACTATTACTAAGCTTAGGTGGTTCTACGTATAAATTCAAGCATATTTTTATATAAGCTAATGATCTGTGTCATTTTTTTCTTATTGAAATTCGTACAATATACAGTGACTTAAATGAACTTCAAGTCTGTCAACTATCCATTCCGTTCTCAGGTAATACTAACTTGAATCACATTCATTTTAATTCATTTACTAGGTCAGTATGTATATAGTCAGTGAACAAACAAGAAAACAAAAAAGGTCTTAATGAATATACGTGTTCAAAGTTGTTATAACTTTATCCGACAGAACTTTCTGGTAATTCTGATATTTCATAGAATTTGTGTTTCAGATTATTTAATTTGAAAGTACTGTCTAAAAAGGAGAAACAGTTTAGAATTCGTTTTGTTTTTCTTATTCAACCTTTAAATATGTTTCATTAAATTAAACAATATATATATAACATCGTATAGTTACAATGTAATGAAAATAAATGTGTTAAACCCGATTTCAACGCTGTATCTGTATTTTATAAATACCGATCGGTGTGACTTTTTTTTTATAAAGCAAAGATTAATAAACAAACAGCAATTTTTTTTTGTAAAAAACAGTTACAATTTTATGGATATACCACAATGAAATTCTTCGATGGAAACTCAAGGGAAAACTCGAGGAAAAACAAAGGAGTCAAACAAACAACTCTCGCGTCTTCATTATTTATCATTGACTCAACATAGTCTTGAGCAACAAACACATTATGTAATCGTACTGTCATTTTGGCTTTGCTTAAAATAATATTTATTTCTGGAAACAATCAAAAAGGAAAAATGAAACAAACCATGGAAAAGTTGATGAAGAAATCTAGTATAAAAGTGTTGTAGTGTTATTAAGGACCTATTTAACTTATAATGGTGGAGAAGAAAGGAGAGATTTGAATTATCTTAAACAAAGAGAGGTTTTCAAGGGAGCGAAGTATGATGGAATGACAAAAAGGAAAAGTCAAAAATTAAACTTTAATTTGGAATAAATTAAGATTTTGTTACTTTCAGTTTTGTTTTATTCATTCGGTTTTCTTTAATTATAAATAAATACAATTTCCCATCCTCGACAAAAACAAACTTTTTTTATTATAATACTTTCATTAATTAACTGATTTCAAACTATGATAATTTTAAAATATCTAATTTCAAAGATAATTTTTTTTCTTTGGAGTTTTCTTAACGACAGTAGCGGTTTCCGCGCTGTCTCTGTTCATTTCTATTGTTTTATAGAACCAAGTTCTTTTCCTTTTATTGGGGGAAACTCATTAGGAGTACCGTTAAGTACACAATAATTAGTATCAAATTAACAACTATTCATATTACAAAAGTCGTGCCTTAGAGTAACTTAGTAATCTTCATCCTTTTGAGGAAAGATAGAAGGTTATGCCAGACCGGTTATTATTATTATTATTATTGTTTGACACTGGAGAATTGGCCTTGGCAATTACTGCTGCTTAGCCCGGTCCACTCAGATACCGATTCCCAGTGCTTTCAGGTCCTCCTCCACCTCTTCGACCCATCTCTAACTACCAACTTTGATTTACAATGCTGCTAATTTTCTAACAGGACCCTTACCAGCTAAAACCCTTGGACGGACTGGGTGTGCTATCACCATACATCAACAACCTCCTCTATGAGTGACTCGAAAAGTTTGACTCAGTCAGGTGATTGGATGACTCAACCATCTGGTCATCAAGTTTTGGGTTAATCTCTCACTAAGATATCACTGAATTTTCACTCAATAATACATAACATGTGTTCATAAGTAAGGGATTCATTCAGCTCTACGATCTTGAGGGTGGTAGTTAAAAAGGAAAACTTGAAACTCGAGGCATTTCTCGAACTCTCCGATACAACAAAGAAGTTTCATGAAAAGCGAATTCATGCGAAACAACTTAGAATTAATGAAGAAAGGGTTGAAAAAGGTATTTCAACCGTTGACGCTAGAATATTTAAAGGTATGTCAGCAGGGGGGGGCAGATAGGCGACATTGTCTCGGGTTAAGAAGGCAAAACATCAGGAGAGCAACAGCGAGGGGATGAGAGGATCATTTTTGAAAAGGATTTGGGTTTGATGGAGCTTGGGGAGGAAAAGGCTTGCGGTTTGACGTTTTGTTACTTCAGTCCGTTTCCGAAAGGTGGTTTCTTAAAAGAAGAAAAGGAAGAAGAGGAGGAGAAGGAGACAGCTCCTAAATTTCCAAAACCTGAAGAAGACCGGTCCTCTTCTCCTTCCGGCTTCCCTTCGCAAACTTCTCATGCGAAACTTAAACCCATCAACGTGACGACCATCCATTCTTTGGTGTCCCTTTTATTCATCGCCTTCTCTTATTTTATTCATCCTCGTATTGAAGTTAATAACTGATGACTAATTAAGGCTATATTAATATTTATGTTTCATATATGTTTATTAAAAGGTAATAGAATGATGGCGTATTTCTTCACTGGAAACAATAAAACATTCTGAGACCTAACGTTTGGCCAACGTAAGCTGTTAGCATCTTCAGTGATGAACTAAAAATGGGCTCTAAACAAAAAAAATGTAAACTATATCTTATCAAAAGACAACGTTTACAGGTCGATTAATTTGAAACACAGCGTTGTCTTTAATATCTCACGGTAACTCAGTCAAAACTCCTTTGAGTTGCAAATTGTCTAAATTTTCACAAAACCCATCAGGGTCTTTCAATAAGTCTCAAATTCAATAGGTCAAATCAATAAGTCCAAGTCAATAATTTATTCGAACACCATTTTAAAGAATTAAAAAGATTTGTTCAGCATTATTGCGTCACAGTTCGAACACAGTGAGGTAATGGTTGGGTGGTGTGAGGGCGAATTGTTGACCTTCCCCATGGAAACAGGTCTCCAAAAAGACTCAGTGTTTACTCAAGCTTCACTATTCAATGGGTTATTGCGAATTAGAAATAATTAGTTATGCCGACAATGGCTAGAGTGAGCAATGGTAACGAGCTCTTCTTAATTAACACAAGAATCCAAAGAAGTAACAAAATTTTAAACTACTTTGCCTTAAAATAGAAACATACAAAGCGAATTTAATTCTCATCTTCAACAACAAAAAAATAAAACTAGAAGCGGCTCATACAAAAAGCTAAAATTTCAGTACATGCAGTACATACAGTAAGTATCCTCAAACCTTATAGACTACTCCAACAAACCTGGATATTCGAATTGCTTGATTCTAAACTTACAGATTCGTGTTGGATTTGAACTCTTGACAGCTAATTCGGATTCTCTTTGGAGTTCAATTTTCTATGGACAACTAACCCATACTACTAACTTGCATTCACTTTGAACTTTGTCTAATTTGGACTCTACTCTGTTACTCTACTCTACTACTGTTCTTGTCTTATGTATATTATATTCTATATGATTATATACTCTTTCTTATCATTTATATCCAATCAATGAAAGTGAAAAATAATTTTGACGCAGATTATTATCCCTTCTTCCATAAACTGCATGAAAACGATGACTCATATTCAAATAGATCGTTAATTCTGTATAGCTGACTTTTTTGAAAAATGGAGAACCTTACCCTATATCGCGCGTTTATTTATATTTTTTGTAGAAAAAAGGGAAATTTAGCCGACCTTGATAACTTTTTCCCCTTTGCATGCTTCCCTCCGGTTAAATTATATTTTTATTTAATTTCAAATCGCTTAGTCAACATTAGATCGGCCATATTTGATTTTCTCATGAATTTTTCCACATTTTAGTTTTCCGTTCTTTTTCCCTCCCCCGTTCATCTCTTCCCCGCCACCTCTTCTTTCCATTTTCCTTCTTTTCTCAACTTTTCGTTTTTATTTTCGTTTATGCAAAAGTTAATCTGGAAAATCATTAAAAAAATTTTTATACAAACATAATTTTAAAATTATTTAGTGCTTTACACGTAATTTGCAAATATTTTTTTGTTAATTATTTTTCAAGTTAATTAAGTTTTTCGTCCGGAAGAAAAACGTTCACGAGTCATAAAATCCGGAAAAATAAAAATTAAAAAAAAGAAGAAAAGGAGCTTCGGGCTTTCTAAAACACCACATGTGGCGGCGACGAGCTTTGAATCCCTAGAAAATTAAACTTTTTCCGAAACCAAAGAGAAAAAAAACAAGTTTTTCAATTTTAGAGGGCGAAAGGGGGTCAAAAAAGTAGAGCAAAGAGACGGGGAGGAGAGGAAACAACGGAAGAAAAACCAAAAAAACTTTCGTTATCAAAAATCTGTTTTTTTTCTTTTTTTTCATCGACGTCCTAAATCTCGTCTTTTGAATTTGAAGACTGGAAGGGGAATAGAGACGAATAGAAAAAGAAGGAAACAGAGAAAGAGAGAAGAAGAGAGTGAAAGGAAAAAGGTGAAAGTGAGAAGGAAAAGGATGAAATGAGAAGCAGAGATGACAAGACAGAAAGGCGGAAGAGGAAGGAAAGAAAGGGAGAGAGATAGAGTAAGAAAATGCATAAAGGACGTCTCTATATCGAATAACCGCAACGGCGGCCTAAGACCCACGAGTAATGCAGGAAAACCTTGAGACTATTCTTCAAACTGAGGAACTATGCAACTGATAAAGCAAAAACTGCTTTTGGTTTTAAATTTCGAAAGAACAGAGGGAATTTGTTTTTAAGCTTTAGTCATATTTTTCTCAGAAAATATTATTTGCCTCCAATTATTGTTACTCCTTTCTGCCAACTAACTTCTTATGAGCTGTGATTGTACTTGAAGAAAAGGCTTCATTTCCTCTTCCCATCATCTCTTCTCTATCCAGGCCCTCTTCGACAGATTAAAATTGTTTTTGCAAAACAGAATTTGAAGGGAAAACTATAGAGTTGTTCAACAGGAATGAACGCAAGGGTGGAGGAAGTTTGTAGGGAAAAGTTAAGATGTCTTTGAAAATCGGGGAAAATCCCCGTCAGATTCAGGAGTATCGGTTTGATTTAGTCTTTTCGATGTTGATATCCTTTGACTAGGAAACCTTTTTCAAGTCTTGACCCGACTTCTATTCATACTTCCGTTGATAATATGTTTGCTCATTTCCTTCCGACATTTTCCTCTTTCCCTTTAATTTACAAATCTTTTGACCAAATACATATTTTAAACTACCCGACTTTCTTTTAATCTTGAATCTATATATTTATTAACTTTATACAGGCAGTTTCCTAGTTGCTTGCCAATAGCTGAATAAGCAGCTCCTGAGTTTATTTGGTGGCAATAGCCTCACCACTTTGTAACGAATGTCAGTTCAATGAGGTATGTCTAATGATACATCGAGTTGGCCCACCTTTCCAAAATCTCTTTTCTTAGGAAACATGTCTCATTAGACTTTCTGCATGCGACATGACATTATTGAGAGCTAAAGTCACTACCGTCAAGTTCACATCATTTCGCCTTTCTTCCCCAAAATTTTTTTTCCAAAAAATTTTCTCATCTTCAATGGAAGCTTTTTTTTTGAGCAAATGAAAGTCAAATTGAGAAGCGTAGAAAGCTTTTTAATTTTTAAATAAGTACAAAAGTCTGGTAGCAAAAAACGTCGTGAGTTCAAATCCCTCCTGGATGCAAATTATCCAGCTTGTTTTTCCACCTTCCTTTCTTATCTACAATGTTTTCTTTCAATTTTTCTACTCTCCTTTAACCCGAGAATTTTCTCCTAGGCTCAAGAATTTAAAAATTTATTTAAGAATTCAGTACTGTCTACCCATCATAATTGAGATAAAAATTCAAAATCTAGGGGATTTACATCGGAAAAACTGCCAATCTCCAAGAGTAACACACCATTTTTGGTGCGGTCATCAACGTGTTAAAAATTATTTCAACTCTTGTAAAACTCGCCCCTGCAAATAGGACTGAAAATGAGTGGGATACAGCGTGGTACAAAGTTAGCTCAAACGAGAGAAAAAATTATCGAATAAATTGTTATATAAATAATAAAAAGGAAAATATTTTACTTCTCCCTCTTGCCCTTCGTCCTATCCCTCATTTTCTCATCTCCTCTTCTCTTCTCTTTTCAAACAGCTTTTCCCTTCTTCCTTTTTTTTAATGAAAAATTTTTTATTGACCGTCACAATGTGCAGGCGTGCGTCCCCTTTTGCCACAGATCAAATAAGAAAGAAAAATCTTTTTTTATGTGCGTGTGTGTGTATGTTTTCGTAAGGCTGGCAAACCTTCTTCAATCCTAAATTTTTTTTATGGAAGGGCTCCTGTGATATTTATTCTTATTTGGTCAGTGCCAGCGTCAGGAAAATGTATCCGCGGTCATAACACGCCGCTTACGTCCTTTCGAATGAATTCTGTGAGACGCTGTATGTGTTTGCGTGAGACCAGGCAAAAAATTTTATTTTGACATACGTACAAACGACTGGATTTACCCGAAAAACTCTGCCAAGCGTGCACGAACATAAAGTTTTTCCGAGGTCGTTTGTTTGAACATATTCTGCCTAACCTGTTCTCCTTTCAAGTTTTCCTTTTTTTACCTTTACGCACAAAGGAAATATCTGCTTGTTCAATCGTTTTTCTATTAGCCTTTACGTTATTGTGTACTTGTTATTGCCGTAAAAAAACTTGGAGCGTTTTATTTAAACAAATTTAAGTATCGCCTGTATTTATTTATATTAAAATACAATACTAATGCTACTTCGCCCTCCAGAAAGTGTTTAACTCCCGGTATATCTCTCGTGAAACTAAAAAGAAGATATACTTAATAAAGATTAAGCCAATAGTTATGTATGGCAGGGAAGCGTGATCCTAACAACCTAGACAAAACAACTGCTGGACTCAAGAGAAAAGAATATCCACGTCCCGTTTGGCGTCTCCGAACCAACGCAGAAGTTCAGTAGCCGTTTAAGGGGTCTATGGAGGTGAAGAGAGCTCGCTTGAGGCGGACTAAATACCTAGCCAAGATGGAACCCAAGGGGATAGCGATCCAGGTATTCACAAAAAACGCCCGCAGACCGAGGAGGACCTGAAAGCACTGGGAATACGTAGCATTGAGCCCAGCTCAGTGAACAACCGTGATTGCATAGCTCAAAGGCTCTGAATGTATTGTAGTGCCAAATAATAATAACAAAAAGTATAATAAATTTATTATTGTACATTTGGGTTCCGGAAGAAGGTGCTATCCAGAAGAATTTTAGGCTTATTTTAGTCAATGCACTGTAGTGGTGTTGGTAAGTGAAAAACTTGATGAAGGGACAAACCCATAATATACTATAGTGTATTTTCTTTGGTAAACTATATGAGATGATATATTAGAATAATTTACTACGGTGCTGGTGATTGATAGTAAATTAGCCTCCAAGCCTCTTTTTGTGTTAGGATGTGTTAAACCTCTTGTTCTTCATATTTTATCGCTTTTGAAGACGGTACACATTTGCCCAACCTTTGAATCAAAATGCAAGCAACTCATCCCTCTCTCTCTCTCCCATTTGCCCTCTTTCTCTTTTGTGTGCTTACTTAATGTATTTAACGTGCACTAATTTGGTCTGGGGATATATAGACTTATTAAACGCTAGGACGCAAAGAAACCATAAAAATGAATGAAAGTTTGTTTCACTTTTCTTCCGCGTTGAGGTTCTTGCTAGCCCCCTATGGCTTCCAAGACACTGGCAAATGCCAGTGAGGAAAAAGTGAAAGTTGTGAAAGGATATACATCAAGGAGCTATTCCCTGGTCAACAAACTTTATCATGGTTTTCCACACTTTAATTTAAAACAAAAAAATTGAAAAGTAAGGACTCATCCCATCTCAGGGAAACATCTGCTGATTTCATATTTGGATTTGGTGAATTTAGATTTATATGCTCTGTAGTTTTGATACGAGTGGTGTGGTCAAACCGATTTAGTGCTTTTGCTTTCTTAAACAAAAAAGACTAAATTTATGTTTTCTGGTAATGTCAGATGAACACGTCTATTTATTTATTTACTTAAGTACCTATTACCTCTTTCGATGTTCTTACTACCACCTGTCTCCTACCACGAGACATCTTAGAGTTTTTTTTATTAAATTTGAGGGAGCAGTCTTGGTCAGGGACGAACCAGAGAGTATTTACCATGGTATTTAGGGTTTTGGATTGGAAACGTTCAAGGATTTCAAGGTTAGAGTTGGCGGAGGAGCTCCAAAGCTGGAGCCCCTAGATTCAGATAGGTTTCAGCATAAATTTTAAAATGTATCAGTGTTGAGTTCAGAATGTCTTTTCATGAGCCAGAGAAGTGTATTGAGACTTGTAACTGAGCTTGGCCTCGTTTTGTTTTGATGTGGATGTTTCAATTGAACGGTCAAGAGAAAGTTAATATATTGTATATTAAAATAAGAAAATTTATTAAAAACAATTACTCCAATTTCATTACAACTTCATTACTATACTATATTATTCATTTCATACAATTTCATTACTAACTTATTACATATATTATTATTATTATACAGAACAAATGATTATGGTGCTTAATATAATAATAATCAATAATATTCGTAAAAGAGATTTTTCGCTTTTTGATTGTTTCTTCTTTCGGAGTGAAAGGCGCGGTTTTGTTGTAAGGAATAAAGCTAATAGGAGAAAGTCAAGAGAACGGGTGTATTAGTTGGTAAAGGAAGCTTTGAAATGGAGAAAAGGATTGGGAGAAAGAAGAGCTTTTATCCTTTGTAGTCAAAAATCTCGTTATTAAGCCTCCTAAATCTTTTTATTAAGTTAAAGCGTTTTAAAATTGTTCGTAAAACCTCTGAAACCTTTTGTAATTGTGCTTCCTCCCTCATTCCGTTGCAAAATTTTCTCTTATCTGATGGTGAGTTCGTTTCTGCTCTGGATGTGGAGGCAAGGAGGAGAAAGAAGGGGGAAACTTTGTCTGAAAATCGCTGTTGCAAGTGTTTTGTATTCACTTGTTACGTTTATAACTTAAATTTTTTATTTATTTTCCACCTCTCTCCGTGAATATTTGTTAATTTTGAGTGAAAGAAAATTCCTTCAAACTTTAAAATGAAATAAGTTGGGGCTGTGCAAGTCGGGAGTGAAATGAGAGAGAATACGTGTGTAACATTCCCTCGGCTGAGCGCGAGCTTATACATATTTTAACCCCTTTACGTCAGCTGTTCCGTCATTGCAACACCAGTCGTTTTAGCACTCGAAAGACTGTACCCGTCAAACTGACGATTTTGCGAAGTAAAATTGGGTATAGTTTTAGAGTTATGCCTTGTTTACACCTGAAAACTCTATTGAAGATAGTTAAGAAATAGTAAGCAATAATCGAGTTTTGCTTTAATTATCCAACTGTTCGAACTTACGAACGAAGAAAACCCTGACGATTCAGGTTTAATTCTCCCTGTGGCGGTCGCTGACTATAAATGAGTAAGTCTGTCAATGAACAACTCCTCCAATCCCTTAAAATCACCTCTATGGTGAAGAAGTGTGGTAAGGTTATAATTAACGAAACCACTAACTCCCGAATTTGGAGTGTTTTATTAAATAAATTGGGACAATATTTATACCCCAAAAACGATTGACAAACCGGTATTCCATTGAATGACCCATCCGGGCGGCCCATTAAATCCATGAAACATTTGCTTACCATACTTGAACCTTTGTCATCTTACAATTCGCAAATATTTACAAGTATATGAAGTGATTTTTCGGGCTGCCTTTTGTGTCATTTTCCTTTTCTTCTTGAGTCTCTTGGCCTTGAGCCGAATGAATCACTTTACAATGAATTAAACAAATTTACATTTCATGCCCGCAAGTCTGAACCCTAACGATAATTTCATAAAAACGTTAACGGGCATCTGATCGTCAAAATGATCAAAACTTATAGTTGCATGCATGCAGTGTCCTTTGTTTTAATGTCCACAAAAAAAAAAACACTCGAATTTAGTTGAGGAAAATAGAGTGTAAGCGACAAATGATGACAAGACGAGGATGATTATTAAAGGCCAAAAGACCCACGATTTAGTAAGAGAGAAAATAGTAAGAAAGGCACTTAACTCTAATTTTCATAATGTTTTTTCTGTTTTGGAAACCGTTCCCAAAATTTAAAATCTATCTTAAATGATGCCAATTTCTTTTGAAGACAGGATATCAAAAGACTCGGTACGTACTATTTTTCACAATTAATTTTCATCTATAAAAAGATGAAAAATGAACTAACCCATCACAGTTTCTGGCTACACATAGCAGTGCAACCAAAACAAGAGTTATTTATGCCCTGTTGCTCCTGAACATCGATCCAGTTCTGACTTGTTACACACGAATGCATTGTGAAGCTACATGTTATAATATGTGCACTGAGTTAGTAGTCCAGTTGAAATACGACTTTGTTGGGAACCCAAACAAAATTTAAAACTTCCGGTATAAATGGTTAACACATCTCTCCTACCCGAAAGTAGATAAAGATTTGGAAAATTTAAGACTATTCATGAGCTCGTCTGATCTTTTATTTTTAATCACATCCTCTTATCTGTAGCAAATGCATACTTGCTGGAGCACATACACCCTTTAATTAACGGCAAAAGTTAATGTCAAAGAGTTAGGTTAACAGTTAACCTAATTTCGAGGAAAACAAACCTCTAAGCTTGTTCAAAAACTTCTTTACAAAATGAAAAGAGATTAGAGAAAAAATTAAGGAAAAAGAAGAAAAGAAGCTATACGTTGCTGTCGCACTCATATTTCGAGCAAAGCTTTTGGAGAAATAGGAAATTAGGAAAGGGGCCGGGGAGAAGGAGGTGAAAGGGATGAATGAAAGGAATGAAAACCTCAAGACGTGGTTCTCCATGACGACGAATCGTCTTCATGCCCCGTCGTTAACGGTCAGAGGTTAACAGCAAAAGAAGGAAAACACGATTCTGCTGTGTTTATTCCATCTTTAATCTTTTCAAAATTTAATGTTAAATCGAATCCTGTGAGGTCTTTATAGCTGACTCCTATTCTTTTGACTTCCTATGTAGTCTAACTGGAAAATTATATCTCTTTCGTTTCACTCGCACACAAGAACATGGTTTTGAGAGGAATAAGTAGTTAAAATATAACCCTGACCTTGAATAAGACCCTGAAGCCTTTCGTTTAAAGACCGAGTCAATCAAAAACCGCCGGAATCTATTTCGCAGTCAGGGGGTAATTAAATACTAAAAAGCAATTTATTGATATTTGTAAATCTTACCCTCCCACGCTATTCACTTTCAGCAGTCCTCTAGAGCATCCGCCTTTCTGTACACCCACGTCCCGATCCCTCCCCGTTCATCCCTGATACTTTTAACATGTCATTCGGACCTAAATTCTAGGATACCAGGTGGTGTATCCCGAGCTTTGGAAAAGGTATACTGCCATCGTGAGACACTAATCTATAGAAAGCGTTTACTCCCCTTTTGGATTCACGCTTATTTATTTGCGAAAGTAGCCTTGAACGTTCCTCACGCTCCTCCTATCTCCTTCAGTGGTTATTCACTTTCGTGAACATCCGAGAACAGTCCTTGAGCCCCTCTTTAGCATAATGTCTGGTTTTAAAGTCAAAAGTTTATCATTTTCACTGATATAACCAAATCATTTTCCAGCTCTCCCAAAGTTTTTCTGAATTTCCACCGGTCTGGGTTACAAAATCCTTTCGTCCGTTTGCTTAAATTTGTCGGGTTTTGTTTCTGCTAAAATTCAATTAACCTGATTTCGTCTTTCAAGTAACAAACCAAATTCTATAAGTAAACTTTAAAAAGGAAAGAAAAGGTGAGGTAAGAAGGGGGAGGAGGAAGAAAAAGGACGGGAAGGAAGCGAACGGCTGAAAATGTGGATTGAAAGGGTGTTTTCCCACTGAATTTAAAAAAAAAATAATAATAATTTCATTCTTTTGTAAAAGGAAAAAATTAAATTTTGCATAAAAATTTCTGAGAAATGTGATTATATTGAGGTGGAAATACGAAAGTCCAAAAAAGATGGAAAGAAGGGAAAACAGGGAGGGTAGAAAAGGAAGAAGAGAGGAGAGAGAAAGATGGTATTCGGCAAAGTAGCGAGAAAGAAAGTGAAAGGAACTCATTAAGGCTCCCATCGATTACAGTGTTTTGATTTTTCAAGTTGTTTACAAGTGCGAAAGTTTTCCATCACAGTTTCCGCCAAAGTCTGGAAAAGCTAATCGGCAAAACGCATTACGAGAGGGAATCACGAGACTTCAGGAGGGGATCTCCTTTAAAAGAGTTCCTCTTTATATTTTGCCACTGTTTTGCCAAGACTTCTGAAATTAAATGAATTTGAAAGTATTATAAAGTAAGGGAGAGGACGGGGAATGAAGAGGAGGTAAATGATATACTCTAGCACGCTTACCTTTCACTTTAAATTTTAACTACTTTAACTCTTTTTCTTATGATTTTAATTGAAAATTTTGGACCCTGCTTAAAACGGATTTGGGCCTACAGAACCCAGTGTTGGGGCTCCTCAACCAACTCCAATCTGGAAATCCTAGAACGTTTCCAGACCAAAATTTTACGAATCATGGTGAATGATCCATGCTTCGTTCTTAACTGCATCATCCGTAAGGATCTGGCGATTCCATGAAAGAGGAAATCGGCAGATTTTCCCTCAAATACTCCTCTCGTTTGGGGGCCCATCTCAATCCTTCTGCATCATTTCTTCTCATCATCGAATCACACGACGAACGATGCCTCAGGAGATATAAACCACTTGACTCCATAGCACGCTTCTCTTAGTATCACCTCTGCACTCCCTCCTTCCTTTTTTCTTCTTCTACTCTCCCTTCTCTGCCCTGTGTTATTTTATTCTTCCTTTTCTCTCTATTTCATTCTATTCCTTCCTAAATTGTAACTTTTGGCACTTCCGACTCAAAAGGATATCGACTCCTCTATATTCATATTAACTATTTGACGTGGTTCATGATAAACTCAGAAGTGTTTGTGTTCCCATTTATGAAAAAGAAGGAAAGCAGATTTGAGAGTAAGTTGGAGGATGGTGAGATCAAGAAGAGGGGAGGTTTCGGAAAAAGTGTGGTCGATTAGGGTTTTTGTTTTTTTTTTCACAAACTCAGATATATAATGCCATATATTATTATTAGCGAGCAATATTGTAACAGTTAACAATCCGTGAAATTAACAGAAAAATGAAATCGAGAGAATACATGAGAGCCATAAAGCTTTAATCCATTTTAATCCATTTATTTTTATATTGTATAATGATCGGTCATAACTTGATGGTTTATGTTCGGATGAACGAAAGCCTTCCGAATTTTCAAGTTTTCCCTCCAGAAGCGTATTCAAACATTTCCCTGCACCATTAGCTTTTATTCCTTCGAACCTTATGTACCTGACGGCCCATTTTTCCTCCACTTCTATTCTCTAAAAAGAAAATCATATCATCTACTTCACAAGCTCAAATTCAATTTTCAAGTCTGCCATTCTTCCGCATCAAGGTGTTCCCATAAGAGCAAAACACGGGAAAGTGACTTTGGGTAAACTTTTTGAAGGTCAGCAAAAGTTTGAAAGCAGATTTCGGTATTGAGGTCATTTAAGGATTGAATGGAAAGTAGACAATGGGTGGGTAACAGGAAGAAAGGAAGGAATTGATGAATTTCCCCGGGGAACGGAAAAGAAAACGTTTGAAGATAATACTTAAATAAAAACCTCCGGTATCAATGGGGTCCTCTCGATGGTCAAGGGCCCCCGCACACCTTTGGGCATCATGGTTAACGATTTTACGCCAAGGAAATATTTAAGGTTTCGTAGAGTGCTTTCAGAGATGGAAATTTCGTCTTTTCAATGAAATAAAAGAAGGGAAGGACTTGGTAAGGATTCTCTCTAAAATAGTTAGATATAATATCTTAGATTAATTAAACGTAAGAGGGATGAAGTTCGGTTGAAAATCAGAGTTTTGTTGAATCTAAAACCGAAAGTAAGCTACCAAGTCGTTGCCTTTTAAACGAAAACTCTTGAGATTAAGTTCCGATTGCTGGCGGGTTGGTCAGAGAAGCCTAAGAAGCCTGAAAAGTTGGACTTGTACAGGAAATCATCCAGTCACTCGAGGGAAGCAGTTGGTGAGGGGGTGTGTTAGTTGGTTTTTGACTTTTCCTGGGGAAGTTCATCAGCCCGTGGGGCATTTGTTTGCTTCAAATTTCCTCAATTCTATCCTCGTCTCTATAAACCTAGAAAGAAGTTTCTGTTGAAACTGGAAGTTGTTACATGAGATCTTATGCGACCACAAAAACGTTAAACCTCTCACTCTAGTGACCTCAGGTTCATTAAGTGAAGTACGACCATTTGCCAGAAGAAGAACAAACACGTCGACATATTGTCACTTTTAAAACGACGAAAAAGGGGATCTTTTAACCAAAGTTATCTAACTTTTCCGAAAGTAATTCTTCAAACTCAAAAGCATGGGAACTTTCTCTTTGATTAGTCTTTACTTTTCTTTTTTTTCACGGAAGTCCATTTGTACGTCCGTCTTTCTACTTTTTCTTACCATGAAAACAAGAAAAGTAGAATTTTCATTCTTTTGATTTTAGTTCAAAGAATTTTTTAAATACTCCCTACCAAGGTAATTTCAAATTTGACGATATCCGCCTAGGCTCAAACTCCTCAAATAATGATAACAGCTACGAAAACCTTAAAACTCACCATGGGATCAAAAATTCCTCCAAGGCAAAAGCGAAAGAGCGAAATTTCTACTTTTTCGGTTTTGTTTGATAAATTATTTTCTTGACACTAAAATAAAATTTTTGTAAAACCCTAAACTGTTTCAAAATGAGAATAAAAACGGGTTCAACACAAAGAAATAATTTTTAAAAAGTCAGTGAGACTGGAAATGAAAGGAACCATAAAGCATTTTATTTTCTGACTTTTTCCAGGTTGCGGTCATGCTTTGAGAAAAAAAGGAGATGGCGGGGTTGAAAAAGGGAGATGCAAACAGGGTGCAAGTTGAGAGTTAATGCAGGAGTTAGCGTAGAGCTTGGCAGGAAGCTAGAAAAGCTGATAGAAATTAGTTCAAGGTCTCGGTTGCATCACGTAAACATTAATTAGTGTTTTATTTATCCAATTAGGGAAAATGAAGAAAAATTTGTTTTGAGTTGGTAGTCGCTGGAAGAGGCTTGGGACGGTCGTTTCGGCCTCTCGCTTTTTTATTTTTAATTTTTAATTTCCGGAAGGACGGAGATTAAAAGCTCGAGATAACTTTCAGATAACCAAAGAGTGCTTAGGATAACGGCTTGATCTTTGACTTGCTGGACCGGGTAAAATGAGGTGCATTCTAGACGATTATGATCGCAGCAGTTGGCACTGTAGTGTGTCACATGCAATTGTTTATGGATTCTAATTCAGCGTCGAGTTTTCCAGCTTCCTGTTGTGTTTTGTAATGGTCACGTCGTTAATATGAAGGTTTTGGTAATTTCTTTTGTGAGTATGAAGGCTGATATGAGAGACATTAATACCTGAAATGGCAATGACGTGTGAAGATTAAGTGGAGTGCCTAAGTAGGTTTGCTTCCAGTATGAAACTTTCACAATAGTCGATTTGAATTTAGTCACTGCTACAGCTTCGATCAGAATTATTAGTTCGATGCTGGCGAGGAGGGAGGAGTATTACTGTTGAGACATTAGGAGGTACTCTAATTGATGACCCTGGCGATTCTCTAACTTAATTCTAGTATGTTGATAGCTTCCAAATGTTGGCATAACAGCTCAAAAAAGGCGTCAAGTGGGTTAATATCAAACGAATGTTTCTCTCTTTTAGAAAAAAAACGACAGAAACGTTTACTTCCTAAATTCAGTATTGTCGGTCTGATTTTTGTTTAAAGCCAGACCTGAAGAAAAAAAGAAGACCCGAATGTGAGGTATCAGTGATTCTTTCTTACCTCACAGATCAGGTCAAAAAAATGAAGAAAAATCAGATGACATCCGTTTCAAAATTAAAGAGAAATCATTTTTAAAAAGAATGAAGTCGAGAGGACATTGTTGATAAATGGAAATTCGTAATCTGATTTACGAAGAAAATTGAAATTATTGAAGCGGGAAATAAAAACAAAGAAAAGAGAGAGAGAGAAACAAATGGAAAATGAGAAGTCAGAAAAGTAGAAAGAAAAGAAAAGAAAGGAAAGAGAATTTGAATGAAGAAGATAAAAAGCTCGAGGCCAGAGGAAATTGTGACGGAAGCTCCAGAATCAGAAATGAGAAGACAGAAACTGAATAATGCAAAAGTAAATATTGTAATCAGCGGAAACAAGAAGGGGATAAGACAAACAAGGGCCGGAAAATAGGAAAAATTCTCTGCACTTTTCCTTATCTCCTATTTTCCTTTTGGCCCTCGATCACAATACCCGAACAACGTCCTTGATTTTATTTATCTCCGGAACATCTTTAAACCAGATGCAAACCGGAATTCGGGAAAATCACGGCCTTTCTCTCCCTCTGAGATAAGACTTCTTTGCTGGAGCGACGAATCGGAAACGACAGAGAGATGGACAGGAAATCCTTTGAGAAACAGCTCATCATTGAACGGGACTATTTTTTCCTTACGTTCTTTGTCCCATCCCACTTGTTCTGTTCTTTCCCTTTGACTTGATGTTTTAATTGCGAACGGAATTCTCGGATCATCTACAGTACATGCTATCCTGGCGCGTTCATTTCCTGTTTGACAAATTTCAAAAGACAAATCGAGACATAAACTTTAAGACGACGTTTCAAAGGATTTGGAAAACAAAGACAAATCTGATAACCAGATGTGACCAAGCAAACCCATTTTCACGAGCGGGGGGGAGGCAGGAAGAAAATTGGAAGAAGGAAGAGGAAGGTGGGAGGGAAGGAAGATGTCTTCTGTCTTCCTCAAAACTCATCCATCACCCAAGTGGGAGGATCTGGGAGCTCAAAAAGCTCAGTGACGACCTTTCGATCTATTATTCACCACCAAAGCTCTAGGGCGTCAGGGGTGAAGGCTGGGGATAAGATTACAAGGACATTTCGTACTAATGTTATTTCGGTGGCGATTATGCTGCTGCAGTTAAATTTTTCCCGGCTCCAAGCATCTTCAGTAGTAGAGTTTGTGAACTGGACATTTTCTTTCCTCGTTTTGATCGTTTATAAGCCTCATTCTACCACTTTCATTTTTCATCTTATATTTTTTCTGGAAAACTGGTTCTTTTACTTTTATTTGCCGTGCAAATGTACGCCTCTACTCTTAACTCCTGGTACCTATTGATATTCCTCATCTACAGGAATGACGCTGACGTTGTTTTCTTCTTTAAGAAGAAGTTTTCGAGAACACGACTGTATGATATATCTGTGATTTGATAATACTTATAAGTTAATGACTGATGAGATTCTTGAGTCCTAAAGTATGTCTTCATTGCTTAAGATCTGAACGACAACTTCTTGACTGGCTCTTCTGCTTAGAGTCATAAAAATGAAGGATGGATGATTTCTAGCCTGAGTCACAAATGAGTGATAAAAAGAAGTGGAATGCGAATGAAAGAATGAACCTTTTTTAAATTGTTTTCTAAATATATGCATTCTTGTTGGTCATAAATATCATTCATTTGTTTGATTAGGGGTTTGAATGTTTAGCTTACTTCAATAAATTTAAGTCACTTCATCACATCGTTACATTAAGTTATAAAATGCTTCTTGCCATCTGAACGTTACGACCAAAGTTCTGAGTCTTGAAAGAAATTTTTGGCCACAGAATAGCGAGAAAATCGAAGGTAAAATAGGTGAGATCATCTTCATCCAGATGGAATTTTAGCTCGCGACCCTTGGGATGTCAGGCGAATGCTCTAACTTCACCCCCGCCAGACCTACAGCCTAAGATTTCACAAAGCACTCCATAACGACTTAGAAGATTTCAAAAGAAGTTCTGACATTCCGATCGCGTCATTTCTACTTCTAATCTCTCAACGTTCTTGATGTCTAACCATTAATAGTCATAATTAGTTTCTTTCGAGACTTCAATCATCCGCCACGTTCAACTCAAAATCTCGAATTTTTTTATAAAATCCGTTTGCAGTCGTTTCGTTCGCTCCGTTTCATTTCCCTGTCAAATTGTTTCCTGTCAAATTTAAAAAAACAGAAAAAATGTTTTGTTTCCGTTCTCCGCCAACAAAAATATTATTTTTATTTTGATTTTCATAATACAAACATTAAAATGCTGTCGCCAAATGCGAACGCCTATCCGAACGTCTCGGAAGTTTGTTTCCGTTTCTCTTTTGAAACTGTAATTTTGCCAAATTGTTTTTTAAAACTAAGTTTCACGGTCGTCTTGTCAACGCTATTTCTCCGCCAAAAAAAAATTGTTTTTCGTTTTATATTAATATATACCTTCGTACCTGAGGTTTTATGCTTTTAAGGAGATAAGAACGTTCGGAGAGGAGGAGGGTAGAAAAACCGAATGGGGATGAGGAATGTTGTGCTTTCTTGTTTAGTACTTGGCTTCTCTCCTTAAAGATTCCTTACCTCCCTTGGGGCTATTTCCTTTTTAACTTTCTTATTACTCCTCCTGACTTTTTCTTTTATTGTTTTCACTTCTTCTTTCATTTTCTTCGTTTTTATATCTTATTAGTTTTTTTCCTTCCGCTTTTCTCCGTCTCCTGAATTTTAATTCGTTTTTGTTTTAATTTCCGGCCTCAAAAAGTTGGTAATCAAGTCTTTTCTTCTTATGTGTTTCTTTCTAGAATGCTCATGTTTTCCTCTCGAGTGAATTTTTGAGAGGTTTTAAACAAGTTTCTTTCAAATGTATACATTTTTCATCTTTTAACGATCGCGAGTTTGTAATCAGTAACAGCCTTCCATTATATTGAAAATATTTAAAAATGCTGTTTGCTCAGTTTGTCTTCTCCGCAGATTCAAAAATCAAAGCTTAAATTAGGATCATAATATGGCGGTTTTTACCTTTGTCTGCTTTAATTTACCACTTTTTACGTTGAATGCAAATTAACTTGACATCAGTGATAAATTCCAATTGATTGGTAAAGTTCAGCCCAACGATAAGGAATGTTTTAGCCGATGGAACTATGAATGCCTGGTTTGTTAATCCACAAATAAGGTTGACCAAGCAACAGCTTTCACGCGATGGCTATACAAAGCTCCCCTTGTAAGCCTTCTGATAAGAATGTGTAACGATTTTGAAATAAATTTCAATCAGTACTAAGACAAGGTTGTTCGGGCTAGCGAGACCTGAGCAAAAGACCTGAGCAAACCTTTAGGAAAAGTGAGGTTGACGAGGGGGTCGGTCGTCTACGGTCCGTTGTTTGATTTCACGAAAAGACGTGCGAGGTTCGAAATACGAGTTCGTCAACGTTCGTTCTCTTTTGGTGTTTCTTCTTCTCTTTGTAAAAATACTCTTTACAGCTATTGTCTTCAGAATAAGTGAAGAAACATTTTAATAGTTCGTACTGTAATACTGCTTTAATAATTAGTAATTTAGTCTTTTAATAACTTTATTTCCGTAGTATAAATACTTTCGTCTTAGTTTTATTATTTCATTTATTATTTTATTTGACCCCCTTTTATCTCAAAAAACTGTGGTACCGGATGATTACAAGTATATTTGAGCAAAACAAGTAGAACTTTCATATAATCCACGAAAATTATGACTATGTCTATAATCGACTTTCTCGTTCTTTTCCCATATTATGAATAGTTGTTTTGGTAGAAAGCTTTCTGATTAATGTCAGTTATCCCTGGCGTTACATAAAAATGAGTTTTTTGGATACTTTTTGTCCCAATTTATTTAATTTAGAATTCTGGACAAAAATAAGTAAATAAAAGCAGAATACACAAATAAATAAGCAGATAAAGTAAAAAAAAAGTAAATAAATCAGTGAATAAAATAAAATGAATCAATAAATAAGTATATAAAATAAGATGGAAAAATTGGTGAAATTCGACAGGATGTTCTCATCTTCCAAATAGGGCAAGGTAATGGTGACAAAGAGCTGTGTACATAGGACATTCTAGTAAGAAGTGATTCTTCCGTTTTCAGTTACAACAAATGTATGTTGTCTAATTTAAAGTGAATTATAATTATATATTGAAACATTTCATCATGATGAGCTTTTTTTTAAGTTGATAAAACCTTTAGGAAATATTTAGGACTTTGTCTGGGAAAGTTTAAGACAAAGTTTTTCCAAAAAGTTGGAAAAATAATAATTTGAAAAACCCGCTAACTGTTAAATAAAGGATTTGTAATTCTGAAGAAGAAAAAAAGAAAACTTTTCCTTCTCCAGTTGATGCTGTAGCCTTGTCAAAACCAGGTGGTGTCATTTTCGACCTTTGTTCAAGAGAAAACCACAAAAAAAACAGAAGATAAGGGTGGTGGTGCTGAAACGGGGAAGAACAGAACGTAACCGCATATTCTGAATTTTTTTTTTACGAATGATCGTGTAAAGGAAATTGGTCATTCAATCAGTCAGTGATTCAGAAATTCGTAGCTCGTAAAGAAGAAAAAAATATTTTTCGGATGCTGTTGTAGTTTGCGGACCAAAACCGGTGGAAATATATATAATTTATTTATTTATAAATTTTGGCAGGAAATGAATTGATTGATTTTTTTTGCTCGACTTCCTTTTTTCCTCCTTCCTCCTCCTTCTCGCTTTCGCTTTTTGTGTTTCATTCTCTTCCTCTATTTATTATGTTATTTATTGGTTTCGGATGTCATGCCATCTTCTTTTTCCATTGATATCAACGTCAGCAACAGCATCGCTTCAACCATGGGAGGAGGATGCCTAACTGCAACTTTCAAGCGTGACAAAGCTTTGATATTGTTCCAAAACTTTCATCCTTTTATTTGCTGTTTGGATTTTATGCCAAAAACAAACCATCTTCCCGATTTGGAAGCAGTTATAACGACACTTATGTTTCTTTTTTTGTTTGTTGCTTTTAGGTTTCACGCTGTCATGAGGAAGTTCACGAATGTAGTAGCACCCAGAAAGGCTCACCTGCAGCTGCGATCTTCATAAATGGACATTCTAAATCAACCACTGCTAAGGGATGACTTTGCCCGAGCACGATTTCACTCGGACGGAGAATTTGTCTAAACTTGCGCTTCCGATATGTCCCGTCGACAACTCCACGTATCCAAGTTTCTTTGGAGTAGACTTAGCCGTGCCAGAAATAGAAGCAATAGCCACGGTGCTCACGTTGTTCTGTGTTATCATTTTCACGATCGTTGGTAACATTCTAGTCATACTAAGCGTGTTCTCGTACAAACCGCTCCGAACGGTTCAAAATTTCTTCATAGTATCCTTAGCCGTCGCAGACCTCATGGTAGCTATACTAGTCCTTCCCCTAAATGTGGCCTACTCTATTCTTGGTAAGTGGGTGTTCGGGATCGGCCTTTGCAAGATGTGGCTGACATCGGATGTTCTTTGCTGCACCGCAAGCATACTCAACCTGTGTGCTATTGCCCTCGATCGATTCTGGGCTATAACCGATCCTATTAATTACGCTTTAAAAAGAACGTTGCGAAGAGTCTTGTGGATGATATTCGGTGTTTGGGTGTTATCAGCCATCATCAGCTCTCCTCCACTTTTGGGATGGAACGACTGGCCCGAACATTTCCACGAGAAAACTCCCTGTAAGCTGACAGAAGAACAAGGCTATGTTATTTATAGTTCGTTAGGCTCATTTTTCATTCCTCTGCTCATTATGGCAACTGTCTACGTAGAAATATTTATAGCAACCAAAAGACGTTTGAGAGAACGAGCTCAGCAAAGTAGCAATCTAAGAAACGCTAAAAACGCATCGCAAATCACCTCCGCAGGAGACCAAACCATCCAGCATGACCATGACTCCGTCAGCAGTGAGAACAACGAACCGGAAACCAAGCCCGTGGCGCCTTCAGGCAAAAAGAAGAAGTCAAAGAAAAAGAAGAAGGGCGAAGTTCTTCTTCCCAATGGAGAAGACTCGGTCGTTGACAACCAGGAAGGTTCTTCAGAATCCCAGAAGGGCTCCTCCGAGTATTACCAGGAGCCAAGGGAACACGTGAAGATTCACACGTTCAAGGTGGATCAATTCATAGAAGAAAAGCAAAGAATCTCTTTGTCAAAGGAAAGACGAGCAGCGAGGACGTTAGGCATAATCATGGGAGTGTTTGTCGTCTGCTGGTTGCCCTTCTTCCTCATGTACGTCATTCTTCCTTTCTGTACGAACTGCTGTCCGACGGAAAAGCTTAAGAATTTTATAACGTGGCTCGGTTATATAAATTCAGCTCTTAATCCAATTATATATACGATTTTTAATATGGACTTCAGGAAAGCGTTCAAAAAGTTATTAAGAATAAGAAATTAATTAATCCATTTGTTTTTATTTATTAATTGAGATTTTATAATAAGGATCCGGATTTGAATGACTGTCTTAACGAGTCACAGGTCACGTGTCCTTTATGTTGCGACTACTTACTTTCATTTTGACGAAACTGCCACGTATAATCAAACGTGACTTGTAGTAAAGCCCTCAAGGAAACTATAAAACAGTTTAGAAATATGCTTTCTCTGGCTCACAGCATTCAACATTTCCTTTCTCTCACTGTTTTCTTTACTGTTTATTATACAAATATCAGAGCAACACATACAAAGTAGAAAAGAAAGAAAAAGGGAAAGAGGAAGGGGAAGGAACATTGGCCCAGCATATTGTTATACAAGTTTTGTGTTGTTTCTTTCTCCTCCCGTCATCGGAAGCTTCTCGTCATTTTGTGTTTTCCTCCAAAATTGAATTGTAAATGTTTTTCTAGTGTGAACTAATTTTTATCATTAGTTCTCGAATTTAACTTTCTTTCTTATTATGTTGAGGGCTTTAACACAAGACCAGAGGTCGGTAAAGTGTGACTCTTCCATAAAATATTCAATGCAAGCGCGAAGTATTATATATTAACTAAATATTATCTTTATACAAGTTATTTAACGTATGTCTACGAAATTTAAGGACCTACAGTCATTAAAGCTAAGGTTGCTGAGCAACATTTATGATATTTAATGGTTCATGGAAGTGTGCACTATTTATGAAATTAATTCTACTTTTATGTCATATCACTCACTCCGTGGTCCTACAGCTACAGAGCAGCCTTGGCCTTCTACCGCCGAATTTCCGGCCATTCGGATCTCTCCCTCGCCGGCAAATTCCATATTCGGGCTCCAGGACTTTGAAAGTCTTCTTTTACACCATCCAACCATCTGCAACTCTCCTTGCCCCGGAATGCCGGAGTATAGGTTTTGGCAATTGAGCTCGGTGATGAATACTTAATGTGTGTCCTACGTGTGACAGTCTAAACAAATATAAGTTACAAATTATAAATCAGGCACCAAATAATACTCTTGAGGGTCTGGAAGACCCGTCGGTGATGGCAATACTTTCCAGAGATCCCCCGTTCGGCGTCCTTCTGACTCTTCCGTGGTTCGGTTCTTCATTTGTAACGAAGAGGAAAGGTAGACATGATTGTTGTTCTGTTGTCTTCTTCCTTGGCTGTCCTTGTCGGGCGCGTTCGTTGTCTGACTTTGTTTCCAGGACTTGCCGACAGAAGTTTTGAAAGATCAAACGCTTTTTTGGTGGGCCCTAAAGGTCCTTCATTATGTTATTCATGTCAAGAAGTGAAAAGGTTTGCTGAAGTGCCAAATAAAACTTTCTTCTCCTTTCTCTTCACCTCACATTCTTCAACCCTTAGGGAAAAAATTTTTTAGGTCAATTTATAAAACAAATGTTATAATTAAAAATATATCGATGCACAGCTAAAATGAGACAAGAAAAAAGAAATCTAACGTAGTTGTTAATACAGACATATATTGTATAAATTATTAAAACAAATTATTTCTTTCCATTACATTTACAAAAAGAATTGTAAAATAATATTTGCACAATTTCAAAAAAATTAATAAGGTATATTGTTTTTCTAATGTTATAGTTATTTTAAATTTTTAATTACTATAAGAAAGTAAAATATGTTTGAAAAGATGGGGAAAAATTTCTGGAAGTATAACAGGCAATAAAATTTATTTGTAAGGTGTGCGGTTCATTTTCCGGAATTTTTTTTCCCTCTTTGCTTCTTTTTCTTGTGTATATATCAATTAGAAAATGTAAATTGAATATTAATTATTAAATTACTGTACATTAATTAATAAAATTGATTATTAGCGTTGATTTTTTACTGCATTTTCCTTGTGATGTTTTCCCTTCCCAAGGCCATTCGGGAATAAAAATGAGGAGTAAGATAGTTTTGTTGTTTACCGTTATGTCACCGTGCGAATATTATGTATGGTTCCCGGTGATTATTTATAATCACCAATTAAACATGGTAAATGTGAAAAATTATTGCAAGTTTACCACATTTATTTTGTAGTTTTGGAATACAAGAAAAAAAATTAGGTCCCCGAAAGTTCTGTCCGATAATGTTACAAGTTTGAACACATTTGCGTATACTCATCAGTCGGTTTTTTGGTTCTCTCGCTTTATCACCTATACGGTATATATACTAACCTAAAATTGGAGATAATTCACCTTAATATTAACATAGAACGCACTGGCTGATTGACAGATTTGAAGATCTTTCATGTCACTGTATTTTGTATGATTTCCAAAAAGGAAGAAATGACACAAGAGGAGGGGATAATATGTTCAATTTGTTGGATGAAGCTACAGTTTCTGACAAAACTTGAAGAAGATGGTTTGGGAAATTTCAACTAAATAATTTTGATCTTTCTGATGAGCTACGCTCTTGGCGGCCGTCTTTAATCAACGACGATACTCTCAAGATCATGTTAGAGCAAAGGCCTTTTTGTTGGCAACATCAAACATTGACGATACAAATAAGTCACAAATAATGATGGACAATCACACTACTCAATAAAGATTGTTTAAGGTTTGATACATTTGTACTTAAGTATTATTTTTAAAACGGGCAGGCTTTTCCTGTGGACCTAATAAATAACAAATAAAAACAGGTTCATCGTTGACTAGAACAAGTTATTACGATAAAAAGACGACCATGGGTGAAAAAAGTTTGGGAACCACTGCCCTAAAGTTTTATTCCACTAATGTAAAAATATAAATAATATAATAATAATAAATCGATTTACAATATTAAAATGTCAGTTATTTCGTTAACAGCTCCCAGAATGATAATGATAGTAGTAGTTGCCAATTCAAAGCTACGAAGGGTGTGAATAGGGGTTCGAAAAATGTGAGGAACTAGTGACCTCGAGGAAAAATCAGAATCCACAATTCCAATTTTCAAATTTCCGACAAGGTAATTCAAATGAAAAAAAAAGCGATTGATAAAACTAAGCCATCAGCACAGAAGGTTCTGGAAAAGCTCAAAAGAGGTCTCTCGTCTACAGCAAAGGAGTGACATCTAACAACGAAAGTATTAAAGACTGGGTCGGAAAATTCTAGGAAGATTAGTGCAATTTCTTACCAGCAGATGACGTCAATGTTCTCATTTTGAGATGTCTTTCTTTCGCGGACCATGCTCTATCAGTTTTCATCTTGAGTGTCCCTAGGAAAACTGACTCTTGTATACTATCTTTCAAAATGCAAAACCCTTTTGCGTGAGTCCTACTTCCTTTAAATCTCCCTCTCTGCAGGAATGATGTCGGCCTTGCTTACCTCCTTTAGTCTTATTTTTTGCGATATTTGTGAGCGGAATCCAAAATGACCGTCCACTGTAAGCTCTCCTGGACAAAATTCAATATTCAGTTCAATATATAACTTTACATGAAGCGTTAAAGTGTTGGCTAAATAAAAGATACAAAAGCGTTGTGAACAAGTAAATGCATACAGTAACACAGTTTCAAACTTTCGCACATCTAGTTATACGTATTCAACATTCTGTCCCTACTCAGGTTAGTTAGAAGCTCTACATATTTCTATGTCAGGGTGGTAGTGCTGTGGCTGGTAATATCTTCTTACAGAGTGGTAAGCTGGACACATCAACGCAGATATAACGAACTTCACTTCTCCTAATTCTCTTTCCATTCCAAAATAAAAAACCACAATTGAAAAGGTGTAATCTCTAAAGTATACTAAACATTATTGATGAGATCCCGACAAATTTAAAAAACATTGAGAAGAGCTGAAAAGGAAAAGTCATCAGATTGGACTTTTTTGAATTGATTAAATAATGTCTCAGACTTTTTTTATTTCTGAAAAATCTCATTTATTAATAAATTAATTTTCTTTTCCAAATGTACAGAATAACCGTTAATATAACGGCCATATTTATTTTTTTATACAAAATCTTGAAAGAACACGTGCAAAGAAAGGAAAAATCGTTTTAAAACCTTTTATGAAGAAATATTTACATAAACTTTAAATTCCTCATTGACGGAAAAATTTTTTTGCTTTGTATTTTCGGTTTAATTATTCAACAATGAAACAATTAATATTCAATTTAATTAATTAATCAATTGAAAGTCTGTTATTCACTGTAACCTAATGCAGTATAGGTTGAAACGCATTCTCCCTTCCGTCCGGCTATCCGCCTGTCTTCCCGTCTTCATTGACCGCGAAGGAGAAGCGTTACAGTTTGGTTATTAGTCAGACGGTGCTCTCCCTTTTAGTTACCATTAATGGAGTCTCCGGTGTTGGATCCTCTTCGGCGGTTGATTGTGGTACCTGAGTTAATCTCATTGGAGCAGGTACTTGGGAGTAATTTTGGGCAACGGTCGAAAGTCTTTGCTGGGAAGAATAAGAGTTTACCCAGTGATTCCGCGGTATGGTACACGTTCCCCCCGAATACTTGACTTCAGTTGCCTGCGGGTAGAAAATTCCGATGAAAGAATTATTTATGTGAAAAGAGTGAGAGAAGAGAAGCCGAAGGAAAGATTTACCATTGGATGGCGGTGATGTGACATGTCTCTCAATGGCATGCCGTTACGTAATGTGCAATAACCCTGAGGGCCTGTACCTTGAAGACCTGCAGCGAGGAGTCCTCTCGTTGGTGATGTCGTTTCTATGGTTGATATGAGCTGCCTCTTGGGCACGAACCCTATTCTATCTTCTTCTTCCACTGAAAACAGTTTTAATTTTGGGTAAGTCACCTGTCAACATTTTCAGAGTCATTAAAACAAAAAAAAAGCTTTCGAAATACCTGTGTCTGACTGGGGTATTATGTCAGGATTCTTTTCATCGCTATCCCCAGAATCACATCCACTTTGGTCTAATTTACTAGCGGGTGACCCACTTTGTTCCTGACTGTTTTTATGTCTCTTTCTCCTGTTCGCTCTATAACATTGCAACCTAAGAACCAAAGCAATGGCTGCAGCCACTAACAAAAGTGCTCCTCCCACGATTGCTGCCATTGTCATCAATGGAGTCATTTCAAGAACAGACTTTCTTCTCTCTAAATGATAAATATTGTTATAATTTAGAATCAATGGAAACGTTAATCATTTGTTTTTGACTGCTAGAGGGTGTTCTCCAACCTTTTTCTGACGTTAACTGCTTTTCAGGAAGTCGCAAAGTCGAAGCCTGTACGACCATAGGCTCGCTTCTTCCTTTAGGATTGAAAGCGTATACTAATGCATGGTACTGGGCGCCGGGCTCCAAGTCACCAACACTAAATCTGGGAAGAAGGGACGTAACATTGGTTTTCATTCCTTGGGTGCTCGTTTTGAGAAGTTCAAGGAAAAAAGATTGAGGAAGTCCTCCGTTGAATCCTTCCGAGCATCTTATTGAAAACGAAGTCATCGAAATGTTGGCTACTGTACAATTGCTCACTGGATCGGGCCGACCTGAAACAAAATGATTCCTCTATCAAAGTTCTTTGGTACCTTGGTTTATTGTCCATTCGAAAGGACAATACGACTCACCAGCTGCTATAATATGGAAGACACATGGAACTTTCTGATCTCCGATGGAATTCTTTGCCCAGCAAAGAAGTGTACCGTAATCCATCTCAGTTCTGGGAGTGTACGAAACAACGGAAATCGTTCCTGATTTAGTGACGTGTGAAGACGCCACATCTATACTTTCGGCTGAGTTGTTAAACAACCATCTGAAAGTGACATCAGGAGGATTGGCATCTACGGCGCAGGAGATCCCTGCTTTCTCTGACTTAGCTACTCCGTGCACTCTTGTCTGATTCGGTTTGCACGTGGGCGCATCTGAAACGTTAATTTTCCTAGAAACCCTTCCTTTTTCCCTTATACCTTGGTCAAAAGGAAATCCATACTTACATAATATATTCAAATAGAAAGGAATACTTTCGCTATCTCCTTCTGAGTTGAAGCCTACACAAGAGTAGTTTCCGGCACTTGACCTACTGACTCCCTGAAGGACCAAAGACTGATTGCTGATGATGATTCCTTGGCCAATGTTGTGATTCAGTTGTCGGCCCTGGAATTTTTTTATATGTGGAAAAAGACGAACTTTTTGAGATGTTGTCATCATGACACACCTTACTGTATTGTTCTTAAGAGACAACTGTTTAGAGAGAACCTCAAACTTGTGATAACTCAGTTTGTTCTTTTTCTTCTTTTTCTACTTACGTTGTGTCTCCATTCCACTTTATAAACAGGAGGTTCGGCTTGAACCAAACAATCGAAATAAACATCTGTTCCTTCCCTGATGGCATTTCTGTTGAATGATTTCCCCAACTCTATTTTGCATTCCGGAACATCTGGAATTCACAAAACATAATAACATCTCTAAAACACCACAAAAATTCCCTCTTCCTTAGGTCCAGAAGGAAAAAGATTGAGGCTAATAGTAAGGACCAAGCCAATCGAATTAGAAGAAAACAAATTAAACAAAAAGAAAGATAGAAAACAATGAGATTAACGAAAAACGAAAGATAGAACCAAGAGCCCAAATTCCCAAGAAAATCAAAACTTTATAAAACACGAGCCAATGAAGAAAGTAGATTTCGTTCATTGTTATCAAACGGAAAGACGGGATCTTTTCACGACTCGTATTTCGGTGCCGATCGTTTATTTTAACAAGAGGCAAACTGTCACATGGCCAATAACTCTTCTCCTTTTGTTCTCAAAAATTTATTTAATAATTATTGGAAAATGCAAACTTTCTTAAACTTTGGGGAAAAAACTCTAGCACGCCCCGCTACTCCTGACCCTCAGGGGGAGGGGGCAAGAGGCGAAAACAGAGCCAAAAAATTCTGAGAACTAGATATTTTCACACTCACATTGAATCTTTAATTTCCATCCGTTCTCCAGTCCTTCTCCGGAGAACATGGAATTGACAGAACGACAGGACAGATACTTTCCAGCGTCTTCTTTGGTCGGAACGAGTGAAAGAGTGCTCGTCGTTGTGTTTCCGTCGCTTGATGTCTGTAAAGACAGGTCATAATTTTTAAAGTTTCCGTTGTAAAAAAAATCACACAAATTGTTATTAATATTAATACACACTTGAATATGTATAAATAAAACCATCAAACTTTGGTTATATAATAATAATATAAACTTTGGTTTGAACTCAAAAGTAGTCAGAAATTATATACTATGTCTATGCCGACTTTCTCGAATATTTTTCCTGAACTTTGAAGCAGCCTATCTCCCCTAATAAGCCAAGGAACCTTTATATATGGACTCAATACAAGACAGATATACTCAAACATCTTTCCCAACTTAAAAGTTAAATTTTCCATGAAATTGATGTGGACCTAGACAATACTCAACAACAGAATCATGCCAAAAACTATCTGTTGTTTAAAATTACATTATGTCTGGTACATTATCTCTGAAAACTTTCTTCCCATTGCTTACATCCTATCGTTATACCTTCAAACATTCTATTAATATATAGGTATTAATTTATATCTCGTCTCATTTATCATTAGTTTCGTCATAAAGTATTCAAATATGATATCTAACTCAGAATATTGAAGGAAATATACCTCTGGGTATATATTTTGAGTTGGTTTATTCAACAGGTTGTGTATTCATCAACATCAACACACCAGAAAAGTACCCAGAAACAATATACTGTATGTGTTTCTGTTGATTTTCTCAATTATAAAAAAATTGTTTTGGATTTCGAAGTTAATGAACGCCTTTAAGGATATCACGAAGCCAAAACTTGAACATAAAATAAAAAGGACGATAGACGACTAAAGTTAAAAATTGGGTCTAAAGTGTCAGATATAACACTAAGGATAATGTTACTTAAACTGTCGACGTTATCTACTATAGAAAACACGAACAATTCACATTTTCCATCTTCATTTTCGTTTCCGATTCTTGTTTACTAATACTGGTCACAGCCCCATTTTATTATTCAGTTTACAACGTCGTCAGCCTTTTTAATTTTTTATAATAATCTGACTAATGCTGCCGTTGAGAGTCTGGAAGACCCGTCGGTGATGGCAATACTTTCCAGAGATCCCCCGTTCGGCGTCCTTCTGACTCTTCCGTGGTTCGGTTCTTCATTTGTAACGAAGAGGAAAGGTAGACATGATTGTTGTTCTGTTGTCTTCTTCCTTGGCTGTCCTTGTCGGGCGCGTTCGTTGTCTGACTTTGTTTCCAGGACTTGCCGACAGAAGTTTTGAAAGACCTAACGCTTTTTTGGTGGGCCCTAAAGGTCCTTCATTATGTTATTCATGTCAAGAAGTGTAAAGGTTAACGTCGTCTGCTTATTTTGTCAAAATTCTGAAATTTCCTTTTGTAGAGACAGATGTAATGTCAGGTTAGTTTTTTGAATATATAATTCTTTAACCGTCATCCTGTATCTAGTTATTTGTGATATTTTCATACTGATGTGGTCAACAGCATTAATGATAAAATTGATGAAGAGAAAACCAGACTAAATCGGACCATTTTAAATTCAAATCATCTGCTGCCACGTCCCTTTCTTACAAAAAAAGGTTGAAAAGTCAATTTCTAGCGAATATGGGAGGCGATAAAATCGACCAAAACTTTTTTTGACCATGCATGTTTGCCCCTTTCCCACATCCTCATCCTTCTTCCACTTCTCTCTCTCTCTCTCTCTCACTTGCCCCAACTCCTCTCCTCTCCTCTTCTCCTTTCTTCTCCTCCTTTCCCTGCGTCATGTAATGTAAATAATATTTCAACCGAACGTCATTTACATTACCTCTGTTCGTGTTTTGCCTTTTGCACACAAAAACAGAAAAAAATTTAAATATTGGTGGACGCGTTTGGTTGAACAATCCTCCCTTTCCCCACCCCCTTCCCCCAAAAAGAGAAAATGATTCGGCACCTTGAAATGTTTATCAGAACCTAATTTTAAATTTTCTTTTGAAGACAGGTGAGTTTTAAGATTTTTGCAGCTCTTACTATGACTGTTAGTAATCTTAATATTTTGACCCTTGACCCAAATACTGACGTAGACTACCATGTAAACTACCATGTACGCTACCTTGTGACGAACGACAGTGACTTCTTCTGCGATACTTTGGCAAGTATAAAGTTTTGTAGCGTATATTTTTATGAATAGACAGAACGAATTTTAAAATAGGGAAATCGATCAAGGCTAATCGGGGATGATAAAACCTGTGCAGAGCTGCTGGGTTTGACGACGACGACGATTGGTCGCCTATGTTCGACTTCCGCGGTGTCGGAAGCGTGTCAGAAAGTCTTTTTCGAGTTTCCTTTGTCTTTGTTTAGTTCATTTCTTTTTGTTTGTTGTGCGTTTTTTTATATAAAAAACTTGCAGCTATATTATATTTATTACTATATATGTTATATGCAAATCTTCGTCCAATATGCCTTTATCTTCTTCCTTTCCTCCGCCCATCTTGTTCCGTCTTTGCCTCTAGTTCTCTTGGAAACTCTGCTGGTCAAGTTTCTTCCGCAGGACGTCCCGTGGTATCAAATCCTGTTTAGATATTTCCAGCTTCTTTTCTCAGTCGGTCCTTTCAGCCTCACAGAACTAGGCTCTTTTGGTCTTCTTATCTTGGAAGAAAGAAAAGATGCGACTGGTCAGTCTGTTGTGCTCCATGCGAGCTAGGTGGTCGTGAAAGGCGGTTCTTCTTTTTTCCATAGCCTCTGACAATTTAGGGGTGTGCTTGTAGACTTCGAGGTCATGTAGTCTATTTTACTCGCCTCTCTCTTTGACTGAACCAAGGATTCTTCTCAGAATCTTGCATCTGCTTAAGCTCGAGCTTTTCCGTCAGGCCTTTCCTGTTTAGATTGAGGCACTCCTCTGCATATATGCAGTTATTATATGTCTCCTAGTAGTTAAATTCTCAGAGTTTGGTGTCCAAATAGTTGAGTTCCGTTACAGTTTACATGTCAGGAATTCTCAGTCTGCGAAGTGATTAGGAAACGTTCAGTTTATGTTCTCTAAACACTGACAATGAGCATTGTGTTTGTAAATGTTATACGCGGGGCATTTTACCACAAAGCATTTTAATCCTTTTATAAAAATGTCATTTCACTGCGAAAGCTTAAAAATAAAAATGAGTTGGAATACCATAAATGAGACTCTTCTACCATTTGAAAAGGCTAAAAAAGTTCGATGGTGTTCAAAGACAAGCAAACATGAAATAAATAACATAGAGTAGAGTGCAATAAAAAATAATGAGTGGTGGAACGACTATTATTTTTTATTACACTTCCAAGCGTACAACATATCAAAATAGATTTAATTTCGCTCTAAAATATTTGCCACAAAATAAGTGTATACAGTATAATACCAAAACTCTCACCAAGGATATCATGTTCTAATACAAAACACAAATCGCAATCTCAGTTACTTTGTCAACTCAATACAAACATGTTCAAACTTGATGTAACATTATCGGACAGAATTTTCCTAATATTTTGTTATTAATAGGTAGATAAATTGAGAGTTTAATTTACTAAGTAAACTGAAGAATTTAAACTTTTAAAAACAGCTTTCAAACAATTCATTCTTACCACTATTCCTATAAGTGACAAATTTTGGAGTGTCAATGTTCATTTACAAAAATTAACGTCGAGTACTTAAGTAACATACACATTTTAAGCACCTACCTATGTGTATTTGGTATTCAGGACATAGAAATTGCTACTATTGTAGTTTAATAACTATTATTTTATACTTAAACCACTTTGAGAACCACTGCTTTAATTAGAACAAAATTAGACATAAAAACTGATAAAGAGAATAGAACGAAGTGTAGAGTAAGACGACGAGACATGAAAAGTGGTGGTTTTAATCCCGTTTTTCACCCTTAATTTTTGGGTATAACAGGATGCGGGAGGAGGATTCGAACCAACGACCATTTGCGTCCAAGTCAGGAGCTTTAACCACTACACTACTCCTTCCACCGAGACATGAAAACAGCAAAAGAAAAAGGAGAAAACAAGTTGGGCGTGCTAACATATCTCAGTAATCTCAATACTACTAATAATTTTCAACAAGACTATGCCGATAAATCAAAGATGGCGTAGCGGGTCGCGGGTGTTATGAACCCTGGGAAATAACAGCTGGAAATGTTTGAGAAGCTTTAAGATGGACACCCCCTCCTCTCTCTTTAGAAGCTTGAAAGGGAACTGATATGTGTGTACACATTGACCCAAAGCACGCAAGACCCGGAAAATTTATGCCCGGGTTCTAGAGTTCTGATTAAGTCGAGGCTGGTTGACATAGTTTCTGGCCCCGCCTCCTTTCCCGTAAACCTTGTGTTGTCCTTCTTTTCAAATTAGGCCAAAAGACAAAGGAAGGAAGATAGTGGAAGGGTGAGTGTATAGGGCGGGGGTGTAGAGAAGATAATGTGCGAGGAAACTTTTTGTCGGGAAATTTACGGAAACCTGAAACCAGGCCTTTAACTTCGGGTTTGATCGTGTTTTAGTGAGGCATACTGTATATCGATTTCTCCAGCTTTTACTATCCGCTGTGAATTATAATGTCGGTCTTTTCGGTTCTTCCTTTCTGTTGAATTGTTTCAAGATCTATGGTTGAGGTCCTTCCGCTCATTTTCTTTACTCTCTCATTAATTAAGATTTTGGTTTTTCCTTTCTGTTCCAAAATTTTTTTATGTGATATAATTTTGCTCTTTTTTTATGGATGTCTTTGTTAACCTTCTTATTTCTCTATGACTCTAGGACTGTATCAAAATTTAAACGCTAACACTTTTGTCTATCTTTCTCTCTTGGTCTAGCCTTATCATATTCATTTGAGGTCGGCTCTTTTTATCACTTTTATCAGGCGCTTCTGTTCTGGGTCGTCGTCTTCTCACCTAGGATTTCCTGATTACGGACAATCAAGTTTGAGGAGCTTCCTTGGCACTTTTCTGGTCATGTGTTCTGGTTTTCTCTCAACGTGGTCAATTCAGGCGGGTTTCACTCTCTTTTTCGTCATAGGAACATACAGTATTAGCTCGCGCTAAAACTTTTCTGTCTATCGACAATAAAATGAAATACCGAAATGGAAGAGTAGCTGACTCACCGTTTCTTTCGTTTTATCCAACCGTTGTCCATCCTTCCACCAAGTGACTGCGGCAGGTGGTCTAGAACCTGATGACTGACAGAGCAAATCGTATCTTCTTCCAGCTGACAAAGACTGAGTCGAACCCAATATCCGAACGTCTAAGGGCGGAACTGTAAAAAAAAAATGAAAAACAGTCAAATGAGTTCATAGTAGGTCATGCCTCCAAGTGTTTGCTATTTCTTTTCACCTCCCCTCTCCAAGACATTGCCTACAGGAGTAATTCGAGTTTGCTTTGCTGTCGTTTGTTCTCAATATTTAAACTTAACTTCCCACCTATTAATCGTGAGACAAAACAACACAGGAAATTTCACTAATAGACTTTCTAAAACTTTTTGCCGTTGATATAAAATGGTAAAATAAATTGTTGTTTGACTCTAGTTTATATAATATATAAATATAACTCGTACAATAAAACAAGAAGGAATTTTTTTTAGAAAAGACCTTATCGTGATTTATGCCACGTTCTCCTTTATTCTCTCTATTCCTTCTCTTCAGCTCTTGCTCACGGATTTTTTATACTCTGTCTAAACAGCACCCCAGTGCGAGATTTCTTTTGTTTTGACTTAAACTAAAAACATGCTTTTAGACTCTTAATACTAATATATTCACTCAGAACTGAGTTGTGCTATTATTACTGAAGAAACATCCGGAGCCTGGTGCTTAGTATTGCTAGAATCGATTTGAATCTTACACTAATGAGGGTGCTTCACTCTCAGTAGAATTGTGTATGCGACGTCGAATGTCGTTAGTCGCCTGTCGTTCATTTCCTATCTAGTAGTTATTCCAAAATGGCGGTTTTGACAACACATGGTTTTAATGTGGATGATTTCCTTAATTTTTTATCTAAAGATTTTCTAACATCTTGAGTGGTGATTTTACTATTCTCAAATTTAGCCTTTGTGTTAATTCTGGTAGGAAATCGCTAGATTTTTCCTAAAATTCACTTTCCGGCTGGTGGACTATCCAAATCCCACTGCTATCTCTCTTCTTTATGAGCCCCAGAACCAACGACGTCTAAATTGCTGGGAATCACTTGACACAGCAACACCCTTCTCCTGGCACACCTAGTCTATCACGACTCCTTATCCATCTATCTATTTGTCTATTCTTTCTATTATTTCTTCCCTCTTTAGTTTCTTTTTGTTCTACTTCTCTGTCCTCTACTTATTTTCACTTTCTGAACCTGTTCGAGTTAATCGAACAAAAAGCCTGATGAGCAGACACCCGCGCTTTGTGGGCGCAGTTCGGAGCCGGTGGTAACAATAAGGCGGGTGTCTGCGAATCAGGCTATTTTTAGCAGTAGGTTTTGCGGTTTTTTTTTGTTTGGGTTTGGAGTTCACGGGAACTCAGCCAGTCATGCGACATTCTTGGTTAGAGAAAGACGGTCGGAGTTCTCGCCAGGAAGGCTCTGTACGAGTTAAGAGCAGTCGGACACAACTCAAATAATTTGTAGAGCATGTAAGAAAGACGATCAATAAATTACGTTTTTAAGAAGTTTAGTATTTCTTAATTGTATGCCTTTGATCATTCCCTCGGGTAGGGGTTTCTTACAGAACTCTTTTCTTTTCATTCTCTCTTCAGCAATGGGTTTGTGTTTTCTTTTCATAGAGCAAAGGTTAATTATATACCTAGATAAGACTAGAAAATTAGAAGTTTACTAAGAAGACTGACCAGAGTCTTTCCTTTACGTTATAAATTAAGAAATAAGTGAATGATAGCAAGAAAGAAAAAGTTATAAAGGACGAAACAAGAAATAAAAGTCTTTAGTCACGCTATTAGAGGGAGGTATACAGTATATCGTGCCTAAAGAGGTTACGTTTGTCTTTTTCTAAGCTTTTCCCACGTCTTTTTTTTTCTCTCTCTCCCTCTCTATATAAAGCACAAATATTAACCTTGTTCAGTTTGTAAATAACTAAGACGAGACAGTAAATCAGTCAGGAAGATCGTTCTGCTTGCCTCCCCACAACGAGATTTTTTTGTAAAATTCATGGGTCTATCAGATGCTTCCATTTTCAATGGAAACACTTAAAATTTATTAAACAATTTTCAAAATGCTTTCTCTTTATTTATTTATTTATTTATTTTTGTAAATACGAAAAGCATTCGGAGAAATTAGTTTTCCATTAAAATTGAGCTCACCTTCCCCCGTCTTTACTTTCTCTTTATCATTTAGTAAAAACCATTGAGCCATGTAAAAATCTCCTCTCCTTCGTCTCGTTCATCCCTCCGCCTTCACAACAAGTTTGTAAACGTTTTTCTAAAACTCGATGGAGGTGCTTTTTGAAACCGTGAGATCTCAAATGGCTTTTTCATTTTAATTACATCGAGTGGGTGTATACTCAGAAGTGTTCACCTAGGTAAACGAATATTTTGTTTCCATGTTAATGCTAGACACAGTAGAATTAAGTTTGTTTTTGGTTTGAACTTCCAACGACCACCCAATTTTGTTTTATTACCCCCTCGTTAACTGCCACCTGTTTCTATACAAGACTATAAGTGGTACGTCTGTCTTTAAAGGAGCTTTTGCTTAGGAAACAGACCAGTGTCTTAATCCCGGAAAGTGGATAGCAGATATGACTGAGCCATTGGTTTCGGGGTGAGAAGGAAAAATTGGTTAGAGTAGAGTGAAGGGAACATAGTTATGATGAAGAAGGAGAAGTGATAAAAACGCAGAGTAGGTATTTCAGAAGTAATCACCCAATTAGTTTGGAGTTGGTGACATTTTTTTTATTCCGTGTTAACTGCCATTTGTCTCTAAGCCAGACATCGAGTGGTTGGTCTGGTTTTAAATGGGCTTTATATCTAAAGAACTCACCCGTGTCTTAGCTTCAGGAATTGGATAAATGAATGTGACTGGACGTACAGTCTGTATGGTAGGATAAGATATAGGAGAGAGAAAGAAATGAGAAGAAAGAAAATATAAAAGATAATAGAAGAAATATAATTATAGTTATAATAAATGACATAAAAGAAAACAACTCCAAAAAATATACAAGAATCATGGAGAAGAATATTAGAGAACTGATGCAGAAAGCGATCTGCAAAGCTTTGAAACTGTCGCCTACCACCTCAAAACTTGTGGGTTCAGATCCCAAAAGTTTTCCTTTTAACAAAATCTGGTACATCTAATATTTTCTCATACCATATATAATATATCAAAGAAAATGAGTACTTGCGTCTAGGAAAGAAGAAAGAAAACAGACGAAAACAAATTAGATTTTTAATAAGAGGAAAGAGAACTTGATCCGATTTCTCTTTCTCTGGAAGTCTGAAAATTCCATGAAGAGTTTGTCAGCAATAAACTCTTTTGTTTTGATTTTTGTGTCAAGTGAAGAAGCTTTAACAATAAAAGACAAAACCGGAAATTAAAATATTATTAAAATATAGAAAAGAAAACTTCGAGGAAATTATTTGTATTTGAAGGATAGATGTATTCTTCCCCGATTATTTTTCGTCAATTTGAAGATCACGTACAATAGTTTCCGGTTTTTTAGCTTTACGACCCCTGAATTTTGATTTAAAAATCAAAATGTAATGATAATTTAAAAAAGAACAATTTTCTTTCATTATAGCGTGGATTGCCATTTGGTTGTTTGGTGAATTCTAGTGAGCATGACCATGAGTGGAAGTAGGGAGAAATAGAAGAATTCTTCTCATTCAGTTTGCTGTATAGAAACTGAGGAACTAAAAGTAGACGGTTGAGAGAACAGAAGTTCACCCTCTTCAAGGATGAGCATCAATTTGGAGTGTCACACTTTGATTTATGTTTCTTCTAAGCTCAAGGTGATTCTTTCGATATTGTTCGAAGCTTGGATACTAGAAAAATTGGAAAACTATATCTGAAGAAAATTAACTAGCTAACTTTTCTTTTTTCCAGCACAAGACCAGCTCTCTCGCCGTCCGAAATTGCCTTTTAAAAGAAACTGGTAAGGACGAAGACGAGCTTTGAGATTTTTGTAGTTGTTTCTGCCTAACCATGGACTACGCTGGTTCCAAACCTTTTTCTCGTTTTTACTTCTCTTTTCTCTCTCAGTAATTCCTGCTTTCCTTTGGAGTCAGTAATCCTTCATTCTCTGACTGTGGGATTTGATCACCTCCTTCCTGTTTTCTGTTTGGGCTTGTCTGTGAAGCCCTCGTGGGATTTCAGTTTTTTCTTTCAAGGTCTTTCTTGATCTCGTTTAACCACTCCTCCTAGGATTTCTTGACTTCCTATTTCGTTGGTAAGCTTTCCACTCACTCGCCTACTGATAGGAGAATAGAACGCTAGTCTTGTAGTTCTGACCTCATCTGGGATTTTCTTGCCTGGTTGAAGTAACTCTGAGTTGTGTCTTCCTTTGTATGAGTCATTTCCCTTGTACGGGTCTAGAATTTTTCTCAATGATTTTTCTTTCTGTGCGTTCTAGATGACTTTTCTAGTAACTCCTACCATTCGGCATCGCATTTTTATTGTACAATATACACAATATCTATACTATACACTCAATATGTACACAATACCTTTATTATTATTTACTTAATTTAAGTATGACAAAATTAAACCTAATCATGCAGATCAATAATTAGTGAAACAATGTATGAGGCTTCATCTATGTAGCTCTTCATTCCCTCATTTTGCCACTACCTCCAAAAAGTGAAAAGAAAGCTGTTAAACCACGAGCTTAAAATAGAATCAATACAAAAGCTGTAATGTGAAAACGTAAAAGTTTTACGGGCAACGACATATGTGAAAGGGAAAGTAAAGGAAGAGAGAGAGAGAAAGGGGGAGAGAGAGGAAGGAGAGGAGAAAGAGAATGAGAAAATAGATCCTGAGGCAGTTCTTGTTCTCCTCCACCTCCTACTATTACTCCTCTCTCTCTATTTCTTCCTACAACAATGTTTTTCATTCTTTTCATCGTTTAATTTAAGTGAACCGTCGATGAAAAAAGCTTTCCAGGTCTTTGGACCACTTTCTCCACACACTCGAATTGTGTAATCTCATTTAATGACCTTCCCGTTCACCTGAACGCTCGCAGGAAGAGAGGAAAGGAAGGAGGGGTGAGTGGAAGTGACGGCAGGAGCGGCGGGGGGGTTAGATGAAGAAAAAAAAGCAAAAGAGATAATCTAACTTGAGAATGGTTTTCGTTGACAGGTTCTTGAGGCTTTTACTGCTTGGTGTCAAGATTTGCCGAAGATAAAACGCAGATCCTTCAAGGCTTAGACAAGACTTTGTTGAAGTTTTTTGTGAGCTTTTCCTTTAAATTGCCTCGACTTTTCCAAAGTTTTTTTCTCTTATTCTTCCCTCTTCCTCCTCGGCCTCCCTTCTCTTCTTCCTCTGTTTTTTTTTAAACTTTTTACCGTTTTCCCTCTTGTTCGCTTGTTTAAATTACTTATGTCTTTTTAAGGTTTCCTCTCCTAGGTAAACTATTCGTCATTTTTGGTAAGCACTTCTTTTCTCTTGCCTTTCCTTTGTACAGTTATTGTCAATAACACGACTGGTCAATGACTTCAATCATATACTAAATCTTTATATGTTCCATTTCAGTCATTTTGAGTCAGTGACTCAGTCAGTGATTTAGAGTACCCACGTGACCGCTACACATCATATGCTACACTCGTTTTTACATATGACGGTCGTTCTGGCCTTATTGTTCGTACTGCAACCTATCTATTTAATTCCGTCGTCCACAACGCGGGACTTGGCAATATTTTGTTGGGTCATGGGCAGTACATGTACCCTTTGGGTGACCATACCAAAAACTATGGGGTAATTCGAGAACGAGTTATTGACAGTGAATTAGCTATAGTTGAGTTTTGATTCCGTTGTTCACCCTTTTTGGCTATAACAGGAGAATTTGAACTCGCGACTATAACTTCTTAGTCACTTAAGCAATACACCATCTCCCGCCATTTGTAACTGTAAATATATATTATGTAACCTACACGAACTCCTACAAAATTTGTGATTTTTCTTCACCTCTTTTTAGTGTCATAAGAACTTGAAGTTAGAAAACTGTGACTCGGCTTGTAAAAAAAAGAGAACTTTCTCGAAAATGAGAAAAATGAAAAACTTTCACCTTGGAGGGAAAAAGCGTCAATTCCTTTCCTATAGATTGAAACGTAGCGAGGGGAACGAGAACTGGGGCAGAAACAAAGATGATTCAAGACAAATGAACAAGCAAGGGGGCCCATACGCCACACTCTCCCAACGCCACCCATTCTTACCAAAGTTTGCTTACGTTGTTCAAAATTTATCTTGCTCATCACTTTCAAACTGATAGATAAGATAGATGGCATAAAGGAAAATGGCAAGTGGAAGAAGGGTTGGGTGCCAGGGGTTAAAAACTTTTTATAAAACTATTATGTACGAGCTCTCACGCGGAAAATTCATTTTGACATAATTCAAAAATGAGTGGCACACCTTCGAGCCACCACCAAATTTATAGGTTCTTTCGATTTCTTCCCTCAAAATGGCGGATCTTTAGGGTTGAACAAGCTAAGTAGGAAGGGGTTATTATTAGTAGTGAAAACTGTGTGTTCTTGTTAGTGTAAGTGAAATTCAGTTTTATAAAAGGAGTGCAATATTTTGGAGTGAAATACAGTAGCTGTATACAATAAATTGTTTAAAGCAGCAGAGACACATTATCAATGTTTCCAGTTAACTGCTGAGAACATCTTCAGTGGAATAGGAATTCCTGCCAGAAAAAAAATTCTCTTTGGTACATAACAGGACACCGCACATGAGGCCACCGTCGATTGTGGAGGAAGCAATGGCGGTAATATTTCCACCTCTCGAGGACAAAAAAAATTTTTTCAGTGTTCTCTGTTACAGTGGACAAATATTAACCAATAAACAAAGCACAGGAAGCAAAACATACAGTATATACTCACAGTTCATGTCAATGTGGACAGTTGCAGTGAGAGGCTGAGTCTTGTTATTGTTGACAGCCTGACACATAAGCTCCGAATGAAGATCGCTCCTCCCGAGATTTTTCAGGGAAACTTCCGACCGAACATGTGATCCAGAAGAGGAAACAACCTTCCCTATTTCCTGGTCGTTTCTCAACCAAGTTACAGTCGGTCTTGGTTTACCTGTAAACAAATAAAATAAACGTCTTAATGACTCTTAAGGAACTCGATATCCTACGAATAATTAGAGAAATTAAGAATGACAGAAGGGTAGAGAATTTTAGAGGTGAGATTGATTTTTAAAATTCTCCCTGACATTAGAGCACCTGTTGCAAGTTAAACCATTTTTTTGGCAGTTATTAATGATTTTAAAAATATCTCAATTATAATGTTTACTTCACGAAATTGTTCGTTTGGTACTGATCACAGCTCTCAAGTAAGTGTTTTACACTTTTACACTTTTCATTTGTGACTCGAAGTCCAAAATTAATTGATTATTTGGTTCACCGCAAAGGTTTGTTCGTTTATAGAATAATACGCAAATATAAATGTATCATACCTTAAATAATCTTTATTGAATAATATTTTAATTGCCATAATTATTTATGACTTATTTGCATCGAGAAGTATGATACTGTCTGAATTACTGTTACATTCTTTATTTAGTCTCTCGTTATACTTTAACAGAATAAGATTGCAGTAAATTGTTTCAAATTCCTAGCCTTAAATATGAAACGACATACAAGTGAACTTACCAATCATAGGAGGATATTATATGGCTATTTGTTAAGTGTAAGTGACAATAGCATTCCTAAAAGGGGTGCATACAAGTCAATTGCAAAAAAATACAGTTTCAGTCAGTATTCAAACAGTACCAGAGTCTGGATGCGAGGCATGGAAATCAGTCCATTAAATGTGAATTCAGAAAACGCGGTGGAGTTGGTCCAAAAAAGGAAAATTATGCATTAAATGGATATTATTATATTTATTGACATACTACTTATGTAGAGTGACTATTTTTGTCGATGTTTTTAGTAAAACTGTTAGTAGTAAATGTGTGTAATGCGTGAATATGTGAATCGGAGTGCGTTGCGCTGGTTCGTGGCCAAGCGCGAGAGAGAATGAAAATAATAATGCGTATGAACTTACCTGTTTTCCTGAGGTAAGGAATCTAGGACAGATGAACCTTTTAGGATGGGGGTGGAAGGAAAATTCACCTGTACCTTTTACCTTTTGCATAAAACGCGTGATAATGACTGCGATGCACTATGCGAAACGCGTATGTATTGATCAAATGCGAATATGCGATTTACACTAAAATGCGTATGAAAAACTGTTTAATGAGTATGCGAAAACTACACAATGCGTGCGAAATGCGTATACGAGACACTACAATCCGTGTGAAATGCGTTAATGAGACTGAGCTGAACAGGTGATCGCCGTCGAGTCTGATCGGCCCGAACAACGCCTGTCGCAGCTTGCTCTGAAATGAGTTTTGTACCTAACAACTGTCATTTTTGAAAAATAAACTATTATTAAATCAAATTTTTTGTTTAGAAATTAATTTTAAAAAACATATCAAGTAATATGGGACATTGAAAATGCAGAAATTTATTAAGTATTATGTTATGAGACAGATAGAGTATCATTTATTGTATTTGTGAAATTATTAATAATAAACAGTGCTCTATTGGGCAAAGAGGAAGGCCGAAGAGGCAAGAAAGCGGCTGTTGAAATAAACGTGGTCCTAGAAGGCCGAAACGGGGGGAAAAAAAACAGTGCTCTAGATACAAGTCCAAATGGCCGATCAGTCACACGTCCTCAAGCCACTTCATTGTCTGGACAGTCTTTTAAATATAGTATATGGTTTTCTCTCCTTTAATGGAGGTGTTGAAAGCATCAACAAGCCCTAAATACCCCAAAACCCATTATGGTTAAAAGCCACATTCTGTTTGATTAAGAGACACCAAAGCTCAACCGAAAGAAGGAATGAAAATTTGCTTTTGGCAACAGCCTAATTAATGTTCACAGAGAGCTCGTCAAGTGTGATGGGACGTGCATGTGACAGTAGAGGAAAACTCTAATTTGCTTAAATCCTGCGATTTCTTTCCTCTTCTTCATCTTCTCAACCTTAGTTTTCCTTCTTTATCCTTCAATCTCTCTCTTCATTTTTGTTTAAATGACTATTTGCTTTTACCTTTTGTAATAGTTCGCTATTCAATGCATAAAAAGTCAGTTGCATTACCGAACTTCAACTCCTCCTCCTCCTCCACATCCTTTTCCATTTCCCTTCTTCGTCGTCCTCTAAAGCGGATGGTGTCATTTCATTAATGTGTGTTAAACAGAACGAAAACTTTTTCTTAATTGCATTAAATGTTTACACTTGAAATTTTTCTCCTTAAAAGCTTGAATCAACTTCAATATAACGCCATTTTCCCTCCGACTTCCTCCTCGGTTAAAATAAAGGAAAATTCGGGGAGCATGAAAATCTTGTTTACGTGTCAAACTTTACCAGTTTACCATCGAGGATGAAGGAAGTGATTTATACAAAAGGGAAAAATTTTGCTAATATGAATATTGCTTGTATTAATAATTTGTAACACTTATGTAACTTATTAAAAGTTTTTGTTTACACAACGACTCGTGGTTTATCCGAATTTCTGTTTTGTTTTCAACGTCAAAACTCGCACCCGAGACCGGCCTCGATCTGACCCTCTCGCTCTCACACTCTCTGTTAATTCGTTTTCAAATGTAAATTTAAGTTGTTGTGCGTCCGCCATTTTGCATTTTCACGGCTATTTTACCTGATGTTAAGCTAACTGGAACTCGTTCACAAAAGGAATTATTATCTCTTCAGAGAGCGGGAGAGTTAGAGCTCAAGGGGCAGAAGGAAGAAAGGGAAGTAGGAGGCAACATATTTGTTGAGTTTGAATTTGGGAAAAATTAAGAAAAAGCCTTTTCCTGCTTTCCAAATTACTCCCTTTGATTTTACTAGTGCAAATTTTGAGGCTTTTATTTTAGCTGTTTGAGATTACATGATTCGAAGCTCAAAAACTTGATCTAACTAACAAGAACAAGATAAATTTGTGCACAACCGTTCTAAGAATGGGTATTAATGAAAATGGGGAAAACAGTGAAATCTCGAAGAAAAGTTTTAGAAGCTAAACAGCAGAACACACGACGTCTCATTTTGAGATGTACGAAAGCTTTTTCAACCGGCAAGAGGCAACTGAATGCAATCCCACGTCACTTCCTCTTCTAATTATCAAAACTTTCAGACACCGTTCAAATGAAGGCTTTCCTCCTTTTCCTCCAATCACTTTTTGAAAGAGCGAATTGTATTTCTAAGGCTCGAGCCTCACTCTGCCATTTTCTTCGACCCCTCCTTCTCCTACTTAAATTTTGAAATTTTGAAATCCTTTCAAATAACTGGTAATTTAATTTGAGTCTCGACTCCTTTCCCATCCTTCTCGTGTTTGCTTTCGCCCTTTTTTGCAACGGCCCTAATTCTTCTCTGATTTGTCTTTCTAATTATCATATAACATCCGACCAAAATGATTTTCTGGAAATTCTAAATTTTCCTTTTCATTTCATAAACTATATAATCCATTGTATGAAGGTTTTCTAGAATGGCACAAAGGGGAAAGGGTTTATAGGGTAAGAGTTACGTATTTTTCACAGTTAAGTTGGTAACTGTGTATATAATTCACAATAACAAGAGGAGAGTAGCAGAAAAGTAGTTAGAAAAAGAAAAGATAATATTTATGACGGTAATGACAACAAATAAGCGCATTGAGATAGTTGTACAGTAAGAATTAATGAAGAGTGAACTAAGAGAAAGAAAAAATAATAGAAATAAAGAAATTTTTTATTTCCTCGTGTTAACTGCCACTTGCCTTTAAGCGAAACATCAAGTGGTCTGGCTCTGAAGGCGCAAATAACTAGGGAAGTCTGAATGTTTCCTATTGCGACCTTGCCAGTTGGAAACAATTTCATAAAAAAAAACCAAAAGGAACGCAGGCGGCAGCAGGTACGTTGGAACGATCTCGAAGCTGCCAAAAGCCAAATAATAATAAAGTTATGGCCAAAAAGTTCCTGAAGGTTAATTGTTTCTAGACACTTTGAAATCGCTCTGAGCTTACGGTGATGAGTATAAAACCAATGCTGCCGCACACCAGAGGTCGGTCGCTAAAGTAAATAAGTGTAATCAACACGTGAATTTTGTTTGTAGTAAAATTTGTCGTTTTGTTGTAGTTATAGTTTGCAGTTTAAAATTTATTTACGTTTATTTAATACATTTATTATTGTTAGACAATTTATAGCTGTTTAATCCCATTTTAACCCCGTTTTTTAATTTTGGGGGTATAACAGGATTTGAACTCGCGACTATAACTTCTTTGTCTGTCACTTAACACTATACGTCAGACCTCTTGCTACCATTTAATTAATTATTTAAATTTACTTAATTTAATTTAATTAATTTAAATTTTAAATTGTGTTTTTACTCCCACATTTTCCAAATAAACAGATTAGCCACACAGCCGTTGGAAACAAAACACAACCCACATTAGAGAGCAATTTTGACGAATGACATCAGAAACCCAAGAGAAACTTTACCCATCATAATCGAACAAGTTTCATTGAGTTTCTCGTCGTGGGTTTTGTGGATTTGGATGAAAGCCTTCTTCCTTCATTCGTGCGTTCTCAGTTCCATTTAATTCCATTCATTATTAGACTTGAATCAAAGTTAATGACTACTTGGAAATATGGTCATCAGACATCATTGTCTCTTCGTAAGAAACCATCCAAGGGAAGAATAAACCTTCTTTCTGGAATGAATTCGTTCTCTTATTCAAATCTCTTTCATTCTCCCCTTTTTACTTTTTAATTAAAATGATTTCGCTCAAAAATCGGCTAACAGATGTAAAAGATGACGTCTTGCATCACGTCAAGGTAAAATGATTCAAATTTAAATTCTTTAACAGTAAAAATTTGTTTCAGAATCAAAATTTAAAAATTTCAGAAAGGAGAAGACACGGGAAATAAACAACGCTCTGGAAAGATCAGCATTAAAAGAATTTCCTCCGGTAGGAAAAGCGAAACAGGGAAAATTGAAATTTTCGCCATTTCTACCGAATAAAACTAACAAAGCCAATTTGTTTTATCTAAGACAAATAAAACGTCAAATCTAAACTAAAACTACTTTTTTGTCGACAATTCAAAAAAGGGGAGTTGAAAAGAAAGAGGAGGAGGAAACGACGTGAGAACAATAACAAAAGGAAGGAAATAATAGGGACTGACACAGAGCTTTAGAAAGAGAGAGACAGAGAGAAGAAGGGAAAAGCTTGAAAGAAAAGTTTTAAAGATGATCGCTTTTGAGCTTTAGCTGGAGAAAAGAGTAGAATGAGGAGAGAGGAAATGAAGGGAAATCCTTAATAAAAAAAAACCACTCGAACAAAACCATTTTCTTCATTTTTCTTTTTCACTTTTGTTTTAATATCTGGAAATGGAACCTAATGTCAACTTGGAGTAATAGCTCACTCCTCTTTCTCCAGTGCTGACCCTAGAGTTAGGGTAATAACACAACAGCACGACTTATCAATTACTGACAATAAATCAATTTCGAATATGTATTCAATTCTAAAACCATAATCGATGTTGGACAAGTGGTTAGATCTCTCCCCAATCATCTCAAAGGTAGCGGGTTCAAATCCCAACTGGATAAAAATGACCCAGTATTAATTAGAATGAATCACTTTTTAGCAGATTTGAAAGAGGTTCTGATGTTCAGCTCTAAATTTAAGGTTTGGATTTAAGTTTACAGATTTGATGACTTAGCTCTAATTTATAATATATTCATATCTGACATATTTTTGGTGTATTAGCGGAACTTGTGCTGCTGTGGCGTTAATAAGAAAGAGCCGGTTTCTTTTAATACGATAAAAGTCCATCCCATTGTTAGGGGTGGTTGTTCAAGTAAGCCTATTCAGGAGGTGATAGGTTCATTGATAGAAATAAAAGTCAACTTAAAAAGAAGATTTGTAGTGGGGAAAATGTAGTTCATTGACAAGGGCTTTTTCTATTCATACTAATTCATTGGTTCTCAACACGTTTAGTATAAATACAACCACTCAAGCCATAGTATAGAATCGATGGTTTTACAATTGAACAGTGAGACCCCTCCATCGGGGAACGTCTACGGTTCAATCGCGTTATTGTCGAACAACGAATTAGTGTACATTCGTTTTAAATACAATAAAATGTTATTGTAAACGAAATAATTAAAATTCATTTTAGAAACACATCATCCGCGGTAATACAACACCGGAGTTTCAACACAAAACCGTTATAATTAGATAAAACAATTACAATGAAAACTAATGTTTTTGAATTTACAGGATTTTCAGGTATAAGGAAAGCTGATTAACAACCTTGATGGTAACGTTAAGTCAGCTATTACTTATTTACCCGTCGCTCTTTCACAGAGCATAGGGCCTCAACGAAGTTGCGCCAACGGGATTTCAGCTCTCCCCAGGACTTCCCGTTCGCCTCCTGTTCCACGGACCTTCTCCACGATGCCTTAGGTCTGCCTCTCTTCCTTTTCCTTTGGGGGTTCCAGGTGAGCGCTTGTCGTTCTAACGCCGTTTGATCCTTCCTTAAGATGTGGCCGATCCATTTCCACATCTCCTCCGGATGTGGATATCTATTCTTTCTTCTTGTGTTCCAAAGTTCTTCATTGGCTATAACTTTCGGCCAAAATATTTTTAGTATCCGTCTAAGGCACCGGTTTAAGAAGGTCTGTTGTCTTTTTGTGATGTCCGGAGTGACTTTCCATGATTCACATCCGTACAGAAGGACTGACTTGACATTAGTTCTGAAAATTCGGAGTTTGGTTGCTCTGGAGACGTGTCGTAATTTCCAAAGGGCTGATAACTGCACAAACGCCGCGTTCGCCTTGCGAATTCTTGTTTTAACAAGTTTTTCCACAGCTGCTCCTCCGTCGCTGGTTACCACGCTTCCTAGGTATGTGAACTCTCTTACTTCCCTCATTCTTCACTGTCAGTCTTCTTTTCTCTTTTGAATTAATTCTTAAAGCCTTGGTCTTCGTGGCATTAATCTTCATGAACGATGTCTTTGAAATCTGGCCTGTTCTCTCCTCAATACAGACTCGACACGAATTTGTATTCGATTCAAGATGATATTCATCAGGACTTTGCTGGGAATAATGCCTCGCTAATTCCGGCAGTGTGTGGTGTCACCCTTTTTGGCCAGCTTTATGAGAATTAAGTCAGCTGTAGCCTCTATTATTAATAAATAGTGGCTAAGTTTTTTGCCTAACATAGGCATGACTCTACAAATAGGACTTTAAAAATTAATTAAAATATTATAGTCGATAGTTGGCTGAAAGTAAAAAATAAATAACAAAAAATCACCATCTCTCAAACACACCTACCAATAATTGTCTCACATGGGCTGATTCACACCACCGAACTTCCAAGACTGCCATAAAACTAATGAATCACGTGAATTCATTTCCTCAAACATATTTCACTGCGCACGCACTCTGTTAGCTCCATCTTAGCACTGTTCTGTCGCTTCATCTTTACTTTTAACATAAAACACAATTTGTTTCAGTTAATGCTCGCCAACCACTGATACTCATGTGTTTTCTCTTCGCTTAAGTGACTTGGTGGTAAATACATTAGCCTAGTGTTTTTATTTATTTGTTTCTTAATTTTTTTATCTGGATGGCGAGTAGTTTCAAAGATAAAAGTTCTTCTTCAGTTCTTTGGCTTCTTAAATTTTTCTTTTAATGAAACTTATTTTTCCCATTTACTTTCATCCGGCTTTTTAGAGTTTCTTTTTTTTTTCATTTCCGATTTGAGTCTCTCTACCTCTTCCTCTAAGACTTACTTTCTATATTTTTCTTTTAAACTTTTTCTTTGTCCATTTTCAATCGAAACAAATTTATAAGTATTACTACCATTTTTATGTGTTTCTGCCAAAAAGATATTTCAAGAGGTAAAAGGCGAACAATTTAAGGTTAGCAACAAAGATAACTATTTGAGAGAATGTGGACACATTTTATTTTCAGTCATATAAAGTAAAAACAAAAATAATATAGTTGGAGCGAAACTCACTTAAGTAAGCTACGACAGGCCATATTCGGTTGGGTCGGTCTCGATCGCGATCACCTGAACAGCTAGTAGTATTGTTTCGTATTTTGTCTCGTAATTATCGAGTCCGCAGTTTACTCCCAAATATTTTATTTCACGCATTTCGCAGTTTTATTTTCGCAATAGTGCTATATAGTCAGTAGTGACGCTCAAACTGGGGCGCTCATTTATGCAGACAGTGGAAAAAGGTAACAGGTACAGGTGGATTTTTCTTTCGTATTTATCCCGACAATTCATCTGTCCTGAAATCCTTGCCGTAAGGAGCATAGGTGAGCGAAATTATTATTTTATTATTCTCAGTTTATCGCATACCAGAGAATCGCATTTACAAATATTATAATATTAGTAGATGTTGGAAACTGTCACGGACTGCTATGATTTTCTGCTGCTTCTGGCGCCAATTTAATAATAACTGGGTTTCTACGAAATAGACGATGATCTTTCGACACCAACAGTCAGGGATAATAAATGAATAAGACGACTCTTCGAGTTTATGCAAAGTATATTTGGTTTTCTTATTTTATTTGACACGAACTGGAGTTCACCAGGTATCTTTATCCCTTATGAATTACTCGAATAAACCTGGATATTTGGATCCATAAAAAATGCGGATTCGTGCTGAACTTGGACCCTTGACGAGTAACTGGGACTACAAGATTCAACTCCCGCGCTACTAACTTCGACTAACTCGGATTCAACCCCAGGATTTAACTTATGGACTCATAACTTGAGCTAACTGGACTGGATTCTCCAACTAACTAAATAAAAATTAGATTTCACAACTGGGCATGTAGTGAATCGCGATTTATGTAATATTCGATTTAAAAAACCGAAAACAGATAAGAGTTAACTAGAAGCCAATCAAAAGTAGAGAAAAAATTTGATAAGAATGATACATATAATAATAATAATAATAAAGTGTTCTTCTAGAATTTGGGTGTTAAGCTGTGGCCACGGCCACGGTTGGATGATGACCTGGCCGAATTACAATGTTTTAGACTTTTGAGGAATCACTACAAACTTCCAACACAAAATTATTTCTTATTGAAAAGGAATTATTTCCAACTTTAAAAAATAAAAAAAAATCTTAACAATTGTTATTGTCATGAGAATTCAATTTCTTTTTCTCTCAATTTTTTAGTCCTCCTTTACTCCTCCTTCTTCTCCTGCATCTTTCCACTCAGGGCGCCGTTTTCTCTCTGCAAATTTATTTTCCAAGTCTGAACAGAACACGTTTCCTTTTTCCTTTCTTTTGTAAACTGAACAAAGTTTAATCGTTAAACTCATCCGGACATCGATATGTATATTTACGACAAAATATTTCTCTTTTTGTGATCGCCATCTTTATTTTCCCACAGGCCCAACAAATTTCACAAATTTTTTTTTCTTTTTCGTGTATCTTTCTGTTTCCGTGAAAATGCTTTCAGCGTTCTCTTTTCCTTTCCTCTTCCTTCTTTTCCTCCTCCTTCTCCTTCTCGTCCCACACTACTTTCTCTGTTCCCAACTTCTTTCCGCTTTCTTTCCCTTTTCTTCTGCAGTAAATCATTTAGCAATGGGTTAAAAAACTGTTTTTCACAAGTTTTAGGTTTTTCTTTTTCTTCTCTGCTAAAATAGGATTTGAATTTCTTGAAAAGGAAAACCTGACGAAGAAAACTTAAGACCGGATATGATTTATGGTTTCTAAATGTTACTTCTATTTTTGTATATTTTCTGACCGACTAGGCGGGTAGCCACTGGTGTTACTGGTAGTCGTGTAAAAATTTTAGCGAGTTTTGTCAGTGTTTTTCACGAATAATGTGTTCACAAATTTTTTAATAGTCTACGTAAAGGTGGTTTATGTAGTTTCTCGCTCTTTTTTTGGGTATAACAGAATGTGGGAGGAGGATCTGAACCCGCCACTATTAGTCTGGCACTTAATCACTACATTACAGACCTAACGCCAAGTACCCAGGTTGAGAGGACAATGAAGAGATCCAAGTCTCCTTCCTTTTGAAGAGACCCTTTTCTTCTAAGAGCAGAAGAAAAGAAGGAAAAGAAAACCTGCATAACCATGGAAAAATTTATAAAAACAAAAATTATTTATTTCTCTTTTTTTATGTAAAAAGAAAAGTAAAATTTCCCTGGCTACTAGCTCCGGAAACAACAAAACAAACGTTCGGAACCAAAGTAAGAAAACATCATCCACTCTTTTTGCCGTGGGACACATGCTCTAGAAAAATGGAAAGCATTGCAAAGGACAGCCAACGCTGAATATTTTCGTGTGTTCCCCCTAGCGGAAAATGTTTTATAAAATACCCCAAAGCAAAGGAGCCTTTAAAATTGGTGAGCTCTCTCGGAAAAAAAGCAAAAAACAAAATTAATTTCGATTTCACTTGGGAAATCAGGGGAAAGACCAAAAATTACTTCCCATGCAATGGGTAACCGTCATAAAAGCTGACCATTAAACCGCCATTTTGTGGCCTATCACCGGTCTCCTTACGGTTTCTCCTCGAACCTGATCGTTTCGCAGCCGTGCCAGCGGTCATACATTCACATTTGTTTTTTAATTTACAAACAAAAAAAAGTAAATAAAACGCAAAAAGTCTGCGAGAGAAACATTCAAAATGGCCGCATATAGTTGGGGGGCAGGAAGGGGGCAAATGTGAAGTGAATCCCCAGACGACATTAATAACCGGAAGGGAAAAAAGGAAAAAATAAAATGAGAAAAAAGGGTTTTGACAGCGACCACTGATTCATGGTCTGAAGAGTCCACCATTTGTACTATTCGTGCACTTATATACTGTTTGAGGTTGAGAAATGTATTAGACAACAAAATCTCGAGTGTTCTTCAATATTCTCTCTCTCGGCGATTTTTCTTGGAGCGAATACGAAAACCGAAAACGCCCCCAATATTTGAGCTTTTTCTTCTACAATAAGAGCCTAACCATGAATTTTTTGATAGGAATGTTACATTTGCCTTGGCACATAGCATTAGTATTCGTATCTATAATCTATATTCACCACCGTAGCAAAAGTAATGGATTATAAATATATTTGATATATTTATCTTATAAATTAGAACTAAATCATCAAATCTGTAAATTGAGATCCAAATATACCGACTTTTTTAATTGATCAAGATTTTCAGAAATCATTTGGAAATAAAAAGGAAAGGCCAAATTAAAAATCGCCAAATCTGTAGCTGTGGTGGCGTTCATACATAAGTACCGTAGATGGATTTCCAAATAAAAATTTACACGATATATTTGGCAGTATTGTTAGTTAGTCTATTGCAGAAGTGGCCAAGCTCCATGATAGTCCGAACCATTTTTCAGAATTCGAAGTTTTTCGTGAGTCGTAATTAAATACGTGTTTAAATTGTAAGCAAAAAAGCTATTATTATGATATAATTTTTCCCCAGGAATTATATTAATTGAAAACATAAATAAAAGTATAAAATATGTGTACTGAATTTAAATATTAAAAATTAAACACATTTATTTTACTTTCACTATAATTCTTTAAAATTGGGTGAATAATTGGTGAGAGCACTTTTCAGTGATCCTTTGAGACAGTGGTTAGTTAATACTGATCGGTGTTTGGATTTCACACATTTAAAGTTAGAATTAAATGATTCACATAAGTATTTTAAGAAATAATTAGGCAAACTTCTTTTTTTATTTCAGGATACTTTGATTCTAGTACAAATTTCTAAAATTCAGTAGATGTCGTCGACTTATATTATAATTGTAGAGCTTGGTCTTCTTGCATCTCTATTAACTCTAGTTTTGCAGATTCTTTTTGGGTCATAAATATATTGGAAATGAAAAACTCGCCTTGAATTGTGTTAATTTCATATTTTTAAATTTTAAATATGACAGCACAAGAGTTAAATGAGGAGAACTCGGGTGCATTTATCGAGAGCCACAAATGATCCTTCAAAGAGCCGCAGGTTGGCCTCCCTAGTCTGTAGTTTATACAAAATAATAAATGGACAAAAGACTTGTATAATAATTTAATTAGCTGAATCTCTTTGGTATAAAACAGATCAGTCCGCGACGATAAAAAATTTGGGGAGAACTGTATTAAATCATATCATGTAAAGTATAAAAGCCTAAATAAATACTCGAATTACAAATAATACGAAGGAGAAGATTTCAGAAGAAATATTTGTGGAATAAATTTATTTGAAAAGGAAAAGGGATGGTGTGAGGATGGCTTTTTCCTTCTTATCTTCCTTTCCTTCCTCTTTCCCTTCTTTTACTTTTCAATGGAGAAGTCATCACAAGAAATAATATTAAAAAAAATTGATTTGTGGATATTTTTGAAAACTTGGTTATCTTTATACGGAAACTTATCTACAAATATATCTTTCCTTTGAAAGGTTTAATTGCTTTTTCTTCTTCTTCCATCGTTCCTTTCCTTTTCCTTCCCTTCCCTTCCCCCTCTTCAAAACTTCATCTCTGCTATATCTTTGACTTCTACTTTTTATTTGTCTTCTGGGATTAATCACGTGTTAACATTTTATAAAAAGCGTTAGGTTGCATTTTCATCCTCTTCATTCGTTTTGTCTAAATCAATTTTACAATAAAACCCTAGAAGAACGAGTCATTTTCAGCGTCGTCGCGACGCCAACTGTCACGTGATTTGATTTGACGTGACTTGACACTAGGACGTGAGTTTTTAAATAATCTGTCATCCGGCAGGAAAAAAATTTCTTTTCGTTAATTATCGTTTCCTCATTTTATTTTTATTTTGCTGTCGTTGACTCGGCAATACTGAAAGAGAGAGAAAGATGACGGGTGTGGTGGAGGGGGAAAGAAGAAGGAATTCCAATTTTTTGTGTTCACTTAATCGCGTCGGAAAATCTGAGAAAAACGATTTTTGTTTCATGAGCAGAATTGGAGTGATATAAAAAGTTTAAAAGCTGAACTGTCTTTCCATTCTCCACGTCTAAATTTCATCTTCATTTGATTCGCTGTTTACACACTAGTCCTCATAATTGATCTTTGAGTTATAAAGAAAGGAAACACTTAGGTCAATTGTTTTTGGGTATTTTTGAACCCAGTATTTATTTATCATAGGATTAAGCATTCATAACTTGTACTGTGCGACTCGCCACATCATTGGTTTCCACTTGAATATCCTCGAACAAAGACCCAAACACCATCTTTTGTCATTTCACATTTTGTTCTAAATTCTAGCGTTTTGTAATAATATTTGTAATCAATATAACGCTTTTTGTGGTGACACTGACGTGATTTGCGCTCGTAACATTCAGGTCTGCTACAGTTCATTATACAGCCTTCTTTCCCTTAAGTTTTGGCTCACTCTCATCCGCGCCCGACGTTCAACAACCAAACGTGCTCCAGTGGCCACAATCTTGACCCAGCACCATCCTATCTGCACGCATTACATAGGAGCTCGGCATAGCCAGCCGTAACAACACGTTTCAAGTTCAAAATATGCATCAGCACACTGCCATCCGTTCACAGAAGGAAGCATAAATGGTTACTCGTAACTTTGCCTTGGCACCATCCCATCAGTATCAATCATATGCCAAACAGGAGCTTGGCATAACCGACCGCTGATGTAGGCGAAGTAGCGCTTTCAGGAAACAACTCTAACGTTGGCAGTTGAGGAGAAGCCATAATTCAAGCTCAAATTAGTTGTAGTTGTAGTTAGTTTTAGGAAATTTAAATTTAAAGGGAAATGCTCAGATGAGAGCAAAGGAAAGGTCAAGTATTGCTCAGTACAAAGTTGCCAGTGCAACGCTTTGGACAGCTCATTAGTTTGAGGAATGAAATAAATGGAACAGTCTTGAATGCATCCTCTTCAAAAATGACTTTGGCTAATGTATGGGCAGTGTTATGGCCATGTAAATACTCATATTAATAGAGACTGTGCTTTTAGGGAGTATACTGCCCCCAACGCTGTATCCATTCATTCATATTCAAACTCCGCTTTTAGATTTTTTTAGCTAAACATTTCTCAGTTTCTTTTGAGTTCTACTATAACTGTCATTAACCTTTGAGTTATTTCTTGGTCATTTTGAACCTATTACCCACTTTTACCATTATAACTTGTGATTTTATTTACACAAAGTGTTATCTATATCTAGTCATATCTAAAGAACCTCATTCAATTCCAATCAATCAATTCAGACAACACTTGGAATGTTATCTTGAAAATTATTAGAAAATCTATGCTAGTATGCAGAGAGAAAACATTGCCTTCTCCCGTTGCATGTTTTCTTTCTTCTTCTTCCTCTTCTCCCATTTCCCTTCAAAACTTTCACAAACTAATATTTAATTAACCATACGAAAGTTGCAGCTGAATTTACCTTTTGAGTATACCGCTCGTTTCAAACGATTTTCTCCAAAACTGACTCAAACTATCGTTTATCAAAGACTTGTCTTCCGAGCGAGAGAGGAAGGGACTATGAAACTCAAAGCAACGCTGGAAATACAAAACAATTAGAGGAGGAGGGCGGGGAGTGCGGGGAGGGTGTATAATGAGGATAGAGAGAGGGACAACAACAATATGCAGCGAGGCTGTGGATTTTTTTGCAATCAAGCCATTCAAAATAGAAATAAATCGATTTGCGATGTTTCCTGACGAAAGGCGTGCAAAAAGGGAGAGGGACGGAGGAATATAAAGGAGTGGGGGGTTTGAAAAAGGACCTCGTTCATCAGTGTCAAAAATTTTCAAAATGAGTAATAAATTCGCGTGGCAATCGATCGAAATTTCACTCTGCACTACTTTAATTCTCTTTGGAAATATACAAAATGTTTTGCTTAAGAACCATCTACTTCTCTCTTTCCTCTCTCTGCTACATCCTTTCTTTTCTCTTTTTTCTTCTTCTTTTCTTTTCGCTGTTAATGGTCGAAGGTCTGTTCGGTCTTAGTCTCTTGTCCTTTACAATGAAAGTTTTCTTGTAACTCCTAATTAAAAGAGATAGCACAAAGAGACCGAAAATCAATTTCCAATCATCGACTTATTAACACCGTCCTGAAAGAACGTTTGCTTCCTAAACTTTAGACTGAGAATGACTAGGCTTTAAACGCGCATAGGGTGTCTACATACTCCGTCATTGGACTCGATTGATGATTGCTTTCTTTGCTACAGTCCAAGTCGATCCTGTTGCAGCCAGCTCCTCGTCGACTGTTGGCCTCTTCGTCTTTCTAGGTCTTCCTCTTCTTCGGCTTCCTTATCGAGAGCTTGTTTTAGGATCTGGTGTTGTTCTCGACGAAGAGTGTGCCCAATCCACTTACATTTCTACTTTGTGTGTTTTCAAGGGCTTCTGGTGAGTTCGGAGCCATAGTTCTTCGTTGAAGATGACATTGGTTCACCATATCCCAATGACCACTCTTGAGAATCTGTTCACTGTGGACTGGATTCTGCGAGTAATGTTCCCCGTCACCTTTCACGTCTCACATCTGTAGAGAAGCGGCAACTTGAAATTCGATTTCAGGATCCTTAGTTTGGTCTTCAGTGAAGAATTTTTGTTTAAATGCAAAACCAAATAAAATTTCAAATTGTTTTAATTACACCTATGATTCATATAGTACTATATACAGGTATAAGTTCGGAACACAATTCTCTTTTAAAAAGGCAAAATGGCATCATCCGACGTAATTTGATACACGACCCAAGTTTTCCTTCGTCAGTACAGGTTTCCAAGCCTGACTGATTTGGTTGTCGCGCTATTTACCCTGAAGTTTCCTGAAATTTCTGCGATATGTCATTTAACCACAAAAATCTGAAAAATAAATAAAACTCCTCGTTTTTCTTTCTTTCTTCTCTCAGTCCCCCTCTCGATAGGGACCTAGAAAACTAACTTTGCCAATGTCATCAAAGAATAAACAAAAAGTTAGTTTCTTCAATTTCTTTAAATCAAAATTATCTTGAGAGTTTAACCCATTTACAAAAGAAGAAACTTTCTTTTTTTTTCCATTACAAGAAAAGATTTTCCGAGGATTAAAAATTTCAGATCATTTCAAAACCCGGGTTAACGGTTTCTCTGAGGAAACTTATGTTAATTTCTATAGGAAACTCCATTTCGATTGTTTATACTGCTTAATGATACTTAGATTTTGGAGGATTTTGTGTTTCTTTCCTAACCGCCATGCGGGGATGGAGGGGCGAGAAAAGGCGGAGGAAGAATTTTTTCCATTAAAGTTTTACCTCTTTTCCTTCTTCTCGTTCTTCCTCATCCCATTTTCCTTTCTTTCTTTTCTCTCATTTGTTATTCTGTCCCTTACTTGAAAAGTGGGAGCTTTGTGATAAGGAATTTGAAACGTATCAATCATTCCGTCAGAGGCCAAATCTTACACGACCTCTTCCAGGATTTTTTTTTGGGGATCTGGTCAATGGTTTAGTCATCAGTGTTACTCGGCGATTTTCATGATTTCCATGCCTCAACTGACCGTTCTTCAAATTAACTGTTACCTCTAGTTTCATAATTAAGATAGTAATTAATTAATTTGGAAACCACATTTATAATTCTATCTGTCCATTGGCCTTCAACGTCACTCGTCTGCATTTGTACCGATCCTTGGCGACAATTCTTTAGCCCCGAACTCCCACCAGTTTTAAGTCTTTTTCTACATTCTCTAGCTATATTTTCAAAGGCCTGTCGGGCTGTCGTTTGTCTTCAGGGTGCTTGTAGTCGGTTGAAGTCCATCCCGGCTAGGTGACCGACCCACTGCCGGTAAGCTTTTCGATCTCAGTCGACAACAGTAGCAGCTGCTGGTTGTACCTCTATTTTCTTCTTTTTTTGAAAAGAAAAAAAGATTCTCAGATTTGAAATGCCGTCGAAAATGCCACTATCATTGCTGGTCGCAAAAAGGGATCAGATAATGCGCCAAGTAGGAAAATGGTACAAGCGGTTACACCAGTTACCCACCGAACTGCAGGCTTTTCCTCACCCAATTGAAAGCTTGGAGGAGTTGGTAGATACTATTGACGAAGTGGAAGCCGAGAAAAACCCAGAAAAGAAGTCCGATTATCCATCAAAGGTGAAGACCTATTTGTTCTATTTTCAAACCTTTTTTCATCTGATAATTAAAATGGTCTATCTAATTGATGCACACTGAACCGAGACTATATACAAAAAAAGATGAATCATGAAACAACCCTATCTGTTCTTCAAAATATCATTCCTTCTGATATGTCTTGCTTGAAACTTTCTTTTTATTGGTTGTACCCTCAAATTCCTATAAGCCTGTAAACCAATATACATACATATTCGTCGGTATCTCGGCTAATGTATCATGTTCCATTACCAGCACCGTCATAAATTATTTGTTTTGTTGTTCTCAAATTTGGAATTAATTTCAGATCTCACGCTCCTTTGTCTTCTGCGTGTGATCGAAATTTTATCTTGGTCACGAGCGGTGTCATAACCGTTTCCAAGCTAATTAACAGTGTAATAGACCGCAGCTTCACCAGACCATCACAATTCTCTTGATATATTTATTTCAGTATTATGTATTATGATCCATTTCTCTTCCTTTACTTCCCGTTCTCCTCAACTCTAATACACACTCCTCCTATGGGGCAACTTATTCATTGTAGTAATGGCCTATATACCACAATTAAAATCATGATTAAATAAAATGATATTATTAGATAATTAAATTATTAATAATTTCATTCTTTTTTTAAGAAAGAGGGAAATTAATGAAGTGAAATTTAATTGAAAGAAAATAATATTAAGTTAAGGAGTTTTCCGGGGTAGGTGGTAGGGGGTAAGGAAAACTTTTCCCGTTAACAAATGCAGACAAAGAATTCGTTATGAGAAAATTTTTTAAGACAAAAAGGTTAAATTCTGTTCATTTTAGTATAAATCACTTTCTCTAGGGTTTTCCTATTTCTTTCTCATTCAGTCTATCCGCTTCTTTCTCCTCTTTCTCCTTTTACTTTTCCCCCTTCCTTCTTCCTTCCCTTTTCTCTTCTACTTCACTTCACAAAATCAAAATCAAATTACAACTTTTACTCAAATCAATTGTTTCTCCCTTTTTTTCTTGTTCACTAGGCAAAAATCAGAACAGAAGAAGAGAGTGAGAGAGGGAGAGAGGGAGGATTTTTCCTGTCGCTGTTGCTTTTGAGTTTTACCAAATTTTCTTAGCCCGCCCGGTGGAATGTTTAACCTCAAACTTGATCTCTTCGGACTTGTTATATGATAAAACACAGTATAAAATCATAATATTGGGTCTACCACTCTATATAGTTGGGGCTTTGGTAAACTGGGACAAAGGAAACCCATAGTAGCCATAAACTCAATATGAAAGGGTCTCCGAAAACCTTTTATCCTATTCACACAAACAAAACAAATAGACAAACATCCGATCCAATAAAAACAGAAAAAAAATTTCAGGACAATGATTCCTGTATGTGATATGAAAGTCCCGAATACAGAAAAAGGGAAACTGGAGACAATCTAGGGAAACCAGTGACCGAGGAAACTTTACAAACCAATTTAAAACTGAGGGGCATGAGAAAGGAAAGCGAAAGGGGAAGAGAAAAACTTGTAGCGCTTCCGGTGGAGCTATAAACCGACAGTTATACGTTCAGGAAAAGGGGTTTCGAGAAAGAAAAGTGAAAACTATCAGATTTTAGAGGAGATCGGTTAGTATAAGAGCTTTTCAAACAAAAGACAATGAAAGTCCACAAGGCTTCTTTTCTTTGTTACTCCATTTTATAAATTCCTTTATTGTTCCATCGGACAGTTATCTTGATCTTCAATCCAGAGCCAGAGACCTAAATGAGGTGAACGGTTCTGAATGGAATCAACCCGAGATGGAATCAAAATTTTAATAGAAAACCCGGAGATATTGAATTCGCTAAACACACAAACCGTTAATATTATTAAAGTTAAACATTTAACTATTGCTCTCCTTGAGCAAAACCAATAAAATGGAGTCTTTAAATTATTGTAATTGAGCGAGCTCAGGTTTTCCACTTGGCTTTCCTCCGTAAATAGTCTGGAATGTGATTTTGCGGGAGCTTGCCAACCTCTCAAAAGTTTTTCTTTAGCCTCAAATATTCCTGATTAAAATCACCGCCGGTCTTGAATGGATGGGATTAATTACCAAAGTCACCGTTCCTCTGATAACGAATTTTGCTCCTTTGGGACTTACCCCGAGAGAACCTCTCTCCTTACCTCTAAGAAAGATAAGCCAAAGAATGAACTGTCAAATGTTATACCTGTATTCCTGATGCAAAATGAAAGGTTCAAAGGTTTGGTTTCTGCATATTAACGCGACAGGAGACAAGTCTTTCATCTGTGAACAGCTGACAAAACTTTGTCTGAAGATAAAATCTCAACATTTTCTCAAAAGCCAGACCCGAAAATATTACTCTGGTTTGCTTTTGTCAGTGTTTCTCTCTTCCGTCGTTGAAAAGTCTCTGTGGAAATAATCACGTGACAAAAGTGTCTTATATGACGTAATTGCCCTTCATTCTTGGTTCTCGGAGAGACTCGACGACAATTTACTTTTTATTTGAACTGAATTCATTAAACTTCGGGAATTATTAACAAACCGTGTTAAACGTATCTTGGGGTCTCAGGCTCTTCAGGTTGCTCGTTTCAAAAACCACTGAATGAGCTGTTAAATTTGTCATATCAATCCTCTCGGCAAAAGGGATAATGCGGAGAACGAAAATGGAGGGCTGGAATTCTCGAAAACATCTTTTTAAAACAATCATCTCTCCAACTCTACTATATGCTATAGAAATTTGGAGCCTTCAACACCTCGATGAATTAGACAGGGTTTCAAATTCCTTCTATGAATTATAGTTGAGTTTTAATATCGTTTTCACCCTTTTTTTGGGTATAACAAGAAACGGGAGGACGATTTGAATTCAACGACTACAATCTTAGAACTACATCACAGACCTCTCGCTCTATAAATTGATTTATAACTGGCACACAAAGATGTCAAGTTACACTATTCGAGCTCAAACAGGAACAATTTCAATAGCGTGCGAAGCTTTAAGAAGAATTACAAATTGGTGGCAGAACCTTCGTAGAATGAACAGTGACTGATGGCCAAAAATCTGCGTTTGATAAACCTCGAAGAAAGCCTGAACAAATCCAATAAGCACAGCTGGGTCTTCCTAAAACTATTGGATCAAAACCTGACCCCGACTATACCCCGACTATGTGGGGAGTCAAACCTTTTTAGACTTAGACTACCCAGAAAAACTGGAGAGTAACATGGAGAAACAAACCCTAGACAGGAATAATCTGAAAATTCTTAACTCCTTGTTCGGTCTCAGGTATCAATTTCTTCGAAAATAAGCAAACCCTTAGTGCTACCTATAGGACTCCGATCCTTTTCCTCTTACTCGCTGGTTTAGTCAGCTGCCAGTAGTAGGAGCAATTTTAACAGTGGACGGCACATCATTCTCGTGGAGTCAGACAGACAATTGCCAGGTATGCAACTTGAGATCAGCTGAATCCTTGGTACATCTTATTCTGGAGTATCCGATTTATATACATATCAGGAATTTCTAATTAACATCTAAAAACGAGGGACTTATCTAAGGCTATCTAGTGGTACTTTCCTCCTCAGCAGGCAAGAACAACATGAAGAAATTTGAAGCTTAAAAATATTTGAATTATATTAATTTATTTTTAACATTCTTTGTGTTACAGTCTCATTCAACCACTTATGACGTTTCCCCATCAAAATCTGTTTTTCATTTCTACCTTTCTAAATGTTAATTTATTTGACTTGCACTTTGTGCTTATCAAAAAGGCAAAGAAACATTTCACGAGACAATTTTTGGAAAATAACGTTCTTGAGAATATCTTATTCACTTACTCGTCTCCTCTTCTACCCTACAGTGTCGATGGGTTGGATAGACGCCACCAATTTTTCCAATCTCTGACGCTGTGGCGGCATTTCGAGTGACTCCCGAAAGTGGTTTTGGACGATATCCTCCCATTTCAGCCGTTGTCCATGTTAGGCCGTTTTTGGGTACCTCGATTCTGGCATCCAAATAACATGACCAAACTTTTAGGTGCTATGCTTCGATGTTCTTTTGTATTGAACTCACGTTGAACGTAGCTCTAATGAATTGATTGCATGCCCTATCTCTCCTCGTTGCCTTCTACCCCATTTCTGCTATCTGGAGTCAGGTTAGATGTTTTGTTGTCAAAGTCGAGGACTCTGCACTCTAGGTCAGGATTGGAGTATAGACACATGAGAAGACACTCAATTTGGCTTTTTTGTTGACTCCTTTTTTGGAGATAAACCCCCTGTTAATAACTTGATGAAGCAATGTGGATACAGCTCAATTTTGGCGTCTACTTTACCATCTTGCCATCTCGACTGATGATTGCACTCTGGTATTTGGAAGTGCTGACTTGCTCTAGTGTTTCTGCATTAACATTCAGAGAGTGTCGCGTGGGGGATTTCGCAACGACCATAGTTTTGTCCTTAGTCTTGAGAATGTTATGTAGCTAAAATTTAAAAATAATTATAATACGGGGGGATAGATGACCTTGATATCCAGCTACTGAGTCCAAAGGTACCCAGAAATATCACAAAGGTTAAAATGATAAAAAAGGAAAACAAATAGAGTGGAAATTAGCCTTCTGAATTATTTACAACATTCCAAATATTTTAAAACATATTCCTTCTTTCAAAAATCAAATTTCAAAAACATTTCCCCAAAAAACCACAACGTCCTACTTTCACTTAAAATTTTCACCACCGCCTTTCTAAAAATGAAACTTTTCTTAAAAACCGATGAAAATTCCGTCGGTGGAGAAAAAAAATTTCGTAGCCAAACCATTTTCCGAATTGTTTTCTTTTTGACAAGCAAATATATATATTTGAGAATTTAGGAAAAGCTCGTTCGAACTAAACCCTTCGTTTGAAACAAGACAAAGCTCGAATAAAACCTGTAAAGTTATAAAATTAAACTCGGATCGCCATATTTTTCGCCCGCTTCCTTTTCTCCTCACACCCATCCATCTCTCGCGCGCTTTTCCCCTTTTCTCAACAATTCCAACTTTAAATTAAAACAAAATTTAAATCTCTAAGGATTATTTTTATACGAAAGTAAATTGTTCTCGACAATCGCGAGCTTTTTCACGAAAGGACAATGGGGATGCTTTCACCTTTAGGCTTTTGACCTTTGTTTGAAGACTCAAAATTTCTCTGTTTTGCCAATTTTGTGCCTCTTTCTTGTTTTCTTGTCTAAAACTAACGCAAAAAATGAACGCGATCGATGTATAAGTCAACATCTTTGGGCTTTTAAGTCAAAAATTTTTGTGCACTATATTTTTGCTATAGTTTATAGTTGAGTTTCATTCTCGTTTTTCACCCCTTTTTTTGGTATAACAGGATACTGAAGAAAGGTTTGAACTTCTGACAATAACTTCTCAGTCTGGCACTTAACCACTACACCACAGATCTCCCTACACATTGTATTATAGCAGGACAATGTGGCTTCATGATTTTTCCTATGTCACATTTATTGAATTTGTCAAAACTTCTTCCCCTCCAACTTCTTTGTTTTTTGAGACAAATTCGTCATCTCTCATGACTATTGTAGTGTCGTTGATGTGCTGCACTTCTCAATACACGTCATGTCAATGTGAAACGAATTTAAAAGGTATTATATTTAGCATAGTGCGTGTTCGAACTTTCGAACGAAGAAAACCCTGACGTTTCAGGGTTGATTCTTTCTGTGGCGGTCGCTGATGATGAAATGAGGAAGTGTGTCAATGGACAATTCCTCTGTCTTAAGATCACCCCTGTGGTGATTGAAGCGTGGTAAGGTTAAAATGAGGAGACCACTGATTCCTGAATTCGGAATCGTTTATTAAACGAATTGGAGCAGTATTTATACCCCAAAAAGGGGTTGACAAACAAATAAATTCATTGAACGCCCCATCCGGGCGGCTCATTAAAACAATGAAACATTTCCTTAGCATACTTGAGCCTTTGTTCGGATGGGTCATTTTACAATTTGTGAATATTTACAAGTATGAGAAGTGATTCATTCGGGCTGCCTTTTGTGACACTTTCCTTTTCTTTCTCAGCCTCTTGGCCTTGAGCCGATAGAATCACTTTACACTGAATTAAATAACATTTACATTTTGTGGCCACAGGTCTGAACAGTGCGATATATAAAAGCGTACCTGAAGCCATCAAACTTTGCAGTTGTAGGAAAATATAAATGGTGGTGTGGAATAACAAACCTGTGTACAATAATCATATAAGATCACTTCAATGACAGAATAAAAGTTTTGTCAACACAAATAATATATTGCAGCCAACTAGTGTTTTACCAAATTCGGTGTACACTTTACGGACCACACAGAACGAAATAGTAGGGTAAATTCTAATCGCGAAAACGGCCTTTACAATTTTGCATGATTTAGCACTATAGAACAAAAGTGAACAAATGTTCGCAACGAAATCGAAATTCCTGTCTTAAAGATGAATTTAAATTAATAAGAAGAATCCCTTCACCATTTGCACCTTATAAATATGATATAACGAAGGATACCAAGACAAGAAATAAATTTTTAACCCTTTTTGAAATGAAATTTGGCGAGCGCTCTCTTGTTCACATTTGCACCTTAATTTTTTTGCCATTTCTCATTCAAATTTTTAAACATTTTCAATTTACATTTTTTCTGCATTTCGTAAAATCCGCCAGTTTACAGTTCATTCATGATTACTAGATGAGAGTTGAAACATTTTTGTTCATTTATAAGACAACATTTGTTCACTTTTGCTTCATAGGTCTTGCAAACTAACCTGAAAAGTTTTATACAAAATACTCACAGGAGAAAAGATTTCTAGGCAAGGAATTATATTTTTATTGTTTTTGTAATCTATTAAATATAATAAATTGAGTATAGGCCTATAACATTATTTAGGTAAAGAAAAATTGTTTAATGTAATAACCTTATCGTAATATAAAAAAAAAATTTCAGTAAAATATAGGCCTAGCATAATTTTAAAACAAGGCGCGAATGGGTGCTCTTGCGGTTGGAATCAATATACAATATATCATGTCTCTGTCATTTTAGGGTTGATATTACGCAATTTTCGTGACCTTGTGTTATTTGTTCAATGTCTTGCCTTGAACTTTTCCTTGTTCTACGGTAGACGAATTTCCTTCTTGTGATCTTGGAAGTCAATTCCCTTTGGGATGATTTATGCTAAAACGGAAACGGAGATTTCATACTCACCACCGAAAACGTCACATTTCAGCAATAAATTTGAACCTTCTGAGTAAGGACCAACCACAGACGTTCGTTCTCTACCAGATTCATCGAGGATCACTATTTTGTGAGGAGGAACTGAAAAGAAAAAAAAAATTACAAGTTAGAGTTTAAGGTCTAACAGAAAGCGGTTGTGCCCTTTCTGAATTTCTTACTTTGGCTTCTCGATTTTGTTCATTTTAGCTGGAATTCCAAAAATAAAATAATAAAAAGTCTATAATTCAAGTAGACATGGAAACCTAAAAGGAAAGGTTCAGATCCGTAAGGACCAAATAAGTTTTCACTTGGGGGAGAGAAAAGTTTTGTAAGGATTCGGAGCCGTGTCGTAAATTGAAGTCTTAAATCGCACTTGAAATGCACTACTGTTGGGAAAGGCCACCACTTTACTTTTGAAAGGAAAGAGGGAGAGAGAAGAAGAGGTTCGGTTTTATAAATTCTCTCCTGGTATTTCCGCTGAAACCAAGCGCGAAAAACAAATAACCAAAGAGATGCACATTCTTTCCTTAACTGTGTTTCATTCCAGTCCTCGCGACTTCTTCCTCTAAATTTCATTTTAAACTCTTTAATGAGCTCAAATAATCTCCGACTAAATCGTTTTAGTCTTAGTGCCACTAATTTGTGGTCTCTTATGTGGTAATTAAGATTTGGGTAAAATAGCCCAACACTCGTGAGGGTTGTGAATATGTTTAATCCCCCCACGATTGATTCATTTGAATTAAATTCAGGCAGAGTGAACATGTCATCAGCTGGATATTTGACATTGTGACGCAAAGGGAAGCTTAAAGCAGCCGCTACTAATATTCGCGAAGGTCTAGAAGAATTTTTGAGAATACAAATTTAAAACATACAGTGTAAGTATTGATAGTTTCACAGAAGAGTTATAAAAATCTCTGTGTCCATTTTTGGGTTGGGTAAAAAAAATTTTCTTCTAACGATGACACAATGGTATCACCGACGTGGTTGAATACGAGCTTGTAAATCAATCGGGTTTAGAAAACTGACCTACAGGGAAAGAAGGAAAACATGAGCCGTGTATTACACCATTCTAACGACGTGATGTGACCAACCCATAGTATAGTGTCAAAGAAAGTTTTGAAACAGAACTTGACAAAAACTGTAGAGGTACTTTAATTAATATGTGCATTATACAGTACATTAGGCTTTCACAGTTTCATGATCTTTGCAATGAACTTAAGGAAAGGATATCATTCAAACTATTGAGTAAGAATCATGTTTTTAATATTTTACAAAAAATCTTAAATTCCAAGCTCATTAAACTCTACATAATGGATTTAGAAGTGTTCTTAATTCGCCACTGTTTGTTTACTTACCTTGTTTACGTAAACAAATCACGCTACTGTCAAATTCATTAAAATTTTTCCTCGTTTTCAGTTGGGAATTCCCACAAGTTTTCAAAATAAATAAATAAAAAGCTTTTCGTTGAAATTAAATTTTACACTGTCTCTACGATTCTTAAAACGTTATGTTCTTTATTTCGTTTGATGCTAAGTACACTAATTTTTGAACCAGGACCGCTCTGCTAGAAGACCATCCTCCCCTTCTTCATGACCTCTGATAAATGAATAGGTACCCGTAAGCTGATGGGGGTACAGAAACGTCTGCATCCTAAATGCTTTACCATTGGAAAAAAATTAAGGAAAGAACGCTATAGTTCTGTAACCATACTACAGACATTTTGAAAAGTATCAAATATTTCAACCCGATTTGAGTATATACAAAGGGCGAGGGTGAGAGAAGAGAGAAAGTGCACGAAGACAAAGTAATTATTTCCCTGAATCGTAATTGAGGATAATGAGGTTAAATCTCCGAAGAGGTAATAAAAATCGAAGAAGAGAGGAAGAAGGAGAAAAGGGAAGAAGAGAGAAAAGCTTTGATGACCCTCAGCTTAAAGGGTTAAAAACCAAAGCTTGATTTTGCATAATGATAAGTTCGTCAGCAGTCAGTGGAAAGACCTCGATTGAATTTGTTTATATGAGTCTGTGCGATGGGTTACCGCGTCACGAATTTTAATTTATTTTTTCCTCTTCCTCTCTTACCCCTCTTCCCTTCCGTCATCCGCCATCTTTTATACCCCCCTCCTGATCTCTTTTGCTCTAATCTCGAAATCTCTTTTAAAATCAATTAAAAAACAGATTTTCTGGTTAACCAAATTTTCAAAAACATATTTTCGACGCCATTTTTGTTTTTATTAAAAACTAATATTCAAAATAAAGGACTTTCACTCAAATTTGAATTAACGGTGAAAACTGTAGTCCGCTTTTATGCATGCTAAACTACTTCTTAACGTCTTTAAGGCCTTAGTGAAGAGGACTAGAGGAAACAATTAGGTTTCACCTGTTATTGGTTTGCCTCCTAATCTTTGACCATTCTTCAGCTCATTGTTTCAATGTGACATTTTGATTTCTTCTGCTTCATTTCCTCTTTGTTTTGGTTTTTAACGCTTCGCTGGTCAAGTTTTCGAAACTCTCACGTCATCAACTTTCTGTATTTATTTTTGTTTGAGGTAACCTGCTGCGGTTCATTTAGGCTCATTAATCAGTCTGTTTTTTCGTGGTTAACCGTTACCTGTTTCCATATTTGGAAAGGTAAGTAATATAATTCGTCTACCTTGGGAGGTAAGTTAAGTGCCAGACTAAGAAGTTATAGTCACAAGTTGAAATCGTCTTCCCGTATTCTTTTACACCCAAAAAGGGTGAAAAACGGGATTAAAACTCAATTATCACTATAAATCTTCTAGCATTAACTTTTTTTTCTAGGAAACGGAGCAGTAACCCCAAGAATTGTATAAAGGATATAGTTCGAAATTTTGGTGGGAGTAAAGAATAGAATCGAAAGGATACAAATTGCCTTTAGGGTAAACAATAACCCGGTAGGCCTCGGAAAAGATGACAAGAGGAAGTGGAAGAAGACTTCAAACTGCTGGAAGTTCGGGGCTGGAGTGTGGTATGTCAGGACTTAAAAATAAGACTAATAATGCATGAAAAATAAGCTAACGCCACTTTATTTTAATTTTGACCGCACTCTTCACAACCTAAATACCCACTGTCTGCTCCGTTCCAAACGCCACGGCGTTAGGCGAGGATGACTCATCGTCACCCCTCGTCTAAATGCCAAAACGGCATATCTACTACAGGAGAAACGTTGCCAAGAACCGGAATAGATGGAGACGAGTGACTGTGAGGGGCCAAGGCTCTCACAGAGCTGTAATGCCAATGGATAGACAGATAAGAAATAGAATAATGGGATGAGAATAAAAGAAAAGTAATTAAACCTTAACACTATGTAGTATATCACTAAACTTAACTACTATATCTTAAACTTAACTTACTACTTATAATAGTAATAAGTTACCTAATAATATATAATAATATAATAGTAATAATTACCTAATAATATCTTAACTTAACTTAACTACTATAACTTAACACTATATCTGCATATAATTATAGAAGCAACACTAATAATAACAATCAATACTTCCTTAAAAAGATGAGCGGATAATGATCTAACAGTTGCTGACAGTAGGATTACACCATTCATTTCATACAATCACCACAAGACAAATTAATCACCTGAAACTAGCGCTAGTCACATTGTCGAACACATCCGCTGTTAGTTCCATCTTGAGTTCTTTTCAATATTAATCATGATTTGATACACGAAAGAAGCTCAGCACTGTGAGATATATATTTTATAGACTAGAAATTCTCTACGATGTCACAACTTCTGCGACTTGTATTATGGGGAATCCAAGGTCCGTCTGTTTCTTGTCTCATCTATTTTCGTATAAACTTGTACTGGTTCCTCATCATTCTTTGTTGATTAACCATAAGATATAATTTCATTTCATCAGTTATCTTTATCACTTATCAGTTAAGCAATACAAATATTTGAAGGTGGTGGTTTTAATCCCGTTTTTTACCCTTCATTTTTGGATGTAACAGGATGCGGGAGGAGGATTCGAACTCACGACCGTTTGCGTCCAAGTCAGGAACTTAACCACTACATTACTCCTGCCACAAGCAATACAAATATTCAAAACTGTTCGCTGAAGTTTCATGCGACACAAAAAAAGAGGTTTTAGAATGTCCTCAAAGTTAAGAAGCATAAAACATACCTAAGTAAAAGGAATTTTAAACGTCTTTTGTATAAAAAAAGGCTTTCAGCACTCTCATATAACTTATACTAATATAAAAAGATAAAATTTTCTGTATAAAAAACTGTCCCATACATTTTGCAATTTTTTCCCCGGAAAATAAAATACTCGAAGGACTTCCAGCTTTCTTTTTTCTCTTACCCCTCCCCTCCTTCATCTTCTTTCGCCTCCCATCACTCCTTCGTCTCTCCTTCCTCAATCCACTCTCCTCTCACTCCCATCCGTCTTTTCTTTTCAATACCGACTTCTTTTCCTTTTTTTATTTTTTTTTTCTTCCTGGTTCTTATAACAGATAAAATATTTTCCTTTTTTTCCTCTCCTCCTCCTTCAGCCCACTCTCCTCTTGGTCCCTTTCTTCTCTCTCTCTCTCTTTCTTACTTTCCTTCTTTTCTTATTTTACCTTCTTTTTCGTTGAAAACCGGCTTTAAGGTTTTTTCTTTCTTTCTTTCTTTCTTACTTACTTTTTACTTCGTTCCCCTTCTACTTCTTTTATATTCAAAATGACGTCGACTTCTAACATTTCACTCAATTCTTTCTGGAATATTCGGTTACCTAATCTTCGATGGTAACTTTCAATGATCGAGTACATCTTACAATTTACGTCATTAGGTTTTCTTTATGTTCATCAAATATTAAAAAGGAAAGAATGGCCGATTTTTCCTTTTTCTATTCATTTATTGTCTTCTAATCTTCTACCTTTCATTCCTTTTCTCATTTTTGTTTTTCATTCTTCAAACATGGCTGTTGGCAATTTCTTACTACCGTCATTTCAAATCAGTTGCTACATTTGAATGCTTTTCTACTGATTATTGGTATTCATGGTTTTAAAATTGCGTTTTCCATATTTTCACGGCACTTAGGTATTGTATTTATATTTATAAATTTAGGTTTCATGATATCCTCAAAGTCGTTTAGACGAATTGGCCCCTCGTTACGGTTACAGTAATGGGAAGAAAGCCTTCAGATGTGAAACAGTTATAGTTTTAGTTGAGTTTTAATTCAGTTTTTCACCCTTTTTGGGTATAATAGGATACAAGAGGAGGATTTGAACTCGCAACTATAAATTATTAGTCGACAGCTTAACCACTACACCATAGACCTCCCGCCTTCAGGTACGAAATAAAGGACAAAATAGAATTTCAAAGAAAAGTTAGGGTTATTGGCATGATTCTGCATGTATACTAGGTTTGGCCTCGTTTGCATTTCTTTTATTGACCATTTGTTTATCACTCTGTCTTCGATCACAGGAAAGAATTTAAAAGTAGTTCTAGCTTTGTTGGAATCTATATCTAATTGGAATATGTTATCTAGACTTGAGTTAAGGAAAATGTTAAATGAACATTCAGACAGGTATGTGGTAGAAAAGTGAATGCGCGTAAATTTGTAAAACATTTTGTCAAATTTGTCTTTAAGATTAATTAATATATGAATACTATTTTACATTAAGTTAGAGTTTAGAATTTTTTTGTTACTTTTATTTATCTTTGATATATTTAAAGGTTGACATTGTACTTTTAAACTTCATCCATCTTGCCTTCATTCATCAAAATTTGACAACCCTTCGCACGGGTGAAAGCGATAAAACTAATCATGTCCCCGAGGGTGAAACAATAAGGGAAAGTCAAAAGTTAATCAAAATTCAGGATTAAAATTGTCAGAAAATGAAAATAAAAGACCTAATCGCTTAAATATTGTTCCCTTAAAATACGTTTATAAAAACTCTTAAAAGAAAGAGAGAGAGAAGGAAAGAGGTAGAAAAGGAGGAGAAGAAAGAGGTATTGTAAATTTAAGAAGGGCTATTTGAAAGTTCAGAGTTTCCAAAATTCTAAATTAAAGTCTTGTTCTGCTTATAAAACTGATGAATTAACGTTTTTAAGTATTAATGGTTCATTAAAATTCATTGCATTTAATGACACAGGGAATTCTAAGTTTTGCTCTCTCTCTCTCTCATTTCTCTCCATCTATCTTTTCCTCGCGTGTCTTTTCTTCGTTCTCTCTTTTTTTCTACCTTTAAGAATCCCTAAAGTACAATGTAAATAATTTTCTGTTGTCATTACTTTTACTTCGTGAGAATCTCGGAAGCAGAATTTAAGTGATATGTTCTCTTTGTCTTTTTGCTCCCATTCTTTTGCCTAAATTCTTGTCTCATTGTTTCCCTTTAATTTCGTTTCCACGTATCATTGAAATAAAATCCAAATATTTTCTCTCTTTTTGTTTCATTTCATTTCCTTTTTTTTAACTAATTGTTATAATTTTGAAACAAGATCTATATTAAATCTACGAGTGTTTTCTGATTCTGTCTTTTCTCTGCCATTTTCCTCTTCTTTTTACTGTTCATACTTTTAGTTGTAACGGTTTGGAAAATTGCACAATGTGTAATTCAGATTTTATGGTTTTGTTTTATTTCATTTAAAATTTATTTATTTTATACGATACTGAACATACTTTTAAATTTAACATGTATACAAACCCTGCCTTTTGAAGACTGGGCCCACCAAGACTTCACCACCCCGGCTTCTTTTTCATCTTTTGAAACATTAGGAAAGGCGCCACAAGATTTAATTTTTAAATTAAAGTGCTTTGTAGTTTCTTCTGACCATATTCCTCTATATCGCAACGTGGGACACAGGACCCTTTTGGTGGGGCGTGACTATATTTTGGTGGGTAGGCGTGCACCTTTCGACTGACTTACCAAAAACTATGGAGTAATTCGATTATGAGTTATAAAATTTTGAATAACAAATTTTAAATATCACGGGGGTCGGGATTTTAGAAATGCCTAGGTAGAGCATGGCCCAAAACCTGTTAGGAACCACTGCTTTACACAAATAAAAACTTACACAGCGTTATCAACCAATCCAAAGTTCAAATGGATGAAGGGTGGCAGAGGAAAAGAAAGACATAAAAAATCAGGAAAGATTTAAGGGCTGAAGTTAGGCTTATTGTCACTCTTTTCGTTTCTACACCTACCCATATATCCGCCGGTCACCCAAGTTTAAAAACTTTTTGCTAAACCTTTTTCATAGCAATAATTATTGCAAAAGTTTTTTCTCGTCCTCGACTCTTTTGTTCAATTAAAAATATAGTCATCTATTCAGGCGCTATTTTTACACATTTAAAATATTTTCTCTGCCCAATTTTTTTTTGTGCCACTTTACAAACATTGTATAAAATTCAAATTAAAAAAAAGAAATTTATGAGGGCCGAACTACCTTGACAAAATAAAAATATTGAACGCTTTGTATCTTTTTGGTATAAATACTGTATATTTCAAGTGAAAATATAAACGTGTCTTTAGGTTTTTTTTCAACTGGTGTCTGTCTAGAGTTGACTCGTTTGCGGTTTCGATCTGGTTTGTTTTTTGGCACAAATATATAATATAAAGAAGGAAGAAGAGACAGCTATGTGACTTGGAAGTGGAAAAATTTAGAATTTGATGGGGTTTGATACAAACAGATTTGGGTATTAGAAAATGGGAAAGAAGATAGTATAAATTTTTAATATATACACAAAAAACTTTCTTGGATTTATCACAAACCCCATCAAACCGTTTCAAAGCCACTAAACACTCACTACACTAAAAACGCATAATAAAACATGATTTTAGTATATAAAGCACCACTTGTGTCTATTTTCTATTAGAATTTTGAAAGGAAATGTTTCTGACAATGAAGAATATTTTTCCCTTCTCTTCTTCTTTACTATTCTTATTTTCTTCCTTTCTTTCTTTTTCTTTTTAGTTTCTGACCCAGAACAAAATTAACAAAGAGATTACGCTCCGTAATTAACTCGACAAAAAAAATTAGTTAATTCTTGTTGTTTTTTTTCTTTTTAATTTTTCCTTTTTTTTATGTTGAACTCAGACATTTGTGAGGAAGATTGAGAACAGCGGAAAGAAATATAAGGAAGTGACGAAACCCCTTTAAAAGTTGGCTAAGTTCATTTAAATCATCTTCAGCTTTTGACAGAACAAGAGAAGAAAAAAAATAAATAAACATTTTCCCGTCTATTTTAATTTCTTTTTGGACTTTAAAAAGGTTTTTCAACTTCTTTCATCCCCTTTTCCTGTCTTTCAACCTCGTCATAATTTCCTAGTCGTCTTTAATTTAAACAATTTTTCCGTACCAACTGAAGATTGAATACTACGGCTAAAAAAGGAAGAATGACAGCATTGATGAAATGTTTCCTATATAATAATTTTTATTTATTTCCGAGCTTTGAGCATCATCTTCGGAAAACATCATGAATTCTTTAGCTGGGACCGTTTTTTAACGTTTTATTCGGTTAGATGGTTAGTTCTTGTTGGCTGTCCTTATGTGTCAATACTCAAAATGAGATAAGTAATTAATCTCTCTATATACTGTATATGAATGACAAATTATGGATATTATAATAATAATAATTATTATTATTAAAATCTTTACATTGATTCCTTTGGTCTTTTGATAATTTGGGCTGCATTTCTAGTCCCCATTTGTTCACTGATGATTCTGCTACTAATCTTCTTTCCATTGTCCTTTGGGTGACTTCTATCTTATTCATTATTGTTTAGATCAAACTTCATGTTTGGCAATCATAAGGTAAATGCGTATTTATACTGTATATAATATCCAGCGATTATTCATAATTACCAATAAATTTGATAAAGTCAATAAATTACTGAATATTTATCACTTTCACCGGCTAATCTGTAAGTTGAGGAATGTGAAATTAGGAAAAAGTTTGCTCACATCCTTGACTTCTGTTACTTTTCCCATAAAAGCCCAACAAGCATACTAGCTGCTCTCCCCAGTGACAGTCTACAAATTTGAAGCAAGGAATACATGACTAGCTTATAAATGTGATAAATATTGAATAATTGGTCACGTTTACCAAATTTGGTAGTGATTATATACATTAATTACATTCGCCAAATTTGACAGTTTTACCGTAAGATTTTTAATGAACACTTTGATCACGAATGTATTTAAAAAACAATGTGCCATATAATCAAAAGTTCATTTCAAAAATGTTGTACATATATGAAGGACTCATTTTTAAAAAAATGCACAAACTAAATGCCACTGCTGTAAAAGGAATAAAACAAGAGTTAAGTCGAGTTAAGAGTTAAGTTGTTTCAAAATTATTATCAATTTTTAATTTATAAATATTTATTTAAATGTTATAATTTTAACTTATGAAGGAGGAATTCAAAGGATGATACACAAAGTTTATTGTTGCTGGTTCGAGAGCAGAGGGTTAATTTCTAAAAACAAAAATATAAATTGAGTTTCATCTAGGAAACAAAATTTATCGTAAACATCCAAAAAAAATTATATTATAATTAAATAAAATTTAATTTTATTCCATTTTTTTCATTAAAAAGAAAAATATAAAAGTGACTGTTTAGTCATTAATCAAATTTTTTTCTGGAAAGTTGAGCTTTTATTTTGTTCTATATAATGAAATGTTTGTTTAATAAAAAAAATTCATAAAGAAAAGCTGTCTGGAGGAAGGAGCCGTTGAACTGCTATCTCTAGCCAGTGCCATTTTCTTATTCTCTTTTTTTATGTTCAAAACGGAGTTGGCAATCATGTTGGTGTTGGAAATTGATTTTGTTTGTATTGATAAGGCGTTAGGCATTGAATTTGATGGAAGGACAACCCGTCTTCTTCAGGATTATCTCTCCTGATTCTTTTCTATTGCTCTTTTTCCTTTACTTCCTTTAACTAAGATTTAAAATCTTGGTTCCTACCTGGAAAAGTTTTTCTTTTGATTTTTCTTGTTTTTTTTTTCTCGTCTTCCGAACAAGGTGCAGTTTGAGGAAAATGTGTCCTTCAGTCCCTCTGTGTAATGTTACTCTCTATTTAGTTGGTTTGGAAGACCCAGTAGCCGTTATTTTTTGTAATACAATGATTACACTTCCAACTACTCTGCTGTAATGGGCCTGCTTAACACGACGTTGGTGCTCAAAATGACGCCAATGCGAGGATAAATAAGCTGCTAGCCTAAGAACTGCTTGGTGTTCATCTAAAATCTTCATGAATACAAAGATTAGAATTGTCAACTTCAAGGTAAAATCTGTGCTGTCCTAGGTCAGTGAATCTTGGCTAGTATCTTTGGAGATCAACCCCAACTACCAGTTTTTGTCAACCACTGCCTGCCAAATATAACAAGAACTTAGGAGCTTGACAACTGGCTCTCAAACGAGGCTCTTCTAAAAAATGCGGCCAGAGATGTTTAACGTTGGAGATTCGCGAACAGAGATGGAAGTAAATCGGACAAACTTTGAGGAAGGCGCAAACGAAATGCAGAAAAAATGTAAATTGAAAATGTTTAAAAATTTGAATGAGAAATGGCAAAAAAATTAAGGTGCAAATGTGAACAAGAGAGCGCTCGCCAAATTTCATTTCAAAAAGGGTTAAAAATTTATTTCTTGTCTTGGTATCCTTCGTTATATCATATTTATAAGGTGCAAATGGTGAAGGGATTCTTCTTATTAATTTAAATTCATCTTTAAGACAGGAATTTCGATTTCGTTGCGAACATTTGTTCACTTTTGTTCTATAGTGCTAAATCATGCAAAATTGTAAAGGCCGTTTTCGCGATTAGAATTTACCCTACTATTTCGTTCTGTGTGGTCCGTAAAGTGTACACCGAATTTGGTAAAACACTAGTTGGCTGCAATATATTATTTGTGTTGACAAAACTTTTATTCTGTCATTGAAGTGATCTTATATGATTATTGTACACAGGTTTGTTATTCCACACCACCATTTATATTTTCCTACAACTGCAAAGTTTGATGGCTTCAGGTACGCTTTTATATATCGCACTGTTCAGACCTGTGGCCACAAAATGTAAATGTTATTTAATTCAGTGTAAAGTGATTCTATCGGCTCAAGGCCAAGAGGCTGAGAAAGAAAAGGAAAGTGTCACAAAAGGCAGCCCGAATGAATCACTTCTCATACTTGTAAATATTCACAAATTGTAAAATGACCCATCCGAACAAAGGCTCAAGTATGCTAAGGAAATGTTTCATTGTTTTAATGAGCCGCCCGGATGGGGCGTTCAATGAATTTATTTGTTTGTCAACCCCTTTTTGGGGTATAAATACTGCTCCAATTCGTTTAATAAACGATTCCGAATTCAGGAATCAGTGGTCTCCTCATTTTAACCTTACCACGCTTCAATCACCACAGGGGTGATCTTAAGACAGAGGAATTGTCCATTGACACACTTCCTCATTTCATCATCAGCGACCGCCACAGAAAGAATCAACCCTGAAACGTCAGGGTTTCTTCGTTCGAAAGTTCGAACAATCAGAACTTAGATTGTTGAATTCTAGATTAAAGCCAGCTATGTCATGGTCCCAAGCAAAGTGCCTAGTACAGGTGCTCAATGGGCCTTGTAAGAGATGCCCAATGTGCACCTTAGGCACGGGAAAACAATACTAATATGTTATTTCGAAATTCGAGTGGTTTTAATCACAAACCACCTAATTCCGACAAATTATATTTTGTAAAAGAGTGGCAAATGTCGCGAGCCAAAAAATATGGTCGGAAACATAAAACCTTCTCCTTACTTTTTGAAATTAGCTCATTTTAACATCATGTTTTTTTTTATATTAAGGAAGACATGTTTAGATAAAACGGCTTTGATGATAACAATGTACCTTTTGTATCAAAAAAGAGATCTCGAGCTTTCTATTCCAGCTCTTGTCTTTATCCAACTCCTTTCTCTGCTTCTCCTCGTCACCGCAATAGCTGTTTAAGCTTCTCTCAAAAATCGATATTGATTTTATCTTTTGGTTTTAAGTTTTCTACGTCCAGAAAGTTTTCTGTACGAACAAAAGACACACTGGATCCGTAAGAAGGTTATCTGTCTTTTGTTATGTAACAATTTTCGGTCGCAAAATTTAAATCTGATATTAAAAGGAGAGAAAGAAAGCGAAAGGCGCTTCTTGAATATCAGATGATCTAAGTTACAAAAAAATTTTTTGTCTTCTCTGGCCCGCTATTTTGAGTTTTCCTTGTGTGGTGGAAGAACGGATGCGAAAATCATGTTCTGAAAAATGTTTTTCTTGAATAAGGGAGAAAGAGAAGAAATTTTTTTTTATGTTAGAAAAGAAAATAAAAGGTTTTAAAACGGTCGAGAGAGAGAGAGAGAGAGAGAGAACAAAATGGAAACAGGTTGAAAGAAAAAGTCTTTCCTGGTGTCACGTCCTAAAAATTTTATCTTCCAAAGTCACATATTTCACTTATGAGTCTGATTCCGTGGCCTTTCTCTTTTATCACGTCGTGAGCAGTGAAGTAATTACAAGGCAGTGACTTTAATCAGCACGAACGGTTTTTCTGTTTGGCTGGCTAGCAGCAACTCTCAAAGGAATCTGGGACGTCGGATTTTTATTCCTTAAACCGCCTCTGCTGACCCTTCCCACCACATTTCCCTCTTCTCTTCCGCTTCACGTTCCACAATCCGAATTAATAACTTTATAATTGGTGAGTAAGTCATAAATCTTGTCAGCGAATCTGTCCGTGGCCCAGAACTCTGGGGAAGATTCTGTCACTGCATCATTTTTTCATGGCCACCTTTCTTTTAATGCTTCAAAAAAGGTTTTTTTAATGAAAGGCAAGGTTTAGTGAGGAAAGGAGGGAGGAAGGCAATTCTTTTATGTTTAATTCATTGGGAAACGTAACACGATGGTTTACGAGAAGTGACCTAGCCTACGGGCCAATTTTTTCATCTTATAAAAACTTCTGTCTAATATAAATTATTCAATTTATTCAGACAATGGAATTTTTTCTTAACCTCGAGTTAACTGTTACTTCTCTTCAAATTGAGAAATCAGTTTCTTATTTGTTTTGCGTTCATAGTGTCGCACTTATTGTGATCATGACAATTGATCTTCTTCTTCGTGCACGTCTATTTTTTCCATGGTGATCCATGGTGGACAATATGGTAGGCTAAAACATTCTTCGAGGAGGAAGAAAGCGACAAGGTTAGGATGATCAGTCTGTCTGAAGGATTATTTAAGGGAGATTATACCAATTTCCTGCTGGAAAGGTGGCGGTAAAGTTTGTCAGAGTTTGGTAAAACAGATTCGGACTCAAACAAAAAAGCTGAGGACTTGGGCGGAGAGTCATAAATAAATTCCAAATAGCCTTCGAACCGCTATGACGCCAACTTTTATAGTCTAATTAACTTTACAAATTAATTTAACGTAAATTAATTTCGATAAAGTTTCCTTCCTCATTCATCCGCGAAGAAATTTTCATTAATATTATAATTACTGTGTTTATTAATAGTTTTCACCGAACTCTGAACGGGAAAAGGAGTCCATTACCGAGGGAGACCTCCTAATTTATAAGCTAATTTATTGACTTGATTTAGTCCTCTTCCACCACCCATCTTCCTCCCTCTTTCCCTCTCTTCCTCTCCTTCGATTTCGCCTTATCCTCAATAAAATATTTTCAAAGCCTTCCTTCACACTCCTTCTCCTCCACCTTCTCCGTCTCATTTTACCTCAATTCCATTTTCCTTCCCTTTCTCCTCGCTTCTCTTTCCATCTACTTTCAATTAAACATTTGATTAAAGCTTTAATCAGTGCTAAAACAAGTTTTATGAAAGGGTTTCCAGAGAATATTTCCAACCGTTGGGAAAATCGGAGGGCCATTCCGAAGAGAATTTTTATGAAAACGCTTTGGGTTGCTTGGTATTGTGTGTTGAATCTACTCAAAAAGTTTTCAATCATGAGGAAGGAAGAGCAAAGAACAAAAGCCCATAACGAGCTGTGTGGGATCACCTATTTACACTTTAGCATGAGAGAAAATTTTCCGAAGGAGAAAAACGCGGTTGGTAGAAGGTAATTATTTGTAATTTTATTAATTATAGGTCGATATAAATTTCACTATATTCAGATATGGTGAATTGTAGATTTAGGTGTATAACATTATAAAAATGAAGTACGTACAGTATCCTTGATTCCTAAATGATTAAATTACAACCGAGTTAAAATCCTGGTTTGCATTTTTGGGCATATTAGGGATGTCGTAGGAGACTCGAAGTCTCAATCGTTACTTCTCTAGCCACAGCCTAAGCCTCATCATAACGATTCAGAGATGTAACCCCACCATATCCTTTGAGGCCACTAATGTTATTGAGAGGATATGCCCGGTTGGATGGTTCTACCTAAAGAGAAAACTAATCAATGAATTTAAAATATCAATATATGTTAATACCAAACAATATGTTTGTGACCACTATACAATCCAATCTTTAATAATGGCGCCATATACAAGACTAAATTTTTTAATCTTGTAAAATGTATATACTGTTACTGTTTTGTGTTAGACTATTTTATTTAATCATTAGCACAAATGTGACGCAAATGCTGCTTGCTTACTGACTACTACTACTACTACTATTACTACATGCTTATTGACAATGTTAGAAATAAGCATCATATTGTATACAACGTATATCTAAGTGTCTATATAATTTTACTTACAAAAAGAGGGGCTTTGACTATTCCTTCATTAAACATTTTGCTTTTAGTTCTAAAAAACTCATTCTTACAAAATGGCCCAAGGTTATAAAATACATAAACACATGCCACTGTTCTATACTTGTTCAATGCTTTATTAGATACCATCATTTTGATAATTTTTCTATAAATCGAACTGATCCTTATTTATATAAAATTAATAAGAGTTAAAGTTTCGTCGAAACATCGCACAAAATGGCTGCTTAATGTAATTAAAAAGTTTTCTGAGCAATTTTTTTTTGTTTTGTTTCTCTAAATAACCCATTTTTCTTCTCTTTTCCATTTTTCCTCCTTGTTTTTCATTCGAATTAAACGAGCTAACGAATTATTCTGTTTAGCCTTGTAATTTTTAATTCGCTTTCCCAGGGATGTGTTTTCCATTCCATTCCCTTCGACCTCCTCCTTCGTCCGACTCTCTTTTCCCATCCTCCTCATTACTTTTGTATTTAACCTTAAATCTCTTTTTTTTTCTCTTTCTTCTGCTGTTACTGCTGTTGTTGTCAGTTGGAATGAGTCTGACAAGATACGAAATTTTTTTCTCTTTCTTTTTAAAGGAAAAAAGAAAGAAAAAAAATTTATTTCTCGAGAATAAAAAAAAAACTAGAAAGAAAAAAAAAACTGATTCTTAGCAGCCAGTGTGCTGAATTGAATCCTTACGTGAAATGAATAACGTCAGATGAGTAAGCCTCAGCACTAGACCCAGTCAGCCACGTCCCAATTAAGCTATTTTAATATTAATAATTTGTCATTATTCATTTTCTTTCGCTCTTATTAGGTATTAGTGAAACACAAGACTATTTCCAATGAAAATGCGGGTTAAGAGTAAATGTCAATAGGAAGAAGAATAATCAAGAAGAAACCGTCGTTATCATCATCTTAAAAGGTGACTTAACGGTTCATCAAAAACCCTCGCCTTGTTCACAATAGTTTTCTGCCGTCGTGTTTGCTCGTCTACTTCTTCTGTTGTTGGGTTTGATTCGACTATCTGAAAGTATTTCCTGTCATTATCCTGATATCTTGTTCTAGGTGGTCCTACTGGAAGAATGTTGAATGTTATAATACTACATGTGCGAGGTTGATATTGTTCCTACAAATGTGACCAGCCTACTTCATAGCTCTGGGCCTGATAAAGCTTACTGTGTTGGGGTATCTTAAGAACTCATCAACACCCTCGTTTGGTGTCTTATCGTATGTACCGAAGACTATACGTTTTGCCTCGAAGATTTTTCTTAAGACTCTTATTTCAAATGTTGGTGGCTTCTAAAGATATAAGATAATTATTCTAATGAACATCAAATTTTTTATCTAAAAAAATTTAAAAACTCCGAAAAATATCCCAGGTAATTGAAAGAAGAACTACTAATAATATGAGAGAACATAAACAAAGGCAGAGAGAGAGAATAGAAGGAAATGTTATGCGAAGATAGATGAAGTTGATTAATTCAAAACAACGATACCACAAGAACACAAAACCAAAGAAGCTTGTTGGAAGATCACAATTATCTTCCAAGACAGCAGCCTGCCAAAGGCAGAATTCATCATAACAATAACTAACCATTCAACGATTAACACGAATTTCACACGAAGGTATTAACCATCAACAATAATTTGAAAGTTTCGGAATCAAGCTGGCGACTAATCCCCGATGAGCATCGACGAGCTTTTTGTGAAAAACAAAGGCAGTCATTTTGAATAAATCATGAGGCACCATAAACCTTTTGTTCCTCAATTTCATAAGCCCTGCCCTTGAAATCCTTGCGTTTGCTATTTTCTTCTATATCTTCTCTCATAAATTTACCAACTGCTCAGAATATTGAAATGAGAAACTGACCCATCGTTAATAATTACTTGATTTTTCAACCGGCCACTCATTTTCATCTCAAAAGAAAAAAAAAAATCAAAAGCTCTTGAAAACATGAGACATGGACAAACGGACAAGTTAAAGGTATTGAAACACACTGATTAATTGGTTGTAAACTTTGCGTTAAAAAAAAAAACTTCAGAGCAATCAAAAAGTACATTCCTTTGGAGAACAATATTTTCCGAGAACCAAACCTTATATTATGCTAGAAATATATACTGAAATTATTATAAATAAAACCACCTGAATTTGTTTGTATTAGGTCTATGAGTAAGTTGTGTCTTTTTTTAGAATTATCATACCTTAAATAATCTTATTTAAGTAATATAATTGCCATCATTATTTATGATTTATGACTTTTTGTATTGGCATTGTCTGATGTGTCGGAAAAGGGTTGTGAACTAACATGATCTTGACAGTATCATTGACGATTAAAGATCGCCGCCCAGAGCGAGGCTCACCAGGAAGGTCAAAATCTCCTGGTTGAAACCTATAAGTTTTATGAGAAACTTCACCTTCATCCAACACCTTGGACAGATTATCTACTCCTTCTGTATCGGTTCTTTTGTATTGGAACTCATGCAAAATACAGAGGCTTGAATGAACTTCAAATATGTCAATCAGCAATCCACTATTGCTAATATGAATTATATTCGTTTTAGTTCATTTCCTAGGTCGGTATATATACTGTACAAGTTATAAAACGAGAGAATCAAAAAGGCGTCAAACGAATACACCGAGACTGTTAAAACTTAATGTAACATCTTCGGACTGAACTTTCCAGTGGACCATAGTAGTAATAAAAAGTTGTTTTTAGGTCTAAAGCAGCGAGAGTTTATTCTGATTTTCTCAGTTACAAAAAATTAATTTTGGAGTTTTAAAAAAGCAATTTGTATAAATGAATGGAGGAAATCACATAGCCAAGGTTTGGAAATATTAATAATAATGGAGACAGACTACTTTGAATTTGGCTCCTGGTGCAAAAATGTCCAGAAATGACATAAATGTTAAAGCTATGATTCATGACGTGTAAAATGATCACGAAGTTGTTCAAGTCTCCTGAAGCAAGGCTTTTCTACTCTGGTCATATACTCAGAGTGTTATTTTAACAAAAAACATTTTTTTTTATTTTCAACAAAACTAAAAATAAAAAAAGGGAAATGGGGAGTCAACCAGTGGAAAACATTTACTGTTTGACAGTTCAACCTCTTTGCCAAGATAAAAAGATAAAAATGAAAGATTTTTTTTTACCCTTCAAGGAGGAGGAGGAGAAGAGAGAGGATGAAGAATTATCCTCGTGCAGGCCTGCGTACTGTCTCTCACGTTTTAATGTAAAGTCATGCGGAAGTTACTTGATTTGGATAAAAATAGGTTAAAAAAAAGAGCCATAAGAGAGAAGGGGCGATGACAGCTGTAGAATTAGTCCATTTGTCTCTGAGTAAAGGTTTCTCCGTGAAGAAAAGCAAACAGAAAACTTTCTCAAAAAATTCCTGACAATTTTTATATTGAAAAAAATTACCTTGCATCCAGACAAAGGTGAAATTGGCTTACTTTCCGCATTTATTATATTCTAAATTTGCCCTTTTTCTTTTCGGATTTTCTCCTAAAAAAATTTTCCTGTTGATCTCCACCAGGGAACACGTCTACTGCTATTGTATTTTTTTAAGTGACTGGCAGATTATTTTCTCACTGAGTTTTTTCAATCAATTGTTCAAAACAAAGTGTGTTCGATGAGCTCAAAACAACTGACTAGCCTGGCAGTAGATGTAGGAAAAACTTTTAACATGTTGGTGTTTTATTTTATTGTTCAGTTAAGGTACTTTGAGATAAAGTACGGTGAACACAATTTATGGGTCTCTCATAAATCATGGAAAGCTTCAAAACCAAAACCTAAAAAACTCTGGTCAATACTCCTTGGTTTGTTACCATTTACAAGGATTCGGTTATTCTAACTGTAGAGGGGGAAATGATACCTATTAACACCCCTCACGACTGGTGGCCTATTCTAGTCCTTCTGCATCACCCTTCCTCAATGAAGGATAAGGCTGAAGACGAATCGAGATAAAGAAATAACAGTGAAAATAAAAAGAGAAGCAGAGGTGAAGTAGACAGAGGTGGAAAGATTCCAAGATAATGGTAAATATGAATCACACAAGTGAAAAGTATTTGGAGAATTTGTTTGTATTAATAGTTCCTGCAAAGGACAAGAGGCGATGAAACTGAAATCCCAGCCGGATCACACATACGATATTTAACCAATTTCAGGAGTCAAGCCATTGATCTGTTTTTCAGAGATAAAACCCCTTCAAAGCCAGACCAACTACTTATTGCCTTGCATAGAGAGAGATGGCAGTTAGCAGGGGGTTACCACCCAACACAGAATATAAACGCGTCTTAGACCGCGCTAAATTACTTAGTCAAATTTTACGATTATTGTACAAATTTCACGCACCTTATTACAACCACAATATAATATTGCTAAACATCATTTTTACAAAATTATATTTCCTTTTATTCCCTTTCTCTCTGGAAATTTCTTTTTTAAGAGAAGAAAAAGTTAACTTTTAAACATTTTTCTACAGAATTCCAAGAAGTAAAATTACTTCCATAAAGAGTAAAAGCATATTATTCAATAATAAATGTGAATGAATAAGACAGAATATGGTAATTCAACCATAATTTGTAATATAATACTTTGGCCAAGTTTTTATATGCGAGTATACTGAAACCCTTTACGGCCCCTCTCTCCCTCTTTCTCCTCCTTTCCCATCTTCTCATTTTTCTCTCTTTTTTTGCCATTGAAACGGTCTTTTTTAAGAGTTACTTCTTGAACCCTTCTTGTGGTTCTCATGTTCAGTGAATATAATATTAATGTACTCAAAGATATTATAACATTTTTCGGCGAATTAAGTGAGCTACTTTCAGTGTTTGAAGTACCAATGTACTGTAGGGAATATCTCAAGGATTCAAGACCTTCTACTTCGACGCCATCATAGAGGACATCGCCTGTTTAACGGTTTCTGTAGGAGGTTGATGAACCTAGATAACAAACTTGCTAAATGAGAACAACCTCGTAGTTAAGAAAGTTACATCGAAAGATGGCAGTCTAAGCTGTGGGAAGACAGAAATGAAATTGCTAGGAATGTCTGCTGCCAAAATTTAAAGCGAATGAACTATGCGGTGTTTCGGAAATATGATGACTTGGAGACGAAAAGAAAAAGGAATCTGACATTCAAATATGATTATTTAGCTCTGGACTAGTCGATGAATGTTTTATGAAAAGAGATTTTAGGATTTGTAATCTCAAAATCTGAAGAAGATCCCTTGAATCCCAGCCACCAACTGATTGGGGCTAATGTCGGGATCAGTTGAGCTAAATCCGTGGGATTTGCCAAAATGCAATATTTTCCCCGCGGCCTTTCATCTGCAGTTTTGTTTTCCATTCGTAACAATTTTTTACTGCCTTTGTTCGGTCCACCTTTCTTTTCCATCTCCCCTCTCCTCCTTATTGAAACGCTCTGAAGACAATATTCATTTTTAGTTATGAGAACATTATAAAGAATCGGATCAACGATTCTGATACTGAAACCTTTTTTAAAGATTTGTGTGTTATTGAACTCGAGAATTTAGCAGAGGTTTGGGTGCAGCTCTTCTTCGATTGAACTCGAATGATTTCTTTGAGTTCAAGTAAAGCTTGTAATACCTACAGTCCACACTTTTCTGTTCCTTCCAATAAATCTTATTGTTAATTATAATAGAAGAGTTTTGGTCTACAATATGATCTTATTTCTTCAAGAATAAAACTGAACTTACAAAGTTTTTAATGACAATAAATGAAAGTTAGGACTCAACACACATCGGAAAAGTTCAAATTGTGGCAAAACCGTCGTAACAAAATTCAAAATTTAACTACAGAAATGAATTGGTGATACGTCGAAGAACCACAGAGTTAGTCTTGGTCTTTTCCATTTCAGCTTCATTTAACAGTTTCCGATTCACCCTGAAGCTATATTTCGATGACAGCACTGAGGTAAGCCTTCATTGTGTTATTGATCTTTTATGTATTCCTTCCTCATTTCCTTTCTAAGTATGTTACACATGCAACTTATAGAGCACGTTACCGCTCTTATATGCTAAACAGGTATATGTATAACAACTAGAAAGAGGTATTTTGGAAGTAAAGCTGATAATATGAGTTTTGAAGGAGCTACCTTATCTGGATAAGAGAAGGACTGAAATACAACTTTGTGAACATCGTACTTGTACAAAGAATAAAAATGGAATAGAATGCCAGAAGAAAAAAATGGTATACTTTACAAGCCGAAAGAAGAAATGGAGACGAGTTTTTGAAAGTTTGGAAGAAGCTTTTCTCTTGTACCCTAACTTTATACTTGTAGAAAATATGTTGAATTAAGGCATATTCTCTTTGATGATTATTTAAAAAAAAACTAAAATTAATAAATAGGCTACATACATTTGGCTTAATAATAATCAAAGAAAGAATTGCAGTTTAGTATACATTGGCTTCATGAAACGGGCATTAAATGAAGGTAAAAAACGAAACGCTCAATTTTCCACACTATTTATTATACTAATATTTATTCGAAATAATTTCCATTGGCATCTATGACTTCTTGCCAACGATTAGGCAAATCATATATGCCTTTGTGAAAAAAATTGTTTATTTTTGGAGCTTATAAAGTACTCAAAGTCGTTTATTATATCATTTGGGTTATTGTATTTTTTTTCTCTTAAAAATAATTCATACTTACGGAAAAGGTAGTAATCGGTCGGTGAAATATCGGGTGAATACGGAGGATGTGGTAGAATTTCATATTTTTGGGAAGTTAATTTGTCAACATTAATTCAAGCTGGATTGAAGCACATTTGCCTTTGAGGTGCGTCAATTCTTGCGGCACATAAGAGTCCTATTTTTTTACTTTATTTATTGCACTCAAATGTTTAACACAGATGTATGACTGATTCCTAGTTTAGACCCAAGTGATCGACTGGTTGTGTGTGGATCGGACTCCACAATCATCCTTAATTCCTCGTTATCAATACAGGTCGATGGTCTTCCTTGAGGCTCATTGACGAGACTCAAATTGCCAGAACGAAATTTTTTGAACCAATATCGAACATTTTTTTTGGTTGGTGGATCCGTCTCCGAATGTCTGATTAATATTTCTTGAAGCTTGAGCAGCGGTATGATTTAATTTAAACTCGTACAAGAAAAGTAGATGTAAATCGCGTTTTGTTTCTATCTGGTTTAGAATAAAAATAAAATAAACATAGGATACAAACACGAAAAAAAATTGTACAAAATGTGTAAGGAGAATAAGACTAAACAGAAAACGCCCGTTTCATAGCTTCCAACCCAATATATATAATAAAATATATATGTTATATATTAGTATATATACTATATAATATATATATATATATATATATAGTTAAAAACCCTGGCTACCTTCCGCCTGTAGCAACCTGTTCGTATCCACTAATTTTTACTAAGGCGCGAATTATTATTATTATTTTTTGGTTCGCGTACAATCCGCTACCCAGTTTATGCTGGTATTGATAAATTCCGCACCAATTGGAAATTGCTCCGGGAAGGTCAGTTGGAATTCATCCCTTTTCCCGACCTTCTCCTATCCCCTTTTTCCAGGCTCCAGGACGAAATAGTTAGCAGGAGATTTCCGAAAGGTGAGTTTACTTTTTTTGTTATTTATACTTTTCTCTGCTCAATCCAAACGCGTGGGGACACCGCTGTCCCAATCATATACTGTACTTAAAGATTCCAGAAAAAAACGCAAATTCCATGAATACCAAGAAAATAAAAAGAATCGAAAAAAGAAAGCTTCAAGGGATGAGTAACGTAGACAGGAGAAGGAAAAAATCAGGGGCGGAAAGAGTGGCAGCGGCGTGATTATTGATCTTGTGTGTATTCCTTCCTCATTTTCATTCTTATATAATGGTACTTTGAGATCCGAATGTCCTAAAATACGAATATTTTGAGATACGACAGGAAATATTCTAAAATTTATACCTCGACATACGACGAAAAATTTGAGATACGAATTTGGGGTGTACGATAATTGTATTGGTGATCCCTAAATGGCAAAACATTCGTTCGGCTTTCCTCCCGCCGCTTTGAGATACGATTTTTGACATACGACGATGAACACAGAACGAATTAAATTCGTACCTCAAGGTACCACTTATAAAGCAGACAACAGTTTCTTAAACACTCAGTACTTAAATGTATAATAGGATTCGGAGGGGTTGTGCAAAAAACTAAAACCTTAAAACTCAAACGATACTAAATATTTTAAAATTTTGAAATAAATATAAAACGAATGCTTGGGTCGATGTCAGACAAGACACACATCCTGATTTTCAGGCTAGTCAAGTCAATATTGTTCCGTTAAGCTTTGTTAACTTCACATTCAGTCGTATGGAATGGAATCTAAAACTAGTCTACGTCAAGGCCGACAAAACAGTATCCAAATTTTAGAATTAGAGAACGTGTAGGAGGAGAAATGAAAAAGGACGAGAGAGAGGCGAAGTTTGAGGAATAGGTCACACTTTAGCCATCTCTCTTCCTCCTCTTCCCCCGGCTCCCGGTTTTATCGGGATCTGCAAAACGGCGAAACTCGTAATTTATTATTTGAAATATTTTTTGTGGATTCTAGTGCATATTTATTTAACGCGACCTCTTTCCCTGGAACCAAACTCCCTTCCTCTTTCCATTCCTTCTCGGATCACGAGTTCAAAAATGGGAGCAAAAGACACTTTTATAGATAAACGACTAATCCGACGCTTAATCTTGTCTCTTTTAATGTTGCCTACGGATTTTGAATCCTTAATTCCGATGATAGAGAAGGTTTTTGCATTTCGAGTGACGAGAAGGATCTTTTGAGGTTGGGGGTACAAACGAAAGAAAAGAGGAGAGAGGGAGGGAGTCGAGGCAAAGTTTTGCTGCTGGTGCTTATTTCGAAGGAATTGAAACGTTTTTGTTTACTTTATGGGAAAGGAAGGAAGTTTTGCGTGAGGAAGGCACTTTCCTCGATGAACAGTTTTGTATAGTTTGAGAGCCCACAAACACTCACACCAGCTCCACCTTCTGAACATCCCTTTCAAAACTTTCGGAAGAAAACACTCGAAAGCTCAAAGATTTATTCTTAAAAGCTCGATCAATATCAGTAACATTACATTTCCTCCTTTTTTACATTTAATTTTTATACTTCCGGAAAAAAAGAAGAAAAAGAAAACTGGAAGGGTTCCCTGGGTGATTGTAAATGAACTCGGCTAATGGAAACCCAGAATGAGATTTCCCAGTTCACGAAAAAAAAGCAAGAAAAATGTTTTTCGACGTTTTTTTCAGTGATTTCTGAGGGAAAGAGGAAAAACTGCGCCAGAGAAAAAAAAGAAAGCAGTAATTGCCTCTTCTTTATTCCCTCCTCTCTCCTTCTTCTTCTAATTCCATTCCCCATTCTCACTTCTTTCTTTTAATTCTAACAATCGAACTACCGTTTTAAAATCTAAATTCGGTTTCTCATTATTGTCGACTAAAGTAAAGGCGCCATTTTGAGTTTACTGAAAACTAGTCGACTTCCTCTTGTTCTTGATTTTTGGAAACACTTTGGGTGTTAGAACAAGCAACTAGTTTCATCGTTTAGCCTCATCTTTCTACCCCTTTTCATCTTCATTCTCCTGTCTTAGCTTTTTCGTATATAATTACCTCACTTCTTATTAAGTTTTATTTATGATTCTTATTACCTTCTTCTTCCTCCTAATTACTTTTTATCACCCTCCTCTTACTGTGCTGAATTATGGTTCTGCCCTAATTCTCAGATATATCCTCTATCCCACTCCTGATATAAGAGCACTGGTCGATGTCCTGGATAGATACCTCTTCAAACCCAAACCAACTACATACAGTATTGTACTTGAGAGCAGATGGCAATTAATTCAGTCGCTCAATCAATCAACTGTAATTTAACAGTCCGTCGAGACCCTCGCATTATTTACAAGTGTTTTCTACCGCCGTATTCGGTTCCGCGTCTTCTTCCTCTATTCATGAGTTTCGTTTGACCATCTAGGGGTTTTCTTTGGTATTATACAGGTTTTCAGGGCTCTTCTTAAATTCTTCTTTCCCTCCTCGTCCAAACAAGCCCATTCTCTCCGAGAAATCTTTCACTGTCAGACTTCTTTCCATGTTCAACACTCAAATTCTACCCTCTTTATCTTCAACCCCCAATCTGGAAGACCAGTTGGCTGTACTTTGTCTGGTTTCTACCCTTCGATCTGTCTGACTTGGGTGGCTCTACCCATACAAATCTCTCCGTCACATTAAGGCGACAATCTATAGGGAGACTGTTCTAACACTGCTTTTTGTATTTAACATAGATATGCAACCTGTTCCAAAAGTTTCAGGAATAGTTGTGTATAAATGGCAACGCCTCTTGAGCTCCGGAAGCAGAAGTTGGTGAGAAAGACAAAAGCTTGAAAAGATTGTAAGCTGCTAGTAAAAAAAATGATTTGAAAGAAAGAAATCATTCTGAGAACTTCTGGGACAGAACCACTCCCTCTCTCTTTTTCTTTCTTCTGAATTCGTTTTTTATTTATTTATTTTTAAATTACTTTTCCTAGGTGGGAGGAGTAATGTAGTGGTTGGGTTCCTGACTTGGACGCATTGATAGTGAGTTCGAATCCTCCTCCCGCATCCTGTTATACCCAAAAATTAAGGGGGAAAAATTGTATTAAAACCACCACCAGGACTCAAATTCTATCCCAATTTGCTTTTTTCTGAAACGTGCCACCATCCACCTTCTTTTCCACAGGGACCCTATAAGTTTCCACTATTAGGAGGGGCCATGGGCCAAAAAGTTTGGAAAGCTGTGGTTTAGGCAATGAATTAGTCTGTGTTTAATGGGTAGGACAAAATCGCTTCGAATGGGAAGTTCTGTCTTAACTGTGTTAACTGTCACCTGTCTCTTCGCGAGACATCAAGTATTAGGGCGGCTTTAAAGGGGCTAAATAACTAGGGAACAGACCAGTGTCTTAGTCACAAGAAAAACGCACATGACTAGAAGTATAGTTTACAGGGTAAGGTATGATAGAGAGAGGAAAGGTGGAAAGGAGTATAGACTAGGAATCAAAACACAAACCTTCCTTTCCAATTTTATAGCAAAAACCGTGAGTGGCCATTCTTTTTCCAATTTGCAACGATAAAATACAAAATCAGATTGGAAAAAAACGCCGGTAAATCAGGGGAAAGAAAAGCCAAAAGAGTCTCTGGAGTCCCTTTTCAGGGTGATAAAACCTGGAAGCTTCGCATTCATCATTCTAGAAAAACAGAAATTCCTTTGAATTTGGTGTTTCCCAAGCAAGGGGGTCTTCTGAATGGGAAAAGAGACAGAGACAACCCATATTCCCAAAATTTCTCCCAAACTCTGTCTCGGAGGGGAAAGTGGGGCTCATTCAACCGTTCAGTAAACAAGCGAACAAAGTCCGGTGACCGAATCAGAATTTATAGGTTCAAAAAGACTTTTTTATATTATTAAATCGTTCTCAAATAATGGTTCATTGCTTCGACAAAAAAAACTAAATTTAAATCTTGTCAAAGGAACAAAAGAGAGGATGATCCGAAGGGGTAGGAGCGGAAAGAACGTGGAAGTTTTCCATCAAAAAACATTAAAAAGATTCAAGCTCTGGTTAACACTTTTTCTAACACATTTGTTCTGGTTTTTGTGGATGGATTTAAGGCAACAGCATTTTTGTATGCCATAAACGTAGAGGGTTCCTAAAACGCATTGAAAAAGATGAAAGGTCTGGTCTTTGTTGATATTGTTAGAGTTCTTGGTTATTTCTTTGAATGATATCAAAATTCTAGAGAGGAAAAGGGAAAGAAAACGAGTGAGAAGAGAGAAAGAGAAATCTCTCTTTGTGGTGTTCGTAATGTTCGTTCAGCGACCACAGACCGCAAGCAAGATTCGAAATGTTTCATGTGTTTCGTCATACGAGTACAAACGGCACGTTTCGTCATGCCAATCTATCCATGTTTACACTGGTAAGGTTTACTGTTATGACAAGGATTGGCCCTACTAGAAAGAACCAGGTAAATGGTAGCTGAGTAAGGATTCGGCTTTCTTTAAATAATAAGTTTGAAAATCCAAAAGAGCAACAGTCAATGGATCGCAGTCAAACTCAAGCTATTGAAGAGTCAATTGGAAGCTTGGAGTCAAGGCACCCTAGTGATAGACGTCGCACAATGATTATTAGCTACTATATTGTTTACCTCCTCTGAACGCAAAGAGTAAAAGAAGAAGAAAAGAAATGTTCGTTTGTTCTGAAACATCCAAAGAAGTTCTTCCCTTCCATCTGAGAGAATGGGAGAAGATTAAACACGATCTATTTGTGTTAAACCACGACCCCAGCGTCCTCTAAATCCATTCCGTTACCTCAGCAAAAATTACTTCCCATTTCTTAGAGGTGATAACTTTTTATTAAGCGGCAAGAGTCGTCAGCAAAAGCGAGCTTCCCGGGAGTTAACGAGATGTTATTGCGGATAATACGAAACTAAAGGCAAATGAAAAACATCGACTACCTTTTGCATTAAACTTCCTCTCTTCTTCAACTCTTTTTGCTCTTTTTTTAGCTCTTGTTCATTGACTTCTTGAATCTTAACAATTAAAGAAAAAGTTTTCAAGATGCCATCTTGATAATTAACAAACCTGCAATTAATTCGGTCATCAACATTTCAAATATGGCGATTGTAAGGTAGAGACTCAGAAAAATTAATTAACTTTTACCCTTCAACTTCTCACTCGCGCTCCTCTTTCTCTCATTATAGCACCATCTAACTTTTTCATTTCTGCTTTTTCCTACCTTCTGCTGATATTCCAACATAAAATCCGTGGTCTGTGTGTAAAATGAGCTTTCTAATTTTAACGCAGATTCTATTTTCTGTGCACGCTTTTTTCTTTCCTATCCTGGTTCCATTTTTTTTAGTCTATGTCCTAAAACTCTTTGAAACAATTGATCCCCAGCTCCACTGAATCATTCGCTCTTGATGTTATTATTACTATTATTTGTCACTGCAGTTCATTCAGGGTCTTGGCCTCCGCGATCACGACGTCCCATTGAGCCCGGTCCGCTGCAACAATACTCGAGCTACGGACTTATAGTGCTTTTAGGTCATCCTCCACCCCTTCGAGCCACCTCTTTTTCAGTTTTCCGACCTGTCACTTTTCCCAGGGTTCTTTCATGAATACCTGGACCGGTATTTCTTCATTGAGGTACTGAAGTTAATGGTAGCAAAATTTTGCATTTGCCCAACACCATTTACTGCGTGCTGAGATTCTTTCAACACTGTCAACACTGTGTAAAAAATTATGACATCCAAATAGAATAAGCATGTGTGATACTCCGTTTGGTGGAGCGCTTTTGTGACACAGGCGAATTCAAAAATTGCAAGTCTGCAAGAACCGATAAATGCAGGCGATAGTTTTTATTTTATACAATAATTCTTTTGTTCTTTTGAAGGTCATAATTTTTTATTAGAGTGTGTTTTGAGTTGCCGGTTAAGACAAAGTGTGAATTTTTAGAATCGAGTACGAGAATTGAGATGCGAATGTTAGAGTTGAGAATAATAAATTGGGTTTTCGAACTTTAGGCTTTTTATATAAAAACCTAGCAACTGTGCCCTAGCTAGACGCTATAGATAGGAAGAAGTAACAACTCTACAAAACAACATAAATCAAGCCCTACTTCTTGAATTTATTTTCCTACTGTGTATGGTCACAGAAGAAGAACCAAACGCGAGGTGTACGAGCTCTTCGAAGAGAAAGATATTGTCACTTCCATCAAGCTCAGCAGGCTGGAATTGACAGGCCAAGTCATAAGAGCCAAGACAAGTTCATTCACGAGATATTTAATGCAAGCCCGAGAAAACTCCAATTTTAGACGGAAAGATGGAGTCTGGGAAGACGTCCGAGCGCTTTGAATCCAAAACTAGAGATGTACAATGAATAAGGCGGGATAGAGGACACTTCTACACAATGCCAAAGCGCGCATAAGGCTATAGCGGGAATATAAAAAAAACTGTGTGTAGTCGAAAAAAACAAAAACGTCAACTTTTAAAGTCCTTATGTATAGACTTTTCCCACATCATTCACTACAACTAACCACGATTTCGATTTTCCGTTTCAAAAAAGGGAAAAAGTAAACAAAGAACAATTTTTCTTTAGTCATTTGTACATTCATTCAAGGTCGAGGAACAAATTTATGACCCAATATACACTCAAAAAAGGTTTCCATTTTTTTAAAGAAAGAGAGAGAGAGGAAGAAAGACGGATAGAAAAACATCTCTGACGAATTCCACTTTCATCCAATTTTATTCATCAATTTATTATTCGCAGTTTTTTTTTGGAGGGGAGTAAAATGATACAAAAACTAAAATCCAAAATCTGGGCCAACTCTCTCTTTGCCTCTCCGCCCTCCTCTAGTTTTCTCTTCTTCTAGAGCTGTTCAGAAGGGAAATCCCTTCGGGGATTTGACAAAACTAATCCGGAACATGATTATTTTCTTCAAACGTCACCAGTCGTAAAAGCTTTTTGAATTAGAAAATTAATCTTGTGTGACCCTCATTTCAATGTGGAAAATTCTTTTCAACTTGAAACCGTTGACTCTAAAGCTTTTGAGTTTTAGTAGCAAAAAAAGGATTTGGTTAATTTTCTCTGCTTCCGCTTTTCTCCTCTTTTTTTTCTAGCACTACGATACTTCTTTCCCTAGTCAGCCATGAATACATAGAAAACCCCAAATTACTTTTTTTATGTTAAACTCAGCTGAACTCACTTTTGACGAATAATTTGAATTTCTGTTACATCGCCGCCAGAAAACCTTTTCAATAATCATTAACCTTACGTTATGGAACGAAATCTCACACCAATTGTTTGTTGGTAATTTTAGACCCAGTATTTATTTTACATCTAACTCTTGTTGGAAATAACATTCTGTTTTGTATTTCATACCCCAAGCTTTTCTTCCTACATGTTGTACCCCCAATTTCTATACACCTATATTTGTTAAGCATCCTACAGAATTGAAGGATCCATTTCTCCAGTTATTTTCCCTCACCCACCGCCACCATTGTCATAAATTATTCAAATATCTCACCCCAAAAAGTATGGCAAAGAAAATATACCTGTTTGGACTTCTGAAAGGAAAAAACCCTTTTTTAGGTTTGATACTCCAAGTGAGTATTCGAAACGAGTAAAAAATTTGATGAAAAACGCCGTGTTAACGGTGATTAGGCAACCAGTGTGAGTAAAGTAATGCTTTTTCCTGTTACAATGCTAGGCTCAAATTTTTAGTGATCTGAGACTTTACTTTGAGATTTACAGTTACGTGTTTGAGTTCTTGTGTTAGGACTTACGAACGGAGAGAACTGTTTTTTAGGTTTGATTCTGCCGCTTCACCTAAGACTGTGATTATGAGGCAGGTTGCAAGAATAAAATTTGAAATTATTGTAAATGAAAAGTAAGGTGGCGGTAAGGTTTTTAGAGAACAGATCAACTGACTCCTATTTTCGGACTGGTTTATTAATTCATTATGGGACGAATTTTACTCCAAAAGGGGTTCTACAAGCCTTTACCTTTTGAATGACCCTATGGCTCGGCCTATTGTACCAATAAACAATTTTCCTTAAACATTCCTAGGCTTTGTCTATGAGATGGGTCTTCTTACAATTATCATAATACATTCGAGTACAGCCCGCTATTCATTTATCAGTTGTATTGGTTTACTATTTTCTGTAGAACCTCTCGGCCTTGAATCAGTCGAATCACCTTACAATTAAACAGCTAAATTCTACCGTCATGGTCACAAGTCTGGACAATACCATTCTCACCGAGTGTGATACGTGGAATGTAACGGGAGACATAATCCGCATAATCTAGTCTGCAGTGAACAGGTTCCTAAGAGTGGTCGTGGATGTAAAGTAGCCCAATGTCATATCCATTGAAAAATTATGTGTCGGAACGCACCAGAAGCCCTTGAAAACACCAGTGAGAGCGAGGAAATGGAGGTGGATTGGGCACACTTTTCGCTGGGAACAAAACCAGACCCCCAAGCAATTCCTCAACAGAAATCGATAGGGAAGCTGAAGAAGAGGAAGACCAAGGACTACGGTGTAGGCGAACAGTGGAAGAGGACCTGGGCACAGCAAAGAAAATAGTCTTCAACTATTGTAGTTTTATGGCAGACTCTTATCCTAAGGTGTAGGACTTATTATACAGTCTGAGAGAATATTTTACAAATCTTTGCTAATTTCAGAGAAAAATCTCTCATAATCAATGTAATTATTACCCACAAATTTCTATATTAAAAGCCCAAATAACCGAAGGAAAAGCAAAATAAGAAAATCAGGTATAAAAGGGGAAAAACAAAACAAAAAGAAAACGTAACGACAACGATTCTTTTCTGGCCTCTGATAATTAGGGTTTCCCAAATTCCTAAAATACAAATAAAACTTTTAAATAAATTTTAATCAATTAATTTGACAAGGCTCTCTTTTGCGTGATCGTTTCGTTAATTACGTAACGCTACATTCTGAATTTACATAAATTTAATTTACAATCAGAATTCCTTTAATTAATTTCATACTTTTGAAAACATCATCCTATTTTCTCATTTTGTCTTCCTCTCACTCCTTTCCCCGCCATCTCTACCCTTCCTCAATCTTAGGTTTCTTCTCTGAATCTCCTTTCATTGAGTAATATTGACTCTGCTGACGCGTTCACTTCGAAAACCGCAAATTGCGAATTGAGAAAATCCTTTAGCGTGAACTGACATAGTAGACGAACTTCCTCTTTGCTCTTCCTCATTCACCTAAACCCTCCTTATTCATTCTATCTTTAAACACAATTTTAAATCATCGTGAAATCTCTGCGAAAGAAATGAACTTTGTGAGTATAACAATTGTTTTCCTTATAAATGGGGCTCGAGTCAGTTTCCAGGTGTGGTAGACACGCTGTGGGGAAAAGACCCGGAAAGTCTCCAAATAAAACCGCTAATTCATTAATTAAAGCTCTGCCCGAAAGCAGATCCTAAACCACTTGCATTTGCCTTTGCTGAGATCCATTAATTTCCCCTAGGTGTTCGCGCCTAATTACAAAAAGAAATGCTTTCATTGTATTGTACTTTTTAGTCGTTTTAGGATGTCCCTAACTCGCCCCTGTTTGGTGTATTCCATCTGCTTTCAAATGTTTTTACTAAAATGTGCGCTTTTCCCGCATATACCAGAAAAATTGTCGGTTGACAATTTTCTGGAGTTTTCTACAGCCCAAGTTGCAGCTTGCAACCCCTTTTACAGGCAGCTCCTCATCCAAAGCCTTGATTTTCTGATCAGCCTCACTCTAGGCGTTTTTAATCGATAACGATACTGCCATTATCATGTTAGAGCAAAATCTTTTTTTTTAACAATACCGGACATTGCCGATATTATAATGTATAACTCATAAATAATGACAGCGGTTATATTATTCAGTGAAGATTATTTAAGATGTGATAAATTTATACTTTTTTATTATTTGACAGAATTTTTCGGATATATACTGTACTGAAAGATTCAAAAAAAACCCAGAAATTCCATGAATACCAAAAATGAATCGAAAAAAAGAAAACTCCAAAGGATGAGTAAGGTAGAAAGAAGAAGGAAAAATCAGGGGCGGAAACAGTGGCAGAGGCGGGATTTGCCGAAACGAAGGCCTTTTAAGGATGTTATTTTGAACTCGGTCCAATTCCAATCAAAGCTTCATTTAATAATTTCTTCTACATCTCCATTTTGTTCGTGCTGTTGAAATCCAAAATGATGGAATTCTTTTATTATCGGAAAAGAAGTAAAAATTAAAAAAAACTTTCAGACGTTTCTCTCTTTTTTCCCCACAAAAGGGAAAAATGGGTGGGAGGATGGTGAGAAAGTGAGAGAACTATCTGCGAGGCGCAAAAAGCTCTGTCTGAATGCTCTTTTGCTACTCTTCAAAGAGTATTTTTCCCTTTTTTGTTAAATTTCATTTTTTCCCTCTCAAGATTGCAGACAAACAGTGGAGCCAAATACAAAAAAAATTGTTTTCTCTTCCATTCTGGACTCAGAAACTCGTTCAGAGACTCAGTTACCATTCAGTTAAAATTTTTTTGTTCAATGTTTGAACCTTTTTCATTAAAAATAGGTGGAAAAGTTGTTTAATAGTAATATTTTTAAGATTTTCTTAAGGAAAGTCCACAAGCTGACACATTTTATGTCTTTTCTACTTTTTATATCCTTTCCATCTGGCTTCTTCTATTAATAAATAACAAAAGGGATTAATTAGGCCTATTTTAAGAATTTTATTTTTCTTTTCAAACCTTTTAATGAGCTCATTGATATTAAGTAATAGATATAAGGGTAGCAGCTGATGATTGAATAATAAAAAAATTTTTTATGTGATATATTGAGATGTTCGATTATTTCTTTCTCTTTTCTAATATTATATAAGTACACAATATTTAAAGCTTATAATATTATTTATTTTGCTATATAAAGGAATTGCTAGCCAGTTTTCCAAAACGGTACTCTCCATTCCCCAGTCTACTGAAGTCAAATATCTCGGTATCCACCTTGACCGTAGTCTGACTTGAAAGACTCACATCAAAACATTTTGAAGTCTACACTGGTAACGAACTCCTTATATATTAAACAAAGTCATTCAAAAACTCACTTGGACCAACGGGATCCAGTTATACGACTCCTCAGCCAACTCCAACCTTGAAATCCTAGAACGTTTCTAATCCAAAACTCTGTTTACCATGGGAAATACTACTTGGTTCGTCCCTGACCAAATCATCCGCAATGACCTAGGGGTTTCCTCCTTGAAGAAATCGAAATATTCACTCAAAAAGACTCCTCCAGACTGGGAAACCATCCTAATCCCTCTGACACTTCACTCCTTAACGTACCTCTCGACCAAAGGCGTCTCAAAAGACATAGATCACTCTCCACTAGACTCTCAAACAGGCTTCCCTTAGTCAAACCTCCTTATTCCTCTTCCCTACCTCTTCCGACACAGCTCCAGCCTTGCTTTGGTCTTCGTCCAAATCGTTCCTATGGTTAAGACGCTGTTCTGTTCCTCAGACATAACCCTTCAAAATTACATGGTGTCTCATGCTTGGAGGCAGGTGGTAGTTAACAAAAAAGTTTTCTAAATAAGAACCATTTTGGTCCATTCTCTTCTTCTTTCCCTGAGGAAGGCTTCTTTCCAAAATTGTGAGGTCTTCATCTTGCAGACTAAAATTTCTCCCCCAAAAACTTTTAAACCAATTGCGAGCGGTTGTGATAGTTATGGCACCATCCCCGTACAAGGTATTCAACTCGTCGAGAGGGTAGAATTCTTTATACTATTCGCTTTTTGAAACAGTGAAACATAATAGAGCTGTGGGTGAAGGTTTGAAAAGTGACTCTACCACAAACAAGACCTACAGTAAAAATCTCTGGTACGGCTGAAACCGATGACCTAGACGGATAATAGTTGATGTGTTTGTTATACATTTTTTTCATATCTTTATATACTTGCCGCACGTAAAATTGCTAGAATTCATTTTCAACACGTCTCCTCCTGTAGAAACAAACAAAGAAAAAAAGGAGACAACACAAAACATGGTGGCGTCGTCCCAACTAAAAGGTCTTATCTTAATGATGTTAATAATAACGTTCTTTTCATCTTTCATTCCCCCTCTATTCTCTCCCCCACTCCTCCCTACGACGAATTTGGATTTCATCCAAAGAATACAAATTTGAGTTAAAACGGCGACAACGAATCTGGAAATTTTCTTAGACAACACACGAGAAAATTGATATCTGCATCCAGCATGAAGAAGGAGGGGAGAGGGGAGGGGATTCGATTTTTCTCACAAATCAGCATTTTTCTACTTTTTTAGTTTCTTGTGTGTTCTCTATGCCCGCAGAAGTCCAATTCGAGAAAGATTGGGTTCGTAAAATTGAGTTTTATGACCGACAGACTGTCGTTCTCGATTTTTTCGTCTACAACCTTGCTCTCGTTTTCTCGGCTTCCATGAAAATCTCTTAAGGCCAATTAAGATGGACTCTCTGGAGAATCCATCACGACAGGACATAAAGAGGTCTGTAAAACGGCCGCCATTTTAATTTCTGATTGACCTCGTTCGTGAAAGAGGTTTTTGTTTGTATCATGGGACGGAGAGTGACCTCTTCTAGGGGTTTCTTGATATCATTACGAAATTGGAGATTCGTAGATTGTTACTGGCAAACGAGCTTGGCTTGTGTCGGAAAAATGAGTAAAACCAAGAACCTGAGTAAATTGTTATTAAATTCTTCGTTACAAGTTGGGAATTTCGTAAAGTAGCCGGTCAGTATAATAAACATTCAATAATTTGAGAGAGTGACTTGGAGAAAATGTACGAGATGACCCTACCCTGAATAAACTGAGAACCGGGAAAAAGGAGTAATTTGTTACATTTACCAAGCTTAATTGGTGATTATGAATAATGCCCCGGAATTTCACGAAATTTTCACCCACGTCAACTATAATCCGCCTTTAAGTTTTTGGTCTGGTTGAAAATATCCAGAAAAACAGACCAGTATCTCAACTCTAGGGATAGGGTAATGGATGTGAAGAATTATACATAATATCCGACTTATCGTTTTTACTGTAACACATATACACAAGACCATTTGGGATTTAATCTCGTTTTGTGAATATGTAAAAAATAACATATAAGGGCTTGGACAATTTGAACAATATTATCATACTGCTAACTGCACTGCTTGAATCATTCCAAACTTACAGAAGAAAATAATTTTGAAGACTCTACCCTCCCTGAAAAGTCATTCTTTCTCAAAGGAATAAACGACGACTTGCAGAAACAGGACAAGACTGAGAAAAAAAAGCTTTTGAAATATAGCGACAGAAATGAAATATTTCCTGCCAAATTTTGGCTTGCAAATGGACAAATATAACGAGGAAACTGAAACTGGATCCGACCAGGAGATAATGGAATCGTACTTAAGTCGTTTCATTTTTTTGTATTCTTCGCACAGTTTTTACTAATATCTTTTAAGAGAAAGGCTGAAGCTAAGAAGGAAAGCAAGTTGTGGTTGAATCTCGAAAAGCGGAAATGAGGGTTAAAAACGAGAAAGGATTTGAAAAGAGACGAGAAAGAATCCTTATCTTTGTTGTTCTTTCATTTTTCTTCTTTTTTAAATGAGAAGATGGCGGCGATTTTGGTGGTGGTTGCTGCTTTTTAAGTTTTCCTTTCGAGTATTTTGAAAAATAAAAAAAGAACCTTTTTTTTAAAAACCATTTTGCGGGAGTCAAATAAATTAGTTCTGATTCGCATTTCGCCGAGTCAGCTTTTTGTTCAGCTACTTTCCCCCATGTTCAGGTTGCATCTTTCCTTTTATTTATTTACTTTTTTGCTCACCTTCTCTTATATTTCTTATTTATTCTTTAGTCTGTTTCAAAATTTCTTTTCTCATTTTCAACGGGTAAATTTTTTATTTTTGTTTACGTAACACTTTTTTATGTTCTACTGTCTTTTTGTTTCCCTTCTTCATGAAAATTGTAAGTTACTAAAGTCAGTCATAAAGTAAATTACTTTATGACATTTTAAAAATATGTTTGGTATTAAAAAAAAGGCCACACCAATTATTTCTGGGTACTTCTGAATCTTGTATTTGTTTGACTTAGTGCAAAGAGAGAAACCTGAATGAACACCCAAGATGGGGGTGTAATGCCTTTGCACTACATGGATATCCCAGTTCTAACATCAGTTGAAATTTGTGGTGAACTCATACTGCGAATCCGAATTCAAGTAAAACACATCAAGTTTCTTCGTTTACTTAAAGCTCCCTTTATTCTTTACTTTAATGGTAATTGAACAACTTAATCAGATACTCGTAGACTTTACTTTCGGGAGTAGAAAACTACACTACTTCCAAAAATTCTCTTAATTACCACCACGCTGACTTTAGATTACTTCCTTTACTCTTCTGCTCTCACTCCGTCTGTCTTACTTCTGCTTCTCTGTCACTGACTTCGGACTGCCTCACTTTGGGATTCAGGGAGGTATTTACACCGCCACAAATGAAACTACCCTTATCGTGTCAGTGAGATGCTAAATCTGGCATAAAATTTAGAAAAACAGTGGTTAACAGGGCATTGTAATATCGTTGGAGTGACATTTTTATAGCGTTACTTGGAGCTTTTTGAATACCCCAAATTTGGAATTGAATCACCGAAATCTAGGACAATAGTAGTTCTAAGCAATACAAAATTAGAAACTTAGGGCCTTGACAGCCCGACACATTACAGGAGTTTCTACTTCGTCCTATCCAACTTGTTTTTTCTTCATAGTAGGGAGGAAATTGGTGCCGCTATTTTTATAAAATTATGAGCCATAAAATTTCTTCCCAGGCCCTATCTGTATACTACTACTACCTATACTAGATAACAGTACATTCTCTCTCCTTCTCGTTTCTGGTTTCCCTTTTCTCTTCTCTTTCTTTCTCTTTTCCATCCGCCCCTGGTTTTACGACGATGGCCCATATCTCAAATCACAAAGTTGACCTGCTAGTTGAGAACTATTAGGTGTCTCAAGTTGGAAACAGGTGATAGTTACCAGGGGAAAAAAAGGAGTAACTTCAGCTTTTCCAAAATTATAAGACATCAGGAGGATGGTGAAGCATATGAAATATTTGAAGCTTTAAAAGTTTTAATTAAAAATTTATTTACAATCTTAAGGTATCCTTTTCGATGGTTAGACAAATAAGTCCAAAAATTGTGTTTGAAAATCAAATTTAGGCAAAGAAGAAAAGTAATAAACGTCTACTGTTAGAGAAAATATTTTTCTCAAATTAATTTTATTCAAATTTGATGAAAAAATAAATAAAAAAAGATGACATGGGTTATTTAATTAACTAAAAAATTTTTTAAATTCTTCTCTTTATTGCTTTTCCCATTTTCCTTTCCTTGCCTTTCCTTTTCCACCTTTTTTTCTTACCAACTTTTTTTCAATCTTTCTTTTATTTTTAATTAAAATTAAATTTATAAAACCGTGAAACACACACAAAGCTTTCTCTCATGCGATGTCGAAATGTTTTAAAGTGATCCGAAGCCGAAAAAAATGGCATAAGCATAACAATAAAGAAGAAAGTGGAAACAAAAACAAAACATAATTAAAAAAAGAGAAAGAAGTTTTTGCCAGGAGGAGTAGAAGTTTGAGAAGGGAAATATGATTCAACAAAAGTAAAAATTGGTGTGGAAATGAAACATCAACAGAACTTTGTTTCTAAAAAGAGTTTGTTTGAAGAATGATTGCTGATCAAACAGCGGCCATGCTTTTTGCTTATAATTTGCTTTTATTGCTGACTGCACCTTCCCGTTAACTGTCCCCTATTTTTTTGCGTAAGTATAGCTTTAATGGGTTATGTTTAGGAAACAGAACAGTGCACAAATTTCAGCCTAATTTTTGAGCTGCAAAAGTTGACTTCTGTTGACGACAAGTAATTAACTCTCTCACTTGGACAAAAACCTTACAAAATTTTTTGGTCGGTAGCTCTTTATTTCGCTATTCAAGGATAAGCTCAACCTTTTACTTTGACATTTAAACGAAGTCGAAGGTGACTTTCGCTTTTATTTCATGGTCAGTTTAAAGATTTTTTTCCCCCATGTCAACTGCCATCTGTCTCTAAGCGAGACATTTTGTAGTTGGTCTGGCTTAAGGAGCTTTATATTCAGGGAGCAGACCAGGGTCTCAGCCCCAGGGATAGGATAAAAGGATGCGACTGGAAGAGCAGTCTAAGGTTGGGATAAGAGTAAGGATGAAAGATAGTGTGGTAATAGGAAGAAGAAGAAGAAGTAGAAATAATGATAAATAAAATAGGTTAAGAGGGGATCAGGGAAAGGAGATAGAAAGGAAGGGAAAGAAGAACAATACGAAGATGGAGATGAAGATAGGATAGAGGGAAGAAATGGAGATAAAGTAATACATTCATCAAGAAAGAAATAAAGTAGGAAGATAGGTAAAAGAAGGAATTAAAGAAGAAGGGTGGAAGGGAGTAGGGAGGTGGCGCTAAGGGAAGCGTGTTGTGGAGTCTAGGAGTTTGTGCCACATGAAGCGTCGTTGGTCATGTGGTTCGTCAAGAAGAGATGATGAAGGATTGAGATGAACTGCCAGTCGGGAGGAGCATTTGAGGGAGAATCTGGCGATTTCCTTCTTTACAGAGGGAACGAACCATGGAGCATTTACCATGGTTCGCAAGGTTTTGGACTGGAAGCGTTCCAGGATTTCAAGGTTTGAATTGGCGGAGGAACCCCAGAGTTGGATCCCGTAGGTCCAGATGGGTTTGAGGATGGTTTTGTAGATAAGGACTTTGTTGCCAAGGTTGGGTTCTGAGTATCTTCCCATCAGCCAGAGAAGTTTGTTAAGAACCAACTGGGCTTGGACTCTTTTTGTTTTTATGTGGGTCTTCCAAGTCAACCTGCGGTCAAGGTGAATCCCGAGATATTTAACTTCAGATAACTGAGGAATAGGGTTACCATTAAAGGGGACCGGGGGACAATCCCCCTTACGGAGGGTGAAAGTGATGTGTTGGGATTTCGTCCCGTTTACTTTTATTCTCCAGGTGGTCAACCAGTCTTCTAGCTTGTCCACGTGGAGTTGCAGTCGTCGCGAGGCGGTTTGCAGATCGGTGTCCGAAGTCAAGATCGCGGTATCGTCACAATTCAAAGATAAAACGAAAATGAGATGGAACCAGGCTGAGGGGTTAATAAAAGCTTTAAAAGAAAGGAAATTACGTGTCTAATTCAGCAGTAAATAGTGATTAGTGGTGTGCCCGAAGTCCCGTCTTTCTTTTCAGCACTACACTTTCGTAGCAATAAAGGAGATACAATCTTGAGGGGGTGTCACATGAACCGAATTTTGATCTTAAAAAAGCAAACGAATAGCTATATGTGACAATACTGCAACTCAGTTTATCAGGTCTTGGAAATCTGGAACTGGAAAAGATGTTTTTTCTCCACTACCCAAACTAAAAGATTTTTAAACAGGACTACAATAAAGTGCTGTAGTACAGGGCATGTGTAAATATCAACGGAAACTTAGCCAACTTCTCTATACAAACAATTTCGTGACTATCGTGAGTTTGGGTTATAATTGGTCATAATTTCTAACCGGTTGAGCTGTGACTGTGAAAGTGCTAATGACTTGTAAAGTTTCGATAGGGTTTTTGAAAGTTCAAACTCCTATAGCTAAAGAAAAGCTCAAATTTGTTCTCGCAGTCAAGAAATCAAACATTTACCCTTTAATAATATACTATTATTGTTTCATAATTTCTGCTTAACACTCTCCTGGTAAGTTTTTTCGACGGAGGAGCAACTGCAGATCTTCAAGCGAGAATTCGCAAGGGAAATGTAGCGTTCGTCCAGCTGTCACCCCTTTGAAAATCACGGCAGATCTCAAGAACAGCCAAGCTGGAAATGTTCAGAACTAATTTCAAGTCAGTCTTAACAAACCATCAAACGGCATTGGAGAAACAAGCGAACAAGTCTGGAACCCCCAAGGAAAGAGGAAGGGAGGCAGATGTAAGGCATCGTGGAGAAGGCTTGTAAAGCAGTAGGCGGGTAGAGAGTCATGGAGAGATCTGAAGTCCTCGCCCAAAACAGGGAACGTTGGCGAAGCTCCTTAGAGGCCTTATGTTCTGAGAAAGGGCGGCAGGACACTAAGTAAATAAGTAACTGTTCTGATAATCAGATTGTTGTGTTTAAAACCACCATAGAGAATAACACAAGAAATGAGTTGAGGGTGAAAAATGGCGAGTGAACAAAGAGAGCAAACGACTTGAAAAATGAGACAGAAACTCCCCTGATTACCTAAAAGAGACTTATGCCTTCTAATGTGGTTGTTAGAGATTAAAAATTCGAGATTCGACTTGAAAATCTGAAAAAAAATTCCAGGCAGAGGGTTAGGAGAAAAGAAAATCATATTTTAGAGACAACAAAAGCCGGTACAACGGAAAAGAAAGGAAGAGAGAATGGGAAAAGAAATAAATAACAACAAATGAAAAAAGTGTTTCAAAGCCGAGGAAATTTATTGTCGGCTTCAGAAAATAAAAACCAGAAAACGAAATTGAAAGTTTCAGGTGCTTAAAACCATAATTGACTTTTTCCATCTCTCCGCTTTCCTTCTCCTCTCCTTCTTCTTCCTGTTCGCGACAATGTTCAGGAAAACCGGACTTTAGTCCAGATCAGGGGAATTATGTTGAGAACTATTGTGAATGACCGAAAACCGGAAGTTTTCCCTTGAGCTTGTTCCAGGCACAAAGTTAGTTTCTACACCTTTTCCGCTTCCGTTTCCTCTTTGTTCTTAACTGATTTCATTCCGTCATCTTTATTGCAAACAGAAATATATTTTATACGTCTTATAAATTTTGTATGTCGAACAATTTTTATTTTCTTTTTCTGGGGATGTTTTGAGATTTTGGAATTGTTAACAATTATGCTATCAATAATATACCTTTGTATCTTATGCCGCTTGGTATGCCTAGATATGAGAACCTTAATCTGTATACTACATTGTCCTTTCTTGTGATAGAAGGCAGAATGGAAAACAAAAATATAAGTATAAACTTCCACACATTCCGCCGTGTCCTCACTGAGCATGGTAACTTTGCAGGCTATCTGGAAACATTTCGGCAATCAGATACCGACAGGTGGTTGACTGTATAGCCTAGCAGGATCTACGATAAATCTGATAGAACCTTTTTAAACATTTGTCACATGGCTGGACCGTCTTTACAACTTTTGTCATTAGGGTCATGGCACTCAAATACAAACACTAATCTGAGTGTAATTCGCTTATGGTACAACTCTGTGTCCGTTAACTAAATTCATTAATCTTTTGGAATGTATATACTGTTACTGTTATTTTTTATGTTATAGAATATTTCATTTTGTCATTATTACAAATGTGATGCGAATACTATTATCTTAAAAATGTTTGTATGTAATATATGCTTGTTGACAATGTTACAAAATGTAACTCATTTTTTTTGTGATCCTATTGTTAAGACTAAGTTTATGTAAATTAAAATATGTTTAATTATGTGAGCTAACTGAATTTTTGGAGCTTTAGTATAATTTTGCAATTGATGGTATTATGAAGCAAATAAAGGAAATCAGAAAAAAATTTCAGGTTGAGGAGAAGTGCCAACTAAAAATAGTCAGAAATTATTTTCTGTATTCCTAATTTAAAAACAAAAAAATTCAGTGAGGATCTTTTAATTATCTTTTTTTTTTAACTTCATCTTCCATCTCATCTATTTCCATATCTTTGACAGAAAATAGATTGTAATGCATAATGCAACGACTTGAGGGGTTCAATTTTATTCTTTTGAAAATTAAAAAGGTTTAATTTAACTTTTAGGCACCCCAATTTTCATTTCTTCTTCTTTTATATTATTTCTTTCGTTAGAATAAACAATCCGTAAAAAAAAGAAAAATAAAAACTTCTTTCAATAAGGGCTGTGGTCATGACCTCAAAACTATTGAAATTCGTCAGATATTAATACAAATCTATTCTAAAACTTAGGGGTTGTACAGAATACAACAACGGGGATACTCTTCCAACTCTAACTAGAAATGCTGGAACATTTTCCATGCAAGACTTTATGCATCCAGGTCAGTGTTCCCTGGTTCGTTTCTACCATTGTGGTCCATTCCAATCCTTCTGCAGCAATTCATTTGCAATGAGCGACAAGATTTCAACCATTTTCATCTCATATTTCGCTCCTTCCTAATTCTCTCCTCTTTAATTCTTCTCTTCTTTCTTGTACTCCTACTTATTACCATTTTATTCATTATTGGGTTCACTATACTTCTTTTCAACGTCGATGTAGGTTTCTTTTGAGTGGAGTAAAACCTTTGTCATCTTTAAAGACATCCGATATAAGCCAAATTTTTGTTTTCACAATAAAAATAGATAATATATATTCATCTTGTAGTTTTCTTGATACTAAAGAAAGAAAAACAATCTAAAGAGAGAACCGAAGACTAGAATTTTATCATTGACCACGTGTGATTCTGGCTTATTGAGATAAGCTGAAAGCAAAATTTTTTCTTTAGTTAATTGATAAAGAATGAAGGGGCTGAGATAGAGGGGCTCTGGAGGTGGAGGAAGGAAGACTATTTCCTAGAAAGAAGAAAGGGAAAAACCATTTTTACTCTTGCTTGTTAAGCACAAATGAAAAAGATAAAACTATCATATAGCTGTCTTTTCTCAAAAGTAGATGACGCCAAAAAAATCTTATCTCACGAAGACTAAACTCGTTTAGCTCACCATCAAAATTAAAAAAAGACATAAAAAAGAGAGAAAACTAAGAAAACGTTAGTTGAAAATAATTCTATCCCTTTCTCCTCTCCTCCTCAGTCTCTTCTTTCTCTTTCATCTCCTCTTCTCATTCTTCTTCTCTTAAAACGCAAAATTCGTGCATCAAAATAAGTCGACTGGATTTAGAACTGACACGAAGAAAAGCGTTCGCAACCAACTTCGTGCAAAATATAAAACTAATTTTTCCCTACAAACTATCAGGCTCCTCACACTGTGAACGTTATTAATATTCCGAGTCTAAATATGTATGGACTGAATTTATAATTAGACGTTATGATTTACCGGAAAACAGTCGCGAATGAAAAATATTTTCAGTCAGAATTTTTATATCGATAGATAACTTCATCAATGCCACCCTTATGTTTAGTGCCGAATGTTGGCCCCCGAGAAAGGTCCATATCCAAAAACTGTACACAACAGCGATGGAGATGTTGATGAAATGAAGTAAACTTGGACTGCCTGCTCGGGATAGGTGCATAATGTATACTTCACTTTTTTCCTTTCCAACTTTTTATTTCTGTATTACTAATTTACTTTATTCACTTTGTCAGCTCTATCGATGTCCTTTACTCTTTATTTGCGGCTCTTGCCCTCTTCAGCCTTTTCCCAGCTGGTTTCCTTAACTCCAGATTTCGACCTCGCTTTACCGAGTCTACTTTACGACTCCCTTTTCTTCAGCCGGCCTATCCCCAACTGGTTCCCCGAGCTAACTCTAGCTCTTGATTCCGAACCTCTTTCTCTCTCTCGAGTCCTCTTTCAGACTGACTCTCTTCCTTTTACCCATCCTGAATCAAGGTGTGATTATGACTTGTTATCTATATTTACTTCAACCCTCAAAACAAAGGGCACTTCGGGCACTGATTGCCCGGACCATTACATTGATGTGGGCGGGTGGTATCACCAGGCTCGACAAAAAAAAAAGGTTATCCGTGGAAGCATTAAAATCAGCCCCATCGACGAACATCTGAGGGACACCCGCCTCAGATAGTATGGCCATGTCGTGAGAAAACTAGAGGAACACATGACCAGAAGAGTGCTGATCTGCACATGGCGGAGGAGGTGAAGGAGCCCCCGTCAAACTTGGTAGTCCGTAATCAGCAAAGACGTGAAGAAAGCCCAAGCTGAACAGAAGAGCTTGGAGAAGAGTGACAAATAGAGCTGACTCCAAAAAATGGGATAAGACTAAGCCAAGAAGAAGGGAGAGAGAGATAACTTGTTTCCAATATTTTTGTATTGTACCTAACTATAAGCTGTATTTAAGTTCGAAACAATTAATTAGCCCAGTGTAAATAGAACAAGTTTGTGACGTCATGGCAAAGTATAATTCATCGAGATCATCTTTACATCGCCACTCTTTCGGAAAACGACATGTCCTAAGAGTTAAGAAGATCACCAAAAAAAGTATATCCTTGTCTTACTTCTTCTTAATTTAACAAGGTCGCCATAAAAAATCCAGAATCAATCACCAATCGAACTTTTGTGACAGTACCTCTTGTGACAGAACTTTTGTAGTACAGGAATTTTATTAAAGTTACTCATCTTTGATTTCGTTGCTTATTCACCTGCAATAGCTAAACAGCGAAACATAGATAAAAGGATAGGGGAAAAAGCAACAGCAACCGTGAGGAGGAGGGAGAGTAGGTCCGTTAAGTGGCTCCATTTTGCGTCAGCAGTGATCAATACTACAGCAAAGGAAGGCACTTTTTTCCTTGTGAGCTTCCCGTATACCCCAAATTGCTCCATTTTTACTTCTTGGAATCCATTTCTTATTTCTTTTCTTTTTCTTTCGCTCGAGTGTCTGAAGTTATTATTATATTTACATTTTCACAATCTAGTCTTTTGATGTTTCTCCGTTACAACCTACAGTACTTTTGGTGTTTTAAACGGTTTCACTCTGACAGAAGAACATCTTGATTTCTGTCCAAGTTCAAGAAAAACAGCGTATACATTTAATATATTCCTGTGATTCACATATGTGATCCGTAAAAATCTTCAAAAACTTTACACAAACTGATTTTATTAATACTAAAAGAATGCCATTCATTCAAAGCCTACAAATCAGTTAAAACGAAAAACAAAAACAGAGGACATAAGATAAAAAGATGAAATTCATAAGCCAAGCAAACTCAACGCGTTGAGATTCAGACGTTGGAAATTCAGAATGCTTGGAGACGTTTTGTATATACCATTGAATTCCTTGACAGAGGAATTCTTGGAAATCCTTGAGACACTTTTCGTGTTTACAAAAATGAAAAACGAAACAAAAAAACGCTTCTAAAAGAAATTTTATAAAAGGAACAAACGAATAAATGGATGAATAGGAGCAAAAAATTAAATCAAATGGGTAATAAGCTACCAATTGCTAGGCCAACTGATAGGTGAAGTTGATTCGATTGTGCTTGAACCTGACAAACCTTAGTTTTGAACCTTTTATTTCCTGGTTTTGTATTTCTTTTTTCCTATGGATGCAGTTCGACTTTCAACCATGACGGCAGAATTTAGGTATTTTATTAGGAAATTAGGTAAAGTGACTGATCCGATCCATGGCCAAGAAGTTCTATGGAAAATGGTAAAATAGCATAATAAACCAGCCATATGAATCATTATAGGCATAAAGGGATATACCTGACTGTATTATTTGAATTGTAAGTTGACCCATCACATAAAGCTCAGGAATTTTTAGAGAAAATGGTTAATTCCAGCAATAGGCTGGCAAACGCCTTTGGGGGTACTAGAAGACCGAACAAATAAGGACATTTGGCAATTAGCAATCAGTTGGGATGCTCTCTAACAACCTTACCACACTTTATCACCACTAAGAGTGTTTCGAGCTTGAGAGAAATTGATTCTTACCACCTACCTCATCATCACCATCATAGGAGAAACGGAGAGAGTTTTCTCCGTTCGGAAGTCCGAATACATAAAATGAAACAACAAATAGTAAATCTCAAAATAACGTTCCAGGTCACTAAAAATTTTAAACCTAGATCAGGGGTAGGCAATTTATTTAATCAACGGGGCCAATTTAAATTTTAAAATTTTTTGGTGGGCCGCACATAAAATAGGAACTAAAATAGGAGGGCCGCATAAGTTTGCAACACATTTTCCATTTTAGTTTACCTTCTTCTGTAGGCTTTGTATCTGTTAGTCTATTAAGTAAAATCTACTTCAAACGTCTTGGCAGTCAAAACCTAATTGTTGCGGGTCATGCATTAATACCATCTATGTCGATAAGCCCTCGGCGGGCCGGAGTTGGCCTGCAGGCCGAAGTTTGCCCATCACTGATCCTATCAAAAATTTGAGGCCAGTATCGTAACAGTTAAGATCATTAGATTACAAACACAAATTGCATAATCACTGTTAACACGGCGCTTTTCATCAAATTTTTTATTCTCGGATTAGACTCTGACCCGAAAAGTCAATCCTAAGAAGGGGTAACACAATAGGTGGGCCAGATGAATGATTAAAAGGAAATGATTGATTGGGGTTGTATCAAAATGTATTATATTCATTGTAAGGTGACCCATCACGGAAAAGGCTTAGGCATTTTTAAAGAAAATGTTTAATTTACACAATAGGCCGCCCGGTTGTGCTAATCATAAAGATAGCAGTTGTCAAACCTCTTTTGGGGTATAAATACTTCCAAGAATGAGTCAATAAAACATTCCGAAATTAGGAATCAGTTGGTTTGTTACCAATAACCTAACCTCACCACTAAAGATGATTCAGAAGCCTGAGAGGAATTAGTTCTTGCAACATATCTCTTCATCACTGTCATGGGTCATTTCGGAAAGGCATTTCGTTGAGAGGGTTTCGTTGAAAGGGTTTTTCCGTTCGGAAGCCCGAAAAGTTGCCTTAAAGTGTAAATTAGTTGAAAGCTCTACTTTGGAAGCAAATATCACATCAAGTCGCGGACCAAACTTTATATGTACATATTATTGAAAAGGCCAAATATATATTCAAGATGTGTAACAAAAATATGCCTGTCGTAAACCATTTTGAAAGTAAAAGAATGGGATGAAAAGAAAACCGTAAGTTTGTCAAGATGAGAGATAATCGGGGACAAAATGTTTGTTTAAAATAATAATGAAAAAAGGAAATTCGTTTAGAAATCATAAAGGAAATCTAAAGTTGTCATCAAAAGGAAATTTTAAAAATTTTGTGAAAACAAAATGAAAAGATGAAATACAAAACCTCTTTATCTCACTCAATAAATAAATTTTATTCACAAAAATCCTTTCTCAGGAGTGAATAGTGATAGTTCTGGAGAAAAACCAGTTCAAAGTTTGCTGGACAAATAAAAGACACGTGTTCGTCCCCATTATACGTTTTTAGGGTTGTAGACTGCTTAATCATTAAACCTCATTTGCTCAACATGAGCCGACCTGTTCTCAAAAATGAACGAAAAGGTTTTAATTCGGTGATTTCAAAGAGGGAATGGAGAGAAGAAGAAAAACGGAAAAGGTAAATCTGGTGGATTCAAAGACATATTTTATAATTCCCACACATATGTACCAAAAAAATTATGCGAAGATAAAAGAGCCAGTGGGAGCCATTGCTGAGCGTTAGAGGTAATTTTACCTTCATTAGTTGCATTTTGGATGAATTAAGAGCCGTTTGATTTGGCGGGGAGCCAGTTTTCCTCTCCCAGCATCCCTATTGAGTAGAAGAAAATAAAGGAGAGGAAGAGGGGGCTCTCTGCATATTTCCATTCACCATCAAGTTTCAATTTTTTCCTTTGCATTCCATTAATGTGAAAGCTTCAGTAGAGAGTGAAACAACTTCAAGTGAGAAAAAGGAAAAGGAGAAGTCAGTGAGACGAAGAAAATGGCGAATGAGGGATTAAAATTTATCTGAACTCCAATGTCGTTTGCTTGAGAAACGCAATGTCAACGGATGTCAATTGCAATTAAAAAAAAAAACCTTTTTAGATTACTATATCTCCTCCAACACCACCACGTCTATTTGGCAGTGTTTCTCCACATTTCGAGCTTTCGAGTTTCCTTTTTTGGAGTTATTAAAAAGATATTTTGTTTTTCATTTAACAAGTCATTTATCCTTTTTTTTTATCCTCATGCGATTTATTTAATTATATTGTTTTCTCTAGACTTGATTGTTTGTGTAGGTGAGCTTAAGGGAGGATGGGAATAAAAGTTGAGGGTTTAGTCTGCTGGGAATAGGATACTTTATTCTCAGGGCTTTCTTTTCTGTCTTCTCTTTTTTCTCCCTTCGACCAAGATTTGTATTCTTTTTCCTTTTGACCTGTTTGCTTGATGAATTTTTTAAAAGCTCTGTCTGTTGATTCCAATCCCTCTTTGCTTCTCTAGGTCAACACTAAAATTGGACTTTTGTTTGCGACTTACCTAACTGTAAGAATGTATATTCGTTTCTGTTTGTCTCTTCAATGACGTAACAGGTAAGTTTCGTACAATTTTTGCTGTAGGATAATTAATGAATAAATGCATAACAGAACCGAAGACATTGTTTATGACTTCTCAGTAAAATTAAGGAAATTTTTTTTTTTGTACTTGAAAAGCCTAATGAAGTTTATAAAAACTATTCTGAAGGCCGTTTTTTAACCTCAGAGGATGAAAAAAAAATTTAATGGCCAAAAAAGAATTTGGTCGAAAGGAAAATTTGTTCCGGGGCCAAGGGACAATTTTTTTTTATTCACGGTATATATATTTTAGCTCTAGGGAAATATTTTATTTTATAACAGATTTTTTCTTCTCTCTACCTCTCATTCTTTCCTCCCCGTCTTTTCTTTTTTTTTCATCTTCACAAAGAAAGAGAAAAAAAGTTTTGAAATCGTTTTTCTCCATAAAGTCTTTCAAACATTTATCCAAACGGACGTGCCTGAATTGAATTATTTCCCGGAAACAATTTCAAATTTTGAGATTCCTGCGACTGAGCACGTGTCGATGACGGAAACTAATTTTCAATATAAGAATTAGTTCCCAACGATACTTGTCTGTTTCCTTTTTCAAATGGGATGGTATGGGATAGAATGAGATCGCCAGAGAAAAATCAAAGGCAAGTGTTTTCGAAGGGTTAACATTTAAAATATCCAAATAAATTTCAGCTCTTCCTTTTCGGAAAAGCATTAAAAAACGCTGACGTGGGTGAGGATTAAAAACCTATAATGGGAAAAACTGAAGTCCCCTAAAAGGTTGGGAAAACTGGAGCTTTTCCTACAGAAAGCAGTGACCACTAGACACGCCCCCAATTCATCATAAAAACCATTTTTACTCCTGCAAAGCTTGAGTAAACATGAAAAATTTCGATTCGTCCCGTAAAAGAATAAGTTTATAAATATTCTGAGTTAGAAAGCGATTTTGTCGTTGGACCAGTCCCCCAAAAAAAGTCAAAAGCCATTTTGTGGAAACTTTCGGATTATGAACTTGTCTCATTTCTCTTTTCTGGACCATGTACGTACCGTTCGTCTGTAAAAAATCGAGCAGACGATTAATTTTTCATTTTTTATCCTTCGAAGAGAAGGGTTTCCCCAATATTCCCAAAAAAAGGGTCACCTCATTTTTTCCGAAAAAAAAAATTCGTCAAAAAAACAAATTTGGTTATAGCAGGGGTCTCCAACCATTTTAAACTTAAGCGAATATTGTATATCAGATAGGTGGTGGCTACTGTTTCATTTTTTCAATTGAAATATGAATATTTGTCGCCATGCACATTATGACAAAACAGAGGGATTGGTGTCTGTTTTAACTTTTTTTTCTGTCCTGGTAGAGAAAACTCAAATAAAGCCCCAAAGTATGAAATAGCTCAAGCAGACGATTAATAGAAAGTTATTAACAACTATTCCAGAAGTAGAAAAGCCCTTAAAACGCTTGAAGGAAGGATGGGAAAAATTTGAAAAAGCTTTTCGAGTGCATCTACCTCTCGTTAGTTAGAAAACCATTTTTTTACAATCAAAAATATGTCGAACGGAGAAGCCGAGACGAAGCCTAAGGCTTGGGGGCTAAACTTCTGAGAAAACTCTATCAATTTGTATCTGTCTTGTGATAATTAAATAGAATTTTGCAGAGGAAAGGTGAAAGGACAGGAAGAACGGAGATGAAAAAAAAAGGGTCCGATTCATCAGCGTCGGAAGGCTAGAGCTCTTACTCAGTTTTTCAAAAACTTTCCTTCTTCGCCTTAATGATTCTATCCTTTGCTATTCAGTGCTTTATAAGTTACCCGTATAACATACGAAGAATGAAAATGAGGAAGAAACACACAAAACATTATTAGTACAATGAAGGTTTACTTCAATACTATTGTCTCGAAGTAATGGGTATAATGGCGAGTCTTAGATTTGGGTCAATGACTATATCTACCAAATTTTAAGAACTTCATTTAACAACAAGTTATGACTGAGATGTCTGGCAGATCCTGTCTGACTACCTCCTGTGGAAGCACAAATCAAAGTCTAGGGTTATTATTATCCAGTAGGACGTTCAAAAGAACAAAAAAGATTATTGTATGGAATAAAAAAAACTATCGTCTGCTTCCGTCGGATCCTGCAGACTAGCAATTTCGACTGAGTCACAAGTGCGCTCCACCAAACGGAGTATTATACATGTACATTCTATTTGGATATCATAATTTTTTTTTTTTTACACATGTCAATAGAAATACCTTCCGAACTCGAGTTGTAGAGTTAGTTGGAGAATGGAGCCCGGTTAGTCGAAGTTATTATTCCAGGGCAGATGAAGGCGGTAATCGGTTTCGGATTCGTTTAGAAACGAACCATGGAACATTTACCATGGTTTGTAGGGTTTTGGATTGCAATCGTTCGAGAATCTCGGGGTTGGAATTGGCAGAGGAACCCTGCGTCAAATAAAATAAGAAGAAAACCAAATAAATTGTGTATAAACTCAAAGAGTTGTCTTATTTATTTGTTATCCCGAACTATTGGTATCTGAAGACAGATCTTTATGTATTCTTGTAGCAATTCTATCCATTATAAAATTAGTGTGAGAAGTAGGATATTTACAGAAGTCCGCATCAGTCAACCAGTCTCCAGCGTTTACTACACTATCTATCTACTATTACAAATGTTACTGTTCGAGTAAACCTGATGAGAAGACACCCGCGCTTTGTTGGCGCCGCTCGGGCGGCGCGCCGGTGGAGACAATAAAGCGGGTGTCTGCGAATCAGGCTATTTTTAGCAGTAGGCCTAGGTTTTGCGGTTTTTTTTGTTTGGGTTCGGAGTTCTCGGGAACTCGGCAGTCATGCGACATCCTTGGCCTGAGACAGACGTCGGAGTTGTCGGCCAGGAAAGCTCTGTACGGGTTAAGAGCGGTCGGACACGACTCAAATAATTTGTCAGCGTATGTAAGAAAGATCAATAAAATACATTTTAAGGAAGTTTAGTATTTCTTAATTTGTATCCCTTGATCATTACATCGGATAGGTTTTCTTACAGTTACTTTACCACACTCCAATGCTGATTTTAATTTATGATAAACTGATATTTGTTTGAGTAAATTTAAATAAACAATAACCAACAGCTGAGACCTAACAATATAATATATCGTATGAAATTCATGCGAAAGATTATCTTCTGTCATCAACACAACAATTCTGTCTTCGCCTGTGAGTCATCGATGCTCGTTACAGCTAAGTACTGAATTACAACTATTTGTACGCTAACATTCTATTCCTGCACATTCTCAGAAAATATTATAAATTGCTTAATAAACATTCTGTACTTTGCATTAGAGTTTTAATATAAACTGAATATAGTTTGGAGAAAATCTAGAGGCTACTACACATTAAAATATAACCAAAACTCATTTCCTTGAAATTTTTTTGTCGATCCCAAAGCTAAAAAAAAGAGGAGAGAAATTCTTGGGGAAGGAAACCAACATATTTGGAAGACTTTTCCGAGGAAAATATTATTTCAGCTCGCACATGATTAATTTGTTTGTCGGCTTTCCCCTAAGAAAATGGTTTATGGTTGGAACCACCTTTTTTCTTTCCTTCCTTTCACCTATTTTTTAACCAGATCATTAATTTTTAAATTTCTTAAAAGAAAGAGGAAGCGAAGAATCAAGAAGACATAAATTATTACAAGATTAAAAACTTGGGCAAGGTGGAGATAAGGAGAGGGAGAAGAAAGGAGAAAACGTGGAAGGTTAAGAGAAGAAAGGTTGTTTTTTTATTCTCGCTTTCTAAATTTTGTTTAACGTGAGAAAGAGGGAGACGCGTACAGGAGGGTAGGTGGAGGACGAAGAAAAAGAGAAGGAAGAAAGCGAAGCTCAGACGGTAGGAAAAACTGATGTAAAATCGCTTTAACCTTAATCGATTTAGAGGTGCAATTTGTCTTGAAAACTGTTGGCATTCTTAAAAAATTCAAATAAAATCCGAGTGAATTGTTTTCTTTCTTTCTTTCTTTCTCTCTCTCTTCCTCTCTTCCTTTCGGTTTTAGTTTCTTCTCGGAAAATTCGCTGCAGAAGGAAAAAAGATCCGGAAAAGTAGGTCGCTGCAATTGTTGAGTTGTGAGTTTCCAAAATCCCAACCGTCGCTTTTATACCCTAAAAGAGTTTCCAAGGTTATTATGTCTCCCACAAAATTCTAGAAAATTGGATGACGCCTCTCCGTTTTCATTATAAAAAGAAATTTCGGTTTCTTGCCATGTTTTTTGAAATGAAACTTTCTCAAACTTACAAGTTTTCCATTTGAAATTCAGCTCACAAAATGCATAAATATTATTATGAAAGCAAAACACGTTACTTTATCGATATACTTGACAGATTATTTATATTTATTTATAATTTTCCATTTCTTTTAATAGAATTGTTTGCGTTCTTTTTCTGGAAAAGGAAAGAATGGAAAATGATTAAGGTATTTTACCACCACTGCACCAGCAATAACACAGTACAATGTACGAGGTTCTAGAACAATTAGCTATGCCAACATCTGGCGATCGTCGTCCAGAGGCGGAAGCTGGCAGTTCGGAGAGTCGTGTCATTAGATCTGTGTATAAGTCAGAACATTATCAGTATAGCAAGTTGCTTGACGTGATCTTAGTTTATTTGGAATCTTGGGAACAACAGAGAGAACATGATTAGCCTTAGCTTTCTACTCCGAACCATTTGTCTTTCTTACTTTTGTCTTCTGTTCTGTTCTATTCGTTTTATTTTTCCTGTTTCACTTTTGCCTATCTCACTATTGTTTCTTTTAATCTTTTTTCTACTTTCCAACTATTTTTTTTCTTCTACTCTCTTTTTACTACTCTGCCCTGCTTATATCCTCTCCTTTTACCGAATTTTCAGGTATACCCTATATCTAATTACTGTTCGGTAATTAGTAATTACTAATTTTTTAAATAAAAACACCATAAAACTAGATCGACTGCCTAACCTCTCCAGTCAATTAAGAGCGGCTCAACAATCCGTAAAAGGTCCTCGTCCAGTTCACGATATTTCCAACCACCTGGTTTAATTTCTTGTTTCTTACATTGTAACGTTTCGTTCGACAATTCAAAGAGTAGTAAAAGAGTGCCTCCTTGTGCGATCGGGCGAAATTGAGGTGCTTATGCGAGAATAGCCGACAGAATTTAACGGTTTTATTAGGGTTTGGAAAAATGCACCACGAGGGTTAAGAATAAAAACTACAGACGAAATCACAATTAATAGGACTTATACTCCTTTACCATCTAAATCAAGGGTCTTCAACCCGCGGCCCGCCGATATGTTTTTGCGGCCCGCCAACGACTACACAAAAATAATTTTTAGAAAAACTAACATTGACCAACTGCATTGGATTGATTTTTAATTTGCCCCTTTTGTTGATGTTGGCTTAATAAATAAATGTTTTCTACTTGTTTAATCATCCTGACCATTGCCGAAAAAAAAATTCTTATAAAAATACCTATTGCGTGGCCCGCTGTGCAGAAAAAAAATTTTTTTTGGCCCTTAATGTGTACAACGTTGAAGACCCCTGATCTAAATCAATCTTAAATTTTCGTTTTTACGTTTGTATTCTTATTAAGAATGTTTTCATAAATAAGACTCAAGATTTAAACGAAAAGTGACTTGACCTTTGTCTTTCACTAAATCAAATTAAATTTTTGTTTTCCATGCCACCTTCGTCTTCTCTAACCCCCTCTGCCTCTGCTCAAAAGGTCAAATTAAAAAGCGACAGGTAAACGTTAAGTTGACGCGTTAATATCATTTTATTCTCTCTGATTATGAATTAGCGACAATTTATTAAAAAAAAGAAAAGAAAAATTCTCCATTTTTTCTTGTTCATAAACCGGAAAATCTGAATTCCTAATGAAATTAATGGAATTGTTGGAAAAGTTCAATGGAATAATTATGGCAATTAAAAATCTTTTTTTTTTGAATCATTGACAGAAGTCTTTGTCTCTTCTTTAATTCCCCTTTATTCTCAGTTATAATCCGGGGTTTTCACAAAGTTTTTCCCAAAAATTTTGAATTTCCCTTTTTATATTCAATATTGGAAGCTATTGGTTACTTCTTTGCTTGGGTGATCTTACTTATCTTTGATCTACCGGAAAGTTCTGTCCAATAAGTTAATTTTGAACTGCATTTCCGACTCTCTTTTTATTAATGAATGTTTATATGTAAATATACTAACCTAAAATTCATATTAATATTCAACAATTCAATACACTTCACAATACCTACTGTATTGTAATATGTCCAGATGCTGTCGGATGGAGTAGATGAAAAAATATTACACTCACTTAACTACTCCGAACTGTCTACCGGTAGTTAATTATGCTTTAATCAAGCACTCAACATCAGCGCTTTCTATCAACTAACGATTATTTTGGCTTTTACAATATTTTGTTCGGATTCTAGCAGGGATGAAATGATAGAGGAGGTGGAAATTTTTTGGACGTGATTAGTTTAGTTTCTGAATACAGAAAATGGTTGAAAAAATTTCCTGCCTAAAGTTCGAGCCTTTTCACACATTCTGTTATAACCAGACGGGAAAAATGGATAAAACGTCCCAACAGACCTAATTTTTGTAGTATGATAGGACTTAATTTTTGGAAGATGGCGTGCTTTAGACGAATTTGAGGGTCACTTTAGTCAGTGTGCTTTTTTACTGTGTGGTGATAAATTGAGAAGCTGGTAAATGAACGTCTGCGATTCAATACATAACATAAACAAAATGATTTTCACTGAATATCTTTCTTTGTCGACATTCATGTTACATAAGAACGAAAAGAAGAAAGGTCTGTTAAGGTATTTAATATTTTGCTGTCTTTACAGTTCCTCATTCCCTCTTTCCTCTCCCGTTGTCTGTTGCTATGATAAATCTCCACATAAAATGATATAGCTGTGACGAGCGAAATTTAAAGTTTTCCGACGTAAATCTACTTAAAAGTCTTTCAAAAGGCTTTGGGCTCTTTCGAAAAACTGTGTTCCCTCGATGTTTCGTCGAAACAACAAAACGGAGGGGCTTTGTGAATGAAAAGAGAGTTGGAGGAGGAAGAGTGGGGCCAAATGTGCAGAAGCTCTAATTTTTTAAAGCTTAAAAGACTTTCTTCAAGGTTTGTCTTTGTTTAGCCTAACTGTCAGCCAGCGTAGGTCTCATTTTTCTTCTCATCCCAGATCCCCTCTCATCCCCAAATGGCCATACTTCAGTCACCCCCAACGGATTCCAAAGTTGAAACCTACAGCGTGTCGCGCTCGCTTGAGCTTAATAAAATTTTTATAGTTTTTTTCCTGCGAAATGACTACCGTCAAGCCGACAGGAGGCAGGCTGGTGGTGGTATTAAGGAGTAAGGAAAGGAAAGTGAGCCGTCTTGGAAAGTTTTTAAAATTAACGCGATGGAAAACTTTTGGAAATTGCATATGCCTCCGGGAAATGTAAAGAAGTTTACAAAATTTTCTTAAAAACTTTCTTCACAGGTTTGTCTCTCTCCCTCCAATCTGAAAATTGATGCATTAAGATAAAACTTTTAGTTTTCGAATTTGTTTCCTTCTCCTCCGCGTTCTCCTCTTCCTCCTTCTTTCCTTCCTCCTCTTCTTTATTATTTAACCATTTGAAAAAGTGCTCAAAATAGGCTGTATTCTTTCCTCTGCTGTTGTGCCTTGATACTTCATCACCTTTTTGTTTTGCCCATTCATCTAAAGAAAAAATGTAGAAAACATAACTATAAAAACACAAATATGTTTTATGTTTAGTCTCAAATGGTAATCACCTCCAGCAGAAAGATATTTTGGCATTCAGGAAATATTTGTTTCGAGACACGGAACGAAAAAATTCAAACTTGTGTTGAGATGTCCGTGCGCCTCTCTCTCTTACCTTTTCGCCATTTACTGTCAGTCATTTTCTATTCTGCAAACCTCTAGGGTTATACTTCAACATATTCATCTTCATCTCCCGCGAGGATTTTTCCTCTCTTTTCCAACATTCCGTATTTTCTTAACTAGTTGTTTGCTTTTCGTACGTGATCTATTCCTTCGTGAGAGGTTTTTAAGAATTACTTCCATCATTTTTCATTCGATTTCTCTCCTTTTTCTTGTGTACACCTGAATGGAGTTTTCATTTTTCAATTTCAATCAAATTTACATGTTACGAAGATAAATTATACTAAGGGAACATCTTTTTTGACCTCTTTGTTCACGTGTAAAGTACTTTGAAAGGTCTTTCAATGACTTTTACCATAATTATGGCGTCGAAATTAAGCTTTTCGTGACTGTCTGGTTTTTAACCCATTGCAAGGGTTTCGATTTTTCTATGATATCCTTCTAATGTGAAGCTTTTTTGTTTCTTCCTTTCTTTGGGATTTTTTTAATGCTACGATCTTTGAGAAAAACCTTTCGAAAACTGTGGGCAAGTTTTGTGTGCAGTTTGCAATTAAGGTTCCAGTGTTTTTGTCTAATTTTTTGTTTTTATAGCTGTTGAGTCGTTTCAAACTACATTTCCCGAAAAGAAGTGGCTCTTCCATCCGTCAATGAGAAAATCGCCGGTTGTCTTTAAAGTATTCTTTCGTCTGACATCTATCCTAATCCTTCAGCAACGTCCTTTTTGGATGACTACAGACAGAATACAGAATTTTCTTTTTTCCTTCTTTTTATAATTTTTCTTCATAACTTTGTCTTTTTACACCCAAATTTCATTAACCTGTATTCTATCCTTAGAATTTGACACTAGTATGCTTCTTTTGGTGTAGCCCCGTCATTCGCGACGTGGGGGGTAGGCCTTACCGGTGAGTCATGAGCAGGACGTGCATCTTTCGGCTGCCTATACCAAAGACTATGAGATAATTCGAGATATGAGTTATATAACAGTGAATTGTTTACTAGCGAGTTTGTGGTTTTGAATGTCCGCCTTAATCTGTACATAAAAATACGGACAGGTGTCATTGATACACAATATATTTCCGGTTTCCCCGGTGCCGAGAATCGCTTAAGATAGGTTGGGGACCACTGCTATAGCCCCTTGTACAAGATCTTAAAATTACATGCTATATACCTGAATACAGTTCCCATCAACTGGGGAATAAAAGAAAACCTTTCGATGACCTGATTAGTTTTAAAACCTAATTTTATTTTTAACTCTTCCCTCCATAGGTAGAGAAAAAGGTAATTTCAGAAACTATACTTTGTAAATTGAAAACTTAATGGGTCGTTCATGCAAAAGGATAATCGAATCCCGAGACAAGAAAGTCAAAGCCGTCGAGTCAAGGACTTCGAGAGAGAGAATCTGAAAATCTCCGGTAATTAAAACCTCAAAGGTTCTTTTATTATAAAGAGGAAATGATCTTACCAACGGAAGCGGCCACCGGGAATTCTCAAGCCGTTGGAAAAACTTAAGTAACTATCTTGACTTTTCCCGGTTTCAAAATCCTTTTTACAGAGTTAGCATCAAAACCATAAGGAAAAACATTGGACAACAACCAACAGAAGGAACACCACGTACGCAAGCTTCGATCCAGTGAAGATTCCCAAAATATCTTTCTCTTGGTTCTTGATATTCGATTTATCAGTTTGTTTGATGACGGCTAATTTTTCTCGTTAATATATAAAGCTTATAATATTTCTGTTTACAAATATTTTACATTTGAGAATAAAACGAAGCTTTTCATTCTTTCTTTGTTTTTTGTGACGTCATTCAAGATGGAGTAGAACCCATTCTCGCCCAATTTTTTTCCCAATTTTAAATAACCTATACATTTTTCTTTCTCTTCTTCCTTTTACTTTCTTGTCTTTGTAGTACAGTATTACTTTCTAACCGCTTTATTAATATAATTTCTACTTTCCCCTTCTTCTCTCCTTTCTCTGTCCTGTTTTCTTTTCTTCTTCCTTGCCTCTTCTACCCATTCTGCCTCTTTCCATTATTATTTTTATCCCTTTTCTATTTTATCTTTTATATTCTCTCTTGTCTATTTTTATTCACTCCTACATATATCCCATCCTTTATACTGTGCCTTCAGTCATTGATTATCAAATTCCTGGGGCTTAGACACTGGTTTGTTCTCTAGTTATTTAGCCCCTCTAAAGCCAGACCAACTACTTGATGTCTCGCTTAGAGATAGGTAGTAGTTAAGACGGAAGAAAAAAAATATCGTTTACAAAATAAAGTTTGTAAAAAACAGATATTTATCAATAATCTTGTTCCTCATAGAGATATAATCTTCTAAGGAGGGAATATTATAATTTTTTGAGTTTTTAGGGCCTTGGAGCCCTGGACCAGGGCAAAGTCATGTCAGCAATACAATGCAACAAATATTACATTCAGTTCATTGAAATCTAGAAAATGTACGACATATTACGCTGGCGTATAATTGAAGAATATCTAAACGTTTTGTGCTCGCTATGTTATTAAAAATATCATTTTACTGTTTTTTGTGAAACGGGATACGGCGAGTTGAAGACTTTTTCAAAGTTTCTATGTAAAGTTTTTTTGGAACATTTCCCTTTTTGTTTTTTAATCAATAAAAAGGGAAAAGAACGAAGTGGTGGCGAGTAGAAAAATATCTTGGTAGAGAAAAATGAAAATTTGGGATTAATTCAGCATCAGCTCTGTGTTTCTTCTGTTTTGAATTGGCAGGACTATCTCGAGGTCTCCCTGAAGTGAGCTATTCCTGGCTCCTTTACATACAGCCAATATCCTCCTTGGCTCTACACCTGATGAAGCTTACTACGTGCGGACACTTGAAGAGCTGATTTAGTCCTTCGTTTTGCCCTTTTTTGCACGTACTATTTGTTTGTCACGAAAATTTATCTTAGGGCTTTTTTTCAAATGTGGTGGGGGTGGTGGTCTTAATCCCGTTTTTCACCCTTTTTTTGCTATAAGAGGATGTGGGAGGAGGATTTAAACTCACGATCATTACGTCCAAGTCAGGAACTTTAGCCACTACATTACTCCTTCCACTTCAAATGTTATTAGGTCCTTACCGCACCAGGCATGTATAGATCTATTTTTATGTCTACTTAATATATTCTTGGAAACTAGTTTGTACTATAGAGGAGCCTGTTGGCATTTGCTAATCTCGTGATAAATCGTTAATAGGTCAATAAATAGCGTAAAATAAGTTAAGTGAGATACAATCTCATTCTGACCATAACATTCAGTCCTCTAAAAAGTAAGTTTTGTTTTTCTTTTCCTCCTTTTTTTCATACCTCGTATTTTTCTCTTTTAATTAATTTCATCGGAGATTCCTCTGAGGCCAATATTCTGGATTTGTTTGTTGTTTAGAGAGAAGATAGATGGAAAGAGAAAGGATGAATTGTTCAGGATTCTTTTGTTCTGTAAACGTTTTTATTAACTTACAATTTAAGATCAATTTTAGTCTTTTTAAAAACTTTCTAAAACTTTGAAAAAATTTTTGGCACACAAAATATTCAAAAAGACTTGGAAAGTGATTTTTTTCCAAAATAAAAAAGTAATGAAAGAATTTTTTTTTAATCCTTGCTGAATAAGAAAAAATTTTTTCAGCTTGTTTCCGGGTACTTTTGAACCTAAATTCATAATATTATACCTGTGAACCCATACATCAAACAAGAAACAGAAAAATGGCTATGGTAATTCCCATTTGGATCTAAAGAAACCAATTTGTGGGAAAGAAAGATATTCCAGATATCACAAAGCCAAAATGTCTAGTTCTTGATAGTAACAAAGATAGACGACTCAAGTTTGATATTGAGCTCGAAAATACCAAGAAATAACAAAAAGGTTAAACGTCGAAAAAGTTCTGAAGTTGATGTCGTGGCTAAGAGAAAGAGGAAGGAATCTGACAAATCACTTTCTCCTTATTTAGCCGGAAGTCTAATTAAGTTCCGAATTTATTAAAAAGGGGCGTGGTATGTACGCATCTAGAAGAAAGCAAGATCTCTTTAAATTACCCTTTCCGATTACGGGTTATTAATCTGGATGGCTAAGATCCTAAACTTTGAAAAGCCCAACGGCTCCGAATTTTATTGATAAGATTAGTTTCTGTATCACAAGTGCGCAGGTTAAACGTAGACCTTGTCAGAGGAGGAGGTTTTGTGGAAAACTGACAACAAAACGTGGTTTTGTATCAAAGTTTCTCTAAAGATGGAAAGACAGACTTTGGCTTTCTCTGAAAACATGGGTTCTTCTACCAAAACAGGGTACAGGTTGTCATTATTTACCTTTCAGCTCTTCATCTTGACTGATTCATCACCTGACCAAAGCTATGTGGCTAGTGCACCATTTACTCAGAAGGACAGTTTCATTCGTTTTGAATTCTTTTTAGGTACGTCTAGAATTTCAAAATAATTTTTAGGGGCATCATAACCAAACAGAGGAAGTTAACAGTGGTTTCAAATCGAATGAATGGGAGGAAATAGAAAAGATGAAATAATTACTTATACGTATAAGAGTATAGTTCCTTGACGCGATAAAATTTATTTAGTGAAATAACAGTGAACTTGCTTGTGCTATATTCAGTACTTCGGTGAACTGAATCCCAGCTACAATCAGATTTTTGTAAACGATTTCTTTGAAGTCACCTGAAGTCGTTGTTGTCACCTGAGAGTGTAGTTGTTGTCAATTTACCACATACTTAAAATAAACCTATATGTTCGCGTGCATTACGAACGATTTGCGGGAAGGAAAAGCTTTTCTATTGGCCTGAACAGAGAAATAACCGTTCAGTAGTTGTTCTCTTACCTTACTATACTTCACCGCCATTAAGGGTGATTCAGAAACTTGAGAGGGATTGATTCGTGAAACCTACCTCACCATCACCGTCAAAGGTGAAGCGAAATAAGCAAACCTGAAAGAGGGTTTTTTTTCGTTTGGAAGTCCGAACACATGAACTCAAACAACTAACCGTAAATCTCAAAATAATGCCTTAGGTTGTCAAAAAATTTTTTAAAATTTTTTCTTGATTCGATCAAAAATTTGATGGAGCGTCGTAACAGTGAAAAGCATTACATTACAAACACTGGTTGCCTAATCACTGTTAACACGGCGCTTTTCATCAAATTTCTTACTCGCTCCGATTACTCACTCTCGGTTTTCTCTAGTCAAATTAGCCAGTTTGTTAGAATACAACATTTCAAAATTAGGAATAAGTTGAGTTGTTCTCTAATAACCTTACCATACTTCATCACCACTAAGGGTGATTCAGAGCTTGAGAGGAATTGGTTGATGCAAACTGCCTCATCATCATAGTCATAGGTGATTCAGGAAAAGCAACACTAAGAAGTTCTGAAGCCCTAACAATAAAGATACTATTTTACTACCACAAATATATCAGGAACGGTGTTACTCTTACTAACATTAATTGGGCTCCACCACCAATCACGCATTGCTACCATTAGACGAGTAAATCACCTTATAATCTCATCCTGAACACACACTCTACTGCGCGCGTGCTCCGTTATTTTTATCTTTAGTCCATGTTCAGAATATTGTAATTACTCTTTGTTGTAGTTTAATATTTCTAAAGGCAACAGTTCGGTCTAAAAATCAAGGCAAATACATTAAAAATTTGTTTTCAGAGTACTAAATATGAAACAGAAATGAAGGACCTTTTTATAGGGGAAATCGTATCACGGAGTTTCCTTCCAATTTCTTTATTTAAATAAGGTATCAAGATTTAAATTTTGTGAAAAAGGAGAATATTCAAATTACCACGTCCGACCGTCTTTACACTTTCTTCATATACACCCTCTCCCAAATGCTCAATAAAACCTTTTAAAATATTGAGAGGTCAGCAATACATTTTCAAAAGATGAGGAAAAAGGGGGTGCGGAGGCAAAAAGAAAATGTGACAATTAAACGGCGACAAATTTAAAAAGTTTTTCGATGTGTTCACGACGCAAAGTTGGAAAAAAATTTTAACATGAGACACCATTTTTATATCCTGACACTTATTGGGACCGTAAAAGAAAGAAATTCATGACAAAGGAGAAAAAAAATCTGAAATTGAATTCTAAGACCTAAATTCACGGTATTGTAGAATTTTTTTTTCAAAAATAACTTTGTGTTTTTATAACAAAGAAAGAAAATTGACGATGCTTCTT